>JAWDJE010000001.1:183848645-185098645 GCA_035047345.1 Bradypodion ventrale | reverse complement strand
TAAATATTTTAGCATCCTGATTTATTAATGAAATTGGTCTATATGATTCAACTTTCGTTAAATCTTTCCCAGGCTTAGGAATCAATACAATTATAGTCCTCTGCCATGAGGCCGGCATCCTATCTCCTTCCAAAATAGAATTGAACAGCTTCAAAAGTTTAGGACCTACCATTTCATAAAACTCTTTATAAAACTCGACTGGTGATCCATCCTCCCCAGCAGATTTTCCTCCTTTCAACTTCTTTATGACTTCATTAATTTCTTTCTCAGTTATGCTTTCTTCCATTCTATCTCTATGTTCCTCTATTAATTTAATTTTGGAACCCTTCTCTAAATATTTTTTCAACCTTTCCACGCTAACTTCTTTTTCTAAATATAATTCTTGGTAGAAATCTTTTACAATTTTAAGTTTATCTTTTGTCTTATTACATCTAATACCTTCTCTATTTATTAATGTTCCCATTTCTCTTTAGTCTTTTTCTCTTTTGCTGCCCTAGCCAATAATTTTGAATTCTTATTACTATATTCAAAATATTCTCTCTTCAAATAAATCAAATCTCGCTTCACTTTTTCTATATCTTTCCCAATCAGTTCAGCTTTTAATCTCTGCATCTTTTCATAAATCTTTATATTCTTAGTCTTAGCATGTTCTTTTTGAAGCTGCTCAATTTCTCTTTCCAAGTCTTTTTGTTTATTCTTCCACTGTCTATTTTTGATACTAGCTAATTTTATACATTCTCCTCTAAATACCGACTTCATGGCATCCCACACTACATTATAATTCACTTCACCCGTATCGTTCCATTGCCAACATTCTTTCTAATTTTTCATTATTAATTCTTTATTCTTAGGGTCTTTAAATAAATTTATATCAAATCTCCAATTATTTCTTCCCTGATTCGGTCCTTCTAAACTAAATTCTAACAACACTTTAGCATGGTCTGATTCTTTAAAAAGACCCACTTACATTTCTTCCAAATTTCTAACCATATTTTCCGTAACAAAAATATAATCCAATCTAGAATATGAATTATGAACTTGTGAAAAGTAAGTGTACGATCTTTCTGACCCTTTAAGTTCTCTCCATGCATCTCGCAATCTCGGTAATTTAATCCATTTGTCAATCAAATGCATTTTTACCCCAGATCTATATTTAGTCACACTTGTACAATCTATATCAGATCTTATTAAATTAAAATCACCTGCAACAATCATTTTTGTTGACATTTCTCTATCTATTATTCGATAAATTTTCTCCAAAAATTTATCTTGTTGTTCATTTGGGGCATACACATTAACCAATGTGATCTCTTCATCTTCAATTGTTCCTTTAACTATCAAATATCTACCTTCTGGGTCAGAAATACTTTTTGTCATTGTAAAACCCAATCTATTCGAAATCAAAATCGCTACCCCTCATGCCTTTGATGTACCAAAAGCTTTTTCATAAATTTGTGTCCATCCCAAAAATAATTTTTTTGTGTCTTCCAATTTTTGATGTGTCTCCTGCAAAATAATTAAATCAGGTCTATCCCTTCTAAGGGCCATTTCCAGCCTACGTCTCTTCACTTGGCAGCCAGACCCTTTGACATTTCACAACAATACCTTTACACACTTCATAATTAAGTTTGAATACATTTCGCTAGGTCCTCCACAATTTCCCAAGGTGTGCATTTAACTAAACATTTAAGCCCAAATACCCTACATGTAAACACACACACACATATATATATACTAGCAGAGGTTGCCCGGCATTGCCGGACTGTTTTAAATGGTATTGGAAAGTTTTTGTTGTTGTTGTTAATGTTTGTAAAGAAGAGGTTAGTCTATAATTAAAATTTTTAGTTATACACATTTTTTTGGGTGGCCTGTTATAAACTGTGATGAGTTTTGTTTGGTGTTTTGGTTTTGTGGATGAAAAAAAGAACAAAGGATGATATACTTTTTCCAAAAAATTTATTTAACCCAATAATTTGTTAGTATGTATTTTTTTAATAGTTGTACTGTAGGTAATAATTTAAAAAATATGAAAGTACATGTTTTTCACAATAAAGGTTTTTAAACTGTGTATTGATGTTTTTGTTTTTATTTGAGTAAAAATTGAGCACAGGATTTTTGAATAGTTTTTATTTTATTTTATTGACATCTGTTTTTGATTTGTGTAAAATTATGATTTTGTGTTATTTGTTTTTACTGGTTTTTACTCTTGGGGCCTTTTGTGTGGGGCTGTTGTGTCTTTTTGAATTTTTTTTTATTATTGTGGACAGCAAGTGCTGCTGGTAGGGGTTATCTTGTATTTTGACTGTTTTTTCTCTCGTGGCCTCTGGGTGGAGCTTCTTCCAGTAAGTAGTCTCTTTCTTTATTAATTTCTTTTCCGGTCATTGTGGAATGAGGTCGTGTGGTGGTGAGTTGGCTGTTTTTCTTTATTTTTGGGGGGGGTGGTTGGATTTTGTGGTGTTTGGCTGGGTGCTGGGTGTGTTTTGAAATTTTGGTTTTTGTTTACTTTGTCTTGTTTGTTGGTGTTATTTTTGTTTGTTTTTGTGTATTTTTTGATGTTTTTGATTGTTTGTTTTTGTGTTTTTTGGTGTCCTACGAGGGGATCCCCTCTCTGCTGACTCCCCTGGCTCTGGAAGGCTTGGGGGGACAGACCCCTTTTGTCCCCCCCCCAAACCTTCCAGATTCATGGTACCCAGGAGAGGGGATCGAATCTAGGCCACCCTCTGATATTAAAAGGGAAATCTCAATTGTGGTTTCCCCTTTAATATCGGGGGGTTGTGATCCCCCTCTCGGCTGGCTTCCTTGGGTTTGGGAGGGTTGGGTGGAGAAAAGGGGTCTGTCTCCCCAACCCTTCCGGACCCAGGAGAGCCATCAGAGAGGGGGATTCCCCCCCAAACTCCGTTTTTAAAGAGAAGTAACCACTTGGTTTCTTCTCTTTAATATGGGGGTGGGGTGGGGAGGGGAATCCCCTCTCTGCCAGGTCCCCTGGGGTCATGAGGGTTGGGGAGACAGACCCCTTTTGTCCCCCCAAACCTTCCAGACTCATGGGACCCAGGAGAGGGGATCGAATCCAGGCCACCCTCTGATATTAAAAGGGAAATCTCAGTTGTGGTTTCCCCTTTAATATCAGGGGGGGTTGTGATCCCCCTCTCCGCTGGCTTCCTTGGGTTTGGGAGGGTTGGGTGGAGAAAAGGGATCTGTCTCCCCAACCCTTCCGTACCCAGGAGAGCCATCGGAGAGGGGGATTCCCCCCCCCCAAACTCCGTTTTTAAAGAGAAGTAACTGCTTGGTTTCTTCTCTTTAATATGGGGCATGTGTGTGTTTGTGGAGGGGAATCCTCTCTCTGCGAGGTCCCCTGGGATTAGGAGGGTTGGGGAGACAGACTCCTTTTGTCCCCCCAACCCTCCCAACCCCAGGGGAGCCAGTAGAGAGGGGGAGCACAACACACACACACCCCGTGATATTAAAGGGGAAACTCCGATCGGGAGCTTTAGGCGCCATTGGGGTGGGGGGCTTTGGTTTCCATGGCTTGGCGGACTTGCTCTCTGCCAGGTCCCCTGTTTTTGTTTTATTTTTTGCGCGCCGGCTTCCTCAGCGTTCTGCGTGCTCATGGCGCACAGGACGCTGGGGCTTGTAGTTACGGGTTTGTGCTTTGTGTTTATGCTGTGTTTTTTTTTAATGGTTTTCTTTTGATTGGCCGCAGCGCATTTCCGAACGCCGCACCGTGCAAGAGCCTCTCAGCCTGATTGGCTCTGGCGCGGCGCGGTGCAAGGAATGTTGGGAAGTGAAGTTGTTTCCCTTTTTTCACATTTGTGGGGCTGTTGCCCCACTGCCGGTCATCCTTCGTTGACCTGCGGACCCAGATCGGCCATGTGCACGAAGGGTGAGTGCAGGCAAGTAGGGCGAGGCATAGCAACCTATAGCCAGTTCCAACGGTTAACCCTTGGTTTTATAGGTTTATATATATATATATATATATATATATATATATATATATATCTTTGTCTTGCAAAGATGGGGGGGATGTGTAAGATGTTGAGACTTTTCATATTCATTGCTCTAACCGCTCACCCATTAAATAGCTTCATTTCTCATTTTTCCTCCTCTTCCACCACCCTCAACTCCTTCCCTGTCACTCCAGCTACTATCCCTCCCACAGCACCCCTTTCATATGCTTCATCTTCCCCCTTCTCCTCACCTCCCAAAGTCTCCAACTCCTCCCTCTGTTCACCTCGTTCTTGAGAACCACTTTGAAGCAGACCAATTTCTCACAAATATTCCATTGCATTCATCTCTGAGTCAATTACATGCATTTTCTTAGCATAAAAAAATCTCAACTGTTGGGGAAACCTCCAATTTATCTAATTTCTTGTTCTTCCCGGATCTTAGTAACTGGCTTCATCTTATACTTCCATATTCTCTCATCAATTGCTATGTCATTATAGATTTCAATATCTTTCCCATCCATCTTTAAAATGCCAGATCCAGCTTGTTTTATAAATTCCATCACTTTCAATTTATCCCCCAAATTTGAAAATTTCACCAACACATTTCTTTGCTCGTCTCTCCCTCTCCTTGGTCCAATTTTGTAGGCATTCACAATGTCTGCCATCTCAAAATCTTTTCCCATCTTCAAATTGTTCAGCCTATCTAAAATTCTTACTTTAAGCTGATCTGGCATTTTCTGCACCATTTGACGAATGACTATGTTCTACCTCTTATCATTTCTTCCACCATATCCACTCTTTTTTCTCGTAATTTAACTTTACTCTTTACCTTCTTCCCTTCCTCATACAACTTTCTCAGATCTCCTTGCATCAATTTTGAATCTGCCTTAAGAACCTCCATTTCCTTTTCCACTCTATCAAAATTTTCATTGGTCTGTTTAACAAATCTAGAAAACATCCCAGTAAGCTTATTCTCCAACCCTTGTATTCCTTTCAGAATATCTGCTTTGTCTTGAGCTCTGGAATCTTCCATTCTATCCAATCTTTTAAACAACTTGCCTAGCTCTGTCATAATTTGAGTTTCATCCAGAGGTGTTGGAGATACAGTCGGTGTTGTTTTCTCCTTCTTTTCCTTTTCCTTCTTCGTGTCTGCTCGCTTTGGCTTCACCATCTCCTCCTCCTCCTCTATTTTCTTTTTCATACTTGCCATTATATCCTCAAGTAATACTGATAAGTTTCCCTTCAAGTCTTTCACTAAAACACTTTGATCCAGTTCCAAAATTGAGGAAAATATTTAACTTTAACCCTTAGTTCAGTTTCAAACTCTGAGAGAGAAATAAAGCAAGTTAAAGTCCAAGCCTTTTTAAAAAGGGTGGGTGGGTGAGAGGGTTTTTATTTCCCAATCCAATCTTCTGTAACAAAACCTCTAACCCCATTCACCATCATAAAAAAACCCTTCAAAAATAAGTTTGGGAATGGGAGAAGGAGGGGGGAGGGGGGGGAAGGAAAAAATAAAGAGAAAAGGACTTTTTTATAATCTGCAGTGGGTTCCTCTGCAGCGGCACCCTCCTCCTTCCATCTGTTCTCCCTCCAACAACACTCCAGCAACACTCACACAACTCCAATTCCTCTTCGTACCTTCTCCACTTTCTTTATCCTTTACCAACTCCCAACTCAGTACTTTCACATCCACTTCTAGAAGACAGTGTAGCTAATTTTCACTCCTGCCCTCTGCAACTGTAACATTGTGTCTCTCCACCCATAAGTTTCATTTCTCTCCAAACACTTTCCATCACCGCCATTACTTTCCATCCACCTCCTCACTTCTCAATCCTCCGCTTCTGCTTCTTACGTCCAATCTCCCACCGACTCAAACCAGTCCAAAAACACGACACTCTGCCTCACTTCTCCGCCGTCCAAGAGGGCTCCACTGCCGATTTAGTAAGTGTTTCACTTGATCTCCCACTTTCCTGATCTCTGCACCCTGTACCTTTCAGCGCCAGCACCCCTGTCCAGCTTCCGCCTGTCGGGTAGCACGTCCAGTACTCCGATGCACGATCACTCAAATATCCCAGCTCAGCAAAACATGTTTCGGCAGTTTGGAGGATCTTTTTCTTTTCACTTTCTCTCCCTCCAAGTTCGATTTAACACCTCATTTACCGACGCTCATCTCACTTTCACTTTCTCTGGCTTCGACACCTCGAGCCAGCTCAGCAATAAAGCCTTCTGCTTTGCTCTTCAGGCCGTCTGCCCACTCAAAAGTCAAGATCCCCACTCACCAACAACTTATTTTTGAAAAGAAGTCCTTTAAAGTCTCATTTTAAAAAGCATTCCCATTAATCCACCTTTGTTATAGCAAGGAAAAGTCGATGTTAACCTATTGCCAACTTAAGCCACACACCCCACAGAGAAAGAGTTTAGAGGCAGAATACCACCCAGGAGCTATATATTGGTGACTTCTGGTCTAAAGATGCGGTTCCAACAAGATCTAGAGGGAAATATATAACAAAAGTAATCATTTCCCTGTAGAGTAACAAAGTTCTGCAAAAGGGAAAACATGTCCACCAAAAGGAAAACTTCACTAACTTCTAGCCTTTCAGTTTTAGTTCAGCTGCAGTCACATTCCATTATTACCTTTAAAGGTCATATTCTGACAGATACCAGGCTCCAGATATGATGGTAACTGAATTACTCTCTCTCTCTCTGCACATGTGTGTGTGTGTGTGTGTGTGTGTGTGTGCATGTGCATATGTGCAGACCTGCATTTGTATGGATAAAGACTAGGCAATATTAAATGGTATAGTTACTTGAGAGAGGAAAAGAATAAGTTAAATATCATACTTGGTAGAATGTATGGGCTAGATAGAACATCTGTTGTGAATCTTAGACTGAGTGATCCATTCTTGCTTGGAATATGTAGAAGCACTTACCTGTAATGCAAAGGACTCATCTATCATGATGACAGCAGGCCTAAATCTCTGTGATGTCAAAGAGAAACAGCAAAAAAGGGGTAGCACCAGAAACAGAATACCTGTACACCTCTATTTTATTGCCCCATCAAAGATCTGACAGGACATAGTTTCTCATTTCAGACACATAAAGAATGTTTGGTAGGTACATTTCTGGCTTTCAATGTATCTTTTCCCCATTTAAAATCCCTTAATGTTAATTTTCCTTTCTTAAACATCTGACACAGAAGAAACACATATTAAAAATAATAATGAGAACAAATATATGGACCAAAGCAATAGAAGAAGAACTACTATGGCCTAAGGTTGCTATTGTCATTGAGGGGATATCCATCAGGGATACTAGATAATTTTTTTTAAAAAAGTAGCCAACACTCCAAACATCAATTACTAACTAGGAAGACACAGACAGATAAACAGAGACTATTTTGGTCCTTTGAATTCTCCCCATTAGCAAATCATATTAAAAGAATCGTTCAAAACTACTGGTACCTCATACTGGTACCTCATACAAAAATACTGGTACTACCACCACCGGATGCCCCCTCAGCTGGTCTCAGCCTGAAGGGAAGAGGACATGGGTGGTGGGGTTGAGTTAGCGATGTTTTTAGTAAAAAAAATTGAAGTTTTGTGTTGGGATGGGTTGATGCTTTACAATGATGGTTGGTTGGTTGGGATATTTGTTGAAATGCTTCTGAAATGTTGAAATGCTCTTACTGTGTGAGCACATCCTGTTGTGCCCATGTTGTAAAAGAGAATATTGCAGGAAAGTTAATGAAGGTGGTACTGTGAAAGCTCACAGAAAATATATAGCAGTTAGTCTTTAAAGTGCTGCAGTGTCCCCCACCCCCATATGCCTGAACCACAGACTAATATGGCTAGTATTTCAGAAAATATGGAATTTTGTCCTTGATTTGGATTACTGAGCCTGCCTTTAGTTTGGATTGCTATGTTTCTCTAGGTCAGTGTTTCCCAACCTTTGGTTTTTGGACTTCAATTTCCAGAAGCCTAAGTCAATTCCCCAAAGCACTGATCAGATAATGTACTGACTTAGGCTTCTGGGAATTGAAGTCCCTCTATGCAACGTGGGCCCTACATTGGGAACCACTGCTCTAAGGTCTTAAACTTTAGCAAACAACCCTGAGACCTGGCAACCCTGTTAAGGGCTACCACATTTTTAAAAAATGGAAAATAAAGTTGTATTTACAATCTATCAGTAAAAATGACAATTTGAACTCAAATTCATCTGACTTACATCATGTGATTCAAAATAGTTAGAGCCATACATAGTGATGTTTAGGTTGCCCTCCTTCTAATAAGGAGACATAAAATTGAACATTTTCTACTAAAGGAGCAAAATATATGGAGCAATGATTGGAACAAAATATATGGAACAAAGACAAGTATGCTAAGGGCTTAGCAACATTGAAAGTTGATCTATCAAACAATGGGGAGCAAAATATATGGAGCAAGTATTGCTCTCAAAACCAACTTGTGGTTAATTATTCGAAAACGAAAATAATGGCTTTTGCCAGAAAGCCCAAAATACATCGATGGCATTTAAACCACCAGGTACTAGAGCAGGTCCTTCATTACAGCTACTTAGGAGTGATATTTCAGGCTAATGGGTGCAGGAAGTTACATACAATGTATTTACCTTCTAAAGCAAAAAAAAAGTGCGGCCGCTATACAAAACTTCCTTCGGAGGAAAGGTGGGCATAATGTAGTTGCAGCCCTTAGACTTTTTTCAGCAAAGTCACTTGCCCAAATGTTGTATGGATCCCCTCTGTATTTTGACTCAAACATAAATCCGCTTGAGGTCACGCAATCAAAGTTTCTTAGGACAATTTTACAGTCCCCTTGCAGTATTTCCAACACGGCTTTGAGATTAGAAACTGGAATGTATACAGTGCAAGCGAGACTGTTAGTAAACGTGGCTAATTATTGGATAAGAATTCTGTTTGCCCCATCTGGCTTACTCAAACTAGTGATGTCAGACCCTTGGATGCCACCATGGATTAGCTCTCTTGAAAGGACACTAACCACTTATGGCATTTCAAAACCTTATGTTCTTTCCTTAGGATCTATTCATGCTAGAGAGTTAATAAAACAAAGAATTCTCGATATACATCGCCAAAATGATTTAAGTAAACTAGTTTCCCCATTGTTTTATAGATCAACTTTCAATGTTGCTAAGCCCTTAGCATACTTGTCTTTAATAAGAAATCCCGATCATAGACGTTCCTTCACACTTATTCGGTATAACATGCTTCCCTCCTCCTACAGGGAGGATTTCTTTAAGAAAGGCCTAGCACTCGAGCGTTTATGCCCATGTCAGCTAAATTCGATAGAAATCTCTGAGCATATTCTGCTAGAGTGTCCCCTATATAATAAACACAGGAGAGACCTTTTTAGTGTTTTCCCGAACTTGAAGTCTAACAATAAAGTCAGGACACTGAATATTCTTTTATCGGGTGAAGGGCAAGATACGACGATAGCGGTCGCTAGATTCGCATGGTATGTAACTTGCATTCGTAAAGGCAAGATAAAATCAAAGGAATAAGGAAAATGCTTCCAGATTACAACTCGACTGTCATAGAATATGCCTGCAGCACATAGAAATAACATCCCTTGAAATTCTGGTTGTATGTTGCTATTGTATATATAATCTGGTGTTCATGATTTTGTGATAGTTTTATTAGGTTGCCTCACTTGTGTCAAGCAGCCTGATTTTGTGATATTGTAACACTGGCCTTGGGCTGTAATAAAGAATTTGTTGTTGTTATGGAGCAATGAAAATCCATTTTGGCTCGACAGCTCTGAATGCTCACTTTTAGTCGCAGATGCAGTTATCACAACTCTGCAACCTGTAAAAATTAGCCAAATCGTGATGGAACTGTACATGTACAGTAATTGTATGTCATCTTTGCTGAAAAAACTTTTTTTAAATTGTTATTTGCTGGTAGATTTAGAATAGTGGAGTTGTGACCAAAGAAGAGTAGCATTTGTTAACTCTATGAATAACTTAACACAGTGAAAACATTTCACCCAATTCTTCTTTTCTACTTCAATAGCTGCAGAAAGTTGATGATGTCATCAGCAAGGATGATTTTTCAGAAACTTTCTATTTACACAAACACACACCACCCATCTAGGTAGTTTCCCACTCTGGGCCATATATGACATCTTCTACTTCTATCCCAGTTCCCACACTTCCTGTGTTGTTGTTGTTCAGTCGCACAGTCGACTCCGACTCTTTGCGACCCTATGGACCATTGTTCTCCAGGCGCCTCTGTCCTCCACCATCCCCCTCAGCCCTCCCAGCTCTGTGCCCATTGTGTCTACAATGCCATCTAGCCATCTCATCCTTGGCCTCCCCCTTCTTCTTTTGCCCTCCACCTTTCCCAACATCAATGCCTTCTCAAGTGAATCCTCCCTTCTCATTTGATGTCCAAAGTACTTTAGTTTCATCTTTACTATTTGACCTTCCAATGAGCAGTCAGGGTTAATTTCTTCTAAGATTGACCTATTTGTTCTCCTCGCTGTCCAGGGGACTCTCAAAACCCTCCTCCAACACCACATTTCAAAGGCATCTATTCTTCTACGTTCAGCCTTCCTAATTGTCCAGCTCTCACATCCGTACATCACTACTGGGAAAACCATTGCTTTGACTATTCTAATTTTTGTTTGCAATGTGATGTCTCTGCTTTTCACTATGTTCCCCAGGTTTCTCATCGCTTGTCTCCCAAGGATCAGTCGCCTTTTTATTTCATGGCTAGAATCCCCATCTGCAGTGATCTTTGATCCTAAGAATGTAAAATCTGTCACTGCTTCTACTTCTTCCCCGTCTATTTTCCAGGAACTGATGGGGCCTGTTGCCATTATCTTGGTTTTCTTGATATTGAGTCTCAAGCCAGCTTTTGCACTTTCCTCCTTCAGCCCAATCAAGAGATTCTTTAGGTCTTCCTCACTTTCTGCCATTAGGGTGGTATCGTCTGCATATCTCAGATTGTTGATGTTTCTCCCAGCGATTTTAATCCCATATTGTGATTCCTCCATCCCTGCACTGCGCATTATGTGCTCTGTGTATAGGTTGAATAAGCATGGTGACAAAATGCAGCCTTGTCTTACTCCTTTTCCTATTCCAAACCATTCTGTCATTCCGTGTTCTGTCCTAACTGTTGCTTCTTGGTTCATGTACAGATTTCTCAGGAGGCATATGAGGTGCTCTGGTATTCCCATCTCTTTAATTACTTGCCACATCTTGTTGTGGTCCACACAGTCAAATGCCTTAGTGTAATCAATAAAACAAAAGTAAACTTGTTTCTGGTATTCCTTTGTTTTCTCCATGATCCAGCGTATGTTGGCAATGTGGTCTCTAGTCCCCCTGCCTCTTCTAAAACCAGCCTGCACCTCTGGTAATTCTCTCTCCACATGTTGCTGAAGTCTATCCTGTATTATCTTGAGCATCACCTTGCTGGCATGTGGGATGAGCGCGATTGTTCGATAATTTGAACATTCTTTGGCATTGCCCTTTTTTGGGATTGGGACGTATACTGATCTTTTCCAATCCTGTGGCCACTGTTTTGTTTTCCAAATCTGCTGGCATATTGAATGCAGTAGTTTGACGCCATCATCTTTTAGCGCTTTGAAGAATTCAACTGGGATACCATCATCTCCACTAGCTTTGTTGTTTGCAGTGCTTTTTAGGGCCTTTATGATTTCGCTCTCCAGGATGTCTGGCTCAGGTTCTACTTCTTCATCATTGTGATTGTCAGGAGTGTTGAGGTCCTTTTTGTAGAGTTCCTCTGTGTACTCTTTCCATCTTTTCTTCCTGTGTAATCCCCTTAATTATGGGTTTAAAATTGAGAATTGAGGGGAAAGAGGAGGAAGTCTTTAATTACAGAAAATCACCTTCTAGGAAAATATTATCAGTGGTGGTGATTTGAGTAGTTAACAATTTCCTCTTCTTGTCCTGACATTGAAAGAGATTACCCAGGAGCCATGGGAACATCAGGACAGAAATATGAAATGTTTAATTTCTGAAAAATCATCCCTGCTTTTAACATCATCGGCCTTCCATACACATAATTATATCAACAGAATTTCAGCCATTGAATCCTTGATAGCATTATTTTACTTACTGTATTTAAAAACAAAAAACCAGCAGAATGATTTCAGCAACTTCCTCAGAGCTATTTTGCAAAATATCCCAAGTGAAATGCCTTGGGGATTAGCAAACGTAGAACTGGGAATCTATTAGTTTGTAAATGAGAACAAATGCAATGTGTATTGAGCAAACAGAACAAATAGCCAAGGACATAATGCACAATTCTATGAATTACGCTTGGTTCAAAGTGTGGAAAATTAATTTGATAAGCATGTCCACTCTAAGAGCAGAAACAAAAGTTATGATACAATTTTAGGGAATAGGCTGTGATTACACATAATCAGCAAGCTAGTGATTCGAGGGAATTTTAGGGGTTAGAGTATGGCAAAATGATAGTCCTAAGGTTACTAGGAGGAAATGGAAAGAGAGAAAGGGCTTCTGAGGAGCAGGTTTAGAGATCAGACAAGGGGTTAAAATTATTTATAGCAATGGACAGCAGTCTGTAAAAGGCTGGAGGCTAATCATGCTAGATCTCAAGGACACAAGTGAAAGGCAGGATGGTTTAGAAGGTTGCTACTGTAACACACACAGACATATTGAGGTTCCTTTTACTGTTTTATCCAGATGTTTGTTCTGCACAATTTCATTCTGCCAATCTCATCTAGGAGAACCCAGAAGGTCATAAGTGGAAATAAGGGAGTCCCTAGCTCAATTCTTTTCATCATAAGGGAATTATTCACAAGAGTTGCAATTGCAAAAATCTCTCCTCTACATTCACACTAGTCCTAGGGAATACTTTTTTGGACTACAACTCCCAACATACTCAGACAACAAGGCTGATAAAAGGTTTTGGCAGTTGAAGACCTACCACATCTCTGAACCAAAACCTGGGAACCACTGCCCTAGAGGTCAGCAGAATATACATGGCAGGATCAACCCTTTTATCTTTGGGTCATACAATATAGAATTTGCACCTACAAGATGCAGTTTCTTAAGCTGGCATATTTACATCTAAACCCCTGCTGGCTTATATAATGAGGGCCGCTCACACTTTTAGTTATAATTTTAACTGGTTGAGGTGGGGATGGGGGTAGTTTTTAATGGTTCTTTAATGTTTAAGGTGGGTAATTTTATGTATTGATGATCTCAATGTCGTGAGCCACCCAGAGTCGCTTGCCGAGTGGGCCACAATACAAATTTAATTAAACAAAGAAACAAACAAACAGGACTTACTCTGTGGTAGGTGTGTTTAGAAGTGCCCTTTAATGCCAGCATTTTCAACTGGTGTTATGTATGCATGTACAATGTTACTTTAAATATATGAATGTAACCAGTCCACAATCACAATGTATCTCAGCTGTTAAGGAACGCGAGCAAGCCGCCCATAGAGGGCAGCTGCGAGCGTTCAGTCTCACATGGTCCACATTGCCCAAATCACAAACAGCCGCGGGAAATTCCCCACATGATCAGGAGCTACAGAAAACAACAGCAGAAGAGAAAACAACTGCAGAAGAGAAAACAACTGCAGAAGAGAGGCGTGACCTGGGCGAGGCCACGCCGGTAGCAGCCAATGAGCTACCGTGCAACAAGATTCAAATGTATTGTGTTATGGTATATAATGAGATGTATCTGCCCCACTACCTCATGTTCGTGCTGAGCATCAATGAATAAACCTGTGTTAGTCCTTCCTGCGACTCCTTCTTGTCTTCCGTGCAAGACACTAAATTGGCGACGAAGGTGGGATCGATGGCGAATCCCAAGGTCAAGCCGTACCAGTTCGATGTTAGCGAGCCCGAACAATGGGAGCTCTACGAGTGCCAGTTTCGGCACGCCATGGAGGCTGCAGGCGTCGACGATGACACGAAGATGCGCTCCCACTTCCTGTCTCAGGTGGGGCCGGCCACGCTGAGGATCCTGATGACCCTGGCGGACCCCCGGAAGGTGGACGAGGTGCCCATCGACCGTATCCTGGAGAGACTGCGTGAGCATTTCCAGCCGCCCGTCTCGATTTTCCCAGCCCGGGTCGCATTCCACAGGCGAGACCAGTGACCGGGTGAATCCGTGTCTGCCTATGTGGCGGCCCTCAGGTTTGCAGCGGTGCATTGCCAGTGGGACGACCTGGACCAGGCCCTCCGTGACCGCATGCTGTGCGGCTTGAGGGACGAGGAGCTTCAGAGGAGGCTCATGACCCGCGACCATCGCCTCACGTTCAACGAGGTACTGCAGGAGGCACAAGCAGCCGAGGAGGCCAGGAGCGGCGTCCGGCTATTCAAGTCTCGAGGGGCCAAGTCCGAGAGGGCCAAGTCACCAGTGCAGGCGGCCCGGCGGACACCAGCGAAGAAGGCCTGGCGGGCCCCCAAGCCGCCCGCCGCCGCACCAACGTCGTCCGAGGAGTCCTCTACGACAGCGGATCCCTACTCCAGCGAGGATGACGACGTCCAGAGGATCAAGAAGCGAGGTGAGAAGCGGCAGACCCGAGAATGGCAGGACCGCCGCTGCGACGGTTGTGGGGCGGCCCACGACCGCGTGAGGTGTCCGTTCCGGAAGGCCGAGTGCCACAACTGCGGCCGAAAGGGACACATCGCCCGAGTATGCAGGCGCGGACGAGTCGAGGACAAGGGCAGTTCCAGCCATTCCCAGACGCACCAACGAAAGGCGGCCGGCACCAGGAAGGTCTCAGCCGGCCACAGCGAGGACGGCGTGAACTGCGTGGGCCTGGAGCACCGGCAGTTCTTCATAGAGGTACTGTTGCAGGGGGTCCCAGTGAGGATGGAGATAGACTCGGGGTCTTCTTATTCCATCCTGTCCCAAAAAGAGTTTATGCGCATTCCCCCAGAGAAACGGCCCAAACTGCGGGCCATGAGATCCAACCTACGGGACGTGCAGGGAAATGGGATCCCAGTGTTGGGGGTGGGGAACTTCAAGGTGAAGTTCAAGAACTACTCCGAGAAACTGCCCCTAGTGGTCCTAAAAGGGGGGAGGTGCTGCCTTTTGGGGACGCAGTGGTTTGCTCCCCTGGGGATCGAACTGTCCGGCATTAACGCCATCGAGACTGACCCAATGCGGGACGTGTGCGACGCACACCCGGACGTTTTCAAGAAGGGGCTCGGGAAATACAAGGGGCCCCCGGTTTCCTTTGAGCTGGACCCAGAAATCCGGCCCATCCGCCTCAAGCCAAGGAGAGTGCCCTTCGCCCTCAAGGACAAGATTGAGGCGGAACTGGACAAATTGGTGGGGCAGGGGATTTTGGTTCCAGTTGACTCGGCGGAGTGGGAAACGCCGATTGTTACAGCCCTCAAGTCAAATGGGGAAGTCAGAATTTGTGCGGACTATAAATGTACGATAAATAAGGCCATTCGGCCAAATGCATACCCGGTGCCCGTGGTCAGCCATTTGCTGGCCACGCTACATGGGGGGAGGTTTTTCGCCAAATTAGATTTGGCCCAGGCGTATCAGCAGCTCTCTGTAACCCCGGCTGCTGCCGCCGCGCAAACGATCGTAACGCACAAGGGGGCGTTTAAGGTAACGCGCCTTCAGTTTGGCGTGAATTCGGCCCCCGGAATTTTCCAGTCCCTCGTGGAACGCCTTTTAAAGGGGCTTCCAGGCGTCCTCCCATACTTCGACGACGTGTTGATAACAGCGGGGAGCAAATTAGAGTTAGCCAAGAGGCTAGATGGGGTTCTCTCAGTGTTCGAGAGGGCAGGACTTCGATTGAGGAGGGACAAGTGCGTATTCTTCGCGAGGGAGGTAGAGTTTCTAGGGTTTAAGGTAACCCCGGACGGAATCAAACCCTCCGAATCCAAGGTAGCGGCCGTGAGAGACGCCCCTCGCCCCACCGCGAAACCGGAGCTGCAGTCATTCCTAGGGCTCCTAAATTTCTATCACTCCTTCCTGCCTCGGAAGGCATCGGTCGCGGAGCCACTGCATGCGCTACTTAAGAAGGACGCGGTTTGGCGGTGGGGGGACAAGCAGGAGAGGGCATTCAAGGAGCTTAAGTCACTCCTGTCTTCGGATGCGGTCCTGACCCATTTTGATCCGAAAAAACCAGTGGTGCTAGTCTGTGATGCGTCCCCGGTGGGGGTGGGGCGGTCCTGTGCCACGTGTTGGAGAGCGGGAGGGAAGCCCCGGTGGCGTACTACTCAAGGTCCCTCTCGAAAGCTGAGCAAAATTACGCGCAAACAGATAGGGAGGCCCTAGCAATAATCGCGGGAACCAAGAAGTTCCAAGATTTCTTATACGGCCGCGAGTTTACAGTAGTGACGGATCACAAGCCGCTGCTGGGGATCTTCACTACCGGCAAACCAACCCCACAAATTCTATCCCCCAGGATGCTGCGTTGGGCCATTTTTCTCAACGCCTACCAATATGAGCTGGTCTATCGCCCAGGGAAGGAGATCTCCCATGTGGACGCCCTGTCCCGATCCCCTCTCCCTAGTTTAGGGGACCCCACGTGTGAGGTAGAGCAGGAACACCAAGTCCTGCTGATTGAGTCTCTCGACTCACCCCCAATTGTGCCGGCCGACCTCGCCAAGGCCACGGCGGCCGACAAGATCCTGGCCCAAGTTAGTTCCTGGGTTAGAAAAGGGTGGCCCACCTCTTCCCCCGAGGAACATTTCAAGCCGTTTTTCAGGCGCAGAGTAGAGCTTTCTCTACGGGGACATAGAACGCCTAGTGGGCATGTGCGAGAGCTGCCAGAGCTCTCGGCCCGAGGAGTCCCGGTTACCCCATAGAGAATGGGATACGGCCCGCGGGCCATGGTCCCGGATCCATGTCGACTTCGCCGGCCCTTTCCGCGGGTCCATGTTTCTCCTGGTAGTCGACTTCTACTCCAAGTGGTTGGAGGTAATCCCCATGAACAGCACGTCCTCTGCCGCAACCATTAAACAGTTGCGAAAGCTGTTTGCCTGCTTCGGCCTGCCAGACGTCCTTGTGAGCGATAACGCGAGTACCTTCACGTCGGCAGAGTTCAAGACGTTTATGGAGAGCAACGCCGTCAGGCACATAACCGCTGCCCCGTTTCACCCTGCCACAAACGGTCAGGTAGAGCGCCAAGTGCGCACTACGAAAGACGCACTGCGGCGCATGGGTCCCGGTGAGTTGAACCTGCATCTGTGCCAGTTCCTCATCTGCTACAGGACAACCCCTTTAGCGTCAGGTTTCTCCCCAGCCGAACTCCTCATGAGGAGGCGTCCGGTAACACTGTTTGACCGGATGGATCCGTCCAGGGTGGAGGATGAAGGGAGAAACATAAGCATAGGGGGAGAGAGCTCCAAAAGTTTTGCGGTAGGGGACCCGGTTCACTGCAGAAACTACGCGGCCTCGGGGCCAGCGTGGGTGCCAGGGACAATTGTTGAGCAAACGGGGCCGGTATCCTACAGGGTCGAGACTAGTTCAGGTCTACTCTGGAGAAGGCACGCCGACCAACTCCGAAGGCGAGTCACCGGCGAGGGGGAATCAGCGTTAGGGTCCTCCCCCACCCGCATTACCCAAGGGGGAGACACAGAGGAGGATACTTTCAAAGAGAGGGATCAGTTTGATGATGATTATGAGTTGCAGTACCAGGGGGATGTAGCGGAGTGGTCCCCCACCCGTCCTAGCTAGAAGAGGGGTTTCAGTTCAGCCCCTGGTACTTCCAGTCCCCCTAGCCCTTTTGTTTTGGAGTATGCAATAGCTCCTGCCCCCCGGAGACCAACACCTCCAAGACAGGCAACAGGGGCGAGTCCGCCCACCACAGTCTCTAGAATGCCCGGACAGGCAGCGGGGGGTGGCCAGGCCACGAGGGCCTCTTCGTCGGTCCCGAGATTCGTACTGGGGGGGTCCCCAAACTCCTCAAGCGGCAGGCAGGGATTCACTTCCCAACTATTCATTCCATTCCCGTCCCCCAATGCAAGGGTACCTCAGACGCCACACCGAGCTGCTAATGAGTCCCCCCTTTCCATTGCAGGGCAGGACTCCGCGGAACCAGGAGCCTCAGGCTCCCCTGTGTTAAGTCAGGCGGCCGCACGCCCCAGGCGCACATGCGGCAAGCCACAATGGTTGAGGGACTTCGTCCCATCCTAGGGGGGAGGGATGTTATGTATGCATATACAATGTTACTTTAAATATATGAATGTAACCAGTCCACAATCACAATGTATCTCAGCTGTTAAGGAACGCGAGCAAGCCGCCCATAGAGGGCAGCTGCGAGCGTTCAGTCTCACATGGTCCACATTGCCCAAATCACAAACAGCCGCGGGAAATTCCCCACATGATCAGGAGCTACAGAAAACAACTGCAGAAGAGAAAACAACTGCAGAAGAGAAAACAACTGCAGAAGAGAAAACAACTGCAGAAGAGAGGCGTGACCTGGGCGAGGCCACGCCGGTAGCAGCCAATCAGCTACCGTGCAACAAGATTCAAATGTATTGTGTTATGGTATATAATGAGATGTATCTGCCCCACTACCTCATGTTCGTGCTGAGCATCAATGAATAAACCTGTGTTAGTCCTTCCTGCGACTCCTTCTTGTCTTCTGTGCAAGACACTAAAACTGGCTTGTTATCAAATGTATGAGTCTTTTAAACATATTCCATATACAATGGTGATATTATGGGATATTAATGCTGCATCAATACCTACTTCTAGCATAAAAATCCTCAGGATGTCTGTTTAATTATTGTTGGAGTGTAAGAAATTGTAACAAAGCCAAAATTGTTCAATTTTGAGCAAACAAGGCATGGGAAAAAATAGC
The DNA here is from genome assembly GCA_035047345.1 of Bradypodion ventrale. Lineage (NCBI taxonomy): Eukaryota > Metazoa > Chordata > Lepidosauria > Squamata > Chamaeleonidae > Bradypodion > Bradypodion ventrale. The sequence continues at coordinate 185,079,892 of JAWDJE010000001.1, read as the reverse complement.
AGCCATGAACCTACAAATCATTAGTTTTTGAAAGCAATGGTAACTGAAGTACTGTAATGACAATGTTTAAGCTAATGCTTTCAGAATGGGGACAGGAACTTTCTTGGCTGCTGTTCACAAACATAGATCCTCTTACATGTAATGAACTGCCTTTCAAGAAAGATTGCTTGCAAAAGAACTGGTATCTGATGCAGTTAAGAGCACATGCGTTTGAAATTCAACATTTACTCAAAGTGGTAGCTTAGATACTGCAGCTGTACTCTTTGAAACACAGATAGATTTATAATATTTTTAAATTTATTTTTCATTTGCTTTATTCAGAAAATGTTGTGAAGCACTCTGCCTTTGCACAGCCTGGGGAACTGACAAATGTTTTCAATCCATGTGTTGAAAAACATGACGGAGCACATATGCTTACTGTAGCTCTGAATGACAGGATCAAAACCCAATGGGCTGAAATTAAAGAGAAAGAGAGAGAAGAATTTTCTCACAATAGGATTATTTATTTATTTATTTTTCTGATTTATATTGCTGCCCAACTCCGAAGACTCTGGGCAGCTCACAGAAAATAAAACCAATATCACATTTTAAAACCAATAAAAAACCTCATTAAAATTATGTTATGAGCTTGTGAAGAGATTGGCCCCATGAGAGTTAACATCTCTCTTGGAAGGAGCAAGAGGGAAACCAAGAGGCTGTGACAATAGGATCCTTACTCATGGGTAGGCCCTATTGTCCTTCTGAGTTGCAGCCCCCTAGCTAGACAACCCAGGCATCAGATGTGTGTAGATTCAGGTTGCATCGAGTCAAGAAATCACTCCAAGCCTCTACAGGCATTTTATAAGCGTATTAAAAGTATTGCAAAGTACTGTACAGGATACAGTCCATCAACAGATAAGAAAGCATTCCAAAGCAAGGAAATGAACCAATCTGGTTCTCTAAGGGATAGCCTATAAGCCTATAGGTCCCCGCCTTCTCTCAAGCCTCGTCTACATCTTGCTGGCTTGCAAAAGCACAGCATTCCAGAGAGTTTGAGTGTGTGTGTGTGTGTCTGCATTTCGGGGATATATCTCCTTCCACAGCGTCCACCTTTGGCCCACCCCCTTAGGGATTCCAACCAATGATCTAACAGCAAGACATGTCAATCACACATTAGGTTTCATTTCTTCTACCAAAGGAGGCAACTCATGAGGTAAAAATGTTTACATTCTTTCACTCTCCCACAGATTTGAAATCACCATACCTATTTCTGTCACAGAAGCTTTGGGGTGTTAGGACCCAGCTGAAAGGACTCAGGTTATTGCCTGAAATTGCTCTTATCTATTTCTGCCCCAGGCCAAACTCTGGGGATGGGTTGAGAGTGGAGCATGATTGAAGATTTGAACTTAGGTCAAGGATAATAATAATAAATTTAATGTCAGAAATTATTCTGGTTTGAAAGGATTTTTGTGGGAGAAACTCCGCTCAGGGGAAGCCCAAATGAGGCTACTTTCATGTCTCCAAGAGCTGGGACAGAGATGGGTGCTCAAGTCATCATGCAGTACCCGGGTCTCAAACTGCTGATTTGCCAGCCTTCCAGCTAACAAGCTGAGCTTCTTAACCACTGAGCTATCGCAGCTCCACAGATCAGGGATAAGCAGGCAGGAAGGGAAATGGGAAAGTGTCACCCTTAGCCTTGGATGTAAATCCTGGATTGACCAAGTAAGATCAGATGAGAGAACAATGGATATTGTTGTTGTGACAAGAGGTGTCATATTTTGGCTACCCAGAGTGAAATGCAGCATGACTCGGTTCCAACCGACTGACCGAGGGGACTCTATGCAAGTTGAGCACTTATGAAGTTTAGAGCAGATTAGGAAAGTGGCACATTGGTTTTGCTGGCAATCAACCATAAAGGCTTATAGACTTCATCCTTTTGCTCTCTTCTTCTTTTTCATTTTGGGCAGGTTTTGATGAGCCCTGAAAGTTTGTTTTAAACTCTATTGTGCTTATTTGGGTTTTTAGTTCTCCATGTTGAATCCTAGTGTTTGTGGGCGTTGATGTCTTTTGATTTTCTGTACCCCATTTCCCCTTTTATTGTCTCATCCCTTTATTACTCTTTTAATAAAACATTTTTAACCCAATTCTGAGTTGGTGGGTTTACTGAGTGCTCTTCTCCTTTTTTTACTTCCTCTTTTACCCCTTCAGTTGTTGAGGTAGGGAGTGCTCTGACGTACCTAAATCCTGACTGTGGCTGGAGTACTGTTTGGAATGGCTATCAAGATAGGAGGGCAGTTGCGTAGGATGCAGGATCTTGTTCAGGTATTTTTTTCTCTCAAGGCACACTTCAATGTGAGGGCAGCCCTGCTCAGGTGCTGCAAATTAAAGGGTGTGGCTTCTTTTACTGAATCTCATGTTGAATCTCATGTTTTCTCTTTCTCTTTTTTAGTTGCCTTCCATTTTAAACTTTCCTGTTGAAAGTTTCTCATAATATGATTAAAGCATGATTTTTCCGTTTAGAGTCTAGTGAGGCTTCAGGCTTAATTTGTCATAGAACCTACGCATTTGTCTCTGGTTGCTCGTGGTATCTGTAAAGCTCTCCTACAACTTCACTTTTCAAATGAGTCAAACGTCTTACAGTCAGCTTTCATCATTGTCTAGATTTCACATCCTCATCTCCAGCAATACATCTTTACCCTTAAGAATCTTTTCCAGGTTTTTCATAGCCACCTTTCAGAGTCCTATTGTGGATTGATGGTTGAACTTAGGAACAGAAAAATCCTCTGTCTTGATTTCTTAATTGTCAACATGAATGTTATGTAATTCTTTTGTTAGGAGCAGCCTAATCGTGGGGCAAACCCTCTCAGATGGTCTTTCCTCTGAGGTTTTAAGCTGAGACTGCAGCTTGGCTATCTATTTATTAGTCACTGGGTTAGATGTCTTCTTTCTAATGCTATGATTCTTAATTCTCCCTTTATTTCTTCTGGTTTTCTGTGTTCTGTTTTTCAACCTGACATTTATCCCTATATTTTCAACTTCTTTTATTATTTTTCTTGGTGATGCAAACAATGATCAGTTTTCATGCACGCACGCACGCACACACACACACACACACACACACACACACACACACACACACACACACACACACACACACATCAGTGAGGACAATTTTTAATCAGTGGAGATGATTGAAGGGCTTACATTTAAAATGGGTTTTCTGGTGAAATCTGATATGTTGTAAAAAAAAAGGGAATAACAAGAATATTAAAGATAACACTTTCTTATAATAAATGTTGGTTCCTCTTTATGTAAGTAGTGATTATTTACCAGGGATGTTAAAAAACCAAATTACATAAGCCTATTTCAAATTATTTCTAGACTCCATTGAAGCTGTAGCCCAGACCATACCAAATGGCTCCAGATCTGCACAAAAAAAACATACATCTCCTTACTGCCAACCTTTCCTGCTTTCTGTCTAAACATATCCCAGATAGGAGAAGCATAGACAATAATTTCCCATCATTCAGATAACCTTAGGCACAGCTTCTTATCTTCATTATGGTGTCCATTGCCTATGAGTCCCTGTACTTCTAATGCACAGGTAAAGTGAATTTTACCAGAAATTCAAACTCTATCACAAATTAAACTGAGACAGTAGTTGTCCCAAAATCACTCACTGGGGTTGCATGGCTCAGTGAGAGCTAGAACGTAGGCTTATCAAATTCCAGTCTGACAGTAAATTACACTGCTTCTTATTGGGAGAATGACACAGAAACATGGACCTGGCTCACTGTTCTCTTTAGACCTTAGTGGTGATTCACAGAGAGGTGTTTATCAACAAGTCTGCTTCAAGAGCTAGACCTTTTTTCTGTGGGTCTAGACTGTATTTCTTCCTTGTTCTTTGAACTCCCTGGACCCCAGCAGTCCAGAGAAGCCTCCAATGCTGCAGGTAAACGTGGCTTCAGCCAAGGAAGGATCCCAGGGAAGATTGGGACTGAGCTAGAGTGCAGGCCTAACTTCTACCTGACAGGCTTGTAAGAAGGGTAATGACCAGGATTTTTTGCAGCAATAAGGCTGCAAATATTGAACAAATACGTCAATATTAGAAGAGATTAGCCCTGACTGCTCATTAGAAGGACAAATAACAAAGATGAAGCTAAAGCATTTTGGACATCAAATGAGAAGAGAACATTCATTTGAGAAAGCCTTGATGCTGGGGAAGGTGGAGGGCAAAAGAAGAAGAGGACAGCTGAAGATGAGATGGCTGGATGGTATTGTAGACACAATGGTCACGGGTGTTGTGTGGACTGAGCAGGATGGTGGAGGACAGGGGTGCCTGGAGAGCAATGATCCATGGGGTCTCAAAGAGTTGGAGCCGACTGTGTGACTGAACAAAAAAAGCTGCAAAAATAAAGGACTGCAGTGACTCAAGTGGCTAAGATGCTGACTGGGAGGCGGACGGTCAGCAGTTCAATTCCCGAGTATTGCAGGACGGAAATGAGCTCTCGTCTTTGTCCCAGCTTCTGCCAACCTAGCAGTTTGAAAGCAAGAAATTGCAAGTAGATAAATAGGGACCACTTTGGTGGGAAGGTAACAGCGTTTCGTGCGCTCCGGTGTCTAGTCATGCCTGCCACATGACCACAGAAATGTCTGCAGGAGCAGACAGCGCTGGCTCTTCAGCTTTGAAACAGAGATGAGCACTGAACCCTAGAGTCGGATACGACTGGCTTTTGAGCAAGGGAAACCTTTACCTTTACCTAAGGCTTAGAAGACGCTGTAGTGTACTCCACTCCTTGTCTTGCTAAAACATCTGGCCACAACCTGTAACCTTTGTGCAGCACTTTAAATTTATATTTAATTTTTAAAATTGTAATGAACCATCCAAAGAAGATAGAAATATGTGGTCCCCCACATACTTACTTGCTGTCTTTTAACTACTGAGTACTAAGTGACCAAGAGTCAGATAGAAGGGAACGTGTTGTATTTAATGACTGAAAAAACAAAAACAAAAAACCCCAACCCATTAAAGTCATTAATGTTAGTAGACTTTTTATCCCTCTCCTCATTTGGCAAGCCTTCTTTCATTTCCCTCAGTTTAGCAAGATAAAAAGTAACTTTTTATTTATTCATTTATTTTTATTTATTTTAAAATTTCTATACTGCTTTTTTCATCCCAATGGGAGACTCAAAGCAGTTTACAACATTCACAGTAACCAATAACAAAGTACAATGTAAGTAAGGAGGAATAATACAAATAAGTTACAATAGAAATCTCCACAATTACAAATGAGTTACAATTACACTAGAACTCTCCACAATATGGCAAATTCTATAATATTAAAGATACAAAATTACAAAGTCTAATACAGATCCTAACACAATACAAATTAGCATTTAAATACCAAATAGTACCCTCGGCTGCTACAAGTCCAAGACGGAGCCCAAAAAACTCAGTCATCCACGGGGGAGTTCAGTGGCTCAAAATGTCCCAGCTGAAGAGACAGGACGTCCTGCCACATGGCAGCTGTGCCCTGGCGACAGCTGTGCTCCCACCCACCCCAACCAGGAAGAGTCAGTGGAGGGAGCCAATGATGTTGCGGTGGCTCGGTGGCGGCGGCTCTTTCATAGCCCCGAGGCGGGAACCCAGGGCAGCTGCAGCATGCTCCCACCCCTACCCTGACCAGGGCAAGTCAGGGGAGGGAGCTGATAATGTTGCGGCGGCTTGGTGGCGGCTCTTTCATAGCCCCGTGCTGGGAACCCAGGGCAGCTGCGGCATGCTCCCACCCCCACCCTGACCAGGGCGAGTCAAGGGAGGGAGCCAACGATGTTGCGGCAGCTCGGCAGTGGTAGCTCTTTTGTAGCCTCACGGTAGGAACCCAGGGCAGCTGCGGCATGCTCCCCCCCCAACCAGGGCAAGTCAGGAGAGGGAGCCAACAGTGTTGCAGCAGCTTGGTGGTGGCGGCTCTTTTGTAGCCCAGCAGTGGGAACACAGTGCAGCTGCAGCATGCTCCCCCCTGACCAGGGTGAGTCAGGGGAGGGAGCCGACGATGTTGTGGTGGTTCGGCGGTGGCAGCTCTTTCATAGCCCCATGGTGAGAACCCAGGGCAGCTGTGGCATGCTACCCCCCGACCAGGGCAAGTCAGGGGAGGGAGCCAACGGTGTTGCGGCAGCTCGGTGGCAGCGGCTCTTTCGTAGCCCTGCGGCGGGAACCCAGGACAGCTGCAGCATGTTTCCACCCCCCTGACCAGGGCGAGTCAGAGGAGAGAGCCGACGGTATTGCGGCCGCTCGGCGGTGGCGGCTCTTTTGTAGCCCTGAGGTGGGAACCCAGTGCACCTGTGGCATGCTCACCCCCACCCCCGACCAGGGCGAGTCAGGGGAGGGAGCTGACGATGAACTTTGTTCAGGCCTTAGATTTGGGACCAAACAACAGGGAATAAATATAGCATTATGATATCATCCATTATCCTTTACAGAATAAATTTATCTTTTGTCTTACTGTAATATTTGTGTTCAGTAAAGTGCCCTTAATGTTCTCTTAACCTCCTGGATTATGAAAAGATGTTTATCTTGCAACCGTATCTTTGAGACTGAGGCACTGTAATATTTCACAAAATACTAGTAGCAGTACTGGGCAGATGGAAAGATTCCAATTGGTCCATCTATGGGTCCACGATGACCTCAGTGACCAAATCTACCTTTCTGTTTCATAGCATTTAATAGGATTTCTTCAGTTCTTCAGTAGCATTCAAGCTAAAGAAGCTCTTACTTAGGTTGAAAGAGGAGAGTGCAAAAGCTGGCTTGAGACTTAATATCAAGAAAACCAAGATAATGGCTACAGACCCTACTTTGTCACTCCCTGGAAAACAGATGGGGAAGAAGTAGAAGCAGTGACAGAGTTTACTTTCTTAGGATCAAAGATCACTGCAGATGGAGATTACAGCCATGAAATAAAAAGGCAACTAATTCTTGGAAGGCAAGCTATGAGAAACCTGGGGAACATAGTCAAAAGTAGAGACATCACCTTGCAAACAAAAATTCGCATAGTCAAGGCAATGGTACTCCCAGTGGTAATGTAAGTTTGCGATAGCTGGAACATAAGGAAAGTGAGCGCAGAAGAATAGATGTCTTTGAAATGTGGTGTTGGAGGAGAGCTTTAAGAGTCCCCTGACAGCGAGGAGAACAAATAGCTTGATCTTAGAAGAAATCAACCCTGACTGCTCCCTAAAAGGTCAAATAGTAAAGATGAAGCTAAAGTACTTTGGACATCAAATGAGAAAAGAGGATTCACTTGAGAAAGCCTTGATGCTGGGAAAGGTGGAGGGCAAAAGAAGAAGGGGGTGGCAAAAATGAGATGGTATTGTAGATTTTAGTGTTCAAGAACCAAGACAATAGAAACAGCCGAAGTCTGGCTTAACTCATCTTTATTGCATGATGGTCAGGGGGAACATGTGGTAATGGCGGACGAACAGCTCATTATATACAATGGCTATACATTTGAATGTGGCTCCTCGGTAGCTCATTGGCTACTGTCCGCGTGATGCCACCCTTAGTCACGCCCTTCTTGTCCAGGTGAGGCAGTGGCGGGAATCTTCCCGCGGCTGTAGGCATTTGGAGAATTTGTACCATGTGAGCTGGATGCTCGCTACTGTCCCCAGTGGTCACTAGCTCGCGTCCTAATACAGAAGGTTACAATGTTACTTTTAGAGATTGTTACATTCACTCATTCTTGTGGTTGCATTTACTTAAAGGCACATTACAATCCATACACAACAAGATGCAATGGGCACAGAGGAGGATGGGTTGAGGAGGATGGTGGAGGACAGAGGTGCCTGGCAGGCAATGGTCCATGGGGTCGCAAAGGGTCGGAGTCGACTGTGCGACTGAACAACAAACAAATTCAAGCAAGAGGATAATATACCGGGCAAATCAGATCAATAGAAAGGACTTTGGAGAATTATGGGATTGAATGCCATGGTTCTTCATTATTTCCTGTCTCTCTGGACTTTGGAGAATTATGGCATTGAATGTCATGGTTCTTCATTATTTCCTGTCTCTCCTTCCTATACAACATTAAGACAAATCCTGATATTAAAAAGTGAACACAGTATAAATCTTGTAAAGTCAACAAAATCCTCCAAATACCTCTTAATGGTATTTCAAAAGAGACCTTGGAAGCCATTCTAATTCATAGTTATCACACTAAATCCTGAAGTGTCTTGAATGTCTTCCAGAAAAGCTTAGGCCAAATATTTTATAGTGCACATGGTCTCTTCATTTTGGAAAGGGAAGGATTTATGGGCTGACACTTGAATTTCAGCCATGTATTCTTCCAGGTAAACACAGCTGCCCACAAAAGAGGAGAGTGGTTTATATTGGAGACTTGAGTAGTGAGGAGAAGCAAAACCACTAGATACAATTCAAGATGAGCAGGATAGAGCTTCAGATATAAGGCAAGCTATTGTAACAAACAAACAGAGCAGCATGTACTATGCTAAAAAAAATATCTACATTTGTAACAAATGCGAAAATAACATTTGGAAGGATATTTGGGAAGATGCCAATTGTCACTAGACTCCTGGGCAGACTCCACTGCAAAGGGACATAGACAATCTCTACTTTCCAGAGGTGGGCATCAACATGTTCACACCAGTTCGCCAGAACCAGTAGAAGAAATTCTGGCTGGGCCCGCCCATTCAAGTTTTGAAATAAAGTAGTCCTAATTTGGGTGCAATGCAGGGCTTTCCCCCTGGCTATGCCCACCATACCATGCCCACAGTGTGGTAGTAAAAAAAAAAATGAGCCCACCACTGCTACTTTCTCTGCATCCAGAAAACCCTCCTGCCAAAGGCTGGGAAACCTTTTTGACAGCTCTATGGGGAACAAGAGGGACAGATGTGTGTTGTGTACACATTGCAACACCAGCATTATATTACTTTTAGGCCCAACTTTCTTGGGAATATCTGTGGTGAACCACAAGTCCCACCATTAAAAACGATTGGCTTTCTTGCTTGCTTTCGTTACCACATGTTTAAGCCCCAACTGTTCGAAATACATCAACAACCACAAACATACCTGTGTGCTCTTCAGCATGGCAGCAGAGGAAACAGCAGTGAGACACAAAAACAAGAGCTGCTAAATACATACTGGAAGTTAGCATTGGAGAATCTGTTAGAAATAGAATAGCATTTCATTCTGTCAGCTCAGATTTTGGTAAGGTTATCATTGTTTCCATCAGGAGGTTTCCAGATTCCGAGTCTGGCCAGTGATGCCAAATCATCAGACCCTCACCCTAGCTCCAACCGCCGCTGCCGTGGTGGCCACCACTACCAGAAGCGATCACAGCTGCATTTATGGCAGCTGAGGACATGTTTAAAGCTGTCATAAACACGTTTGCAACAGCTGTGGACACGTTTATGGCAACATTTATGGTGGATGGACCACCAGTCCATCCCTCTCAACTGTCTGAGGGAGTGTTGTTGATGTTAAACGGTTAGCAGAGTGGTATGCAGTGGCTAGCAAGAGATGCGCACCTGGCAAGGTGGTCCCTTGTGAGAAAAACAGGCAGAGGTCTTGATGCAAAAGAACAACTCAAAGCAGGTTTACTCATGAAGCAAAAGGTGCAAGTATATACAGTGCAACAAGTGTAACACAAAACAGATATATCCTCTTGGGTTGCTAAGTTAACCTAACTGAGTCAGTCCAGTTGTGCTATACACAAGTCTATACAGTTTGGTAGCAGTCCAGTCCAGCGAGCTGTAATTACAGACAATGCCAAAGAGTTCTACAGCCTCTGTCTTTCTTGGTAGAGGCTTACTCCAAGTAGTCCTTCCCTGTCCAGCAAGCACGGATGGCATATCAGGCAAATGCCATCATCAGGATCAATGCAAAGGTTCAGTCCTCATAGAAGGTTCTGGAAGACATAGGAATCTTCACCCAGACTGTCAGGAGATAAAGTTGAGTCAGGCAAGTTGAGCATTGGAGCTGAAGGTCTGCAATCCTGCTCTGTCCTAAATACACTGACTCACAGAGCACACCAGGGGAAAATCCCAACACCTGTGTGCCCCTGCAGTAGGGCCTTAAAGGCATCACAGACACAATATGCCTTGCAACCAGTTAGGGTGTGAGGCAAAGACTTACATCCCCTAACATGTATGACTTTAAAAGGTTGCTGACCCCTGAATTCGACTGTAAGAAATGTCCCTTCAAATGGGGTGTGTCATGTGGATGAGGCACTTAAACTTCCTCTCGCAGCTAATATCTTCTTCTTTCCCACACTTCTGTGACTCATTTCCTGCTGCCTTATAATCTCTTTTCCATATATCTTTGCATCTATAGGTTATGTATGAGCAATGCACAGTTTGGATCCTTCTGACTTCAGCCTGCAGGAGGAGGATTATTCACATCTTATTTCTTCTCTTCAAAACATTTGGTTATATTTCTTTCATCCCTTTGAACAGAAAGATTCATGAAAGTTGTTCCTCCTCTGTCATCCATAGATATTTTCTAACTGTGCCTGGGTCTTGCCACTAGGTAGAATGAAGTGATGCTTACGGCAGTTGATTTTTGCTATCATGAAATAATAACTGTTGTGTATTGAATGTATTTGTAACCACACGAATGAGTGGATGTAACAATCTCTAATAGTAACACTGTAACCTTCTGTATGAGGACGCGAGCTAGTGGCCACCGGGGGCAGTAGCGAGCGCCCAGCTCACATGGTACACATTCCTCAAATGCCTTCAGCTGCGCGGGAAAGATTCCCGCGCTCACCTCACCTGGACAAGAAAGGCGTGACCAAGGATGACATCACTTGGACAGTAGCCAATGCCTGTTGAAGAGCCATATTCAATTGTATAGCTACCGCATAAAAGGAGCTGTTTGTCTGCCATTACCACATGTTCGTACTGTACTCCATGCAATAAAGATGTGCTAGGCTAGCCTACAGCCGTTTCCATTCTCTTGATTCCCAAACACCAAAATAACATGATAATTTTTTTAAAAAAACATTTTGAGAGAGAAAAAGAAATAAAGAATGTTCTGCCTCAGGTGTCAAAATAACTTGGTTGGCCTTGAATCCTGTGCACATTGACTGGATGAATAGGTGCAGCAATACCATAGTTGCTGTTCTTCACAGGCAGCAAAATGTCTTAGGCTTCTATCTATGATGTGCCATACTTGGAGAGCAATAGAAATGGGCAGCAACTTGGCCTGACAGAGGAGGAGAGAGCTAGGTTGGCTTCCAATATAGAGTCTATCTGCGCCATGCTTGAGAGGCATGGGTGAAACTTGGAAGAGTTACCTTTTTGGACTTCAAGTGGTCATATTGTATTGGGCATTCTGGGAGTTGTAAGCTAACAAGCAACTTGTCCCCAGCTCTGTGCAGATGGTGGTGTGGGATTAGAATATTATTCCCAGTCTTGTCAGCTGAGACTGTAACATAAGGTTCCTTTTAGGCTGACAACATATTTGTGAAACAGATTAGGAAAAACATTCCAGTCCACACCACTAGAGATGGAATCAAAAGCCAACACCCTCTGATGTGAGACTCCAGTCCCTCACATGCACATTTGCCATGATTTTTGGAATCTTACATTTCTGCTGCACCACCCACAGGTCTGATAAAGACCTGCACAGAGTTGAAAGATAACCTACAGGTATGTCTGTGGTGTTTCACTAGCTGAATAAACATAGCATCTACCCTTATCTTCAGATTGTGCAGGGAGACCACGTGACTTTTTCTTCTTTTTTGTAAATTAAATTTGACATCATAGTGCTGGAGGAGAACTCCTGATTTGTATCAGTCTCAAAGCACCCTCTATACCAGATTTGTGCCTCTATGGTAGCTTAGTTCTTCTTTCCCATGCTTACTCCCACCCTTATCAAGATCCAGATAATACTGAATCCGCAAGCAGAATATTTAGAAAGGTGGCAGAAAAGCCATAGCAACTGGAAGCAGGCCAAATAATCTTTACCAAACAAAAATGAAAAGAATGAGTGTGCTGCAAGCAAAATCAGTTGGTGATATCAAGAACATGTTTAGTATACCCTAAAGTAGGGGTTCCCAAACTTTTCAAGGTGGGGGGCCGGGTCATGCTCTCTCAGTCAGCCTTGAGGGCCGGATGGCCATTTTGCCCTGCCTGCATGATGGGGAAGGTCATTTTGTCCCAACAGCTTCAAAAGGGCAGCCATTTTGTTTCTTGAATGCCCTTGGAGGGGTGGAGGACCACATGAAATGGCACCAAGAGCCAGATCCGGCCTGTGGGCCTTAGGTTGGGAACCTCTGCTCTAAAGAGTCTCTAGCTGAGAGTTGTGGAGAAGAAGCAGATAAGCGGCTATTCTTTATAAGAGACTTGATTCTGAGAATACTCTCTTTGGATGTTCTCCCTAGTTGCAGATACAGTATCAGTAAATCCATCAATAATGACTTAAATATCATATATTTATGATTCTGTGCTGTGCTTTTAGAAAGCTTTTTCTTTTTATAAGTTTATTATTAAACTTGCATCAATCTGATAAGCAGTGGCTCAGTATGAAGCAGTAGCAGAATAAATATACAGTATCACCTTCCTTCTCAGATCAGTCTGCACAGTGTCTGGCCCTAAAGACAGAATGGGAACAATTGGCTAGTCCTTCCACAACAAGGGTCACAGTTCTCACCTAATCTTTCCTCATAAAACTCCACATGGATCTACATGCTGTAAACTCCATGGTGGGACTGCCACCATGCATGGGACTGTGCTGGAATAGTGGTTAAGATGCTGAGTTTGATGACTGGAAGGTCGGCAGGTCAGCAGTTCAAGACCCGAGTGCTGCACAACACAACAGAGTGAGCTCCTGTCATATGCCCCAGCTCCTGCCAACCTAGCAGTTTGAAAGCAAGAAATTGCAAGTGGGTAAAGTACTTTGGGTATCAAATGAGAAGAGAGGATTTGTTTGAAAAATCCTTGATGCTGGGAAAGGTCGAGGGCAAAAGAAGAAGGGAGTCGCAGAGAATGAGATGGCTAGATGGTATTGTTGACGCAATGGGCACAGAGCTGGGCGGGCTGAGGAGGATGGTGGAGGATAGGGGTGCCTGGCATGCGATGGTCCATGGGGTCACAAAGGGTTGGACTCAACTATGTGACTGAACAAAAATAGGTACTGTTTTGGCGGGAAAGGTAACAAGGTTCTGTGTGCTCCGGCATCTAGTCATGCCTGCCATGTGATCTCAGAAACGTCTGCAGACACAGACAGCATTGTGATGAGCACCAAACCCTGGAGTCGGACACAACTGGCTTTTGAGCAAAGGAGACATGCTCCCATGCACCAGCATATGCTGAGAAATACGGAGGAGAATCTAGTAATACTAATCTTCAAAGGGATTGTGCCACTGCCTGAGTATGATGCAAATAATTTAACAATGAAATCAAATCCTTCCTTTAAAAGTTATAGTTATTATTATTTTTTGCATCGTGTGTATCTTCAGAAAAGACAGCCAAGCAGATGGAGAAGAGGATGGCTCAGACAGCTGCTTCCTGTCCTGCACTTCTCTGTTCAGAGGATGACAAAAGACAAGCGATAAAAGAATTGGAGTCTGCAAAAATGACAGGTTAGTCTTCTGCCAAGTGCTAGTGTGGTATCTGAGCCAATTACAGCTGATGAATGGTCTGTGAAAACCTGCTCAGTAATTGCAGAGGAAGTGAAAGAATAGCAAATTCAGTAGAAACCTAAATGATACAGAATCACTCAGATGGAAAAAAACACACGCTAAGAAACCTCTTCCATAAAAACCTAGCATTTCATCAGAAAGTTTTCTGCATTGCATTTGAGCCTGCTAATTATAGATGTGCTAAAATGACAAGAACACTGATTATTATATTTCCCCTTGGTCTTTTTTTTTTAAAAAGGTACTGGCAATTCATTTAAAAAACATCCAGTGCTACCAAGTCCTCTGTAATCACCTGGAAATGGATGAAGATGAAGGAAATACTGTACAGGACTATTAAATTTGCCCAGCAGGACTGAATGTGCAGAAAGCCTGACTAAGAACTTTCTTGCCAAATCTCAAGAGATTGGAAAACAGGGGTTTGTGGTTTCTAGGACTAGCTGATGAAGAGAAGGGTGAAAGTTGCCCACTGGTTAATTATAAGGTAGCAAACACTTGCATCTTGTCCTACAAAAAGAAAACTTCAAGGCCAGAACTGAGCTCACTTCTTGGTTCAGAGCTAATTAGGAGGGATAGTCCCAGTTGAAGAAAGGGATGGAGAAGACAATCTCTTTCTGAAAGTCCAGTGTCATTTAAAGCCTGACTGGTAGGTCTTCTCCTCTGGGTTTTGTTTTTTTTTTTTTTGAAATGTTAATTTATTTGTAGCAGCTGCACAGCAAAGTGGGCAGGTTTTAGGCCTTTTTAGTTTGAATGCAAGTCTCTCCAGTTTTTAACCCAGCTAATAAACACACTTGGATCAGATACTTGAGAGAAAGAAAAACAGCATTTACTCACAAAATGAGGTGAGAAGATACATGTGCTCAGGAGTCTTGGTAAAATGGCATCAGGTCAATAATGAGTCAGGAAATTCAAGTGAGTTAGTTTAGAAAGAAGGTAAGTAAAAATGGCTTCTCTTCCCAGCCATGTGGCTGGCCAGATGGAGGCACTCCCTCCTCTTCCAAAGGCAGAAAGCAAGAGAGAGAATTGCCAGAAAAAAGACCTTAAGATAGGCAAATAGGGTCAGCTGACCCCCTGAGATAGGAACCTTTCTAACTGACTTCTTAAAGACAAACAATGCAAAACAACTTCCTTTAGGTCTGTATTTCCCAACCTTTGGTTTTTGGACTTCAGTTCCCAGAATCCTACGTCAATTCCCCAAAGCACTGATCAGACTTAGGCTTCTGGGAATTGAAGTCTCCCTGTGGGGTATGTGCCCCATGTTAGGAACCACTGCTTTAGGTCTTCCCTGTCTCTCTGGTTAGAATGTCAGCATTCACTGCATGCTGGGGTTGCACTAGAATACTCAACAGGAAATGGGAATTTTGAGTAAAAAAATGGGAACAAATATCGCCTAGTTCAGACTAGTAATCTCTGAGGAGAAAACTAAATTTATCTGCTGCTTGTGTATGCTCTGAAGCTATACTGAAGCTATGCTTGGATGACATTTATTAGCATTGGTTAGATAGCTATCTCATTTTGTGGATTAGTTCTGTAACTGTTCTTGCCTCAAACATTTTATTGCTTTTTGTTCCACAATCTTTTACTCAGTGTGTAACTGCTAAGAAAGTTTTTAAGATTTGCTCTTTTCATCTTTTCCACCATACTTAATACAAAATATAGATACAGTATTTTACAGCTGTTTGGTTTGTGTGGACTCAGAAGGTTGAGGTACTAAAAAATGAGCCCTTGCTGGTTGTTGGGATACATAGTTGCATTACAAGAATAGGACAGTTATTAAGATTAGAATTGTTGCAGGTGCCTTCCCTAACTCCCCTCAAGCTAATTACACAGACTAAAAGTCAAGGTAAAAAGATAGAAAATATATATTTATTCACAATATGCTCAAATGTCTTGACTGGATGTCAACAGGTTTGTTAGAAGAAGCTGAAAATTCAGGATAGTTACCGGGGTGGTGGTGGTGGGATGAAGTGGCTTTCCTTCCTTTACAGTCATGGGGCTGAAAAGATCCAGAGAGCCCTAAAAGCACTCTATCTCTCACAAGGGCAAAACACCAACTGCTCCCAATAGACAGGAAGGAAATTATCAGAGTCAGACAATCAGATTGCAGGGGCTTTTCTGACTAGCAAACAAATGAGCAAATTAATTCCAGATACAAATGCTCCCTCCTCCCAAGGATTGTGTTAATCCTTTGCCCGCTGAATCGCCATATTCTCAACACAGTCATCTATCAAAAGCCAGTGTATTTTGGGGATATTGGTATTCTTAACTTTGTAGGGTTGGCATGAGAATCAAAATCATGGGGATTTTGAGCTACTCTGAAAGAACTGCTGAGTCAGAGTGGACTATGGTGTTGCAAGAGTACAGAGAAGGAAGATTTTCTCCAACCATGAACAGATCTAACCCTCCTGGACTTAACCCACACAAGGGCAACTTGGGGCAGTTAAGTGGTTAAAATTAAGTGGTTAAAATTTAAATAAAATAATATCTTGGAGTTGTGGGATAGAGTGAGATTTTTTTTGGACCAGGTCTAGGGCTAGTGGCTATATATCTTTTTCAAGGGAGCATAAAGTTTGGACCTGATTAACATACCCATGAGAACATGTGTCTTCTGCCTGAATAGTAGGGCTTCCTGATAGTCGGGCTTCCTGATTGGGTGGCATACAAATGTGAAAATTAAATTAAATTAAAATTAATAGTTTGGCAAATTCACTCTTTCATCTATCATGGTAGCTTCAACTACATTTGGTGGCTCTCTCTGCTAATGATGCTTAAAATAGGAATGAGTCTTTTTTTTCTTGTCTATATTTTCTTTTTTGTTTGGTTCTAGTCGGTAAAAATAAAGTTGTGTGGATTTGACTGAATAGCTGTCTTCATAACAAGTCAGAAAAAGAAAATATCTCATATGGTGTTCTATATTTAACCCTTTTAAAACATACTTATGATAGAAATATTTATTTCTAAAAATGGAAAATCACTTCAACCCTGTCTCCAAAAGGTATTCCCAGAATTATCCATTATCAATAGCCTAGGGCTGGGATACAAATAGCAATTATCATAATTATTTGCAACAAAAACCAGCTGCAACATTTAGGAAAAAACCCCAACATGGTGTTTTCTTTTTGCAGATGTTTGATGAAGTGCCACACCAAGCAGCAGGGATTGTTAAAGCTAAAGACCACTAGGTAGGTTTTACTAAATTGAAGGGCAGAGCTGCTTTCCAGGAGCATTGTTTTCCAGTGTACAAGCCTGGAGTCCTCCCCCTTCCATCATTGGAAATAGCTTGGAGTTTTGAGAGTCCCCTGGACAGCGAGGAGAACAAATAGGTCGCTCCTACAAGAAATCAACCCTGACTGCTCCTTAGAAGGTCAAATAGTAAAGATGAAGCTAAAGTACTTTGGACATCAAATGAGAAGAGAGGATTCACTTGAGAAAGCCTTGATGCTGGGAAAGGTGGAGGGCAAAAGAAGAAGGGGGCGGCCAAAAATGAGATGGCTAGATGGTATTGTAGATGCAATGGGCACAGAGCTGGGCGGGCTGAGGAAGATGGTGGAGGACAGGGTGACTGTCGGGCAATGGTTCATAGGGTCACAATCAACTGTGCGACTGAACAACAAGAGATCAGCTTTGAAAAAGAGAAAAACAAATCGTCCCCATCATCCAAAATCAAGTTAGGGAGTGACATTTTAAATCATAAGTTCAAAAATACATTTTATATCATTATTATGAAGAACAGCAGAAGGTTAATGAGAATTCTGCAAAGAAATTGCAGGCAAGCAGTCATGTTCTGTGGAAAACCATCTTGAGTCTCAGGTCTTTTAAAATGCTAAATGTCTTAGGGCATGTAAAGTTGGCTCTGTCTTTAAGGCACGAGAGGGGAACCACTGGAAGAGAGTGGGCTAGATGCCTATCTCACTGATTTTCTGTGGACCTGATGGTGCTATCAGGGAGGGGCAGCACCCCCTCCCACAATTAGCATAATGGCTTCTCGCACCTGCGGATTACCCTAATCAATACCAGCCACATGTTTACCCCGGATAACACGGAACAATGTACTTCCCCTGCCGTTAATTAAGTTAGTTAATTAACTTCCCCTGTAGACTTCCCCAATTAACTTGTGTAAACACGGAGTGTGAGTTCTGCAGATCGCGATGCTTTTACACGCAGCCTGTACATGATAAATACTGATGATTTGCCTTCATTAAATCACTGGTCTTCGCTCCATCTTGCCTCGTGTCTCATTTCTTGACCAGTCTCCTCCGGGACCCAACAGCCGCTTCGTGGTTCCGATCCAGCTTGCGCAACCCGCTTCGTGGCCCAGATCAAACATACCACCTTTGTAGTGTATGAAATGTGGTGTAAGCCTGCCCACCATCTTCCAAATTCTCCAAATACGACACCTAGGCTAGCTCTTGCTTTGCACAACTTTATTCAAACAATGGGCCAATGGACAACTAATTACAGTGAAATTTTGGAAAGGGCCTGGTTCTCGGCACTGGGCCCCCAGCGTTCACAGTCCAAAAGATATGCCTGGGCACCTGTTCCCAGGGGAACTTGAAGTAAGGAACTCTGGGCTGTAGGTGCCTGAGGATCATAGGCTGCTGACCACTTGTTCCCATCTTTTCATTTATCAAGTCAAATGAATAAGGGATGGTAGCAGGTGTCCTCTCCAGTCTGTGGGACCTGCTCACTTTCCCAGTAAGGTAGGAGGCAAGGAACAAAACCAGGCACAGTAAACCATAGGTTTGAGAGCCAGCTGAGTACCTTACTTCTCTCTGCACTTGTCTTCCTAATGGGGAGGATAAGGAGGGCAGGTCGGAGTTCTTGTAGTATCTCTAGTAGGTCATGAGAGACAGTACAGCAATTGCATTCTGGCCCTACTTTCCTTTCAAATGGGAAGGTGAGCAAAGCAGAAAGGAGTTTTCCTATTACAATAAAACCCTGTTTTACGGAAAAAGTTCGTTCTGTAGTTTTTTCCTTAACTTGATTTTTTCTGTAAAGTGAGGCATTCCCATGAGAACGCATTGGGGGAAAAAACCATTCCTGACTCCCCAATAATAATAATAATAATAATAATAATAATAATAATAATAATAATAATAATAATAATAATAATAACCACCCACTCAAACCCCTCTCCAGACCACTCTACTACCACCCACAGGGCCCAGAATAGCTGTGGGAGGTCTTTTATAGCCCACCAGGTGCAATTCACTCTGGGAAATCACATTCTGTAAAATGGGTTTTTTCTGTAAAACAGGACACGTTTTCAGCAAAAAAAAAAAAACAACTTCTGTAAAACGGGGTTTCTGTAAAATGAGGCTTCTGTAAAACGGAGTTTTACTGTATTTCTGATCAATGACATGAGATTATCCATGGGAGGGACAAAGCTTCACAAGAAGGAGAGGCCTCGACTTGAACAATGGCTGGCTTCAGGTTGTCTGTTCAGCAGCATTCACACCTGTATGCAAATTTCTCTTATTGCTTAATTTGACCCACAACTAGAGCAGAAACAATCCAATTGTGCAGGACAAAGCTATTTTTACTTTGATCTGCACATTTCAACTATAAAAATCCCAGAGATATTTATAATTTTCCCTTGTATGCTTGAACTTTGACTGCTAGTTTTAATTAAGGACAAATCTGTCCCTTTTTTGGGATTGGGACGTATACTGATCTTTTCTAATCTTGTGGCCACTGTTTCATTTTCCAAATCTGTTGGCATATAGCACATAGTAGATTGATTCCATCATCTTTTAGGGCTTTGAAGAATTCAACTGGGATACCATCATCTCCACTGGCTTTGTTATTTGCCGTGCTTTTTAGGGCCTTTCTGACTTCACTCTCTAGGATGTCTGGTTCAAGTTCAATTTCCCTCTCATTGTTATTATCCGGGGTGTTTAGGTCTTTTTTTTTTTTGTAAAGTTCCTCTGTGTACTCTTTCCATCTTTTCTTTATCTCTTCTGCATCCGCTAACTCCTTGCCATCTTTGTCTTTTATCGTGGTCATTTTTGCTTTGAACGTTCCCTTGACTTCCCCAATTTTTAAAAAGAGATCTCTAGTCCTGCCTCTTGCACTGCTTTCTTTGCACTGTTCGTTTAGGTAGCTTTCCTTATCTCTCCTTGCTTTTCTTTGAAATTCTTTATTTAAGTGATTGTATTTTTTCCTTTCTCCTTTGCCTTTTGCGTTCCTTCTTTCCTCTGCTATTTTAAGAGCCTCATCTGACAATCACTTTGCTTTTTTGTGCTTCTTTTCTTTTGGTATAGTTTTCCTTGCTGCCTCCTGCATAATGTCTCTCATCTCTATCCATAATTCTTCTGGTACTCTGTCTATCTGGTCCAGACCATTGAATCTGTTCCTCACCTCCACCATGTATTCCTTGAGTCTGTTGTCTAGATCATATCTATCCGGCCTATTAGTTTTCCCTATTTTCTTCAGTCTGAGCCTGAATTTTGCGATCAGTAGATTGTGATCTGAGCCACAGTCCGCTCCAGGTCTTGTTTTTGCTGACTGTATGGAGGTTCTCCATCTTTGGCTGCAGAGTATGTAGTCAATTTGGTTTCGATGTTGACCATCTGGTGATGTCCACGTGTAGCGTCTCCTCTTGTGTTGCTGGGAAAGGGTGTTTGCTATGACTAGTGTGTTATCTTGGCAGAATTCTATCAGTCTTTGCCTTGCTTCGTTTTGTGTTCCCAGACCAAACTTGCCTGTTAATCCCTACTAAACATACAGTATTCTAGGTTACTGGTGGTAACTAAAAGTGCAATCTGAAAAGTTCCTTGTTTGGATATCAACTCCAGTGTGAACAGATCAGGAGATCTCTATTAACTTAGATATTGTCTATCAGCTTGAGTCCCCACATTTGAAATATGGAGAAAATCACTGCCAAATTGTTGAATTCATACATATGCAAAGGTTTTTAAAATTTGGCTTCTTACCCTAAATCATTTGGAAGATAAAGCAACTATAGCGTGTGAAGGGGTGACCCAGCCCTAGCCCCCAAAAAGTGTCCTTAGCCTACCCAAGAAATGCCCCCAGCCCATAACCACTACCAGCTTCTGAAGGGTGGAGGCCAGATCACACGACCTGTGACCTGGGGTCAGTGCCCAAAGGCATAACCACAACATCCTACATGGATGCCTCCTGGACTAAGCTGATGAGTGTGAATCCTTATCGGACCCACAAGATTGCCTCCCAGGCCACGAACTTCTTAATCTTCCTCACCAGACACCCCCATTCCACTGATTGCTCCTGTCTCCTGGTTGCCCTCTCTGCTGCATGTACACTGCATGTACACCCATCGATGTATCCACACTCATTAATGTATGACCAATGTACACGGAACCCATTGTTTCGAACCCACTTCCTCTTAGTCTGTGCTGGACATGCGATTGCGCTAGGCGCGCACGGACCAAAGAATATTGACAGGTAATAAATAGAGGTTGCCTGGCACTCCTCGCTGTCGACTCACCCTGATGCCTTGACCCACGTGTATGTCTGATTTCATCCCCACGAGTGGCCATGATCCCTACAAGCATGTCCACCCATTCCCCCACAGGTTGAACTGTATCTCCCATAATTATTTACTATTGCCTATGCTGGGTAGAGCTGATGGGAGTTGTAGAACCTCTGTGACACAGAGGTTCAGCTGCAGCCAAAACTCTGCTCATGATCTGAGTTTGATCTCGGTGGGTTCAAAGTTGATTCACCCTTCTATTTTTCCAAGGTCAGTAAAATGAGTACCCAGCTGGGGGTAAATTGTAATTTACCGTATTTGCTGGCATATAAGACCCACTTCCCACCTTAAAATACACTGGAAAATGAAGTGCATCTTGTACTGTATATAGTGGCCTATAGTGGGCTATTTTGGTAATAACAGGGTGCGTCTTATACTCTGATGCGTTTTATATGCCAGAAAATACGGTACGTAATTACCTTGTAAACTGCCCAGAGAATGCTTTAGCACTATGGGGCAGTATATAAACAACTGCATTTGGATTTGTCAGGTAACCCCTTTGGAGAGCCAAAGGTCTGCTGCTCATCCCTGTCATATAAGGTGCCCTGGGATGAGGAAGGGCAAAATAGTCATCTAATGAACCAGGATTCAAGGAAATGAGGATGCAGAAACCTGATACAGTACTGATGTCCAGGGTGCACCACAGTGCCTATCATGATCCTTTCTGTTATATATGGTCTTGGGTCTACTTCACCTTTGGCTGGAGCTCCAACCCAGAAGCCTTTTCCCTCATGATCATCATGTTATGAAGTAACCATGACAATAGTTTCCACCTGAGTAAGTTAATTGTAGGATGTGTATTTTCTGAGAAAATTAACATGTAAATTACAGCAACTGAGCTGAGTGCAATCTTAGATTTGTATCTTTCCTGGAATTTTGCCCACAAATACTTTGGCACTTTATTTTTATATAGATACAGTAATACCTCATACAAAGTCCGCTTCATACAACATCGGATTCATACAACATCGCCTAATTCCTTGGAAAAAGTTGCCTCATACAAAGTCGTGCGACTTTGTATGAGGCATTGGGGTTTTCCCAGATTGCATTGTGCCTGGGCAATATAAAAGGCAGGACACATGCGTGCATTGCTCTTGTGGGTTTTGCATGAGGCGAAGAGTGTTTAGGAGTGGTTTTGAGCATGACTTTGGATTTTTTTGGATTTTTTCGTCAGAATTTTTAGAAGCATTGCTGGGATTTTTGCAGCATTCTTCAGGTTCTTGGACAATCAGGGTTGTTTGACATGTTTTTATAATGTTTTTAACCTTTAGACAATGATTTCTTAAAGTTCTGTCAGTTTCCTGTCTGTTTCCTTGACTTTGCCCTGAATTCTGTGCTGTTACAGTACAATACATCTCTATGGAAATGACGTTGTACGAGGCATCGCAGCAAGGATTTGGACGTTGTATGAGGCATCGCAGCTAGGATTTTCATGCCTCATATAAAGTCGAAATCTGTATAAAGTCCAAACTTGTGGAACCAAGTTTGGACATTGTATGAGGTATCACTGTACTATCTTAAAAACTAGGAATACTGATTTGATATGTTACTATAATTACTATACAGTACTAGATAAGATTGCTTATTTTAGCATTCTGTATTAGAGATTTTAATTGAGAGGCAGGTTGAGACATAATAATATATTCAATAGCTTGATTTAAGGCACATCTAGAGTCAAGATCTACAACAGGGATATGTACTATAGTAGATTCTCATTTTTGAAACTGGTTCTCTTTTCCCTGTTCAGCGTCATATGTGATGGGCACATTTTCAGCTGCATTTGTATTCCCTCTTCCCATTTGATGAGAACAACTTAAGAGACCACATGCCTTTTAAAGGACAAGAGCCATATGCAGCAAATAGTTGTATTAGCATAGCCCATTTTAGTGGTGACCTTAAAAAAATATGTTTCAAAATGTTTGCAGATTGAGTTGTCCTGTTTAGCCAAATCTATTTTATCCAGCTGGATTAATCTGCTTTTGGTGAATTAACATGGTTTAATGGCGAGAACATTGGTCTTTAAATTGAGACTTGAGTTCAAGCTCCTGATAAACTGTGAAGATGTCTCTCAGTTCGGCCAATTCCATAACATTGTTGTGCACATAGAATGGGGGGGAAAAACAAAATTCATTGCTCTGAGTGCTATAGAGGAAGGTAAAAATAAGCATGGAATAAATAGGCAACCGGGACACTGTTAGGGTTAGCTTAAATATGTCTATACATTTCCCCAGAAAGCGGTTGAGTCAACTGAGCATATCCTTCTGAATTGTCCCTTCTATGCTGACATTAGACAAATACTCATAGCTCCTCTTCTTTGCCAAATCAGATTTGAGCCTAGAGAAAATCAGGTTTGATTCCTCTTGAATAGCGTTGCTGCTTTGTCAGCCATACGAGTTTCTAAATTCCTATTTTTGGCACTCAAACGTCGCAAGATTAAAATTGACAGTATTGACTCGGGCCTATTAACATAGAGTATGTATATCCTGAAGGTAAAGATTGTTAGGCTTAAATGTTAGTTTAAATCTCTGTGTGTTATTTTGTGCTGACTGATGGTCGAATAAAGCCGCTGGGGGAGATCATTTGTTCCCATGGGGTGCGGTACCATCAGTACGCGGATGACACTCAGTTGTACATCTTGGCCCGTGGGGACCCTAGCGATGCTGTCAAAGTCCTATCTGGATGTCTGAGGGCTGTGGGGGTCTGGATGGGGGCCAACGGGTTACAACTAAATCCTAGCAAGACTGAGTGGCTATGGGTTCTGGGTCCTACGCCATTCCGGGAACTGCCATCCTTGGTCTTGGATGGGGCTATCTTGCCCCAGACAGACCCAGTGCGCAACTTGGGGGTCCTCCTGGACTCGCGGCTGCTGCTAGAAGAGCAGGTGGCGGCAGTGGCCAGGAGGGCCTTTGCACAACTTTGTGTAATACGCCAGTTGCGCCCGCTCCTTGATAGGGACTCCTTGTTTATGGTCACACATGCCCTGGTCACCTCCAGACTAGACTATTGCAATGCGCTCTACATGGGGCTGCCCTTGATTACCATTCGGAGGCTGCAGCTGGTACAGAATGCAGCAGCCCAGGTGGTGATGGGGTGTGGACGTTATGCCCATGCCTCGCCCCTGCTCCGGGAGCTGCACTGGTTACCGGTTTGCCTCCGAGTTCAATTCAAGGTGCTGGTTATGACCTTTAAAGTCCTATATGGTAGTGGGTCGGGATACCTAAGTGACCACATCACCCTGAGGACATCTGTCCGTCCAACCAGAGTGGACCGGAGGGGCTCCCTAATTGTTCCATCAGCCAGGGGGGCCCACCTCTCTGGCACAAGAAAAAGGGCCTTTTCCGTGTTCGCTTCTGCCCTTTGGAACCTCCTACCAGTAGAACTATGCCTGCAGACGGAGTTGCTGCCCTTCAGGAAAGGACTTAAGACCTGGCTGGCGGGGCAGGTGTGGAGCCCTGAAGGCAATGTGGCTCCTGCTCATTGGCTCCTATCATGAAATGTATCTTCTTTCTGCCTCTCGGGGTGGGTGGGATTTTTTAATGTGGGTTAGGAGTTTTAATCTGTTTTTATGTGGATTTTTTTAAGTATGTGAGCCGCCCTGAGTCAGGTTCCCCCTGAGTGGGCGGCGAACAAATTGAAATATTAAATTAAAATTAAATTATTAAATATGTATGTATGTATGTCTATACATCATTTGGTAACTGGCAACTAGCTTCAATAAGTAGTATAAGACCAGTAATGACAGTTTTGCCACCATTTCCTGTATGCTCTGAAATGTCTCATTTGCTTATTCTTTGTTTCAGGATAGAGGAGTGGTGTCCAGTTTCCGCCTGAACATTTCTTTCCATTCCTATGTAAACACTTCAGCTAAGTTTTGAAGGGAGAAGAGAATAAAACTTTGTGTTTCATCTGTGCCTATCTTTCCTTGATATCTTGTATCTTTCATACTACAGTACCCATGAGCGGAGGAACCAAGACTAGAGAACTTGGCCTGTTTACATGTCTCAAGGTCGCAGAGGAGGTGCTCCCTTTCATCTTGTTAGGTGCGGAATTATTGAAGACAATACATGAAAACTTATCTTGATCCTCTGTTTTTATTTTAAGAAAGGCGTCTTTCCAGAAGCTACTCTGGGTTTCTCAGCTGAGGCAAATTGGCACATATAGCTGTCTTAAGCAGAGGTTCCTGCCATTGAGCAACTGAAAATCTATGCCACTGACTGCATTTCTCTCTTTTAGTAACTCTAAATGTAAAGGAAATTAATTACTCTTCAGGTAGATAACAGTCTTTTTCCTCCCAAGAGCTGTGAAAACAGCTTTCCCACATCTCCTTTGATAAACTAAACAGGGTGACCCTTCTAGACAAAGATTCAATTAAAATGCAAATACCTGATAGCAAAGAAAGAGAGAAAAATACCCTGCACTTATGATTCTTTGTGAGCTTCATTTGTAAAACATAACACATTAGATGGTTGGGAGAATGAAGTTGAAAAGCAGGTACAGTAATTATTAGACACATCTCTGTGTGTAATTTTTTTTTAAATGGGGGCATTTACTATTCAGGGCAAGATATATTTAGCATGTTTCCCCCTTGAAATTGGATTAATTAATGGCTCACTCTTCTTCAGTTTTGAATTATTATTTTCCCCCATCTCCAGTTAGTTATAAAGAAATGTGGCCCCTGCAGTATAAATGGGAGAAAGCTGGAGAGATCAGATATAAGTCTCCATCTTGGCCAAAAAGCTTATTGACTCTCCGCTTAATTTTTCTCACAGTGTCATTCTGAGTTCACCCTCCAAGTTCCCTGAATAAATATAAATAATACCAATAATCCTTGCAAGCCCAGCTCTACTTCTTAGATTTATTTACTGTGTTTGAAAATATCCCCACAATGGCTTCAGTCCTATGCTAATTGAATTTGGAGTAATCTTTGCTGAAGTCAGTGGCATGCAAAGAAATGTGGATATACAGTGGAACCCTGTATAATAAATGCTTCATATAATGAAACATTCGTACAACGAAGCGTTCATGTGCTCTGTGCGATATCCCGCATAACAAAAAAAGATATACACTTAACGAAACCCCGTATAACAAACATTTTTTTCATTATGCGAGGTATAGCCCATTTGCTTTGCATAACGGAAAAAAAACGAGTAACAAAGAGCTCCGTGGAACTGAGTTTTTTCCATTATGCGGGGTTCTACTGTATCTTTATATTCCTTAGACGGCACTTCCAGTACTGCAGGGAGGAAAAGCCAGCAACTCAATGCCGAGTGTCAGGCGGCAGTTAACTAACATGACAATGCTCAGGACTAACGACCTTGGGTGCCGAAGTCCATAGGGAAGGGTGATGGTCCCCAAGTGAATTAAATCCCACTTTAATCCATCTTGATGGAGGGCAGCAGCTTCATCAATACCGGCCTGGGGCTGGTGAGGACTTTGCATGCCAGAAAGTGACTCGCAGAACTGGATCAGTGGTACGGGTGTTATGCTGTGATGCGGAAGGCAAATGGAAGGCCACTGCATTACAGTATATTCTCAGGAGAGTCTTCATGGCTGACCACCATGATGTTCATCAATATTTGGATTCAGATATGGCAGAAGAAGAAGTTTTCTCAGCCTAGCTCATGGAGATGGACTACCCAGACCAACAAAGTGTGTTATCTTAATTGAGATGGGGAGTGCAGCTGCACAGTTTGGCTTGCTGAGTACCTTTGTATATATTCCATTTGGAAGTGTGAGCTCATTTATGTAACTTTAGTTATACCTTAATTATTGAAAAAATTAATTATGAGCAACAAATTACTTCCACAGTTCTGTTTTTCAATGTCACTACCTACACACAGTTATTCTGTAGTCCTTTCTTTTTGCTGTTCTACACTTGTTATTCTACATTTTCGCTGTTCTACAGCCATGTTCTTAAAGCAATCTGAGATAGATACATTGACATAGTCTTTCAACAAATAAAATGACAGCTCTGGATAGTTTATAGAATTTTTAAAAAGTTTTGGAATTTGCACATTAAAATTTCATGTTTCCATTTTCTTTTCTTGAGCCTCTTTTTGCTATTCAACTCTGCATTTTAACCCATAATTTCTCCTTGATATCCTTTTGATTAAATGAGAACTTTAGCACATTCTCTGTTCCATTACAAAATAAATTACTATCGTAAACAATTGCACTTTATCCAGTGCAGAAATAAAATGTACTGGGGAAAAAGCACCGTTGATGCCATTCCACATCTTACTGCAAATTCCTCCTTAGTCTTTTCTCAAACATCTGTTGTAACAAATACTTAATAATAATAGCAGTATTTGTTTCATTAATCAATTTGTTTCATTCATTTATTAGATAAATTAATTGCCTCTCTCCCAATGAACAGAGCTAAAGGGGCTCACAAATTTATTGGGGGGGGGGGGAGAGAACCAACAAGTTATTCCCTAGGTGTTGCTTTAAAAAAGATGCAGAGCCCACCTACTTCAAACACTTTTTCAAAAGAGTTATAAGTTGAATATTTAACACCCTTTTCAGAGCAAAGAAAAATTGATGTAATTTTCGAATTACAGGAATGCTGTTACACAAATGGTCTAGGTGAGTGTTAGATCCGCCCCTTATAAGCACCAGTCCAGGACAACAATGAACAAACAGCAACAGGCTTTATTTAACAGTCAATTAGAGATGAGCTTACAAGGTGTTCAGGATCCCGAGATGGCTATACAATCCTAGCGGATTCAGTCCCTCCGAACTATTACCCAGCAATAGGCAATAAACTAGCTACCATAGGAGCGTAGCATAATGGAGGGACCCAGGCTTATCACTACCCAGATACCTGTGAGGTCTAGGAAGTAAAGATTCGGTCCGGCCCCACCCTTGTTTACCCGTGGGGCCTATATAGTGTCTCCCCGGTGGTGGCTCCTGGATACAAAGTAGCGACCCGCCAGACAAACATAACTAACCAATCATAACAGGGAATATATGTAGCTAACCAATGGAGAACAGGATCCAAAACTGTAACCAATCACAGGCCTTGGTTTAACATAACAAGTGCGCCCTTTTGCAGGGGTTTTTGCACCACTTTAGTCTGCTAATTAGAATGGCGGAAAACCGCCATTTCCTCTTGCAAGAGCGCTCCTTGCGCTCCTTGCAAATGTGCCTCAATACACAACAGTGAGATTCTGTGATATTCGCATGAATAGTACAGTAAACCCCCGGTTTACGCTGCATTCAGTCAACATCATTTTCGGTTTACGACATGACTTTTAGTGAAAAGTCATCTCTCGGTTAACAATGTGGCACCATGTTTGTTATGTATGTACAATGCTGCTTTAAGAAATGTATGAATGTAACCTGACCACAATTACAATGTAGCCCAGCTGTTAAAGGAACGCGAGCAAGCTGCCCATAGAGGGCAGCTGCGAGTGTTCAACTCACATGGTTCCCATTCCTCAAATCACCTGCAGCCGCGGGAACTCCCCGCAATAGCAAACTACTACTGATCCACCACTGAAGATGGGCGTGACCCGGACGACGTCACGCCGGTAGCAGCCAATGAGCTACCGTGCAGCAAGATTCAAATGTATTGTACTCCTGTATATAATGTGAGGTATCTCCGCCATTACCACATGTTCATCCTGATCATCAATGAATAAACCTGTGTTAGTCCTTCCTGCGACTCCTTCTTTGTCTTCCGTGCGACGAAGGTGGGATCGATGGCGAATCCCAAGGTCAAGCTGTACCAGTTCGATGTCAGCGAGCCCGAACAATGGGAGCTCTACGAGTGCCAGTTTCGGCATGCGATGGAAGCCGCGGGCGTCGACGCCGCCGCGAAGATGCGCTCCCACTTCCTGGCTCAGGTGGGGCCGGCCACGCTGCAGATCCTGATGACCCTGGTGGCCCCCCGGAAGGTGGACGAGGTGCCCATTGACCGTATCCTGGAGAAGCTGCGCAAGCACTTCCAGCCACCCGTCTCGATTTTCCCAGCCCGGGTCGCGTTCCACAGGCGGGACCAGCGACCGGGCAAATCCGTGTCCGCCTACGCGGCGGCCCTCAGGCTTGCAGCGGTGCATTGCCAGTGGGACGACCTGGACCAGGCCCTCCGTGACCGCATGCTGTGTGGTTTGAGGGATGAGGAGCTTCAGAGGAGGCTGATGACCCGCGACCACCGCCTCACGTTCAACGAGGTACTGCGGGAGGCCCAAGCAGCCGAGGAGGCCAGGAGCGGAGTCAGGCTGTTCAAGTCCCGAGGGGCCACGTCCGAGAGGGCCAAGTCACCAGTACAGGCGGCCTGGCGGACACCAGTGAAGACGGCCTGGCGGGACCCCAAGCCGCCCGCCGGCACACCAACGTCGTCCGAGGAGTAGGCCACGACAGTGAACCCCTACTCCAGCGAGGACGACGACGTCCAGAGGATCAAGAAGCGAGGTGAGAAGCGGCAGACCCGTGAACGGCAGGACCGCTGCTGCGACGGTTGTGGGGCAGCCCACGACCGCACGAGGTGCCCGTTCCGAAAGGCCGAGTGCCACAACTGCGGCCGAAAAGGACACATCGCTCGAGTATGCAGGCGCAGGCGAGTCGAGGACAAGGGCAGTTCCAGCCATTCCCAGACGCACCAACGAAAGGCGGCCGGCACCAGGAAGGTCTCAGCCAGCTACAGCGAGGAAGGCGTGAACCGCGTGGGCCTGGAGCACCGGCGGTTTTTCATAGAGGTACTGTTGCAAGGGGTCCCAGTAAGGATGGAGATAGACTCGGGGTCATCTTATTCCATCCTGTCCCAAAAAGAGTTTATGCGCATTCCCCCAGAGAAGCGGCCCAAACTGCGGGCCATGAGATCTCATCTACGGGACGTGCAGGGAAATGGGATCCCGGTGTTGGGGGTGGGGAACTTCAAGGTGAAGTTCAAGAACTACTCAGAGAAACTGCCCCTAGTGGTCCTCAAAGGGGGGAGGTGCTGCCTTTTGGGAACGCAGTGGTTTGCTCCCCTGGGGATCGAACTGTCCGGCATTAACGCCATCGAGACTGACCCAATGCAGGACGTGTGCAACGCACACCTGGACGTTTTCAAGAAGGGGCTCGGGAAATACAAGGGGCCCCCGGTTTCCTTTGAGCTGGACCCAGAAATCCGGCCCATCTGCCTCAAGCCAAGGAGAGTGCCCTTCGCCCTCAAGGACAAGATTGAGGCGGAACTGGACAAATTGGTGGGGCAGGGGATTTTGGTTCCAGTTGACTCGGCGGAGTGGGAAACACCGATTGTTACAGCCCTCAAGTCAAATGGGGAGGTCAGGATTTGTGCGGACTACAAATGTACGATAAATAAGGCCATTCGGCCAAATGCATATCCGGTGCCCGTGGTCAGCCACTTTCTGGCCACGTTACATGGGGGGAGGTGTTTTGCCAAGCTAGATCTGGCCCAGGCATACCAGCAGCTCTCTGTAACCCCGGCTGCTGCCGCCGCACAAACGATCGTAATGCACAAGGGGGCGTTTAAGGTAACGCGCCTTCAGTTTGGCGTGAATTTGGCCCCCGGAATTTTCCAGTCCCTCGTGGAACGCCTTTTAAAGGGGCTTCCAGGCGTCCTCCCATACTTCGACGACGTGTTGATAACAGCGGGGAGCGAATTAGAGTTAGCAAAGAGGCTAGATGGGGTTCTCTCAGTGTTCGAGAGGGCAGGACTTCGATTGAGGAGGGACAAGTGCGTATTCTTTGCGAGGGAGGTAGAGTTTCTAGGGTTTAAGGTAACCCCGGACGGAATCAAACCCTCCGAGTCCAAGGTTGGGGCCGTGAGAGACGCCCCTCGCCCCACCGCGAAACCAGAGCTGCAGTCATTTCTAGGGCTCCTAAATTTCTATCACTCCTTCCTGCCTCGGAAGGCATCGGTCGCGGAGCCACTGCACGCGTTACTTAAGAAGGATGCGGTTTGGCGGTGGGGGGACAAGCAGGAGAGAGCATTCAAAGAGCTTAAGTCACTCCTGTCTTCGGATGCTGTCCTGACCCACTTCGATCCGAAAAAACCAGTGGTGTTAGTCTGTGATGCGTCCCCGGTGGGGGTGGGGGCGGTCCTGTGCCACGTGTTGGAGAGCGGGAGGGAAGCCCCGGTGGCATACTACTCAAGGTCCCTCTCGAAAGCTGAGCGAAATTACGCGCAAACAGATAGGGAGGCCCTAGCCATAATCGCGGGAACAAAGATTTCCTATACGGCCGCGAGTTTACGGTAGTGACGGATCACAAGCCGCTTCTGGGGATCTTCACTACCGGCAAACCCACCCCGCAAATTCTATCCCCCAGGATGCTGCGTTGGGCCATTTTCCTCAATGCCTACCAATATGAGCTGGTCTATCGCCCAGGGAAGGAGATCTCCCATGCGGACGCCCTGTCCCGATCCCCTCTCCCTAGCTTAGGGGACCCCACATGCGAGGTAGAGCAGGAACAGCAAGTCCTGCTGATTGAGTCTCTCGACTCACCCCCAATTGTGCCGGCCGACCTCGCCAAGGCCACGGCGGCTGACAAGATCCTGGCCCAAGTTAGTTCCTGGGTTAGAAAAGGGTGGCCCACCTCTCCCCCCGAGGAACATTTCAAGCCGTTTTTCAGGCGCAGAGTAGAGCTTTCTCTGGAAAGGGGCTGCTTACTCTGGGGCCAGCGAGTGGTTATCCCAGAGAAGCTGAGGGCCAAGGTGCTGAGGCTACTGCACACCAGCCACCCCGGGATCGTGCGCTCCAAGGCTCTGGCCAGGAGTTTCTTTTGGTGGCCCCAGATAGACGGAGACATAGAGCATTTAGTGGGCACGTGTGAGAGCTGCCAGAGCTCCCGGCCCGAGGAGTCCCGGTTACCCCATAGGGAATGGGATACGGCCCGCGGGCCATGGTCCCGGATCCATGTCGACTTCGCTGGCCCTTTCCGCGGGTCCATGTTCCTACTGGTAGTCGACTCCTACTCCAAGTGGTTGGAGGTAATCCCCATGAACAGCACTTCCTCTGCCGCAACCATTAAACAGTTGCGCAAGCTTTTTGCCTGCTTCGGCCTGCCAGACGTCCTTGTTAGCGATAACGCTAGTACCTTCACGTCGGCAGAGCTCAAGACGTTTATGGAGAGGAACCCCGTCAGGCACATAACCGCTGCCCCATTTCACCCCGCCACAAACGGTCAGGTAGAGCGCCAAGTGCGCACTACGAAAGACGCACTGTGGCGCATGGGTCCCGGTGAGTTGAACCTGCATCTGTGCCAGTTCCTCATCTGCTACAGGACAACCCCCTTAGCTTCAGGTTTTTCCCCAGCCGAACTCCTCATGAGGAGGCGTCCGGTAACACTTTTTGACCGGATGGATCCGTCCAGGGTGGAGGATGAAGGGAGAAATATAAGCATAGGGGGAGAGAGCTCTAAAAGTTTTTCGGTAGGGGACCCGGTTCACTGCAGGAACTACGCGGCCTCGGGGCCAGCGTGGGTACCAGGGACAATTGTTGAGCAAACGGGGCCGGTATCCTACAGGGTCGAGACTAGTTCAGGTCTACTCTGGAGAAGGTACACCGACCAACTCAGAAGGCAAGTCACCAGTGAGGGGGAATCAGCGTTAGGGTCCTCCCCCACCCGCATTACCCAAGGGGGAGACACGGCGGAACCCGCGGATACAAATGCATATCCTGGGTTCCTAACCACAGAGGAGGATACTTTGAAAGAGAGGGATCAGTTTGACGATGATTATGAGTTGCAGTACCAGGGGGGTGTAGCGGAGTGGTCCCCCACCCGTCCTAGAGAGAAGAGGGGTTTCAGTTCAGCCCCTGGTACCTCCAGTCCCCCCAGTCCTTTTGTGTTAGAGTATACCATAGCTCCAACTCCCCGGAGACCAACACCCCCAAGACAGGCAACAGGGGCGAGTCCGCCCACCACAGTCTCTAGAACTCCCGGACAGGTAACAGGGGGTGGCGAGGCCACGAGGGCCTCTTCGTCGGTCCCGAGATTCGTACTGGGGGGGGGGTCCCCAAACTCCTCAAACGGTAGGCAGGGATTCACTTCCCAACTGTTCATTCCATTCCCGTCCCCCAATGCAAGGTTACCGCAGACGCCATACCGAGCCACTAATGAGTCCCCCCTTTCCATTGCATGGCAGGACTCCACGGAACCAGGAGCCCCCGGCTCCCCTGTGTTAAGTCAAGCGGCCGCACGCGGCAAGCCACAATGGTTGAGGGACTTCGTCCCATCCTAGGGGGGAGGGATGTTATGTATGTACAATGCTGCTTTAAGAAATGTATGAATGTAACCTGACCACAATTACAATGTAGCCCAGCTGTTAAAGGAACGCGAGCAAGCTGCCCATAGAGGGCAGCTGCGAGTGTTCAACTCACATGGTTCCCATTCCTTAAATCACCTGCAGCCGCGGGAACTCCCCGCAATAGCAAACTACTACTGATCCACCACTGAAGATGGGCGTGACCCGGACGACGTCACGCCGGTAGCAGCCAATGAGCTACCGTGCAGCAAGATTCAAATGTATTGTACTCCTGTATATAATGTGAGGTATCTCCGCCATTACCACATGTTCATCCTGATCATCAATGAATAAACCTGTGTTAGTCCTTCCTGCGACTCCTTCTTTGTCTTCCGTGCAAGACACTAAAATGTTTCATCTCCTACCTTATGAAGCTGGAAAATAACTGTCAATGGGGTCCCTGTTTCAGGCTGTCTTGGAAAGAAAAAAACCCACAAACAAAATGGCGGATGCAACTGTTTTTGCCTCTAGCACAGCTCAGGAAGGTCGTAGGAAGACGGGGTTTGCACTGGAGAGATCCTCCCAGCCCCAGCCCCAGCCCCAACGTTGCTGTGGACCCGGAGAGCCTGAAACAGGGACCCAAAAATGGTGATTTATTTAGCCCACAATAAGCTGGAAAGGAAGAGGATCAGTCTTCCTTCTTGTGGGGGTGGGCAGCCTTTTTGTGGGGGTGGGCAGGGGTGGTGGAGGCCCCAAAATGTGCAGAAAAACCTCCATCATGATAGGATTTTCCCCCTTTTGGGGGGTCCCTGCCACCCCTGCCACCTCTGGGGTGGTCAGGGGAGGCGATCCAAGCTGTTTGAGACCCCCAAGGACCTTTTCTGATGCTGCTGCAAGCAGAAACCCCGGGGTAAATTCCTTCGTCTGTTGCAGGTTTCTGCTTCCCGGTCAACAACCTTTCCCAGTTAGCGATGCAACATTGGGATCAAGAAACGTCGTTAACCAGGGGTTTACTGTATTAGAGGTTGTACATATAGTTAAAAATTATGTTAACAAAATGGTAGAGCAGCCCTTTATATATTAGGATCCACTAGAATTATGATGATCAAGCTATTTGACAATCTAGTTTTCATAGTCCCATGCAAGCAAAATATAGTAGGCTTGTTGTTTCCTTTCAGTATGATTGTCATTTATCTAACTGTTGGCCAAGTGTTCCGCTGGATTCTTATGATACTATCCAAAAATGATCTGTACTCCTTACATCCATTTAAAAAACAAACAAGTCCCGCACCTTGAAACATTTGAGATATTAAAACAAAAACACACAGCCACTATTTTGCTGACTTTTTAATGAGAAGCTATTCTACAACCACATTTCAGTGTGTTTTAGCCAAAGAGTGAAGTCACTGAGACTTTCACAGTCTAATAGATTTGTAATTGTGAAATGAGTCAAATATGCACAATCTGATATGCACATAGACTAGCTCTGCCTTTCTCTGCAACAGCTCAAGGAGGGCCTTTCAAAATCATTTGTCTTCCAGGCTACAACATATTGTATATCCACTAACTCAGAAGTTAGTCTTATTGAATTCAGTGGTCCTATAGTGACTATACTCTTTGGCATCTCCTTGTTTGGGACCTGGAATATATATTGAACATTTTCAGTCTTTGGTTCTATTTCTTGTTTTCTCATATTTGTTGGCATGTTTTTGTTTCGAGTTTGATAGAGTTCAGTTCTGTAGCCTCTTGATTAATTTCTTCCAAATACTTTAAGAATGATTTTCATTTCACTTTCTAAAATTGCAGGTTCTTCATTGCATTATTCTCTTTCTATGTACAGAGTTTCCACTTTCTCTTTGTTTTATTGTGTCCAGATAGTATGCTCTCCTATTGATCTTTCAGCATCTCTAATCTAGATTTAAATTTCTCTTTTATGGAAGATATATTTCATTTTTCCTCTTTTGTTCTATTTTCACAATAGTTCTATTCATCTCTAAAATGTAAATCAATGAAAGGTTGTATTTAGGGTTCTGGGTCTATTTTGTTTCCTCTTAATTTTGCTTATTGACTGTTGCTGAAAATTTTGAGTGTTTCCTCAATCGTGCATCTAGGCTTTTATTTTCTTCTGACTGCAGAAATTATCTTTTTCTTTTCTTATTTATAATATATCTTGTTGAAACCCACAGTTCTTATGGTTTGTAGGAAGTTAAGTTTAGTGTTAAATAAATCAGAAATTGTCATGTCTGGCCCGTGTAAAGAACAGTCCAGCAAATGAGGAACAGAACAATGGATTATTGTAAAGTCTTTCTGGCTACTCTTACAAGGAATATCCGGACCTCAGATGGATACACAAGTCCCATGTACTCGGTCTCTCCAAACAATGCCATCCCTGGCTACTAAGCTACACTTGTGTGCGAGCGTATGGAGAAAACCCAAGGCTTAGACCGGCTTGGCTAACCTGCAGAGAATGGGGAAGTATAGATCCGTCCCTCGGCCCCACCCTTGTTTACCCATGGGGCTTATATAGTGTCTCTTCGGCGGTGACTCTTTGATACAATGTAGTAACCCACCAGACAACCTTAACTAATCAATCATAACATGATATACCAGTTTTAACCAATCAAACAGGATCCAAAGTCGCACCCAATCATTGAACTCTAATTAACATAAAGAGTGCGCCCAGAAGGGAAGAGTACGCACCAAATCTAGCAGCTAATGTTGATGGCGGGAAATTGGCATTTTGTCTTTGCAAAGTGTTCCTGGAGCAACTTAGAAATTAACTTGAATACACAACAGAAATGTTAAGTTCTATTTTGATAATATGATATTTTTTTCAGTTGTACTCCATTTTTTATTTATTTTAACAATGCATAACAATCTTTTCCCTCTCTTGGTTTGAACATTCATAGTCAGTGTACCATAGACTCCTGGTCTTATTTTGATAAAGAGAATAGAGCTTCTTCATTTACTACTTCTAATTTTGTAGCCTGTTTGGTTTCTGTATTGAGCTGCTTTGGGTCTCCTATGGGGAGATAGGTATCGTATGAGAATGAATGAATATCCATCTGTAAAGATTTATTTATTTTATTTATTTATTTTATTTTGGATTTTTACCCCGCCCTACTCAGCGCAAGGCCAATTCAGGGTGGCATTACAACATTAGATATCTGTTTGGTTGCTTGAAATATCTGTTTGTATATGCAATAAACTGGTTGCTGGCTTCATAGATTTCTATGAGATCCTCCTGCTTCATTTATGGCTCCTAGGCCAATTTCTCCCACAATATTTTGATAGACATGTACTGTACTTAGAATTAACAAGGAAGACTTAGTAAGTTCTCTTAACATACACTTCTCTTGACTTCAGCTCACTTCACTAGATTTTTTAAAAATGTTTGTTTTGTTGTTAAGATATCTGACCTGCTAAGATGCCTGCCCTTTGTCCGAAATATATATAAAAATAAATGCATGCTGTCAGGTCAATTCCAAATGATGGCAACACTTTCCAGAGTTTTCCAACTCTGGGTTTGACATTCCCCTCTTCTGAGAGCACCCTGAGATTGCACAGTTTGCCCATGGTCAGTGCAAGATTCATGCTTTGTATAATGTGCAGTGTGTTATACAGTAATATCTCATACAAAGTCCACTTCATACAACATCGAATTCATACAACATCGCCTAATTCCTTGAAAAAAGTTGCCTCATACAAAGTCGTGCGACTTTGTATGAGGCGTTGGGGGTTTCCCCAGGTTGTATTGTGCCTGGGCAGTATAAAAGGCAGGACACATGCGTGCATTGCTCTTGTGGATTTTGCATGAGGTGAAGAGTGTTTAGGAGTGATTTTGATCCCAATTTTGGATTTTTTTGAATTTTTTCGTCAGAATTTTTAGAAGCATTCCTGGGATTTTTCCAGCATTCTTCAGGTTCTTGCACAATCAGGGTTGTTTGACATGTTTTTGTAATTTTTTAGCCTTTAGTCAATGATTTCTTGAAGTGCTGTCAGTTTCCTGTCTGTTTCCTTGGCTTTGCCCTGAAGTCTGTGCTGTTACATTACAATGTATCTCCATGGAAACGACGTTGTACGAGGAATGCGGCAAGGATTTGGACGTTGTATGAGGCATCGTGGCTAGGATTTTTCATGCCTCATACAAAGTCCAAATCTGTATAAAGTCCAAACTTGTGGAACCAAGTTTGGACGTTGTATGAGGTATCACTGTACTTTAGAACAGGGGTGGCCAAACTAAGGTCCGTGGGCCAGCCTCGGCCCACAGCACAATTTCATGTTGCCTGCCACCTCCCTCACCGCTACCGGAAGCAGAAGCAGGCATGTTTACAACAGCCATAAAATGCACCCATGCATGCATAAATGCACCCGCACCTGCCTTAAATGCACCCATGGCTGTCGTAAATGCGTTTATGACAGCCATGGATGCGTTTTATGGGAGCGTTTACAGCAGGAGGAACCACGTGACCAGCCTACTCAACCACGTGACTGGCCCGTGACACAAAAAGTTTGGGAACCCTTGCTTTAGAAGCAACATTTTAGGTATAGAAATCCAGCTAATACAGAAGTACAGTGGTACCTCACATAACCAACGTATCGTATAGCGAAAAATTCACACAATGAAGCATTTGTTATGCAATAGCGATACCCTGCATAATGAATCCCCCCCAAGGGTTTGGTAACCTAGGTATACCCACTTAATGGGAACCCTGGTTAACGATCATTTTTTTTCATTATGCGGGGCATCTCCCATAGGGAACCGAATAACGGAAAAAAAAACTGTATAGTGAAGAGCTCCGTGGAATGGAATTTTTTCATTATGTTGGGTTCTACTGTATAGCATTAAAACAGTTTTGCTACCAAAATTGTCTTATGAAACAATAGACCTCTTTTCAGTGACATACATATAAAAAGACATAATTGGGGAAATCTTCACAACCTATCTCTCTCAATTATATAATGTTGATGTACTGTAAAGTAATGTAAGAACAATTTATAGATGACTTTTATGTATCCAGATTTTTAAATATCACATATCCTTCAAAATTGGAAAGGGGGTTTGCTGCATTCTAATTGCTTTTATATACTACTTCAAATACATAATATTCCCAAGTGAAGCAACAATACCAGCCCATATTGTCATTCTCATATGAAAAAGAAAATATAATTTTAAGAAATGTAATATTGGAAAATAAGGGAGCAGGCAATGAAACCAGTCTGAAACATTGGGGATAATATGGAGCTAGCATTAACAATAGTCACATTGAAGAATCTAGATCAAAAGCTTGATACTGTATATTCTTTTGAAACCATGGATTAGTGTGGGGAGATTGCAAACTTTGGGGGGAAAGGCAAAAGTGTAAATAAAAACAACATGAAACTCAGGTGCTACAGAACAATGTGTGTGTGATCTTTTTATGATCAGAATATATCACTACTGTATTTAATATTAGTTGATTGTAGACTATAATTTTTGAATTTGACATTTTAATATATATTTGTAATAATTTTTACAAAAAACAGTGGTATAATGGATAGAGTATCAGACTGAGACTTCAGAGACCTGGGTTAAAATCCCTGCCTGACCATGTTTAGTGTGGGGGACCAAAGACAACGCAACAGCCGAAGGGTTGGCTTAACACAGGTTTATTGCATGATGATCCGGAGGAACATGTGGTAATGGCGGATGGGTAACTCAATATATACAGCTGACTATACATTTGAATGTGGCTCGTCGACAGTCTATTGGTTGCTGCCTGCGTGACGTCGTAGGAGGTCACGCCCTTCTTGTCCAGGTGAAGGTGTGGCGGGAATCTTCCCGCGCTGCTGATCCAGGGTGAGAGTGAGCCATGAGAGCTGGCCGCTCGCTATTGCCATCTAGTGGTCACTAGCTCGCGTCCATGTATTAGGGTTACAGTGATACAGCTGAAGGTTATTATGTTGCATACAGAAAGGATACATTGTTATCACATGGCTAGGTACATTGTTAAAGGCACAGCTTTACAGAACACAACATCCCTCCCCCCTAGGATGAGACGAAGTCTCTCAGCCAAGATGGCTTATTGCACGTGCGTTTGGGCCGTGATGTGGGCTGACCTGCCCCGGGGGCGCTATCGCTTCTTTGTTCCCTGGACCCTTGTCCTGTAACGGGAGAGGGAGACTTGTTAGTGGCTTGCCGCGGTTTGGCGGCTTTACGGGAAGGGTAAAACTCCATTGTGGGCAGACCGGGGGCGCTCGGGACTAACGAAAAACCCCTCTTCTCGCTTGGACGGGTGGGGGACCACTCTGAAAAACTCCCCCGGTCCTGAAAATCAAATTCTAACTCAGTTGGGGTATCCGTATTTGTGGGGGACTTCCGCGAGATATTTATGGGATCGGGTTCCTCCTCCTGCGAAAGATCCCCCAGGATATCTATGAGAACATTCTCCCTTTCCTCCTCCCCCCTTGGTGGGGACCCGCGGCCCCCCTCTCCTCCCCCTTGGGCTGAACGGGTGGGGGAGAACCCTAACGCTGACTTTTTCCCTTCTCGGTCTGCGCCCTGCTCCTCGGGGACCCTGCGCCGGAGCTGGTCTGCGTGCCGCCTCCACAGCAACCCTGTGCTGGTCTCCACACAGTACGACACGGGGCCGGTTTGTTCCACGACTACGCCCGGTACCCAAGCTGGGCCCCCGCTGGCGTAGTTCCTGCAATGCACAGGGGCGCCTACGCTGAAACTCTTAGTGGCCTCTAGCCCAATGTTCCTTCCCTTGTCTTCTACTCTCGTGGGGTCTAGCCTAGTGAGGATGGTGGTCAGTTTCCTGCGCATTAAGAGCTCTGCGGGGGAGTATCCTGATGCCAACGGGGTCACCCTGTATCCTAGGAGAAACTGACACACTTGCAGGTTGAGGTCCCCGGGGCCCATGCACCGCAGCGCGTCCTTCGTGGTGCGGACGAGGTGCTCTACTTGGCCATTGGTGGCCGGGTGGAACGGGGCGGAGGTGATATGCCGAACGGCGTTAATCTCCATGAATGCCTTGAACTCTGAGGACGTGAAACAACTAGCGTTGTCACTGATTAGAGTGTCGGGTATGCCGAACGTGGAAAAGAGCCTCCGCAAATGCTTAATGGTCTGGGCCGAGGAGGTGCTCGTGACTGGGATAACCTCCAACCATTTGGAGAAGGCGTCCACAACAAGAAGAAAAAGGGTGCCTCGGAACGGTCCCGCGAAATCTATATGCACCCGGGACCATGGCCCCTTAGCCGCGTCCCATTCCCTGTGGGGCAGGCGGGCCTCCTCCGGTCTGGAGCATTGGCAACTCTCGCAAGTGCCCACCATGTGCTCGATGTCGGCGTCTAACTGGGGCCACCAAAAATAGCTCCGTGCCAGGGCCTTGGAGCGTACAATCCCGGGGTGGCTGACGTGCAGCAGTTTGAGCACCCGCGGTCGGAGGGACGTAGGGATCACCACCCGCTGGCCCCACAGAATGCACCCCCTCTCTATGGACAACTCTAGTTTTTTTCGAAAAAACGGGTCGAATTCGGCTGCTGGGGAAGATGCCGGCCACCCTTTCTGCACCCATGAGCTAACTCTCGCTAGGATGTTGTCCTTGCCGGTTGCTTTGGCGATGTCGGCGGGCAATATGGGGGGTGAGTCTAGGACCTCTATCATCAGTACCTAGTGGTCTGGCTCCTCTCCGCCCACGTGGCTGCTATCCCGGGGAAGGGGGGATCTCGACAGGGCGTCCGCATGGCTAATCTCCCTCCCGGGCCTGTACACCAACGCGTGCTGATACGCGTTGAGAAAAATGGCCCACCTAAGCATCCTCGGGGACAGGATCTGTGGCATGGGCTTATCTGCTGTAAAGATGCCTAGTAGGGGCTTGTGGTCCGTCACAATAGTGAAGGGGCAGCCATACAAAAAAATCGTGAAATTTTTTCGTCCCCGCAATGATCGCTAGCGCTTCCCTGTCTGTCTGTGCGTAATTTCTCTCCGCTTGGGACAGGGACCTGGAGTAAAATGCTATCGGGGCCTCCCTTCCATTTTCCAACACGTGGCACAGCACCGCCCCCACCCCCACCGGGGATGCATCACAGATCAGGACCACGGGGCGTTTGGGGTTGAAGTGGGTCAGTATGGCATCGGACGCCAGGAGATTTTTAAGCTCACTAAATGCCCTCTCTTGGTCGTCGCCCCACTTCCATGCCTCGTCTTTCTTTAGCAGTTTGTGTAGTGGTTCGGCCACTGCTGCCTTTCGGGGGAGGAAGGAGTGGTAAAAGTTAAGCAGCCCTAGGAACGACTGCAGTTCGGGCTTGGAGGTGGGGCGAGGGGCCTTCTTAATGGCGGTCACCTTAGATTTGGATGGTTTTATCCCCTCAGGAGTCACACGGAAACCTAGGAACTCAACCTCGGTCGCGAAGAAGACGCATTTGTCTTTTCGCAGTCTCAACCCCGCCTTTTCGAATTTTTCCAGAACCTTTCCCAACCTCTTGGCCAATTCCGCCCGACTCCCCCCCGTTATCAACACGTCATCAAAATAAGGCAACACCCCCTCTAGCCCCTTCAGGAGACGTTCCACGAGTGACTGGAAAATCCCAGGTGCCGAATTTACGCTGAATTGAAGGCGCGTCACCTGGAACGCCCCCTTATGGGTGACTATGGTCTGCGCAGCAGCTGCGGCAGGGGACACCGAAAGCTGTTGGTAGGCCTGTGCCAAGTCGAGCTTGGCGAAACACTTTCCCCCGTGCAACCTGGCTAGCAGATGGCTGACTACCGGCACCGGATACGCGTTAGGGCGGATCGCCTTGTTGATGGTGCACTTGTAATCGGCGCATATGCGGACCTCCCCATTGGCCTTTAGTGCTGTTACAATTGGAGTTTCCCACTCCGCAGAATCAACAAGAACAAGGATCCCCTGGCCCACCAGTTTGTCCAGTTCCGCCTCTATTTTGTCCTTGAGTGCGAAAGGCACTCTGCGCGGTTTTAGTCTGATTGGACGTACTCCAGGGTCCAGGTCGAAAGTCTCTGGCACGTATGTCCGCTAATGTATAACCAATGTACACGAAGCCCATTGTTTGAACCCACTTCCTTTTAGCCTGTCACGGTCATACGCTGCGCTAGGCACGTACAGACCAAGGGATTTTGCCAGGCAATAAAAGAGGCCACTCGGCGCTCCCTCGCTGTCGCCTCACCTTGATGCCTTGACCCGCGTTTAGTGTATGGGACCAAAGACATGGGTGCTTGTCCTGCAACGGAAAACGGGGATTCGTTAGTGGCTCTGTGGGGCGTCCGTGGCTGCCTTGCACTGGGGGATGGGAATGGAATGAACAGCTGGGAAGTGAACCCCTGCCTGTTGCCTGCGGACCCTGGGGACCCTCCCATTACGAATCTCGGGACCGACGAGGATGCCCTCGTGGCCCCGCTACCTCCTGCTATCCGTTCGGGGGGTCTTGAGACTGTGGTGGGCGGATTCGCCTTCGCCTCCTGTCTTGGGGGTGTTGGTCTCCGGGGAGCTGGCGCTATGTTACACTCTAACTCGCAGGGGTTGGGACTGGAAGTACCAGGGGCTGAACTGAAACCCCTCTTTTCGCTAGGACGGGTGGGGGACCACTCCGCTAACTCCCCCTGGTACGGAAAATCAAAATCTAATTCGCTTGGGGGATCTGAGTCTGGGGGAAGATTCCGCGAGATATGTATGAGTTCAGGGCCCTTTCCTTCCGCCGAGAACTCCCGCATGATATCTGCAAGGACAGATTCCCTTTCCTCCCCCCTTGGTGGGGGCCCATGGCCCCTTTTCCCTCCCCCTTGGGCTAAACGGGTGGGGGAGTACCCTAACGCTGAATCGTGGTTTCCTCCGTTCGCGTCCTCCTCTCCGGGGACCCTGCGCCTGAGCTGGTCCGCGTGCCGCCTCCACAGGAGGCCTGTACTGGTCCACGCGGTATGAAATGGGGCCGGTTTGTTCTATTACAATGCCCGGCACCCAGGCTGGCCCCGCGCTGGTGTAGTTCCTGCAATGCACGGGGGCACCTACGCTGAAACTCTTTGTGGGTTCCATCCCTACGTTCCGCCCTTTGTCCTCTACCCTCATGGGGTCTAGTCTGGAGATTACCGTGGCCAGCTTCCTGCGCATTAACAGCTCCGCGGGGGAGTACCCTGACGCCAATGGGGTGACCCTGTACCCTAGCAGGAATTGGCACACTTGTAGGTCGAGATCTCCGGGACCCATGCGCCGCAGCGCGTCCTTTGTGGTGCGCACGAGGCGCTCTACTTGGCCGTTGGTGGCCGGGTGGAACGGGGCGGAGGTGATGTGCCGAATGGCGT
Source organism: Bradypodion ventrale (assembly GCA_035047345.1). NCBI lineage: Eukaryota > Metazoa > Chordata > Lepidosauria > Squamata > Chamaeleonidae > Bradypodion > Bradypodion ventrale. The sequence continues at coordinate 185,036,261 of JAWDJE010000001.1, read as the reverse complement.
TGAGATCCATGAATGCCCTGAACTCGGTGGACGTGAAACAGCTAGCGTTATCGCTGACGAGGGTATCGGGTAAACCGAACGTGGAAAAGACCCTCCGTAATTGTTGTGGCCGAGGAGGTGCTCGAGACTGGAATGACCTCCAACCACTTGGAGAACGCATCCACCACAAGGAGGAAAAGTGCTCCCCTGAACGGGCCAGCAAAGTCTACGTGTACCCGGGACCAGGGCCCCCTTGCTGCGTCCCATTCCCTATGTGGCAAACGAGCCTCTTCCGGCCTGGAGCTTTGGCACGCTTCGCAAGTGCCGACCATGTGCTCGATGTCGGCGTCTAGCTGGGGCCACCAAAAGTAACTGCGGGCTAGTGCCTTAGAGCGGACGATCCCCGGGTGGCTGACGTGCAGCAGTTTAAGCACCCTCGGCCGGAGGGACGTGGGGATCACTACCCGCTGTCCCCACAAAAGGCAACCCCTCTCTAGGGACAACTCTAATTTTTTCTTGAAAAATGTGTCGAATTCCGCTGCTGGGGAAGACACGGGCCACCCTTTCTGCACCCAGGAGCTAACTGTCGCTAACGTTTTGTCTTTGCCGGTCGCTTTGGCGATGTCGGCCGGTACTACCGGGGGGGAGTCTAGGACCTCTATCATTAAGACCTGGTGGTCCCTCTCTTCCTCGCCCACGTGGCAGCAATCCCGGGGCATGGGGGACCTCGACAGGGCATCCGCGTGGCTGATCTCCTTTCCGGGCCGGTACACCAACGCGTGCTGATACGCGTTGAGAAAAATGGCCCACCTGAGCATTCTCGGGGATAGGATTTGTGGCGTGGGCTTATCTGCGGTGAAAATGCCTAGCAAGGGCTTATGGTCGGTCACTATGGTGAAGGGGCGGCCATACACAAAATCATGAAATTTCTTGGTGCCCGCAATTATCGCTAGCGCTTCCCTGTCTGTCTGGGCGTAATTCCTCTCCGCTTGGGACAAGGACCTGGAGTAAAACGCTATCGGGGCCTCCCTTCCGTTTTCCAGCATGTGGCATAACACCGCCCCCACCCCCACCGGGGATGCATCGCATATCAGGACCACCGGGCGTTTGGGATTGAAGTGGGTCAGTATGGCATCGGATGCCAGGAGTCGTTTCAGGTCGTTGAAAGCCCTCTCATGGTCGTCGCCCCACTTCCATGCCTCGTCCTTTTTTAACAACTTGTGTAGCGGTTCCGCCACGGCTGCCTTCCGAGGGAGGAAGGAGTGGTAGAAGTTAAGCAGTCCGAGGAACGACTGCAGCTCGGGCTTAGAGGTGGGGCGAGGGGCCTTCTTGATGGCAGCCACCTTGGATTGGGACGGCCTTATTCCCTCAGGAGTAACACGGAACCCTAGGAACTCAACCTCCGTTGCGAAGAAGACGCATTTGTCTTTCCGCAACCTCAACCCCGCCTTTTCGAATATTGCCAGAACCTTTCCCAACCTCTTTGCCAACTCGGCCCGGCTCCCCCCTGTTATCAATACGTCATCAAAGTAGGGTAACACCCCCTCCAACCCCTTCAGGAGGCGTTCCACGAGTGACTGGAAGATCCCGGGCGCCGAATTCACGCCGAACTGAAGGCGCGTCACCTGGAACGCCCCTTTGTGGGTGACTATGGTCTGCGCTGCAGCTGCGGCGGGGGTCACCGGGAGTTGCTGGTAGGCTTGTGCCAGGTCGAGTTTAGCGAAACACCTCCCCCCGTGTAACCTGGCCAGCAAGTGGCTGACTACCGGCACCGGATACGCATTAGGGCGAATCGCCTTATTGATGGTGCACTTGTAATCAGCGCATATGCGGACCTCCCCGTTGGCCTTGAGCGCTGTTACAATTGGAGTTTCCCACTCCGCAGAATCAACAGGAACAAGAATCCCCTGGCCCACCAATTTGTCCAGCTCCGCCTCTATCTTGTCCTTTAGTGCGAAAGGCACTCTGCGCGGTTTTAGTCTGATTGGACGTACTCCAGGGTCCAGGTCGAAAGTCACTGGGGGGCCCTTGAATTTCCCGAGTCCCCTTTTGAAAACCTCGGGGTGCGCGTCGCACACGCCCTGTATTGGATCAGTCCCGGCGGCGTGTACTCCCACGGCGTGCACCCCCCCCAATGAACAACCCCAGGGGCTGGAACCATTGAGTCCCGAGGAGGCTGCATTTACCTCCCTTGAGGACGACTAGGGGGAGCGTTGCGGCGTGCTTTTTAAACTGGACTTGGAACTTCCCAACCCCCAACACCGGGATGCGGTTCCCCTGCACGTCCTTCAGCGTGGACCTCAACGCTTTGAGCTTAGGCCGCACGTGGGGGGCGATTTTCAGGAACTCTCCCTGGGAAATGATAGAGTATGAAGAACCCGAGTCCACCTCCATCCTAACGGGGGCCCCTTGTATTACTACCTCAACGAAGTATCGGGGGTGTTCCGTGGACATGCTGAAGACCGGGGCATCGTCCTCGCTGTCGTCGGAGATGCGCCCTACGCCGTCCTGCTTCCTCGTGGTCCGGGTGCTGTCCTTGGGCCTCGTGGTGCGGTCCTGCCTCGCCGAGCGGTCTGGCAAACTCCTCCTGGCCTCGCGCCGTTTCCTGCAGACCTTGGCGATGTGCCCACGCCGGCCGCAGTTGTGGCACTCGGCCTTTCGGAACGGGCATTTGGCGCGGGCGTGGGTGGCGCCGCAGCCGTCGCAGCGCCGGCCTTCCTTCTGGACCTTCCGGACATCCTCGTCGTCGCCGCTCTCCGTGGACGAGTTTGAAACTCGCCGGGCCGCGCGCACTGAGCTCTCTGCCTTGGCAGCTTTCGGCTGCCAGTCCTGGAGCTCTTGCACCCCGGCCGTCGTGGCTTCCGCGGCCTGTGCCGCGTCTAGGACTTGTTGCAGCGTGGGGGGCAGCTCCTGTTTCATCAGCGCGCACTGAGTCTCGGTGTCCCTCAGGCCGCAGAGCAGGCAGTCCCGGAGGGTAACTTCTGGGGTCTCCCACTTGCATGGGCCGGCGGCCAGTCGCAGGGCCGCTGCGAACTCAGCGACCGATTCCCCGGGCGCTTGGACTCGCCTCCAGAACGCGCTCCAAGCGGGGAACATCGCTATCGCGGGCCGGAGGTGGGCGCGCAGCACCGCCAGGAGCTCTTTGGCTTTGAAGTCGCTCACTCTCCTCGGTGCAATCAGGTCCACCAAGGTCCTCTTGGTCTCGTGCCCGAGCATCCGGACGAAGATGGCCCTCTTTTTGTCCTCATCTGTAACTTCGAGCTCCACCAGCGCTCCATTGAAGTCTATCTCAAACAGCTCCAAGTCTCCCGGCTTCTTGATCTCGTAGCCGGCGCATGTCTTGGTCCCATGGGCAGCCATCATCCCACCTTCGTCGCCAGTTTAGTGTATGGGACCAAAGACAACGAAACAGCCGAAGGGTTGGCTTAACACAGGTTTATTGCATGATGATCCGGGGGAACATGAGGTAATGACGGTGATACATCTCAATATATACAGTAGCACTATACATTTGAATCTTGTAGCACGGTAGCTCATTGGCTGCTACCGGCGTGGCCTCGCCCAGGCACGCCTCTCTTCTGTAGTTCTTTCTCTTCCTGATTAATGCGGGGAAGGTTTTCCCGCGGCTGTCCGTGATTGAGCAATGTGAACCATGTGAGACTGAACGCTCGCAGCTGCCCTCTATGGGCTGCTTGCTCGCGTTCCTTTACAGCTGAGATACATTGTATTTGGAGTGGTTACATTCTTGTCTTTACAGTAACAGTGAACATGCATACATAACACCGCGTGTGTGTCTGATTTCATCCCCACAAGCGGCCCCGATCCCTACAATGTGTATTATGGTTTATTGGTCCTTATTCATTATTCTTATTAATTTTTTATGCTCGTTTCTTAAGAATAAGAAATTCTTAACAACCCATGCTGAGCAAATGTTCCAAATGTTTGTTGTTGTCATTTTAGTAGTTGTATTAAAAAGTCCATGCTTCCATATCATACACTGACTAGAACTAAACATAGCACAACATAAGCCACACTCTTCAAGCCCTCTTTAACTTTTGTACCATACTGTATTCTTCATCTTAAGGAAGCTACTCTGGCCATCTCTGGCCTGACTTTTATTGCATGATTATGAATCCATTGTTTATTCAATCATATTTCAGGGTACTTATATATTTGTCAATGTGCTCTATTCTTTTATTTTGAATCTGTAATCGCATTTCTTGGGCTGCTTGCTTTTTATTTATTACTATGAGCTTGGTTTTTCTTAAGATCATTTTTAGACTTTGCTCCATGTTTACTTTATTGATATTAATGAGTAACATTTGCAGACCATCTGAATTGTCAGGCAGTAATGCAATATTGTTGGCATATCTAACTGTGTTGACCTCAATTGATAATGATATTGTCACTAGTTGAAATCAGGAAGTATTTCTCTTAAGATGATTTCAGAATACAAATGGAGAAGCAGTAGCGGTGTGTGTGTGTAAATAGATCTTATCATATTGCTGTTCACAACTCTGTTCTGTCACCTTTGCTTCAACTTTCCCTATTTTTTTTGGGTGCTGCCAGTTAGCTCTTGATTTTTGTTTGCCAATAGCTAAAGTGTCCTGTCGGCACTTGGTCAAATGAGTTCTCATAGGCAGTTAAACAACTACACTTACCTATTTTAATATCACTGTACAGTATGTTTCCTTTATGCACAATAGTGTAAAATCTGCTGTTAGTTCTTTGTACATTCTGCTCTTTATTAGTGTGAAGGAAATTGTAAGCAAATGATACTTGAAAGATACTTATTAACTTTCTGTAGACTTTCTATACTATAGTCATGCTTGGAATCAATTGCTTACACATAATGTATCACTTTTGAAGACACAGGCAGGCAATTAACAGCACAGATCAGAGGGCAAACAAGTTAAATGTCAAATGGGAAACCTTATAAACAGACAAGTCCAAAGTCAAAGAAGAACAGATAAAGGCTAGTCCAGCAGATAAATCATTGTTCAAGTAAACCAGGACTCAAACAACCTAGGAAGCAACCGAAGCAGAGTACCACCAGAGCAAGAACTAGTCTACATGATAAATTACAACAAGCTCAAAAACCTTCTAGTGGGAAGAGCCGGTTTTTATACAGCTCTTCCTCCAGAGCTTCCAGGTGGAGCTCTGAAGGCCATAGCATAGCAGTTGCAGCAGGATGTGGGTCTAATCCTGCAACAATCATAGCTGCTGTCCTAGCAGATGGGGCTCTGAAGCTGCCTCAGATCCTGACAAAATGAGTTGCTTGCAATTAATTTTCTTCTAACAAACTTAGAAAGTTATCTTTTAAAAACTGTAGTTAACAAAATTTCTGAGCATGGCCATATTTGCTGAGAATCCCCCCCCAGCCCCCCCAAAAGCACTAGATTCCAGTATGATTGCAGCATAACAAGGGATAATCAAACTTCCTTGGTGCTATATTTGTGAGGTTTATATACTTTCAATAGGTAGAGGAGTGTTCCCTTAGGAAGTAGTGGAGGAGAAATAACCTATGAATCAACACTGGCCCATGTTGTTCATCTTATTGATGCTTCATGGCCTGGTGTGGCTGTTGAAGAAATGAAGAGGTGGACAGGAGTATATATTTATTTAATCGCATTTCTACCGCTGCCCCCTCGTCAAGGCAACTCTGGGTGGAGCACACATTAATAATAAAAACTTCACAGAAAACATTAAAAAACATTAAATAGACTTTTAAGTTAAACATTTTTAAAAAAATTCTTTCAAAATTTCTTTTAAAGTGCCCTCCAATACCACATATTACATGTGTAATGAATTAAAATAGGGGCTTTTGCTTTTTATGAATAAAGTCATTTCTTTGAGTACTTAATTCCCTGGGCAGAGCTAGAGAAGCCTGGGAAACGAACTTCAAGGCAGATGTTAGTTAGTTTACTTTTGGGTGTAGTCATAATAGGGCGAAAGTTATGTGAACAAAACTAAGATGATGGACATTGTATGCTGTACTTTAATTGGTTGAAATCCAGGAAGAGGCGGGATGAGTGAAAAAAAAGAGGTGTTTTGTTATATTGGAATGTGGGAGAGAAATGCCTTAATTGCTATTGTGATGATTCTGATTGCCAAGATGCTGAACAAGAAATAGCATGCTTGTGAGTAAACAATAGCAATATGTAAACAGAGAAATATAGCTAGATACGCTTTTCTTGTTTTGTTCTGGGAAAAAGGGGCAAGTAAAAATGTTGCTTTTTTCTATTTTGTACCTGATCCTGATTTTTTCTGTTTTTCATCTAAATAAACCTGATTGGAACCAGAAGACGTGTACTTATTCATAGAGCTTAAGCTGGTGAGAGAAATCCAGTTCCTTTATTTCCTTGTTGGCAATGCTACAATTAAGCTAATTCGCACTGCATTTCTTACCTGATCTGGTTGGTTTGTAAGCATAAACTGGCAGTGATTGAAACCTATCATAGATTTCTCTAGCCTGGAGCAGAACCACCAGTACTCTGAAGCAGCACAAATATTTATGTGGGGTTCTGGAAGGGGTACAGGTCTCTTGAAGGTGGAACAAGTCCTATGATAGTGGGATAACATGGGCGTGTTGTCCTTACAACATGTTGTATATCACTGGATAGCAGCTTGTAGCATTCAGTTGTTTGCTTTCACAAGGAGTGGGAAAACGACAATGTTCTAGGTCTGGATATCACAATAACTCACTACCATTGGAATGAAGGAAGGAAGATGGCAAAGTTCCGGAATTTTTAGCTTGGACCAAAGACAACGTCTTCCATCCACTAGAGTTAAATTGGTTCCAGTATGCTTCCTCTATATGGCTACTATATCTTTGGATCCCAGTGTTTTTCTGCCTCGTGCCTCCTGAAATAATAATTTTTCCTAATTCTCTCCTCTGATACGTTTATAATAGGCCTTGGGAATAAATTATTCATATCATTAAGGTTCTCTGCAGCTTCCCCCCTCACTAGCTCTTACACATTTTGATGCTTTCAACTAATGTGAATAGATATGTGCACACACTTAGATTGCCAGGCAATGGAAAAGGAGTGCTTGATCCCTGGCTTCCCATATATCAGGTCGGGCACTTATGTGGTGTGGTATTTTCTCTCTTTCCACTCACACCAAAGACAACAGGTCTTTATATTTTATTGGTCCAAAACCAGCAGCTGTTGACATTTCTTCCCATTTGCATCTCCGGGATGGCTATCTTATTATTTCACTAGCTGATTACCCGGCCTTGCTTGGTTTTTTCCTTTAAAGTGATTTGCCACCACCACCAGACACACACTGACCCCGACTCTCCCCCCTCTCTCTCACACACACATAAACATGTGTGGATGTGCCATGGCTGAGGCGAGGCTGTTCTTGGCCAGCACCAGGAGATGGGACTACCACCTGCACAGGAACTTGGCGTTGAGGATCTTGCTGAGGAAGGTGTGTGGGTGATGCTCGACGCACACCTGGATGTCTCCCTCCTGGAGCAGCTGTACCTCATGACGCTGCAGTGGATGCCCTGCCGGCAGAGCACCAACCCTGGCTTGGCATAATTCGAGGCTGCCGGTAACATCTCGCCCAGCAAGTGCTTGCTCTCCGTGGGCTGCTGTCGGGGGTCGCTGCCACTGAAATCCATGTCATTTGGGGGGTAGGATAGCGCCTGGGGCAGGCAGGAAACTCCACTTCAGGGCGTGGTGGCTCTCCTGCCTCGACCTGGCCCGGCACTTCCATGGCTCAGGAGGAGGAGGAGGCAGAGGCCTCAGGGCAGGCCTGGCAGAGAGGGAGGCAGCCACGGCAGCAACGATGGCCACGGCAGGCAGGCTCGAGCTTTGGCAGTGGCGACTTTGGCTCTTCTTGCCTGGCCCGGCGTGGCCTAGTGGAGCATTGTGAGGAGGCGATTCAGGCCTAGGGCCAGCCTAGCTAGGCCCAATGTGTGGTCCACCCTGGCCCCTCAGCAGCAGCAGCAGCATGGCCGTCATCGTGGCAAGCATGGCCGAGGGCGTTGGGACAAAGAGCGGCCTCCATTTCTTCTTCTCTCCCTCTCTTTCTTCTCCGGCCCAGCCTGGCCCGGCTGAGGCAAAGCGGTTTTCATGTCCTCCAGCTGAGGTAGAGTCACTTCCAGTGGCACTTCTCTCTCTCTCCCTCTCGCCCTCCCCCTCCCTTCCTCTTTGAGCAGATGGGGCCCGGCAGCCAGCCAATTTCGGGGGCTTACACCCCCACATGGGTTTCGGGACTCCCACAGTGCTGATCTCACAATGCCAAGGTAGGTGTGTGGCAAAAGAAGAAGGGGACAGCCAAAGATGAGATGGCTAGATGGTATTATAGACGCAATGGGCACAAAGCTGGGAGGGTTGAGGAGGATGGTGGAGGACAGAGGTGCCTGGAGGACAATGGTCCATAGGGTCGTAAAGGGTCGGAATCGACTGTGCGACTGAACAACAACAACAAGGTGTTGGAGAAGGCAGTGGCGCGTCGGCTGCAGGGGGTACTGGATGAAGCGGATTACCTGGACCCCTTTCAGTCAGGATTCAGGCCTGGATATGGTACCGAGATGGCATTTGTCACACTGATGGATGATCTCTGGCGGGAGCGGGACGGTGGTCACCCATCCGTCCTTGCTCTTCTTGACCTCTCAGCGGCTTTCGATACCGTTGACCACAGTATCCTTCTGGAACGGCTCCGAGGATTGGGAATCCAGGGCACTGTGTGGTCCTGGTTTTCCTCATTTCTGAGGGGTCGGACCCAGTCGGTGTGGTTGGAGAGTGAGAGGTCCAGTCCTAGGCCCCTCAAATGGGGGGTGCCTCAGGGCTCGGTGCTCTCTCCTCTCCTATTTAACATCTACATGAAGCCGCTGGGTGAGATCATCCGTTCCCATGGGGTGCGGTACCATCAGTATGCGGATGACACTCAGTTGTACATCTCGGCCCATGGGGACCCCAGTGATGCCGTCAAAGTCCTTACCAGGTTCCTTACCAGGTGCCTGGAAGCTGTTGGGGTCTGGATGGGGGCTAACGGGCTACAACTGAATCCCAGCAAGACTGAGTGGCTATGGATAGGGGTCCTGCGTTAACCCGGGAGCTACCATCTTTGGTTCTGAATGGGGCTATTTTGCCCCAGACAGACCCGGTGCGCAACTTGAGGGTCCTCCTGGATTTGCGGCTACTGCTAGAAGAACAGGTGGAGGCTGTTACCAGGAGGGCTTTTGCCCAACTTCGGGTGATTCGCCAATTGCGCCCACTCCTGGACCGGGACTCCTTGCTCATGGTCACTCACGCTCTGGTCACCTCCAGACTAGATTATTGCAATGCGCTCTACATGGGGCTGCCCTTGACGACCATTCGGAGGCTACAGCTGGTCCAGAATGCGGCAGCCAGGGTGGGGATGGGGTGTGGGCGTTATGCCCGTGCTTTGCCACTTCTCCGGGAGCTGCACTGGTTGCCAGTTTGTCTCCGGGTGCAATTCAAGGTGCTGGTTTTGACCTTTAAAGCCCTATATGGTAGTGGGCCGGGTTACCTAAGAGACCGCATCGCCCTGAGGACGTCTGTCCGTCCAACCAGAGCGGACCGGAGGGGCTCTCTAATTGTTCCATCAGCCAGAGGGGCTCGCCTCTCTGGCACAAGGAGGAGAGCCTTCTCCGTGTCTGCACCGACCCTCTGGAACCTCCTGCCAACAGAGCTACGTCTCCAGATGGAATTGCTGCCTTTCAGAAAAGAACTTAAAACCTGGCTGGCGGGTCAAGTGTGGGGTGCAGGTGGAAGGGTAACCTCCATTGGGTGGTTGGTGTAGAAGAACTCTTCCCCATGGTGCCTTTGGATCCTGCACCCCTTGTTTTTAGGGGGTGGGTAGTTTTAACTGTTTTTAACATGTGTTTTTTTTTAATTTTTATTGTGAACCGCCCTGAGTTGGCTTTGGCCGAGTGAGTGGTATATAAATGTGACAATTAAATTAAATTAAATTAAACAACAACAAAGCAATTTGGAGAAACTGAGTTTGCAACTTTGGTCATAACATCAAAGAAACCAGGAGTTAACTGTAACAGTAGTAGCATAATCTATACCCATAAATCCAAGGGTTAACCGTTGGAACTTGCTATACGTTTCTGCACCCGTCCATCCTATCCCGTACCAAGCCTTCTGCACTCATCCGAAACCGGTCTGGAGGTTACTGCAGGGTTGCGAAAGGCGCCAGTGGGGCCAGAGCCCCATGAATGCGAAAAAAGGAAAAGAACTTCACTTCCCAATGTTTTCAAATCAAATCAAATCTTTATTATTACAGCCAAAGGCCAGACAGAGTGCACCAGATAACACAACCATTTCCCAACGTTCTCTGTGCCACGCCGCGCCACAGCCAATCAGGGTGAGAGGTGCGAGCAAAAAGAACATTGGGAAATGCGGCGAGGCCAATTAAAATCGAGCCACAGGGGAAAAAATGCCACACAAACGCAAACCAAAAACACAAAACTCAAAGTTCCAGCGTCCTACACGCTGTGAGCGCGCAGATTGCTGAGAAAGCCGGCGCGCAAAAAATAAAATTAAAAAAATGCAACGGGAGCGCAAGTCCCCAGCAGGCGGGCGCCTCACAGCCTTGCTAAACAAAAAGCCACAAAACTCCACCACGAGACACCCGCCGGCCTTCTTTCCCAGAGCAACGGGGAGAAGAGGGACTCCCTCTCCTCCACACTCCCCGCCAAACACACGGCGAGACCACTGCCAGCCTCAAGGAAAGTTGAGCCAGGGTGGGAAAAAAACAACAGCAGCAGGCAGCAGTTCATCAGGGGAAGCACCCTCCCTGTGCTACTTCCAACGGAGGTAATACAAAAGCAGCAGCCAGCAATCCGAAAGGAAGAGCACCACCCCTTATGGATCGCTGTCTGCCGATCTCCGGTTAGGTAAGCCAGGAGAGAAAGGAGACAGAGAGGAGAGAACCATCGTGAGGTAGATAGCTCTTCTCTGCCTCCTTCTCCCCCGACTTGCATAATGAAACCTTCCTGGTGGAAGAGCCAGCTGACTGATGGCTCCTCCTTTTCCCCATTGCTGCATCGAAACCAAAATTCAAAGCAGCAATGGGGAAAAGAGGAACCGACAGGCAGCCCATTCTTCACGCAAAAGTACACACCAAAAACAAACACCAACATTAATACAAAGTAATAAAACATAAATAAATCAATAATTACTAAAACCATTAATACACAAAAAAGAAAACAACAAAATCCACAAACAAAAACATCCACAATTCCAAAAAAGCACAGACAAAACACCTAACTACAACACGAGAATACCTAACTCTAACAACACAAGATTACCACAAATTACCACAAATTACACAAATAAACAACAACTAAATCACAAAAATTAAACAAACCAGAAATAAACAAACCAATTAAACAAACCTAAAACCCAAACAAACCACAAAAGAACAAACAGAAACACCTCCTAGCCCACCACCACAAAAACAAAACAAAGAAAAACCCCAGAAGAAAGAAAACCAGAGAACTCACTAGCACGTCCTCTCTCCACGAGATCAGAACAGAAATGAAGAAACAAAGACTACTTACCGGAAAAAGCCCCACCTAGAGGCCAGGAGAGAAAAACCACATGAAATGAAAACAAAACCACTAACAGCCCCACCTGTAGGGCAGGATATTAAAAACAAGTCAAAAACAATAAAGCCCCACCTAGAGGCCACAAGAGTAAAAACAAGTCAAAAACATAACAATAAATCAAAAGTTTACACAAATAACAAACATATGTTAAATAAATAAAATAAAAAGATTTATAGCATCCTCTGTTGAGTTTTAACTCAAATAAAACCCAAAACATCTAAACATAGTTTAAAAACATTGATTGTAATAAACATGTACTTTCACCTTTTTAAAAATATTACCTACGGTACAACTATTAACAAAAAAAGTCACATACTAAAACGTTATTTGGTTAAATAAAACAATCTGAAACAATTATATCATCCTTTGTTCTTCTTAATCCACAAAAAAAACACCAAAAAAGCTGATCACACTTTATAACAGCCCGGCAATGCCGGGCAACCTATGCTAGTTTATTTATATAATCGATGTATATATTGAAAAAAATGACCATAAGCGGGAAGTGATTTGATGGCATGCAATGTTGACCAACGAATGAGAAGAGAGGAGAAGGGGGAGGCAGAGGATGAGATGGCTAGACAGTATCATTGATGCGGTGGGTGTAGATCTCGGCAGACTGCGGAGGATGGTGGAGTACAGAGAAGCCTGGTGTGTGGTGGTCCATGAGGTCACAAAGGGTTGAACTCGGCTGTGCAACTGAACAACAACAAATTATTAATTGTTATTATATACTGCTTACTTCATCTTAAAAATACGTTGAAAGGTAGCTAACAATTTATATATATAAAACCAAGGTGTCCTGGCGTGAGTTGCTTATACAAATCCACACCACTGCACCGATTGCACTGAAACTCGGCACATACATACCTTGGGCCAGAGAGATGGTCACTGCAGGAGTCACAAGCCCCATGGGGAGGGGTACACCCCTGAAATTGATCCGCAAAGGGGACACCCCCACCAACAGGAGAAAATGCAAGGGAAAAAAGCCAACCCGGGGGGGGGGGTTGTGTTGTCATCGCCAGAACTCAACAAATCCCCAGCTGACCAGGTCTGGGGCTCCGTGACATCACAGGGCTCCACCCTTGGCCAAAGGGGATGCCACCACTGGCAGGAGAAAAAGCAAGGGGGAAAAGCCCACCAGGGGTGATTGTGATGTCATCACTAGAGCTCAACCAATCCTTGGCTGACCAAGTCTGAGGTTCCATGACAACACCATCACCATCACCATCACCATCACCATCACCATCACCATCACCATCACCATCACCACCATCATCATCATCATCATCATCATCATCATCATTATTATTATTATTATTATTATTATTATTATTATTATTATTATTATTATTATTATTATTATTATTATTATTAACTGAGTTGCCATGGCAACTGGTTGGGATAATAATAATAATAATAATAATAATAATAATAAGATGATGATGATGATGATGATGATGATGATGATGATGATGATGATGATGATGATGATGTCATGGAGCCCTAGACCCAGTCAGCCAGGGATTGGTTGAGCTCTGGCAATGACATCACAATCACCCCTGGTAGACCTTTTCCCCTTGCTTTTTCTCCCCAAAAACAGATTGCAAAGGCCCCCACCAGCTACCAGAAACAACCAGGGGAGGTGACTGCACATGCACAAAAATCCACGCATGCACCTAACCCTCCCTGACATTCCTGGCTGTGGCATATGCGTGAAATTCCGTTAATGCGCCAAAGCCACCTGGCATTCCAGGCGGCCATTACAGGTGTCGCTGCCCTAGCAACTACTGTTGGTGGGCAGCCAATGCGGCCTGGCTCCTCCACACCTTTGAAGTGTACCTTGGGGGGAAGGGAGAACCCACAGCTGGAGGGCGGGCAGAGGACGGGACTGGGCCACCACCTTCCACAGGCCTCATGGCTGTGGAAGGCGGCGGCCCAGCCCCGTCCTCTGCCCAGTACCCCAAAATGGATCCTCCCTTCCACCTGAGGCAACCCTTGGGACGATGGGGGAGCTAGGCTGCGATGGCTGCTTGCTGACTGTAGTCGCTGGGGAGGCTGCCGGAGGCCACTGGCCCTCAGTCTGGCTTGCCCGGGCACTAGGCCATGATATCTATGCAGCCCGGCACCATGTGGAACAGCCCCCAGAACAGCCTCCAGGCCTGTCCGGTGTCGGGGCTGGCTGCGGCAATGCAGCACCCGTTGAGGCCTAGGCCGCCGGCACTGGCACCAGCACCGGCACAAGGGCGATGACAGCGGACAAAAAGGTAAGGCATCAAGGGTGCAGGCCGGGGGGGAATGGGCCCGGGTCTCTCCTCAGCCTGGGTTGGGCCCCACCCGGGCAACGCCGGGTACCCCTGCTAGTAATGTTTATATTAGTGATGGTAATAAAACAATAAACAATATAGTACAATAACAAGATGAATGGAAAACAAGCCAAATTAGGGCTGATATTTTCAGTAAAGGAGCAGAAGATTTGGAACATTAGAAGCAAAATCTCAATTTTTCCCCTGGTTGTCTTTCTATTATATGAATGACCACTTTCATATGTTAAAAGATATGATTCTCAGCACCTCAAATCTATATTTTATTGAGCAGGCCTTCATTGTTACCAGATGCTCTGCTTAAGACAGAATTTGTCTGTCCCACAGAAATTTGTGTTAGCTGAATTCCTCCCGCTGCCCCACCCCCCAGCACAGGAGTCAATGATTTTAACTGTAGAAACAAGTTAATTTTCTTTTGGCTTCATACATCATCAACCAAGCATCAAAATGCTATATCTAATGATTTTACATCAATTTTATATTATTTTATTTTTATGTAGGTGAACGAAGTGCATAAGATGGGCTTCATTTTCTAATACACTCTTCAGGTCACAGAAAGAACACACAAGACCAATTATTAAAGAAAAACAGTGTGTACTGTCAAATGAAAGCTAGTTTGAAATGCAGATAACTGAAAGAAGGTCATAAAAATCTGTTGTTCAGCATGAGAGGCCTCATCTGGGAAACCTTCTGCCTGACAAGTTAGGTTCGAACTTTGGCTGCATTTACAGATTAAAGGAAACACCAATGGACAGATACTGTCTTCTAAATGGTCTGGCCAAACTGAAGGCTGGATCTTCATGCCAAATCAAGTTAATCTGGTGCCTAATAGTCTCACCAATCTCATTGTAATTAATCATCTTACAGAAAAGAGAAATGCTTCCACATTGTAAGAAAAGAAGAAATAATCATTTAGCATTATACTTCACTTTGGAAAATTATAGTTAATGTTTCTAGCATGTGAATATATATGCCTGTATTAAATGCTATGTTAAAGCTTCCAGAATATGAAGCCCTTTCCTTCTGGATCTTTATTATTGAGCTGCTCACTCATAAGAGGTTAGTTTTTTGTCCCTAGACATGGTCCAAATGGCATGTGAGGCAACTGACCGGATTTTCTTCTTCTTCCGTGTCTAGGCCAGGTGTGAAAATGCCAAACTGAAGCCACCTTTGGTGAGTTCATTCTGTAGTTCCTTTCGCCTGACCTAGTGTGAGAAAGATTAGCTGGCACGAAGTTGCTATTGCCTGGGGTACGCCCAATTGTGGTTCGAAAATACAACAATCTTGTCGTGTCCGACCCTTGTAAAGAACAGTCCAGCAAATGATGAACAGAATAACGAATAACGGTTTATTGTAAAGTCTTTCTGGTTACTCTTACAAGGCTATCCTGACATCAGATGGCTACACAAGTCCCATGCAATCAGTCTCTCTGAATTCTACCATAGTGGTAGTGTACTTTACGTGTGAGTGTATAGAGAAGACCCAAGGCTAGCCTGGCGAGGTCTAACCTGCAGCGATAATGGGAAGCATAGATCTGGCCTGGCCCCACCCTTGTTCACCTGTGGGGCTTATATAGTGTCTTCCTGGCAGTGACTCTCTGATACAATGAGTAACCTGGCGGACAACCTTAACTAACCAATCATAACATGCTATACCAGTTTTAACCAATCAGGAACAGGATCCAAAGTTGCACCCAATCACTAAACTCTAATTAACATAAAGAGCGTGCCCAGAAGGGAAGAATACGTGCCAAATCTAGCTGCTAATTCTGATGGTAGGAAATCGCTATTTTGTCTTTGCAAGGCGTTGCTGGAGCAACTTGCAATTTACTTGAATACACAACAAATCTTCAAGAGGCTCTTTCTGTGTACTCCAGCTGACTGGCTGAAGCTAGGAATGTGTAGATGCATGGATGGGAAAATGGGTGGAAAAGTCATGTATATTGCTTTAAGTGCCATCTGCATAATATCAATATTAGATATATTTTGTAAACTAGATGATACACTTGGGTGGGTGGCAACATGTTCCCTATTGCTGGCTAGAAAAGAGACTGAGCCCCAAGAATGCAAAAAATGTGGATACTCTAATGTGATAGCCTGCTTTGCACACTTCTCATAAAGTCACCTATTCCAAAATTGTAAATGCAAAGCCACCATAGTTATTGATTTATTCTTTACACAATCTTTTCCAATAACTCTCTCATTATAGCATTACAGCTATAATGAGTTGCTCCATGTTAATGTATAACCAGGGGTGCCACATGTATGATGACTATCCCAATGAATGTTAACAGCATATGCAAACCTCAGCTCTAAACAGCTTTTTTGTGCTGTTTGAAGTCTTTGTAAAGGAGATGTTCTTGCAGTAGCATGCAAAATGGTGATCTATGCTGTATTATGTGGATCATGGTGGCCTGTATATTCAGCACTCATGACTAAGAGACAATATAATTTGAATTTTGACACTGAGCAGATCAATTGTTTGGCTTACCATCTCATACCTGATTTTGAATTTTAGATAGATAGCAGCAAAACATGTGGGGTGCCACAGGGATTGGTACTCTCGCCCCTCCTGTTCAACATCTACATGAAGCCACTGGATGAGATCATCCATTCCCACGGGGTGAAGTATGATGATACTCAATTATACATCTCAGCCCATGGTGATCCAAGTGATGCTGTCAAAGTCCTATCCAGATGCCTGGAGGCCGTGAGGGTCTGGATGGGGGGGGGGCAATGGGCTACAACTGAGTGGTTGTGGATAAGGGGCCCTGTGTTGTCTAAGGAAGTACCAGCTTTGGTACTGGACAGGGCTTCTCTGCCCCAGACAGACCCAGTGCGTAATCTGGGGGTCCTCCAGGACTCACGACTCTTGCTCAAGGAGCAGGTGGCTGTCGTGGCCAGAAGGGCTTTTGCTCAAGTTCAAGTGATCCACCAGTTACACCCATTCCTGGACCGGGACTTCTTGCTCATTGTCACTCATGCATTAGTCACCTCCCGGTTAGATTATTGCAACATGCTCTACATGGGGCTGCCCTTGATGACCATTCAGAGGCTGCAACTGGTGCAGAACGCGGCGGCCCATGTGGTGATGGGGTGTGGTCACTGTGACCATGCCTCACTCTTGCTGCAGGGGCTGCATTGGCTACTGGCATGCTTCCGGGTGCAATTCAAGGTGGTGGTTATTACCTTTAAAGCCCTACATGATAGTGGGCCAGGTTACTTAAGAGACTGTGTCACCCTGAGGATATCAGCCCATCCCACTAGTGTGAATCGGAGGGGCTCTCTAAGGGTACCAACTGTTAGAGAGCCCCACCTCTCTAGCACCAGATGGAGGGCCTTTTCAGTGGTAGTTCCAATGTTTTGGAACCTCCTACCAACCGACCTTCATCTACAATCAGATCTACCAGCATTCAGAAAAGGCCTAAAGACCTGACTGGCCCAGCGGGTATGGGGTGCTATGTTGGGTGCTGCCCCCGCACCCCGCTGGCTCATATGACCACTCCAAAACATCCCGTCATCAGGGGACTGATTGGGGTCTGCCTAAGTTGTTTTAAATTAAGTTGTATTTTATGCTGATTGTAAGCTGCCCGGAGTTACTGCGGCGAACGGGTGACTATATAAATTTAATAAATAAATAAATAAAATTTGAACTGCTTCTATTTCACATTCACTTAGT
Source organism: Bradypodion ventrale (assembly GCA_035047345.1). NCBI lineage: Eukaryota > Metazoa > Chordata > Lepidosauria > Squamata > Chamaeleonidae > Bradypodion > Bradypodion ventrale. The sequence goes on along the minus strand of JAWDJE010000001.1, from coordinate 185,018,684 downwards.
TTATAGATATACTCCTAGTTTCATAATAATGATTTCATGTCAGAAATTATTCTGGGTTGAAAGGATTTTTGCAGAAGAAACTCCACTCAGGGAACGCCCAAATGAGGCTCCTTTCATGTCTCCAAGAGCTGGGACAGAGAAGGGCACTCAATCTGTCATACAGTACCCAGATCTTGAACTGCCAACTTACAAGCCTTCCAGCTAACAAGACGAGCTTCTTAACCACTGAGCCACTGCAGCCCATCATAGAGCAGCACAGCATCTTCAAACTATGACTTTCCATATGCTAAAAGAAACCTAGTTAATGAGTGGGTATGAGTTCAGTTGAAACATATCACAAAACCATGGCTTAAGACAAGTGAACAAACCATGGTTTAGGATTATTTTACCCAAAACTATAGGCTTCCATCTACTAAAAAAAATGTGTATTGGAGCCTGTGATACCCTAAGCAACTAAGCCAGGGTTGCTCAAACTATGGTCCATGGCCCGGATCTGACCAAAACACCAATTCATCCAGCCTGCACCCACCCTCGCTGCTCCTGAAAGTGAAAGTAAAACACATTTACGACAGCCACGGGTGCTTTTATGGCAGTGTTCTGTGCATGCACAGGGATGTTTTCCTTCCACTTCCAGTGGGAGAAGCACATGACTGGCCTGCTGAACCATGTGACCAGCCCACAGCCCGAACTAAGGATGACATTTTAAAGTTAACATTTGTATAGCTTGCTCTATCTTTTATGAGATTGTGTTTTTGCTGTTTTTACCAAATGCAGGCATAATAACATTCTGTGATGATATACTTAGGTAGGAGAGATAACAAAGCCTTGCTTTCTATTTGGTGACTGGCAAAGTCTTCAAAGAGAACTTCAGTTTATTAAATGGATACAAAACAGGAGTCATCTCGCACGTAATATGAAAAAAACAAAGCTGCTAAGGATTTGAGACATACTTACCCAGTCACATGTTCTTATACTTTTATCCTTTCCTGTCACCCAACACAGAGAGGAATCCATAATTGGGGCCCCAAAGAAGCTTTGTGTTGAAAAAGATAGACCAAAACCGCACTGGAGAATGGAAATGTCTTAGTGTGGGCAGTATGAATATTATGTTGATGTTGAAGATGCTAATATAGTCCCGCTCTTGACATGAAGGGGTCAGTCAGCAGATTTGCATTTAAATGGTGAGCAATTATGAGGAGCTGTTCCTAAATTTGCTGATGTTTTTAACATTTGCATGATACACTGCAAGGCAAGTCAGCCGTGAATGTAGCTGTAGGTTGCCCGCCTAGGACTAAGACCTCCTGTGAGGAAGCCAGCTGGAACACAGGACTTGCGACAATTTTGCCAATGATTTTGCATAATTTCCTATTTGGTCTGCCCGAGGTTGCTAGGATTATGTCATCCTTAAACATGCGTAACAAGGCATAATGAAGCCAGTGTTTGGATTTAAAATAATATGAAGAAATTCCATGGTTGCTATGGAAGAAAAAACTGTAAACATTCCCTCTTGTCTGCATCTTGAGCATAATTATGTAGGTTCGGTTAGTGGTTGGCTTTTTTTTTTTTGGCAAGCTATCATGAGACACCAAAGTAACATTAAGACCAAGGATTGATAAATGCAACAGCCTGCAAACCCCTACCCATCTTCAAGGTCACCCCCAGGTCCATTAGATCCTTTCTGACCTCTTTCCTCAAGCCTCCAAATTTGGCCATAAAAATAGCCAGTGTCTCTAGAAACCTCAAAGACAGTTTCATTTTTAGCAATCTCAAGCATTTTCCCCAGCTTGTGGGGGGCAAAATCAGAGGTGAGATTAACTTCTGGTTTTGGAAAAAACAAAACAAAAGAGTTGGAATGGCAATTCCCACCCCTTAAACTGGGAAGGGAAAATGGAAGATGCAGTATATGGACAGGGACTCCACCATGAGACCTCCCTCCTCTAATCAAGTGGTTCCCAATGTGGGGCACATGACCCACAGGGGGACTTCAATTCCCAGAAGCCTAAGTGAGTACATTGGCTGATCAGTGCTTTGGGGAATTGAAGTCCAAAAACCAAAGGTTAGGAAACACTACTAAGGTTTCCCAACCTTGGGCCCCCAGGTGTTCTTGGACTTCAATTACCATAAGCCCAAGTCAGAACACCTGCTGATCAGGGATACTGGGAACTGAAGTCCAAGAACATCTGGGGGCTCAAGATTGGGAAACCCTGGGTGCTTATCTTGATGTTATAGAGATGGAAATGTAACGTTGAATAAATTGTGTTTTTCATTTGCTCATCATATGTGAAAGAAAGCCACAAATTGCCTTTTTTCTCATTCTGCATGTGGAAAAGCTCAGTGAAAATAAATAAACACATTTCTTTCAAAAGAAGCTGCTTTACATATAGTACAAAAGTCTTAGACCACCACCAGCTAGCTTGGGGGAAAGTCAATGACTTACTTGGAGAGGCATAATTCATCCATGGAGCCACCTAGACAAACCAAGATTGGAGAGTCTTCTGCTGACTCTTCTCTCAATTCTCCCGTGTTTGGTGAAGTTTGGAGTTAGAGTATTTGAGTTATGCCCTGATTCCAAAACACTCATTGAATTTTCCCCAAACTAGCTGGTGGTGGCTTATGACTTTTGCACAGTACTGTACATTGCCTTCAGCCACAAGACCTGATAGGCACAAGGTTTCCACTATAATCCTCCCATCCCTTAATTCAGGTAATTGATTTTGAGACACTTCATTGGGTAGTACTGTACTAAAACTAAAATATCTATTCCAGATGTGGGTACCTGTATTTGTCAAACAATGCAGAAAAAGAGTGTTTTTTTTGGGGGGGGGGGGGAGCTTGTTTTAGAAGTTAGCTAGAGGAGTGTAGTGGTATAATATTGAGCTGTAAACTGGAGTACTTTTAAGGATGTAATGTCATAAATTCAACCTTTCCTATAGTGCCATGATGCCCATATGATGGAATTTCCTCCCTTCTTGTTCCCCCAGCCATCAGAAAAACCTAAAAAACTGCAATAGTTTTGGGGTTTGCTGTTGAAAGAGTTCTACTCTTTTGCTGGCAGAGGTCCAGCATTACATCTTGCCCCCAAACTCCAAATCATCCTATTTGGTTTGGGTTGAATCAAAATAATTTACCTCCTCTGATTTTAGTTTTTGTTCATGCCAAAACACCCTCTGTATTTTTGTCAGTGATTAAAAATGTTTGTCAACACTTGCTTATGCTATTTACCTTGTCCTCTTTTTATTCTCAGTACTATTGGCTTTATTTTTCTGCAATGTCATTTAATTCTGTTGATTGTACTGATGATTCCACGATGCAATGACTACCTTGTGATGTTGTTAGGCCTGTGAACGAAATCATCTGGGTCACAGCAGCCTCTAAAATAGCAGCACATGTAAGGAAGTGAGGTCAGTGGCAATAAGAACAAAGTAGAAGGAAAATACCACCTAGCAAAAGTTGCACAGGGGAAAGAAAATGGTACCTTGCTAACTAAAGTTCCATGTCTAGGTTTGAAAGCCATTAAAAGGCTTCATCTGTGGCACTATGCAAATCCTCCAATGTTGTGTTCTCAAACACTGTACCTTTATACTATGTACCTATTCATGTGTAACCAATGTATCCTTCTACTTGTAACATGATAACCCTCAGCTGCATCACTGTAACCCTAATAGGACGCGAGCTAGTGACCACTAGATGGCAGTAGCGAGCGTCCGGCTCATTAGCCCAGACTCACCTAAGAACAACAGCGCGGGAAGATTCCCGCCACCACCTTCACCTGGACAAGAAGGGCGTGACCCACAATGACGTCACGCGGGCAGTAACCAATGGACTGTCAAGGAGCCACATTCAAATGTATAGCCACTGTATATATTGAGCTGTTCGTCCGCCATTACCACATGTTCCCTCTGACCAGCATGTAATAAAGTTGTGTTAAGCCAGCTCTTCGGCTGTCCGGGTGTCTTGGTTCCCATACACTAAATTGGCGACGAAGGTGGGATCATGGCTTCCCACGGGACCAAGACATACGCCGGTTTCGACATCAACAAACCGGAAGATTGGGAACTCTTCGAAATGGATTTCCAAAGTGCGCTGGTGGAGTTCGAGGTCACGGAAGAGGGAAAGAAGAGAGCCATCCTCATCAGAATGCTCGGGCACGCCAGCAAGAGAGTGCTGGTCGACCTCATCGCACCGAAGAAGGTGGGCGAGCTGAAGGCAAAGGAGCTCCTGAAGGCGATGCGTGACCATTTCCAGCCCTCGGTGTCGATGTTTCCAGCCCGGGACGTGTTCTGGAGGCGAGTCCAAGCGCCGGGCGAGTTGGTCGCCGCATTCGCAGCGGCCCTGCAGCTGGCCGCCGGGCCGTGCAAATGGGAGAACCTGGAAATCACCCTCAGGGACCGCATGCTGTGTGGCCTGAGGGACGAGGAAGTTCAGCGGAAGCTGATGAACCAGGAGCCACCCCCGACACTGCAGGAGGTCGTGAAGGCAGCACAAGCCGCGGAAGCCACGAGGGCCGGAGTGAAAGAGCTCCAGGGCAGGCTCCCACAGGCCGACCAAGCAGCAGGCTCGGTGCACGCGGCCCGGCGAGCGTCGAAATCCTCCGCGGAGAGCAGCGACGAGGAAGACGTCCGGAGGGTCCGGAAGGCCAGCCGACGATGTGACGGCTGCGGAGCGGCCCACGACCGCGCTAAGTGCCCGTTTAGGAAGGCTGAGTGCCACAACTGTGGACGACGCGGGCACATCGCCAAAGTCTGCAGACGACGGCGCGAGGACCGGAGGAGCTCGCCAGACCGTTCGACGAAACCGGACCGCTCGACGAGACCAAAGGATGGCGCCCGGCCCACGAGGAAGCAGGACGGCGTGGGCCGCATCTCCGACGACAGCGACGACGACGCTCCAGTTTTCAGCGTGTCCCTGGGACACCCCCGTTACTTTGTTGAGGTACTGGTGCAAGGGGCCCCTGTTAGGATGGAGATTGACTCGGGCTCCTCATATTCCATCATTTCCCAGAGGGAGTTTTTGAGAATTGCCCCCCGCGTACGGCCCAAGCTCAAAGCGTTGAGGTGCACGCTTCGGGACGTGCAAGGGAACAGCATCCCGGTGTTGGGGGTTGGGAAATTCCAGGTCCAGTATAAGCGGCACGCCGTGGAACTCCCCCTATTCGTTCTTAAGGGGGGAAATTGCAGCCTCCTCGGGACTCAATGGTTTCAGCCCCTGGGTCTATTCATTGGGGGGGTGCACGCCGTGGGGACTGACCCGATACAGAGGGTGTGCGACGCGCACCCTGAAGTCTTCAAAAAGGGACTTGGGAAATTCAATGGACCCCCAGTAACTTTCGACCTGGACCCGGAGGTCCGCCCAATAAGACTCAAACCGCGCAGAGTGCCTTTTGCACTAAAGGACAAAATAGAGGCGGAACTGGACAAATTAGTGGGCCAGGGGATTCTTGTTCCTGTTGATTCTGCGGAGTGGGAAACTCCAATTGTCACGGCACTGAAGGCCAATGGGGAGGTTCGCATTTGCGCCAATTATAAGTGCACCATTAATAAGGCAATCCGCCCTAATGCATATCCGGTGCCGGTGGTCAGCCATTTGCTAGCCAGGTTACATGGGGGAAAGTGTTTCGCTAAGCTCGACCTGGCACAAGCCTATCAGCAACTCCTGGTAACCCCTGCTGCAGCTGCTGCACAGACCATAGTCACGCATAAGGGGGCGTTCCAGGTGACGCGCCTCCAATTCGGCGTGAACTCGGCACCTGGAATTTTCCAGTCGCTCGTGGAACGCCTCCTCAAAGGGCTGGACGGCGTTTTGCCATATTTTGATGATGTCTTGATAACGGGGGGGAGTGAGGTTGAGTTGGCTGAAAGGCTAGACAAGGTCCTGGCGGCATTCGAACAGGCGGGGTTGAGGTTGCGAAAAGACAAATGCGTCTTCTTCGCGAAGGAGGTTGAGTTCTTAGGGTTCCGAGTAACACCCGAGGGGATCAAACCGTCCAAATCCAAGGTGGCCGCCATCAAGAAAGCCCCTCGCCCCACCTCCAAGCCTGAGTTGCAGTCGTTCCTAGGGCTCTTTAATTTCTACCACTCCTTCCTTCCACGGAAGGCTGCGGTGGCTGAACCGCTTCATAAGTTGCTCAAGAAAGATGCGGCATGGAAGTGGGGCGATGACCAGGAGAGGGCATTCACGGAACTGAAACAACTCCTGGCGTCTGACGCCATTCTGACCCATTTCGACCCCAAACGGCCGGTGGTACTGATCTGTGATGCATCCCCGGTGGGGGTGGGGGCAGTGTTATGCCACGTGTTGGAAAACGGGAGGGAGGCCCCAATAGCGTTTTACTCCAGGTCCCTGTCCCAAGCGGAGAGAAATTACGCCCAGACAGACAGGGAAGCACTGGCGATAATTGCAGGGACCAAAAAATTTCACGATTTTCTATATGGCCGCCCCTTCACCATCGTGACCGACCACAAGCCCCTATTAGGCATCTTTACCGCAGATAAGCCCATGCCACAGATCCTGTCCCCGAGGATGCTCAGGTGGGCCATTTTTCTCAACGCCTACCAGCACGCGTTGGTGTACCAGCCCGGGAAAGAGATCAGCCATGCGGACGCCCTGTCCAGGTCCCCCCTTCCCCAGACGCACAGCCACGTGGGCGAGGAGGACCCGGACCGCCAGGTGCTCATGATAGAAGTCTTAGATTCGCCCCCCATAGTACCCGCCGACATCGCTAAAGCGACAAGCAGAGATAGGACATTGGCGGCGGTTAGCTCCTGGGTACAGAAAGGGTGGCCGGCATCTTCCCCAGTGGAAGAATTCGCCCCATTTTTCAGGAAAAAAGTTGGAGCTGTCCCTAGAGAGGGGGTGTCTCTTGTGGGGGCAGCGGGTGGTGGTTCCCACATCCCTTCGGCCGCGGGTGCTTAAGTTGCTGCACGTCAGCCACCCCGGAATTGTGCGCTCCAAAGCGCTGGCCCGGAGCTACTTCTGGTGGCCCCAGTTAGACGCCGACATCGAGCACATGGTCGGCACTTGCGAGAGTTGCCAATGCTCCAGACCAGAGGAGGCCCGTCTTCCCCACAGGGAGTGGGACGCGGCTAAGGGGCCGTGGTCCCGGATACACATTGATTTCGCGGGCCCGTTCCGAGGAACTCTGTTTCTCCTCGTTGTGGACGCTTTCTCCAAGTGGTTGGAGGTCATTCCAGTCACGAGCACCTCCTCGGCCGCGACAATAAAGCATTTGCGGAGGGTTTTTTCTACGTTCGGCATACCCGACACTTTAATTAGCGATAATGCTAGTTGCTTCACGTCCGCTGAGTTCAGGGCATTCACAGAGATTAACGCCATCCGGCACATCACCTCCGCCCCTTTCCATCCGGCCACCAATGGCCAAGTGGAGCGCCTCGTACGCACCACGAAGGACGCACTGCGGCGCATGGGCCCCGGGGATCTCAACCTGCAAGTGTGTCAGTTTCTGCTAGGGTACAGGGTGACCCCGTTGGCGTCAGGATACTCCCCCGCGGAGCTTTTAATGCGCAGGAAACTGACCACCATTCTCACGAGGCTAGACCCCACGAGAGTAGAAGACAAGGGGAGGAACATCGGGCTAGAGGCCACAAAAAGTTTCAGCGTAGGCGCCCCCGTGCATTGCAGGAACTACGCCAGCGCAGGGCCAGCCTGGGTGCCGGGGGTTGTCGTGGAGCAGACCGGTCCCGTATCATACCGTGTGGAGACCAGCACGGGTCTACTTTGGCGGCGGCATGCAGACCAGCTCCGGAGCCGGGTCCCAGGAAGGCAAGGCGCAGAAAGCATAAACAAGGATTCAGCGTTAGGGTTCTCCCCCACCCGTTTAGCCCAAGGGGGAGGAGAGGGGGGCCATGGATCCCCACCAAGGGGGGAGGAGAAGGAATTTGTCCTCATAGATACCCCGCGGGATCACCCAGCAGAGTTTGATTTTGAGTTTCTGAACCGGGGGGGTTTTTTGGAGTGGTCCCCCACCCATCCAAGCGAGAAGAGGGGTTTTACGTTAGCCCCTAGTGCCCCCGGTCTGCCCACAATGGAGTTTTTCCCCTCCCCTAAAGCTGCAAAACCGCAGCAAGCCACTAACGAGTCTCCCTCTCCCATTACAGGACAAGGGACCAGGGAACAAGGAAGCGGTAGCGCCCCCAGGGCGGGCCAGCCCACATCGCGGCCCAAACGCAATTGCAATAAGCCATCTTGGCTGAGAGACTTCGTCTCATCCTAGGGGGGAGGGATGTTGTGTTCTCAAACACTGTACCTTTATACAATGTACCTATTCATGTGTAACCAATGTATCCTTCTACTTGTAACATGATAACCCTCAGCTGCATCACTGTAACCCTAATAGGATGCGAGCTAGTGACCACTAGATGGCAGTAGCGAGCGTCCGGCTCATTAGCCCAGACTCACCTAAGAACAACAGCGCGGGAAGATTCCCGCCACCACCTTCACCTGGACAAGAAGGGCGTGACCCACAATGATGTCACGCGGGCAGTAACCAATGGACTGTCAAGGAGCCACATTCAAATGTATAGCCACTGTATATATTGAGCTGTTCGTCGCCATTACCACATGTTCCCTCTGACCAGCATGTAATAAAGTTGTGTTAAGCCAGCTCTTCGGCTGTCCGGGTGTCTTGGTTCCCATACACTAAATCCAACATGCCTTTAAATTAAATTAAAATTAAATGTGAGGGATACTTAAATATAATGTGGTCCATGGTTTGGTTTTCTCCATAGTCACACTGAGGAGAGGACTTCCATCCCCATGTGAACAGAGTGGCTCTGCATCAACCTCAGCGGATTCTCACTCTGTTCAGCATCCTCCACTTCCATCTGGGAAGGGAAATCCAGTTGGCCACTCACAGGGATTCTTGACTGTGTGAGGGTGGGGAAATGGGGATAGATGTTGGCAGAGTTCCATCTAGGCATTTGAGATATTGAAATGGTTATTCTGTAGGTTAATTGCAATTTGCCAAGCAGGGTGTCTAGATTTTAATAGTTGGGCAAAGGAGGCTGTTATATTGGCGTGGTTTGGGAGGTTTAATAAAGACAGTGATCTTCTTAGTGGAGGCAGTAGAATATGGTTGTTGGTTGAATACAGCCTGTGATGATATGCACTGCCTTATTTAGCTGTGTATCTTTTAGACCTGTGTGTGCACTATTAAGCCAAGATGAACAGCAATATTCAGCGGCAGAGTATGATAATGCTAAGGCGGTGGATCTAAGAACTTGAACACTGGTGCCCCAAGAAGTACCTGCTAGCTTCTGTAAGATGTTGTTTCTGGTTTTGATCTTTGCTGCCACATTGGAGAGGTGGCTCTTATAGGTGAAAGTACTATCTAGGGAGACTCCCTGGTACTTGGGGTTACTACAATATTGCAGATTTTCTCCTCTGAATGATACAGCTGTTTTATTCCTCGCATTTCTGTTCTGTAAATGAAAAGTTGTCACAGTAGTTTTCTGAAGGTTTGGTCTGAGACGATTTTGATGGAAGTAAATGTCCAAGATCTTTAAGTCTGAGGAAGGCACGGACTCAGTCCCAGGGAAGCTTTGGTGTTGTGTGACCAATGCTATATCATCTGCATAGATGAATTTCCTAGATTTAGTATTCGGGAGGTCATGTGTGTACAAGTTAAATTTCCTAGATTTGGTATTAAGGAGGTCACGTGTGTACTAGTTAAATAGTAAAGGAGCCAACACAGAACCCTGGGTAAGACCACCGTTTATTGTGAATACTCTACTCTTAGAGTCATCTGAAAATATCTGGAAGTGTCTGTTGCTCAGCATATTGTTGAGTAATGTAATAAGTTTTAGACAAAGGATGAAACTGATGAATTTGAGGTGGAGTTTATCTCACCACACAGAGTCATAGGCAGCTGTTAAATCTAGATGCAAGGGTAGACTAGCCTCCACATGGTGCATCCGGTGCAACATGACATAGTCACAGGTAAATAGTCTACACATCAGAATAGGATGAGACCAAACTGTCATGTGTGACCTCCCAGTCAAAAGCTACATAGAAGAAGATATACAGTAAAACCCCTGCTTACATAAAAAGTCTGTTCCATAGGCTTTTACGTAAATTGGTTATTTATGTAACTCGAATCAAACCCATAGGAAAAAATGATTTTTTGTGTGTGTAACTCGAAGCAAACCCATAGGAAAATGAATATTTATGTAAATTAAAGCAAACCTATAGGAAATCACATTATGTAAATTGGGACATTTATGTAAATTGGTACACCATTTTAGGGGGAAATACTTACGTAAGTCAAATTTTACGTAACTTGAGGCATATGTAAGTCAGGGTTTTACTGTACACCAATCCCTTACTAAGGAAAAAAGAAACACAAGATGGCCACTGCCGCCACCCCCTCCTTTGAAACCTGTTACAGAAAGTAGTAAACTAAAACAGCTGTTTCAGGTTAACTCTAACCTGTACCCTCATACACCAGTCTGGCCAGGTTATCCTGCTATGTTAATAAGGTAGACTATCCTGCCAGCAACTCAATACCGATAATCAGGCAGCAGTTAACTAACTTGACAACCCTGAGGACTTGGGTGGTGAAGTCCACAGCGAAGGGTGATGGGCCCCCAAATGGATTAGATCTCACTTTAATCCATCTTGATGGAGGGCAGCAGCTTCATCAATATTGGCCTGGGGCTGTGGAGGATTTTGTGTCCCAAAAGAGCTCAGGACCAAAAAGTGACTCACAGAACTGGAACAGTGGTACAAGTGTCATGCTGAGATGCAGAAGGCAAACGGAAAGCCACTGCACTATATTGTCCCCAGGACAATCTTCATGGATGATTGCCATGAGGATAGCCAATATTTGGAATCAGATACAGCACTTGAAGAAGAGGAATTACCCTCATATAGATGCCTAGGGATATCATACTTACTTCCAGTCCTCTTTATGGGTAAATTGGAATGGTAACATTGCCCCATCAGTTATTTAATACTGACAGTTTTAGCAAATGTGTTTGTTATGTTATTCTAACAAAAGCTTTAGCAAAGGTTTTACTTCCTTGCTACACACAATTCCCTTCATTGGTCTGGAAAACAGAGATCCATCTTGTGAGCAGCTTTATGACTTTGGCTTGTCCTGTGTGGCTACTTGAGCGTGACAGTGTCCACCCCCGCCAAGCCTCAGGCACTCTCACTGAAAAGTGGGGACTAAAATGCAACCTATTTTCTATGTCCAGCTGTTCATGTTCTGTTTGTGTTTGTGTGTCTACTGTATAAAACAGGGGTTCTCAACCTTTTAAAGCCCCGGGTCGGACCATGCTGAGCAGGCTGGACTAGTGGTTCCTCCACCGCAAACGCTGTCGTAAACTGCATCCACGGCTGTCGTAAATGTGTTTACAACACATTTATGGATGTCATAAACACGTCCACTTCCGGTGGCGGCAGCAGCAGCAACATGGGCTACATGAAATGGTGCCACGGGCTGGGGGTGGCCCATGGGCCATAGATTGAGAACCCATGGTATAAAGAGAAACATTCTGCACAGGTTCCATATTTTTCGGAGCCGCTCTTGATGGGTATGCTCTGAGAACTCTGGGAGTTAAAAAGAGGTAAAGGAGCAAGTATTCTTGGGCAAGTGAGTGTGTAATTAAAGGGTATCCACAGTAATGCTGTATTTACATCAGCAATTGACCAGTGTTAACATGACACACACTCAAAAACCCACACATGATAAATACTATAGGAGTTAACTAAAAAGATTGCAGATGAATATTGAACTGGAAAAGACAAGTGAATCTCAGAAAAATCTTTAATTAATTGTTTTCCAGGATATATTTCAGTTTTGATCTATCAATAAGAATCATGGAGATTGCAGCATTCACTAACTCACTATCGTGCCCGTCTTGCTAGGAGAAGTGACAGGCTGTGTGTGGATAAAGCAAGAGTATCTCTTCTGATAATCAAATCTTTAATATATTTATTTGCATTTAAGTTTCATTCATTTCAGTGGAATTTACGTTCAAATAAAGTGCTAGAATTTTTGCATTGCAAGGAAAAAGAAAAACTTAACTAGCAATTTCCACCCTTTTGCATGCAAATAATTGGCAAAAAATCATAGGTCTGGGGTAATCTATATCTTGGCACCAATTTCTTTTATAGAACTCTGACAAACATTCATTCAAAGTTCCACTCGTAGCAACTGCTATTTTACAGACTTATTCAGTCATCTCCTTTTGCCCAAGGGAAGAATCCAGACAAATAAAATCTGAGCTGAAATGTGCAAAAGTTTGATCAAAAGCATCTGTTTGCAACAAATATTAACATGTGTGTAATGTATAGTGAGAGGGAGACTGCAGTGACTCAAGTGGTTAAGTTGCTGACTGGGAGGCGGAAGGTCAGCAGTTCAAAACCTGAATACTGCATGACGGAATGAGTGCCCGTCTTGATTGGGAGAAAGGCAGCATACAAATAAAAACAAACAAATAAACTTTTTTAAAAAGTGAAATTGTCATGTGGAACAAAACAGTGATTTTAGCATAGGTATCCCTGAAATTTTACAGATGAGTGATGATAAAGATGTGTACTTTGATTTCATTATGCTAAAATTATTACCTCACTTGGCAAGGTAAGCATATGACAAGTGGTAATCATATGAAATCCCCTAGACAGAGTCTCATCCTGTGAACAATTTACATGAGTACTGTAGTTTGAATTTAGGAGAAATGATATTTGCAGTATTTGATCAGGCTAGAAAAGCAGTTTTAAAAAATATACTATAAGCCTTAAAACCAAATCACATCCAAGGTTGCTGCTAACTGTGGGTTTTGGAAAGAAAAACACAATCAAGCCCCATTGTGAAATAAATAATGCATATGCTTATCAACATACAGTATGTATAATTTAGATCATTTACTGGAAAGTAACTTAAACAAAATGCATTTAGGACAATAATGACAACCTAGCTGGACAACCATATCAATAAGTAATATGTAACAAATTACTTCTCTAAAAATATCCCAAGCATTGCTTGCTTTGTTCTGAAGATAGTCTGTCCAAGAAGGAATGTTGCAGGATCAAATTGATTAAATTAAGAATGAAAACATTAAAACAACAGTGTGGGGTCTTTGGGTTACTGTCAGCAGCAAGAACCAGAAACAGATTGAAGGCGTTTTTTGCTGACAAGCATGAGCTAAATCCTACCTTTTTTGTTCATACAAGAACAAAGTTCTATTAATATATTACTAGAGGCATTGGAAAACACTTGGGCAAACAGACATTCGTAGAAACAGCCCCTGCTGACTAATTTATCAGATCAAGACCTGGATTGCCAAGTTTCAATCCACTCTTTTTTCCATCCCCAGGACCTATGACAACCCTTATAAGCACACAGTCTAGAAGTGTAGCCAGTGGTATATGCATGGCAGATGTCTTTCTTCTTTGCAATGATTTAGCACTGACATTTGGGAAGGATGAGTGACAGTATAGAGCTAAACTGCTGTTACTAATTGAAGTCACTACTAAAAAAACGAGTGCAATATCACATGGAGGAGGATGCAGCAAGTGCTGCAGCAATCATTAACATCTTCTGCTGCTGCTGTATCTGAATCCGAATATTGGTGAACTTTGTGGTGATCAGCCACGAAGATTGTCCTGAGAATATAATGCAGTGACCTTTCACCTGCCTTTAAGACTCATTAACTAGACTCTAGAGTCTTAAAATGTATAGGTCAGTGGTGAGCATCAGCAGGTTCGCACTGGTTTGCCAGAACCAGTAGCAGAAATTCTGGCTGGCCCGGCCCATCTAAGTTTTGAAATAAAGTACAGTAGTCCTAATTCAGGTGCAATGCAGCACTTTTCCCCTGGCCATGCCCACCATACCATGGTCACAGTGTGGTAGTAAAAAAATTTTTAGCCCACCACTGGTATAGGTACATCTGTTATTAAAATAGATCATAATGGATGTAACTGAAATCTAATGCATACTTTCTTCTTATTCAGTGCGGATTCCCCATGCCCCATAGGGCATGGAACGGCCCGCCTGAAACCACTGCAGTGAGAGACGCTCCTTGCTTGTGGGTTCTGCGGCCGCCAAATCAAGGGGGGTGAATAAAAGATTGGGTTTGATTCACCCAATTACCGTGACCTGACCCGCGACGCTGCCAAGTAAGCAGATAGCTAACTCCTGTGTAACATTAAGTGTAATAAACTCATCTCCCGGTTTGGGAAATCCCTGGCGCAAATAAGCCGTGTTTGTCCCTGCCTAATCCCCAACACAATGGTCATTCTTTCCCCATGTTTGCCCGAGTTAATTAACTTCCCCTTTGAAGGTTTCCCCATTAACCTGAGTCAACGTATGAGGTAATGCTCTGTTAGATGACAGTTTGCCACCGTTGCGTTTTCTTCCCTATAAATGATATTGCCTTTTGCCATTAAAGGACTGATCGATCCTGCTTCCTTGTCTCGTGTCGTTACTTGATCAGTCATCCTCCGGGCGCCCCGGCCCTCCAGTGGCCCCAATTCCTTCATCTGGTGACCCCGACGTGATTTACTCGTGAGTAAAAGACCCTGGAGAGGTCTACTCGTGGGTAACGATTCACGCGGTCCGGCTCTACGTTAGAACCGTGACCGAAACCAGCCCGGAGGACTGCGCGGCGCTCTGGTCGGCAGCCAGCCGGACAGAGAGACGGCCGCGGCGAGGCATTCCAAAGAGACATTCCTACCACCTTTTTCCCGGCTTTGAGGGAGGTTCGCGAAGGGAAAAACGCGTTCCGGTCAGGGCAGGCTGTGAGCCCCTGACAACGCAGAGGCCGCCGAGGGCCCGTGGCAGAAGGTCCACGCTCCGAGGGCTACCCCAGACACTCGTCGCCCGAACCTGTTGCCTGCAAAGACGCGTCGACTCTCGTCCCGAGGAGGAAACTTCAGAGGACCATCGCAGGTAATATGGGGACTTGCTCTCATAGACCAAGTCCGTCCGCTAGCCAAAGAACTCGAGAGGGAGAGTTCATAATCCTGGCCAGGGTTTTTAAGTTGCGATTTCACAGCGGAGAGCTAGCGAGACTTTTGGCGTACCTCAGGGGACACTGCCTACTTTACCCAGAAGTAGGTACGTTAACCCTGAAGCTCTGAGATCAGATAGGAGACTGCATCCAGCAACCCCCCAAAGCGCCCGGCAGGGTAGTCAGCACATGGAAAAAGTGTAGGAGGCTCTTAGAGCAGATCGAACCGGTCCGGATAGAGGCCCAAGAACCCCCGTTAGAAAAGTCATCAAGTCAGCCAGTCAACCCGACTGCGCCCACGGCGCTCTGTCCGTCATTCAGCTATCAGCATAGCAGCGAAGGGAGCCTTCCCCCGGTGACAGCTGCAGACGTCACCGAAGGAACGCAAGGAATGAGGAGCGCAGGCACTTCTCTGACAGCACCGGCTTCCCTAGTTGTAAAGAGTGCCCTTCAGCGCACAGCAGAGATAGAGCTCAAGAAGGGGGAATTGTCAGCAGAACAGCTAGCTGAGCTTCGACAGATTTGTCCCATCCGCTTAGAGATGGACGCGCTCACAGGCGCGCAACAGGTAGTGCATTCCCCAGTCCCGTATAAGCTTCTCATGGCTTTACGGAAAGCAATTTCAGAGACAGGGCTCCAAAGTCGTTTTACCAGGGGCACGCTTCAGCAGGCGTGCGAAGCCACCATGTGGATTCCTCACGACTGGAAGGCCGTCATGAGGATGATGCTAACCCCTAGCCAGTACATGATCTGGGACAGCGAGTATCGGCTTGAGGCTCAGGCCAGGGCCGCTAGGATGGGAGGCGCAGTAATTGCTGAACAACTATATGGTTCAGGTGCCTTCGAGCCCATCAACGCTCAGATCAACCTGCCTCTAGCCACGCTAGAGATGTCCGCCGAAGCCGCCTATAGGGCGTACTTCAAGATCCCAGCGTCTGGCAAAGCGGCTAAAAACTACACCGCTATCAAGCAGGGAGCCCAAGAGCCCTACATGGACTTTATCAATCGCCTGGAGGAGGCAATCACCAGGCAGATTGACAATGAGCAAGCCCAGCAAGAGCTCATGATCAAGTTAGCCAAGGACAATGCCAACTTGGACTGTCGTAAAATTTTGCAGTCCCTAGGCAATCGTCCTGATCTGACCCTATCGGACATGATTAGAGCTTGCTCCGACGTTGGCACAGACTCCTACAAGATGGGTCTGCTGGTGGCGGCGGTGCAAGGGGGTAAAAGATCCAAAGGAAAGAACCAGGGGGCATGCCACTCCTGTGGCAAAGTTGGTCACTTCGCTAGGGAGTGCCGACTCAAGGGAGGCGGACAAAGGTCCAGCCAGCCCAAGGCTCCGAAAACCCCATGTCCAAAGTGCAGAAAAGGCTATCATTGGGCCAAGTTTTGTCCGAGTTCGGGAAACCGGAACGCGGGCATGTCTCTGGCCCCAGTCCAAACAGAGGCTTCACTCATTCCCCAGAACCAGGACTTCCCCGAGCTGGACTAGGTTCCAGGCACATTCCAGACACTACGAGGGCACAGGCCAGCCCCAAGGGTAGCACAGGGCTAGAGCTGACTTGCCAGGCAGACGTTACATGCGATCTGCCAGGCACAGTCTATCTGGTCGATTCCCAGTACATGGGTCCCCTGCCCAGAGGCTTTTTAGGTATAGTTTTGCCCCGTAGTGTAGCTGGAGCCCGCGGAATATTTATAATTCCAGGAGTCATTGACTCGAATTTTTCAGGCGTTCTCCAGGTCCAACTCTGGACACACCTGCCCCAGACCATTCATAAGGGAGATTCCTTAGCGCAACTGATCATGGTTCCTTGTCACTTGCCAGCAGGCAGCCAGGGGAGGCTCAGTGACAGCTCAGAGCCCGGCTCAGCAGACCGCTTGAGCGCGGTTGAGGCAGTGCAAGGATACCAGGTCTTAGCGACAGTGGAGACCAACATTGAGTGGAAGCAGCGCCCCGTTATCGAGGTATTTTTGAACAAAAGAGTGTTCTCAGGCCTACTCGATACCGGAGCTGATGTATCCGTGATAAGCAGGAGCCAGTGGCCAAGGGAGTGGGCCATTGAGCCGGTCTCCGATGTGTGGGGGGTAGGCGGTGTTCAGGAAGCGTTTAGGAGCCGAGAGTGGGTAGAAGTCACGATCCCAGGGGCTGACGGCACGGCGGTAATTCGGCCGCACATTCTTGACGTGCACGTCAACCTTTGGGGGCGAGACATTCTCCAGCAGTACGGTGCCACCCTTACCTTCGGGTAATGGCGTTGCCACTTAAATGGCTCACCGACACTCCGGTCTGGGTGGAACAATGGCCGGTTGTGGGAGAGAAATTAGTTGCCCTCAAGCAGCTAGTGAAAGAGCAGCTAGACGCAGGACATATAGAACAGTCCACCAGTCCCTGGAACTCGCCAATTTTTGTGATTAAGAAAAAGTCGGGGAAGTGGCGACTCCTCCACGATCTCAGGGAGATCAATAAGTGTATTCAGCCCATGGGTCCGCTTCAATGCGGCATCCCGAATCCTAACATGATTCCCGAGGGGTGGGAGATTCTAGTTGTAGATCTCAAGGATTGCTTTTACACAATCCCCTTAGACCCCAGGGACCGGGAAAGGTTTGCTTTTACGGTGCCGGTTGTGAACCACAGTGAGCCCACGCTCCGTTACGCGTGGAAATTTTTGCCACAGGGCATGCTCAATTCGCCCACCCTGTGCCAAATCTATGTTCACAGCGTGCTGGAAAAATTCCGAAGCCTTTACCCTAAAGCTATTGTTTGTCACTTCATGGATGATATCTTGGTCGCTATGCCGCAACTTGGCAGCGAAATGTTTTCCGACCTCCAGGCCAGCCTGGGGGACAAAGGTCTACTCATTGCCCCTGAGAAAGTGCAGAGAACCGAGCCCTTTTCCTACTTGGGTCATCGGCTTCTCCGTTCTTTTGCCGCACCGGTTTTGCCTCAGATAAATCTACAGGACTCAGTCACCCTGGTAGAGCTACAGCAGATTTTAGGGAATATTAATTGGGCCAGACCATACTTCCGATTGGATACGGATCTTTTGAAACCGCTCTTCTCGCTGCTAACCTTAGGCAAGCAGCCGGCAGACCGGATAAAAATCTCTCGAGACGCGCGCTTGGCGCTCGAGAAAGTTAACCTAGCTCTCAGCCAGAGATGGGTGGATAGAATCGCCCAGGGGCCCTATGCCCCGATCCTGAATTTGTACATCGTGCGGTCAGGATCCATGTTCACTGGGGCGTTAGGAGTAGACTCCGAGAAGGGAGCGAAAATTGTGGAGTGGGTTTACTTGCCTAACACATCTTCACGGAACATCGTTCCGCCCCAAGAGCTGGTCTCCGCGGTGGTCTACCGTGGAAGGCTGAGAGCTAGGGACATCTCAGGGCAGGATTTGGCCAAAATTGTAGTCCCGTTCACTAAGGAACAAGTTCATCAATTGATGCAGCTAGGTGACTCGCTTCCGATAGCCTTGGAAGGTTTCACGGGAAGCTTAGCGTACCATTTGCCCAAGGACCCTAGGCTGGTCTCGCTTCAGACAGGAACAGTCAGCTTGTTCGAATTGCTCTCGCTGGTCCCGCTCCAAGGGGCCAAGACAGTTTTTACAGATGGTGGTCGCACCTATGGTGTTTTGACCTGGCAGGAGGGCGAAGCTTGGCACACGCTGTTAACTCTTCCACAGAAGTCCGCTCAGCGGGCAGAGTTGGCAGCCGTGAACCTTGCCTTGCGCACCTTCGCCCAGGAGCGTTTGAATATCATAACTGACAGTCTGTATGTAAGGAATTTGTTGCACAGTCTACCGGGAGCTTACATCACTCCCGCGATAGACAAGAATTTACTTAGTCTGTTTCTCACCGCTCAATTTCATTTGCGAAACCGCAAGGAACCGCTCTATATTGCCCACATCCGAAGTCACCAAGACCTACCGGGTCCGATTTCCGCGGGCAATAGCAGAGCGGACGCGGCCGCAAAGGAAATTCAGCAACGTTCAGTTTTGGGAGTTTTCACTACTCCAATCCAAAGTCATGCATTTTTTCACCAAAATGCCAAAGCACTCGCCAGACAGTTCAATCTGCCGCTCTCTCAAGCCCAGGGTATAGTCCGCTCCTGCCAGCATTGCGCAGGAGCGCCGGGGGGGCCCTCGTGGGGGGTCAACCCACGGGGGACTGAGGCCAATCAGGTATGGCAGATGGACGTCACGCATGTGCCACAGTTTGGCAGATGGCAGTACATGCACGTCTGCATTGATACCTTTTCCCAGTTCGTTTGGGCCACGGCGCAGAAAGGGGAGACGGCTACCCACGTGGAGCAGCACCTCCTTTCCTGCATCGCGGCGATGGGCAAGCCACGGCACGTGAAAACGGATAACGCACCGTCCTACTGCTCTAGGCAGTTGGCCGCCTTCATGGCGACTTGGGACATCAAGCACACTTTTGGAATTCCCTACAATCCGCAAGGGCAGGCGATTGTAGAGCGGGTCAATCGGACGCTAAAGTCCTATCTTGACAAACAAACAGAAAGGGGGGAACCTCCTGCCCTCCCCAAGTCGCTAGGAGAAGCACAGTTTTGCTTAAATAAGGTATTGTTCACTTACAATCACCTTAATGTTTTTTCGGACTGTACGCCGCAGGAGAGGCATTTCCGCCGTTCGGAAGCCCTCCCGCGACCTATGGTCCAGTACCGAGTGCCACCAGACCCTTCTTGGAGGGGCCCGGTGCCGCTCATAACGTGGGGAAGAGGGTATGCTGCAGTTATGTCTCCTACAGGTGTCGTTTGGATTCCAGCTCGGTGTGTCAAGCCTCATTTGGAACCGCATGGCGTGGACCCAGGTCGACCCGAGTCCGATCCCGGAGATGGAGGACCTCACGCTGACCCAGCGGATCCGCCGGAGGAAGCGGCCACCGATGCCCAAGATCACCTGGGGGATGGTCAAAGCTCTTTGCCGTGACGCCCAGGACACCGTCCAGCGCGAGGAGAAGGAGCTGACACCGGAGAACCTCACAGCTGCAGTCTTCGCTCAACTCCATGCCAACACAGTGGCAATCACCATCATCCTGGCTCTCTCCCTACTTTTGGGGGGAGGCGTTTGGGCTACTCCGATCCAGGCCGACGGTTTGCCGCCTGGTGAAGATTTGTCTACCCGAATGCAGTACAACTTGTGGGAAAGGTTGGCGGGCCTCGTCAACCAGTCCGATTTTTGCTTACAGCAGGGCATTGGTTCTGCATCTATCCTCAGCACCTGTCTCATCCCCGTGTGCCACACTCCGGACGCACGCACCAAGGATGGCGACTGGTTGCTGAAGGCCTTTTCTGGACCACATTCTCCTACTGCCTTCTCAGCATATGCACGCTGGGGGGGACAGAAGCTTGTGTCAACCTTGCCGGCTGATGCGGTCGCTCTTCATACCCCTCGAGTGGCGATCAGCCCGGACGCTGCCTGTACCCGCATGACCGGCTGCACCTCAGGCGGTCAGGCGCGGCGCCGCTGCGTTGACCCTGGCAGCGGCAACTGGACTTGTACCAAACCAGAGACACTCATCTCATTGTATGCATATGTCACCCTACCTCCTGGGTGGTTTTTCACCTGTAACCAGTTCACATGGAACTACATCCCTGCGAATTTGTCGGACTCGATGTGTTGTATCAGTCGTCTGACACTGTTACTTCCTACCAAGGACATGATTGCCCCAAGCACTGTTGACGCAAATGTATCAAATGCTCACGTTTCCCCATTCATACGGCACACACGCACAACCCAATTAGACAGCTCCTGTGACAGCAGCTTCAGAGTGTTAAGTCCCGCTGAGTATGTATCACTGGCGGTCAGCCTAATCGGCGTGCCAGGCTTGGCCGTCGGTAATGCACGGAGGATCGGCCGCTTAGCTTGCGGTTTGGCTAAAGCCATTAACCATACCTCCACAGCGATAGCGCTCCTTAATCAGGAACAGGCAGAGCTTCGCCATGCCGTCCTTGATAATCGAGCGGCTATCGACTACCTCCTCTTGCTACATCACCTGGGTTGCGAGTCTTTTCATGGAATGTGCTGTTTTAACCTTACTGATAATTCCCGCAAGATCCAAAACCAGCTCACGGATCTCCACACCATAGTTGCAGGCATCACAGAGGGCTCTGCATGGGGGGCTTGGTGGAGTTCTCTGTGGAATTGGATGTGGTCATGGATTCCCTGGGGGTGGTTGCAAACGGTACTCAAGATAGTCGTCGGGATTGTCGTTATAGGCATTATGATATGTTGCCTGGCTCAATGCATTCCCTCACTGATCGCCCAGTGCCGCCCCAGAGAGAAACCCCGTGACGTCATCCCTGCTCAACAGCTGATGCCGATCTTGCGTAAGGTCGCCGCTCAGGTCCTCAAATAGAAAATTAAAAGGGGAGATGCGGATTCCCCATGCCCCATAGGGCATGGAACGGCCCGCCTGAAACCACTGCAGTGAGAGACGCTCCTTGCTTGTGGGTTCTGCGGCCGCCAAATCAAGGGGGGTGAATAAAAGATTGGGTTTGATTCACCCAATTACCGTGACCTGACCCGCGACGCTGCCAAGTAAGCAGATAGCTAACTCCTGTGTAACATTAAGTGTAATAAACTCATCTCCCGGTTTGGGAAATCCCTGGCGCAAATAAGCCGTGTTTGTCCCTGCCTAATCCCCAACACAATGGTCATTCTTTCCCCATGTTTGCCCGAGTTAATTAACTTCCCCTTTGAAGGTTTCCCCATTAACCTGAGTCAACGTATGAGGTAATGCTCTGTTAGATGACAGTTTGCCACCGTTGCGTTTTCTTCCCTATAAATGATATTGCCTTTTGCCATTAAAGGACTGATCGATCCTGCTTCCTTGTCTCGTGTCGTTACTTGATCAGTCATCCTCCGGGCGCCCCGGCCCTCCAGTGGCCCCAATTCCTTCAATTCAGATTTATGAACAAAGTCTACTGATTTCAGGATGCTTACCTATAAACCCTCCTGCTAACCTAGCAGTTTGAAAGCAAGAAATTGCAAGCAGATAAATAGATACCGCTTCGTTGGGAAAGGTAACCGTGTATTCCGATGTCTGATAATGTCTAGTAATGACTGCCACACAGTGGTGGGCATCAGCAGGTTTGCACCAGTTTTCCAGAACCGGTAGCAGAAATTCTGGCTGGCCCCGCCCATCCAAGTTTTGAAATAAAGTAGTCCTAATTCTGATGAAACGCATGGCTTTCCCCCTGTCCACACCCACCATACCATGGCCACAGTGTGGTAGTAAATTTTTTTGGAGCCCACCACTGCTGCCACATGACCACAGAAACATCTGAAGAAGCACTGGCTCTTTGACTGTAAACGGAGATGAACACCACCGCCTAGAGTCAGATACTACTAACTTAAGAAGGGAGACCTTTACCTATAAACCCATTCATATTATCCTTTGTCATGAGGGACATGCACCAGCTTTGGGAAAATGGGTCCAAATAAGATGGAGCAGGGATGTTTGTACCTTATTGTGGCAGATACAAGGTGGTTCAAGAAGCCCCCAGTTGCATTCATGTTAGTTCAGCCACCCTTACAAATCACCCAAGTTTTATCTAGCATTGGGGGGGGGGGAGTGTTAAACGTGTTTAAAGTTGAACAAAAATACTTGTGACCAACTGCTGTAGCAAAAGAAGTGCCTGAGGAGAAGGAGATTGACAGCAGAAGATTCACTGAAAGTCAAAACCTCTCATGGAAATATGAATTGCAGAACCCTGGAGAGGTTCAGATCCACTTCACCAGACAATATTTATTCCCCAGCCACTCAGGAATGTCTGTTTTGAGAATACAGGTCACACCCCCACACACCCCATATATTAGGTTCAGTATATGTGAGTCTAAAAATATTCAATTAAAAAACCCTGAAATAAGTAAATGTATACATTTCTATGGCACACTACCAGAGCTAGCCACTAGAGGCCATTCTCAGTATTGTAAATATAGGGTTTGCTGTTATCTGTTGTTTCAGGTATCCATGATAGGTTGTGGAAAGTATCCCCTGCAAGGGTGGATAATCTGTACTACATCATTTATTAGACTAGCTAATTTCCAGAATTTTTGGGCTGTTTCTATTAGGTAGCTACACTGAATCTTTATCATACTTTATCATGGGGCACACAGAAAGAGCCTCCTCAAATATTTTGGTATTTTTTTACCACAATTAGGTGTACCCCAGGCAACAACAACTTTGTGCTGGCTAATCTTTCTCACACTAGGGGAGGCAAAAGGAACTATGGAATGAATTCACCAAAAGGTGCCTTTGTTTTGGCAGTTTCATGTCTGGCCTAGACACAGAAGAATACTTTATCATACTTGGGACATAATTATGTGTAGGTGGGATGGATAGCTGACTCTCTTCTTCATAACTCTCTTGTTGATAACTGAAGACACAACTCTGTCTTTCACACACACACACACACACACACACACACACACACACACACACACAACACACACCACTGCCATTTTCTTCTTTCATTTTTAATGCTTGCTGCTAGATTTTACTAGCAGAACCACATATTTCATCACTGTGCGTACCAAGTGTGCAGCACTCTGATTTGGACTAGGCAGTGAGTGGACTACTGACTGGGAACATTAAGGGGAGATTTTCTACACACCCAACTAATACTGTTCCTTCTTCCTCCGTGTCTACGTCAGACTTTAACTGTCAAAATGAAGGCACCTTTTGGTGAATTTATTCTGCAGTTCCTTTTGCCTGACCCAGGGCCGCCATCAAAAATTTCTGGGCCCCATACTGGTCCTATTGGGACCCCCACAGTAATGTCTCACAGTAATGTCACAGTTATGGCTGCCACCAGCAGGGCCCCGCTGTCAGCTCCGGGCCCTATACTGCAGTTCTGGTAGTACTGCCCTGATGGTGGCCCTGGCCTGACCTAGTGTGAGAAAGAGTAGCTGGCACAACAAGGTTGCCGTTGCCTGGGATACACCCAATTGTGGTGCAAAAATACTACAATCTTTGAGGAGGCTCCTTTTCTGTACCCCAATATTCTTCTTGATAAGGAGAAAGGAAGGAAGGAAGGAGGGTGGTATGAACTTTACCTATAAATGGAAGATCCATCACATTTCCATAGGTGATTGCACTGCATAGTTCCCCTACTATCCCAGGTCACAGCCTTTTATTTTCCACATTTTCAGAGGGTTTCTCCCCCATCTCAAATCAGAAACATAAAAGTACTGTACATATAAATATGTGCAGAACTCAGAGAACAAATCAGTCCAGGCCACTTTGAAATTAAGTTAGGACAGATGTCCTCAGCTTGTATAACAAATATTTGGGTACAAATCAGAGTACAGAACTAATCTGTAATAATTACTCTGTTTATATCAAGTTGAGATTTACTTCTGGTTTTTATGAGTATTGACACAGAAGCAAAAGATAACACAGGTGCAGAGTATTTTGGTGGAGGAAGTAATCAAGTCTTGCCTTGCTTTTAATAACATGCAGGTACAGTATATTGTTGCAGGAGAGGTCTGTAAATTTAAGTGTCTGCATAGCATTCTCAATTGGTAAACTACACATATATTTTGAGCATGGCTACCCATAATTGGATGGGGGAATAAGAAATCTAAATTTAACATTGTCTGTTGTAAGAGCGGGAAATTGCTCCATCTAATTCGCCTGTGTAATGTATAAGACGAATGACTAATGAATGTGTACAAGCCCTCCGACCTGCTCCATGTCTGAATAAAAGACACACAGATCAGGGCTGATCTACCCTGTGCCATTTTGGTCACACTCCAACCCAGTCCTTGTCCAGGGCCATGATGGTATTTGTGTGCTTCTAGTTTTATCTGAATACTCCTTTCCTGCAGATAGGAAAACACAAACAGTAAGGTCAGATCAAAGGCTAAGTGGAACAGGCAGGTCAAAAAGGTCACGCACCTGTAGGCACTGTACTGTATTTTCAATTCCCATCTTTTTATCAGCTACCAGGATAATGCCTCCATCATCTTGCCAATTGTTGAGAAAAAAGTGAATTAAGAGATGCTAAAAGGGCAATGGGCACAGTCCAGTGGTGGGCTCCTGTGGTGTTCTAAAAGCATGTGCCTTTAAACAATGTATCTATCCATGTGTATCCAATGTAACCTTTTCCATGTGTAACATTGTAACCTCAGCTGCATCCCTATAACCCTAATAGGACGCGAGCTAGTGACCACTAGATGGCAATAGCGAGCGTCCAAGCTCATTGGTCCAAGACTCACCTTGAGCAACAGCGCGGGAAGATTCCCGCCACCACCTTCACCTGGACAAGAAGGGCGTGACCTGAAATGTGGTTACGCGGACAGTAGCCAATAGACTGTCAAGGAGCCACATCCAAATGTATAGCCACTGTATATATTGAGCTGTTCGTCCGCCATTACCACATGTTCCCTCTGACCAGCATGTAATAAAGTTGTGTTAAGCCAGCTCTTCGGCTGTCCTGGTGTCTTTGGTCCCATACACTAAATTGGCGACGAAGGTGGGATCATGGCTGCCCGCGGGACCAAGACATACGCCGGTTTCGACATCACGAAACCGCAAGACTGGGAACTTTTCGAAATGGACTTCCAAGGCGCGCTGGTGGAGTTCGAGGTGACGGACGAGGCAAAGAAGAGAGCCATCCTCACCAGAATGCTCGGGCACGACGCCAAGAGGGTATTGATTGACCTCATCGCACCCAAAAAGGCGGCTGAGTTCAAGGCGAAAGAGCTCCTGAAAGTGTTGCGAGACCATTTCCGGCCCTCGGTAGCGATGTTTCCTGCTCGGAGCGCGTTTTGGAGGCGAGTCCAAGCGCCTGGTGAGTCGGTTGCCGCCTTCGTAGCGGCCCTGCATCTGGCTGCCGGCCCATGCAAATGGGAGAACTTGGAAGTCACCCTCAGGGACTGCGTGCTATGCGGCCTGAAGGATGCCGAAATCCAGCGCACGCTGATGAATCAGGAGCCGCCCCCCACATTGCAGGAGGTCCTGAAAGTGGCACAGGCCGCGGAAGACACGAAGGCCGGGGTACAGGAGCTCCAGGACTGGCGTCCGAAGGCCGACAAAACAGAGAGTTCGGTGCACGCAGCCCGGCGAATTTCGAAATCGTCCACCGAAAACAACGACGACGAGGACGTCCGGAGGGTCCGGAAGGAGGGCCGGCGCTGCGACGGCTGCGGAGCGGCTCACGACCGTGCCAGGTGTCCTTTCAGAAAAGCCGAGTGCCACAACTGTGGACGACGCAGGCACATCGCCAAAGTATGCAGACAACGGCGCAAGGACCGGGGGAGCTCGCCCGACCGCGCGGCGAGGCCAGACCGCTCGACGAGAATCAAGGATGGCGCCCGGCCCACGAGGAAGCAGGACGGCGTGGGCCGCATCTCCGACGACAGCGACGACGACGCTCCAGTCTTCAGCGTGTCCTTGGGACACCCCCGCTACTTTGTTGAGGTACTGGTGCAAGGGGCCCCTGTTAGGATGGAGATTGACTCTGGCTCCTCATATTCCATCATTTCCCAGAGGGAGTTTTTGAGAATTGCCCCCTACGTACGGCCCAAGCTCAAAGCGTTGAGGTCCACGCTTCGGGACGTACAAGGGAACAGTATCCCGGTGTTGGGGGTTGGGAAATTCCAGGTCCAGTATAAGCGGCATGCCGCAGAACTCCCCCTAGTCGTTCTTAAGGGGGGAAATTGCAGCCTCCTCGGGACTCAATGGTTTCAGCCCCTGGGTTTATTCATTGGGGGGGGGGTGCACGCCGTTGGGACTGATCCAATACAGAGGGTGTGCGACGCGCACCCTGAAGTCTT
This sequence comes from Bradypodion ventrale, assembly GCA_035047345.1. Lineage (NCBI taxonomy): Eukaryota > Metazoa > Chordata > Lepidosauria > Squamata > Chamaeleonidae > Bradypodion > Bradypodion ventrale. The sequence goes on along the minus strand of JAWDJE010000001.1, from coordinate 184,991,908 downwards.
CAAAAAGGGACTTGGGAAATTCAATGGACCCCCAGTAACTTTCGACCTGGACCCGGAGGTCCGCCCAATAAGACTCAAACCGCGCAGAGTGCCTTTTGCACTAAAGGACAAAATAGAGGCGGAACTGGACAAATTAGTGGGCCAGGGGATTCTTGTTCCTGTTGATTCTGCGGAGTGGGAAACTCCAATTGTCACGGCATTGAAGGCCAATGGGGAGGTTCGCATTTGCGCCGATTATAAGTGCACCATTAATAAGGCAATCCGCCCTAATGCGTATCCGGTGCCGGTGGTCAGCCATTTGCTAGCCAGGTTACATGGGGGAAAGTGTTTCGCTAAGCTCAACCTGGCTCAGGCCTATCAGCAACTCATGGTAACCCCTGCCGCAGCTGCTGCACAGACCATAGTCACGCATAAGGGGGCGTTCCAGGTGACGCGCCTCCAATTCGGCATGAACTCGGCGCCTGGAATTTTCCAGTCGCTCGTGGAACGCCTCCTCAAAGGGTTGGATGGCGTTTTGCCATATTTTGATGATGTTTTGATAACGGGGGGAGTGAGGCTGAGTTGGCTGAAAGGCTAAACAAGGTCTTGGAGGCATTCGAACAAGCGGGGTTGAGGTTGCGAAAAGACAAATGCGTCTTCTTCGCGAAGGAGGTTGAGTTCTTAGGGTTCCGAGTAACACCCGAGGGGTTAAAACCGTCCAAATCCAAGGTGGCTGCCATCAAGAAAGCCCCTCGGCCCACCTCCAAGCCCGAGTTGCAGTCGTTCCTAGGGCTCTTAAATTTCTACCACTCCTTCCTTCCTCGGAAGGCTGCGGTGGCTGAGCCGCTTCACAAGTTGCTCAAGAAAGACGCGGCATGGAAGTGGGGCGATGACCAGGAGAGGGCATTCACGGAACTGAAACAACTCCTGGCGTCTGACGCCATTCTGACCCATTTCGACCCCAAACGGCCGGTGGTACTGATCTGTGATGCATCCCCTGTGGGGGTGGGGGCAGTGTTATGCCACGTGTTGGAAAACGGGAGGGAGGCCCCAATAGCGTTTTACTCCAGGTCCCTGTCCCAAGCGGAGAGGAATTACGCCCAGACAGACAGGGAAGCGCTGGCGATAATTGCAGGTACCAAAAAATTTCACGATTTTCTATATGGCCGCCCTTTCACCATCGTGACCGACCACAAGCCCCTACTAGGCATTTTCACCGCAGATAAGCCCACGCCACAAATCCTGTCCCCGAGGATGCTCAGGTGGGCCATTTTTCTCAACGCCTACCAGCACGCGTTGGTGTACCGGCCCGGGAGAGAGATCAGCCATGCGGACGCCCTGTCGAGGTCCCCCCTCCCCCAGACACACAGCCACGTGGGCGAGGAGGAGCCGGACCGCCAGGTGCTCATGATTGAAGTCTTAGATTCGCCCCCCATAGTACCCGCCGATATCGCTAAAGCGACAAGTAGAGATAGGACGTTGGCGGCGGTTAGCTCCTGGGTACAGAAAGGGTGGCCAGCGTCTGCCCCAGCGGAAGAATTCGCCCCATTTTTCAGGAAAAAGTTGGAGCTGTCCCTAGAGAGGGGGTGTCTCTTGTGGGGGCAGCGGGTGGTGATCCCCACATCCCTCCGGCCGCGGGTGCTTAAACTGCTGCACGTCAGCCACCCCGGAATTGTGCGCTCCAAAGCGCTGGCCCGGAGCTACTTTTGGTGGCCCCAGTTAGACGCCGACATCAAGCACATGGTCGGCACTTGTGAGAGTTGCCAATGCTCCAGACCGGAAGAGGCCCGTCTTCCCCACAGGGAGTGGGACGCGGCGAAGGGGCCGTGGTCCCGGATACACATAGATTTCGCGGGCCCGTTCCGAGGAACTCTGTTTCTCCTTGTTGTGGACGCTTTCTCCAAGTGGTTGGAGGTCATCCCAGTCACAAGCACCTCCTCGGCCGCGACAATTAAGCATTTGCGGAGAATTTTTTCCACGTTCGGCATACCCGACACTCTAATTAGCGATAACGCTAGTTGTTTCACGTCCGCTGAGTTCAGGGCATTCACAGAGATTAACGCCATCCGACACATCACCTCCGCCCCTTTCCATCCGGCCACCAATGGCCAAGTGGAGCGCCTCATCCGCACCACGAAGGACGCGCTGCGGCGCATGGGCCCCGGGGACCTCAACCTGCAAGTGTGTCAGTTTCTGCTAGGGTACCGGGTGACCCCGTTGGCGTCAGGATACTCCCCCGCGGAGCTCTTAATGCGCAGGAAACTGACCACCATTCTCACTAGGCTAGACCCCACGAGAGTAGAAGACAAGGGGAGGAACATCGGGCTAGAGGCCACAAAGAATTTTAGCGTGGGCGCCCCCGTGCACTGCCCCGTGCACTGCCCCCGTGCACTGCCCCCGTGGGGCCAGCCTGGGTACCGGGGGTGGTCATGGAGCAGACCGGTCCCGTGTCGTACCGCGTGGAGACCAACACAGGTCTACTCTGGCGGCGGCACGCGGACCAGCTACGGCACCGGGTCCCGGGAAAGCAGGGCGCTGAAAGCGCGGAGCCGAATTCAGCGTCAGGGTTCTCCCCCACCCGTTTAGCCCAAGGGGGAGGAGAGGGGGGCCCAGAGTCCCCACCAAGGGGGGAGGAGAAGGAATTTGTCCTCGTAGATATCCCGCGGGATCCCTCAGCAGAGTTTAATTTTGAGTTACAGAACCGGGGGGGTTTTCGGAGTGGTCTCCCACCCATCCAAGCGAGAAGAGGGGTTTTACGTTAGCCCCTGGTGCCCCCGGTTCACCCACAACAGAATCTACCCTTTCCCCTAAAGCTGCAAAACCGCAGCAAGCCACTAACAAGTCTCCCTCTCCCATTACAGGACAAGGGTCCAGGGAACAAGGAAACGGGAGCGGCCCCCGGGGGGGCCAACCCACATCGCGGCCCAAACGCGAGTGCAAGAAACCATCTTGGTTAAGAGACTTCGTCTCATCCTAGGGGGGAGGGATGTGGTGTTCTAAAAGCATGTGCCTTTAAACAATGTATCTATCCATGTGTATCCAATGTAACCTTTTCCATGTGTAACATTGTAAACTCAGCTGCATCACTATAACCCTAATAGGACGCGAGCTAGTGACCACTAGATGGCAATAGCGAGCGTCCAAGCTCATTGGTCCAAGACTCACCTTGAGCAACAGCGCGGGAAGATTCCCGCCACCACCTTCACCTGGACAAGAAGGGCGTGACCTAAAATGAGGTCACGCGGACAGTAGCCAATAGACTGTCAAGGAGCCACATCCAAATGTATAGCCACTGTATATATTGAGCTGTTCGTCCGCCATTACCACATGTTCCCTCTGACCAGCATGTAATAAAGTTGTGTTAAGCCAGCTCTTCGGCTGTCCTGGTGTCTTTGGTCCCATACACTAAAGCTCCAACATTTTTTTCTACCACACTGTGGGCGTGGTATGCTGGGCATGGCCAGGGGCAAAGCCCTGTGTTGCAACCAAATTAGGACAACTTTATTTCAAAACTTGGATGGGCGGAGCCAACCAGAATTTCTGCTACTGGTTCAGGCAAACTGGTGCGAACTTGCTGATGGCCACCACTGGCACAGTCACATTTGATTCCTTCCTAAAAGAGTAACACAGGCAGACTGCTCTTCTACATTTTCCCTCTCTTCTCTCTTCCTGCCCTCCCCCCCCCCAGGAAGATGTTTGAGATGCTGTGTCTCTTTCTTTCAACAATTTTAAACATAGACTTTCCTGACAGTGGTTTGAAAAAGGAGGTTGGGGTGCTCCAGCATCCATGAAATGCTGCGTGCCAAGAATGACCTCTTCAGGAGCTTGAAAGACCATGCTAAGCGCTTGTCTAGGCGTGCTCTTAGAGGACAGCTGCAAGAAAATTTAGCCCACTCTGTAGCTCCCTCTTGGAACAGCTGGAAGCACTCTTAACAACATCAGCTACACAATGTTCTTGTTAAAGCATTCCAAACAATTCCTGGTGCATCCCTAGGGTTGAAGGCTAGTATTCACTTCAAAAGATAAGCGGTTGTTCCAGGTAAACATGTTTGCCTATTGTGTGATTGCCTAGATCACACCAGTGTCAATTTGCCAATACTGTGTTGGGAAGTTGTTTAATAAGTGAGCAGCTTTTAGATATTGGCAGATTAGTCGCTGTCCTTGCTCATTAGAGGGCAGAGGGAGGGGATTTTTTCTTCCTGTTTAAGGCTACCCTTTTTTCTTTTCGTGTCCTGATCAAGCCCTGGACTGACAAAATGAAGCCACTTTCTTGGCTTTGTCATTGGCCAAACTTAAGTTCTCACCGGTACATGTTTCCGGCAGTAATGGGAAGAACAGTAAATGAGCCAGATTCTGTATCTCTCCACATTCACACCTTGTGCTGTTGTTCGCCAGCAGCCCCCACTTGAGCATGTTGGTCTTGCATTTAGGGACTCCGACCCTCAGCCTATTCAGGGTCATGCAAGTGACATAGTGGAGGTTAAGTTCTTCAGCTATATCCTCCTTTAATTTTGTTCCTTGTCCAATGAGCTCCTTCCTCCATCTTCTAATTTGGTTATTGCTGATGTGATATGTTAGTTATAATTTTTAAAAAAATATATTTTCTTTGTTTTGCTGATCGAAAAACTGTCATGGATTTGGCACAGTTCCTTTGATAAGCACTTAGCCACAGCTGCTTGTGCTAAATAAACTCCGGGTTTGTCCAGAATGCCGACTAAATGGGCACCTGGATCAGCCAAAAAGCACCAGTTCTCATGGAGTGGGGGGGGGGGGGAGCGCTGTGGTGTGCTCCTCCTCTCCAAAAAGGAACTGATCATTTGAGTCTTATTGAACCCTTCCCTTGATCATTTGCAATTGGTTAGGGGAAGTGAATTTTTTTTAATGTCTCCTAGATCATTGGTGATGCAGTGCATCACTCCATTTGAATGTTTTTTAACTGCCTGTCCATGTGTATTGCCAATTAAAACTGTGGTTGCAAGCAGTTGCTCAATTGGAAAACACACAGATGTGGAAAGATTTTTTTAAAAAAAAACTAAATGAAGTGATATGTTGCATCTGCGATGATCTGTAAAAGAAAAAATATTTCACTTCCCCTGATCATTTGCAAGAATTTTTGTCTCGAATCAGAAACATACATGTACTGTACGTATAAATATGTGCAGAAATCAGAAAACAAATCAGTCCAGGCAACCTTGAAATCACCTTTAAGAATTCAGTATCCTATATGCTGAAGGAGTTTGTTAGCCCTTTCAGCTTACCGGATGTTTACACTGGAAACAGTCTCTGACAGCTGGAAGGCTCTCATATATGCCACTCCCAGCTGCCATAGATGCTGGAAACGGCATAGATGGGAGTGCTCCAAAGAAGTGGAATCCCCTGACCGGGTCTCAGAGGATACAAGTTGTGGGGACTGGAACCAATCTTTGTTGTTCAGTCACACAGTCGATTCCGACTCTTTGCGACCCCATGGACCATCGCTCTCCAGGCACCCATGCCCTCCACCATCCTCCTTAGTCCGCACAGCCCCGTGCCCAATGTATCTACAATACCATCTAGCCATCTCATCTTTGGCCGTCCCCTTCTTCTTTTGCCCTCCACCTTCCCCAGCATCAAGGCCTTCTCAAGTGAATCCTCTCTTCTCATTTGATGTCCAAAATACTTCATCTCCATCTTTACTATTTGACCTTCTAATGAGCACTCAGGGCTAATCTCTTCTAATATTGATCTATTTGTTCTCCTCGCTGTCCAAGGGACTCTCAAAACTCTCCTCCAGCACCACATCTCAAAGGCATCTATTTTTCTTCGCAATCTAGAGTCCAACAAATGTGAGAATGAAAAAAAGAGAAGGCAGACGAGCATGTCCCGGATCACCCCAAAGAGTAGAGTTAATGCACATCTGAGCACTCTTGATTCATTGTACACATTGGCCTCATGACTCATTTATAGATTGCTCCTCTGATTTTTAGAAAATGAGCGTCAGTGCAAATATTTGGATTGGGTGCTCTATTTACAAGTTCTCATTTAAGGGGGCCCATAAATTACTCATATGCTTTTACACCTATGCTCTTAACAGTAGATTAACATGCTAGGCACTTTCTTCATAAAACACTGGAACAAACAAACATAATCTTTCATTACAATGTTTGCTTGGAGGGCATTTGCTGAGTCTGAAGCTATTGGGGGCATGTTACTGAAGGTCGGTATCTTCTCTAGGAAATTACGTGGATATACTGTTGCATTTTATGTAAAAAAGAAAAACAGCAGTTTCATAGGATGCTTTCCTTAAGGATGTGAAAACCTGCCAGTCTCACTCTTGTTCCATTTCTCAGAACCCCACCCGAATTTTTGCTCCACATTCAGTTGAAATATTTATTTCACCCTTTGATACTGAAATCTGCCTGGATTTCTTGATCATCCCCCTGCCCCTCCGCCCCCCAACAAGTACACAATGACTGAAATTCTATTGCCTAGCATATGTCACAGCTACAGTAGGCCCATTGAATCAGTGGAACTTAACAGAGGTTGATTCATCAAATACCCACTGATTCAATGGCCCTACTCTTGCTGCAACTTACTGTGCCAAACAACATGATTTCAGACATTATGTGCATACTGTTTGATATGTACCTTTTTGAAATATACACAGGGCTTTGTAGGCAAACATCTCCTCAAAGCAGCGCAAGCCTCAGAAATGCATAGCTTGATGAGCCAGGACCTACTTTACTCTAGTGCCAGCCTCCAGGAATACGAAATGGGCATTTTCATATGGAAATGCAAATTTTCTTTCCCATTCCTAGCTTTCATAGAGAGTCATTTTTAAATGTGCATGAGGCTTGCAAGCTATGATAAGTGTCTGTGCAAAGCCCAAGTCAGTTTTCTTCCATCCTAAGCAACGTCTACAGGAAATTGCAGCCTATAAAAGCCTGCGAAGGAAAACCAGCAATGCGTGCAGGAAAAGACCCATATCCTGTCACCTGTGTCCGGCTTCATATGCTTCCCTGCCTGCATGATAAAGAACAAACTTGAAGCACTGGGAGCCCAGTATGTGGAGTTGATTCACTCACAGGGTAGCCCACCTGGAAGGAAATGTGCTGCTTTCAGGAACGCTTTGATATAAAGCCTGTTGCTGATGCTAAACCCACGTGCTGCTTAGGGTTTCAGTGGACATGGGGTGGGAGAGCAATCTGGCTCCCTCCTTTGCTTTAAGAGTATGTTTGCCTACAGACACCGACACAAGAAAGCTTTCAAAACATAGTGTGGGCTCTTGCAACTACTGGTCTTATGGGATGGGGATGATGGTAGTTGTAGTCCAACACACTTGAAAGGCACTGATATTGTCACCTGCTAATGTCAGCTGAGCTCTTTCTTCTCCTTTAAATTGAGTGAGAGACATTGCAACTGCAAATAATATTGTGATCGGTTTGCTTCTGGCCAAGGAGCCTCAACAAGTTCTATGCTCAAAGTCCAACGTCTTGACCACTAAGCCACCACAGTCCCTTAAACTGATGTATTGCCATCAAAACATTGTGAGTTCAATCCTGATGGTGGGGACTCTAGGTTGACTCAGCCTTCCATCCCTCCAAGGTTGGTAAAATGAGGACCCAGCATGTTGGGGCAAAAAATGCTAATTCCCTTGTTTGTTTATTTATTTAGTGTATGGCACTTGTACACATTGAATCAACATATAACAAAAAGAAAAAATACATGAACTGTATAAGACTAAACATTAGTTTATAAACAAACATCTAAACAATTTATATATTTGATTGCACTAAGAGTCGCCCTTAGAAAATCTTCACTATTGCCCAAACATGCTCTAGGGCAGGGGTGCCCAAACTTTTCCTGCCAGGGGCCTGACCACGCCCCTGGCAGCCTAAAAATTCTGTCTTATCCTGTTGCAAAACAAATTGCAGGGCACGTTTTTACTTCTGCTTCTGGTGGGAGGAACCACATGACCGGCTGGCTAAACCATGTGACCGGCCCCCCAAACCACATGACCGGCCCGTGGCCCGAAAAGTTTGGGCATCCCTGCTCTAAGGCTACATTGTTCTATAACATGTTGCATAGTCTATCGCGGTGCCCCGCAGTGACAAGCTGGTGATGGTAGTTTCCCCAATTTATAAAAAAGTACGCACATCTACCGTGCCCTGTACATATTCTATTAAGGTTAGCCCATATCTTGTCGAGGTTGATCAAAACCGGATGGTGTTTCAGTTACACATTGAAAATTCTGGCACTATTCCCTTGTGAACTGCCCAGAGAGTGCACAAAGGGGCCATTCAACAATTACGTGATCCTTGAAGGGGGGAGGGGGTCTGCCATCTGAACTATGGAAAAATTTTGTTGGAACGGGGGTCAGGTCAAAGATTACATAATCCATTTGGAGCTGTTGTGCATTAGGCACCAATAGTGAAAAGCTCTAAAAATTAGAGTTTCGATACAAAAGCTCTGGATTACATAATTTTAGAGGGGGGAAGGGGGTCGAAGATAAAATTACGGCCGGATTACATGGGGGGGAGGGGGTCAATTCCCCCCCCCCCAAAAAAAAATGAATCTCATAATTGTAGAATGATCCCGAAGGCATAGAAGAGGAATTGCTATTGCTAATTTCCCAAAGCCAGGGCAGGAGGAGTTTGATGTTTGCAGATTGACACGCAGTAGCCAGCAGTCAGGGGCCCAAACCAAAAACATCTTTATTGGGATGTAGTCAATCTCCTGCCAACCTAGCAGTTCAAAAGCAAGAAATTGCAAGTAGATAAATAGGGACCACTTCGGTGGGAAGGAAACAGCGTTCCGTGCGCTCCGGTGTCTAGCCATGCCTGCCACATGACCACGGAAATGTCTGCAGAAGCAGACAGCGCTGGCTCTTCGGCTTAGAAACAGAGATGAGCACTGCACCCTAGAGTCGGATACGACTGGCTTTCGAGCAAGGGAAACCTTTACCTTTACTAGTCAATCTGAACACGAGGTCAATGGCGGAGCTATCCTCATTATATACAATAGGTAAGGATTCAAACCTGGCATGGAGCCAGGTGATTGGACAACACAGTAAACAACAGAGCAACAACACATTGGTTGGTTACAAGAGGTAATTAACACTACAGCTACGGCGGGAAACAGGTCCCGCAATATTTACACAAAAGGAGATATTTACACAAGAGGAAGAAGGAAAGATGGAGGGTCGTTAGATCCAATTACAATCACCTTACACCTGAGTTACATACACAACAAGGAGGCAGACATCTGGAAGGCAAAAGCGCCTTTTTAATGTCTTAATACAGTGATACCTCATATAAAGTCCAAACTTGGTTCCACAAGTTTGGACTTTATACGGATTTGGACTTTGTATGAGGCATGCGAAATCCTAGCTGCGATGCCTCATACAACGTCCAAATCCTAGCCGCGATGCCTCATACAACGTCGTTTCCATAGAGATACGTTGCACTGTAACAGTACAGACTTCAGGACAAAGTCAAGGAAACAGACAGGAAACTGACAGAACTTTAAGAAATCATTGTCTAAAGGCTAAAAACATTACAAAAACATGTCAAACAACCCTGATTGTCCAAGAACCTGAAGAATGCTGCAAAAAACCCAGGAATGCTTCTAAAAATTCTGACAAAAAAATCCAAAAAAATCCAAAATCGCGCTCAAAACCACTCCTAAACACTCTTCGCCTCGTGCAAAACCCACAAGAGCAATGCACGCATGTGTCCTGCCTTTTATACTGCCCAGGCACAATGCAACCTGGGAAAAACCCAATGCTTCATACAAAGTCGAGCGACTTTGTATGAGATAACTTTTTTCAAGAAATTAGGCGATGTTGTATGAATTCGATGGTGTACGACACTGACTTTGTATGAGGTATTACTGTACAGGGGTGGCCAAACTTTTTGAGCCGCAGGCCGGTCACGTGGTTCATCATTGGGCTGAGGGGAGGAAATCCTGATAGCATGTGTGGGGGGGGGGGAGAGGAATGTCTTTTTAAAACAGGGGTGCCCAAACTATGGCCCATGGGCCTCATCTGGCCCCCGATGCCAATTCATCTGGCCCTGGGGGGAGCGACAAGTGCTTTGCGGGCCAGATGAATTGGTATGGGGGGCCGGAATCGGCCCATGGGCTGTAGTTTGGGCACCCCTGTCTTAAAAAAGACATTCCTCTCCCCCCCCCCCATGATATCAGGGTTCCTTTCCCCTAGGCGGCGCCCCCCCCCTTCCCCATCCGCCACAACAGCGTCCACAGGACTCTCTCCACAACTTCCTGCTCGCCCAACTTGTGTGTGAGACTGACAGAGTGAGTGAGTGTTGCAGGACGGACCGTACCAAGTGCGGCAGAACAGCGGGAGTCTCTCCCCCCCCCCCCCCAAAGTCCAGCCAGGTCCCTTATGATTCCCCACAACCCACCCTCAGAGCAAAGGACCAAAGGGGGGAAGAGCCACGGAGCGGAGCTTTTAAGGGCGATTTCCCAGCCGGTGACACACACACCCTCTCCCCCCCCCCCCGGGCGGCCTTGGTCCGCTCTAGTTAAACCAATGATGGATGGGATTAAGGGAGCGCGGCTTCTGCTCGGGGCAGGCGGGGGTCGTGGGGGCTGCTCGGGGGGGGGCAGCGTGGCTTGCAAGGAGGACCCACACGGGGCGCCCTTGAGGCGTCTTAAGGGAAAGGGCTGCGCTTGGGCCAGAGATGAATTGGCATGGATGGGGGGGGCGGATCCGGCCCCCGGGCCGTAGTTTGGGCACCCCTGTTTTAAAAATCCGCTTGGGGCGCATTGGGAACTTGTCGCGATTGCCAACCCCCCCCCCCCTTCTATACCCCCACCACCACCAACAGCGTTCCGGTGTCTTAAGTCATGCCTGCCCCATGACCACGGGAAACGTCTGCAGCGGCAGACAGCGCTAGCTCTTCGGCTTTGAAACAGAGATGAGCACTGCACCCTAGAGTCGGATACGACTGGCTTTTTTCGAGCGAGGGGAACCTTTACTATACCGCCACCCCAATAGCGCTTCGTGCACTTTCTTAGGGGGGGGGGAGGCGGTTCACAAGGCAATCAGCCTCCTGCACACACACACACACATATCACCAACTTGCTGGGGGTGGGGGCTCACTTGGCCGACCTGGGAAGGCTGGAAGACTGAGTCAACCTGGAGGGGGGCTTTACCGCCAGGATCGAACTCACAACGTGGTGGCTGCAGTAGAGCAGTTGAACCACCGCATGGGAACTTCTCCCTCCACCTCTCTCTCTTTCTCGGCTTCTTCCTCCTCCTCTTCCTCCTCCTCTTCCCAGTGCCTCCCCCCGCCCCTTGCCTTGCCTTGCCTCCTCCTCTCCCTCCCTCCGTCCCTGCCGGGCTGCTGCCTCTCTCGCCCTTCCCGCCGCGCTACGAGGGAGGAGGAGCGCGCCAGGCCAGCCAGGCAGGCAGGCAGGCAGGCAGCCGGCCGGCGGAAGAAGGAGAAGAAGAAGAAGAAGAAGAAGAGGACTACTGGGGTGGGCGGACAGCGCCGACTCCGAGCCAACTTTCCCATCTCCCTCGCCTTGCCTCGACGGTGCCACACGGCCCGGGGGACCGTCCTGCGAGGGCGGAGCGGAGCCCGAGGACTAGCAGCGCCGCCGAGCGCCCCCCCCCCCCGCCCCCGCGAGAGTCTGGTAAGGGGACTGGAGGGAGGGCGATCCACTAGCCACACAACCACCGGCCATCCACAACCACCGCGCGGGACTCCTTCTTCTTCTTCGCTATCGCAGCTCCCCTGCTTCGGCGCCGTCTCCCTCTTCTCTCCAACTTGCGCTCCGTCTCCCTCCCTCCCGTCCTCCCCCTCCTCCTGCCTCCCTCCCTTCCATCGCCGGGAGGATCGGATGGCTTAATGTATGGACGGAGGTCGTAGGGGGCAACCAGGGTCCCCAGATTATCCCGGGTCAGGCGCTGCCTTTGGTAAGCGGGTTTAAAGCGAGCCAAAAAAAAAAAAAAGGTGAAAGAGTTTTTGGCCACTGTGTGTGTGCGCGTGTGTGTGTGTATGAGAGAGAGAGAGAGATAGAGAGATCGGGTTGTCCCATGGTGTGTGTGTGAGAGAGAGAGTGAGAGAGAGAGAGAGTGTGCGTGTGTATGTATGTGTGTGTGAGAGAGAGAGTGATAGTGTGTGTGTGTATGAGAGAGAGTGTGTGTGAGAGAGTGTGTGTGTGTGAGTGTGAGAGAGAGAGAGAGTATGTGTGTGTGGGAGAGAGTGTGTGAGTGTGTGTATGAGAGAGAGTGTGTGTGTGAAAGAGCATGTGTGTGAGAGTGTGTGTGTGTGTGAATGTGTGTGAGAGAGAGATAGTGTATGTGTGTATGAGAGAGAGTGTGTGTGTGTGAGTGTGTGTGTGTGTATGTGTGAGAGAGAGTGTGTGAGAGAGAGTGTGTGAGTGTGTGTGTGTGTGAGAAAGAGAAAGAGAGTATGTGTGTCTGTGTGTGAGAGAGAGAAAGTGTGTGTGTGAGAGAGAGAGATCGGGGTTGTCCCGCGGTGGGCAGGCGGATCAGACCTTGGTCTCGAACTGGGCAAACGTGGGCAGAGGGAAAAGGCATGCGCGCACATTCTTGCCCTGGCTGCCTCTGTCTGTCGCGAAACCTCGTCGACAAAGAGGCACGTTTGGACACGACTTTTTTTTTCTCCCCTTCCTGTCCCTTTTTGCAACAGTTGGTTGTGTGTGCTGTGACTCTGTGAGCTGGGCTGTGGCAACTTCCTCACGTGCCAGCGAGGCTTGGGGGTTTGTGTTCACGGCCGTAGCCAGGGGGTGGCCAGGGTGGGCATCGCCCACCACCCTGAGTATGCCTTTTGCCCACTCTCAAACTTCCGGCTGCCAATCTAGCAGTTCGAAAGCGAGAAATTGCAAGTAGATAAATAGGGACCACTTTGGTGGGAAGGTAAACAGCGTTCCGTGCGCGCCGGTGTTTAGTCATGTCTGTTACATGACCATGGAAACGTCTGCAGAAGCAGACAGCACTGGCTCTTCGGATTTGAAACAGAGATGAGCACTGAATCCTAGAGTTGGATACGACTGGCTTTCAAGCAAGGGAGACCTTTACCTTTACTTTAAACTCCCGGCTGCTGGTATATATATGACACATATATATGACATTGTTGCCCATCCTGAAAGAAATATTCGCCCACCCACATCTAGAATCCTGGGTTGCTTGCCTTCTCTCTCACACTAGGCTTCGAATCTCTCTCACACTAGGTCAGGCAAAAGGAACTGCAGAATGAACTCACCCAAAGGTGCCTCCCTTTTGGCAGTTTCACGTCTGGCCTGACAACCCTGAGGACTAACGGCTTTGGGTGGTGAAGTCCACAGGAAAAGGTGATGGCTCTCAAGTGGATTAAATCCCACTTGAATCTATCTTGATGGAGGGTAGCAGCTTCACCAATACTGGCCTATGCCAGTGAGGACTTTGCGTGCCCCAAGAGCTCAGGACCAGAAAGTGACTCTGGAAACTGGATCCATGGTATGGGTGTCCAGAAAGCAAATGGAAAGCCACTGCATTATATTGTCCCCAGGATAAACTTCATGGCTGATCGCCATGAGGATGGTCAATATTTGGAATCGGATACGGCACTGAAAGAAGAAGTAAAAAGTGCCAAACAGTCTTTTCCTCTGAGCTGGAGGCGAAAGCATTTTTTCTTCTACTGAATCTCTATGCCTGGATGTTTGGTGCGTTTCTGACTACGGATGTTGTTTGAACGATTTTAGGATGAAAATTATGCAAGGCTCCATGGGGCTTGTCTGAAGGTTAGCTAATGTTTAACTCGCTTGCACACACAAGTGCATAAATGTTAAGTTGCTGCCCTTTTTCAAAAATGAAAGGTGCTGTTCTCAAAACTGTCCTGTGGAAATTCTGTCCCCCCTTTTTCTCAGGCTTGAATATCTCTCTAAGACTGAGAAACTGTTTATCAAGATGTATACAGTATCTCAATAAAAAGAAAATACTTTGGTGGGCAAAATCTACATGTTTCGAAGGAGACATGAATGGGAACTTTGCTAGAAAATGTTCCTTCTGAGAATTTGCAACATACTTACATTTCTGGAAAAGATTTCTGTTGTTAGACGTTTCTTAGGGAATGATGCGTAAAATAATCCACTTATCTGTGTCAAATGACTTTCTGTACAAACAATTTAACTATAGAATAAGTGTCACATCTGAAATAACACATACTGGGTGTTCCCAGACACAGTTTTTTGTGTGCTTTCTCCCAGCCTCCTTCACACAATTTTATCCAAGGGTAGTGAGGGATCAGATATTATTGTCTGGTGTTTGTAACTGTCTGGTGTTTTCCATCATGTTTATTATGGGCTGCGGTAGCTCGGTGGTTAAGAAGCTCGCCTTGTTAGCTGGAAGGCCAGCAAGTCAGCAGTTCGAGACCTGGATACTGCATGACAGATTGCGCACTTGTCTCTGTCCCATCTCTTGGGGACATGAAAAGAGCCGCATTCTGGCATCCCCTGTGCGTAGTTTCTCCAGCAAAAATCCTTTCAAAACAGAATCATTTCTGGCATGAAATTATTATTATCATGTTTATTTCTGTCTTTTTGTTTCTTCCCAGAGAAAAGATAGGAGCTGGGTTATGCCTTATGATTGGGGGCACTTATTGTATCTTCTTAGTGTACATTACAGCTAAATAGCTTTGTATCTCTTTGTCATTGGTTTGTGGAATGTCTTCCCTCTGTAGCCTAGCTGCATCTGCTACTTGCAGATAACACTGAATCCAGTGGGAGTCCCCCTTGGAAGTGACTTTGTTTAAGTTTACAGCTGGTTCTGCTGTGATGAGTGGAGGATTACTACCAAATTAGAGTGCCTGGGATTGTGACATAATGTGTGGCCTGGTTGTGAAACAACAACAACAAATAGTAATGTTTAGATGAGGTGTGGCAATTGATTAAAATAAATGGATGGGGGAAAGGTACAGTTTTTTTACTCCTTCTGCTGACAGATTCTTCAACTTTAGTAATCAGCCTCAACTCAAACCTTGTTTTGTTTAAAATTAAGCTATGGAAGAGAGCACCGGGAATATTCTGTTAAACCATACTATGGTGGCAAAGCTTGCTTTGCATGGGTTCTTGCCAATCTCCCTTCAGTGCTTCCTGCTGTCACTAGAAGGAAAAGCTGTGACAACAGTTAATCTGCTGTGACTTTGAAGTGCCCTGCCTATCCGTCCGTCTCAGAAAACTGCTTTCCTTGGAGAAATTGGCTTTCTTTACCATAGGTTGATTCCTGCCTCCTCAGAATTTTCTCTCTGTGTGTCCAGTTGCAGTCTTGATAGATGAAAAGCTGTCTAGGAGTTTCTTATATGTTTGTTCTGGGTGGTAGCAGTGGTGCTAATGCAGCTATAAGGACCAACACATGTTATTAGGGTGTAAGCTTTCATGGACTGTAGTTAAGGATTATACAAAAAGTCGTAGTTGGATATTAATGTAGATGCCAGGGCTACAGTGGCTCAGTGGTTAAGAAGCTTGCCTTGTTAGCTGGAAGGCCGGCAAGTCAGCAGTTCGAGACCCGGGTATTGCATGATGGTTTGAGCACCCATCTCTGTCCCAGCTACTGCCAACCTAGCAGTTTGAAAGCAAGAAATTGCAAGTAGATTAATAGGGACCACTTTGGTGGGAAAAGATCTTGGGGACATGAAAGGAGCCTCATTCGGGCATCACCTGAGTGGAGTTTCGCCAACCAAAATCCTTTCAACCTAGAATAATTTTTGACACGGAATTATTATTATAATGTAGATGCCCTCAGCCTTGCAGGTTATGAACTGGTCGATCCAGGTAGTGTATTAAAAAGCCATGGTCCTTAATCTAATCATTGAAGGTAAAGTTGAATCTCTTCATTAATTTTTGCTTAACCGTCTTTGATATTTGTTTAATGTCTTTGGGAGAGAATGTCATGGGAGAAAGTTAGCTTTGTAGTCTTTTAGTATTCCCATTTCCGATGTCAGATGTTTTTCAGCTCATTCTTTTGCTTAAAAACTATCCTGTTTGCCCTATGTGAAATGCAATGTAAAATACAGGCAGATGGTGGCAAATTATCAGATGGGAGTGTAAAATCCCTGCTTGTTGCCGGTTACTTTCTTGTTTTCCTCCTGCTAAATGTTGAATTTCATGATTCTGACTTTTGATATGGCAGCTGCAGACGTGTTGTGCTGCATTCAAACTACTCCCCAAATTTTCAGCCTTTGTTACCTCATTTAAATGACCAGGTGTAACAATCTGTATTATTCATTTTATGACTAAAGTAGTCTAGCTATCTGGATCTCGTATGTTTTACGATTTCTTGATCTTTAATTATTTATCATGACTTCTAATAATTTTTCATATCCTGTAATAGTAATGCTGCTTAAGTAGATATGTGTTGTGATCCAGTCCTTGTCGGACTCTGAGGTTAACCTGGATCAGGGGGCATTCCCTATGCCTAGCCCAGTTCTGCCTGCACCCAAACCCGAGAATGTCCTGAGCCAGGATTCTCAACCTGCTTCTGGCCCAGATCTGTTGCCCCTGGCAGATGACCTGTCAGATCAGAGGTCTGACTCTGACAGTGAACAGCTCTCAGTCAGGGCAAAGTGCAGAAGGCCTTGTAAGCTGGAAGACCGGCAAGTTGGCAGTTCAAGACCTGGGTACTGCATGATGGTTTGAGCGCCCATCTCTATCCCAGCTCCTGCCAACCTAGCGGTTTGAAGCAAGAAATTGCAAGTAGATAAATAGGGACCACTTCAGTGGGAAAATATCTTGGGGACATGAAATGAGCCTCATTCAGACATCCCCTGAGTTGAGTTTCTCCAGCAAAAATCCTTTCAACCGAGAATAATTTCTGACATGAAATTATTATTATTATTATTATTATTATTATTATTATTATTATTATTATTATTATTATTATTATTATTATTATTATTATTATTATTATTATTATTATTATTATTATCATCATCATCATCATCATCATCATCATCATCATCATATAGAGAAGCAGTATAATTATCTGGGATAGGCTTTAGGTCTTTTGTGAATAGTTTTAGCGAGAAATGATAGTGACAACTAGTAGCATAAGGTTGTTTAGTTTTCCAGATTTGTCTTGTAATGGAGTATTCTTGAGTACCAGGTTTGCCCTGTTGATCTTCCTCCTTTTTGACTGTATCGGGGTATGTATTGTAATTGGAGAGATGCTTTATATAAATCATTGAGCTGTGAATCTCTTTCTGACAATTCTGACTAGATGCAATTGCAGGACATGATGATAGATTTTGTGGTATATTTTGGGTAGAAGCTGGGCAGAATGGTTACCACCCAGTGCATTTACTGCAGTATTTATGGCAGGTGTGGGTGCGTTTATGCATGCATGGACACATTTTACAGCTGTCATAAGTGTTTCCACTTCTGGTAGCGGCGAGAGCGGCAGCATGCCACATGAAATGGTGCCATGGGCCGGATCCAGCCCGCAAACCATAGTTTGACCACCCCTCCACTAGAGCATTATTGCAATAAAAATTGCTAGTCCTTAAGGAGCTGCAGGATTTATCTTTGCTTTGTAGCAAAAAACATGGCCAGAAACTGAAGTTAAACAAGTGTATAATGAGAGAGGTGTGAATCAAAATGAAGGTCATATACTTATTTGGCCTGGCTTAAGATATTAAATTTGGAAGTTTCATAGTTTTCATTTTATTGAAGCATAAATGCTAGTAGAAATTCTTCTGACCTACAGACTCTTACACTGTGTTATTGATGAAGTGTCCCAACATTTACATATAATAAAACAAATAAACCTACTCAATGAGACAATATTGAACATTATTTATAGCCTTGTAATTTGGTGAAATAAAAGAATTGTTTTACGCTTCTTCTTTTGTGTCCAGTGTTCTGGTGTGAGAAAGATTAGCCGGGTATACACCCGATTGTGGTTCAAAAAATGTAAAAAGTAACCACAATCTTCAAGGACGATCTTTTTATGTACCCCATTGTTTTATGCTGAGGCAATGTAAAACAAAGCAAAATGAAAAATTGGTTCCAGTAAGAGAGAAACTATTAAATAGCCTGTATCTTCAGCAGGGACTGTGGTGGCTTAGTGGTTAAGAGACTGAACTTGATGACTAGAAGGTCGGCAGGTCAACAGTTTGAGACCCGAGTGCTGCATAATGGAGTGAGCTCTCGTCTTCTGTCCCTCCTCCTGCCATACTAGCAGTTCGAAAGCAAGAAATCACAAGTAGATAAACAGGTACCACTTTGGTGGGAAGGAAAACAGTATTCTGTGCACTCTGGTGTCTAGTCATGCTACATGTCTATGGAAATATCTGCAGATGCAGACAGCACTGGCTCTTTGGCTGTAAACGGGAATGAGCACCAAACCTTAGAGTTGTATACGACTGGCTTTCGAGAAAGGACGACTTTCAGCAGGGGAAACATTTGTTGGTAATAGCTCAACAAATCTGAAAAAGATCAATTTTTCCTTACTCTTCTCTTCATTAAATTCTGCTCCAAAATCTAGATTTAGAACACTTTGAGAATTTTCTCTTCGGTTGCAGCCCTATACATGCACCATCCTCATTGAATTCCATGAGAATGTCTGAGAATGTAAGTTAGTTTCTGTTCTCACACTTGTTATATATAATTGCTTATATATAAGGTTGTACTCCTTTTAACAAGGACTGCAGTGGCTCAAGTGGCTAAGACACTGACTGGGAGGCAGAAGGTCAGCAGTTCAATTCCCGAGTACTGCAGGACGGAATGAGCTCCCGTCTTTATCCCAGCTCCTGGCAACCTAGCAGTTCAAAAGCAAGAAATTGCAAGTAGATAAATAGGGACCACTTCAGTGGGAAAGTAACAGCATTCCCTGTGCTCCAGTGTCTAGTCATGCCTGCCACATGACTACGGAAACGTCTGCAGCAGCAGACAGCGCTGGCTCTTCGGCTTTGAAACAGAGATGAGCACTGCACCCTAGAGTCGGATACGACTGGCTTTCGAGCAAGGGAAAACCTTACCTTAACCTTACTCCTTTTAACATTCTCCTCTATGCTTGTGATCTCTCAGTATGGTACTAATCCCATTGAAACAAATGGGCTTTATGGCCCATCACTGAAAGCAGAATTATGTCTGAGATATGGTCTGTTGAACATGCTCAAAATATTTTTTAGAAATGTTTTGAAACATGGTGGTTTATTCTGTATTATGTTCTTCTTACTGAGAGTTTCAGGTCATTGTAGTTGACTGGAGAGCAGAGAGATAATTTTATTGGTTTGTTTTGCTATCAGATGTGAAGCATTTAACATCGGTTTTCCCCAGTGCACATGAAAAATACATACTGTTTTAGGGCATATGAGGCAATGAGAAGTCTGGGAGCTTAACTTGCGATGGAGTTAAATGATTCTGTGCCAATAGAAATTATCTCATGCTCAGGTTGACCGCATTAAGTAAAGTAGTGCTGGCTGTCCCTGGTGTCTGAGCTATAAATTCTTCAAGTAGGGGAAACATTTTTTTTTAATGCAGAAACCAGTTGGTTAAACTTGAATATTTAGAATAAGTTGAAATACCTCAATATTCTTTTTTCCTGAAGCTTGACAAATATCTTAAGATAACATCCCAGATGGACGGGGTATAAGTCCAATCAATCAATCAATAAACAAACAAACAAATCATTTATTACTACTGAAAAATGTGTGTCATCATGGATTTCCATAGATGCTTGTTTGTTTGATTACTGTAGTTTACGGTTTATTTCCAGTAAACAAGTTCCATTCTATGAAGAAAGCTGAAGGAAAATGTGCAAAAAGAATAGGTTAAATGCTCACTTTTCTCCAGCACACATAAAGATAATAGCAGGCTAACATTTCTTGTACATTATACTACTTAATTGTATAGCGGTGACAACTGGGTCATGGGACCTGTAGGTTACAGTACAGTATCTACTAAATTTGCTCAAACACTTTTCTTTTTCACCTTTGAAATTATTAATACTGTACTCCAAGGTTCATGTCTGGAAGCTAAGTAACTTTTTAATCAGAGAAGTACATTAATTCCCCTAGAGTACACTATCTAGGGCAGGGGTGGAGAACCTTTTTTCTAACAAGAGCTATTTGGATATTTATAACATCATTCACAGGCTATTAAAAATTACAGTATCAACTTAAAAATTAGCCTGCAATATTTGGTCAAACATTTAATTAACTCACCCTTAATGTAATAGCTGGAACTTCTCTTTAGTGCGTAGTGTGATCTTAGTTGGTATTGATGATGTTGCTACTTTCAAATGCTTTTCCAGGTTTGTGTCGGTCAGTCCTGGAGTACAGTCGACTTTTTGTGATGGTAAGTTTTGGAAATAACTGCTGGCAGCAGTATGTTCTGAACACAGATGCATGTTTCAATGCATGTCTCCTCAAAGTGTGAAATGCATCATTGCTTATGTTAAGGTTTCTAGAACTCAAGCACTAGGTCAGGGGTGCCTAGACTACAGACTGTGGGCCCAATTAGGCCCGTGCATATCATTAATGCGCCTGTGGTGCATTAAATCACTTGGATCAATCCAGTTCTTTCTTGACAAATGCAATTAACCCTTTTTGAGAGCCAGCCATAGTCTATTTTGCTTTCTTTTCATATCAGTATTCTTCTAACCAAAGAGACTTGAAGTACTGTTAGTTAGAATGTAAAGAAGTAAAGATTATGAAACATGTAGAAATGTAAGTGTGATTCTTTGCATGCATTCCTTATTTTCTCTTACTCTGGAGTTTTATAACAATCCTCTTCATATCAAAAATAAATTTATGAATAGCTGTTAAGGTTACATACTTAACCTGTAGAAGAGTTTGTAGCTGCTGGAGTTCTGAATGTTATCTCAGTTCATGATTATGAAGAGCAAAGAATTGCCTTTTATTCTCAAGGTAAGATGTTTAAACATGCATTCCTTTGTTGAGCTTGTAGAGGGACTCATGAAAGGAGTTGGCAATGAAAGGAGCCGTGTGTGCTCTTGATTTAAAACCATCAATAGAAGGGTGATGAACCTTTCACACTCCAGATGTTTTGGACTGCAACTCCTACAGTTCTTTATCATTGGCAGTATTAGCCTGGGAATTCTAGTCTTAAGAAATCTAGACTGCCACCTCTGATTAATATAGGGCCTGATGGTGAACCTTGGCACTCCAGATGTTCTTGGACTTAAATTCCCAGAAGCCCCCGTGAATACACACAGATGGGTTTACTATGATTCATCCGGCCCACGCTGCCCTCTTCGCTCCTGGAAGTGGTGTGTTTTACTTCTGCTTCCAGGAGCGACGAGGGTGGTGTGGGCCGAATGAATCACAGTAAACCCATTCGTGTGGATTCATGGGGGCTTCTGGGAATCAAAGTCCAAGAACATCTGGAGTGCCAAGGTTCGCCATCATGGATATAGGGGAAGGGAACATGAAACCACTGCTCCAGCCATCTATGCCCTCTGCCCATCTCATTTGGATGGGGGAGGGGCTTAAGAACATAACATAAGAACAGCCTTGCTGGAACAGGCCACAGCCCATCCAGTCCAGCATTCTGTCTCACACAGTGGCTCACCATTTCCTTCAGGGTATTCCCAAGCAGATGCCTTCACCTGCTTAGGATTCCCTGGAAATGGCATTGAGAGATATCCTGCCTATCTCTCCAACCCGGAGGTTGTCCTTAGGTAGCCATAATTATAGCCATTGATAGCCTTGTCCTCCATGAATTTGTCTAATCCTTTCTTAAAGCTGTCAAGACTGACAGCTGTCACCACTTCTTCTGGCAGGGAGTTCCATAGACCAGTAATCCTCTGGGTGAAAAAGTACTTTCTCTTATTTGTTTGAGAACTAGTACCCAAAAGTTTCATGGAGTGTCCCCTAGTTCTAGTGTTGTGCGATAGGGAAAACAGTTTTTCCTCATCTACTTTGTCCACACCGTGCATGATTTTATAAACTTCAGTCAGGTCACCTCTTAGACGTCGTCGTTCAAGAGTGAAGAGGCCCAACCGTTGCAGCCTCAGATGGTAAGGAAGGTGTTCCAGTCCCCTAATCATTCTGGTTGCCCTCCTCTGTACTTTCTCCAACTCCATAATATCCTTCTGGAGGTATGGCGACCAGAACTGTACACAATATTCCAGATGGGGCCTCACCATAGATTTAGGCTTGTTTAATCAGTGGCATATTCAATCCCAAGTGATGCATATACAATCACTATTGTATTGTTCTCAGAGAAGTTATACCCTGTTTGAATTAATCAGAGAGAAAATAGTGGCACCAACATACTAGGAAGAGAGGTCTTGTGCGATCCATGTGCATGAATGATGAGCACATATGGAAAAGACTGGTTGCATGTGTGCTTTTCCATGCAATCACCATCCTTTACAAGGGAAGTGTTCTAACCAGGTGAGAAAGAGCTACGTAATAGTTCTTGCTCGCCCTGTAAAACTATTCATCTGCTCACAGTATGCAGAAACAACTTTCTCAGTGCTACGCTGAATGTGTAAAGGGTGCGGCGGCATCCTGAAGGCCTGACATGTACCCTGAAGAGGTCCAGTGAGGATTTCAAAGATTGTATAAATGATCTAATTAACTTTTAAAACATTTCTTGCATATTGTACACATCCGATTGAGAATTGTTAGTAGGGAAATGAAGGAAGAGAGAGTAGAAGTACAGTATACTGTTGAGCCAGGGATCAGGTATGCAGGTGAGTGTAAAGCAAGCTGGCCTTTTGAGCATTAATATTTCCGTTCATTTCAGGGATGATTGTAGTGTTTTACTTCAGATTCTGTTACTATAAAGCTTTATGCTTGCTCTTATTTCAGTTTTGGGAAAAAATGTGCTAAATAGAATTCCTCCACATGTACTTGAAAGCCCAAATGTTACCCTGGTAATTGCCAGTTACTCTAATAACTGCACTTCAGTCTTAACTTTGCTTAATCTTCCATGATTTATTTCCTGTTCTTTAAACAACCTGTGGGGGTGGGGTGGCCGTGCTCCACCCCACCCCCACAAGTTCTTTCTACCTGCCAGCTTGTGAATGTATGTATATATGTATGTTGTTGTTGTTCAGTCGCACAGTCGATTTCGACCCTTTGCGACCCCATGGACCACTGCCCGCCAGGCACCCCTGTCCTCCACCATCCTCCTCAACTAGCCCAGCTCTGTACCCATTGTGTCTGCAATACCATCTAGCCATCTCATTTTTGGCCGCCCCCTTCTTCTTTTGCCCTCCACCTTTCCCAGCATCAAGGCTTTCTCAAGTGAATCTTATTTTCTCATTTGATGTCCAAAGTACTTTAGCTTCATCTTTGTTATTTGACCTTCCAAGAAGCAGTCAGGGTTGATTTCTTCTAAGATTGACCTGTTTGTTCTCCTTGCTGTCCAGGGGACTCTCAAAACTCTCCTCCAACACCACATTTCAAAGGCATCTATTCTTCTGCGCTCAGCTTTCCTTATGGTCCAGCTCTCACAACCATACATTACCACCGGGAATACCATTGCTTTGACTATGCAAATTTTTGTTTACAAGGTGATGTCTCTTCTTTTAACTATGTTCCCCAGGTTTCTTATAACTTGTTTCCCAAGCATTAGTTGCATTTTTATTTCATGGCTGCAATCACCGTCTGCAGTGATCTTGGAACCTAAGAATGTAAAGTCTGTTACTGCTTCTACTTCTTCCCCATCTATTTCCAGGGACTGATAGGGCCTGCTGCCATTATCTTGGTTTTCTTGATATTGAGTCTCAGGCCAGCTTTTGCACTCTCTTCTTTCAACCTAATCAGGAGCTTCTTTAGATCTTCCTCACTTTCTTCCATGAGGGTTGTGTCATCTGCATATCTCAAATTGTTGATGTTTCTCCCAGCAATTTTGACCCCAAATTGTGATTTCCCCATCCCTGCATTGCACATTATGTGCTTTGTGTATAAGTTGAATAAGCAGGATGACAAAATGCAGCCTTGTCTTACTCCTTTTCCTCTGCCAAACCACTCTGTCATTCTGTCCTAACTGTTGCTTCTTGACTCATGTACAGATTTCTCATGAGGCATATAAGGTGTTCTGGTATTCCCATCTCTTTAATTACTCGCCACATTTTGTTGTGGTCCACACAGTCAAAGGTCTTGGTGTAGTCAATGAAACAGAAGTAGACTTGTTTCTGATATTCCTTTGTTTTCTCCATGATCCAACGTATGTTGGCAATGTGGTCTCTAGTTCCCCTGCCTATTCGGAACCCAGCCTGCACTTCTGGTAATTCTCTCTCCATGTGCTGCTGCAGTCTATCCTGTATTATCTTTAGCATAACCTTGCTAGCGTGTGGGATGAGCGCATTTGTTCGATAATTTGAACATTTTTTGGTACTACCTTTTTTTTGGATTGGAACATATACGGATCTTTTCCAATCCTGTGGCCATTGTTTTATTTTCCAAATCTGCTGACATATAGAATGCAATAATTTGATCCCATCATCTTTTAGAGCTTTGAAAAATTCTACTGGGATACCCATGAGAGAAGCCCATTCTCCCATGATAGTGTATTCATTAGAGGCAGAATCTAGTTTCTTACATTACTGTTGCTTTACTGTAACTAAGAAAAACCAGAGAAATTAGTCTCAAATGCCTGTGATGTTTTATTAAGCCCAGTCGATATTGAAAATTAAAATATCCTTCTTCTGTAATTTTGCACAGATTTCTTTAGATCATATCATCCTAATAGATTTCTGGAAAGAGGCGTCCTGGAAAAGAAATCAGTGTTCCAAATTCATTGGACTAGATAAAATGCCATTGAAATCTGAGACTCATCACTCCTTCGTGTGTTTGCTTGTTTGTTTGTTTCTAGTTATTTGCATCTTCCCTCATGTTGAAATATTGTGACTGCCTGTCTTGTCCTCAGAAATGTGATTTTTTGGGGGGCATGTCTGTTCAAAGTCCCATCTGACCTAAGCTGCAGTGTCAAAGCTTTTTATGCTGTTGTAAGATTTATATTTGTTAAATAAAATGAGGGATGCAGATTGAATTGGACTTCAGTGTCGACTAGGAAAACTTACAGTAGGATGATTGTACTATTGCAAGACACATTTGTACAGTAATACCCCGCATAATGAACACTTCACATAGTGAAAAATGTGCATAATGAAGCATTCATTATGCAAGGGCAATACCCCACATAACGAAAAAAAATAGTTTGTTATGTGGGGTTTTCAGTAGCCAGGGTATACCCGGTCAATGGGAACCCCGGATAACAAACATTTTTTGTTCGTTATCCAGGGCATCTCCCATAGGCTTCGCATAACGGAAAAACCCACATAGCGAAGCAACTCGCAGAACGGAGTTTTTTTGTTATCTGGGGTATTACTGTATTGAGAATTCCTTATCTTTATGAAGTCTTAATGTAAGTGAAGAATAAAAGGGTTAGTGTTTTATGTGTGCTTCCAGGAAAGGAAAGAAGCAACTCAGTTTTGCTTACTACGCAGTTCCCATTTACATTTACTCAAAAATAACTCTCCTTGTAACCAGTGGAGCTCATTTTTTAAAAAAAGTGTACACAGGCCTGCAGATTTAATGGATATGCAGGCAATGAAAAGGTTTTTAAATTTGGGTTTCTTCCTGTTCCTTCAGTGTTTTGTAGTTGCATATATTTTTAATTAAAATATAGACATTGATATGTTCTTCTTTCAAGTCTGAAAAATTTTCTATGACGTGTACAGAATATGGATTTCTGTGTGAAATGAAGGTGAAGAGCATCAGTACCAATGCACTGCAAATATTTGTTGTCCTATTGAAAATTTACTGATTGAGACTGAAATTTGTATGCTGCTACTTCAACGGCACAATCCTTTGCCCCTGACCCATAGATGTTGAATGAAACTCACAGATTCTGGGCTTTCTTTATCCCAGCCTTTCAAATATATAAAATGTAGAATCTTGCTAATCTTTTGATTATATGACTTGCTGGTAGACACAAGATTGTAAAAGAAAATGGACCAAAGGCAGGTTGGATGTCTTCCAAATATTATAAACATGAGTAATTACCTTAGTCATAATTAATGGGAGAGTGGGCTTATATCTTCCCTCTGCCCCTGGGATCTTATGTATGTACAGATGCACATTTAGGGAGATACACACATGAATTATGAAACTCTCACATTAATGTGATTCTTGGAAGTGAATAAAGCATGATGAAGGCTCAACAGAATTAGACAGAGCTGTCTTGTTTCTCCAGCAACAGGGTAGGAAACAAAATGAGAACAGGGCTGTAGCCAGGTGCGTGCTAGTATATCAGGCAATCAGGGTTTGTCTCATCCCACCCTCGCCTCTGGCACCCTAGGGCGCCAATAGCAATGTATGGGATTCCCCCCCAACCCCCCCAATATGCGCCCCCACTACTCCCTGTCCAGCGGCTTCCCATGGTGCCCTGCCCTGCACACCCAGTGATGTACTGCAAAAAAATTACTACCTACTCTGTGGGCTGGCCAAATCTGTGGGTGTGGCCAAACACTCTGCATTATGGGCTATGGAGGTGGGCATGATCAACCAAGTGGGCGTGGCCTGGGGGAATTTCCACTACCAGTTCTGCAGAACCTGACAGAACCTGCTGCAGTGCATCACTGTGCACACCCCTGGCTGTAGCAGCATCTCAGCCTATGTATGTGAGGTGTGGGTTTGTGTTTGCACATTAGCCGGTCATTTAAAAAGACATTCCCAGCATCATTTGAAAAATGTGAGAGACACTCAGAAAGAAACGAAGACCACTGGAAATGATATGGTAAAAGTTTTTTCTCTGTGTATGGTGAGATTGTTTTAATAATTTTTTTTGAAGTGGTAAAGGTTTCCCTTGCTCAAAAGCCAGTTGTATCGGACTCTAGGGTTCAGTGTTCATCTCTGTTTCAAAGCCGAAG
Organism: Bradypodion ventrale; assembly: GCA_035047345.1. NCBI lineage: Eukaryota > Metazoa > Chordata > Lepidosauria > Squamata > Chamaeleonidae > Bradypodion > Bradypodion ventrale. The sequence continues at coordinate 184,965,072 of JAWDJE010000001.1, read as the reverse complement.
AGCCAGCACTGTCTGCTTCTGCAGACGTTTCTGTGGTCATGTGGCAGGCATGACTAGATACTGGAGTGCACGGAACACTGTTTACCTTCCCACCAAAGTAGCTTTTAATAAAAAGCTTGGTTTTGGATCATCCTTAATGTCATTGGATCACAAGGCAGTTGAGGCAAATAAACTGGTTTGAAGGATGGTTTACAAAGGTTTTGGTCCTTTTGCATTCAGACTGGGCCAGGAGGGAAGTGCAGTGTGGAGTTATAAATGTTGGATGAAAATGCTGTGGAAAAGTCAGACCGTAGAAGAGAGACAAAAGCTGTGCTGTGCAAACCTCTTTTGATAGATGTTACAGCCTTTCATTTCCTGCTTTCTTCTGCTATTTGGATTTCACTCACAAACAGAAAACGAGGGGATTCTGTATGTCCACTGTTGTCACAGGAGAAGCAGGTAGAGTAGGAGTCATTCACTTGTCTGTTTAACCAAGCAGCCATGATCACCTTCCCATAGTTCATAAGTCTGTCAATCGATTTCCTCCATTCTGGGTTGACTCAACACACTTTGCTACTTAACATTGTAAACAGTATGGGGCTCAAGCCACCCTAGGTCTTCAAGCCAATGTGCCTAATACTGAGTCAGAAATATCCCATAACTGGTTCTCCTGGGGAGCAAGAATATAATAACCAAATAAGCAGCACAATTCATATCTGTAACAACCATACCTGTCAACCTTCCCGGATTGGCCGGGATTTCCCGATTTTCGGCACCGATTTGCGCCATTTCCTGCCCACAGCTGCCAAAACTCCGGAATTGGCAGCGGGGGAAAAAAGAGGTACTGTGCATCCCTTCTGTGCAGATCGCCTTCTACGCATGTGTAGAAGGCTTTTACGCTTGCCTAGAACCCTTCTACGCTTGCGTAGAACCCTTCTAGAAAGCGATCTGCACAGAAGGGGAGCGTAGAAGCCTTCTACGCATGTGTAGAAGGGTTCTACACAAGCGTAGAAGGGTTCTACGCAAGCGTAAAAGCCTTCTATGCATGCGTAGAAGGCGATCTGCGCAGAACCGTTCTGCGCAGGGCCCGTATTTTCTGGAGCTGCGGTTGACAGATATGGTAACAACTCTCAAAAATCAGCTGCTGGAGGTGGCAGCCTTATTTCTCTGAATGGAAGCACTGGAAGCCTTCAAGAGAGAAAGTGAGATAACCCTCATAACATATCTGCTTTGATTTGGATTCCTGTGTTGAGCAGAGGTTGGACTTAATGACCTAAAAGGCCCGCTCCCAACTCAGGAGCCTTTGTATACAACTCCCAACCCAGTGATTCTCTGATTCTATAACAGAAACCTTTTCAAGCCAGCCATGCCAACTGAGGCAAGTTTAAGCAAGAACTATTTCCCCAGGACACATTATTATGAATCTGATCAATTCAGCTATTTTTAATGAACCCGCCAGGACAATTGTCACCATTGTTACAGTTTTCTTATGCTTCAGAAAAGGAGGCTAGCTTGCAAATTGACATTTCTCTTGAGAGAATGAATTAAACAGTAAAGTTCTACGCAGCTCTAGTAACCTCCATGGAAAGACAAAATATTCAGAAGTTTCACAAATAAGCAACTGTCCTTGCTGTTTTCTTGCTGTTTATTTTAGTACAGTACTGTATTTGATTTCTATCAAATCAGGTTATAGAGTAAAGTAGACCATATTGCTAGCGACTCAGCGCTGATCATCAGGCAGTGGTTAACTAATCTGACAACCCAGTGGATTAATAGCCTTGGGTGGTGAAGTCCACCGGAAAAGGTGATGGTTGCCTAGTGGGTTAAATCCCACTTGAATCCATCTTCATGGAGGACAGCAGCTTCATCAATACTGGCCATGGGCAGGTGAGGACTTTGTACGCCAAAGGAGTAGAAAGTGATTTTTGGAACAGGATCAGTGGTACAGTGTTACGTTATGCTGCAGAAGTCTAATGAAAGGCCACTGCATTATAGTGTTCCCTGAATAATCTTCACGGCTTGTCGCCACAATGGTAGCCAATATTTGAAATCGGATACAGCACAAGAAGGAGAAGAAGATTTCTATCATGTATTTCTCTCAGTAGAGGGATTCTGCAGTTCCTTTTGGATTTTGACAGTTTCACGTCTGACCTAGACATGGAAGAAAAAGAAGTAGAGGGATTCAAAATAACTTTAGAATTTTGTGGATGTATAGATTTCTTACAAATTCTTTGTATGCAATTTCCTCCCTGAACTTGTCATCACCTCTTCCTTCCTTCCAACCCTCCTTTTCTATGCATCTCTTAACCTCTTAATCCTTATGCCTGATTTCAACTATGGACTAGCATTAAGCACGTGTAATAGAAGTTGTCCACTTTCCCTCCTCCCTAGCTTTGTCTGTCTCCCCTTCTTGTCTCATCAATCTTAATTCTGTCATTTATTTTAAATTAGAAGCACTTTCGGTATGGGAAAGCACCCTCCACCCCAAATTACTCTGGATTGCCATGTATCCTATATGATATGGTAAGAATGACAGTACAGTAATACCTTATACAAAGTCCACTTCCTACAACATCGAATTCATATAACATCGCCTAATTCCTTGAAAAAAGTTGCCTTATACAAAGTCGCTGTGACTTTGTATGAGGCATTGGGGTTTTCCCCAGGTTGCATTGTGCCTGGGCAGTATAAAAGACAGGACACATGCATGCATTGCTCTTTTGGGTTTTGCATGAGGCAAAGAGTGTTTAGGAGTGGTTTTGAGCATGGCTTTGGATTTTTTTGGATTTTTTTCATCAGAATTTTTAGAAGCATTCCTGGGTTTTTTTGCAGCATTCTTCAGGTTCTTGGACAATCAGGGTTGTTTGACATGTTTTTGTAATGTATTTAATCTTTAGACAATGATTTCTTAAAGTTCTGTCAGTTTCCTGTCTGTTTCCTTGACTTTGCCCTGAAGTCTGTGCTGTTGCAGTACAATGTATCTCTATGGAAACGACGTTGTACGAGGCATCGCAGCAAGGATTTGGACGTTGTATGAGGCATCGTGGCTAGGATTTTGCATGCCTCATACAAAGTCCAAATCCGTATAAAGTCCAAACTTGTGGAACCAAGTTTGGACGTTGTATGAGGTATCACTGTAATAACAATTTCGTAATGCTTCTGATGAGAAAATTCAGCCAGTGGAGGGCATTGTGTTAATTTGGATAGCTTTACAGGTGCTGGCAGAATGAGGCCCTCAACAAATGGAGCACTCATGCTTGAACTTGCACTGCTTCCGGCCGCAACAGCCCGTGGAGGAGAAATCCCAGCACAGCAGGCAGGCTGGAACCCCCGCCGGGTGGCGGGGGAATTGTGCTGGGCTGGGGCATTGAACCACATGGCCACAATGATAGCGGTCACCAGAGGCAGGGAGGGACAGGGCTCATATACAGCAACCAAAGCAACTGGTTGGGCTTGTCCCAAGGCATCTCGGGGTGCAGGGCTGCATGCATATGAAATTCTTCGTCATAAGCCAGCTATGATTGCCCTGGGAAATCAACATATGCCCTATAAATTATATCCATGTATTGTATCATGGGGATCGCTAGATCCGGACGGGCTCGGATGGAAACTGCAGCATAAATCGAGTAGGCTGGAAGCCAGTTGGCCCATGTGTGGGGAGGCTTCCGATGGTGGGCCAATTCCTTGTCACAGTCCTCCTCCTTCTCCTTGTCCTCCCTAGTCATCTCCCGATTCAAAAGACTAAACAAATCCACATATTCACGGTGCCAGATCTAATCCCTGGTGGCCAGCAGGAGGTGATCCCCCAATGGCAATGAAAGGCCAACTGTTGGGATGGATGACCGTGGGATGGAATGGTAGGCCGGATTCACCAGAGGGCCGTAAGGCCAGATCGGATACGGAACATTAAGCCCCGTGGGTGTAACGCCAGGCGGTACCAGGGGATAAGGTGCCCTCCAAGGGGTGACATGTGAGGCTGGAAGCAGGTGGCCATGGGCTGCAAGAGCCAGGGCCGTCTGCTGCAGCCAGGGCCATTGGGCCGCAGGGGCCGGATGCCAAAAACCTGTGTATTGTGAGCTTACTTGACTGCCGTACTCACCAGATGCGCCCGCAGCAACCACCACCACTGGGGGTTCCAGCTGCCACAGAGCGTCGGGGCTCAAGACGAATTAGAGTCCACCAGGCCAGAAAAAGGCAGCAATGACCTATCGAGGTCAGAGCAGTCAACCGGAGGAAAGGCAGACAGGCAAGCCAACATGGCACCCACCGCCCAGATACCAGGCAGCCTCAAGTTGTTCTACCTTCTGAGTGAAGAGGGAAGTCAGCTGGGGCCAATCCATGGTGAATGGGTCAGCCACTTGTTGGGCCGACTGCCTGGCTGACCGGTGCATGGCCGGTGCGGCGTCTATGTCCGCAGCATGCTCAAGGGCAGCAATGTGAGCCACCAAGGCCCTGGGGTCCAAAGGCAAGGTCTCCTGAGTGGGCTGAGACCCATGCCCAAGAGGCCCAACCACAGTCAGAGGGCCGGAAGACACCCTGTGCCTGGCAGGAGCCGTGCCCATCAAAGGCCCTGCTGGGTGTGCAGGGCCATGGGCAGTCCTAGGCCCAGCAGAGGCCCTGCTGCTGGATGCCGCAGGCCTAAAAGGCCTCGAGCGGTGAGCCCCCGAGGGCCTGATCGGAGCGTGGCAGGCCCTCTTCTTTGGCGCCATTCTGGCGCAATTATAAAGCCCTGAAGAAGCAGGGGCCAACCACCCACAGGGCCGGCAGTCCATTACCCCTGTCAGCCAATAAAGCCGCGGGGCGTGGACAATGGTCCAAGCCCCAGAAATCAAGGGGCTACGCAGAGCCATGGCAAAGCATCGTGGCTGTATGACAGCTCAAGCAGCAAGCCTCGAATTGAGTGGCAGTCGAGCGCCGCAGAAAAAGGTCGCTTGAGCACTAAAAAGTTGTCTGTGCAAGAGGAGCCAAACGCGCCCTGGCCCAGCCGAACTTGCAGAGGCCGGTGGGGGCGTGCGGAGCTCCCTTTAAGCGCTGCTCGGCTCCGCCCCTTCTGCTCAGCCCACGGTGCCTGTATCTGAGGGTTGGGGCCGGCAAAGCGCCCACCCGCGAGATTCCCCACCGTCACATGCCCATTGTATTAATTTAGATAGCTTTACAAAACATGCATGCTTTAGTTGGGTTGCAGAATTAGAATCTTTATTTCAGTTTTAGAAACATCTGAGCAAAATGCGGGCAGTTTTAATGTGGTTAGTTTTTAATAGGTGGGTGGGTATGTTGGGGTTTTAATTGTTTTTAATATGTATGTTTAATCCTGTTGTGAGCCGCCGTGAGTCGGGTTTGCCTGATTGGGTGGCATAGAAATTTGAATTATAAATAAATAAATATAAATAAAAACAGTTTGTCCAAAAGACCAAGTGGTATTTGAGTTTCTCAGAGACAAACTTTAAATATGTTCATTGGAAGCTATGTGCTTCAAATTCTTTGTCTTGGGTCTCATAGACCCTAGCTTGGTGGCAGAGTATACAGGTGAAACTCGGAACATTAGAATATCATGCAAATGTTCATTCATTTCACTTAAAAGGTGAAACAAATAAGACGACCCTCACATAACGATATTACTTGGTTCCCCAAGTAGCGTCATTATGCAGAAAACATCATTATTCGAATAATGACAAAAAAGGTAGTTATTCGAATAACGACAAAAAGTTGTTATTCGAATAACGACAGTAAAATACATCGTTATTCGAATAACTATTTTTGTCATTATTCAAATGATCACATGGGGTGCGTCAGTAGCATCGTTAATCGAAAATGACGCTATTCGAACGTGTTGTTAGATGGGGGTTCACTGTATATGAGATAGACTCACTACATGCAAAGCGAGATATGTCATGCCTTAATTCATTATAATTGTGATGATCATGGTGTACAGTGTACATGAGATTATGTGATGATTATGGGGTACATGAGGTTAGGGGTTTTCATAAGCTGTAAGCCTTAAGCATCAATATTATAACAAAGTAAGGCTTGAACTATCTCGCTTTGCATGTAATGTGTCTATCTCATATATTTGTTTCACCTTTACTGAACTGAATGAACATTTGCACGATATTCTAATTTTCCGAGTTTCACCTGTATATTCCCTGTGCATAGGATGCTAGCTACAACTGTTTTCATCCCAAGGAGTGGTGAAAAGAAAGTGCTGTCTGGCCAAGACTTGTCATATTACTAAGCCTAGGAGTGAACCTGTGGCCTGACTCAGTGGCAAAGATCCGATCTCAGTTCCAGTTAGAGTAGACTCACTTTACTATTTATCTCAATGAGTCTGCTCTAGTTGGGACTCAATTTGGATTTAGCCCAGTATCAATTTTACATACAGTATGTCAAACAAAGAAAGCTGTAAACGAAATAACTTATTTATTTATTTATTTATTTATTTATTTATTTATTTATTTATTTATTTATTACGTATTTATATATGCCGCCCACTCAGGAAGAACCCGACTCAGGGCGGCATTACAACAAATTCTAAAAACATATAAAAACACTTTAAAAACCCCATATCCCACCCACTTAAAAAACCCCTTATCCCACCCATCCATCCCACCCACTCTAAAAAAGGAAGAGAGAGTTCTTAATTCTTTACGTAAGCCAGCAGGCGGGGACCGTGATCCCATTCGGGCCCCACACCTGCCCTGCCAGCCAGGTCTTCAATCCTTTCCTGAAGGGCAGCAATTCTCTTTGAAGTCTTAGATCTGTTGGCAGGAGGTTCCAGAGAGTTGGTGCGGCCACGGAGAAGGCCCTCCTTCGGGTGCTAGACAGATGTGCACCCCTAACTGATGGCACCATTAGAGAGCCCCTCCGGTCCACTCTGGTTGGACGGGTAGACACTCTTGGGACGATGCGGTCTCTAAAGTATCCTGGCCCACTGCCATATAGGGCTTTAAAGGTCAAAACCAGCACCTTGAATTGCACCCGGAGACAAACTGGTAACCAGTGCAGCTCCCGAAGTAGCGGTGAGGCATAGGCATATCGCCCACATCCCATCACCACCCGGGCTGCCGCATTCTGGACCAGCTGCAGCCTCCGAATGGTCGTCAAGGGCAGCCCCATGTAGAGCGCATTACAATAATCTAGTCAGGAAGTAACCAGAGCATGGGTGACCATAAGCAAGGAGCCCCGGTCCAGGAGCGTGCGCAATTGGCGAATCACCCGAAGTTGGGCAAAAGCCCTCCTGGCCACAGCCGCCACTTGTTCTTCCAGCAGCAGCCGTGAATTCTTACAAATTATTGCCATTTATGAAAGTTGCTTTCCATCCAAACCATCCAAATAGTTGCTAAGAGTATAACCGTGAGTGCCATAAGCTGATTTCTCAAGAGCACACCGGTTCTGTATGCGTAAACATCCATTCTACCCAGTTCTTGAAACACCTTCATTTCACTCTATGGAATCAACTGAAACCTTCTAAAACCCTTTTCTCCAGTAATAACCTTCCATTTTTGCAATTTTTAAGACAGTGGTTTAGTGAATTGAGTGAAACATTGTAAAATTTAAAATTGTACAAAGTTTCATTTTATCAACTGATGTTTAAGGGTTTACATGCAATGTATTGCTTTTCTTTCTACCTCTGGTAGGACAGGAATAGAATATTTTTGTTACTAGCAATTGCTATCCACAACATATTGTGATTTGCTATTTACAGTTAAGGGAGAAAAAAAAGAAATAAGTGAACAGAGAACTTAGAACAGAACTGTGACTATTACTCAAGTTCATTTCCCCTTTTAATTCAAAACATTTTCCAGTAAGGTTAACAATATGCTCAGTAATTGCTCAGGAAGTTTATAATTTTCTGCCAACTACATTTTCCAATAGCCCAGGAAACTAGCTTGATAAAGTTAGTTCTTCTGTACACAAAATTGCTTCGTGGGGAGGAAGAGAAGCAGGAGGAAAATGAGGGAAGGAGGAAATTAATCTACTGCAAACTTTTCCAAGTAGAATTTCAATTAAAAATAACATTTGCAAAATTGATTGGAAAGACGTGAGTAAATTTATGTTAATGCAAGTAGGGAAGTTGTAAAAAAACAAAACAGTTTATATCCTCAAACCTCTGGAAAGCAAGAGAGTTAAATATTACCTAAGAAAGCATGAGAATAAGAAATTCAAGTAAAAGCAGAAAATGTTCATGGCATGCAGTTTATCTTTCATATAAGAGCATGTGTGCATTTGTGAACAGATTTTACTATATTACTCAGAGGTACTATTATATATTTCAAGCAAGGGCGATCTTTAATCTTTGGGATTTTTTTTTCTTGACCCCATGGGAATTCCAAACTACTGGAGTTAGTGAGTCTTGTGTTTCTTTAACCCCACTGAATATTCCAGTATCAGACAAAATGCAAAGCACATGTGTGTGTTTTGCAACTCATCAGAAAGCAGCATGGGGTTATTTGTTTTTTTGTTTCAACATATTATCTTTGCTTACGGGGTGGGTGGGTGGGGAGGTCCATGGGGAAACAGAAATAGTTTTATTGGGACAGGTTTTGAAAAATCCCAGTTGTCTTTTTCACAAACAAATAAACAAAGGCTGTCAAGTCAATTCTGATTATGAAGACCCTTTCTGGGGTTTCTCATCTTTTGGGGATACCCTGGGACGGTGCAGCTTGCCCACAGTTAAATAGGCTGGCTCTTCTCCCAGGAAGCACAGTGGGGAACTGAACACCAAACCTCTTGCTCCGCAGGCAGATGCCCATACACAATTGTTAAATGTCTACTTTGTAGGACTAATTCTATGAGAATTCTGGAAGAAAACATTACACTGGGTTACTAAAATATCCTGTCTGCCTGGATAATATTTAGTAATAGTCTTGCCAACTATTCTTTTTTGCTTCCTCTTTTACCCCATCGGGTGTCAAGGGAGATGCAAGGTTCTTGTTCTGGCACATCTAGCAGCCTCACCCAGTGTTATTAGGTGTTCTTGTAATATTTCTTTGATATTATCTCTCCACCTTCCTCTGGGTTTGCCTCATGGTCTTTGTCCTTCTCCTCTTTCCACATATGCCTTGTAAGGTATGAAATTCCAAGACATTCTCTCCAGATGGGCAAACCACTTTATTTGTTGTCTCTGTATACAGTACAAGATTTGTTCTATTCCAGTTGTTTTCCTTATAACCTCATTCCTGTTTTTATCCCTTCTAGTAACTCCAGCAGCCTTCCTCAGGCATCTGATTTCTGTGGTTACCATACCAGCTTTTGCTTATGTTTTGTTGTGAGTGTCCTTGTTTGGCACTGGTAACATAAGGTGGAGATGAATATGCTTTGTATAAGGTACTATTGAGAGTCAGAATGAATGATAGGAGACTATAAGGGGAAGTAGCCTGCCTTGAATAAAAAGAGAGAGCGTGACAGAGTTATAGAGCAATGTTGTCATGGCAAGAATTGCTGTAATGGCAAACACTTCTCTCTAAAACTATTTACAGCATTATCAATCAGTGATTTTATACGAACTTCAGTTGTCAGGTCCCATTCTAGGAAACTGTTCTTATCTGTGTGTCCTGTGGCATTTTCTTTGTGAAAGAAAGCTATCCTTTTATTTCCAACCAGAAATTTGTATAACTGATGTACTTGTGACTTGTGTTTTCTGCTGCTAAGGGAATATATCACAGAGATGAAAAACAATTTCCTATTTTCAGTCTCCAGAATAAATGTGTACAGCATTCTTAAATTCTCAAGTGCTGAAAGATACTGCTTGCAACTTCTTTTACTAGATTTAACAGCAATTGCTTTTATAGCTTATAAACAGTCTTTTCTACCATTTTGGATCTCTGCCGACGTAGGTTTGATTTATGAGGGCAGAGGAAAATGATGATTAAGATTTCATAATGATCTCTTTGTCCTAAGAAACTGTCTAGGAGTCACTGATTCACAAATCCCTTACAGATAATTTAATATAAATAGCTATATGAGTTTGCTCAGAAGTCAATGATTCAAATTACCGATTTCAATAGCCAGTACTGTATTTGCTCCCCTGCATATATATACTGTATTGAATGTGTTGATGTGGAAAATAAATTAAATGTTTGCGATGTTTAATAAATGAAGCACTTTGGTTCTCAGACAGTAATTCAGGAACATGAAGTCCTTGATGATGTTGTGGTATGAAGGAAATGCATATTCAGAACAATGATAGCAGGATAATTGTCAAATATCTGTTGACAGTTTAGAAGGAATGGTTCCATCAATACACTGGGTATTTGGAGTTCCCAAATCAAGTAGCTGAAATAAATCCATTGGATAAGGCCTTTAGGTGAAGTCACTGTGAACTCTACTAGAATCTGTCACGATGTCTGTCATTGTCTTGTAGTGCAGGGGTTCCCAAACTTTTTAGCATCGTGGGCTGGTCACATGGTTCCTCCCACTGGAAGTAGAAGTAAAACATGCTGTAAATGTAAATGTGTTTATGACAGCCACGGGTGCATTACGGCAATGTTTTGCACATGCGTGGGCATGTTTAACTTCCACTTCCAGGAACGTCGCAGGTGGTGTGGGCTGGGTTATTAGGCAGCGTGGGCCAGATGTGGCCAACGGGCTATAGTTTGGGAACCCCGCTCTAGTATTATTTGTTTGCTGTTCTTAGGGATGTTGGAACAGGATTTCTTGTTAATGCATGAAAACCTACAACAAATGGTACAAAGCAAACTATTACGTCAGTAACACTGCACTTACTTTTGAGATCAGAACATTTGGATTGTTGATAGTTTTAGCTGTGAATTAAAGACTTGAGCATTTATTCTGTTTTCAGACAATAAGGTGTGTTATGAGGTACACTTTCTGTAATACTCAGGAGAGGGGGTGGGGTGAAAAGGTGAGTGCATTATTATTAAACATTCATTTTAGAGGACATCCAGGTGGTGTGGGACAGTCATATGGCTGGGAATTTGTGGGAACTGAATTCTAAACATTGGAGTACTAAATGTTGAATACCGCTATTTTAAAGAATTATGAAGAATGTACAAATGTATATGATTTCCATTATTGGTTTTATTTTGCTCTTCTGTTAACCAATATTTTGCAAGATAAACACAAGACTTCTGTTCTCAAGTATATGTCTGATTGTTTGGTTGTTACAGCAGAAACTCTGGTGAAAAAAGTAGGAGGTATATTGGAATGCTTTTATTTTTCCAAGTGTTATTCTCCTTAGTCAAATTGGCCAAAAAAGGCATCCACAGTACACACTCCTGTTTAGCTCTCACTTGCACTGCAAGAAACAGTGAAACAAGCATGATCTTCCTTGCCTTATCTATTCAAATAAGAGAAATTCCTGCTTCCTCCCCAAACTCTTGAGTAAATGCAAGAAGACTTAAAGGAGAGGCTTGGTGGCTTGATCTGGGTAGTGAACAAAGTCAATATTTATGGTTTGTCTAATAACTGCAAGTATGCATACAATGAGAGATAGAATAAATATATCCACTAAATATAGCAGAACAAGTCAATAAAAAGAGCAGAACAGCTAATGTAATATTGTTTAGGAACACTTTTGTATGCATATAGCAAAAGAGTAAATTGCTTAAGTCACTTTGTAATGGAAGTACCGGTAATCTTTACATCTTACCAGGGATGGCCAACTTTGGTGCCACAGATGTTCCTGGACTTCAATTCCCAGAGGCTTCGATCAGCAGGTGTGCTGACGTTGGCTTCTGGGAATTGAAGTCCAAGAACACCTGGGGCACCAAGGTTGGTCATCCCTATGTCAGTGAGAAAACTCCTTGCATTCAGTATGGGTAGCACCTATTGAGCAGTTATTATAAAGTTAGTTTTGGGTGTGATGGTTCCTACCTGCTCTGACCTCAGAAGTTTCAGCTTTTAAACTGATAACTGGGGGAAAGCCGACAGGAGCTGGGCAGCATCCGGTTCGGGAAAGTGTGTACTTGAGTAGTGAGGAGGATGCAAAAATTACTGAGCAGAGCAAGGAGCTAGTCACCAGCACTCTAGCAGAAGGATGCAAGAGGCAGTCTAACAATGCAACTGGACTCAAAAGACTGTATCAGGAAAGCATATATAAATGCTTGTATACAAATGCCAGAAGCCTCCGGAACAAAATAGGGGAGCTGGAATACTTAGCAATAGATAAGAATATTGATATTATTGGTATCACTGAAACCTGGTGGACGGATGATAACCAATGGGATACAGTTATCCCAGGATACAAACTGTACAGGAAGGATAGGAAGGGGCAAACAGGAGGTGGTGTAGCCTTGTATGTCAAAGGAGTGATAAAATCGTATGAATTGGAATATCTAGGTGATTTGGAGTCACCATTAGAAGCTCTGTGGGTAAGAGTACCAGGCCGCAAGGATGGTCTAATAGTAGACATATACTATCGGCCTCCGACCCAAACTCTTGAGGGAGACTGGCAGTTGGAGAATGTTGTAAAGGAGGCATCCAATCAAATAAATACAAAGTAAATCATAAGTACGGGGGAAGGGGAGGGGGAAATACAACAACATACAGAAATAACAGTGCAAAATACAAATAATAATACAAGTCACAATAAACTTTACAAAAAATATCAAGTCAAGTCAATAATACAATTTACAATTACAAAAATCACATAATTATAAAGCAACATAACCTAAACCCACTCACTGAGTCCGAAGAACATGGAAGGAGTCCTTCAGCCCATGGTTGTGGGTGTCCTATTGAACCCTCCCGCTAACCAGGCTGGGAGGGAAAGAGATGTCGTCCGCAGCGGCAGCGGCCTCACATCCCCGGCCGGTGACGGACTCCAGGGAGAGGCAGCAAAGTCCTTGGTCCTAAGGTTGCGGGCAACCTTTTGAGCCCTCCTGGAAACAAGGCTGGGAGGGGGGGAAAGACATCATATGCAGCAGCAGCTGCCTCGAATCCCCGGCCAGTGACATGGGGCTCCGAAGAGAGGCAGCAAAGTTGCCGGGCATCAGTGTTGGAGACAGGGGGGGACAGCCGCTTTTAAGGCCACGAAAACGCGAGCCAGAGTGCAGGCAATGGAGAGGTCTCGGGCAGACCTCGGTGGGCCGGTGAGTCAGGGCCAGTAGTTCTTTATCTCTCCCAGGCCTGGAAGGGGCCAGCCCTGAAACAGCTGTGCTGGTGGCAAATTCCTCAGTGGGCCAGTGAGTCGGGGCCAGCAGTTCTTTATCCCTCCCGGGCGGGGAGGGGCCGGCCCTGAAACAGCTGTGCCGGTGGCAAATTCCTTGGATGAAATAAGGTAATATAGCACCAAACACATCCACTTAATGTATACCAACCTCCTAGATCACGGGTCAGCAAACATGGCTCTCCAGGTGTTCTTATACTTCAATTACCAGAAGGCCAAGTCAGTACAACTGCTGATCAGCGCTTTTGGGAATTGAATTCCAAGAACATCGGGAAAGCCAAGTTTGCTGACCCCTGCCTTAGATGATTGTTAACATTGAGGAAGTTTTCTGCACATCTCTCTAGCTCTAAATATATAACAGAAATTCATTCATACCTTTCAAGGAACTTATACTGAAAGTGGATGGGTACAGGTGGGGTAGCCACCACTTTTCATGGTTGCCATTTCTCTTCATGTTAAACCATTCTTTCTAGTTACTACTTCACAGCAAAGTAGTAGTAGCCATCCATGAGAAAGCAGGAACTAGGTAGTTATATCTTTAGCATCAAATTACTGTATTTTCTGGCATATAAGACTACTTTTTAACCCCGAAAAATCTGTGCCAAAGTCGGGGGTCGTCTTATAGGACAGGTACTTAACTGCAGCTTGTTTCCCCTTGCTTCATATGTCCGGCGCATAAGGTGGGGGGTGCCTCGGCCGAGTCCCTGCTCTGTGAGGGGAGTATGAAGCAAGGGGAAGCAAGCTGCACACATTTTCCTGTACCTCGAGGAGGAGAACGTGAGCGTGGAATGGCTCTCCACCAGAACCTGCCCATTCGACTCGGAGGGCTGCGCGTCTTCAGGTTGAGTGTGGGTTAATTTTTATTTGGTGTACATTGGAAGAGAGGTAGTCCTATACGGCAAGTATATTCCAAACTCTATATTTTAACTGGAAAAGTTGGGGGTCATCTTATATGCCCAGTCGTCTTATACGCCGGAAAATACGGTATTTTTTTTTACTAGTTTTCTTTCACATCTCATTGCTCTGCAGCAGGAATTCTCAACGTTTTTTAGCCAGTTGAGTGGGCCAGACTGGTGGTTCCCCCTGCTGTAAATGCTGCCATAAAACACATCCGTGGCTGCTGTAAACATGTTTACGATGGCCGCAGACTCATTTACCGTTGCACTAAACATGTTTATTATGACCATGGACTCATTTACGGCTGTCATAAACGCATGGCTATAAATGAGTCTGTGGCCGATTCCAGGGGTGGCTGGAGCAAAGTCAGAGGGGCAGATTATTTGGAGCCATGGGCCGGATCCCATCCGTGGACCATAGTTTGCGGACCCCCGCTCTACAGCTAGTGACTTGCAAGTGTTGGCAGATTCCAGCTCCCTGGTCCATCTGACCAGTGATGAAGGTTGATGAAAGTAAGAGTGTGGAGAAGAGGGGGGGTACTCACTATGTGCCTTGACCTTGATTAAGTCATTCTCAAATCGCAGAGTTGCTGTGGAGATTGAATGAGATGACATCATGTATGCTATCCTGAACAACTTTGAGGGAGAATGTTGATCATAAAGATATGTTGCACAGCTATCTGTGATTTTTGCAATATCCTCTGTGACTTTCTCCTTCTGTCGTTTATTTAATAATAATTTCCAGAACTCTTAACTTCCATCCCACCTAAACTGCTCCATTAGATTTTAGCCAACATTTCACAGAGCCTCAAGACCAGTGATGGTGAACCTTTTAGAGATCGAGTGCCCAAACTGCAACCCAAAATCTACTTATTTATTGCAAAGTGCCAACACAGCAACAAGGGAGGGAGGAAATGCCCCCATTGGGCTGCTGGGCAGAGGGGTTGTGCGAACTCTGTGCTGGGGTGACTGCACAAGTGCCCATAGAGAGGGCTCCAAGTACCACATCGGGCTCCAAGTACCACAGTACCACTTCGGATTCGCCACCACTTCCCCAGACTATCTCCCATTTAAACCTAGCTTGTCCAAGGCTGGTTGTTCTACCCTTCTGGATAGGGGATTGGGTCTCCTTTGTGTTCTGAATCTCAACTAGCCTACCTAGTTGCTGTGGAGATGGCAAAATCGAGTTTTCAATGTGATTTATTGTACCATCTTTTGTGAGTCTGTGTTTTTTAACCTAACTGCCCTATCATAAATTTTATTTGCTGCTTGACCACTTTGTCTTTCCAGTCTGAACAATTTTAGTGCTGTTTTTATGTCTTCAGAAAACAGTATTTTGGTGGTAGTAGGTTTTGGGGGAGGGGGGTTAGTCAGGAATGCTAACAGTACTTCTTAAAATAGGCTGATATCAAATGCCCACTGCAAACTGAAGTACAGTAATACCTCATACAAAGTCCGCTTCGTACAACATCGAATTCATACAACATCACCTAATTCCTTGAAAAAAGTTGCCTCATACAAAGTCGCTGCGACTTATTTTGGTTAGGTTTTATTTGTGTTTTGTGTGATATTGTGATATTTTGTTATGTTTTTGACTTATTTTTACTCTTGTGGCCTCTGGGTGGGGCTGTTGAGTCTTTTTGAGTTGTTTTTACGATTGTGCCCTGCAGGTGGGGCTGCTAGGGATTTTGGTTTCATTTTAGGTGTTTTTTCTCTTCTGGTCTCTGGGTGGTGCTTCTTCCGGTAAGTCGTCTTTGTTTGTTCATTTTGTTTGTTCCGGACGTCGTGGAGGGAAGACATGTGGTGGTGAGTTGGCTGGTTTTATTTATTTAGGGTGTTTGTTTTTTGAATGTTTAGTGGTGGTGTTTATTTTTGTTATTGTTTGTTTTGGTTTAGTTTTAGGTTTGGTTATTTCTGGTTTTATTTATTTTTCTTGTTTGTTTTTGTGATTTGTGGTTTTTTAATTTTCTAGTTAGGTGTTTTGTTAGTGGTTTTGTTTATTAGTTGGTGTTTGTGTTTTTTGTTATTTTTGTTTTTTTAATGGTTTTTTAATGGTTTTTTAATGGTTATTTTTAATTTTGGGGGGATTTTTGGAGTTGTGTGTGGAGTGGGCTTGGTGGCCTGGGCTTGGTGTCCAGGCCATGGGAACCCCAGCACCGCTTCAGGCGGCATTGGGGGTGGGCTTCCCTTCCCGCGGCCTGGCCTTGGTGGCCGGGTCGCGGGAACCCCAGCGCCGCTTCAGTCAGCGTTGGGGGTGGGCTTCCCTTCCTGTGGCCTGGCCTCGGTGGCCTGGCCGCGGGAACCCCAATGCCGCTTCAGGTGGCGTGGGGGGTGGGCTTCCCTTCCTGCGGCCTGGCCTCATTGGTTGGGAAGCGGGAACCCCAGCACCGGTTCAGGCGGCATTGGGGGGTGGCCTTACCTTCCCGCGGCCTGGCCTCGGTGGCCAGGCCGCGGGAACCCCAATGCCGCTTTAGGCAGTGTTGGGGGGTGGGCTTCCCTTCCCACGGCCTGGCCTCGCTGGCTGGGCTGCGGGAACCCCAGTGCTGCTTCAGGGTGCTTGTTTGTTTTTAACTTTTGCGCGGCGGCCTTCTCAGCATTCTGGGCACTCATGGTATGCAGGACTCTGGGTCTTGTAGTTTTCGGTTTTTGTTTACCGTTTGTGAAGCGTTTTTTTTCCTGCGGCTTGTTTTTGATTGGCCGCAGCGCATTTCTGAATGTTCCTTTTGCTCGCGCCGCTCAGCCTGATTGGCTGCGGCACGGCGCAAGGAATGTTGGGACTTGAAGTTTGTTTTCTTTGACTGCGTTCGTGGGTCTCCTGCCTCACTCTCACATGCTCTCAAAGCTATAATCACATGCTTTTTTAAAAAAGCATTATAATAACACAAATAAAAATAATTCTATTTAATTTTTAACAATCCATTCTAAATGTTTAAAAGTCTGCATGTTTTTCTGCCCCGTTGGCTGAAATCTTGTTAGTATTATATCATCTCAACAATGGCAATTTTTGCTGATTAAAGACTTCGTCCTATTCCCTAGTCCCATGCCTTGTAGACTGTGAAAAGGTTAACACAGGATGTATTGACCAAACATAGGAATTATTTAATTGGCAAAAGTCACCCTCTGCTATACCATCAGGGACTCAGGCAACCATTTTGGTTTATTTTGACTATTGTTTAGTTCTTTTAAAATATAAAGTCTACAAAGGAAAACCTTCATCTCTTTATTTTTCTTGCATTTAATTATATATCCAGGTTGCTGAGAGTTACTTCAGAGCACAGATATGCTTTGAGTTAGATGGAACGGAGAAAGAGAATTTGATATTATCTGCATATTGATGATTCTAAACTCCCGATATCACAGATTGCTTTGGAGAGTTACTCAACTTCTTTTTATAATTAAATTTTTCATTTTTCATAATAACAACTAAAAATAAAACAAACCACATATTCTCAGCTTCTGAAGGCAGTTTTTCTTGAACCACAAAGAGCTGTTGTTGTTGTTTTTTTTAAAAGAAACAATGCCATTCTTTGAACACATAGTACTGTAGTCTACTTCTTTGGCACTTTGCATATTTTTCAACTTTCCAACAACATTTCTATTTATTTTTTTAGTTTTCCAAAGCTTGAACACTTTCTAGAAATTTTAAATATTTAGATCATAGTTATAGTAATTCTTCCTCAAGAAATATATCAAAAAATTCACAATTCAGTGTCTTTGACAGTTGACATACGGAACATTTAGTCTGCATTTTTGTTGTCAGATAAATTTATGTGAAAGTAATTCCCAGTGATCTTGGTAGGACATTAGTTTTTTCAATTTGGGATAAACGTTCAGGATTGGGTGGAGTGGGTTGGTTTTTTTACCATTTCTTAAAAGGCAAACTGCCGCTGCCGCGCTCCTGGCCCCGGTGGGGGCAAAGAGGCCCTCCTGGCCACACCATCAACCTGGTGTTCCTAGGCCCTGCCCTCCTCCCTCCCTTGGACTCTAAAGGCAGGGGATTTCATGGGTGGTCTTGGTTGATTTGTATTTATTGCATTTTTGCATTATTATTGTTATAATACTATGTACTGTTATGTAATTTTGCATTTTTTTTACTTGTAAAACTGTATTTTTGCTTTGTACTATTGTAATATTTTTTCCTGTATGTTTCTATATATTGTGAACCGCTTTGGGTCGTCTGCTAGATGAGAAAGCGGTATATAAAAATAAATTCAACTCAAATCAAATATGCTACATGCTGATCTTTTATTCTATTCATATATACAAAGGAAGAAAAAAGGTGAAACTGTCTTCTTGCAAACCTTTCTCACTGTTTCACTGCTTGTCCAGTGCTCTTCCTTTTAATAGCATGGGATTACACAGCATTATCATCTTCAGATTGACTCAGGTGGCACTATTTTTATTTAATCTGTATTAAGGTTTCATTGTGCATCTGTGGTCTTGCAGTGTAGTGGTAATGCGATTTGCTATTTTTATAGAAATCGGCATGGCTTAATAAATCCTGTCACCACCAAGAAATGAAAAGATTACTCATGAACTCTGGTGCTTCCCGTTGGTGAGAGTGTACATTTTTACGTTTCCTCTGGTTGCTGTCAGAGCAGTCTAATCTTATTAAACTTCCACAAGGGTAATCATGTTAGTATGTTGTGGCAAGAACAGCCAAGGACCTTTAAGACTAATCTCTGTATTTGGCATAAGATTTCATGGAGAGCATGGAAACTTCATCAGATGCATCTGAAGAAATGGGCTGTAGGCCAAGAAAGTTTATGTCAAATAAAACCTCTGAGTACCTAAGGTGCCACAATACTTTTTATTTTTTAAAAACGTTTTGATGCTACCATTCTGGATATGGCTATAGATCTGTACATAAACACCAGGGAGAAACATCAATTTAATGCCATTGTTCTTACTTCTGAGTATATGTCTGTATTAAGTGATGACCTATGGAAAGTACTGTAGACAATTGTCCCCATGGGGTACAAAATAAGTGCTTGTGTATAAACATGTGCATAATATTCTTCAAACACATCCAAAGACTTAAGCTAGCTATGTTACGTTATTACAGTTAAGAGTAAAGTCTTGTGGTAGCTTGAAAGCTAACATGTTTTATTGGCGTAAGTTCTCATTTGCTTTGAAAGACATACATATAACATCTTCTATTAGGCCAGTTTCCACTGATATTTCATAGTTCTAAAAGACAATGTGCCAGACATTTAATTGGCTTGCTGGTATGCTAGGAGATGCAAGGTCTTTTTTTTTTCATGTATAAAATAAAAATGCCAAACTTCTAAAACTTCACAGTTTTTTCAAGCTCCTTTATAACTTGTAATGTATGGGTTAAGCTTACCATTAAAGCAGTCAGCCAAACCCTTGTTTAGCCAAGAACTAGTACAACGACCATCTCAATTTTGATTAACATGAAAATTTTCTTCAAGAAAACTGAAGAAATCTTAGAATTGTATGAAATTCAAGATTTCATACAATATAAGATCTAACACAACGATCCAATGTTGGTGGTGGTTGTCATTTAGGGATTGTGTTGGCTCAAGTCGTTAAAACATGGAACTTGACAACTGGAAGGTCGGAGTTCGATACCCGAGTACTTAAGTGGTCTTTTTGATTTAGTTAACTTTTAAGCATGTTTTGATTTGTTCTCAAATATCCTGTCAATCCATATTTTAATTAACTTCTAAGTAGATAAAAGGAAAAAGTGAACCCTCCAGGTAAAAGAATCTAATGGCAGACCCATATAAGATAAATTTACTGAATGGATAACAAACTGTATATATACCAAATAGAAAGGGATCTAAATTATTAATTTCATCCATAGGAATACTCATGGTTCACTTTACCTCTCTGGCCCTAGGTTTCCTAGGTCTGGTGACTTCCAAGGATAGAGTCTTCAAAATGGGTATCACATCAGAACCCTTAGGCTATTTCCCCTCTTGAAGACATTGGTGCTTACTCTTTCTTGATATGCTGAAACTGATTTACCTGTAGAAAGCCATAAAGGACAGGGTTTCCTGGAACGGACAGCTGAATGAACTTTGCCAATTTGGGGTTAAGAACTCAGCCAAACGATTGTAATAGGATGGGTTTAAGGAGCCCATTTTGTATGTTTGAATAGAATGCAGTGTCCAGATTTGACTGGATTTCAGCGGTTTCCTCAGAAATATTTTCCAGATATATCTCAGTGGGTTGTAGAGTAGACCTCCTGCACTTAGGGTCTAGGCTTCAAAGCCTTGCGCTTCTTGGGGAAAAAGATGACTGCACACATAGAGGTCACTGTGTTGCAGAGAATCCATGTTTGTCATTGCTGTCACAGAGCTGCTGCCATCTTTAAACTGAGTCTGAGACTATGCTCTGATCTGTTCCATGTCTTTCTTGGTCTCCATTCTGGTCATTCATCCTTATTGCAGCAGCATTTCTTTGAAGACTATGGAATGCATTTGTCCAATTCTGTGGAACATCTTTGCGGGGTGGTGGTGGTGGTGTTAGTGTAAGTGTACCATGACCATGCATCTTACCATACCTGTCAAGTATCCCGGATTGCCCGGGATTGGCTGGGATTTCCCATAATTCAGCGCCGCAAACTCTGCTTCCCCGCTGCCATCCTGTAATTTGACAGCAGGGAAAGTAGTTACTGAGCATCCCCTTCTACACAGAACCCTTCTACGCATGCATAGAAGGGTTCTACGCATGCGTAGAAGGATTCAGCACAGTAACCTTCTGCGCAGAACCCTTCTATGCATGCGTAGAAGCTTTCTGCGCATGCGTAGAAGGCTTCTGCACAGAAGGCTAATGCGTAGAAGCCTTCTGCGCATGTGTAGAAGTGTTCTACGCAGAAGGCTACTGCGCAGGTCCCGTATTCTCTGGAGCTGCACTTGACAGGTATGCAGCTAACCAACCTAGTTCCATATATCAAAAGAATAGCCAGTAGCAGCAAATAACAGAAAAATGGCTAAACTCAGATTTGTTGTCTTCCAATGATGAATCAAATATGTCTACATGTAGAGATCTGGAGCTACAGATCTTTACATGTAGAGCAGTGTTTCCCAACCTTTGGTTTTGGGACTTCAATTCCCAGAAGCCTAAGTCAGTTCTCCAAATTAGTGAACAGCCAATGTACTGACTTAGGCTTCTGGGAATTTAAGTCTCCCTGTGGGGCATGGGCTCCACGTTCGGAACCACTACTTTAGAGACTTTGGTACATAATACATTTATACAGTGTTTGGCCTGTCCCGTTCACAGTAGAACACTCAGTCATGTGCATTTCCTATAATAGCTGTCATGAGCTTAGAGCAAAGGGGCAATCTTATGATTTGTTAGTTTTGTTGATATTTTTTCCTCCAGGAAGAAAACCTAAATTTGAGGTAGATGAGTTGGTATGCCTGTAGGCCAATTTTCTTCCTCTGGGATCACCCAGGTACATGGATTGCTATAAATGAGAGGAAAAGATGAAATAAGCTTTCACTACAAATCTGTTTCTGGTTTGGGGAGAAAATGGAGGTTGTGGTGTCAAGCATTTCAGTGTAACTTTGCAACCTGTAACCTGTAAACTTTGTAAACCTGTAAACTGCTACTGCTTCAAGCTTCCAATAAATGATACTTAATTTCCCCACTGGGGAACTCCTGGTTTTGTGGCATGGGGTGAAAGAGTCTGATGGGCTGGAGGGAACACAGAAACAGTCTTTGAAGCCCTTATCCCAGGGGACTATAAATTCTTTAGTACTGATTTGACTTTAAACAGTGTTTTAAGAGAGAATAGTGCCATAATTCTGCTCCCACAGATGAATACAGTGGGTATAACTATTGTCCTCTAAATACAAAAACAGTAATTAAATATCTCTACAAACCATTCTGCATCTATTGAAATTTTAACATAATCTAAGATGTGTTCTTCTGTGTCTAGGCCAGACGTAAAACCGCCAAAATGAAGGCGCCTTTTGGCAAGTTCCTTCTGCAGTTCCTTCTGCCTGACCTAGTGTGAGAAAGATTAGCTGGCAACACAAGGTTGCCGTTACCAGGGTACGCCCGATTGTGGTTCAAAAATACCACAATATTCGAGGAGGCTCTTTCTGTTAAAAAGCAATCAACTGATCTCAGAGTAGAGCAATACTGCTAGGAAATGATATTGATAGCAGAGATGAATGATGACAGCCGTATTTGGGGAAAGAGAAACTATATTCATTAAGAAACAAGCAGTCTCTCAAATTAATGGCAACTGCCTAAAACGTTTTGCAATGAAATCGATTTTCAAAGGATCGGACTCGACTGTGCAATTGAACAACAACAATTCTGGTTCAGTAATTTGGAGTGGGGTTTGGGGAATATTTTCCAGTTTTCTGATTATTTAGCTTAATCCTGTTACTTGGATTTCTTAACTCTCATGCTGAGCTAAAATTGTTTGGGAAAGGTGTGTTTTATTTACACTTTCAGTTCTACAAAAAAAAATAATCCCTTTTTTTACACCTTTCTAAAAAGGTGCAGTACTGTTTGCAAGTGAGACCATGACAAAGATTAAAAAGAGGCGTTGAGCGACTGGGTAGACACTACTTTATTCTGGAACCGGTGTGTGTCGTGGAATAGTTGGTAAGATGAGGAGTTCGACCTGGTTCCCTAGGCTCCTCTGTCATCTGCCATCCTCCAGAGTCCGCCCAGGTCTACGCCATACCTGTCAACCCGCGGCTCTGGAAAAATGGGACCTGCGCACATCGCTTGTGCGCAGGTCGCCTTCCACGCATGTGTGGAAAGGTTTTACCCCTTCCACGCATGCACGGAAGCACTACGCTGCTTGCGCAGCCCTTACACAAGCAACGTAGCACTTCCGCGCATGCGTGGAAGGGGTAAAACCCTTCTGCACATGCATGGAAAGCGTTTCCCCCGCTGCCAAATTACGGGGTTTTGGCAGCGTGGGCCGGGTTATGACGTCAATCGACGTCAATTTACAGGGTAATCCCGGCCAAATTGGGAAGGTTGACAGGTATGGTCTACGCCATTGTGTCAATGATGCTATCTAGCCATCTCATCCTCTGCCACCCCCTTTTCATTTTGCCTTCTATCTTTCCTAGCATCAGGGCCTTCTCCAGTGAGTCCTCTCGTCTCATTTGGTGGCCAAAGTACTTGAGCTTCAGCTTCAGTATTTGTCCTTCCAAAGAGCAGTCAATGTTGATTTCCTTTAGGATTGATTGCTTTGATCTCCTTGCAGTCCAAGGGACTCTCAAGAGTCTCCTCCAGCACCACAGTTCAAAGGCATTTATTCTTCTGCACTCAGCCTTCCTTATGGTCCAGCTCCCACAGCCATAGATTACTACTGGGAAGACCGTTGCTTTAACTATGCAGACTTTTGTCCCTACTTTTTATTATACAGCCTAGGTTTGTCATAGCATGCCTCCCTAGGAGTAAGCATCTTTTTATTTCATGTCTGCAGTCACAGTCTGCAGTTATCTTAGATTCCAAGAAACTAAAGTCTGTCACTGCTTCCATTTTCCCCCTTCTATTTGCTAGGGAGTGATGGGGCCATGATCTTGGCTGTTGTTTTTTAATGTTGAGTTTCAAGCCAGCTTTTGCAGTCTCCTCTTCCACCCTCATCAAAAGGCTCTT
Source organism: Bradypodion ventrale (assembly GCA_035047345.1). Lineage (NCBI taxonomy): Eukaryota > Metazoa > Chordata > Lepidosauria > Squamata > Chamaeleonidae > Bradypodion > Bradypodion ventrale. The sequence continues at coordinate 184,941,468 of JAWDJE010000001.1, read as the reverse complement.
TAGATCTTCTTCACTTTCTTCATTAGGGTAGTGTCATCTGCATATCTCAGGATGTTGATATTTCTCTCAGCATTCTTAATTCCAGCTTGTGCTTCATCCAGCTCTACATTATGCATGATGTACTCTGCATATCAGTTAAATAAATAGGGTGGCAATATACAGCCTTGTCGTACTCCTTTTCCTATTCTAAACCAATCAGTTGTTCCATATCCTGTCCTAACTGTTGCTTCTTGGCTCACATACAGGTTTCTCAGAAGACAGCTGAGGTGGTCTGGTACTCCCATATCTCTTTAAGGACTTGCCACAGTTTATTGTGATCAACACAATCAAAGGCTTTGGTGTAGTTAATAAAACAGAAGCAGACATTTTTCTGGTACTCCCTTGCTTTCTCCATGATCTAGTGAATGTTGGCAATTTTGTCTCTAGTTCTCCTGCCTCTTCAGAACCCAGCTTGTACTTCTGGAAGTTTTTGATTCATGTATTGCTGAAGCCTAGCTTGTAAGATCTTGAACATAACCTTGCTAGCTTATGAAACGAGTGCAATTGTACGATAATTTGACATATATCCTGTGTTGTTTTTTACTGCAAGCAATGAAAAGGGCAGTACAATGATTTAAATCCATTCCATGGGGCTCAGTGTTATACGAAAAAATTGCTATACGGTGCATGCATCGTATAGTGATTTTCCCTATGGGATGCATCGCACAACAATTTTTTTCGCTAAGTGGTTTTTCCCATTGAAAAATCATTTTATGATTTTTTCCATAGGGAAAATTGTTATGCAGGATGCCATTTCCTCCAAAAACCTAATTGTTATGTGATTTTGTTGCTATACGGGGCAATTGTTGTATGAGGTTTCACTGTACTTCTTATCTGAGCCATCTGGTTCAATATGCGATCTCTGATAGTTTGTGATCACTTAACGAAGAAATCCTTTTCAAGTGGAGAAATGTGTCAGCATAAGTAGCAATGATGGCTGTGTAAAGAGTTGCAGGTAGTGACAGACCTCTTACGCCAAAATTCCAAGAAGTATTTCGCAATTAAATGGCAAGAAAAGTTAGAAAAGCACCAATTTTTACTGTCCTTTACACTCAATCCCCATATTTATTGTCTATAGTCTTAGCAGGCATCTCTCTTCATCTTATGTATTGCTAATAAGGTACACCTTAGAGTAAACAAGAGAATATCAATCTTTTCCATATGAAAGGTGCCTTCCAAAGATATTCTAACCTTAAAACATACAGTTCTGCCTTTCTTTATGTATACTGCCACCATCTTGGAACAGGTGTTCAAACAGATAGCACATCTGTGTCAATCTCCCAGATTATATTTATGCAACACTTGTAAGTATAGAGGAGGAAAACATTTTGTGTTACTTGGTGGTATTTTCATTTCATCTCAGCATTTAGAAATACATTATTTTTTTCGCTACCAACCTGAAAGACAGGAAAAACCGAGGAAATGGTTAAGTCAGACCCCTGCCTCTGAGAAACAAATGAATGTTGACGCCATGGCTCCACTGTGCCTGTGGTACTCTCCAAGACAAAATTACACTGTGAAGCTCTTGTCATCTTTGAGAGGTTATTAAAAATCTCTTGGGACTAAGTGGAAGAGCCCTTCTTAGTGACTCAAAGGATACTTGCACATTCTTTGCCAGTCACACTGAATAGTATTCTGCCAAGCTATAGTATCTGCTTTTGCACCTGCCAAAACTTGGAGTACTCCCCCTTCAATATGCTTCTAGTGAGTTGCACTGCCAAGTTTATTTGAAGTTGCTTTTAATTTCTTCTTTATGTGCCTTTATGCTTCTGGCCCCCCACCTTAGATTTGTGGAGTGTGTGTGTGTGTGTGTGTGTGTGTGTGTGTGTGTGTGTGTGTGTGTGTGTGTGTGTTTAATAAAAATAATGCAAATTCATCTGATGTTTAGGAATAGTTTTTCTTGTCTTTTCGGTTGGAAGTAAAATAATAGAGTAATTCTAATGTAGTAAGAGCATTCCAGTAAGGAGGGCTGGGTTTCTTTCATATAGTTTACAAGGATTCAGATTCAATTATTTCTTAGAAGTGTTTAATAAAGGAAATGCACATTGAAGGCTTCAGAATAATTATCTCATTGCTAGCTTAGGTGTTCTGAACGATCTTAATGATATTGAGAAAGCTATTATCTCCCCTCCCTCCACTCCACTGTTTCAGAGCATATTTTGCATGCAGAATTCTCCAGGTTTAGTCTCCTCCCATTTCTATTAAAAAGGGTCACTGGTTGAGAAGGCCTTAGTGCAGAAAGATCTTAGAGAGCTGGTGCCAGTCAGAAAAGACCATGTTGGGCTGCTTCTCCGATCTAGAGCTCCAAATGGACTTCAACACCCTCTGTCTCTAGCCAGAGTGGTCACTGGAGGGCAGAGCAAAGGAAAGGCTGATCACATTTTCCCTTATTGTTGAAAGCAAATTCTTATGTTCCAAGGTGTGCCACATATCAGAATGAAATGGGACCACTAATATACCATCCTTTTCAGCACTGATCATTCAGGGGAGCTATTTCTGGCTCAGGTTCATACCTCTGACATGGTGGCAGTTGCAGGATATAATTATGAACATAGGTCTGGGGAGAGTCTGCACTGAAGACATGTAATATTCCAGTGACCTGTCTCCCATTCAAACCTTCTTTGTTTGTTTGTTTGTTTGTTTTAGAGATGTATGTCTTTATTGCAATGCTTGAATGAATGCAAAATCTTGCAGAAGTTGCTCTTTTCTGATAACAAAAATGTCATATGTGCTGCTGTAGCAATAGCCCTATAGATGAGTTAATAATAATAATAATAATAATAATAATAATAATAATAATAATAATAATAATAATAATAATAATAATAATAATAATAATAATAATAAGAACAACAACAACAACAACAACTACTACTACTACTACTACTAGCATAGTTTGCCTGGCGTTGCCGGGCTGTTATAAACTGTGATCAGCTTTTGGGGGTTTTTTTGTGGATTAAAAAAAGAACAAATGATGATATAATTGTTTCAAATTGTTTTATTTAACCAAATAATGTTTTAGTATGTGACTTTTTTTTGTTAATAGTTGTACAGTAGGTAATATTTTTAAAAATGTGAAAGTACATGTTTTTTACATTCAATGTTTTTAAACTGTGTTTAGATGTTTTGGGTTTTTATTTGAGTTAAAACTCAACACAGGATGCTATAAATCTTTTTATTTTATTTATTTAACATATGTTTGTTATTTGTGTAAACTTTTGATTTATTGTTATGTTTTTGACTTGTTTTTATTCTTGTGGCCTCTAGGTGGGGCTTCTTCCGGTAAGTAGTCTTTGTTTCTTCATTTCTGTTCCAATCTCGTGGAGGGAGGACATGCTGGTGAGTTCTCTGGTTTTCTTTCTTCTGGGGTTTTTTTTGGTGGGGGGGGTTGTGGTGGTGGGCTGGGAGGTGTTTCTATTTGTTCTTTTTTGTTTTGGTTGGGCTTTAGATGTGTGTAAGTGGTTTGTTTATTTCTGGTGTTGTTTATTTTTGTTATTTCATTGTTGTTTATTTGTGTAATTTGTGGTAGTTGTGTTGTTAGAGTTAGGTATTTTCGTGTTGTAGTTAGGTGTTTTGTATGTGCTTTTGTGGTATTATGGATGTTTTTGTTTGTGGATTTTGTGGTTTACTTTTTTTGTTTATTAATGGTTTTTTTAATTATTGATTTATTTTTGTTTTATTATTTTTTATTAATTTTGGTGTTTGTTTTTGGTGTGTACTTTAGCGTGAAGAATGGGCTGCCTGTTGATTCCTCTTTTCCCCATTGCTGCTTCGAATTTTGGTTTTGATGCATCAATGGGGAAAAGGAGGAGCCGGCAGTCAGCTCGCTCTTCCCCCGGTAAGGTTCATTAGGTAGGTCGGGGGAGAAGGAGGCAGAGAAGAGCTATCTGCCTGACGATGGTTCTCTCCTCTCTGTCTCCTTTCTCTCCCGGCTTAGCTAACCGGAGATCGGCAGACAGCGATCCATAAGGGGTGGTGCTCTTCCTTGTGGATTGCTGGCTCCTGCTTTTGTATTACTTCCATCGGAAGTACAAAGGCAGCAGCCAGTCATTTGCCAGGCAGGGTGCTTCCCCTGATGAACTGCTGTCTGTTTTGGGGGGGTTTTCCCACCCCGGCTCAACTTTCCTTGAGGCCGGCGGTGGTCTCGCCGTGTCTTCAGCGGGGTAGCGTGGAGGAGAGGGAGTCCCTCTTCTCCCTGTTGCTCCAGAAAAGAAGGTGGCAGGTGTCTCGCGGTGGAGTTTTGTGGCTTTTTGTTTTGCAAGGCTGTGAAGCGCTGCGTCCGTCTGCTGGGGACTTGCGCTCCCATTGCATTTTGTAAAATTTTTTTGCGCGCCAGCTTTCTCAGTGTTCTGCGTGCTCACGGCGCGCAGGACGCTGTGACTTGTAGTTTTGGGTTTGTGGTTTGCGTTTGTGCAGCGGTTTTTTCCTGCGGCTCGATTTTAATTGGCCACGCTGTGTTTCCCAATGTTCTTTTTGCTCACACCTCTCAGCCTGATGGCTGTGGCGTGGCGCGGCACAGAGAACATTGGGAAGTGAAGTTCTTTTCCTTTTTTGCATTCGTGGGGCTCTTGCCCCACTGGCGCCTTTCTCAACCCTGCAGTAACCTTCGGACCGGATTCAGGCGAGTGCAGGAGGCTCGGTATGGGATAGGATGGACGGGTGCAGAAATGTATAGCAAGTTCCAACGGTTAACCGTTGGATTTATAGGTATAGATAATAATAATAATAATAATAATAATAATAATAATAATAATAATAATAATAATAATAATAATAATAATAATAATAATAATAATAATAATAATAATAATAATAATAGGTTTATTTATATCCTGCTCTCCTGGCACAAGTGCCATTCAGAGCAGCTTTACAGCATAAGAAAAAAGAAAGCTGGAGGGCAGCGGCAGCAGTGGCCCTTTTTTGCTCTCCAGGCAGGTGAGGCCCAGAGGGTGGAGACAGCAGCGGTGGCGGCTCCAACTGCTTCCACTCCCCGGAGCCGGTGGTGTGGGCTCCAGGGCGAAGCAGAGAGCGCTGGAGGGCAGCGGTGCTGGCGTCCCTTTTCTGCTCTCCAGGCAATTACCAGTTATGGGGGCCCAGATGTTTTTGAATTATAGGACTCAGAATCACTGGTTTACTGCCTAGGATTTTGTGAGTTGAAGTCCATTTGTACCCCTACATTTGGGGTTACAGTGGCTTAGTGGTTAAGATGCCAAACTTGAAGACTGGAAGGTCAGAGTTCGATATCCGACTACTGCATGATGGAGTGAGCTCCCATCTCTGTCCTAGCTTTTGCCAACCTAGCAGTTGGAAAGCAAGAAATTACAAGTAGATAAACAGGGACCACTTTGGTGGGAAGGTAAACAGCATTTTGTGCACCCCGGTGTCTAGTCATGCCTGCCACATGTCCACAGAAATGTCTGCAAATGCAAACAGCGCTGGCTCTTTGGCTGTGAACAGAGATGAGCACTGAACCCTAGAGTCGGATATAACTGGCTTTTGAACAAGGCTGACCTTTACTGCAGATGCAGATAATGCTCAAGAGTCAGACATGATTGGCTTTCATGCAAGGGAGACTTTGACCTTTACTGTAGATAAAACCAGAAGTAAGTTTGTTTGTTTGTTTGTTTCAAAGTGCTTATATTCAGGGAGGAGAAAAGTATTATACCTAAATTTCTCTACTGTTGAAGATTACAAAAGAGAGGGCATACATACTGCCCCAGGCAGAATTCACATTTGAGTAAAAATACAGCTTTTGTCCTATGTCACAGTCACTTCTTCCCATGCCACTCTTCCCCTGTGTCATAATCTGTATTTATGACCTTGCTTCATGTGAACCCCTTGAGGCAATATTTAGATTGATTCCTTGAGGGAAGCCATAAACTATAGTTTTGAAGCTCTCATTCACTGTAAATTGGAGATGACTTGATTGGCACATAAGAAAAACAAAGCTGCAAATTGGTCAAAAAGAAATGACCTTATTTATATTTATGAACATAGTTTCTGTGTCTTTCCTCATTAGATCTTAATACTGCACTACAAAGACTTGAAGGGAGTTGGTAGTTGCTGAGTCTGTAACCTCTACAGGACCTGATTTTGAAGAGTTTGAAGTGTTGTGGTCTGAGACTTCACCTGTGTACTTCAAAGCTAATTAGGCTTATCAAACCACTACAATTTGTTAATTGATAAGTTTTGGGGTTTTCCTGAAATTTTCTGGATAGTTAAAATGGGGTAATATATCTCACAACTTGCTTTATCTTCTTTTAAATTAGTGTTCACATATTTCACCACAAAGGAAAGTATTTTGTGTACCTCATAGGAATGTCATCTCTTTGAAAAATATTGAGACATCTAATATCCCATACTAAAAGGAAAAAATATTTCTGGCATAATGTCAGTGGCATTTGCCTTCAGGCAGTCATGGTAGTTATTTCCTATCACACACTGAACCATGCAATAGGCGTGGGATAAGAAATTCCTAACCTGATTTGTGGTGGAATTGTCGCAGAACGTTAGCATCGTTGTTCTGAGATGACTCTGGCTGGTATAGTCTAGTGTTCTTGTTTATTCAGTTCTGCTTCCAGTTATGACCCAGACCAGAGTACTTGAGTCTTCATCTTCCTTCTCTCAATCAGCAGAAATGCTGCTCAGGTCTCCAATTTGGATGATGTATATTTTAAACCCTTTCATTGCAGCCATTAGGATTTAGGGTGCATCTAGTAGTACATTTGCATTTTTGCCAGGTTCAAAATTGATTCTGAGACCAAGGAATACGTGACACACACCTGAGGTGTGCATTAACCTACCAAAATGTAGGGTATTTTAAACCACTTGTCAGGGTTGTTTATTTTCCACCGATTCCTGTACCAGTGTATGTTACCATATATTGTGCCTCTTGGGCTTACTAGTACTGGCATCCAAACTCTACTGTTAATAATCTACATCTCTGAAAGATATTCTTCATTTGTCTTTGGGAGATCTTTGAAAATCCTTTGCAAAATATAGTTTGAAATCAACTTTTCTGATTAAGGTTCCATAGACTAGGTTTATTGTTATATATAAATAATGGTGTGCCAGGTGAAAACCTCCCATTGGGAACCTTTCATGTAAAAATGAATTTCCTGTGCAAAGTACCATAGTGCTAATTTTGGGCAGCCAGAACCAACCCTGTAAATAAAATTTTAAAAGGTGATTTCATTTTGGCAGTTTCACATCTGGCCACGACACAAGGTGGTGGTGGAGGAGGAGGAGGAGAAAATAGAAGGAGTCCTAAATCGTCAAAGCACCATCACTCATCTTATCTTTTAGCATTGGTACTGGAGTGCTGCATGCCCTTTATGCAAGATACCAACCTTATTTACCATTTCTTAAAAAGAAAAGGGTAGATGATGGGTTTACAGATCTCAGGACAGTGCATTGATAAACTTGCAAAAATGCATAAAATCAATGCTATATGAATGGCTATAGGGTAAGAGGTATTCCTTGCATAGCACATCAGTAGAAGTTGGAATTTGCAATTTTATTTATACCCCGCTCTCCTGGTGTGAGCACCACTCAGAGCGGCTTATAACACAAAAATACAATATACAATGTATGAAAATACAAAATACAATATTACAAATGCAGCAAAAATACAAACAGTTACAATTTCAAAAAATATACAGGTTACAAATTAGCAAAGTACAAGGTTAAATACCCTAACAAGCACCAATACAGAAACCCTGCAGTGGTGAAGTTCCTGTAAATATGGATGGATACACTGTATAGCAGTGGTTCCAACATGGGGCACATGCCCCACAGGGGGACTTAGATTCCCAGAAGCCTAAGTCAGTACATTGGCTGATCATTGCTTTGGAGAATTGACTTAGGCTTCTGGGATTTGAAATTCAAAAACCAAAGGTTGGGAAACACTGCTGTAGAGTGCTCATTTGCTTTATCTTTCTACAAATGCATAGATGGAAGAAAAAAGCAAGAAGCAAAATGGTACCATTCATCATCAGTGGAGTTCCAGTTACTAGCTAGGGGATGCCCATGGCAGTCATGTAGTCACTTTTATCCAAAATAAACTACAGCTAAAGTAGTTTGATTTGAGTGCTGGGGAATCATAATACAGTACTTGCACAACAAGAGAAGATGGTTTTGCATCTCTTTCACAACTGAATAACTACTTCACAATTATTGTTCAGCCAAACAAAATTAACTACGACAGAAGTGGTTGATTTTTCATGTTTAGCTTAATTTTAGCATTTTTAAGGATGGTTGAGGTATAATCTGATAAAGAAAAGACTGGTCATAAGTCTCACTTGATGGAGATATTATGATCTTTGAGGGCTTTTTTTCCTAAGTGCCTTTGCTGCTTTTCAAACATTGGTTGGAGAGAGAAAAACATAAAATTTACCCGGATAATTTTCAATGGAACTATACTACCTGCTTTATCAACAGTCCTAATCTTCAGGACTGGCAAAGACCTTAAATACAATGGTAATGTGTAGAAAGTGTCTTAAGGTGTGATCCAACAGACAGAGAGGTAGACAGTTCAAAAATAGTTGTTTTTTATACATTTTAAAAAATATTTTTCACATTCACAGTGGAATCTTATTGCAACAGCAACTGTGTTCTTTGTAGTAATGTGTTATAAAGTAAACAAGAATCACCCCTGTGGTTAATTCTAATTTGTTGCATATCTGTGAATTTTGTGATTGTACATATAGCATCATGATCCGTAGTGGATGGGGCAGAATCAGCCTTTTAAGAACCTTCTACCAAAAGGATGGAAATGTTTGATCAAATGTCTTGCAACAAGTAGAAAACCAGTGCCCTACCTAATTTCCTTCTTTCTTCTCAGTGACAAGGAGAAACACACACACACACACACACACACACACTTTACCTCTGTTGGTTGGTGTCATAGATCACAGCTGTTACATTGTTTAAAAATAGTTTTGATTTTTCCCCCTTTTGTTAAAGCGGAGGATACAGATGTTTTAATGGGGAGTACATATTATCAATATTCTGGAGGCATTGATAAATTAGATGGGACAGTACCAACAAAAAGACTGGCAAAAAAAGGTAGTTACTGTCAAGTCCAGGAGGGAGGAACCTCCTCAAATGCTTCTGAGGGGCAACAGATCACACACCAGATTTCTTTATAGTGAAAAAAAATAGTGAGCTCCCAGTTGTCAAGATATTGAGAGATGTTTATGGATGTGTTTTGCTTGAGAACTGTTAAATGCACTTAAAGCAGTAAAAATGTTTAGATGTAATATTTGTTCTTAAAACACAATGAAAGCAACAGTTATATGTTTGCCTTCTTTCTCAGCCAAGAAATAAGTTAATGCACAACCATTTGGATAGCTGCCTGGCAGCATTAGGTTTGCCAAATAAATCAGCAGTCCAGTTAAATACAAGAAGTTTCCATAAACTACATTATCAGAGAACAGTTGACAAGTCAAGAGGAAGTTTAAAACAGATTACACGTAGTAATGCTGCCTGGTTTCTAGGTACCTCCACAACACAAAGAATAAAAAAGGTGCCTTGAAATTAACTTTATAGGTCTGAAATACAGGAAAATAAAAGGTTTCTGCTCCTGTCAGAGTTATTTATTTGACATGTCAAGGTTAACTATCAAATCAGTGGAAATGTGCAAGAGTACCAAAATGCTACTACAATATATTCAAATCTGGAGATGTTTAATGAAAGAGTCATTGTGATCCTTCATATAGTGCTTGGACACTAGATTTCCACCCTCCTTTTTGTGATGCTAAGTTGAATAAGCCTTTAAGGTATCCACTCAAATCCTCTGAAAGCCACAACTGTTGCTGAAGTAGGAATCAAATGCCAGTGGGGATCTCTTGTGCAGTAGTGTTACAAAACATATTATTATGGTCTTTGTAATAAGATGAAGTTTTTTCACTATAAAGAAATCTGGTGTGTTGGCCGCCATTGAATTATGGAAAAACTAACAAATAGGAGATTTGTTTATGGCCTGAATGGTTCAAAACTGTTTATGTTAAATGACTAGGAAAGCTGTTATATAAATAGCTGGATGGAGTGGCACAATTGAAGGGAGGATCGCAAGCTTTTAGACAGGAACTCCAAACATCTCCAGATGTTGCTGAGTAGTACGTCTTAAAGATGGTGCCCTTCTTCACTTAAGTTTCAAGCAGCATGACATGGATAAAGCCCATTATTTCTTACATTTAGAACATAGTCGGTTATTACACAAGTTTAGATGAAAATTTAATATCAGATCAACTAAAAATGAGAATTATTCTGTATCCACAATGTGACTTTTTGAGCATAAATGTTATTTCAGCATTTGCCAGAGCTGAAAGGAAAAGTTGAAACAGCTGGATCTATAGGGCAAATGTTTTCCAATAGAGAAAGAGATGCTGAAACTAATTTCTACTTGTAGTATGTATACTTTGGGCTTTTAAGTGAGCTACAAAAGTATATGGAGTGCTTTCTTGAAAGCAAGGCATGATGTATTTACATTTACTGGTACCTAGGCAATCTTTGTTGGCTTATTATTTAGGTTAAAACAGAATATTCTTTAAAGCACACTAAGTGTTGAGTGACGTGAATGGAACATGAAAGTTGTTCTTCTGAAAAATATTGACATTTGGGAAATCATTCACTATTTAAAATGTTTCAGATTAAATTGAAGACTGCTGCAAGTCACCTAAATATTTCTCCTGGGACAGGCAGCAAATGCATTTTAAGCAACTTGTGTGGCACTTGATATTTAAGACTAGAGCAAGTCAAAGTTTACAACATACAATTGTCTTATTTGAGGGTTAGCTATCTGGCACCAACTACACACAGGGAAGGACTTTTTTTGTACTGGGAAGGAGATCCTAGGACAGGTCAAGTGGAGGAGTGGAAGATGGTGAAGTCAAAATTGTGCCAGAAGTGAAAGGGCAGATGGGCAGCCATCTGCTAAGGCCCATAATTTGCTCATCTGTTTGCCAGCATTAAGTACCTGTGTCTTTTCTTGAGAATACCCATGTACTTTCAGCAGTATCTTCTGACCAGAAGATAGAAGCTCTCTCTTTTCCTCCTACTCGTTTTATCGAGGGCTGTAGCCAGGATTCTAGATTTGGGAGTGGGGAAAAATTTTCAGGAGGGGCAAAAAAAATTCAGGAGGGGTGCAACAATGTCACACTCACTTATATAACATTGGCATCATGGGTTGGGTTGGGGGGGGGCTGTTAGCTCAGGAGGGTTTTTGCCCCACCCCCAATACCCCTCTGACTACGGACCTGGTTTTATCTCATAAACTAGGGTTTTGCAAAAGAAACAGCACTGTGTTGCTACCATTGTCTCTGTTTGCTAGGTCGCCCTTGCAAAGAGTCAAAACACAGAAGATAAAATCTAGCCTCTTTCAAAGAATTATAGGGGCACTATACCTGTAGGCTACCCTTGCTTGAATGCCAGTCTTAGCTGATGCTAGGGTTCAGTGCTCATCTCTGTTTATAACCAAAGAGCCAGCGCTGTCTGTGTACGCAGACGTTTCCATGGACATGTGGCAGGCATAACTAGACACTGGAGTGCACGGAACGCTGTTTACCTTCCCACCGAAGTGGTCCCTATTTATCTACCTGCAATTTCTTGCTTTCAAACTGCTAGGCTGGCAGGAGCTGGGACAGAGACGGAAGCTCACTCCGTCATGCAGTACCCGAGAATCGGAATCCGACCTTCCAGTTAGCGAGTTCAGCGTCTTAACCACTTGAGTCACTGCAGGAATGCAATAGACAGAGAAAAAGAAATGACATTTTCTGTTTTCCGTGTTTTGTTGGCTTTCTTTTTTGCAAGATGTGGGTGTGGCAGTGGCAAAAGTACTGTTGATGTTTCTTGTAAAAACTTGATTTGTGTAAGGAAAAGCCATGTCCTCATCCTTCCCCCTGCAAAATCCAGATGTAGTGGAATAAGAAGAATGTGCTGTCAAGTGGATCCAGACCTAACCTTTCTGTTAGAGAGATGTTAGTGTAGGGATTCTCAGCCTGCGGCCCACAGGCCAGATGTGGCCCATGGCACCATTTCATGTGGCCCCTCACCAGGAAGTGTCATGGTGGAGGAAGGGCAAAATGGCCATCTAGCCCCTAAAGCTGTGTCTAAGGGAGCGTGATCCAGCCCCCTGCTTAAAAAGGTTGAGAACTTCTGTGTTAGTGAAATGCTATCTCTCCCCCCCACCCCCAAATAGCAAAAGCAATTACATTTCTAGAGCACATAGTGCACACTCTGGGCAGCTCACAAGTTAATTAGCAATTTGCCCCCAACATGCTGAGTACTCATTTTACCAACCTCAAAAGGATGAAAGGTTGATTCAACCTTGAGTAAACCAAAAAAAGAAGTTGGTACAGATGCAATGCTTTCAGTAGCTCATTAAATATGAAAGAAGCATCGATGATTTGTGATTAAAGCATCATGAGTAGTCAGATCAAGCAATTCAGCCTAGCTTGGAGGAAGAGTAGTGTTGGCTACTGGGGAAAAACATTTTAAAGGAAAATAATGCTGAATATACTTTTTGTAACAGAACTTATTTGTTTATACTAGTAGCCTAATAGACTATCTTGTTCAGGGAACCTCTCTAGAGGCAGAAATATATTCAATCTTTTCAGTGTTTATGAATTGCAAATATATTGCTTGAAAGTTCACAACTGTTCATCCACACTTGATTTTCTTTGGTAAACAGTTTTACCAGTGCAAAATCTGGGCAGAATATTTTTCCAATCATATAGGTTTTTTTTAAAGAGGGGTTGTCAAATTAAATAAGCCATGCAATAATTATGCCAGAGAAATACAATGTGGGCATTTATTGCCCTGATATATCATTGAGTTATAGAGATAATAATCTTGCAATTAAAGAAATGTATTGAATCTACACCAGTCTATACCAGTGATAGCGAACCTTGGCACTCCAGGTGTTCTTGAACTTCAGTTCCAAGAAGCCTGATCAACAGGAGTGCTGACTTGGGCTTCTGGTAAAGTCCAAAAACACCTGTAGTGCCAAAGTTTACCATCACTGGTCTATACTCTTCATTCCTCTAGCCACCCATTTGGAAACAAAACTATGCTAAGAGAATTATGGCACTACTGTATTTTTCATAGACCACCTAAATCTACAAGGTTGAATGGGAAAGGGCAGGAAACATTCTTGTAGCATTACAATAGCATGGCATAACAGAAAATCCTAAATGTCTGAGTTTTCTTCCATTGATTTGCATTATAAACAATCAGAACACTCATCTGTAGTCATCCTAATGTTAGAGACTTAAATCTGACTGTTAATATCACATCAGGGATGATTTAGTAAGTCAGTACTTAATTTCCATTGTTCAGTAAGGTGCTCTAGTTATTTTTATGATTCCTTTATTTATTTTAACCTTGTTTGACTGTAAACCACCCAGAGTAACACATTTTACTAGCTGCGTAGTGCACAAATCTAATAAATAAAATCAAATAGTTAGGAGCAGGAGTTGGATTTAGGCCAGATGACATGCATAGGCTGTCCTGTGATGCAGCTCTGGGGATTGGGGTCACCTGCCCCCCCCCCCTCCGAGCCATACCTGGCTGGAGGGGTGAAAAGCCGATGACGACGCAGACGCACGGGAGGATTCTCGCCCTCCTCAGAGCCCCAACATCACTCTGGGGATTAGGGCCACCTGCGCCACCCACTACCGCCCCCTCCGAGCCACGCCTGGCTAGAGGGGTGAAAAGCCAACAATGCCACAGATGCACAGGAGCACTCTCGCCCTCCTCAGAGCCCCAACATCGCTCTGGGGATTGGGGCCACCTGTACCACCCCCCGCCGCCCCCTCCGAGCCACGCCTGGCTGGAGGGGTAAAAAGCCAACAATGACGCAGATGTACAGGAGGACTCTCACCCTCCTCAGAGCCCCAACATCACTCTGGGGATTGGGGCCACCTGCACCGCCCACCACCACCCCCTCCGAGCCATGCCTGGCTGTAGGGGTGAAAAGCCTACACAGATGCAAATGAGGACTCTCGCCATCCTCAGAGCCCCAACATCGCTCTGGGGAATGGGGCCACCTGCCGCCCGCCCCCCTCCGAGCCATGCCTGGCTGGAGGGGTGAAAAGCTGCTGCTGCCGCTGCCGCACGGGAGGACTCTCGCCCTAACATCGCTCTGGGGATTGGGACCACTTGCACCTTCATTGCAGTCACAATTGAGGACTTTTGCCTTGTGCCCTTCTGGGCTTGTTGTATGTATCATGTATCGATTTTAAAATGTACGTTTCCTGTTGTAATTTTTTAATTATGCTCATTGTATTCATTTGTATATCTTAAATCATGTTTCATGTTCGCTTTTTGGCTGTCTGCTGTGCAGACGTCATGCAACAATGTTAGCCGCTTTGAGTCGCCTTCGGGCCGAATAAAGAGGGGTACAAATAAAAGTGAAATAAATATAAAATAAAATAAATGTAGATCTGTAGTTGAAACATGATGGGCATGAATGGGTGGCCATATAAAAAGACTCCATGCTAGTGGTGGTGAAAACTGGAGAATGCAATGGACGTTTCCTGATAAGCCTTTTCTTGGTGTTATGTCAACTCTGTAGAGCCTTTAGCTTGCTCAGACCTTTTCTTAACGACAGCCACAATAGTGTATGAGTTTAGATCAAATTCTTCAAGCACAATTGTATTCATCTGCGTCTTGAAGCAACAAACATCAATAATAATTTTAACTTAATGATATGACAGACACAGACAGAGTCGGATACGACTGGCTTTCCAACAAGCATGACCTATGATGCCCCTATAATTCTTTGAAAGAGGCTAGATCTTATCGTCTGTGTTTTGACTCTTCTGTTATGTTTATACTCTCTCATAAGTTACATTCTTGAGGTACCTTGTAATGCATTTAAAGTGTATCCCAACCTGAGAGCCTGTTTAGTTATGACCACACAAAGCAGGATTTATTGTAGTTTATGAGTCCAGGTTTATCTGGGATAGTGATCTGTGATCTGGACATTAAGCTATACAGACCATTAAGCAGTCATGTACTGTACAGAGTTTGTTCATTCTAAGTCAAACATTTCTCTAGAATTAACAAGATCTGAAGTCATCCTGGGAATGTAAAATACTGTACTTTGATTGTTGTAAAGTACAAGAGAACTGACAATTAATTAACATAACCAATGTAAGAGACTGTGTGGTTTTTAGGGCTAAGGATATCTGGGTTCAGATTCTCCCTAAGCCATGAAGTTCATTGGAAAATCTTCCTCCCGTGTCGAGTCATGCCTGCCACATGACCACGGAAACATCTGCAGAAGCAGACAGCACTGGCTCTTCTTCTTTGAAACAGAGATGAGCACTGAACCCTAGAGTCAGATACGACTCGCTTTCAAGCAAGGGAAACCTTTACCTTTATGTAACAGATACATAAATTCATAAAATAAATAAATGTACCTACCATGTAAGATACAAGGAACTTTGTTTATATAGTTTAAGGAAGGATATAGGGAAACAGTAAGATTTGTGGTCTTATGCTCTTTTTCTTGGGGGGAAAAAGGTATGACAACTTCTTAATGTATTTCATTTCAACTGTATAGTTGCATTCCTTTTCTTTGGGGGAAAACCCAGGTAAACAAATCATTATGTAGTTCATGATGTAATTGTTGTACGCCGCCCAGAATCGCTTGCCAAGTGGGCGGCAATAAAAATGTGACTAATAAATAAATAATACTGCAGTGGCTTAAGTGGCTCAGATGCTGACTGGAAGGCGGGAGGTCAGCAGTTCTATTCCCAAGTACTGCAGGACGGAATGAGCTCCCATCTTTGTCCCAGCTCCTGCCAACCTAGCAGTTCAAAAGCAAGAAATTGCAAGTAGATAAATGAGGACCACTTCGGTGGGAAGGTAAACAGCGTTCCATGCGCTCCGGTGTTTAGTCATGCCTGCCACATGACCCATGGAAATGTCTGCAGAAGCAGACAGCGCTGGCTCTTTGGAAATAACCAAAGTAGTCTGTCAGTTGCAACAAAGACTGTGGATACCAGTAAGAAGGAAGAAACTACTTTTGTATTAAACTTTCCAAATGTGTGACTCTAATTTTAAACCTTGGAACAATGTGTTTAAAATATCTATTTTACATGCATTTTCAGGAAACCTGGCATATTGTCTACTAAATTGTGTCACAAAAAGCTGGGAGTCTCCATCCAGACCCATTCAGCTTCTGAGCTTTCAGTGAAGACCACCCATATATTTTTCAGTGAACAAATAATTCACTTCCATGGGAGCCACTAAATTTGTGTGTTTTTTAAAAGAAGATTGTATCTCCTGGTGAAATGCCAAACTCTGTATTTGAATCTGTGGATGAGGATATCATAGTTCACTCTTTAAGACATAATTTAAGACATTCTTTAAGACAAATTAAGACATATTTTTAGTTCAGAAGTGGTTTTTTAGAAGCAAAATGTAAAATAATGGGGCAGCCTTGGAAAATATTTACCACAAAGCCAGAACATCTACTTGCTCACAGGATTTCAACCCTTCCTCCCCCCCCCCACCCCAATTCAGAGAATAGATAACTAGATCTGCTTTGAAGGTCCTGAAATCCCACTGAATTTAGAGAACATTACTGGAATCCTGAGCAGCTACAATACTTTGCTGGTTTATTAAACCTGGTAGATTATCCCAACACTTGATTCTGTGTTTGACTTTGACTCAGAGCGATTTACAAACATACCAATATCCCTGATACTAATTTCAATGTTGGTTTAGATCAGGGGTCAGCAACCTACAGCACGGGGGCTGAATCCAGCCCATGGCACCAAATAACCCAACCCCCACCCTCACTCCAACCGCCACTGCTGGAAGCGACCACAGACATGTTTACGGCAGCCATAAACGTATTTATGACAGCTGCAGACGTGTTTATGGCAACATTTATGGCAGAGTGACCACCAGTCCAGCACCCTCAACTGCCTGAGGGAGCGTGACCCAGCCCCCAACTTAAAAAGATTGCCGACCCCTGGTTTAGGTAAAGGTAAAGGTTTCCCTTGCTCACAGGATTTCAACCCTTCCTCCCCCTCCCCCCCCCCACCAATTTTCAAAAAAGGATCCAGGGGTGATCCAGGAAATTACCGACCTGTCAGCTTGACATGTGTCCCAGGTAAATTGATGGAAACCATCCTAAAAGATAGAATTAATAGGCACATAGAAGAGAAGGCGCTGCTAAAGGAGAGCCAACATGGCTTTTACAAGGGCAAATCATGCCTCACTAATCTGTTGGAATTTTTTGAGGGTGTCAACAAGCATGTGGATAAGGGGGATCCAGTTGACATTGTTTATCTGGACTTTCAGAAGGCTTTTGACAAGGTCCCACAACAAAGGCTCTTGAATAAACTTACCAGTCATGGAATAAAGGGACAGGTCTTGTCCTGGATCAGCAACTGGCTAAGGGACAGGAAACAGAGGGTAGCACTAAATGGACACTTCTCCAAGTGGAGGGAAGTAAAGAGTGGGGTCCCCCAAGGTTCAGTACTGGGACCCCTGCTTTTCAACCTCTTCATAAATGATCTAGAGGTAGGAGTAAAAAGCAAGGTAGCCAAATTTGCTGACGACACTAAATTATACAGGGTAGTGAAAACTGTGAGAGATTGTGAGGAGCTCCAGAGGGATCTCTCGACACTGGGGGAGTGGGCAAAACAGTGGCAAATGAGCTTCAACATTAGTAAGTGCAGAGTGATGCATGTTGGGGCAAAAAAAACCAATTACATTTATAAACTGATGAGTTCTGAACTCTGCGACAAACCAGGAAAGGGACCTTGATGTCCTGGTGGACAGCTCAATGAAGGTGTCAACCCAGTGTGCCTCAGCAGTGAAAAAAGCAAACTCAATGCTAGGGATCATTAGGAAGGGTATAGAAAATAAGTCAGCAAGTGTCATTTTGCCTCTTTATAAATCTATGGTGAGGCCGCATGTGGAATACCGTGTACAGTTCTGGTCGCCATACCTCCAGAAGGATATTATGGAGTTGGAGAAAGTGCAGAGGAGGGCAACCAGAATGATTAGGGGACTGGAACACCTTCCTTACCATCTGAGGCTGCAATGGTTGGGCCTTTTCACTCTTGAACGACGGCGTCTAAGAGGTGACCTGATTGAAGTTTATAAAATCATGCACGGTGTGGACAAAGTAGATAAGGAAAAACTGTTTTCCCTATCACATAACACTAGAACTAGGGGGCACTCCATGAAACCTTTGGGTACTAGTTCTCAAACAAATAAGAGAAAGTACTTTTTCACCCAGAGGATTACTGGTCTATGGAACTCCCTGCCAGAAGAAGTAGTGACAGCTGTCAGTCTTGACAGCTTTAAGAAAGGATTAGACAAGTTCATGGAGGACAAGGGTATCAATGGCTATAATTATGGATACTTAAGGACAACCTCCGGGTTGGAGAGATAGGCAGGATATCTCTCAATGCCATTTCCAGGGAATCCTAAGCAGGTGAAGGCATCTCCTTGGGAATACCCTGAAGCAAATGGTGAGCCACTGTGTGAGACAGAATGCTGGACTGGATGGGCTGTGGCCTGTTCCAGCAAGGCTGTTCTTATGTTCTTATGTTCTAAAAGCTAGTCGTATTCGACTCTAGGGTTCAGTGCTCATCTGTATTTCAAAGCCGAACAGCCAGCGCTGTCTACTTCTGCAGATGTTTCCATGGTCATGTGGCAGGCATGACAAGACACGGGACGCTGTTACCTTCCCACCGAAGTTGTCCCTATTTATCTGCTTGCAATTTCTTGCTTTTGAACTGCTACGTTGGCATCTAAACCCCTGGTTTAGATGCAGCAATATGCAACTTTTTTTAGGAGTGTGCAGAAGAGGGTCAGCCAGGAGGAAAATTAGCAATATCTGGCTTCTTGGTGAAAGGCTTAATTAATTAACATAACCTATGTAAGAGACTGTGTAGTACTTAAGTCTGAGGATATCTGGTATACTTTGGTATCTTCCTAGTACTGGGGAGTCTTTAATGTTCACAAAGTTGAAGTTTACAAAGACGCAGGTTGAATGTTTGTTTGTCTATCTGTACCGGTGCCAGGCATCCAGGTGAGATAATTTCTTTTGTTAACTCAGAATGCAATCTCTACCAGCAGCAGAGAACTCAATGGTCCTCCATAGGTTGATGAAATACTAGTCTCATCACCTTTGCCTAGATGGATTTATGCTAATGGGAAATGGAGGCTGCTAACATCTAGCCCTCTAGTGAATCATATTCCAGAGTCCCTTGTTTCAAATATCCCATGAAGGCTGTGCAGAACAGCATACCAATTATGCTACTAGTTGATTCCCTGTTTCAGCCAAAATAAAAATGCTGATTCTAGTTATAGTGCATCACTTAATCTAAAAAAGAACAATCTTCTTCCAATTCCTGTTTAGAGAGCAACATGGGAAACAAGATATACCCAACTTCCTGCTTTTGAAAATCTGTAACATGTGGATAACATGCCCTTCTTCCTGCTTCTCCAGTCTAAATTCTGAAAGTCATGATCTCCCTTCCCCCACCCCATTTTAAAGTCAACTATATATTGCCATCTGTTACAACAATTACTGTCCTCCTTAAAGAGTTGACTCTTGAGACAAAAGCGCAGGAAGCGCCTGAGGGAAAAGAGCCACTTCCTTTAAACTGCTTTATGCCCAAAGGGCCTCCTTGTGAGTTTTAGCTGGGGAGAATTCTCTATATACAGAAAGGTAAAGGTTGCCCTTGCTGTAAAGCCAGTCAACACTAAGGTTCAGTGCTCCTCTCTGTTTATAGCCAAAGAGCCAGCATCGTGTATGTCTGCAGACCATACCTGTCAAGTATCCCGTATTGGCCGGGATTTCCCGTTTTTCTGCGCTCGTTCCTCCATTTTCCCTCCGCCATCCCATATTTGAATGGCGGGGAAAGGGCTTACTGTGCATACACAGCCACTGTGCACATGCACAAATGAGTTACTGTGCATGTGCGGACATGGTGCGCATGTGCAAATGGGTTACTGCACATGCACGGGCATGGTGCGCATGCGCAAATGGCTTACTGTACATGCACAGACATGGTGCACATGTGAAAATGGGTTACTGTGCATGCGCGGCCACGCATGCACAGTAATTTCCTGTATTTTGCAGAGCCGCGTTTGACAGGTATGCTGCAGACATTTCTGTGGACAAGTGGCAGGCACGACGAAACATCGAAGTGAACGGAGCACTGTTTTCCTTCCCACCTAAGTGGTACCTATTTTTACCTACTTGCAGTTTCTTGCTTTCCAAGTGCTAGGTTGGCAAGAGCTGGGACAGAGATGGCAGCTCACTCCACCATGCAGCACTCAGGTCTCAAACTGCTGACCTTCCCGTCATCAAGTTCAGTGTCTTAATCACTAAGCCACTGCAGCCCTCTTACATACAGTAGTTTGCTTATGGTCACCCACGCTCTGGTCACTTCCCGACTAGATGATTGTAATGCGCTCTACATGGGGCTGCCCTTGACGACCATTCGGAGGCTGCAGCTGGTCCAGAATGCGGCAGCCCGGGTGGTGATGGGATGCAGACGATATGCCCACGCCTCACCGCTACTTTGGGAGCTGCACTGGTTACCAGTTTGTCTCCGGGTGCAATTCAAGGTGCTGGTTTTGACCTTTAAAGCCCTATATGGCAGTGGGCCAGGATACCTTAGAGACCGCATCGTCCTAAGAGTGTCTGCCTGTCCAACCAGAGTGGACCGGAGAAGCTCTCTAATAGTGCCATCAGCTAGGGCTGCACATCTATCCAGCACCCGAAGGAGGGCCTTCTCCGTGTCCGCACCAACCCTATGGAACCTCCTGCCAACAGATCTAAGACTTCAAAGAGAATTGCTGCCCTTCAGGAAAGGATTGAAGACCAGGCTGGCAGGGCAGGTGTGGGGCCCAAATGGGAACACGGTCCCCGCCTGCTGGCTTATGTAAACAATTAAGAACTCTCTCTTCTTCTTTTTATAGTGGGTGGGTGGGATATGGGTCTTTTAAAGTGTTTTTAAAACTTGTTGTAATGCCGCCCTGAGTCGGGTTCTGCCTGAGTGGGCGGCATATATAAATATGACTATTTAAAAAATTATTATTAAAATTAATTCCAGATCTCTGCTTGGAAGTTGAGGAATTACTGCTGTGATTGTTTCAGATGTACCAACGTATTATCCCCTCATTGAGATAGGAAATGAGAAAAAACAAAACTCTTTCTTATGATTCTTTTCTCAAAAATTGCACAG
Organism: Bradypodion ventrale; assembly: GCA_035047345.1. Classification (NCBI taxonomy): domain Eukaryota; kingdom Metazoa; phylum Chordata; class Lepidosauria; order Squamata; family Chamaeleonidae; genus Bradypodion; species Bradypodion ventrale. Next base: position 184,920,199 of record JAWDJE010000001.1, on the reverse strand, counting down.
TTGTAGAGAGATTTCTGTATCCTGCAGAGATCAGAAGAAAGTTCCTTGAGATCTATAGGTACATTTCTGGGTAATCTTTAGGATCAGTGGAGAGTTCTGACTCCCTGTTGTTTAACAAAGAAGGGCACGAGGATTCTCTCAACTTTAAATTGTGCTCCTGAAACAGAAAAAAGGAGATGTTCATGTGAAAGAACTGATAACAAAGTTCTGATATTGAACCAAATTCCTGGACAGGGCATTTGCTCAGAAGGCATTGTATTCTTTTATTCTAAAGCCAAGTTATTTAAAAAAAATACCCCAGGCTGTTTCTTCAGCTTGAGGACTTTTAAGATTCTAGTAAACATGATTATAGTCCAACCAGAGCGGACCGGAGGGGCTCTCTAATAGTGCCATCGGCCAGGGGGGCTCGCCTCTCTGGCACAAGGAGGAGAGCCTTCTCTGTGTCCACACCGGCCCTTTGGAACCTCCTGCCTGTGGAACTGCATCTCCAGACGGAGTTGTTGCCCTTTAGAAAAGAACTAAAACCCTGGCTGGCGGGCCAAGTTTGGGGTGCAGATGGAGGGGTGGCTTCCGTTGGGTGGTTAATATAGGGGAGGATGCCTGACCCACGGTTTCTTCAGTTCCTGCACCCCTCTCTTTTTAGGGGTGGATTCTTATTGCTGGTTTTTATCTGTTTTATTTGTTTTTATCTGTTTTTACCCACTGTTGTGAACCGCCCGGAGTCGGCTTTGGCTGAGTGGGCGGTATAAAAATTTAACAATAAATAAATAAATAAATAAAATCCTTCTTTTACAAGGATGTCCATCTCCATCAGATTTACCATCATCATCATCATCATCATCATCATCATCATCATCATCATCATCATTATTATTATTATTATTATTATTATTATTATTATTATTATTATTATTATTATTATTATTATTATTATTATTATTATTATTATTATTATTATTGGGGGGAGAGATAGAGAGAGAGAAAAACAAGTAAACTATGGGATTTAGCATATCCAAAGTCTAATTTTCCCATTTCTCTATCTTCCAAATAGACATGTTGAATCTTGTGAAAGGAAGAAGTGAAGCTTTGTGATATCAAGAAAAGCAGGTTGAGCAACATGTGGGTGCTTCGATGATGTTGTACAGAGACCCCAATTGACCCTTGCTATTGGCTATGCCGGTTATAGCAGATGTATCTTGACCATTCTTGTTTTATGGAATTTGTGAGAGAGGCAAGAAACAGCAGCTTTTTCTCCTGGGAGTGCTGAATAAATCTAATGAAAATAGACAGGTTTCCCCCCTTTTAAATTCTTTCACTTTTCCAGAGTGAATTGCCAAGAATGAAGGTATGCTTATCTTGGGAGAAGCATATTTTGATTCTTAAATACTTTGTTGTGTATACCCTTTCCTTCATGAAATAAAGTGGGAGATGCTTTGCATTTCCCCCCAAGTAGATTAGTTCTATTGCCTTGGGCAATTCACTTTATTCTCAGTTTTGGTTTCCTTCTGCTGATGAACATAAAAATCTTATCTCAGGAAGTTCCAAAGGGAGGAATGCAAGACCTAGAGGAGCAGAATTAATTTATAAAGACACTAGCATTTTTTGCCCGGCCTTGCCAGGCAGGTATTTTTTGTGTGTTGGTGGTTGGGGTGGTTTGGGGGGGGGCACACACACACACACACACACACACACACACACCACAACCACACACACACACACAATACACACAAACACACACAACACAACCACACACACACACACACGCCAAAGCTACAGAGGGAGAGGAGGGGCGCCCCTCCCCCCCCCGAAGCCTTGCCGAGGCCACACACACACATGGCGAAGCTGCATGGGGAGAGGAGGGGCTCCCCTTTCTCCCCCCCCCCCGAAGCCTCGGCGAGACCACACACACGCCAAAGCTGTACGGGGAGAGTAGGGGCTCCCCCCCCCGAAGCCTCAGTGAGGCCACACACACACACACACTGAAACTGCACAGGGAGAGGAGAGGCTCCCCTTCCTCCTCCCGAAGTCTCGGCGAGGCCACACACACCTTGGCCTTCGTCTCCCGGATGCGTCGGCCTTTTTTTGATGCACGTGCTGCTTGTCCAGGCTCCTCTGCGCTCATGTTCTTCAACCTGATTGGCTGAGGGGTGGCGTGGCATGAAGGATGCTGGGAAGCATAGGTTTTGTTTTGTTCGTGTTCGTGGGGCAATTGCCTCACTCTCGGTGTCCAGACCCTTGCGGCAACACTCGCAGGGACATAAGGTAAGTGTGGCCGGCTCGGTATAGGATGGTTGGGCCGGGTGTGGCCACGTATGCCGGACACGCACGGCCCAATCCCATTTTTATAGGTAAAGATTGCTTTAATTTTGAACATAGATTGGTGTTTATGTTCTCTTACCTCTAATATAGTCCCTGACTTGGTAAACAGTGCTTGTACTATTGTGTAGTTATTTTTTGTTGCTGTTGTTGTCCAGTCACACAGTTTAGTTGGACCACAACACGGCAGGCTCCTCTGTCAGTAGTTATTTGTGCCCCTCTATAAATTCAATTCAGTATAATTAAGATTGCAACCCTAAGCACAGTGATCTGTAAACTAGTCTCTCCAAATTAAGAGTATGACTACATTGGAAAACTGAACTGGAGCAATTTAGCTCTTCTGCAGTTTGATTTACAATTGAAAATCATAGGGATCACTTGTATTGGGCTTGCAGTTAACTCGTTCAGTCCCTGCTGCTCCAGGTTCAGGTAGAGTGAGCCCTGTTTTGTGGGCTCATCTTGCTACTGGGATGCTGCTGGAAGTTGTGTGTGTCATCTCTGTGCCTTCGTAAGCCACAGTAACAATAGCCACCACTACTTCCCTGCTTCTTCACTGCTGCCGCCGCATCCTCCTCCTCTTTTTCCTTGGTCTGCTGACACAGCAAGGCAGCAAAGGCACAGAGTGCTGCTACTTGCTTCATTTCCAGATCAAACGTTGGGCTGCCAAAATGAAACCACCTTCTTAGCTTTGTCATTAACCGAAATTAAATCTTCGTTGGTACACGTTTCTGGTAGTCATCGGCAAACCAGTAAATGAGCCGGATTCTGCATCTCTCCACATTCAAAGCGCATGTTGTTGTCCGCCAGCAGCCCCCACTTGAGCATGTTGGTCTAGCATTTAGTGATTGCACCCCTCAGCCTGTTCAAGGTCCTCCACCTGAAGTAGGGGAGGTTGAGTTCCTCCGCCATATCCTCCTTTAATGCTTATTCATACATTTGTCTGGAGATCCATCCATCCCATTTGTACACAACACACATGTCTCATTCACATTTCTATACAGTCAACCCTCACATAACAACACGTTCGGATAGCATCATTTTCGCTTAACAATGCATTGTTATGCATCACGTGTTCCCCCGCATAACAACGTTTTTAGTGTCATTGTCCGGACAAAAATAACCGTCATTATCTGGACAAAAACGTCGTTATGCGGGAAACTCCATAGAAACCTGCATAACAACAAAAATAACTTAGCAACGCTACTTGGGGAACCAAGTAACATCGTTATGCAAGGGTCTACTGTACTTCACATTTACAGTCTATCCACTGCTTTGGTATTCCACACTGAGGAGTCTTTGCCTCATACATTCTTTTCAATTGACCTGTGAAAATTTGTTTGCTTGTTTGTTTGTTTGCTTGTTTGTTTATTACATTTCTATACTGCCCATTTGGGAAATTTCCCACTCTGGGCAATGTACGTACAAATATCAAATAAAACAACAAAACACACAACAAATCAAAAGCAGAACAACCAAACAAATCCATCCCAAAGTAAAATAAAATACAGTGAATTTAAATCTTGTCTGTTCTAAAATTGTAGCTAGAATTGTAGGTCAGGGGAGAAGGAGGCGGGGAGGAGAGACCTTCAACACGAAGGGTCTCTCCGGCAGCCCTAAAAAGCCACCTCCCCACCGCCAATGGCAATGCCGTTTCTGCCGCCACCCCACAGTGGAGTTCGCCCAGCAGGTCGGCCGGGGGAGAAGGAGGCGGGGAAGGGAGACCCTCAACACAAAGGGCCTCTGGAGAGACCCTTCGTGTTGTGGTTCTCTCCTCCCCACCTCCTTCTCCCCTGGCCTACCTGCCGGGCGAACTCCGCTGGGGGGCCGGCGGAGGGAATGGCGGCAGCGGCAGGGAGGTGGCTTTTTAGGGGAACTGGAGAGACCCTTCATGTTGCGGGTCTCTCCTCCCCGCCTCCTTCTTCTCCAGTCGACCTGCTGGGTGAACTCTGCTGGGGTAGCGGGGGCAAGAACGGCGGCGGCGGGGGGAGGCAGCTTTTTAGGGCTGCCAGAGAGCAGCTGATGTGGTGGAAAAGGCGCACGAGTCTGCATTTTTTTCTTAGTTGCATGCACCGGCTGTCCTGCCTCCTCGTGACTGATTGGCTGAGGCATGCCGTGGTGCAGAGGATGTTGGTTATCATAGTTTTTCCCCAATCATGGGGTGTTGGCCCCACTCTCGGCTTCCGGACCCTTGCGGGAGTGATCTTCGGGAGGTAAGGTAAGTGTGGCCGGCTCATTACGGGTTAGGCTGGACATGTGCAGACACGCATTCCGGACATGTACGGCCCAACCCATTCTTATAGGTATAGATTGTAAGTGTCCATGTTTGGTACTGGTAACTTAAGGTGGGAATAAATATGCTTTGTAAGAGATGCTTCTTTCTGCTGGTCGGTATTGCATTGTGTTTCAAGAGCACAACTAACTGTTCTAATACTTGGTTTGCCTTACTGCTCCGTATTTCTTTGTCTATTTTGCCCTCTTCAAATGTTCCTAGGTATTTGAACTTGTTTTATAACTGTTCCCTCTATTTTGATATTTTAAGTACAGTGGAACCTCATACAACAATCGCCCCATATAGCAACGAAATCGCATAACAATTAGGTTTTGGGGGAAATGGTGTCCCACATAATAATTTTCCCTATGGAAAAAAATTGTACAACAATTTTTCAATGGGAAAAACGACTTAGTGAAAAAAATCGTTGCACGATGCATCCCATAGGGAAAATCACTATACGAAGCATGCATCGTACAGAAATTATTTCGTACAACAACGAGCCCCATGGAACAGATTAAAATCGTTGTATGAGGTACCACTGTATGCTGTCTTCTTCCAATTGCCATTACCTCAGTCTTCTCTTTATTGATTCTCGTATTCTTTATCTTGCATTCTTAGTTCATGAATGTAAGGTGTTCCTGTGATTCCTCAATTGTATTCTTTCTGTATTGAAGATGGAAATCTGACAATGAGACTAATACTTTCTTTCTGAGTTCAGGGTAAGATCTCTTAGTAGACTATATTACTTCATCCTCCTTTGGTTAGTTTTAGAACCACATTATGCTTTGCTCACCTTCACAATTGGCTTAAGCAATACTAATGACTTTGGCAAGCATTGTTAAACTTAGTTGTTTATCCACTCCCGGGAGCTAGTGTGTTGTGTCTGATTCACAAATCTACAACAGTAGAATTATTTGAGGTAGAATTCTTTGAGTTGCATGATCATTTAGCATGGTGGTCAAAATATTTCTTAACAATATAATTCATTGCTGTGTCATTTCCATGCTAACCACTGTAAAAAAAAAGAGGAAGATGGAAATGCTCATAGGTGGAAAGATATAAATTAACCAGTACATAGCAGAAAAATGCAAGTTTGCTAAAAATAGATGTTTGAATGATCATCAGAGAATTATACAACGATAGCAATCACACTTATATACCATGCCGTAGCACTTAGTACACACTCTGGACGATTCACAAGTTACTTAGCATTTTGCCCCCAACATGCTGGGTACTCGTTTTATCAACCTCAGAAATATGGAAAGCTGAGTCAACCTTGATCAGGATCGAACTCAGAACATTCTGGCTACACTACAGCAGCTTAACCACTGCACCACCAGGGCTCCTGAAATATCAACATATATCATGATTTATTTCTTAATTCAAGATAGTGTCTGAAATATCTTTTCATTATGTTTTTGCTTAGAACTATATCTACCCTACTTTTGCATATATATTTTTATTAAGATTAAAAAAAACACATTAAAAAAAGACGTTCCCTGCTTTGTCACACAACCAACCTCAGAAAATGGAATTATCTCTTTACCCTCTCCTCTGCTCACTCCTTTCAAGACCCTTTTCATCAGTGTAGTGAAGCATAACTATGGTGGCCCCCAGAAAACACTTTGTGACCGACTTGGGGGCCATGACCCACAGGTTGGGAACTCATGCCTTAGAACAGTGATGGTGAATGTTGGCACTCCAGGTGTTCTTGTACTTCAATTCCCAGAAGCCCAAGTCTCTATGAATCCACACATACGTGCAGTAAACCCATTCATGTGGATTCACAGAGACTTGGGCTTCTGGGAATTGAAGTACAAGAACACCTGGAGTGCCAAGGTTCATCATCACAGCCTTACAACATTGAAATGTTTGTATTGTTGTCAAAAGTAAATGGCTTAATTATTCTTTTAGGGTTTCCTCTCCTAACACAAAAACATTGGCATTTGGAGTATTTAACATTAACACTTTTATCCCTTAAGAAACAAAACAGCCTCCACATAAATGTGCTGCTAAAAAAAATTAATTGGCTCAAATAAGAAGTAAAGTTTATAAGCCACAATCTCCATTACATTTAGCTGCCAAACTAACAAAAGGATTCTTTTCTAATTAGTTGTTGAAGTTAGGCCAGGAATTATTTTTTGCCTCCTCACAAGACCAGGACTATTTTCAGTTGATATGACTAGATTACAAAAAGCCAGCTATTACAGTTAAAGGTGTGGATGAAGTTCTTACATAGATATATAGTCTTTCACATGCTACCATCCTCCCCCAAGTCAAATTGCAGCCCTGCATGTGATTTCCTAGTATGTTGGGGTGGGAAATTTATTTTATTTATTTATTTATTAGTCAAATTTGTATATGCCGCCCGCTCAGGCAGAACCCGACTCAGGGCGGCATCACAACAATTCACAAAAGACATAAAAACAATTATAAAAAATAATTATAAAAAACCCCCCAACCCACCCCCTTTAAAAAACCCCATGTCCCACCCACCCATCCCATCCACTATACAAAGGAGGAAGAGAAAGTTCTTATACAAGCCAGCAGGCGGGCACCATAGTCCCATTCGGGCCCCACACCTGCCCTGCCAGCCAGGTCTTCACTCCTTTCCTGAAGGGCAGCAGTTCACTTTGGAGTCTTAGGTCTATTGGCAGGAGGTTCCAGAGAGTTGGTGCGGACACGGAGAAGGCCCTCCTTCGGGTGCTAGACAAATGTGCATCCCTAGTCGGTGGCACCACTAGAGAACCCCTCCTGTCCGCTCTGGTTGGACGGGCAGACACTCTTGGGACGATGCGGTCTCTAAGGTATCCCGGCCCCCTGCCATGTAGGGCTTTAAAGGTCAAAACCAGCACCTTAAATTGCACCCGGAGACAAACTGGTAACCAGTGCAGCTCCCGAAGTAGGGGAGAGACATGGGCATATCGCCCACACCCCATCACCACCCGGGCCGCCGCATTCTGGACCAGCTGCAGCCTCCGAATGGTCGTCAAGGGCAGCCCCATGTAGAGCGCATTACAATAGTCTAGTCGGGAAGTAACCAGAGCATGGGTGACCATAAGCAAGGAGCCCCGGTCCAGGAGTGTGCGCAATTGGCGAATCACCCGAAGTTGGGCAAAAGCCCTCCTGGCCACAGCCGCCACTTGTTCTTCCAGCAGCAGCCGCGAGTCCAGAAGAACCCCCAAGTTGCGCACTGGGTCTGTCTGGGGCAGAACAGCCCCATCCAGTACCAAAGATGGTAACTCCCTGGATAACGCGGGGCCCCTTATCCACAGCCACTCTGTCTTGCTGGGATTCAGCCGAAGCCCATTGGCCCCCATCCAGACCCCAATGGCCTCTAGGCATCCGGATAGGATTTCAACAGCATCACTGGGGTCCCCACGGGCCGAGATGTACAACTGTGTATCATCCGCGTACTGATGGTACCGCACCCCGTGGGAACGAATGATCTCACCCAGCGGCTTCATGTAGATGTTAAATAAGAGAGGAGAGAGCACAGAGCCCTGAGGCACCCCATATTTGAGGGGCCTAGGGCTGGACCTCTCACTCTCTAACCATACCGACTGGGTACGGCCCTCCAGAAATGAGGAAAACCAGGACAACACAGTGCCCTGGATCCCCAGTCCTTCGAGCCGTTCCAGAAGGATACCGTGGTCGACGGTATCAAAAGCCGCTGAGAGGTCAAGAAGAGCAAGGACGGATGGACAACCCCCGTCCCGCTCCCGCCAGAGATCATCCATCAGTGCGACCAATGCCGTCTCCGTTCCATATCCGGGCCTGAACCCTGATTGAAAGGGGTCTAGATAATCCGCTTCCTCCAGGACACTCTGCAGCTGACGCGCCACCGCCTTTTCCAAAACCTTACCCAAAAAGGGCAGGTTGGAAACTGGCCTGTAGTTGTTAAGGACAGCTGGGTCGAGGGACATTTTCTTCAGGAGGGGGCGCACCAAAGCATGTTTTAGCTGTGCAGGAAATACCCCCTCCCGTAAAGAGGCATTTATTATCCCCCCTATCCAGCCACCTGTTACCTCCTTGGAGGCTTTCACCAACCAAGTAGGACAGGGATCCAAAGGACATGTAGTGGCACGAACAGCTGCAAGGAGCCTGTCCACTTCATCAGGGACAACAGGATCGAACTGATCCCAGATCGTACAGCAAGACAATGCTCCGGCACCTCCCCGACCCTCCCCATCCACGCCAGGATTCAATCCTGAACGAATCCGATCGATTTTCTCCACCAGATGGTCAGCAAAGTCCTCAGCCGAACCCTGCCAACCGGGCACCGATCCCCCCCTACCAAGGAGGGACCTGGTTACCCGGAACAGGGCGGCTGGGCGATTATCAGCGGAGGCAATAAGGGTGGTGAAGTATTGCCACCTCACCACCCCTATCGCCACTAGATAGGCCCTAATAGCAGCTCTAGCTAGTGTCCAATCGGAGTCATCCTGGGTCTTCACCCAGCGGCGCTCTAGGCGTCTCTTTGCCCGCTTGAGTTCACGCAGTTCATCTGTGAACCACGGAGATGACCTAGTCCCCCGGGCGTGGAGAGGCCGCAGTGGCGCGATTTCATCCAAGGCTACTGTTGTCGACCTATTCCACAGGTCGACGAGTGCCTCGGGTGAATCGTGTAGCCGATCCAGAGGAACATCCCCCAGTTCCCTCTGGAATCCATCTGGATCCATTAGTCGCCGAGGGCGGGCCATTTTAATCGGCCCAGCCTCCCTACGATGAAGTGTCGCCCCCAGGAAGTCAAGAGTCACCAGATAGTGATCAGACCATGGCACAGGTGAGATGACTAAATCCTGTAATCTTAGATCACTCTGCCACTGCTCCGACAAGAAGACTAGGTCTGGCATGTGACCACTGCCCCTGGTCGGGCCCCGGACTACCTGAGTCAGGCCCATGGCCTGAAATGAACTTGTGAACTGCCTGGAGAGTACACTAAGTTCTATGGGGCAGCATATAAGTGTGGTTGCTTTGCTTTTCCTTTGCTTTGCTTCAGCAGCAGCAGCAGCAGTAGTAGTAGTAGTTGGTGTTGCTTCTCATGCTGTGTGGTGCCCATCTTAACTTGTGAACTGTCCCGAGAGTTCACTATGGGGCGGTATATAAGTGTGACTGTTTGCTTTTGCTTTGCTTCAGTAGTAGTAGTGGTAGTAGTAGTTACTTCTCATGCTGTGTAGTGCCCATCTTAACTTGTGAACTGTCCCGAGAGTTCACTATGGGGTGTTATATAAGTGTAACTGTTTGCTTTGCTTTGTTTCAGTAGTAGTAGTTGTAGTTGTAATTGTAGTAGTTACTTCTCATGCTGTGTGGTATTCATCTTAACTTGTGAATTGTCCCGAGAGTTCACTATGGGGCGATATATAAGTGTAACTGTTTGCTTTTGCTTTGCTTTGCTTCAGTAGTAGTAGTAGTAGTAGTTACTTCTCATGCTGTGTGGTGCCCATCTTAACTTGTGAACTGTCCCAAGAATTCACTATGGGGCGGTATATAAGTGTGACTGTTTCGCTTTTTTGCTTTGCATTTTCCTGCTGAGATATTGGAATGAACAAAAATAGTGGTCAATTCAAGAATTTCAGTAGTATTACTCTACTATGGCTCCCTAAATCAGATTTGCGGAGTTTATGGCCATGAAGTAGATTTACCTGCAGTAGATTCACTTGGATTTTCTATGTGATTTTAGAGTGTACAAAATATGACACATGGATTAGTGCTTTTCTTTGTGCCTGAAAGAAAACTAAGTTGGGATTTGAAAACGTGGCTTAGTTCACTTCTCATATAGTCTTGTTAAAACAGGGAAATGACTGTTATTATGTGGAGCAGATATTCTAAGTCATGTTGGTGGTCCTGTCTATAAAAACAGAGGATATAAAATGATTATGGGTATGTGTTCATCGAAGCTTGGAACTGAGTGAGAAGCCACAATAATAGCTGTAAGGTTTGAGAGAGGCAGAAATGTAACATGAAGGAGACTGAAAGGTAGGGGAAAGTGGTGGCAGAAAGCTTACAGGAAAGGAGAGAATAGAGAGATGTTACAAAAATGTGAAAGCATACAACATGTAAGTCGGGGGGGGGGGGAGAGAAGTGAAGGAACAGCTACGGAGATTTCTTGGTTCCTGTTTTCCAACTGGTTTTAAGTAGACAAAGATTTGCTGGAGGAGATGTCTTAACATCCTTGCAGATAGTTGATTTTTTCTTGTCCTGTACAGAATATCCAATGTGGCCAGTTGTCCTTTACCTTTGTTGGCATTGTAAGCATGAAAGCAAGTTTGAAAAGAACCCTTCAACACTGAAGGGTGCTTTTGTATGTACAGAAATACCTGTGAACGTTTTTGGCTACTAAACACAAGAAAGCTGTGTTTTCCCTTTATATACATTTCCCCCTAAATGCAGTACAGTAAAACCCCGACTTACAAATGCCTCAAGTTACATAAAATTTGACTTACATAATGATTTTGTGTTAAAACCATGTGCCAATGTACACGATTTCCTATGGGTTTGCTTCAAGTTACGTATAAATTCATTTCCCTATGGGTTTGCTTCGATTTACACCAAAATTTAATTTTTCCTATGGGTTTGCTTTGAATTATGTAAAAAAAAATTTTTCCTATGGGTTTGCTTCGAGTTACATAAAAATTTGATTTAAGCAAAAGCCTACGGTACTGACTTTTTTCTTAAGTAGGGGTTTTACTGTATGTTATGTTTGTTTACTCACTTCTGTGGTTGAAGGTGAAGAAGTGCTCTTGGGGTTGTAGCAGACAGTGTAGTGTGATGTTTTGTTGTATATTCATACACCTTATGAGTGTGTGTGTTCACACACATGTGTAGATAGTTGTTTGATACGTAGTAGTCAATCAATCAATGAATCAGTTTATTATGGTCAACAACCAGCATATACGTAGTAGCCTTCTATATTTGTTCCTCTGGTGTGAATGACTATGTTATAGAACTGTATTTCTTTTTCAAGTGCAATGTATGTGCAAGAGTCTGACACAAAGCACACTATTAGTAAAGTGTAACTACAAATAGCATAACCATTTCCAGTTAAGCTTTGGGTTAGAATCATCAAAAGGCTACAAATCAAGCAGGTTTTGCAGGTACAGTAGAACCCCGTATAGCAATTTCCCCATACAGCGAATAAATCGCATAGCGATGAGGCTTGGAGGGAGGAAAGCCATTCTACATAGCAATCGTTCCTATGGGAAAATCCGTACAACGATTTTCCAATGGGAAAAAACGCTTAGCGCCAAACATCGTTGTACAGTTTTTCCCATAGGAAAAATCGTTGTACAGATTTTCCCATAGGGAAGATCGTAAAACGATGAAAACCACATAGCAATCAGCTCCATGAAACAGATTGAAATCGCTATTCGGGGTATTACATCATCAGACAAAGATGATATAAATCATGAGGTTAAAATAGAAAAACCTAAAACTTGTGCTCAGTCAGACAGCTATGTCTTTACATCTTCAGAACTAAGGGAATGCAAAATGGATTACTGTGAAGCAGAAGTAACAAAGATATCAACTATCTCACTGAAGACAGAGATTTGTCATGGCATCCCTCAGATCTGTCAGTTGCCTTAATGGAGTTTGTGTCAGCCTTTTACATCTGCAAATTAATCATTTAAACAATCATTTTGCAGCGTGGGAGATGTTTCCCCATTGCAATAACTGAAAGTGGCAGAATTCAAAGTAAGGCACTGCATTGTGGGCAGGGAGGAGTCATTACATGAGCTGCCACATAGACTGTCCCAGCCCTAAGGACATTTGTACATGGAGTCTTTGAACGAACACAGCACTGTGTGTTTGTGGCTCTAAGGAGAGCTTTCTGTGTGAGAAGCTAAGCCACCACCTCATTTTGATGCCCCACAATTTAAGACATTCATGTGCTGCTTGTGCATTGTTCAGTAACGTGATCTCCCCAGCATGCATGATTATAGCAGAGTCTAACCACCAGACACTCACAGTGAGTGTGGCTTTACTTTCAGGCTTATGCGTGCTAGACTCCTCGGGTTCCAGTAAAAGCTCTTTATGAGCTTTTCAAAGCTCACACTTTAGCTGCTGCTCAGATATGTACTGAATGTGGTTTTCCTGCCCTTTTACCCTGCAGGTCCTTGGTTACATAAGGGACTTAAGCAGTGGGCCGCATCTGTTAGAGGCACTCTCACACTTGATTCCTCCCCACCTCCTTTGCTATGGCCATAAACGTAATTAGAAATAGGATTTTATGAGAAGGGTGTTACACACTCTTATAAGAATAAGGCTAACAAGGAATTTTGTAAATTCCTTGCCACACAAGAAGGACAGGGCAAATTTTTAGAGGCTTGAATCTGTCAGGATTGACTCAGGCTTTCCCGCTGCCCGTGGTGGAAAGCAAGACATTGCCACCTGTTTAAATGGGTGCTGCCCCCATTCCTAGAGGCTGAAGGAACTGTACAGCTGGAGACAGAGGTGGCATATGTTGATTGCTACCCCAGTCCCCATGCCAGAAGAAGAGATGGCTATGCTAGTTATAAAAAGTATCTGATGCGTGGAATATGGCTTGCTACAGAAACAGAATACAAGGAGGAGGAAGCGGTAGCCCCTCCCAACAATGGCTGGAAGATGCAGGAAGAAGAGGAGGGGGGGGGGGGCACAAAAAGTAGCTTGTCTGCCAAGCATGGCTTTATATGGAGCCGAAAAGAGGAGAGGAGTTAAGAAGTGATGGGACCTCCCCTGGTGTTTGTCATAGTAATGTCAGCACTGTATTTGTCTTCCCAGCTGACATGTGGGAGGGACCTTTTTTTGGCTGCGGCTCTGTATAGAGTAGGGGTGGGGAACCTGTGGCCATGAGAGGAGCCTGGGCTTCTGGGAATTGAAATCCAAGAACACCTGGATGACTATCCTGTTTCTCAACCTTGGGCCTCTCAATTCCCAGAAGCCCAGGCTCCCCTCAAAGCTGCAGGTTCCCCACCTCTGGTATAGAACCAAAGGAAAAGGTGGTGGTAGAGGCACTCCATCACAGGAGACCCTCCCTATCTGCAGAGCTGTGCAGAGTAGCCTCTCTGTGCAGAACAGGATTTTTGGGTCTTTGCTGTGGAGCTCTCTGATGTGTTATGGGATCTGACAGTGTGGTGGGAGGCCTGGCAAATTCCCTATCCTGAGAGATCTACCACCTGATATGTGGCTGGTCCTCATCTCTGGAGTAGGTTGTTGCCCGAGCTTTGAAAATTGTCATGCTTTGATCTACAACTGAGCATGCTAGCTGGGGGATTGAGGAAGCTGGAGGCCAAACGCAATTTTTCCAAACTGTGCCTTTTGCCTGCAGAAGGTCATGCCTCCCACCAGCTGTCAGTATTTGACTTCAGTGAGAGTCATTTGAATAAGAATAAAAATCAGGGTGTGATTCCACACATAACTTACTTTGTGGTAGGAGGGATAAATCCCAGCAGATTTAGCTTTTAGTAAATGCATACAGGATTGTCCATCTAGGTCACTGGTGGCGAACCTATGGCACACATGCCAGAGAGGGCACTCAGAACCCTCTCTGTGGGCATGTACGCTGTCGCCCCAGCACAGAGTTCACCCCGCCCTTCTGCCCAGCAGCCCAATGGGAGAGCTTCCTCCCTCCCCCCAGCACAGAGTTCACCCCACTCCCTGTTTGGGCACTCGGTATCTAAAAGGTTCGCCATCACTGATCTAGGTTGTAGTTACTATCAAGTATTGAAGAAGAGTAAGACAAGCGCCACCTTTGTTAAAAGACTTTTCTGGACTGGGTCCAGATTTAGGCATGTACAGTTGGAATGGTACAAGAAGACTGCCATTGTCCTCTTTTCTTCAATCTCCAACACTTCTACACAGAGGTTCAGGTGAGCCCTCTGAGGAAGTGAACTGCAATAGAACAGAATTAGGTGGAGGCAACTTTTTCAGGGTCCTGTGAAGAGATATTCCAAGCACAGAAATGGCATGTTTTGGATCCAATCCTGTCTATGTCTCAAGTCTGTCTATATTTGCTAGAAGTAGTTCAATGTCAAATGTTCTCATTGTTCTTAAATAGAAAGGTTGTCTCTTAACAAAAGAAGGTTATCTATCTGGTCCTAACTCAAATTATATGCTCAAATTATGCACTTGTTTCTAAATACGTTTCTGCATCATTGCCTTTTAAATTTATTTATTTATTACAGTAGTTCGATTTCTACACTGCCCACTCGGCCTAGGCTGACTCAGGGCGGTTCACAATCACAGATAAAATTAACATAGTTAAAAATGATTAAAACTAACCCCCCCCCCCTTAAAAAGGGTGCAAGGACCAAAGGGACCGAGGGGGGAGGAGTTTCCACTACACCAACCACCCAACGGAGGTCATCCTTCCACCTGCACCCCATACTTGGCCTGCCAGCCAGGTTTTGAGTTCTTTTCTGAAGGGCAGCAATTCCACCTGGAGATGTAACTCTGTTGCCAGGAGGTTCCAGAGGGCCGGTGCAGACACTGAGAAGGCCCTCCTCCTTGTGCTAGAGAGGTGAGCCTCTCTAGCCGATGGTACAATAAGAGAGCCCCTCTGGTCTTCTCTGGTTGGATGGATGGACATCCGTAGGGCAATGCAGTCTCTTAAGTATCCTGGCCCACTACCATATAGGGCTTTAAAGATCAAAACCAGCACCTTGAATTGCACCCGGAGGCACACTGGTAACCAGTGCAGCTCACGAAGTAGTGGTGAGGCATGGGCATAACGTCCACACCCCATCACCACTCGGGCAGCCGCATTCTGGACCACTGCAGCTTCCAAATGGTCGTCAAGGGCAGCCCTATGTAGAGCGCATTACAGTAGTCTAGTCTGGAGGTGACCAGAGCATGAGTGACCATGAGCAAAGGAGTCCCTGGTTGAGGCATCCTGTTGCAGACCTGCTTTACCCTAAAGTGCTGTTATAGTTCCAGAGCCAGCGGTGTCTGTGTCTACAGACATTTCCTTGGTCATGTAGCAGGCATGACTAGACACTGGAGCTTACTCACTGAAGTGGTGCCTACTTATCTACTTGCAACTTCTTGCTTTCGAACTGCTAGGTTGGCAGGAGCTGGGACAGAGATGGGAACTCACTTTGTCGTGCAAATCTCAAACTGCTGATCTGCTGACCTTCCAGTCGCCAAGTTCAATGTCTTAACCACTAAGCCACTGCAGTCCTTTACTTATGTTAGAAAGGGGAATCACTTTTCCCAGGAAAAAACATAATTGTTTGCACTTTCACTGTACTTCCCCTTATCTTGTTTGTTTCTAGACATTGTAATCCTTCCTCATATTTCTTAATCACTTTGGCTGACCTTTCCCAGCTATACTCTGTACAGATGCCTTGATGGGCATTCTACAGAATTAAAGTATGATGGCGCCATAGATGTACTTAAAGACAGAATGATATTGGCAGTTTTATTTTCAGGTCCTTTGCTGGTCCTTTACCACTTATGCCCCAATTTGGAATAGCCCTTCCTTGATCATTCAGTGCCTACTCATATCCCAGTGATGGCAAACCTTGGCACTCCAGGTGTTCTGGAACTTCAATTCCCAGAAGCCCTGATCAGCAGGAGTGCTGACTTGCGCTTCTGGGAATTGCAGTCCAAGAACACCTGGAGTGCTAAGGTTCACCATCCCTGTTGACGTATCCTATCAATTTATATGTGAATTTTGGATTGTTTTTGTTCAGTCGCATAGTCGAGTCCGACCCTTTGCGACCCCATGGACCATCACACTCCAGGCACCCCTATCCTCCACCATCCTCCACAGCCCATTCAGCTCTACGCCCATTGCGTCAACAATGCCATCTAGCCATCTTATCCTCTGCCACCCCCTTCTCCTTTTGCCTTCGATCTTTCCCAGTATCAAGGCCTTCTCGAGTGAGTCCTCTCTTCTCATTTGGTGTCCAGAATACTTGAGCTTCATCTTCATTATTTGTCCTTCCAAGGAGCAATCAGGATTGATTTCCTTCAGGATCACCTCAGTTTACATTCTCTGCATTTGTTTTTGTTTTTGTTTTTTATTAAATTTTCATGAAATTATAACAAAGTCAGAACAACAAGAAAAATTACAATACAAATACAAAGGAATCATAAAGACAATAAACAATACAGACAAAAAAATCATAAGACAGTAAACAACAATAATAATAACATTAGTAATAATAACTCTATTTTACCAATGTAATACCTACCCACCCTTCATTAAATCTTGGTTATTATACTCCAATTCATTATATCTTAACCTATAAAACCAAGCGTTCACCGTTGGAACTTTGAATAGGTTTCTAGGGCAGGCCCTAAAAACCCGCACCCACCATTCGTGCACATGCCCGAACTGGGTCCACAGGTCAACGAAGGATTGAGAAATGCGCCAGTGGGGCAAGAGCCCCACAAATGCGAAAAAAGGAAAACAACTTCATTTCCCAACGTTCTTTGCGCCGCGCCGGGCCACAGCCAATCAGGCTGAGAGGCGCCAGCACAAAGAACGTTTGGAAACATGCTGCGGCCAATCAAAAATGAGCCGCATTTTTAAAAAATGGAGCACAAATGGAAAACAAAAAATAAAAACTACAGTCCCCAGTGTCCTGCGCGCCATGAGCGTGCAGAACGCTGAGAAAGCCGTCGCGCGAAAAATAAAAAATGCAGTGCATCACAGCAACACAGGCCATGGTAATGGAAACACACACACCCCGCCGCTGCCCTTCCTTTCCACGGGCCAGGCATCGAGCCCAGCCCCCGGGAAGGAAAGACCCCACCACCACTGCCCTTCCTTTCCAGGGGCCAGGCATCGAGCCCGGCCCACAGGAAGGAAAGACCGCCGCCACTGCCCTTCCTTTCCACAGGCCAGGCATCGAGCCCAACCCGCGGGAAGGAAAGACCCCCCCCACTGCCCTTCCTTTCCATGGGCCAGGCATCGAGCCCAGCCCGCAGGAAGGAAAGACCACCGCCACTGCCCTTCCTTTCCACGGGCCAGGCATCGAGCCCAGCCCGCGGGAAGGAAAGACCCCCACCCCACCGCCGCTGCCCTTCCTTTCCACGGGCCAGGCATCGAGCCCAGCCCGCAGGAAGGAAAGACCACCGCCACTGCCCTTCCTTTCCATGGGCCAGGCATCGAGCCCAGCCCGCGGGAAGGAAAGACGCCCCCTGCTGCAGCTGCCATTCCTTTCCACGGGCCAGGCATCAAGCCCACGGGAAGGAAAGACACCCCCCACCGCCGCTGCCCTTCCTTTCCACGGGCCAGGCATCGAGCCCAGCCCGCGGGAAGGAAAGACCCCCCCCAACCGCCGCTGCCCTTCCTTTCCACAGGCCAGGCATCGAGCCCAGCCCGCGGGAAGGAAAGACCCCCCAAACTCCACAAAAACAAAAAAAAATACACAAAACCAACACAAAATCCAAACACCCCACACACACACACACACACACACACTCAAAATAAATAAAACAAGGGAACTCACCAGCAGACATCCTCACTCCATGATGGCCGGAAACGAAATGAATAAAGAAACAGACTACTTACCGGAAGAAGCTCCACCCAGAGGCCACGAGAGAATAAACAGTCAAAATACAAGAAAACACCTTACCAGCACCACCTGCTGGCCACAAAAGTAAAAACAATTCACAAAGACACAACAGCCCCAAACAAAAGGCCCCAACAGTAAAAACAAGTCAACAAAATAACACAAAATCACAATTTAACACAAATCACAAACATATAACAATAAAATAAAATAAAAACTTTTCAAAAATCCTGTGCTGAATTTTAACTAAAATAAAAACCCAAAACATCTAAACACAGTTTAAAAACATTTATTGTAAAAAACATGTACTTTCACACTTTTAAAATTATTACTTACGGTACAACTATTAAAAAAACATACTAAAACATTATTTGGTTAAATAAAAAAAATTTTTTGTAAAAGTATATCATCCTTTGTTTTTTTCTTAATCCACAAAAGCAAAAAACCAAACACAACTAATCACAGTTTATAACAGCCCGGCAAAAAATAAATAAGTAAATAAATAAATAAACTTATTAAAAATTTCAAATATAGACTAGCCTCTCCTTTACAAACATTAACAAAAATAAATAAATAAAAAACACCATTTAAAACAGCCCGGCAACACCAGGCAACCTTTGCTAGTACAACATAAAACTTATGTTTGCAATACCCTCTATTTCTTGTAACATTGAATCTCCAATTCATCCTCATTTATATATACCTATAGCTGTTTATATTTACCTTATTTAATCTACCCAAAACCTATTAACTATTACAGCATTACCATAATTCTACCCAAACAAAGCACAATGAGAATACAATAATAAAAATATAATAAACACAAAATCATGCTACACACCCAGTGTATTATACAATGCCCTGGAGGATGCAGGATATCACAGCAGTCTTCACTATTTCCAAAAACTCATTTGATCTGGTACTGGCCCAACCCCCGCACCTCCAACCAATTTGGATTCCACAAATAATTGCCAAAATTTCCAAAATCTATTTTCTTTAATTATACCCTTTTTTTATTCAATTCCCATGTTAACTTATCATTTAGTGCAAGATCCCACATTTCCTTATACCAATCTTCAAAGTTACATTGCTTTTCCAATTTCTTGCAATACATTGTCTACCCATTGTCAACATTATAGCCAATAAGTCCTTCCTTAACTCTTTTATTCTGCATTTGTTTGTATTGAATCCTAAATGGCATTTTAATAGCCATTCCCGAGTTTTAACAAATCTTTCTAGAGATCTTCATGATCCCTTTTCCCTACTAACCACCAAGAATAACTTCTTCGAATCTGTGGACCTGACCAACTGCTTATCCGCTCTCTCCAGATCATTTATGAACAAATTAAAAAGCTCTGGTTCCAGGACAGATCCTCAGGGGACCACATTATTTATGTTTCTCTATTGCAGTAACTGAATAAGTATCCCTGTTCTCTGTACTTCAGCCATTTATCAATCTTTAGAGCGAGTTGCCCAGAAGTCTTTGGTGAAGGGCTGTTAAAGAACTCCAGTGAGTAGTGGACTTGACTCGTTATTGCAAAGGAAACTACATAGATTCCCAATCCACTAGTCATTTTTGTAAAAAAAGAAAATGATTTTACTCAAGGAATTTAGAAGTCCTAATATTTGAGGGTGTTACATTTGAAGGGCATATGAACTCTTCATTTTCTGAACTATAGTAAAACCCTGACTTACATATGCCTCGAGTTACATAAAATTTGACTTACATAATGATTTTGTGCTGAAACCATGTCCCGATTTACACAATTTCCTATGGGTTTGCTTCGAGTTACATAAAGATTATTTTTCCTATGGGTTTGCTTCGAGTTACATAAAAATTCATTTTTCCTAAGGGGTTTGCTTTGAGTTATGTAAAAAAATACAATATTTTTGGACCATAAGACGCACTTTTTCTCTTCCAAAAGTGGGAAGAAAATGAGGGTGCGTCTTATAGTCCAAATGCTGGTCTTCGGCCAGCTGTAGCTATTGTAAAAGGATGTTTTACAAGAGCCGCAGATGGCCGAAGAGTACTATTGTCGCCTCTCAGCTGTTCAGCTGTTCCGGGCAGGGGGAAAAAACATGAAAAACAAGTGGCCACTAAAGGGCGAAAATCGCAATTTCCCATTTAAATGCATTGGAACTAGGTAAGACACACCCTTGAGGCAGTGGTGGGCTTCAAAAAAAATTACTCCCACACTGTGGGCTTGATGTGGTGTGCATGGAGATCTGCCTCAGTGCATTGCACTGAGCTCTGCAGCCACACATGCGTGAGAGCATGGGGAGAGGCCAGCGCATGTGCTGAAGCAGATCTCTGCATGCACCGCACAAAGCCAAGCCGAGGGTATTTCAGCGCCGGGCTAACCGGGTGAGCTGAGTGCAGCAGAGAGCATCTGGTGGTGGCAGGGGAGTGCTCCGATTGGCATCCCAACTGCCGCTGCTGGACCGGTGCAGCAGGGATCGCTGGCAGCCGCAACCAGAGGGCCCAACCGTGCCATCATGGCTGCAACTGCCACCACTACCAGAGCTCCCCTGCTGCCACCGGATGCTCCCTGCCATGCTCAGCTCACTCGGTGAGCCTGGCACCAAAAAACCCTTGGCTTTGTGCATACGTGCTGAACTCTGCAGCCATGCATGCATGAGAGCACAGGGAGGGGCCTCCTGATGCTTTCACACATGCTCTGAGGCAGATCTCAGTGTGCATGCACTGAGGCAGATCTCCATGCACATCACACAAAGCCAAACCAAGCCAAGGGTTTTTTGATGCCGGGCGCTGGTGAACTGAGGGCAGATGGGCATGGCCAGCTGGACTTTACTACCAGTACGCACATACCGGGGCATACCAGGGGAAGCCCACCACTGCCTTGAGGTATAATCTGTGTCTCCACTTAGTACCTTCATTTTTGTCATTGCCCACAACGTCCTTGCTGTCTGTTGGCCTTGAACTTGTGTTCTTTCCTTCCTTAAGAGGAAAGGAACACTTTTTAAAATCACATTCTTAAATGAATTTTTTGGGATCCTAGCCGTGTTAGTCTGTGTTTCAAGCATATCAAAGAATAAACTAAAAACAAAAATGCTGTAGCACTTTGGAGACTAACTATCATATTTTATTTTAATGTTAGCTTTCGTGTATCAAGTCCACTTCATCAGACATAAGAGTGTACCTCTGTACCTGATGTGTATAAATTGATGTCATGATGTCCCACGAAGTGGACTTGATCCACAAAAGCTAACATTAAAATAAAGTAAAACCTCATATAAAGAGTGCCTCACTTAGAGACTAACTTGCTTAAAGAGCAGAATGTTCTCTGAATGGTCACCCTGGCTTAACAACTAAAAACAACCAAAAACTCAACAACTAAATTGCGGTTCGCAATCCCCCCTCCCCGCCAGAAGTCAAAATCTGTCACTTACAATGGCAGCGGTGGCGCTTTTTCCAAGTGTTTCACTTAAAGAGCAACTCACTTACAGAACAATCCTGAAGAACGCATTATGCTCTTTAAGTAAGGTACCACTGTAGATCAAAGTGCTACAGCGGTTTTTGTTTTGTTTTGTTTTGTTTTAAATCTCTGATATTCTTAAATGAGTTTTCTGTTGTGTTTGTGTTAAGTTGGTTCCAAAGATGCTATTAGTCAAGCATTTTTAAGCAATGTAAAGTATTTTGAAAAACATTATTTTAATACTGAAGCCACTGTTCTTAATACTGCAAAATATTCTGTTTTGTGTCCTTCCTTTCCCACTTCAGAAACATGCTGTAACTAATCTGCCCTTCAGGAGGATTTGTGTATGTTGGAACAGCTTCACTGATTCTGTGGTTCAGCCTGTGCTTAGCTCCTGTTAATTTATTATATATTATGAATACTGTGGGTCCTATTTAGTTATTTTTAGAGATTCCAAGTTATTTCCTTGTACTGATCTCCAGTTAAGAAAGGCGTGGGGTATTTGAGTGGAACAGCTAAGAATCAGTCTCCTTTGGAGGAAACTTTGGAGTTTGGGGGGAAAGTTTTTTTAAAAAAAGATGCTAACTCCCAGCCACCATGGTAAAAAAGTAGAATTTCCAGACTCTCAATATAGCCACTCAAAGTGGGAAAATATCCCAGATGGGCAGGGTATAAATGTAATAAATAAATAAATTCCATACAATCCTGACCATACAATACAGTGCTGTTTCAGATCTTAGTCATTTGTCAGATATCTCTTGTGTCCCTATATTTCCAAAGTGAGAGATATAGGCCACCCTGTGGATATATGAGCTATTGCTGATGAGAAAACAATTTTGTCCATACCCTATAAGATTTCCCTCAAGGGCACTTTTTCTTTTCTTTCTACCTTTCTTTCTTTTTCTTATTATTATGGGAAATGGCTGCAGTTCAAAGACAAAGGGAAGTTTACCCTTCTAGTCAGAAGTTTGCAGTTCCTCTATGGAAAAAGTCACCCACCCACCCCCAGTCAACCTTTTTGTAACTTCGTGTTGGGGCTATCACAAAAATCGTTGTGGTGTTTTGGGCAGAAGGAAAGGGAGGGGTGGGAGGGGGGGATTATAGACATAACTTATCCTAACAGGAATGTTTGTATGGGAAAAGCAGTAATAATGAATCTGGATAGAACACCACCACATGCACAGTACTTTCCAGCTCTTGAACTTCACTCTTATGCTTCACTGATATTTGATCGGTAAAAAACAATTAAAACATTCCTGTTCAAGGAGGCCTTTCATGGCATTGTTCCTTTGTCAAAAGATTAGCCAGTTAGGTTCAGTTTCAATGTCCTCTTATTTTATTTTATGTATTTGTTGGTGGTGGGTTTTGATTTGTATTGTTGTCATTTATTTTCTGTTTGTTCACCGCCCAGAGTGGGATAACACACAGATGGGTGGTTTTTTGTTGTTCAGTCACACAGTCGATTCCGATCCTTTGCGACCCCCATGGACCATTGCCCCACCAGGCACCTCTGTCCTCCACCATCTTCATTAACCTGCCCAGCTCTGTGCCCATTGCAGATAATACCCATACCTGTCAACCATCCCGATTTGGCCGGGATTACCATGGAATTTGACGCCGATTGACGTCATAACCCGCCCCGCGCTGCCAAAACCCAGTAATTTGGCAGCGGGGGGGGGACGCTTTCCACACATGCATGGAAGGGTTGTACACAAGTGTAAAACCCTTCCACGCATGCGTGGAAAACGACCGGTGCACAAGCGATGTCCCGTTTTTTCCGGACCCACGGGTTGACAGGTATGGATAATACCATCTAGCCATCTCATTTTTGGCCGCCCCTTTCTTCTTTTGCCCACCACCTTTCCCAGCATCAAGGCTTTCTCAAGTGAATCCTCTCTTCTCATTTGATGTTCAAAGTACTTTAGCTTCATCTTTACTATTTGACCTTCTAGGGAGTATAGTAATGGTAGTAAGAGCTAGCGGGTTGAAATGATGAACTACCTCATTGGGACATACAGTAGTACCATCTCTTTAGGGTTTTTTTTTAAATTGGGAGAAGGGTTGTCAGTTCCCAGTAAGATGTCATACATTTTTGTCTCACTTTTGTGTTTAATAATACAGTACTTTCATATACAGTTAAAATTGCATTGAGACATCCTCTGGAGAATCCACTGGTTGGAAAAGGCTATTTAAGTTTATTTATGAAGATCAAAGAAGCAATGATCATTAGTAAAAGGCTTTATTTTTAAATGTATCAGTCTTCTTTGCCATCTTTAGCATTCTTACTCTAGCCAGTAAAGGATGGTGAAATGCATCTGTTTGAGAATATACAGGTGAAACTCGGAAAATTAGAATATCGTGCAAATGATCCTTCAGTTCAGTAATGCAACTTAAAAGGTGAAACAAATATATGAGATAGACTCATTACATGCAAAGCGAGATAGTTCAAGCCTTACTTTGTTATAATATTGATGCTTATGGCTTATAGTTTATGAAAACCCCAACCCCCACAATCTCATGTACCCCATAATCATCACATAATCTCATGTACGCCGTACACCATGATCATCACAATTATAACAAATTAAGGCATGACATATTTCACTTCGCATGTAGTGAGTATCTCATATATTTGTTTCACCTTTCAATTTTTTGAGTTTCACCTGTATTTAATTTTTTTGTGGGGAATAGTCTGAATGTTTGAGAGTAAAAATGCATATTGCAACACATGTATGCTTGGCCTTATTGCAGGTTTGACCTAGCTTCACATATTATCTACCTATATAAGGCCAGAGGAATATCTCGACTGCTTTATCAAAGCATGTGCAGTGTTATTTGAAATGGTTCTTTTCATCACACTCTGTTTATGTGAGCGCACACGCATTGTGTGTGTGTGTGTGTGTGTGCTTACCATTATCATTTAACACATTGTCTTCTTTCTTTGAATTCTTTGTGCACCTGGCATGGTATTACAGCTCGCATACTGAGGGGCAATCATCTTGAGAGTGAAGCATGCATTGTGTATATAGGGTGAATTTTTGGAAAAGGAAAGGCAAAAAGATTATACTGTAAATCCTTGATTTACATATGGAGCATTCTGCTTTCCATTACATAAGGCAGCAATCTTGAAAACTTGCTTTTTCTGTTTCTTAACGTATTTGTTATGTTCCATTGTCAACAGAGAGAGAGAGAGAGAGAGATCCTAACAGTATAAGTCTCCTGCCCAATCACAGCAATTTGTCTTTTGCTACCACCAAGGACAGAGATTTATTAAAAACTCCTTTTTTCACCGACTAGCAAGGACAGTTTCCTCCCAGTAGTTGTTCTGCTCAAATTCCATTGACGTTTTCCTCAGTTGCCCTGTCTTCTCTGTCCCGGTTGGAACTCATCCAGATGCCACTGTCTTGAGAAGCCTCTTGAGTCAGAGACATGTCCAAAGATGTGTGTCTTTTCCTTGCCTAAAACAGAATGTTTCCAAAATGCTTGTTTTGGTGTACTAGACTGAGCTATTTTGAATTATCTATTCCCACCCCCTTTGCCTCTTCTCATTTTTCCAAATTAAGGCGTGCAACTTGTTTGGAATGTTCCTGCTCCGTTGCTTTTCTGTGTATGGGGTGTTGCCATTCTTGGAAGGAAATGTTCAGCTTCCAGTGAATAAATATTTCTGGCTGCTTGTGTTCACTGCACTTTTCCATAAAATAATAATTATAATTGATGTGCAGTGATAGCCAATAATGTCTTAGTCCAAAATTTCTGAATGTATTGTGCTATCACTTTTCTCAAGACTAATATTTTTGCTACTGAATTTTTAACGCATGACTGTGGCTCATTGTCTTTAAGGCATCTGAGGTTATTATCTGCTTAGTAGTTTCAATTTTATAAATAAATGACCCGCTTTGTTAGTATTTCCACAGGAAGTAGAAGCAAAACAGGTCATTTTGCAGGGTTACAACTGGAGTGGGGGAAGAGTTTCAAATGAATTACAGTACTGGAAGATCTTTCTTGCTTTCCCAGCTGTATAGGCTAAAAAATTTCACAAAAAACCAGTTCTGTTAACAGATTCCTCTAAAAATGTTGAGCCTTCTCTTATTTTTAAAATGTAAAATCAAGACTTCAGACTGTCATACACCCAGAGATGGAATTTATGTATTGGCATTTGGGATGTGTTACTTCCATTTTTGATAATTTGGAGTGGTAACTGGTTTGTTTTCTAGGCTCCGTTCAAGGTGCTGCATCGAATAAGTAGCTTGAGACCTGGAAATCCAATGTTCTTCACTCTTCCATCTCATGTGGCAAAATCTTGCTTGCCTGTGTGTGTGTCTCTCTCTCTCCTCCTTGCTGCTGGCTTTGCTCCTCTAGAGAAGGAAAGTAAGGAAAACTGCAACCAGCATTCTCTATTGACCACTCTCCTTTCTTTCAAACTTCATTCCTTGTAAATATGATCTAGTGGTAGTTCACCTTTGTAGGGATTGGGGCCGCTCGCAGGGATGAAATAACACGCACACAAACGGATCAGGGTGCAAGTGAGACGACACCCCGGGGGGAACTGGGTGGTCTCTTTTATTGACAGCCTAGCATACCTTGGATCGCGCATCTGTTACAGGCTAAAGGAAAAAGGGTGGAACAATAGGCTACATGCATGTTGGTCATAGATTAGGGATCTTACATGTCAGAGGGCAAGCGGGAAGCAAAGGGTCGAGCAAAGGGTCAAGGAGTGGGGTGATGAAGATGATCTGGTGAGAGAGATAGGTAGGGGGTTCGTGGCTGGGGAAGCAGCCCTGTGGATCTTGATAAGGGGCTTGCGCTAGGGATGTCCGGAGGTTTGGAGTTATGCCTTTGGGCATGACTCCCGTGCGACCTGGCCTTTCTCCTGTTAGGGACTGAAGGTTTATGGGATGAGGGCAATTCTTGGGGTGAGCTAGGAATACTTTGGGGGTGAAGGATAAGCCATTCCTACACACCTTGTCACCTTATTGCTAGATCACCTCCGCATATGTCGAGCCCTGATGGAGCAGTAGTTTAACTGCTGTATTGCAGCCATACCTGTCAAGTTTTGGATTTGAAAATAAGGGAAATTTTCTGGACAAAATGGGAAACTTGACAACTATGCTTATTCTGTGCAGCCCTCCAGTGGTGGCATTAGGGTATTGCAGTCTTCCTAATACAGGAGGACGCCGGGAAAGAGAGTAAAATACGGGAGGTTCCCGGCCAGTACGGGACACTTGACAGCTATGATTGCAGCCAAAACATTGTGAGTTCATTCCTGACTGGGGAGGGGCTCCAGGTTGACTCAGCCTTCCATCCTTCCAAGGTCGGTAAAATGAGGACCTAACATATTGGGGCCAAAATGCTAATTAACTTGTGAACCGCCCAAGAGTAAACTAGGCGCTATGAGGTGGTACAGTATATAAGTGTAATTGCATTTGCACCACATATGCAAAAAGATTTCAAACATTTGAATGAAATAGAAGCAACCAGGATGAAATAAGATGTGGTGGGAGTGTATGTTTTGTGTATGTGTGTTCCAAAGCAAGCAGCTTTCCCAAAAATATATATATTACAGGATTGGCAGAGGTGGGAATAGAGAAGGAGGGGTTTGGGTTGGAATACCTATTGCAGTGTATCCAAGGTGAACCTGAACTCCTGAAATATTCCACAGTCCCTGTGCAAATACTGTTTGCCATTGAAAATGTGATAAAGGCTTTGAATCAAATTGAAGCAAGAGGAATGATTCCAATTGGGCATTCCAGTCACAGCCCGAGTATTAAGCTGAGTAAATTGTGTGTTAGATAAAGGTAAAGGTCTCCTTTGCTTGAAAGCCAGCCATGTCTGACTCTAAGGGGCCCTGCTCATATCCGTTTACAACCAAAGAGGCAGCAAGACTGCTAAATTGGCAGGAGTTGGGACAGATTAAAAGAGCTGAGTCCGTCACACAGTACTCAGGTCTTGAATTGCTAACCTGCCGACCTTCTAATCGTCAAACTCAGCGTCTTAACCACTCAGCCACTGCAGTCCTTTTAAACTGTGTGTTACCTGCTCACAAATACTGTACCACCAAGATAATGTCTCATAGGTCCCCAGGCTAGTTGACAAAATGTACAGGTCAGGTAGTAGATTGAAAATAGAACAGGAAAGCAGTCTAATCATGATGATCACTAATAGGCAATGGGAGCAGTAATGGATTTCTCCACTTTTACAAAACAATTTTACCTCAATATAGAACACCATACAAAAGGTTGTTCGTTGTTGTTGTCGTTCAGTCGCACAGTGAAGTCTGACCCCTTGCGACCCTATGGACCATAACACACCAGACTCCTCTGTCATCCATACAAAAGGTTCTTCATATTATTATTACATGTCTGTGAAATACGGTACAAAGAGGCTTTGATACTGACAGATAAAGAACATCTGGGGTGGAAAGGATAGAAACCCTGCCATGATCTAAAGAAGATGGGAGACACGTGACCCTCCAGATGTTGCTGGGCTGAAACTCTTAAGCATCTGTCATTGTTTCTTTTCTTGGTTAGAGCTATTGAGAGATGTATAAGGATCTGTTTAGTAATTTAATTTTCTTCAGATGTCCTGGTATCCGTTGGTCCAAGCTTTATAGGCAGGAGCATTTGGAGAAGGGCCTCTGAAGGTGACTTTTATCTATGGGCAGGTTGTCATGAGTATAAGAAAGTAGTTATTCAGATATCTTTTGAAATTTTTGTAAGTTATTTAATATATTTGGGCAGTGTGGAGAGCCCTTTAATTTATGTGTGTGTTTACATGTGCTACACAGTGATGATTCTATGACCTAGGTTGAAGAGTAAGTTAAACAAAATACTTCTAGTACATAAATATAGTGTTTGGGGAGATGATAAATTGGTGAGTTTATTTAACATGCCCATGAGGGGTGTTCATGACTTTGAAGACATTTCCCTTCAGTGTATCTGCTGTCCTCCAGAAAAGCCACATAAGCTCTTGTAGATATTGTTGAGATGTTGCACTTCTTATCCCTGTTGGATGAAACACTTGCAATTTGTGATAAATGTAATCTCAATGTAACCTACTCTGAGGATATCAGTGCTTTGTGTCAGAGCTTCTACTCAATATGGTAGGTGTTCCCAAACTTTTCATGCCACAGGCTGGACCACGCCTCATGGGCAGCTGAGTGGGCTAGTCACGTGGTTCCTCCCACTATGAACACTGCTGTAAAACACATCCACGGCTGTCATAAATATGTTTATGACAGGCGTGGGTGCACTTACGGCAGGCACGCATGCATTTATGTAGGCGCAAGTGCGTTTTATGGCTGTCATAAACACTTCCACTTCTGGTAGCAGTGAGGGCAGTGGCGGGCCACATGAAATGATGCCATAGGCCAGGTCTGGCCCACAGGCCATAGGTTGGCCACCCCTGCAATATGGCATCAACTGATGGTTTAACAGGAGATTGAGATGGTAGTGTGAGACACACAAGCCTCCATGGGTGAAAAAAGCTTCAACTTAAATCTTGCATTTTGAGGGAATGGCGCTTAATTCTGCTGATCTTCCATTTAGGAGAATAGAAAACAATAATGTTTCTTAAATCAGCTACAAAACAAATTTTGCTACAGTCTGCATTTCTCACTGCCCCCCCCCCCCCCGGGAGATGGCTATGCAAGATTTCTTGATATCTGAAAGCTAGTATAAAGCATCGTATAAAAGGAAACTTGTAGAGGTGATACACATAGTATCCTATGACTAATGTATGTGGTTCACAGTCTAATTACACTTCTTTGGACAATTAAAAATTAAGAGGACTCAGCAATAGATGGTGAGGATGAGGATTAAACAGAAATGGTTTGCCATTTTCTTCTCCTGGAATTTTCCCAAGGCCACACAATGGGGAATTGAACTCCCATCCTCTGACAGGGAGAAGGATATGTGCTTATGGATAGTTGCCTGTGGAAGCCAGAGAATAAGAATCTGAGATGTGATTTGATGAGAGCCATTTAGAGCAATTGAGTGAAATGTTAGTTTGATGTCACCAGCAAGAGGCCTTTCATCTGTCGTTATTAATGAGATATTGGGGCATTTAATTTTGTAGAAACTAAGGCCTATACCATTAGAGGAGTCTTAATAAATTAATGTAAATGCTAGTTATTTAATTTCGCTTGAAAATTTGATTACAAAAGAGTTATACTGAAGCCAGACACATTGAGAAATTTGGTTTGGAGAAATAGGACAAAATGAATAACTAAAATGAGTAATTCAAGAATATTTAGAAGCTCCTGAATAATTTAAAAAATGAGGCTGATTTTTTTCATGTTTCACTGTGATATAAAGCATAATTTCACAACCAGAGGAGCATGGGATCTGTCTTTGTTTCTTTAGTGTAGGGGTCCCCTAACTATGGTCCATGGGGCCGGATCAGCTCACAGTATGAAATCATCTGGCCTGCACCCTCGCTCTGGACACCACCACTGCTGCCTCAATCTTTGACCCCCTCCCAATGGGCCGTAATTTCGGCACCTCTGGTCTAGTGGATCCATTAAAATATCCTAGCAAGTACATTTTTCCCTTCTACAAATGGATGTGATTTATGCCCAGATACATTAGTGTTGGTGCTGCTAGTGAAATATTGAGGCTGCCTTCTTAGGAATGTAGTTTTTCCTCAGAGGGAAACATGGTAATTAGAAGTACAAAAACACTGAACATACACTATACATCATTCTAGTCTCTGGTGCATTTCTGCTCTTTGGAGACTGCATAAATGGACTTCACAGTAGAGTTTTTATAGGCTAAAAAGAAGCTGTGTGTGTGTGTGTGTGTGTGTGTGTGTGTGTGTGTGTGTGTGAAGAACAATTGTTATAGAGAGCTTTTGCTCTGAGCAGGTGGGCATCTCCCAGCCCCCACTTCCACTTGTCTACAAAGTGTGGAGAAAGTAGAACTGAAGGTAAGGAGCAGCGTGGGTGATGTGCCTTTCGAGGTAGTCCCCCCTGTGATCATCTAATGCAGTGATGGTGAACCTATGGCACACATGCCAGTGGTGGCACTTGGAGCCCTCTCTCTGGGCACCTGTGCAGTCACCCCAGCACAGAATTTGCCCCGCCCCTCTGCCCAGCAGCCTAATGGGAGTACTTCTTCACTCCCCCCAGCACAGAGTTCGCCCCACCCTTCTGCCTAGCAGCCCAGTGGGAACGTTTCCTCCCTCCCCTGTTGCTGTGTTGGCACTTTGCGATAAATAAGTGGGTTTTTGGGTTGCAGTTTGGGCACTCAGTCTCTAAAGGGTTCGCCATCACTGTTCTAATGGTTTATTGATCCAGAGGTTTATGCTATGCTGGAGGAAAAATAATGTCTACTTCTAGAGACTTTTTTTAAAAACCAAAGGACTAGAAATGTAAGATGCCGTGACTTTTTCTTTTAAATTGAATCTGTGTCATTCCCATCCATGCAGGGCATGCTCTTTTAAGAGAGAAAGAAAACTGAGAATGTGAAGGACTTGATTTCATTCCTTCCTCATCTCTCTCCCTTCCCCTTCCCGCAAGCCATAGATTTTGAGCCGGCATTTAGAAATAAAGATGGAATACAAATACTTGCCTATTATGTCAGTGTGTGCAATTAGCTGATGAGTTCCACTGTGCTCTTTTCATGGCTTAACAGCTCTAGCAGCTGGGAGCCCAGTTTCGGCATTTCAATGGGGGGTTTTTTGGAAGCAAGCAGGGCTCCATTAGAGCAAAGCGTGAATAGGAATAAAGCTTAGGAGGCTGGAATGTTTATCGATTCCTCCAGCACAGAAGTAGCTAATGATATAAACACAAGTTTTTGGTAGAAACCTGATGTGTTTTATTAATGAGAAGCTGGTTACACTTGGTGCGGGGAGTGTTTTTTTAAATCCTGTGAGGATTTCAGATTGCCAGAGCTGGGTAGAGATTACGAATAGCACATTAGAGAGTGCTATTTCCGATAACCCACTCTAGTTATGTCAATATTTCTTGTAACTACCTCTTCTCCCACAGTTGATATGTTCAAATGCAAGTTGGTCTGGGGAATTGCTCATTAGTCATCCAATGGCTTTGCTGTGTATGCGCATGTTTGTGGTGTTGTCAGGTGACAATGGGGACACGGTGGCTTAATGGTTAAGACACTGAGCTTGGTGACTGGAAGGTTGACCGGTCAGCAGTTCGAGACTCAAGTGCTGCACGATGGAGTGAGCTCTTTGTTATCTGTCCCAGTTCCTGACAACCTATCAGTTTGAAAGCAAGAAATGGCAGATAGATAAATGGGTACCATTTTGGCTGGAAAGGTAACAGTGTTCTGTGTGCTCCAGCAACTAGTCATGCCTGCCACATGACCATGGAAATGTCTGCAAATGCAAACAGCACTGGCTTTTTGGCCATAAACGGAGATGAGTACTATCCCCTATAATTTGACAGAACTGGCTATCAAGTAAGGGGGATCTTTACTTTTACCAGGTGACAATATCTTAATTGTCTCTCCATTAGTATGTGGAGAAAGAGGATGGAGATAGAGAATGAGTCTCTCTTTCTGCATACTAGGGAGATTATTGAAGTCTATAGCAAAGGTGTCTCTTTTTTTTACAGTTCCTCCCTTCCCCCAAGACAAAGCCTACACAGAAGTGTGTTGTGAAATGGTGTCCTTTGAAGGCCTATAGCAGGAGTGCCCAAACTTTTCAGGCCATGGGCCGGTCATGTGATTCAGCAGACCGGTCACGTGGTTCCACCTGAAGTGGAAGTGAAACGTGCCTTGCAATCTATTTTGCAACAGGATGAGATAGATGTTAGGCTGTCATTTTCTCTGCTTAAACCAGGAGTGCCCACACTATGGCCCATATCTGGCCCATGCGCCAATTCATCCAGCCCATGCCATCCTTGTTGCTCCTGGAAGCAACATGGGCGTATTTTACTTCCACTTCTGGGAGCGACGAGGGCAACGTGGGCCGGATGAATTGGCATCAGGGGCTGGATCTGGCCCACAGACTGTAGTTTGGGTACCCCTGGCCTATAGCAAAGGAATGGACAAGTGCCATCTCTCATAGGACAAGAGCTGGGTGTCAGGTTGAGAAGATGCTCGTGGCTGGCTGCTCTTCAGCCTGGGACCTTGAGTCTATAGGGAATTGGTCTTGGAGGATGTGTTCCTTTCTGCATACATTCTTCAGGCTGTGCTTGACCCCTTTCCCACATAACCCTTTGGGCTAAAGATAGAAAATCTTGACCCTCCATGCTTTATGGATTGGTGTTTTCATAAACTTTTTTTTTCTTTGGCTATGATGGCTGGGAGGTTCTGGGAGTGGAAACCTGGGGAGAAACTAAATATTTCTCATTCTAAGGATGTTCGAAGGACATATTGTTAGAGCAGGAGGAGAGAAACATATCTATTGTCTTGGATAAAATCCGGGTTTCGATTAATGTGTTTTAGTTTGATACATTAAGATTAAACCCATTACTTTCTTTTGTCAAATGGCCCAAAGCGCCATTGATAAATGTAGCACTTTAAAAATAACATTTTAAGAGCAACAGCAACTGTGCTTTTAGTTTTTAAATGCCATTGATAATTCCCATGTGCTTCTCTGAGGTGGGCGCAGGTGTAGGCATTGCTTGAAAGAAGCACCCACATAGTTTGTAGGGAATTGGGACTTTCAGATGCCCTAACTCATGCACGCAATGCATAGGACTTCTCATACGTATATTATAAGAACATCTGTGACCCAAGGTTGCAACCCCTTACTGTATATGGCACCCATAACTCTCACCACTTTTTCACAGATCTCTTCAGTTCAACACAAGAGAAACTATTTGGGAAAGAGGAGTGAGTGAATATTGAAAGAAACCAGTTATTTTTTCCTTTGTGGCTATTCCAGGTTATGGTAATTGTCACATCCACCACCTTGAATAGGACATCACACAACTGAAAACTATTTGCTTCCAATCTCTCACAGACATTACAATTTGAGCATTGTTCTTAGCAGTTTGAAGCGAAATCAGCTACTTTGGAAAGAAATAAGCTTGAATGAGTCCATTAAGAACATGTGTCACTGAACATCTTGTACAGGGTGGTTGGTTAGCATAACAGAGAAGTGTACAAGTCAGTATGCCTTTTTACAACTGATAATAGCAGATGGAATAGTAGCCATGTACCTGCAGTGGCTCAAGTGGTTAAGATTCTGACTGGGAGGTAGAAGGTCAGCAGTTCAAAACCCGAGTACTGCAGGTCAGAATGAGCACCCGTCTCTGTCCCAGCTCCTGCCACCCTAGCCATTCGAAAGCAAGAAATTGCAAGTAGATAATTAGGGACCACTTCGGTGGGAAGGTAAACAGCGTTCCATGCACTTTGGTGTCTAGGCATGTTTGGTGTACAGTAATTAAGAAGAAGCAGCCAGCACAACGGGGCCAAACACAACTTTATTTGGGTAACTGAACACAATTTTCAACTGCGCAGCAGCGCCTTATATACAACTTGGGAAGAATAAATTTTGGCGGGAAATAATTGGATTGGTTGCTGAAACTGGGGAGTGGGGTGATCCTTGACTGGTGGCCATTCGCGCATCTTGAGGAAGAATGGCGCAAACCCCAGTCTCGCGATAGTTCAACTCTGAGAAGAACTCAAAATGGAGGATCATTTGTTGAAATGCATTAACGCAACATTACATACACAACATCATGCCTGCCACATGTCCATGGAAACGTCTGCAAACACAGACAGCGCTGGCTCTTCAGAGCATTCAAACACAGCCAATATGTTTGAAGAAGAGCATTGACTTAATTTAACAGATAATTGGAGAATTAGATTCATTGTTAAACTTTTGGGGTTTGGGTGTGGTGGGTGGGTGGGAACTGTAGTATAAGGAGACATTGATTTTATTAGCCCTGAGTGACACATGTGTGTTTTCTTCATTATTTTTTGCCTAATAAAATGTGTTAGGCTGTAAGGTGCCACCAGATTGTATTATGTTTTTGTTCACTAGTCTATCCTAGCTGCCTTCTTGTAGTTTAAAAAAACATTTTAGGTACTTGATAATTATGCCCATGTGGCCTCACTAAATGATAGACAAGGAATATCACATAGTTTAAGTAAAGAGTTGTGCTGCACCTTTAGCCACTGCATTGGGCTCTGTTGTGGATCTTCAGGCAGTGAATGCCAGAATGTGTGGAAGACAACTTCGTTTCAGCTCATGGATAAGCATTTCAGATTTTTTTTAATTAAGTAGAAATTATATTTTATATTACATTTTAGAAAAAGGAAATTAAAAAGTGTAGGTTTCAGTGCCTGATGACTGAACAGATTGTCACTTCTGCCATAATTCTTTCTCCAGATTCCACTGTGGACTTCATAAAACAGGGCTGTTTATATATAGATATACTCTTCGCCCAATTCACTGCTCAGACTGTGGCTTGGAAAACCAATTTAATTGTGTAGTGCTCCTGTTGCTTGTAAAGAATTGTCAATGAATGGCTATATTCCTTGAACGGTTTTTCTAAGTAACGTGTTCGTCCCATGTGCCAGTAGACGGGGGGAGGAAAAGTCTTCTGCAGTATTCCTGTTAGTCGGTCGGTCTCTGTGTGTGTGTGCGTGTGTGCATGCGTGCGTGTGACCTCCCAGTGTTTTTTCCCTCATTTTTGCTTCCGTCCCTTCTGTTGCCGTTGTATCCTCTTGCTTATTTGCTTTAGAATAGTTAAAACAGTTTCCAAATGATTTCTAAACTTTCTATCTGCAACTGTGCATATTTAGCTATAAGGGAAGGCAGAAGTGAAATCATCACAGTAGCTAAAGTTATATAGAACCCGAACGAATCAGGAAGGAATATCTAGATAAGAGGGACTTGAGAAGTACATTTAAACAAGAGTTAGGTCTTTTTTTTATTTCTTTATATATTGAAAAAACTACGGAAGTGCTTTACGTATTCAGCTTTATTTGGACAAGAAAAAAATTTGTAATACTCATATATGCTCCCAAATAAAGTGGGAACTGATTTCGAGATGTTTTCGAGCTACATGCCATAAAAATATGTCGAAATATGCTGGGAAGAACTAAAAATTATTACAATAATAGGATACAGATTTTATTAGCATCATTAGTTTTAGCACTCATATATATAAATAAAAAGGTGGAAATGACTTGTAAAGTGGTGCATGTTTACTTTTGTTCTTAATCCTACAGTCTCCTTATTCATAGTAGAAAGGTGGCTCAAGTGGTTAAGATGCTGAACTCGCTGACTGGAAGGTCAGAGTTTGATTCCTGGGCACTGCATGATGGAGTGAGCTCCCGTCTTTGTCCCAGCTCCTGCCAACCTAGCAGTTTGAAAGCAAGAAATTGCAAGTAGATAAATAGGGACCACTTCAGTGGGAAAGTAAGCAGCATTCTGTGCGCTCCGGTGTTGAGGAATGCCTGCCACATGTCCACGGAAATGCAGACAGTGGTGGCGCTTTGGCTATAAACAGAGATGAGCACTGAACCCTAGAGTCGGATACAACTGGCTTTTGAGTAAGGGGAAAGTGGGGAAGCAAGTTTTACAGATTTCTCCTCAGTAAATTTTAAATCAGTTGTTTGCATGAAAGTAAATACTAATCTTTTGAATTCAGTCTGGCGTGGAATGTGCATGTCATCCCCATATTTAATACCCCTAAATTTAGAATGTCAACAGTGGCTTTAAGAATGACCTATTTTTTCTGGTTGTTTTCCAGCTCTTGGACGTCAATCGGGAACAGAATGGGGAAGCAGAACAGTAAATTAAGGCCTGAAGTTCTCCAGGATCTCCGAGAGAATACCGAATTCACAGACCATGAACTCCAAGAGTGGTACAAAGGCTTCCTGAAAGATTGCCCTACTGGTCATTTGACTGTTGACGAATTCAAAAAGATCTATGCCAACTTCTTCCCCTATGGAGATGCCTCAAAATTTGCAGAGCATGTATTCCGCACTTTTGATACAAATGGTGATGGGACTATTGACTTTAGGGAATTTATCATTGCCCTGAGTGTCACGTCTCGAGGAAAGCTTGAACAGAAGCTGAAATGGGCGTTTAGCATGTATGACCTTGACGGCAATGGCTATATCAGCCGGGCTGAAATGCTGGAGATAGTGCAGGTGAGTAAATCGATTCTAGAAGGAACATGCGGAAGGCGACCCAGTTCCAAAAAGTTATTAAATGTATAGTGTGCCTAGTAATTAACAATCAAATATGAAGTAATATACATTATTTTTTATTATCTACTAAAGGCCTGGAACATGTTCCAAATAAATCTCGTTGTTTGGTGCTGAACATCTGGAGAAAAAAAGAATTTAGGAACATGGGGAAGGGGAAGTCCTCTTTTGCTAGCCTAGTTTTGTGTTCTTGAATCTGAAAGAGGAAAAGTGAGAGGGAGGTACACGCAGAGAGGGAGGTACATACAGATTCGCATACAACACACATGCATTCTTAGTCCCAAACTCAGCCACATCCCAGCGGTGTCCATTTATTTTCTTTCGTCAATTCTCTTTGTGTGTCCAATGTGTGCCTTTGGCAGAACAACCTTAATAAACAAATATACAAAAATACCCTCAAAACAGATAAAACAATCCCAGCACATACACACATTCCAAAATTGAAGGAAAGCATTGTTCTGTCTAACCCAGTAATGTCGTCACTGAATGACAGTTTATCTCTTGGGTTTCCAGGACAGATTCTACCCCACCCCACCCCACCAGCTATACCTGGAGATGCTTGCAAATTATATACTGTATACTCCCAGACAAACATACCCATGTCAGAATGACATGCATTTTAGGCAAAATAAGGAATGAGTGAAATCTTGTTAATGTCACTTAAGCCTAGAGAAGGGCCATGATGTCACGGGCTTCTTCTGGTGAAAGAGTCCATAGCAGTTAGAAAACCTGCAGGACAGAGTAAGTATTAATGAAAACCATACCTTGTCCACAATATTGTGACCTTTTTGCAGGTGTTAAGTTACACACAGTATTTCAGACAATGTTTATATTGTAACACATATATTACAAATATGTATGAGCTATGCTTAGTAATGCAGGTTTCTGTATAAACCAGCATGTGCAATGTAATGGGAATAATAGTTGTCTCAAATCCTCTTGCATAATTCTGCAAATAGTGCTACTTTTGGAAGCAAATTGCCTCAAGTTAAGTAATTAAAATAGACATATCTTTTGGATGTTGAGTCATGTAACTCACTATGTGACAGATAATGTCTATTTTGATTTCTTAACTGAAAGCAATTATCTTCTGAACGTTGCACCATTTGTGTTACAGCAGTGTAACTAGGCCACAGATTCTCAACCTGTGGGCCATGGGCCGGATGTGGCACATGGCACCATTTCATGTGGGCCCCCACTGCCTCCACCACACCAGCAAGTGCCATGTGGTGGAGGAAGGGCAAAATGGCTGTCTGCCCCTGAAGCTGTCTGAGGGAGTGTGACTCGGCCCCCAGCTTAAAAAGGTTGAGAACTCCTAAACTAAGCAAGGAGGTTTGGGCCATTGTTTGCAAAATAACAGTACATGTTCTAATTTTTCCCTTTCAAAAATGCGGAATGAGCTGATAAATCTCTTAGCATCCTCATAATTTTTCCATTCTGGTTTCCTGCCAGCCTTTTCCGTCGATGGTCATGGTGCCTCCCCTTTGCGTCTTGTGACCCCCACAGTGCTGAACTCGCATGCATGCCCATTTGTCTTCCACCTACTGTGAAAACTTCAGCTGAGCTCAAAGGGAAAGGCAAATGATGTCACAATCCCGGTGACATCACCCCCACAGTGCTGAACTTGCATGCCCATTTGCTTGTCACAATCCCCGATGATGTCACCTGTCTGGTGACATCAGCCAACTCATTGGGAAATAGATCATTGGGAAACAGATAAGTTTGGGGGCGTACACCCACCCATGTGGCTTGTGACCCCCCTTGACCATCTCTCCAGCCCAAGGTAGGTGTGTGACAAGCTTCAGCGGGATCGGTCCAGGGGTGTTGGAGCCTATTCCGGACAAACAAGTCCACACCTTGGTTTTTTATATATAGAATTCAACCTGCAATTTGTAGGCGATGCAAAACATACTTCCTATATTTTGGTGACTCTATGCAGGCAATCTACAAAATGGTGTCTTCTGTAATGAAAATGCCAGAAGATGAATCTACTCCAGAGAAACGAACAGACAAAATTTTCAGACAGATGGACACAAATAATGACGGTATGTTTTTCCCTCAGCAAACCTCTGTAATAAATGTGCCTGGGTACAATAATTTACATAAGTTCATGGTACCTTCGATAAAATAGAGGAATTTCCATGGCTGCAGTTTCTGTCATTTCAGACAGTTTTGAGAATCATTGTTGTTGTTGTTCAGTCGCACAGTCGATTCCGAGAATCATAGTTTTCATTTTATTTAAAATAAAGCATTCCAGTCTCCCTGGTTGTGTTGCCCCCTCCTCCCCCCCAAAAAAAAACCCATTGAAAGCAGCAGTTATTAAGTATGACATCTGAATTTACATATGTCTCCCTGCCCTTCTTCAAGGTTTGTGCCTCTTACATAGGTTTTTCCTCCCAGTAATTCAGACCTTATTATAGTGTAAAATTGCAGATAAGTTTTGCAACTGAAATACATAAGGGAC
Source organism: Bradypodion ventrale (assembly GCA_035047345.1). NCBI lineage: Eukaryota > Metazoa > Chordata > Lepidosauria > Squamata > Chamaeleonidae > Bradypodion > Bradypodion ventrale. The sequence continues at coordinate 184,881,077 of JAWDJE010000001.1, read as the reverse complement.
AGGTGGTATTTGTTTCCTAATTTATGAAGTTTATTTTAGTAGCAATATTTTTAGATTTATATAGCTTTAACCAACTTATCAAAGAGAGAATAGTTTTACCAGCAAAAGTATTATGTGAACAGTTGCTGTCTTAAGGATTTCTTGACATTCCTCCATATCCTCACTGGCAACTGGAAAGGAAAAACAAAACTAAGATTCTCAGCCAAAGGGTCACATTGGAAGGAGGACTTACAGTGCAGCCACAGGGGGATAAGGTGAATCTGTAGGTAAGGTGGGCTCGGCTGGGTTGATCTCAACATCTTCCTTCAGGTTGAAGCCTGCAGCATAACCCACAACATGAACATAGGACTGATACGGTTACTTAGTGAAATATACAGTTGTAACTGGGCTAAGAATAGCTTCTGTTTTGTTTGTTTTTTTAAACACAAATCATCTAATGCATGGGTTCTCAATGTTTTTCCGCCATGGGCCGGACCACGCCCCCTCAGACAGCTGAGCTGGCCAGACTGTTGCCGTAAAACACATCTGTGGCTGTTGTAAACATATTTACAACAGTCGCGGACTCATTTATGGCTGTAGCAAACACGTTTACGATGGCCACAGACTCATTTACGGCTGTAGTAAATGCATTTATGTGGCCGTAAATGAGTCTGTGGCCAAGTCCGGTGGCGGCGGCTGTGGGGGCGGCTGGAGCAAGGTCCGGGGCTAGATTATTTGGTGCCATGTGCCAGATCCAGCCAGTGGGCTGTAGGTTGCAAACCCCTGATCTAATTACATCAGAGAGAGTGCAATGAAAGTTTAGTGATCATTGAAATGCAGAAAAGCAATAAATAAAGCAAGAAGAACATAAACCCAACAGGTGTGGCTACAGTTTAAATCTTCTCACAAGAGGTAGTTTTATCAAAAGGTCCTAGCAGCAAAAGGATGTACACAGAAAGAGCCTTCTCAAAGTTTGTGGTATTTTTGAACCACATTTGGGCTTACCTTGGTAATGGCAACCTAGTCTTTCTCACACTAGGTTAGGCAAAAGGAACTGCAGAATGAACTCACCAAAAGGTGCCTTCATTTTGGTAGTTTCACGTCTGGCCTAGACACAAAAAGAAGAAGCAGTAAAGGAATTCAACATTTTAAGTGAGAACAAATGAAAGTGGATTAAGAATTGTCCTGAAATGTATCATACTTCCTTTTCCAAATGTTATGAAGCACAGTCTCCTCAGGCATCAAATTTAAGAATGCCTCAGTGGTCCACGTGGCACATTTTTACAAGTGCTACCTACCTGATATGAAGTCACCGAATTAATGGTAGTAAGTTACAGGTAGAATAAGCCCATTGAGTCAGCAAGGATTTGATTAGTCAAATCCTGAGTTCCATTGATTCAATGGGCCTTCTCTACTTGCGACTTGCGACTGAACTACAATAACTGCTGAACTTCTGCTTTCTGCTGAACTACAATAACTTAGCAAAGGGAAGGTAAGTTGCCTGGCAAATTGAGTAGTCATCCTCTGGCTCAAACTAGTGTGAGATAAGCACTACTCAGCTACAGCAGGTTACCTGTCTTCAGTCTAAGCCTTACCCTTGGGAAAGGACAGCTTAGCAGCTGGTAGAGGATGCCAGCAAAGACCCCCAAGTGCCAACAGGCTACCCACTTGTCAACAATTGTCTTTAGCATATCTCCTGCCCTGTTCACCTTCTAGCTAAAGTGCAAACTCTATAGACTTTTAGTGGCTGTTTTCCAACCTTATTTTCCAAGAAACTGTTAGAGGGTTGACATTTTAATGCTTTTTGAGTGGTGTTGAATCCTCCGAGGACCTTCTTGAAGGGTACTGCAGTTTCCCTCAAAACTCAGGTTGCCGACGTATTTTGGGACAACCATGGGGGATCTTGCCTCTCATATTAGGTATAAAAAAACTGAAGTAGAAGGATAGGTAATATGAGCTCAATAACTCAGGGCAGCTGCTGTATGCACCACTTTTTGATAAGAGGTATGGAGAATATGAAGTGTTCCCACTGTTCCTTTTTCAAGCTTGTCACATCCCTGGAAGTTACCACTTACAGTGGAGGCATTGATGACCTTGGAAGTTATCTTTACTTGACCGAACAATTCTAAGGCTGACTGTATTACTTGTCCTTGTAGCATTTCTTCACCATCCCCCCTCTGACAGTCGAAAATCTGGGCATGAGGAAGATTGTTGAGCTAACCTTGTATGAGAAATTATATAACTTGTTCAGTAATATTTTAAGTAAACCTAGAAGTTTTAACAATTACAGGATGCCATTGTGCTATAGATTTATTTGCCCTTGCCAGAAACAATCAATAGCTTGGAGCCTAAGGCAACAAAATCCACAACACAATAGTGTTATAGAGAAAGTTTTTCTGTTCTTAGGAAATGTGTTTCTTATGTTGTGGAGAAGAGATTTCTAAGGTGCCATTTCCCCTTTTCCATCCTTTATGTTTTCCATCATGTATAGTTCTACTCTCATTTTAGAATCCATGTCAGCCCTTTGCCAGAACATATATGTCCGTGATGACGAACCTTGGCACTCCAAATGTTCTTGGACTTCAATACCCAGAAGCCCAAGCACCCTGTGAATCCACACGAATAGGCGTGTTTTATTTCCGCTTCCAGGAGCAACGAGGGTAGCGTGGGCCGGATGAATCACAGTAAACCCATTCATGTGGATTCACAGGGTGCTTGGGCTTCTGGGAATTGAATTACAAGAACATCTGGAGTGCCAAGGTTCGCCATCACAGACATATATGTTTTCTGTGAAGACCTTTTGTATGGATTGAGTCTGCTAACTCCACACCTAGAGTAGCTGGAGTGACTGTTTAATTAATTTCAAATATTTTGGCATTACCAGTTTGCGTATCAAAGTCAAAATGCTGGGAGGTATGTGTATGCACTTTTCAAATATGTCTGCCGTCTGGGCTTATTTCAAGTTCACACCTCAACTAAGATGTCAGTTTAAGGAGGCTGTTCATCACTGCTGCACATGTTTGCCATGTCAGTTTCATGAAATGTTTTTGCATTTGTCCTGAGTGTTGCAGATGTGTAACAGGAGGTGAAAATCTTGTCTGGTTCTACTTCTGATTGTTGATCTGAAGCCTAGATTAATCAAGATTTCTTTAGCTGGTCCTTCCCAAAAAGAAATGCCTGCTATGTTTTTCTGAACAAGCATTACCACAAACAGCTTAATATTTTGTCAGTATGATCATACCAAATCTTTGCACTTTATCTACGTACATCTTGAATTGTGAGGCATTACAGCTGTCACAATAATCAGCTGTTACCTCTGTTCAGGAGTATGTTTAATCTTAAATTCATTGACAACTAAATCAGTATCTTGAATCCTTAAGACATTAGGGTTTATTTTGTGAGTTCTACATTTGGTTGTAACCCCCAACAAAGACAATGTTTTGAATTGTACCTTTTTCTGTTTCCTTTCAAGGTAAATTATCTCTTGAAGAGTTTATTAAAGGTGCCAAGAGTGATCCCTCTATTGTGCGATTGTTACAGTGTGATCCAAGCAGCGCAAGTCAGTTCTAATTAAACTCTGGACAGTTTGCAAAGAAAATGACTGGCTTGTTCAAGCTTTGCTCATAAACGGATGCCTTCTCAACCATTCCTCAGTGGTTAAGTGGATGAAGCTCCACCTGCCAGATTGCTTGTGTGTCCAAGTCAAAGAGAGCTTCACTCCTCTACCAACATTGATGCAACTCCCTTCCTCTTTCTACCACTCTGGTTTTCCCCCTCCTGTCCCCCATAAGATTATGACTCGCTCTCTACATTTAACATAAGAGTATGTTTACATGCAGATTAAAGTTATTGCACATCACTAGGGTAATATGGATGGGTGACTTTCCAGTACCCATTAAGAAGAAACACTGTGTGTACCTTTCACCTGGGCACAGCAGTGGCAAGTGACAAGCAGCTTTCATGTGCTTACCAGAAAATGGCTATGAAATGTGGAATAAATTGAGTAGAATTTTTAAAAGAGCATGATATCAGTTTCCTTTCTATGAGGAATATTGCTTGCACTTATGTAAAGGTATTTTCATTCTTTTTAAATATATATATATATATATATATACATATACATAAACTATATATATATGGTGAAGTAAAATTTTAATATCTAGGTCATATTTAATATATCAAGTAAAACTCATGCTTCATTTCTTCTAGTTGCCTGTGATTATTCAGTTTTTTTAAAGTGTGATATTTATGCATAGTAAAATTGTTATTAAGGCATTGCATGACTAGCTGTTTGTGGATATGACACTGTTTTAAATTACCAGCTGCAACACTTTGTTCATTTCTACTGTTGATTGTTGATGAACATTTTATTGTGTTTATGAAATCTTTTAAAAAAGGAGTAATTCTGCTTCCACGTTTCTTGGTGAAGTGCCACATACAGTGGCTGCAGCGTTTGACGTGGCTTTTGAGTGAGGTGATTTGAGATGCAACTGTTATGGCCCTCCTCCCTTGTGGCTGTCCATCTCCGTTAACGGTCTTGTGCATTCCAATGTTATTTAATATCTGCCTAATGCCAAGAAATGTTGATTGAAATAAATACTAATTTTCTTGTCAGTTTGTATCATATTTCAGTCACCTAACACTTGAGGACTGCACAAAGTACAGTTACTTTTAGGAAAGCAAGAAATGCCAAGTCTCTGACTGCAAAAACGGTGAATGAGTAAGATTGAGCAAGTCTCCTTTTCCCCCCATGACTAATAAATACAGGCAAGGAGGAAACTGGGGTGGGGGAACATTATTGCACAGCTCTTATGCATTACACAGCCCAAGAAGGTAACAAATGCTTGCCCCGTTTTCATCCCTGATGGAAAATGTGTCTTGACAGATTTTGAGTCTCACCTTTGAAAAAATTAATTGCTTAGAAAATTATTTATTTATTTTTTACCATTGTACCAGAGAGAGAAAAAACCAGCAACTGGTATGAATATAGATATAACTGAATACAAAGTTTGCCCCCCAAACCTCTTAAGTTTCTCCAAAGCTTCTAAAGCGAAGTTTTTGTGGCAAAAAGTCTTAGTCGGTTAAAAGCACACAAAAGCTTTCACCATCTCATCTGATGGGGGGCCATTCAACAATTACATGATCCATTTTTGGGGGGAAATTGACCCCCTCACCCCCATGTAATCCGACCATAATTTTTGCTTCGAACCCCCCCCCCCTTTAAAATTACATAATCCAGAGCTTTCGTATCAACACTCTAATTTTTAGAGCTTTTCACTATTGGTGCCTAATGCAGAACGTATCGGTGAGGATTCAATAATCTCAAATCGGATCAAAAGTCCAAGAGATCATTTTTAACCTTTAAAAGCGCCATGTTTCGAAACCACAACAGCTCCAAATAGATTACGTAAATCTTTGACCTGACCCCACGTAATTTTCCGTAATTCAGAAGGCAGACCCCTCCCCATACCTGTCAACCCGCGGCTCCAGAAAAACGGGACCAGCGCACATCGCTTGTGCGCAGGTCGCGTTCCACGCATGCGTGGAAAGGTTTTACGCCTTCCACGCATGCGTGGAAGCGCTACGCCGCTTGCGCAGCCCTTACACAAGCGACGTAGTGCTTCCGCACATGCGTGAAAGGGGTAAAACCCTTCTGCGCATGCGGGGAAAGCATTTTCCCCACTGCCAAATTACGGGGTTTTGGCAGTGGGGGCCGGGTTATGACGTCAATCGACATCAATTTACGGGGTAATCCCGGCCAAATCGGGAAGGTTGACAGGTATGCCCCTCCCCCGTCCCCCGAGGATCACGTAATTGTTGAATGGCCCCTGGGGAGAAAACCTTTGGAAATTTTTATTCACCACCACATCAATCCAGATCATTCGCTGGTTGGTTACTACCAGAAACATGTACCGATGAGGATTTTCAGTTTGGCCAATGACAAAGCCAAGAAGGTGGCTTCATTTTGGCAGTTTAAAGTCTGACCTAGGTACAAAAGAAGAAGATCTGCACCAATGAAATCACATCTCTTTTGCAGCCCCTGGGAGGCAACTTCTCTGTTTTGCCTCATTAAGACAAAGGTATTTCTTGAAGAACGCTGTTGGTTCTGCAAAGCAGAGTCATATTTGTGAGAGCTAATTTGTAAGAGTTGTGGCAACTGAAGTGACTTTGGCCAGTGATTTCCAGAAAGGGCATTCCTGGTTCTGTTTCTAACTTCAGTCTCCAAAGGAGAACAGATCGGAAAAGCTGGTGGGAGAGGCATTCCACTTCAGGTCAAAAGATGGTGGAGTGACAGGAAATCACATTTTAGCATTGTTAACCATAGGCTCTGTCTCATGAAGTCTCTGCACTGCCACCCCTAGCTGTTGTTGGTCATATGCCGTTGATTCGGACAAGTTACTGACATTTCTTGGTAAAGCCCCACAGTCCTACATCTTGCATTTCTCAACTGTTTCCATTTGGCTGTAGTCATTTAAGATACCTTCATTTTGGCAGTTTCATGTCTGGCCTAGACATGGAAGACATGGAAGAAGAAGAAGACATGAAATTGAGTTATGGGTTTTTTTACTCATGGACGGAAATAATGATGGAAGCCTGTATGCATATTACATGGATATCTTGGTTCAGAAAACAAAAGTGCACTTTTAAACTTCTGTTTGCATGGATTCTCATGTACCATGGAGCTGAATCAGAAATACAGCTAGAAGCCCCTTTTAAGAAGAAACAAAAGCCACAACATGGGTGAAGGAGGAAGATCTGTCCCAGCATGGGTTTCCCAGGAACACCACACAAACCATAGTGGTATCATGATTCTGCTTTATAGATGAAAGAAGGGACATGGGGTATGTAAAGCTTGATATCTTGTATAAATACAATTTGTGTAAATACGAAGAATTCTTGCAGAATTACCATATTTTTCTGACCATAAGATGCATTTTTCCCCAAAAGTGGGGGGCGGGGAGAATGAGGTTGCGTCTTATAGTCCGAATGCTGTCCAGCAAGGCTATTCTAAAAGGATATTTTACAACAGCCATGGCTGGCCAAAGACTTCCCCCGCACCGCCACAGCTGTTCCGGGGCCGGGGAAAGAAAAATATATGTTCGGCGGGCCATTACCACAGGGGGCCAAAAGAGGGTGCAAATCACAATTTCCCATTTAAATGCATTGGAAATCAATTTCTTGTACAGTATTCTAAAGCTTTTCTGTTTGTATGTTCCCAATGCATTTCAGTTGGAAACCAAACCTTTGCATAAAAAGAAAGGGTTTCATTTACCTTTCTTGCCTTTGTCCCTGCTCCATGTGATCAAAATGGAGGGGGAAGCCATGCTTCTTGGTTGCAGGGAGAGCAAGAGGCTAGGCTAGAGCATCACTTTCTGCCTCGGTGCAATTGGCTTGCCTACCCATTTCCCCTGCAGCGCCACCACTGGTTGGTGGTGCAAATACAGTACTATTTGGTTCAGAATATTTGTTCTTGTTTTCCTGCTTTAAAAACTGGGTGTGTCTTAACGCTCCAAAAATACAGTACTGTACTTGCTCTTATAGACTAGCTATCTCAAAATGCAAGATAGCCTGTGTAGAAATTGCTGGACTTAGCAAGATTTTTCGCCTCCAATGTGAGAAAAAAGCAGGGACTCTTTTTCTATTGAGGTTTCCAAAATTTGCACAAAAAAGTAAAGGTTACCCTTGCTCAAATGCCAGTCATTTCAGTACTCATCTCCATTTGCAGCCAAAGAGCCAGTGTTCTCTGCATCTCTGGACGTCTCTGTGGACATGTGGCAGGCATGACTAGACACCGGAGTGCACAGAATGCTGTTTACCTTCCCGCTGAAGTGGTACCTTTTTATCTTCTTGCAATTTCTTGCTTTTGAACTGATAGGTTGGCAGGAGCTGGGACAGAGACAGGAACTCACTCCATCATGCAGCACTTGGGACTCTAACTGCTGACCTGCCAACCTTCCAGACATCAAGTAAAGCCCCACAGAATATCTGTGTGCAAACTAGAGATGTGAATGCCTGGCGATGGGTGGGTGGCAGACAAAAATTCATTTTATGGAATGGATACTTTATGCCTATTTGATACTGTGGAGAGGAAAAGTAAATAATTTTCTTTGTTTCTGATGTTGAGGGTCTTTCTGGTCTTTTAAAGATTTTGTTTTGTTTTGGTTTTTTTGCCTGCTCTGCATAAAATAGCAAAATCAAAGAAATACCATCCGTACAGTTCAGAAGACTGTTGCACCATTTGTTACAACTACAAATAAAAAAATTTTTAAACGTAATTTCCATTTGTAATAATTATTTGAATACACTGTATTTTTAATATACCAATTGTGATAGTGTATGCCAAATCAAATTGTACATAATCATGTTTTATGTTTCTAAAGTAACAGAGTGACTTTCATTCTGTAAAAAAGAGAAAGAGAGCTAATATTGCTTCCCCCCCCCCCAATTTTTCCAAACATTTCTGTTTTTTTCTCAAGGGAAACACACAAAAGCAGGGTGTTTTTTCATGGCTTCAAATTTCTGGAAATTTTACATCTCTAGTGCAAACTAACAGCTCAGACTGAAAGTGTAAAAGGAGTGGTCGATGAGGACGTGCAAATAAATCAATATGGTACAGTACTTCTAAATTTAAAAGTCCATATGACAGGACAGCCGGTATTGTAATTTTGCATATTTTACACAATTTGTGCAAAAATTATTATTGCAAATAAAAGAACACATGGCAACATAAGAGACACCTAGCATAGACCACTGCAGACAGAGAATGTGCAGCAGGAGGGAGTGGAAATTACTGATATACCAACAAGTCACCCTGCTTCACCTGTGTCTGGGCCAGATGTGAAACTGCCAAAATGAAGCCACTTTTTGGTGAATTCATTCTGCAGTTCCTTTTGTCTAACCTAGTGTAAGAAAGATAAACTGGCACAACAATGTTGCTGTTACCAGGATACACCTGATTGTGTTTCAATAATACCACAGTCTTGGAGGAGGATCTTTCTGTGTGCCCCAAGATGAATGCTAAAATATCCTGAAGCTGCATACCCAAACATACGTGCTATACCATGTAAGCACCCCTGTAACTGCTTGAATTTGCTTCCAAGTAAATGGCTTTCATGAACCTCATGAATCAGGTTCTTGGCTACAGAAATTTTGGCATTTATGTACTGTACTTTGTTCTTCAGGCTCAAATTTTTATTTCAAATGTGTACCGAATGAGGAATTGTGTTTTTAGCATTGGGGTGAATGGGAGCAGCACCCCTTAGATCAGTGGTTCCCATCATGGGGTCCATGCCCCACAGGGGGGCTTCAATTCCTAGAAGCCTAAGTCAGTAAATTGGCTGATCAGTACATGAGGGATTAGATTAGGTTTCTGGGAACTGAAGTCCAAAAACCAAAGGTTGGGAAACACTGTCTTAGATGAAATGCTTTTCACTCAGAACTTTTCCATTGGCTGGGTAAGGACAAAAACAATCTTCATTTATTATGTCATCCCGCTCTTGCTGAAAAATCTGGTCCAGGGGGCTTGGGAGAGAAACAATTCTAGGGGCTACAAGAAGAATAGTAATTTACAAAAATCACTCTCCTTTAATTCCACTTTTGAGTGGAATTCATGCAGGGTTCTTCCTGCTGAATCTACACCTATGATTACAACACTGGCATTGAATTTAATTTTGTTTTTCAAAGCAACATTCTTAATGTCCTTCTAAGCCTGACCTTTTGTTCACTTTTGTTCTTTAAAACCCAGGAGAAAGTGCTTCATGGTCTCTTGTCATTTATTCCAATTAGGTTTTATAGGGACAGGAGCAATGGATTTTTGTTGTTCTTTAATCCACCCAACTGTATATACAAGAACAAAATGTTAGCATTCCCTATTTTTTAAAAAAACAACAACCTCAAAAAGGTCTATTAAGCAAATGCACATAGGCAACATCTACAACTTCAAGAAATTAAGTTAAGTTATAAATATTATAGTGCAAAGCAGTGATAAACCATCTTGAGATAAAATTTGATTTAAAAATCAGTATGCATTTTTTGGACAAAGGTAAAAAAATAATAGTTGAAAGTCACAACATAAATTCTACTTCTGAATGGTTGTGAAGCCTACACATTAGTCCAATGAACAAAAAGTAAAGAAAATCCACAAAGTCTTCCTTTTCTTCAAACACTTCATTTGATTTTTTAATATATATTTTAGAGAATAAAATACACAATATAATAATATTATCATCAGCTGCTACTTATACATTTCCCCTGAAAATCGTTTTAGTGGCAGACAAGAAAAATGTTACTGGCGTGAATATGTTTAAGGTGGATCACAGCTTGCCATGAAGTGACCCACATACTATGATTACAGAGCCATAACCTACTGCAGTATGAAATGAGACCTGAAGGATTTAACACCGGGACTGCTATGGACTGCTGCAGCCTTGAGGATATGGACAAGGTGCGCCTTCACAGCCAATCCATCTGGCATGGCCTCTTCCGCCTCCATAACAGTTGAGAATCAGAATAGTGAAGTGGTTTCTTCTCCACTCGTTTTGCCATTGGGTCAAATATGATGTTTTCCAGTGGCATTTTTTTACACTGAGGGGGGGCCATCACCCCACCTAAAGGGGTTCGTTCACCCATAGCTATTGGCCCTTTAGGGAGTCAGGTTTTTTACCACTGCCCAACACTTGGCGTTGAGTTACTGGCTGTACGGACTACTCCATTACCATAGCGGGATGTCCAGCCAGACTACAATACTACTAATCAAAGAAAAAACTAACAATATAAATTTAACCATAATAACAACTAAAAATAAAAAAATATATAAGGAAAAACACTATAATTAGGATAACAAAAATATAATTACATCAACTTTACATTACATGTGCATCCACCACAAGTGGTACATTATTTGTCTTCCCCCTTTCATGTGAACTTTCATATCATTATGCCCTATTTCCAAAAAATATATACCCGTATTCTTGTCCTGGTTTTACCCCTTTAGTTTTAACTAATACATAGTTAACAAACTGTCCCCATATCTCTTTAAAATCATTTTAACAGTCCATTCTTTAATATTTAATTCACAAGTCAATATGTCATTTATAGCTATACTGTATTTCATAATTCTCCCAATAAAAATTCAGTATATATTTTCTATTTTCTAGCCATTAACAACCTCGTAGCTGTTACATTTACAATAATCCTCTCTTGTTTCTGTCTAGCTTTGTATTTCCAAAATCCATTAATAATGCTATTCTATGACACATCTTTAATTTTAAAGACAATATTCAATTAATTTCTTCAAAAACTTTTTCTCAAGTCATCTTTACTAGTCCACCATAAATGAAGATGTGTCCCTATCTCTTCCTGACACCTCCATCACTCCTTTTTATATTTAGAATCATAATAGCTTAACTGTACTGGAGTCCTATACAATCTCCATATTATTTTATAACAAAGCTCCTTAATACTCACTGGCATATTCTTCCATAATCCTTTGTTTCCAAATTCTCTCACATTCATCTTCCTTAATTTTTACTTTTAAGTCTGTTTCCCCTGTTACTCTCAAGGCTTTGTGCACCTCATCACTCTCAAACCCTTCATTTGATGATGGTGATGATGGTTTTTAAGAGACATACAGCCACTGATGTCATTTCAACAAAAGTCACTGCAGTAAAAATAGCCATATATTTGCATTTATTTAGAAATTCCGTCAACAGAAGTCGTAAACAGCTGGCAGATGTTGTAAGGAACTGAGTATGCATAACAGCCTCCTCCATACTCTGCATAAGAAGAGGAGATCTTTTCTCTGCTGTAGGAAGGGGATGCACCAACAGTGGCCTTAAAGAACACCATCTGTTGGGGAAAGGCATCTGGTTGATATAAAAGCATGTAAGAGATACGTAGAGTACAGTGGACTATATTTAGATAAAGTTCACACACAGCAGTACCATGTGTTGTACCCAGGGGAGCAGTCATGGTGATGCATCTGTGGGTGACGACAGTGAAATTAACACGTGCTTAAGAGTGGCTCATGTGGCTAAGATGCTGACTGAAAGGCAGGAGGTCAGTGGTTCGATTCCGAGTACTGCAGGACGGAATGAGCTGCCATCTTTGTCCCAGTTCCTGCCATCCTAGCAATTTGAAAGCAAGAAATTGCAAGTAGATAAATAGGGACCACTTTGGGGGGGAAGGTAAACAGTATTACGTGCGCTCCGGTGTCTAGTTATGCCCGCCACTTGACCACAGAAATGTCTGCATAAGCAGCTAGCGCTGGCTCTTTGGCTATGAAACAGATGAGCACTGAACCCTAGAGTCGGATATGACTGGCTTTCAAGCAAGGGTTACCTTTACCTGTGAGCACTTCATTTTCCATTTTCTCAAGAGCAAACTATTCAGCCTGGCTGAATATGTTACACCAGAAAGCCCTGCACAATTCCAGCTGCTGAGGAAAGATTGATAGAACTCGTGCTTTAAAGTGCATGAGGAGACATTCCGCCACAAATTGCCCATGTTATATAAAACCAATTACCGGTATGCGATTTTTCTAGACAGTCTTCTGTTTGCAAAAATGCCGGCAGTTCAGCCCAAAAACTGACTTTTAAGAAGCAATCCCGCACATTATTATGTACATGATTGCTTTTTTAAATATTTTAAAAATATTATGTACAAAGCTCTTCAGCTTTGAAACAGAGATGAGCACTGAACCCTAGAGTCAGATACGACTGGCTTTTTAGCAAGGGAAACCTTTACCTTACAGTTCTACTACCAAAGCTCCCCAAAGTAGTTAGTATTACAGCTGCTGTTTTTACAAGGTCTTTGCTGTTTCTCAAAATTAAGGTAGCCTTCTCTCTTCCTGCCCTATTCCTTGTCACTTCAAAAACCACAGTAGAGCATAAGACAGCAAATGAGCCCATGTGGCATTCCTTTGCCAGTATTTAGTGAAGCCGCATCTGTAACTATAAAAGTAATTGAAATGTTGTATTTACTGTAACATCGACAACAGGTGTGATGTGGTCCCTTGTTAAGTTTCTGTGACAATGTAGTATAAGTACACTTCTGGTGGAGGTTGGGAGGATGAATTAATTATAAATAAGTAACTTTAACTGGGCCTGCCATATGACCATGGAAACATCTGCAGAAGCAGACAGCACTGGCTCTTTGGCTTTGAAACAGAGATGAGCACTGAACCCTAGAGTCAGATACGGCTGGCTTTCGAGTTACCTTTTAACTTTAGCTACGTACTCTCCAACTCTGTACACTTGACATGTGAACTGGAAGCCTTTTCTCAGGTTCTTCTTCTTTGTGTATGGTATATAAGAAATACAGAAGAAACAAAACTTGAGAAGAGACCTCCGGTTCACATGTTAAGTGAACAAAGTTGGGAGGTAACTAGTTATACTGTGCGTGCGTGCGTGCATGCATGCATGCGTGCGTGCATGCATGTGTGCATGCGTGTGTGTAAATTTCAAAATGTTTATTAATCAAACAATGAAGTTTATTAAAACTATTGTAGCGATGAAGTTATCATCATCATTGAGGAATGTTACTGTTAAAGCTAAGTTGCTGGGATATCTTTGCAGTTCTAATAAAACTTAACACACTTCATTCAAAATAAAGCAGAACAAAAGAGGAATATGGAGAAGGAATTCTAAAAGATTTATAGCAGCACCAAAAAAAACCACCACCTCAGGACAGTTATTTAAAAGACTGAAAAATGAATAGTGGGATGGCTTGAGATGAAATTGAAAATGAAGATGGCATAAAGAGGATTAGTTTAGGAATAAAGATTAAGGAATAATAATCTAAAAGGAAGGCACAGATGCATACAGCACCATCTCCATGCCATAAGATCACTGACTGAGTAGAGACACAGTATTTGAATATCTGTAGCTCTCCAAAGCGCTGACCCGCCTCGCAAGAAAATTGAATCTGCCTTTGTAGAAGCCGGGAATTCCACTTTACCCCATAGAGGCTCAGAGCACTAGAAAGCAAACCCCTTGAGAGCAATTCCATGTGAAGAGTCTAGATCTGACTCAAGCTAATGCACACCCTAAGAGCACACCAAATCAGCAAACCTAATATTGAGAGACTGTAGGATCTTACCCAGCAAAGGCTGCATGCCTAGTCTAGGAACAAACAACCCCCAAATCCTTCTCTCTTATCCTAATTTTCACTAAGAGTGCATCTTGATTAGCAAAAAAAGTCTACATTTGCATCAGTTTACCAAGTTCAGGATTTATTCAAATACTGTACCAAAGAATACATGATGAACAGCTATGACATGGTGTATTTTACAACATTTGGCAGTGGTTGGTTGTTTTGTACCAAGCTGCAGTATTCTTCTGTGTGTCTGAGTGTGTCGGTGGATGTTGTGTATTTTGCCTCTTTTCCCATAAAGCTTGCAAGATTCTCTGCAACTTGAATTTGAAAATGTTCCCCCACCCCAATCCTTTCTGTTATAGCACTACAGCAGTTCAGCAGCCAGTTGTCATAGCAAAGAACTGTTGCAACACTATAATGGTAAAATAGAATTAAAAATTAAGCATTCCCATGTGTCGAACATGGAGAAGCACACAAATGGCTCTGAAGCAGAGGCGGAGGTTGGGGTTGATGACTGTGGTGGTAGCAGATATTCACGTAGACCCCAGAATGGAGTCTGCTGTGAACAGGGACAAGTTTTAGAAAGGGATAAGCCCTAAGGGGGAAAAGGGGAAACTGTGGAGTTGCTTGGCTGTAGAAACGGGGGTTCCCAACTTTTTCAAGCCAGGGGCCAGGTCACAGTGCTCTCAGTTAGCTTCGAGGGTTGGATGGCCATTTTACCTTGCCTGCACGATGGGGATGGCCATTTTGTCCCAACAGCTTCAAAGGAGTGGCCATTTTGTTTCTAAAATGCCCTTGGAGAGATCAGGGGCCACATGAAATGGCGATGTGGGCAGATCTGGCCCACAGGCCTTGGGCTGGGAATCCCTACTATAGAAGATTCAGGTTTTTTTAAAAAAAAAAAAAAGTATTCAAACAAGGTTTCTTCAAAAGATATGGAAACTGGGACAAGCACCATGTGACCTAGCAATTTCCGGTGGGGGAAAACCAGATTGGAATCCCAATTCTTTTAACAGTCAAGACGCTGCCTTAGTTTTGCCACATCCATGTCTGATCTGAGGCTCTGGTTCTGATTTTCCACTGTGTTATGTATGATAACGGTGTACTAACTGTCAAAGCTATTCAAACCGGCATGTTCCCACACTTTCTAGCTCTCAAACAGCATCCCTGTTTGACAGCTACAAAATCTCGCCAGACAACATAGTCTCGCGAGATTTCGGGAGGCGCGCGATTTGTATACTGACAGGCACCCAATGTATCTTTTATATGCAAATAAGTGGATTGAAATGTGTGCACACCTTGTTAACCAATTGGCATTGTTTATTATTGTTACTGTAACTGTTTATACTGTATATAAGTCCGAGTTTTGCCCCATCCAAAGTGTGTTCAACCCCACCAATAAAGAGCTGTATTTCACTACTTAATGCGAGTCGTCATCATTCCTTGAACACCAAACTGGCGACGTGGATGGGATGGCATCCCCACAAGGTAGCAACATCGGCCCATTCAACCCAGCCCATCCAGAGAAATGGGTGGTCTACGAACACTGGTTCCGCCATACTTTGGCATCACAGAAGATCACTGATGAAGACCAGAAGCGCTCCTGTTTCCTCGCACAGTGTGGATCAGAGACGCTAGAGCTGGCCAACCACCTCGTTCTT
The DNA here is from genome assembly GCA_035047345.1 of Bradypodion ventrale. Taxonomy (NCBI): domain Eukaryota; kingdom Metazoa; phylum Chordata; class Lepidosauria; order Squamata; family Chamaeleonidae; genus Bradypodion; species Bradypodion ventrale. The sequence continues at coordinate 184,865,343 of JAWDJE010000001.1, read as the reverse complement.
CCTTTGGACATGGATGAGGTACCGCTCGCTGAGATCCTGTCAGCACTGAGGAAGCACCTGCAACCAGAGGTCTCAATCTTCCTGGCCAGGGTGGCCTTTCACAGAAGGGAGCAGCTCCCTGGTGAATCCATTGCCGAATACGCCACCACACTTCGCCTTGCTGCCGCCCTGTGCAAGTGGGACAACATCAAAGAAGCGCTCGGAGACCATCTGCTGGCCGGCATGAGGGATGAAGATGCTCAACATCGCCTCATGGTCAGGAAGATGCTAACATTCAAGGATGTACTGGAAGAGGCATTAGCATCTGAGGCCACACGGTCCGGGGTAAAGCTTTTCCGGCATCGCCACTCCACTACCAGTGCCACTGACTCAGCCTTGCAAGCTCACCGATACTCATCTTCATCTTCATCAGCATCTCCTGGTTCCACATCTTCCTCGGGGTCCAGTGATGAAGAGAGTGAGGTCCAAGCAGTTCAACAATGGCACCGGGAGCACCGTAACGAGTGGGAGAAGAAACCCCTCCAAAAATGTGGTGGCTGCAGAGCCCGGCATGACCGCAAGAAGTGCCTATTCCACACTGCAGAATGCCACAACTGCGGGCGGAGGGGGCACATAGCCAAGGTATGCTGGCAGTGAAAGCGGAGATTGTCAGCGCCTGAGTACAAGCGTGGTCATCGCCACGAACTGTCCATCACCAAGGTGTCATCTGAACCAGAGCCGTGCCAAGTGGGCAGTGTCAGTGAGCATTTCTATGCCGACCTGAGCCTTCAGGATATCCCCTTCAGAATGGAGGTGGATTCAGGTACTACATTTTCTATAATTCCACAGCGGGAGTTTTTGAGGATTCCCCCAGCCTATCGGCCCAAGCTTAAATCCCTCAAGACTTCCCTCCGGGATGTGCAGGGTTACCAGATTCCGGTCCTGGGGGTGGGTAATTTCTTGGTTAGTTTCAAAAATATACGCACCTCATTGCCCTTGGTTGTGGTTAAACAGGGCACTAACAATCTTATTGGGACCCAATGGTTTAAGCCCCTGGGGATCCGGCTATCTGGCATTCATGCAATAGACTCTGACCCAATCTGGGATGTTTGCCCTGGACATCCTGAGGTATTCAAAAAGGGTTTAAGCTTGTACAAAGGGCTCCCTATTGACTTTGAACTTGACCCTGCCATTCGGCCCATCCGGATGAAGCCACGCCGGGTACCCTTTGCCCTCAAAGAGAAGATAGAAGCCGAGCTGGACAAACTGGTGGGACAGGGCATCCTGGTGCTGGTGGACTCCGCCAAGTGGGAGACACCGATTGTGATTGCTCTGAAAAGCAACGGGGAGGTCAGTAATTCGCGGACTATAAATGCACAATCAATAAAGCTATTCGCCCGAACGCATATCCGAACGCATATCCTGTCCCAGTAGTAAGCCACCGTCTTGCCTCCTTGCATGGAGGGAACTGCTTTGCGAAACTTGACCTTGCCCAGGCTTATCAACAGTTAACCATAACTCCTGCCGCTGCCATAGCACAGACTATAATTACACATAAGGGTGCATTTAAGGTGACCAGACTACAGTTTGGGGTGAATGCGGCCCCCAGAATATTTCAATCTCTTGTAGAACACATTTTAAAAGGGTTGCCTGGAGTCTTGTCATACTTCGATGATGTCCTGATCACCGCTAAGGACACCATCGAACTAGCAGCCAGACTCGATAGAGTACTGTCATGTTTCGAGCGGACTGGTTACATCTTAGAAGGGACAAGTGTGTGTTTCTGGCAAGGGAGGTGGAGCTCCTAGGGTAATGGCTGTGCGGAATGCATCCAGGGCACAATGTAAAGCGGAATTGCAATCATTTCTGGGACTGTTAAACTTCTATCACACTTTTCTCCATCGCAAAGCCTCAGTTGTCAAACCATTGCACCGGTTACTTTAAAAAGATACTGTTTGGCACTGGGGCCATTGCCAGGAAAAAGCATTCCAAGACCTTAAAAGACTACTGTCTTCGGATGCAGTGTTAACACACTTCGATCCCAACAAACGGGTTGTTCTTGTGTGTGATGCATCCCCTGTGGGAGTCAGGGCTGTGTTGTGCCATGTGTTAAATGATGGGAGGGAAGCCCCCGTAGCATTTTATTCCCGTTCTCTGTCAAAGCCTGAGAAAAATTATGCTCAGACTGACAGGAAGGCATTGGCAATCGTGGCAGGCACTAAGAAATTCCATGATTACCTCTATGAGAGGCCTTTTACCATCATGACTGACCACAAGCCCCTTCCTGGAATCTTTGTAAATGGGAAGCCCACGCCGCAAATCCTGTCCCCAAGGATGTTGCGCTGGGCAATCTTCTTAAATGCATACGATTTCACTCTAGTGCACAGACCCGGCAAGGACATCAGCCACGCTGATGCCCTGTCACGTTCTCCACTGCCTGGGGTCGGGGAACCAGATTGCGAGATTGAAAGCAATCACCAAGTTCTCATGATTGAGGCATTTGACTCGTCCCCAGTCATCCCTTCTGATATTGCCAAAGCTATGGCCAAGGATGTAGCATTATCTAAAGTCATGTCTTGGGTACAAAAAGGCTGGCCTGTCTCTCCTCTAGCCAAGGAATTCAAAACATTCCACCGCAAATGCTTGGAATTGTCTGTAGAATGAGGTTGCCTTCTGTGGGGCCAGTGGGTGGTCATTCCTACCACCCTCCACAAAAAGGTTTTAAATTTACTTCACACAAGTCACCCAGGAATTGTACGTTCCAAATGCCCTAGCCCACAGCTCCTTTTGGTGGCCTCAACTGGACCGAGACATAGAACAGATGGTCAGCACTTGTGCCAGCTGCTAATGCTCTCCCCCAGAGCAATCCCATCTTCCCTCTCGGGAATGGGACTCTGCCATGGACCCGTGGTCCAGGTTACACATAGATTTTGCAGGTGCATTCAGGGGAGCCCTATTTTTGTTGGTTGTGGATTTATTCTCCAAGTGGCTGGAAGTGATTAGAGTGCCCAATACCACTTCAGCCACAACAATAATGCACCTAAGGAGGCTGTTTGCAACGTTTGGACTTCCAGATGTGCTGGTGTCCAACAACACGTCCACGTTCACATCTGCAGAATTCCAATCCTTCATGGAAAGGAATGCAATTAAGCACATCACTGCCGCCCCATTCCACCCTGCCACCAATGGCCAGGTGGAGCGGCAGGTGCGCACAACCAAGGATGCGCTTTGGCGCATGGGGGAAGGGGATCTGGAGCTCCAGTTATGTCAGTTCCTTTTTACGTATAGGCTCACCCCCCTTGCTTCAGGGCTCTCCCCTGCTGAATTGCTCCAGCGAAGGAAACTTTCATCTTTGCTGGACAGATTGGATCCCTCTAGGGTGGAGGACAAGGGCACAAACATAGTGATCCAACACCAGAAGGATTTCTCGCCCGGGGACCCTGTCCATTACTGCAATTATGCAGCTGGTGGTCCTACGTGGGTGCCTGGTTTTGTGATCGATCAAACTGGTCCTGTTTCTTACAGAATCGAAATAGCCACTGGTCTGATCTGGAGAAGGCACGCGAACCAGTTTAGACCCAGAATACTGGACCCACTGGATGAATGCAGACACTCAACATTAGGGTTGGCCCCCACCCGCTTAAACCCAGGGGGCAGAGATAATAGTCAGCAGCTAGCTAACCTTGACCCAGATGTTTGTTCTAGGGACCGATTTCAAGGGGAAATTGTGGAGTGCTCCCCTACTCCAGCCATGTGTACCCCCACACTGTCCCAGCCTAGGACACTGGACTCCTTTATTAATGATGACCACTATTGTTTAGAGTCGCCCCCACTCTCAGTACACATAGGAGGGACCCTCAGTTGTCTTTATCATCCTCAGCATTAGATTTTGGTTTTGAGCGATCCCCTGCTCCTCCATCTGACAAACGGGGCTTTGATTTGGGTTGTCAGTCCTCTCCCTCTAGTCAGTCCCTCACTTCAGCCAGATTGCTATGAGCCCCTGAGTCGGCTCAACCAAGCATCCAACCAAGAAGGGAAACTAGACCGCCATCCTGGTTAAAGGATTTTGTTTTTACCTAGTGGGGAGGAATGTTATGTATGATAACTGTGTACTAACTATCAAAGCTATTCAAACCGCCATGTTCCCACGTGTTCTAGCTGTCAAACAGCTTCCCTGTTTGACAGCTACGAAATCTTGCCAGACAGCGTAGTCTTGCGAGATTTCGGGAGGCGCCCGATTCGTATTCTGAGAGGCGCGCAATATATCTTTTATATGCAAATAAGTGGATTGAAATGTGTGCACACCTTGTTAGCCAATTGGCATTGTTTATTATTGTTACTGTAACTGTTTATACTGTATATAAGTCCGAGTTTTGCCCCATCCAAAGTGTGTTCAAACCCCACCAGTAAAGAGCTGTATTTCACTACTTAACGCAAGTCGTCATCATTCCTTGAACACCAAACACTGCTACCATTTTTCAACCCCCTAATAACAACCTTTTCCTCTTACCTGTGGAACCAGACGAAATTTGAAGGAGTAATTCCACCTACTGAAGTGGTGAATATATCAAAGTTTCAGAACAAGACATACAGGACAGGAAGCCCTCTTTACAATAGCAGTCTTAGGGGGCAGGGTCCCCCCCCCCCAAAAAAAGGTCCCATTCCTTTAAATTTTTGAAGTGGTAGCTGTGTTAGTCTGTGCAAGCATATCAGAGAGCAAATAAAACAAAACAAAAAGACAAAAAACACTGTGGCAACTTAAAAACAAACTCCTGTATTTTAATGTTAGCTTTCGTGGAACAAGTCTACTCTTATGTCTGATGAAATGGACTTGATCCACAAAAGCTAACATTAAAATACAGGAGTTAGTTTTTAAGGTGCCACAGTGTTTTTTGTCTTTTTTTGTTGGCTCTCTGATATTCCTTTTAAAAAAATCAAGACAAAACCAATAACAACATAATAAGATACTCATAATTTATATGAAAATGGAATAGAGGTAAGCTAAAAGTAAAGGTAAAAGTCACCCTTGCTCGAAAGCCAGTCGTATCCAACTCTAGGGTTCTGTGCCCATCTCTGTTTATAGCCAAAGAGCCAGCGCTGTCTGCATCTGCAGACATATCTGTGGTCATGTGGCAGGGATGACTAAACATTGGAGCACGGGAACATGTTACCTTCCATCTGAAGCGTTACCTATTATCTACTTGCAGGAGCTGGGACAGATGGCAGGAACTCACTCCGTTGTGGAGCACTCAGGTCTGAAACTGATAACCTGATGAACTTCCAGTTTTCAAATTCAGCAACTAAGCTACTACAATCTGTAACATAGGGGTAGCATAATATAAACATTCAAAATTGCAAAATAATGGAAATTTTTATTTTCGCCTTTTTATCTCCATCTTTTTGTAAAATAGATAGTACAGTAAAACCCCTACTTACAAAAAAAGTCGGTTCCGTAGGCTTTTGCTTAAATCTTTTTTTTTATGTAACTCAAAGCAAACCCATAGGAAAAATGAAATTTCTATGTAAATTGAAGCAAACCCATAGGGAAATAATTTTTTTACATAACTTGAAGCAAGCCCATAGGAAAAAGAATCTTCTTGTAACTCGAAGCAAACCTTTAGGAAATCATGTAAATCAGGACATGGTTTTAGCACAAAATCATTATGTAAGTCAAATTTTATGTAACTTGAGGCATTTGAAAGTCAAAGTTTTGCTGTATTCAAATGTGCCTCTCCTTCATTTTTTGTGGGGAGGAGTGGGTTAATACGAACATCATAAACATGTTTCCAATAAGAAAACCTCCAAATTTTCAAAATAAATTTTCAGGCATGGATCTTGCCAGAAATTATGCTGCTAATACTTCTTTTATGTCTGGGTCAGACTTTAAACTGCCAAAATGAAGCCACCTTTTGGTGAATTCATTCCGTATTTCCTCTCACCTGAAACTAGTATGAGAATTATTAGCTGGCACAACAAGGTTGTCGTTACCACAATCTTCAAGGAGGCTCTTTCTGTGTGCTCCAGAAATTATGCTGATATCCAGATGACACTTTACTTATTTTGCGAAGTACTGCTGCTTCCTAGGTTTTTATTCTGCCTATCCAAACCCTTGGTTATTTTTATTCTAAATGTTACATTTATATATCTGTTTGTTCTGGGGTAGATTTTTTATTCCATTTGCACTCTAGCCGCGAGAGGGATGGGTGGTGTAGTGTGTAAAGATTTACCCCTATTTTTTTTAATAAAAAGGATTCTAGTGCTGTGCTTCAAAGTGTTTTTGAGAGGGGGGGGGAGATTAATACTATACAATTTCCCCAAGCAAGAAAAAAGTAGAGATGGAAGGAATTGAGAGAAGCAAAAGAAATGAAACCCCCCAAAACCCCCCCCCTGTCTCTCCCTGCCCCCTTTTAAATCCATGGAGAAGAACAAGGAAGAACTGAGATCAAGTTCTCTCAGGCAGTCTGCCTTCTTTTTCTTTATTGCAAATTGCTCCCTGATGACGTCCTCTGCCCGAAGCTACCTGACTTAAGAGTCCAGAGTGCCGCACATTAATCCAACTGCCTTCCTTGCTTGTAAGATCAATGTTTTATTGTCGGATTTGTTTTTTATTTCTTTTGTTTACCTAACTCTAGCACTCAGATGGGGGTACTGTAATCATCAGCCTGTAGGTGTGGATGCCAAAGTAAAGGTAAAGGTAAAGGTCACCCTTGCTCAAAAGCCAGTCGTACTCATCTCTGTTTACAGCCAAAAAGCCAGCACTGTCTGCATCTGCAGATGTTTCTGTGGATATGTGGCAGGCATGTCTAGACACTGGAGTGTACAGAATGCTATTTACCTTCCTGCTGAAGTGGTACCTATTTATCCACTTGCAATTTCTTGCTTTCGAACAGCTAGGTTAGCAGACAGAGACAGGAGCTCACTCCATCATGCAGTACTTGGGTCACAAACTCTTCCACCGGTGGGGAGATAAAGGGAGTCTCCCCCGGTCCGGGAGACCCCGAAGACGCCGCCGCCGTGAGCGCCGCGCTCTCCCCGCCTCTTCCACCAGCGGAGAGATAAAGGGAGTCTTCCCCGGCCCGGGAGACCCCGAAGACGCCGCCGCCGTGAGCGCCACGCTCTCCCCACCTCTTCCACCAGTGGGGAGATAAAGGGAATCTCCCAGCTGAAGAGACGTTGTGCCTCCTGGCCCCTTAGTCGTCCAGGAGGTTGGCAAGGGCGGGTGTAACTGTGACTTTTGTGGCGGTTTCCTACTGCGCTGGGACGCCTGGGGTTATGAATACTGGGATGCTGCTTCTTTGTGATTGTATTGTTTTTTTGTTTTGTTTTTTTAATGATATATCCATTTTGCATTATTGTAATTGTACTTTTGTTAATCTTGCTGTTTGATGATATTGTATTTTTTGTATTTTGTAAGCCGCTTTGAGTGGCACTTGTATCAGGAAAGCGGGATAGAAATTAAACGTAATAATAATAATAATAACTGCTGACCTGCCGTCTTCCAGTCAGCATCTTAACCACTTGAGCCACCAAAACTTTACGCTTAAAGGCCCTATAGATGTTGTAGACCTCCGGTGGAAACTTAGAAGCCTGTGTTCATGCACAGCATCCAATATTTTTTAATAAGATGATTGCAATGTGATCCCTAGGAAACATTCTGTACCTGTTGAGTTCCGCAGAAGTCTTTTCAATAAAAACCCTTACATTGTTATGTTGTACTATAACAAATTAAAGATTCAGAAGGTTCCTTCTTTGTCCAAAATTTATTCAACAAACACAAGCAAATGTGTAAACAATAAGTGTGTGTATCATAAAAGTATGTTATAAACTCCTAAAAGCGTATTTAAAAAACAAAAACAAACCCTATATATCAAAGATGAACTGTGCAATTGTAACTAAATGAAACATTTAGGAGCAAAAATACAAAGTTATGAAAGCACAACTGGAAAAATTCAAATGTGGATTACAATGGTCTAATAATATGTGGCTTAATGCATCATATTTCAAAAGTAAAAGTAAAGTCTTCTTCTTCTTCTTTGCTTCCTCTTTTACCCCATCAGGTGTCGTGAGACAAGAGTAAAGTGAGGTAACAAAATTGAAGTTATTTTTCAGTAACCAAAAAAAATCTCACCCCCTCAGAAGACCTACCTCCGTTACAGATGATTTGGCACCATGCATTGTGCCCTTCTCTATTGCACTATTGTTTATTTCTGACCTCTATTTATACCTCTAAGTAGCCTTTATCATACAAAAATATTTACTCAATAGCCTTGAATGTCATTTTAGGAGTTATTGGCAAAGATTGTGTTTTATACAGAATCCTATAGACTTGATAGAACCAGCTGAATTCAGGTTCAGGGATCAGAAACTCTGACAGATTATTTTGACTATCATTAACTACTCTGGAGAGGGTCAGATTTGGTTAATTTCTGAACCTGTTTAAAGCACATTCAGAGAATTTCTGTTGCTTAGAATTTAAACTATCAGTAGATGGGGCTATTGGATAAAATACAGTCATTTCCATTCATAACATTCAGCTGCCACATATTTACAAATTTGTGACATTTGGTTTAATTAGACATTTATCTAGGAGAAATACAAGCAGAATTTTAAACTGGACTCATCCCCCACCCCCCTCTTAACTGTCTTTTAACTATTAAACCAATACACACATAAAGGCTAAAAGCCTTGGTGGTACAGTGATTAAACTACTGTACTGCAGCCAAAATGTTGTAAGTTCATTCCTAACTGGCTACAAAGTTGACTCAGACTTCCATCCTTCCAAGGTTGGTAAAATGAGGACCCAGCATGTTGGGGGCAAAATACTAATTAACTTGTGAACTGTCCAGAGAGTGCATTAAATGCTATGGGGTGGTATATACATGTACAGGGGAAACTCGGAAAATTAGAATATCATGCAAATGTTCATTCATTTCACTTAAAAGGTGAAACAAATATATGAGATAGACGAACTACATGAAAAGCGAGAGATGTCATGCCTTAATTCATTATAATTGTGATGATCATGGCGTACAGTGTACATGAGATTATGTGATGATTATGGGGTACATGAGATTGGGGGATTGGGGTTTTCATAAACTATAAGACATAAGCATCAATATTATAACAAAGTAAGGCTTGAACTATCTCGCTTTGCATGTAATGAGTCTATCTCATATCATACCCGTCAAGTGGTGCTCCTGAAAATACGGGAACTGCTCCGGCCCAGGTGCGCATGTGCCACAACAACTCATCTGCACATGCGCAGAACCCCTCTGTGCATGCACAGAACCCCTCTGCACATGCACAGAGCCCATTTGTGATGGGTGCGTGTGCACAGTTACCCCTTTCCCCGCCGTTCAAATACGGGATGGCAGCGAGAAAGGGGAGGAACGAGTGGAGAAATACGGGAAATCCCGGCCAATCCGGGATAGTTGACAGGTATGTCTCATATATTTGTTTCACCTTTTAAGTTGCATTACTGAACTGAATGAACTGCCAGGTCCAAGAGGACTCCGATATGGCTTACAGGAGCTGTTCGGGAAGTGATCAAAAGCAAGAAAAGCTCATTTAGAAGATGGAAGGCTTGTCCGAATGAGGACGGCAAGCAAAAACATAAATTCTGGCAGAACAAATGCAAGGCAACAATCAGGAAAGCAAAGCAAGACTTTGAGGAGCGTATAGTTAAAAATACTCAGAGAAATAACAAAGACTTCTTTAAGTACATTAGAAGTAAGAACCCAACTAGGAAGGCCATTGGACCATTAGATGACAATGGAAGGCAAGGGGTTATTAAAGAGGAAACAGAGATTGCAGCGAGACTCAGTGAATTCTTTGCTTCAGTATTCACTGAAGAAGACAGAGACCACATGCCCAAAACAGAGCCTATCTTTGTAGGGAGGGAAACCAAAGAATTAAGCCAGATAGAAGTAACCAGGGATGAGGTCCTTTCATGTCTTGTTAAACTAAACACTAACAAATCACCAGGACCAGATGGCATCCATCCACAAGTTCTCAGGGAACTTAAAGATGAAATTGCTGATCTCCTAGCCAAAATATATAATATTTCCCTCAAATCAGGCTTTGTGCCTGACTGGAAGGTAGCGAATGTAACACCAATTTTCAAAAAAGGATCCAGGGGTGATCCAGGAAATTACCGACCTGTCAGTTTGACATGTGTCCCAGGTAAAGTGATGGAAACCATCCTAAAAGATAGAATTAATAGGCACATAGAAGAGAAGGCGCAGCTAAAGGAGAGCCAACATGGCTTTTGCAAGGGCAAATCATGCCTCACTAATCTGTTGGAATTTTTTGAGAGTGTCAACAAGCATGTGGATAAGGGGGATCCAGTTGACATTGTTTAACTGGACTTTCAGAAGGCTTTTGACAAGGTCCCGCACCAAAGGCTCTTGAATAAACTTACCAGTCATGGAATAAAGGGACAGGTCTTGTCCTGGATCAGCAACTGGCTAAGGGACAGGAAACAGAGGGTAGCACTAAATGGACACTTCTCCAAGTGGAGGGAAGTAAAGAGTGGGGTCCCCCAAGGTTCAGTACTGGAACCCCTGCTTTTCAACCTCTTCATAAATGATCTAGAAATAGGAGTAAATAGCAAGGTAGCCAAATTTGCTGACGACACTAAATTATACAGGGTAGTGAAAACTGTGAGAGATTATGAGGCGCTCCAGAGGGATCTCTTGACACTGGAGGAGTGGGCAAAACAGTGGCAAATGAGCTTCAACATTAGTAAGTGCAGAGTGATGCATGTTGGGGCAAAAAACCCCAATTACATTTATAAACAGATGGGTTCTGAACTCTCTGCAACAAACCAGGAAAGGGACCTTGGTGTCCTGGTGGACAGCTCAATGAAGGTGTCAACCCAGTGTGCCTCAGCAGAGAAAAAAGCAAACTCAATGCTAGAGATCATTAGGAAGGGTATAGAAAATAAGTCAGCAAGTGTCATTTTGCCTCTTTATAAATCTATGGTGAGGCCCCATCTGGATACTGTGTACAGTTCTGGTCGCCATACCTCCAGAAGGATATTATGGAGTTGGAAAAAGTGCAGAGGAGGGCAACCAAAATGATTAGGGGACTGGAACACCTTCCTTACCATCTGAGGCTGCAACGGTTGGGCCTCTTCACTCTTGAACGACGGTTGAAGTTTATAAAATCATGCACGGTGTGGACAAAGTAGATAAGGAAAAACTGTTTTCCCTATCGCATAACACTAGAACTAGGGGACACTCCATGAAACTTTTGGGTACTAGTTCTCAAACAAATAAGAGAAAGTACTTTTTCACCCAGAGGATCACTGGTCTATGGAACTCTCTGCCAGAAAAAGTGGTGACAGCTGTCAGTCTTGACAGCTTTAAGAAAGGATTAGACAAGTTCATGGAGGACAAGAGTATCAATGGCTATAATTATGGATACTTAAGGACAACCTTGGTGTTGGAGAGATAGGCAGGATATCTCTCAATGCAATTTCCAGGGAATCCTAAGCAGGAGAAGGCATCTCCTTGGGAATACCCTGAAGGAAATGGTGAGCCACTGTGTGAGGCAGAATGCTGGACTGGATGGGCTGTGGCCTGTTCCAGCAAGGCTGTTCTTATGTTCTTATGAACGTTTGCACGATATTCTAATTTTCCGAGTTTCACCTTTAATTGCTATTGTTGAATCATTTTCAAAGTATGACACTGGTAAATACCAAGCTTTTCAGAATGAAGCAGGATGGAATGGAATAAAGTGGGGCCCTAAGACTATTTTGATTTCTCCTTAACTGGCACCAAAGTTAGAGAAAACACAATAGAACAGGGGAGAAAACACAATAGAACACAATAGAACACAATAGAACAGGGGAATATCAGTGTTTCTCAACCTTTGGTTTTTGGACTTCAGTTCCCCAAAGCACTGATCAGCCAATGTACTGACTTAGGCTTCTGGGAATTGAAGTTCCCCTGTGGGGCGTGGGCCCCACATTGAGAATGACTGATATAGATGCATTATACAGCCACATCATCCACAGGGCAACCCTAGCCGATCTCATCAATGAGCATTAAGAAATAGTAGAGCGCAGCCATGGACATTCTACCTCTTTCAAGCTCTTTAAGTGTATCTCCCATAGTCCTAGGATGGGACCTGAAGCCAGATTATAAGGTACTAGCTGATTACCCGGCTTTGCTCGGGTTTTTATTTTCTTTAACATAGGCCAGCCTTTCCCTCTTGGAAACCTCGTGGGATGTATGTGGATCAATCCTACTGTGAAAACTACAGCTGAGCTCAGAGGGCTACAGCTGAGCTAGTCAGATGATGTCACAATCTCAACCTACCTGGGACTATGACATCAGCCCAATTACATCACTGGGACACACACACATTGTATAGATCAATTGCATTCCAATTTGGGGGGTGTATGCCCCCCATGGGTTTTGAGACACCCACAGTGCAGATCTCCCAAGCCCAAGGTACGTATGTGCCAAATGTCAGCGGGTTTGGTCCAGGGGTGTGGGAGCCTTTGGACCACATACAAACATAGATTTCGATTTTATAGATATAGATGTAGGCTCCAAAATATTGGCACCAAACCCCCACATCTCTCCAATTCTCCTTTGCCATAATCCAAAACCTTTTTGGTTTTTTTTTAAAAAGTGTAATCGGGTTTTTTAAAAAAGCTAAAAACTAAATAAAATGTCTTAAAATTAGAAATAAGTACAAACTACTTATGCTTGAGAAATGCTAAGTTTTAGTAACAATGCATGTCACAGAGATTTGTTCAAGGCAATACTGATTCTGTCTCCTCTCCCAAAATGTCTTCATGCGTTCCAGTTTGAAAACCTATTATCTAGAAAACGTTTGTCATCCACCAAACGTGTTATAAGTTTCCATGGAAATCCTACATGGAAAGGGTAGCACTGAGTGCTTGCTTGTGTGATGATGGATGTCTCCAGCCTCTGTACCCTTTTCACACACATTATCCTACGGCACTTTCTGTAACTTTGGTAGCAGGTAAGCAGAGAACAAAATGGTCTTTAACGAGTGCCCTTCCAGACAAGGAGCTTTTGAATGGTGTTGTCTTGTTTGCCATTTGCTCCATTTTATCCTTCTTTGCTCTGTAAAGCTTTTATCTTCCATTCTTACTACTAATAATTCTGCACTGTTAAATCAATTCTGAATTATGGCAACTCTTTCTGGGGTTTTCTAAGTGCTAAAAAATGGCTCATCTTTCTCATTTTCCAGATCCTTCTGGGACATGGCAGCTTGTCCAAGGTGACACAGGTGGGCTCATATCCTACAAGACATAGCAGGGAGCCAGCACTATCTGCATTTGCAGATGTTACTGTGGTCATGTGGCAGGCATGACTAGACACCGGAGTGCACGGAACGCTGTTTACCTACCCACCAAAGTGGTCCTTATTTATCTACTTGCAATTTCTTGCTTTCAAACTGCTAGGTTGGCAGGAGCTTGGACAGAGACAGGAGCTCATTCCGTCCTGCAGTATTAAGGTATCAAACTGCTGACCTGCTTTGGTGTTCAGTAGTCAAGACAACAGAAATAGCCTTTAGTGGTTTAACACATCTTTATTGCATGGTATACAGAATGAACACGAGGTAATGGCAGTGATACAGCTCCTTTTATACAGTGACTATACATTTGAATGTGGAACCACGGTAGCCTATTGGTTACGGTCGGCGTGACGTCATTTGGGGTCACGCCTTCTTCACCAGGTGTATGTGTGGCGGGAATAGTTCCCGTGGCTGGAGGTAATTGGGGAATGTGTACCATGTGAGCCGAATGCTCGCTGCTGTCATCTCTGGTAGCAAGCTCGCATTCTTATGCAGCTGAGATACATTGTGTTCTATTACAGATTGCTTAAGGATACATTCTTTCCTGAAGTAGTTACATTCATCTTAAAGGTATAATGCAGCAGTTACATTCCATACACAACACCCCTCCCCCCTAGGATGGAACGAAGTCCTTCATCCAATATGGTTTCCTGCAAGTGTGCTTGGGACGTGCGGCTGCTGGGCTTTGTTCGTGGGCACTAGGGGTTCTCTGTCCACTCAGTTCTCACCCTGCAATGGGAGAGTTAGACTCGTTAGCAGTCTGCCACGTTTGCGCAGCCCCTGATTGGGAACGTGGGGAAGTGGGGGTGAATTCTAACCCTGAGAAGCCGGGGGCACCTGGGACTAACTCAAACCCCCTCTTCTCGCTTGGACGGGTGGGGGACCACTCCGCAAACCCACCCACCCCGGCTTCGCGAATCAAAATCAAACTCTTCCTTGAACTCATCTCTCTCTTCCAAAGTATATGGATCCAAAGGGTGCAGATTTATATCAACCTCCTCCTCCCCTGGTGAGGATCGCGGATTTGCATTTGTACCTGAGGAGGTTCTTGTGTCTCCCCCTCAGGATAGGCGGGTGGGGGAGGACCCTAATATTGAATTTCCTGACTGGGTTTCTGCGCCCTGCCCGTCGGTGGCCTGTCACCTGAGCTGGTCGGCATGCCTCCTCCAGAGTAGGCCCGTGCTGGTTTCTACACTGTATGAGAATGGCCCCGTTTGACCAAGTACTACTCCTGGGACCCAAGTTGGCCCTGCAGCCGCGTAATTCCTGCAATGTACGGGCTCTCCTATTTCAAAACTTTTCATGCTCCTAATTTCTATGTTTCTCCCTTTATCCTCCACCCTGGTTGGATCCAACCAGTCAAGAAGTGTTACAGGTTTCCTGCGCATGAGAAGCTCTGCAGGCGAGAGCCCCGATGCCAACGGCGTCGACCTATAGCACAACAGGAACTGGCACAGTTGCAAGTTCAAATCCCCAGGGCTCATTCGCCGCAATGCATCTTTTATGGTCCGCACCTGGCCATTTGTTGTGGGGTGAAAGGGGGCAGAGGTGACGTGATGAATGGCGTTTCTCTCTATGAATGCCTGAAATTCTGCTGATGTGAAGGTACTGGCGTTATCACTCACCAGCATGTCTGATATGGCGGAACAGCTGAACACCTTGCGCAATTGCTTAACTGTTGCGGCTAACGAAGTGTTGGACATCGGAATAACCTCCAACGATTTGGAGTATGCATCCACTATCAAAAGGAAAAGGGAGCCCCTGAAAGGACCCATGAAATCAATGTGTACCCTGGACCATGGCCCGCAGGCTGTGTCCCATTCTCTGTGTGGGAGTCGGGACTCCTCGGGTCAAGAACCCTAGCAACTCTCACAAGTGCCGACCATGTGCTCTATATCTGTGTCCATACGGGGCCACCAGAAGTAGCTTCTGGCCAGCGCCTTCGAGCGCAAATCCCCGGGTGGCTAATATGCAGGAGCTTGAGTACCTTTGACCTCAACAACTCAGGAATGACCACCCACTGGCCCCAGAGGAGACACCCCCTTTCTGTGGAAAGCTCAGCCCTTTTCTTGAAATATGCCATGAATTCCTCTGCAGGGGGAGCCGGTGGCCACCCTTTCCTTACCCTGGAGCTAACTAGGGAGAAGATTTTGTCCCTCTCGGTGGCTTTGGCGAGGACAGCTGGTACTATTGGGGGCGAGTCGAGAGCCTCGATCAGGAGCACCTGGTGGTCCTGTTCAACCTCGCACTCGGGGTTTCCCAGCTGGGGCAGGGGGGACTGGGAGAGTGCATCCGCATGGCTAGTGTCTTTTCCGGGACGGTGTACCAACGTGTGCTGGTAGGCGTTGAGAAAAATGGCCCATCGGAGCATCCTGGGGGGCAGAATCTGTGGCGTGGGCTTGCCTGTGGTGAAGATGCCTAGCAGGAGTTTGTGGTTGGTCACAATGGTGAAGGGCTGACCATACAGGAAGTCGTGGAATCTCCCTGTCTGTTTGCGCGTAATTGCACTCAGCCTTTGAAAGGGATCTAGAGTAGAAGGCCACTGGGGCTTCCCGCCCACTCTCCAACATGTGGCACATTACTGCCCCCACCCCTACCGGTGAGGCATCACAGACCAGGACCATGGGCCTGCATGGGTCAATATGGTCTCTGAGGACAGAAGCCGCTTCAACTCGTTGAATGCCTTTTCCTGACGTCCCCCCCCCCACCGCCAAACCGCATCTTCCTGAGCAGGAAGGAATGATAGAAATTAACCAGACCCAGGAAGGACTGCAATTCGGGCTTGGCAGCAGGGCGAGGGGCATTTTGAATGGCCGAGACCTTCGACTCGGAGGGCTTTATACCACCTGGCGTTATTCGGAAACCCAGGAACTCCACCTCCCTCGCAAAAAACACACATTTGTCCTTTCTCAGCCTGAGCCCCGCTTTCTCGAATGTGCCCAGAACCCTGTCTAACCTTTTGGCTAAGTCCGACTCGCTCCCCGCAGATATTAACACATCATCAAAATATGGGAGAACTCCGGGGAGCCCCTTTAACAGGCGTTCCACAAGGGACTGAAAGATCCCGGGGGCTGAATTAACGCCAAACTGTAGGTGCGTGACCTTAAAAGCCCCCTTGTGTGTGACTATCATCAGCGCAGTGGCTGCAGCTGAAGTTACCGTCAGCTGTTGGTATGCTTGTGCCAAATCCAATTTGGCGAAACACCTCCCCCCATGCAGTGTGGCTAATAGATGGCTAACAACCGGCACCGGGTACGCATTTGGGCGAATTGACTTATTGATTGTGCATTTGTAATCAGCACAAATCCTAACCTCCCTGTTAGCTGTGAGCACTGTTACAATAGGGGTTTCCCACTCCGCAGAGTCCACTGGGACCAAAATCCCCTGGCCCACCAGTTTGTGCAGTTCCGCCTCTATTTTGTCTTTGAGGGCAAAGGGTACTCTCCTTGGCTTGAGCCGCACGGGCCAGACCTCCGGGTCCAGGTCGAATGAAACTGGGGGCACCTTGTATTTCCCGAGCCCTTTCTCAAACACTGCCGGGTGTGCATTACACACGTCCTGTATTGGGTCGGCCCCAACGGCATGAATACCTTCTATCACAATTCCCAGTGGCTGGAACCATTGTGTCCCCAGCAGGCAGCAGGTCCCCTCCTTAAGGACTACTAGGGGCAGCTTCTCAGTGTACTTTTTGAATTTAACTGTAAACTCCCCCACCCCTAATACTGGGATTGCATAGCCTTGAACATCCTGCAAGTTAGTCTTTAAGGCTCTTAGTTTGGGTCGCGCATTGGGGGGAATGCGCAGGAACTCTCACTGGGATATAATGGAGTAGGATGACCCCGAGTCTAACTCCATTCTAACTGGGACCCCTTGAAACAGTACTTCAACATAAAAATGGGGGTGCACCAAGGACACGCTGTGCACGCCTGTGTCGTCACCGTCGAGGGATCTTCGAGACACACGGTGCACTTCTGAGACGCCGTCGTCGACAATCCTGCTGATGCCATCCGATCTCCGTGGGGGCCGCTCTGGTAGACCTTTGTTCTCCTCTCGCCATCGCCTGCACACCTTGGCAATGTGGCCCTGCCGTCCGCAGCTGTGACACTTCTGGAACGGACACTTACTCCGGTCGTGGGATGCTCCGCAGCCATCACATTGGCGGCCTCCCTTGCTTCGCTTCCCCGCTGACTCCTTCCTGACCTTCTGGATGCCTTCATCCTCGCTGGAGCCCGAGCCCGCGTTCGCTGAGGCCTCCGAGGACGAGGGAGATAACATTGGGAAGCGCGATGCCCGCCAGGCCACTTGGACTGCAGTCACTGCCCCTTCAAGCAGTGGGGGTCTCGCCTTGAACAGCTTGACTCCGGCCCTCGTCGCTTCGGCCGCCTGCGCTTCTTTCATCACAGTTTGGAAAGTCCGATCGTGGCCATGGTTCATCAGTTTTCTTTGAGTCTCTTCGTCCTGCAGGCCACAGAGCAGCCGGTCCCTCAGGGCAATCTCTAAATTCTCCCACTGACATGGCCCTGCTGCTAGGCAGAGAGCTAACGCGTAGTAAGCCACCGACTCTCCTGGGTGCTGGTCCCTCCTCCAGTATGCAGCTCTGGCCGTGAAGATGGAAACCATTGGCTGAAAATGCCCCCGCAACGCCGCCAGAAGTTGTTTGAGGGGGACCTCCTCCACTTTTCTCAGCGCCATTAAGTTCACCGGGAGCTTCATTGTGGGGTACCTGATCAGCGTGATGAGATGGGCCCGCTTCTTCGCCTCGTTGGTGATGTCAGCGACCGCCAGCACACTCTGAAAATGCATCTCAAACAATTCCCATTGTTCTGGGTGCTTGATGTCGAAGGTAGGTATTGTCTTGATTCCGTGGGACGCCATATCCCACCTTCATCCCCAATTTGGTGTTCAGTAGTCAAGACAACGGAAATAGCCTTTAGTGGGTTAACACATCTTTATTGCATGGTATACAGAACGAACACGAGGTAATGGCGGTGATACAGCTCCTTTTATACAGTGACTATACATTTGAATGTGGAACCACGGTAGCCTATTGGTTACGGTCGGCGTGACGTCATTTGGGGTCATGCCTTCTTCACCAGTTGTATGTGTGGCGGGAATAGTTCCCGCGGCTGGAGGTAGTTGGGGAATGTGTACCATGTGAGTCGAATGCTCGCTGCTGCCATCTCTGGTAGCAAGCTCGCATTCTTATGCAGCTAAGATACATTGTGTTCTATTACAGATTGCTTAAGGATACATTCTTTCCTGAAGTAGTTACATTCATCTTAAAGGTATAATGCAGCAGTTACATTCCATACACAACACCTGCCACCTTCAAGTCAGCGCCTTAGCCACTTGAGCCACTGCAGTCCCTGACTCACTAAGGTACTTTGCCTCAAATCAATGATGGGCACATGAACCCCTTCCAGCAAAAGCTACTATGTTCAAATTGATCCAGTTACTTATTTTTGTCCCTCATAGTTTGAGAAGCTGTGTCTACTGAAAGACAAGGGAAGTGATTGAAAGCCATCTGACATCATGATCATCTGTCAAATTAAAACCAACTTAAACAAATCCTTAATGCAATATTTATTTGTAAACAGGCAAAGCCCTTCAGACAATAGAGGGAAATCTTAAATCATCAATAGTAGGCTGCCACACTGAAAGTGTCGAAGAATCGTTGCCCCAAAAAGCACAACATCAACCAAACAAGTGGCTCAAGTGGCTAAGATGCTGGCTGGAAGGCGCAGGTCAGCAGTTTGATTCCCGAGTACTGCAGGACAGAATGAGCTCCCATCTCTGTTCCAGCTCCTGCCAACCTAGCAGTTCGAAAGCAAGAAATTGCAAGTAGATAAATAAAGGAGCACTTTAGCAGGAAAGTAAATAGCATTCCATGCGCTTCAGTGTCTAGTCATGCCTGCCACATGACCACAGAAACATCTGCAGAAGCAGACAGCGCTGGCTCTTCGGTTTTGAAACAGAGATGAACACTGAACCCTAGCATCGGATACAATTGGCAAGGGTGACCTTGACCTATACTGACAGTGGCAAGGAGCCCAATTCTTGACTGGTCCAATAACTCACCTAGGTTTTTTTAAAATCATTTATTTTCATTTCCAAAAATAGAGGTCACTCAAAATAAATTTAGACTCTTAGAACTTCAGAGCTAAAAGGGATCCTGTAGATCATGAAGTCCACCCCCTGCCATGGAGGTCCAGTGGATGATGGAACTCCCAACCTCTGGCTCTGCAGTCAGATACCTTAACTACTGAGCTATCTAGTAGTTGAATGGCTTATAGAATTAAAAAAGAACAGAGCAATAACCAATAATCAGGACACATTAAAAAGTTAAAAGTAGCAGGCAGCAAACACACACAACCCCTTCCCAACTATCAGTCAACAAAAGTAAGCAATTACAGAGTCACATTTTTGTTTAAAGATTAGAATTTTCACTTGATTACATAACATCTTGAGGCAGAGAGTTCCACCTTACAAAGTGCTAACATAGTTGACATGCATGTATTATTTTTAAGTGATATTTCTAATCTCCGGGTAGAGCTAAAGCCTCTGGATGAGGTCATGGGGAATAAAAAGAACTGGAAAGGAGCTGGAGATGCTTTTGGTGTAAACAGAAAGATAAATTCTCCATTCTAGTAAAGGTAAAGTTTTCCCTCGCTTGAAAGCCAGACGTATCCGACTCTAGAGTTCAGTGCTCATCTGAGTTGCCCTAGGGCTAGAGGGCGGGATATAAATCCAATAAAATAATAAATAAATCTCTGTTTCAAAGCCAAAGAGCCAGCGCTATCTGCTTCTGCAGATGTTTCCGTGGTCATGTGGCAGGCATGACTAGACACCGGAGTGCACGGAGCGCTGTTACCTTCCCACCGAAGTGGTCCCTATTTATCTACTTGCAATTTCCTGCTTTCGAACTGCTAGGTTAGCAGGAGCTGGAACAAAGACGGGTGCTCATTTAGCGATTAAAAGTAATGGAACCCCATGAAGGTTATTATACTGGCGAAAATGCTGTTGTTGTGTGTAGTAAGTAGTAACCCCATTGAATCAATGCTAGTTATAGAGGAGTTGACTCACCAAATCCCAACTGATTCAATGGGTTGCATTGGTTGCAACCATACCCGTCAAGCACGGCTCCCGAAAATACAGGAAATTACTGCGCATGCTCGTGCGCACACACGCAGAACCCATTTGCGCATGCGCAGTACACATTTGCACATGCAAAGCAGGTTCTGCACATGCATGTGTGCGCAGTAACCCCTTTCCCCGCTGTTCAAAATACGGGGTGGGGCGGGAAAGGGGAGGAATGGGCGCCAAAATACAAGAAATCCCGGCCCATACGGGATATTTGACAGGTATGGTTGCAACTCACTAGAGTAAATAACAAAATTTCAGCCATTGAATCCTTATAACCATTGTATATATATTCTGTTCCTTGGAGGGAAAAAAGAGAAACAATTAAAACTGTAACCCTCACAGAGTGTGTTAAAATAACATTATTTCTACTTTGATTTACTGTCTTAAGCTCATGTTTCTTCTTCAAGGCTAAGGGTATTCACTGTATGGTATCCCACGTTTTCACCCGTAGTTCAATATCCAGCTACTTTCAACACAATACTGCCAATCACATAGCAAACAGACCATGTGTAATTTTAATCCACCCCCAATCGAGTTCACATTGCATTACTTCCATCTTCATTAATGTCACAGAGAGAGGGTTTGGTTGTTTGCTCTTCAGCTTACTTGTGGTGAGCATGGACAGGATGGGGGTGACCTGAGGCAGTGATAAAATGAATGACTGCTTGCCTCTCTGGTCTGTCCCCTTCTCCCCCTCTTCTGCCTGCCACCACTACCACCCGGCTTCCTCCATTCACTGTAAAGCAGGTCGCCAAACCCCATTTGGTTTAATTATGTATGCCCACCATTTGATGAACACAGCCTTGTGGTGGTTTGCGTCTGTAAATGAAGCATCTTAAAACAAATACTACAGACAGAATATTATTTCCACTTCAGATGCAGCAGTGCTTTGTGTTAAATCAGGTTGTACATTCAGCCATCATTAAGTAAGCCAAATTACAGTACTAGAGAAAATGGTAAGGTTGCTGTACAATACATAGTTCAGACAATATGTTATGTTTAGGAACAACAGTAAAGGTAAAAAGATAAAGGTTGCCCTTGCTCTAAAGCCAACCATGTCTGATTCTAAGGGGTGGTGCTCACCTCTGTTGATAGCCAAAGGGGTCAGCGCTGTCTGCATCAGCAGACATTTCCATAGTCATATGGCAAGCATGACTAGACACTGGAGTGCACAGAACACTGTTTACCTTCCCACCGAAGCGGTACCTATTTATCTACTTGCAGTTTCTTGCTTTCAAACTTATTCTTCTTCTTCCATGTCTAGGCAAGATGTGCTACGTTGGCAGGAGCTGGGACAGAGACGGGAGCTCACTCCATTGTGCAGTACTCAGGTCATGAACTGCTGACCTGCTGACTTTCCATTCTTCAAGTTCAGCGTCTTAACCACTAAGTCACCACAGTCACCAGTTAGGAACAAAAACATACTAAATAATTAGGACTATGTGTACAGAGAGATGGCTGTCCAGCATGTACTGGTTATTATGACAAAGGGTCTCAGTTGTATAAGGAGCAGGGCAATTAAAACTGACAATACTTTGCAGGTTAAAATAGAATCATAAAATAGCCAGCAGCCACTCTCGGCCACATCCAGTAATGTCATCTGACAATCTTGTGCTCATTTATTTAATGTATTTGTGCAGCTGTTAACTAACTTGGAACGATTTGTCTGGGAATGAGTAAGGGTCACCCTTGACCCTTCTGTTCTAATTTTAGGGCCTGTGGATTTTTCTTCTTCAGCAAATAAGTTAGAGGCACTATCAGGGAAGGACTTTGGGGCGGATGTCTGGGGGCAGAGTACCCTAAGAAGAACAAGCAACAGGGATCTCAAATGGGACAGGACCAGTGTACCACATTTTAAAATGTATAACCTATCATATATGCAGCAAAATAGTATCATACCCGTCAAGCACAGCTCCAGAAAATACAGGAACTGCTCCGGCCTGAGCGTGCATGTATTTGTATTTGTATACCGCTTTTCTAGTCCTAAGACAACTCAAAGCGGTTCCCAACAAAATTACATATGGATACAATGCATACAGTAAAATACAATAACATATTAAGGTACAATAATCCAAATATAACAAAAGGTAATACAATAAAATAACTACACAATAGGATAAAGTAATCAATTCAAGAACCATATGTCAATACAAAACAGTATCATATCACAACATTACTGTAGCCTCCCCACCCCAACTGCAACAAGCCCATCACCACCACAGTCCTTGAGTCCCTGCAGAGAGGCAGGGCTTGAGTAAAAAGAAATACAATATAACCAACCAAACACACAATACAATAAAGCAATAAATACAAAATATCAATAATACAATAGCATATCACAATTACATCTTAATAACACAGTACCATGTCCATGTCAACACAATATACAAAAGCCAACAGAGAAGGGTACCAGGGGAAAACACAACAAAGTGCATTGCAGAACCTCCAGCTTGTCCACATCTCTTGACTAAGCAGCCAGAAAAGTCAACACTAGTCCTCATCTCCCTCAAAGTCAAGACTGGCTGAGAGAGAAAGCTGCAGGCCAGTCTCGCCTCCTCCCTCCTCCCTCCCGCCGAACTGCTCAGCTGTCCGGCGGCCCATCTTCCTCCTTTCCTCTGCCTCCTCCATCCCCAACCAGGTGAGGAAGTGAACCAGCAAGGAAACGAACCGGCGATGGAGGGAGTCCGGTGGGACAGCCACGGCGACGGTGTTTTAAAGCCCCGCCAGGCGCCCACAGGTGTTTCCATGCTCCCTCCAGCCCCAACTGGGCGAGGAAGCAAACCAGTGGTGGAGGCAGTCCAGTGGGGGCAGCCACGGCAACGATGTTTTAAAGCCCCGCCAGGCGCCCACAGGTGTTTCCATGCTCCCTTCAGCCCCAACCGGGCAAGGAAGCAAACCGGTGGTGGAGAGAGTCCGGTGGGGCAGCCACGGCGACGGTGTTTTAAAGCCCCGCCAGGAGCCCACAGGTGTTTCCATGCTCCCTCCAGCCCCAACTGTGCAGCAACAACTCCTTTGCGCATGCGCAGAACCCCTTTGCACATGCGCAGAACCCCTTTGCGTATACACACCACTGCCTCTGATGGGCACGCATGCGAGGTAACCCCTTTCCCCACTGTTCAAAATACAGGATGGCGGTGGGAAAGGGGAAGAACGAGCGCTGGAATACGGGAAATCCCGGCCAATACGGAATACTTGACAGTATGGGTGAATAGTATGGGTGGAGAAAGGCATGTAAGATCACTAAGTCCAGAGGCTGCAATTTCTAAATTTTATCAATGAATTGAATTCAGGTGAAAGAAAAAGAAACAAAGAAAACATTTACTGAGATACCTCCAGCTTTCCCCATGTGAAAATGCCTCTTCCCTATATATCAGTGGTGGGCATCAGCAGGTACACACCAGTTCACCAGAACCGGTAGTAGAAATTCTGGCTAGCCCTGCCCATCCAAGTTTTGAAATAAAGTAGTCCTAATTCAGGTGCAATGCAGGGCTTTCCCCCTGGTCACACATACCACACCACACCCACAGTGTGGTAGTAAAAATGTTTGGAACCCACCACTGCTAGATAGGTTTTACTGCTATCTTTCTACCTTCTCAAAATCCACTTCTTTCACTTAGGATCTAATACTCATTCCCATTTGCAATCAAGCTTTGAAATATTCACGCTGCATCCTTGATTCTAATCTTTCCCATACTCTCTCTTTGCCTAACTTCCTCTTCCTTTTAGTTTTCCCACACTTTGTTTTAGAATGTACCATCTTTGGAGGCAGAGGCATTCATGAGTTGCCCCTACAATCTCATAGCGCACTTAACCACCTAATGGTACTTTATAAATGACTGCAGTACTTCCTATGTTACTAATTTGTAGTTGTCTCTGTTCTGACTCCTGTACATGCTGCTGACACGTCTGCTCTACAGTATTTAAAGAGAATTAAACTCTTCAGAGCTCACCTATGTTATGTTGCAAACCGGAGTGGTAAAATATTTGTTTTAGATATAATCAGTGAAAGTATTGGTGTATTTATGCTGGAATAGCCACAGTTAGAAACATCAGAGTATTCAAACACATTTACACAGTAGTAAGAATTTGGCACCTTGTGTCTATACATTCCGTGTGAGAAGTCATGGCTACTGGATCCCCTAGATCACTGGTGCCCAAACCTTTTCTGCTGCAGGCCGATCCCGCCCCCGACACACTGCTACAGAGGCCAGAGGCGGGCTGCTCCCAATGCTGACGATTTCGGCGGCGGCGGCAATCGTGCTTTGTCCGTTGCTCTGAGCAGCCTCAGGCTCAGTTCCCTCGCTTAATCAGCCTTTGGGGATGTGGATCACTGCCTTGGGGAAATTTTCGGATCCCTCCCCACTTCAAAATCTGTGGTGTTAGGAGAGCCCCTTGGAGTGCCCAGGATGATGTCCAGAGAGGGCCCAGGTTCTCAATGAGATACATGGGCCTAGTTGGTTCTCCAGGCCATAGTTTTGGCACCGCTGCCCTAGATCAGTGATTCCTAGCCTTGCCCCACCTAAGCATCTCTAAAATCCTGATGCCCACCCTGACCATACCTGTCAACCCGCGGCTCCGGAAAAACGGGACCTGCACAGATCGCTTGTGCGCAGGTCGCTTTCCACGCATGCGTGGAAGCGCTACGCCACTTGCGCAGCCCTTACGCAAGCGGTGTAGTGCTTCCATGCATGCGTGGAAAGCGTTTTCCACCGCTGCCAATTACGGGGTTTTGGCAGCATGGGGCGGGTTATGACATCAATCGACATCAAATTACGGGGTAATCCTGGCCAAATCGGGATGGTTGACAGGTATGACCCTGACATATAATTCTTACTATTCAAAAAGTGAACTCCTGTTCATGTGGAGGAAGCCTAAGAGGCCATTCACTGTTAATAACTCCTTCTCGAATTTCCCCCCTTAAAAATCTAATTGCCCCCCTGTGGGGCATTTGCCCCACATTGGGAACCATGGCCCTAAATGCACTCCCTACAGCCTGCCAACAGAAGTCCATGCCCACAGCATGCCCAGGAGAGGAAAAGCCTCCACAAAACAGCAGACCTCTAACTCTGTTCTGCATACTACTCTCCCTTGCCTTCAAGCTATACAAAGCTATGTGTTGTTTAGGTATGACTACCACCTAGTGCC
The DNA here is from genome assembly GCA_035047345.1 of Bradypodion ventrale. NCBI lineage: Eukaryota > Metazoa > Chordata > Lepidosauria > Squamata > Chamaeleonidae > Bradypodion > Bradypodion ventrale. The sequence goes on along the minus strand of JAWDJE010000001.1, from coordinate 184,839,738 downwards.
TGAAATTGCCTTCCTAGCTTATAATACACAGACACGTGACATTATTTTAAGTTGTATGGATCTCCCAATGTATCCATGAGGGGATATGTTCCAAGGTCTTCCACAGGAAACTGCAATGAAGAAAATAATGAACCCCTTATTTAAACAGACATACCTGAGTCATAAAAGTGGGGTGTGTGCAAATGCCTATTCCATTCCAAACGTATGCTAACAAAATGGCTGCCTCCATTCCTTCTAAACATTGCATTGTAGACAGTGGTCTCTAGTGGCCAACTCTTGTAATGTGCCATAGAAATATACTGTATATATGATATACTTCAGATATTTTTTTTACTGAATATTTTTGTACCCACAGAAAAGTAAAACCATGGAAACATGGATAATGGGAATGACCTGCATTTTTTAAAAAAATAACCCACAGGTATATGTATTCTAGTATACATGCCATGTTTCAAGAACTGAAGATTTATGATCTTGCAGCTACTGTATAGCTTTCTAAGAGATAGGCACATATGTTTCCAATTCCATAAAAATAGAAGAATACGTATGACAAGAATCAAAACAAAACTAAAGTAGAAGAAAACTAAAGAAAGAAGTAAAAAATGCTGTGGCACCTTAGATTAACTGCTATATTTAAATGTGAGCTTTTGTTAAAGGTAAAGATAAAGGTTTCCCTTGCTCGAAAGCCAGTCGGATCCGACTCTAGGGTTCAGTGCTCATCTCTGTTTCAAAGCCGAAGCGCCAGCGTTGTCTGCTTTTGCAGACGTTTCCGTGTTAATCATTTCCTCAGATTGTTGATTAGAGCAGCCAGATTCAAGAGCAGAGGGGGGATCATGTGTTTTAAGTGCTTTGCACATTCCTTTCGACACAGCTGCTTCTATTGCAGATACAGCTGGTATTGGCAAGATGAGAAAGTAAACTTATAGGTCACATGTGCAGAGACTCCATGAATGATTCAGTATAGCAGCCTAATGTCCTTTAATTCATTCCTATGTGTCTGGAAAAGATGGACTTTAAAATATTCATTACTCACCTACAAAATCTGCAATGCAAAATGTGCAATCGTTTAGATTGTGTTTCTGAGTTATTCAGATCCAAAGCATGTTTGATGCCCAATTTGACTTGGTATATATCTAGTACATTCAGCCTTCTGTTGGAAGGTGGCTCATGGGATTGAAATCATGAAGCGTTAATCCAGTACATCTTTGGAAATCAATGTTTTGATATTTGCAAAGCCCTGCTGGCCAAGATCATCTAGCATTGTATCTCTTTCCCATAGTGTTGAGAAAGACCACTGTTAGACATATTCGTTCCAAGATAAGGCCAGCTACCATCCTTCCTAATAAAGGCACCTGCTATACTATTTGGTAAAAACATGTACATTTGCGTACTCTTGTTCCACCTGGCCTGTCCAGAATATAATTCCTTGCTATAAGGTGCCATAGGGTCGTTGCACCCAGTTTAATAATGACTGTTTTTTAACTCTAGTGCTGGTTAAAGCTAGCTCAGAGTTTTATATTTGCTCAGAGCCAGCTTAGGTGCACACACACACACACCCGCAAAAAGCACACACAGAGATTTTCACTAATGGATAGAACAACCTATAGACAGGTGGTAAGCAAACAGTGGATGAATCGTATCCAATGAAATATGCGCATCAAACTAAGACAGGATCTTAGCGATTCCATGCCTAGTCTTCACTACACATGCATTTATTTTATGCTGTCATTTATTGCATCCCCTTTGATGAACTGACCTCAGAATAAGTCCTCAAATCTCCATCATCAGCTGGTAGCGAGCTTTAGCAAATGCCAGCAATCCTGCCCAGCTCTGAAAGGTATTCTGCTTAATATTAAGACTCAGCTGTGTATCTGGAAATCCTACTGTGGACTTCATATTCATTTTTCAGATTATCTGGGGATTTAGATAATCTGGCATTGTTTCACAAGAGTGCAAGCCCTCAAACTGGCATAAATCACAGCTTTGCATGCCACCTAGAATGAGACGATACAATTTTATCCTCTTTTGTTCTGTGCAATTCCTAGTTTGGGAATTAAACTGGGCTGGTGACCTGATTCAGTGCAGTGTGTCTCTTGGGCAAACCTACTTCACAGAAACAAAAGAATCCGCTTCCTAAACACATTTGCCGACCTTGCTACATTTTTACTTACTTGTGTTAATTAGTGGTTAAGACGCTGAGCTTGGCGACTGGAAGGTCTGGTTTCGATACCAGAGGGCTGCACTTGGAGACATGAAATGAGCCTCATTCGGGCGTCCCCTGAGTAGAGTTTCTCCAGCAAAAATCCTTTCCACCCAGAGTAATCTCTGACACGAAATTATTATTATTGTTGTAGTGTTTTGTTGGGTATCAAGCTATATATAAATACAGACTGGGAAGTCCATGTTTAAACTGTGTTCAGGTTCTGCCCCGAAATATGGAATCAATAACAGAGGCCAATACTTGTTTCTGACCCACTTTGGGAAGGTTAAACGTGGTTTGTGGGTCGTTTCCTAACATAGGCTTTGATTAGATTCAACACATGTCATTTCAGCAATGCAAAATCCTGAGAGTCTTCTGTATATTTGCCGAGTGCCCCTTCCCCCTAAAATGGCTGCCCACAGTTCATTTCTCTATCTTTGGGATTATTGTTTTCTTGAGTTTATAATAAGCAAGAAGATTATTCATTTTATTATGCCTCCCATGCATTACACCTCATCCCTGCCTGCCCCAGACAACGTATTAGCTGTCTATCCAGAAAGAGCCTCAGAAGAGGAAGAACAAAACAGGAAATGTCACTTCTTCAGCTACCGTGTTGAACTGTTTGCTTCTCATCTCTCATCACTGATGGGGTTGCTTACCAAGAAACAACCATTGTGGTTCAAAACATCAGACGCACCAGGGCTCATTCCTAAGCAAAGAGCAATCCAAGAATAGTGCATCTTGAGGCTTTGCTGTCATCTAGCGACCATGCAGGGAAACTCTGGGCAAGTTTTCTGTTCTGAATCCAAAGAAATCAAATATCTTCCTGGATTGGCCGGGATTTTCCGTTTTTCAGAGCCGATTTGCGCCATTTCCCGCCCGCAGCTGCCGAAACCCCAGAATTGGCAGCGGGGGAAAGGAGGTATTGCGCATCCCTTCTGCGCAGATCGCCTTCTACGCATGTGTAGAAGGCTTTTACGCTTGCGTAGAACCCTTTTATACTTGCGTAGAACCCTTTTACGCTTGCACAGAACCCTTCTACGCTTGCGTAGAACCCTTCTACGCTTGCACAGAACCCTTCTACGCTTGCGTAGAACCCTTCTACGCTTGCGTAGAACCCTTCTACGCATGTGTAGAAGGCTACGCATGCGTAGAAGGGTTCTACGCAAGCATAAAAGGGTTCTACGCAAGCGTAAAAGCCTTCTATGCATGCATAGTAGGCGGCTTGCGCAGAACCATTCTGCGTAGGTCCCATATTGTCCAGAGCTGCGGTTGACAGGTATGAATATAATATATGCCTGGCCTGTTGTCAGTCTGCAGTCAACTTACAAATGGTAGATCAAGGTAAACCCCCCCCCCCTTCAAAACTTTACAAACTGGAGTCCGTAATCATCTATCTGCCCTCCTGTAGAATCAGCATCTTTATGTAGTGGCCTCCAGTGTTATTTCCAATAATAAAAAAGTATTTCTTAATGTAGTACACCAGATGCTAATAATCATTTCTTCTCCACAGCCAGGAAACCCTGTTTACCTCTGGTCAGGGAGGGTCTTAAGAAATTTGTTATTTTAGGCTCTGGGGAAAAGGATGGATCCATGAAATGAGAAACAGATCCTCATAATTCTATATGATTTTTGTGTGGGATCCTCGCCAACCCATCATCAAATCATAGATCCAATATCTGCCCACAAACTACACCAGAAAATTCAAGGATCCCACAGTGCATTGCCCTGCAGTGGCACAAAAAATACGGATCCAAGCCACAGATCCTCATGATTTTGTATGATTTTAAATTGAATCTTCCTTAAACACAGTACAGTAATTCACTTCTGAACACTGTATATCCAACAAACCATGGAAATGATTTCCATAAGTCAGAACCAGCAGTATGCAAATAATGTTGACTATGTTGGAAGAATACAGGTATATGGTCCAAAAATGTGAGTTATGACTTATTTCTAATCTTTGTGGTATCAATTCTAAGGCTAAGGAGAATCCAAAGGGGTCCACGTCAAAGCTCTAGTTCAATGGTGGCCAACCTATGGCCTGTGGGCCAGCCCCGGCCCATGCTACCATTTCATGTGGCTCACCACCACTCACCCTGCTACCGGAAGCAGTAAGATGCTCCCATACATGCATAAACACACCCATGCCTCCAGGTGGCATGGTCTGGCCCACAGCATGAAAAGGTTGGGAACCCCTGCTCTAGGTCTTTGGCAAAGTCATATGTATCCATAAGGATCCACCCCTCAGGTCCATGATTTTGCACCACTGCAAAAATGATTTATGTGGTGTTTATGGATATAGATGGGGCCTATAATTGAACTGTGGTTTGGAGAAAATAGCACTAGAAATTATACTTATATACTGCCGCATAGTACTTAGAGCACTCTCTAGGCGGTTCACAATATAATTAGCAGTTTTGTCCCCCAAAAAATATGACAGGTCGATCCCCCACCCTTTATCTGTGGGGGATACATTCTGAGACCTGAAACTGTGAATAACAGCAAAACCTATATTTTACTTTGGAAAAATATACATTGTTAACACAACGTAAAAATACACATTTCAGGATTTTTATTCAATATTTTTAGACCCCCAGATAATTTAAACCAGGGATTCTCAACCTGCGGCCCACAGCACCATTTCATGTGCCCCCCCCCCCCTGCCTCAAACTCACTGGGAAGTCCCATGTGGTGCAGGAAGGGCAAAATGGCCATCTGCCCCCCGAAGCTGTCTGAGGGAACGTGACCCGGCCCCTGGCTTTAAAAGTTTGAGAACACCTGTTGATACTGATCCCTTGAGTATGTGGATCCATGAGGATATACACCTAAGATCCATTTTTTTTGTGCCTTTGCAGTTATGTATTGAATGATGCACTATTTCTGTAGTGTAGTTTCAGGATGCAGATGACATCTACCTGTATGCTTGGACTGTGCTTTTGGGAAGATCCCATATAAAAATGTGGATCCATGTCTTGGATCCATTTTTTTCTATTGCAAAGTTATGTGCCAAAGGATCCATGATCTCTGTGTTGTAGTATGTGGGCACAAATGGTTTTCGTAACTTGGTGGTGGCTTGGAGAGAATTCCATATACAGTAATCATCATAGGGTTCCATGAGGATCTTTTCTTCAGATTCATGTCTTTGTATCATCTTTAAAGTAATGCACTGAATAATTCATGAACTGTATTGTAGCCTGTGGGTGCAGGGGGAGAAGAGACTTTACAGTGATTTGAGGTGGTTCCAATGCAAACATCCTGTAGATCCATGGGGATCTCTGGCTTGAGTCCATGATCTTGCATCACTGCAAAGCTAAGAGCCCAGTCCCATGACTCCTGTTGTATTCAGTGGGTGCAGAGGGGCTCTGTCAGCTCATGGGGAATTCAAGATCCTATATAAAAATGTAGATCTGTAAAGATTCATGGTTTGAATCAATGTTTTGAGCCACTGTGAAACCGCAACAAAGAACCCATGATTTCAATGTAGTTGTCAGTGGGCACAGAGAACTACACAGAAATCACAGATAAAATTGTATTCTCATTCTAGGTGGCATGCAAAGCTGTGATTTATGCCAGTTTGAGGGCTTGCACTCTTGTGAAACAATGCCAGATTATCTAAATCCCCAGATAAATCCTCATATAAATCATATGCATCCAAGAGGATCCATGCCTTGGATCCATGTTTTTGTGGCAGTATAAAGCTGTGCACTAAACATGCATTTCTTTGTTTAGCTGGTGAGCAGATATGGGATCTATGACCTGACATTGTTTAGGAAGGATTTTCATCTAAAAATCATATGAAATCAATGATGATCTGTGCCTTGGATCTTATTTGCACCACTACAATGCCATGCAAGAACAGGATCCCTGATTTGAGTTGCAGTCTGTGGGCATAGGTGGGATCTATGACTTGACAGAGGTTTGGCAAGGATCTTGTATAAAATCAGATGAAATCATGAGGATCCATTTATTATTTTATGGATCTGCCTTTTATCACATCTTCCAATATCTGCCCTGATGCATAATAGAGAAGCGAGGTGGGCACATGAGGGACAAGGCAACACCCCCTCCCACACCCACTCTGGTCTCAAGTGACACAGGCCAGATTGGCCTAAGCATCCAAGATCAAGACCCTTATTACCACCCAATCTAGCATTCAAGAGCATCTTGGACAGACTGAAGACCGACCAGAGAGCCTACCATGCATCTGGAGGGTAGGGTGGAGACTGGAATGTGTGACAGGTGTTAGATATCTTTTCACACCTTCCCTTGTAGCAGTCAGTCTTCCACCCTTCACCATGTCTTCCCATACCAGTGAGCAATGGAATTCTGGTCTCCATGACACTGAAGTGAAGCATTTCACATACACACACTCCAAACAAGGGAAGAAAAGGCCCTGGCCAACCCAGTTAAACTCAATATAAACTCTACAGGTGAAACTCAGAAAATTAGAATATCGTGCAAATGTTCATTCATTTCACTTAAAAGGTGAAACAAATATATGACACAGACTCACTACATGCAACGCGAGAGATGTCATGCTTTATTTCGTTATAATTGTGATGATCATGGCGTACAGCATACATGAGATTGTGTGATGATTATGGGGTACATGAGATTGGGGGGTTGAAGTTTTCATAAACTGTAAGCCATAAGCATCAATATTATAACAAAGTAAGGCTTGAATTATCTCGCTTTTCATGCAATGAGTCTATCGCATATATTTGTTTCACCTTTTAAGCTGCATTACTGAACTGAATGAATATTTGCACGATATTCTAATTTTTCGAGTTTCACCTGTATATCCCAATCATTAAGATCTTATTCAACAAACGCCCACCTCCCCCCCAACCCCCCCCCTAAGGCAGTGATGGTGAACCTTGGCATTCCATGTGTTTATTTATTTAATGGATTGTTCTTGGACTTCAATTACCAGAAGGCCAAGTCAGCACTCCTGCTGACAAGGGCTTATGGGAACTGGAGTCCAAGAACACCTGGAGTGTCAAGGTTGGCCATCACTGCCCTAGGGGAATAGCTGAAAAAATAAGAGCTGAGATAATTAACCAAATTAACCTATTTAAACCTTAGAGCACCAGCTATTAGAACCAAAGAAAACCAGCTACCCATGTATTTCAATATACTTTATTGCAAAACAATCAGGTCACAATAATACATCCAGACCATTCTGCCAAAATACGCAAGCTACAAATGCTTGCTTGACAGTCATGGATCACTTTTAGTAGCATACTTGAAAAGTGAATAAAAATCCATATAAAACAATACTCAAATAGTTTCCATAGGAACACAGATAAATGTGACCTCCCTGTCTAATTGTCTAATCTGTTACATTTACGCACACCCTAGTTTCTCAGAATTTTTAAAAATTCTAGCAACAATTAAGTTAATGGTCCCCAAAGCCCTAAAAAAAATCCATCCTACATCTGCAAATTACCTAACTAAATATCTATACATTAATGCTAGCTGAAGCACAAGCCGCTGGATAGTGTTCAATTCCACTTTCCCAGGCACAAGAAAGTGGCAAAGTGACATCTTGCTCTTCAACTTCTGCTTGAAAGCCTTGCTCTTTTATCTGTTCCATCAACTGCCTAATAAAAGAGAAGAATAAGGGTTAAAGTGGAAGTCTTCAGTGAGATACCATAGTTTCATAGACAGAACAGGGTACAGCACATGGCCAAGAACACTCCTAAGCATTTTTAATTTAATAATAGATTTATATACCGCCCTACCCAAAGGACTCTGGGCAGTGTACACAAGTTAAAACCAATATACAGGTAAAACAATTTTTAAAAACCTTAAAAACATAACAATATTAACGCCCCCCCCTGCCATCTATTATCTAAAAACAAATATAAAATCTACAAAAACCTTAAAATATTAATTACAGATGGGGGGGAGCCTCAGACGAGCAAGAAAGGGGAGCTTGTTGACAATCCCGGCCCCCAGACCCATTTTGCAAACCATGTCTTCAGTTCTTTCCTAAATGGGGCATTGGGTTAGCGCCCTGGCCCTGTAAAACTTTATTGCTAAAGAAGCAATGAGCAGCCATGTTGCCCAATATGCTGTAGTGGCAGATGTGGGTGCAGCACAACATGAGATGGAACTACTACTAATGTATCTGTGACACAAAGCCCCAGGGAGAAACCAGATCTCTTTCCGGAAGTAGTAGTACTGTACCCTTGAGCCAGTTACTGTGAATGGGTACACATGGCAACAGATCCCAGCTTGTTTGTGCAAACTGAGGTTGCCAAAAGAGAGTTCATATGCTGGGTTGTTAAACACAGCTATCTAATTGTGGGCTCTAACTTAAGACTTTTCTCAAGAAAAAAATACAAAACATATCAAATGTGACAGGTTCGTCTCACCCCTTCTTGGCAGTGAAAAGGATAGAGAAAGAATTACTAACCATGCTGGCCTTGACATGACATAGTGTATTGTTGGCCTCTGGAATCCATTGAACGTAGAAGCAGCTGCCACAGTGTAGGCACCCATGTTTTCAAACAACATCCAATCCCCAACCTGCAACTCTGGCATGTCACAGCGTTCAACTATGCGATCTAGCCCATCACAGGTTGGTCCCCATATGCTACAGGAATAGTATTTCTCATCTGGCTTAGGTCTCTGAAAATAGTTTAAAGTGGGAAAAGTGAGTGCAAAGCCGTCCTGTGTATTACCACAGCAGAATGAACATTAATACAAGAGCCATCCACACCCCTTCCCCTTACTATCTGGCATAAGCTACATATTCAAGAACAGTGGCCTAGAATACAAACAAGCTTGTGTTCTAAACTGCATCTATGTGTACAAATCATACGTTACATAAAATGCAGGTAAACAAAAGTGCACCTTTTGCAAAACTGGCTTGACACGTGCATGATCATACAGGATGCAGTTAAAAGACCCATATACACCATCATTTACATAGTACATGAGAGTTTTGTCGTTCTGTTCTTCTTCATCTATAAGGAAAAAAGAAAATTGGGGTATTGGTTTGTTAAGATTTATTCACAAACACAAAAGGCAATGTTAATGTTTCTGTGGTGCATCAAGACACAGAATCTAATACACAGTTATCAAATATAGTCAATCATGTTTATTTAGCTAAAAACCACATGACTGACTACAAGTAGGGATTATCAGAAGATTAGAACAGCCCCACAATTCAATAATAATATCAACATCTACAGAGAAGCCCTCCTGAGGGCAAGAAGAACTATCTCAAAATGTCCAATAACTCAATGTTGAGTGCAAAAGAAAATCCTGACAGTCAGTGAGGTTGAGGAAACAGATTGACTTGGATAGACACAGCCTGTCTGGAGAGATCAGTGGTGGCAAACCTATGGCACGCATGGCAAGAGGTGACTCTCAGAGCCCTCTCTGTGGGCACCTGTGCCATCACCCCAGCAGTTTGCCCCACCCCTCTGCCCAGCAGTCCAATGGGAGCACTTCCTCCCTCCCCCAGCACAGAGTTCACCCTGCCCCTCTGCACAGCAGTCCAACGGGAGCGTTTCCTTCTTCCCGTTGCTGTGTTGACACTTTGCGATAAATAAGTAGGTTTTGGGTTGCAGTTTGGGCACTCGGTCTTTAAAAGGTTCGCCATCACTGGGATAATTATTTTTTGTTCACCTGCAAGCTAAGTAATTCCCCCAGAAATGAAAGTGACAAGTGGCCCTTAGAAGTGGAAGAATCTCTATTTCTAGAAAGCACCAGTGTTTCCAAATGCTCCCTCAAGCATGCAGCAGCAGACCGAAACGTTCTTGCTATGCTTGAATGATTTTATTCATTTTTTTGAAAAAAAGTTACTAATGCATATTCCAAAACAAGTGCAGTTTACAGCCTCCATACTATGGATTAGAAGAAGCTAACAGTGTGGGTAAATGAGATGAGACTCTATGAAAATCAAAGGCAGCTCTTGACATGTTTAACTATAGGATGTTTTTATGAATAGTCAGAATGTTTGTAAAAACCATTTGGATTAAAAATTACTAGATACACAGAACTAAAAAAGTAATTCTTGGAAAAGTCAGGCTGTGAATGGCTTACAACCCTGACACAGGAACGAGATGTGACAGACTCCATTACTGCAGATTGACCTGAAACGGAGAGTACGTCACTGTGACCTCAAATTGCTTTTATCCCCTAAGTGCAATGGACAAACAGTAACAAACAACAACGTAGCAGTATTGTTTACTGTTATATCTGTTGCAGGCTGGCAAGATGTGCTATGAAAAATCAGTAATTTACAAAAACCGTGCAATGCAATCTACTCTTAACGCAGTTTGCAAAATGTCCCTCCTACTTCCTCCCAAGGAAAGCTAAGCACTTCGTACTCCATTCACTGAATTGTTTACCATTTAGCTGCACTTTAGAAAGTTTTTCTTATAAAGCAAACCCAACCAGTACTAGATGGTATTTTGCAATAGAAAGCCCAAATATACACAGATTAGCAGGAGTCACTGCTAATGACATTCTCTGCAAAATACTTGTCCTGATTTTGCATTTTTAAAAATCTTGCTTTGGCAACTATGTTAAGGGTCAAATCTGTGATTTGACCAATAGCAAAAGACTAAATTCAGGACAAGCAGTATGTACTAATGCTGGGGGTCTCAACCTTTTTAAGCTGCGGCCCGGACCACGCCCCCTCTAACAGCTGAGCGAGGCCAGACTGGTGGTTCTCCCCCGCCGTAAACTGCATCTACGGCTGTCGCAAATGAATTTACGACAGCCGCGGGCACATGTACAGCTATTGTAAATGCATCCGCTTCCGGTGGCAACGCAGGCCACATGAAATGGTTTAGAACCCCTGTATGTATGTTTTGCGGATATGAATTTTCATGGTGTTTCCACGAAATGCACAGAAATCTTGAGGGAAAATACAATGTATGCTCACACATTCACAAGCCATTGCATCTGACAGTGGCCTAAGAAATGTGAAATCACGTTCCTGTTCCTCCACACACATCAACCAGCATTTTCCCAATGACACAAAGTTTTAGGCTACAATTTGTCACATACCATCAGATGCACTCTGCTCCTTTATTACAACTTTCTTTGCAATTATGTTAACAGCCAACGTAAAAGCTGATGCCACATAGTATCTGCCAGGCTCCGCAATAATTCTTACTCCAGAGTCAAATGGGAAATACTTGTCCAAAGCAGGATTGATTACATTTGTTATCTTTTTAAAAAAAACAGAAGAGAGACAGTTAAGCAACGTAAATATATAACACATAACTAAAGTTGCAGTAAAAATCCTTCAAAGGATCCAATCGCATATCTGCATTTCTTCAACCAAATTCCTCCCAAAAAAACAAAAACAAAAAACTTTCATTTAACTCATATTCCAAGTTAATGGGGAAGGTGGAAAACTGAATGTATGTTAGTCAGAAGAGTGCTTTAAACCATACAGTTTAGATAAACTTCCTGAGTGTTTTTCCAGATGCACTAATTTGGAATCCAAAAGCTGACCATGTAAGAACAATTTGGTGCAGCATTTCCATCTAGGTAAATCACTCTGCAATGAACTGCTCAAATGACTCTAAAAAGAGGAAAGATCAAATGTCCACTACAGCTAGTGTTATACCAACACATAATAGCTCACATACGTCACACCGCTGTCTAAGGGTTCAAAATTTGGTATTTTGCAATAGAAAGCCCAAATATACCAGTTTAACTTCTGTGAATACTTTTTTAAAGTTAAGCAGCGTTGACACTGCAACATTAGCATTAAAAAACAATCTGTACAATACAACGGGCACACTTCTACATTATAGAACACATCTGCATTGTTGCCCACTACTTGATTTACTGTGTAAATCTTTTTAACTTGAAGATTACAAATTGTTGTTCTTTTCAAGCAGATTCAAGTGTCAAAATTGTTTCCCTTCATAACAAGACTGAAGATACCATTGCCTTTAAAACCTATTATTGTATATGCATTAACTCATTAAGAATAGTCAATGGGAACTTCAACACTTACACAGTACCAACATCCTTGAGTGTGCAGAAGAATTGTGGAAGCCCCTTCCTCCCTTGTCAACTGTAAGTACTAAAAGATCATGTACAAGTTAAGAAAGGTTAAGACGTAGATGTTAAATTCATACCTCTTCAAATTTAAGTTTCACATCTTCAGAGCCAGGGAAACCACCACCAATGTCAAGCAGGTACATGCTGAAACCAAGTTCGGCCTAAAATGCAAAACCATACATTAGTAACCACTCCGGCTATATTACTCAGTTTTTCTGTACACCAGCTGCTTTTGAACATTAAAAAGAACAGTAAATTACAGTGGACCCTCGATTAACGATGCATTCAAATAGCGCTTACCGACGCGTCATCACTCGCCACATGACTATCCACACAATGACGAAAAACTGTTGTGCGGATTAACATTTTTTTAACGTCGTTGTGCGGATGACATTTTTTGCCGCTAGTTGGCGCAGCTGCCATTGAAAACCGCACGTTTCCCCTATAGCGACGCTACTTGGGAAACCACGCAACATCGTTATGTGAGGGTCTACTGTAATGGCAAAATCATTACACTATCATTAAGCTATTATTCAAAATATTCTGAGACTAATCTACTTTACAATGAAATATTACAAGTTACTTAACATTTTGCGCTATGGAAATAAGCCATCAAAAACAATCTTAGCAATTTAGCTAATTCTCTAGCACATAAAGACCATAATAATTTTTGTAGGATGTACTTACTCCCATATCAAAGACAAAACGGGCATCAGAAATAGCTTGCACAAAGGTATCAGGATCTGTACAGCCACTTCCAACATGGAAACTAGAAAAAATGGTTTCAGTTTATTTGAAGTTCTGCCAACTTTCAACAAATAGATAGCATATTTGCCTAGGTAAAGGTAAAGGTTTCCCTTGCTCGAAAGCTAGTCGAAATCCGACTCTAGGGTGCATTTCTCATCTCTGTTTCAAAGCCGAAGAGCCAGCATTGTCTGCTTCTGCAGACGTTTCCATGGTCCTGTGGCAGGCATGACTAGATACCGGAGCGCACAGAACGCTGTTACCTTCCCACCGAAGTGGTCCCTATTTCTCTACTTGCAATTCCTTGCTTTCAAACTGCTAGGTTGGCAGGAGCTGGGACAAAGACAGGAGCTCATTCCGTCCTGCAGTACTCGGAAATCGAACTGCTGACCTTCCGCCTCCCAGTCAGCATCTTAGCCAATTGAGCCACGGCAGTCCCTAGCATATTTGCCCTATTTTGTCAAAATAGCTTTACTTACTTACCTGACTCCAATAATTTCAAGATCAAGTTCTTTGGCTCGCTCAAGCAACAACCTGCTAGTTTTCAGCGTGGCCCCAAATTTAACACTCAAGCGACACACAGCCTTTGAATCATCTGTTGCAATGCGCAAGACCATCCTAGAAAACATTTTGGAAACCATACTGAGGGCACTTTCAAGTTTAGGCACTCCCACAGGTATTTTACAAAACTTTGAAAATAAAGTACATTTTATGTTGTTTTAAAGCAGGAGTTCCCAACGTCCCCCCCACTGGCCAGTTCCCGCCACCGCGCTCAGCTGTAGTGGCCAGAGGTCTGCCTGCAGTCACAACTTACATTTTGTCATCATCGTCGGGAATCACACAACTTTTGCTGCTCTGTGTACAGCCTCCACTGCTTCCCAGGACGGCGGCAGGCTTTTCGGAGCAATTTTGCGCTGGTTTTGTAATTTTCTGACACTCCTCCGTTGCTCTTCAGCAACTAGAACGGTCTGGTGAACTACTTCCTGGTTGCGCGCTGTGATCCCAGGCACTGATGTCAGTTCTACCCGGCATGAGTAGTAGTCCACTAGACTGCTCTAGATGCCGAAGAGCAGTGGATGAGTGTCGGAAAATTACAAATCCGGTGTGAAATTACTCCGAAAAGCCTCCCGCCGTCCTGGGAAGTGGCAGAGGCTGTGCACTAAGTGGCAAAAGCTGCGTGATTCCCACCGCCGCCAAGTTAAGTGACATAGCATGACTTATGGCGGTGGGAGGGCAGTCCTAGCGGTGCCCAGGTGGCCACCACAGGCCAGTTTAATGATATGCGTAGGCGGGATAAGGCCTGCAGGCCGGGGGTTGGGAAACCCGTTTCTAAAGTAATCTGGCTGGATTTTTAAAAATATCCACTTGTTTGGCTATATTCTCAACATTACAGCAAAGTTTTTCTAGGCTTCTTGTATGCCCCCAAACTATTTTATTACAAAGATTTCTTACTTTGCTTTTGGATGGGCTCTTGCAACTTTCATCAGCTCAACTTCACTATCAAAAGTCATCATTTGTACACCATTGTTTGCAGCATGCTTTATCTGAGAAACTTGCTTGCAGGGATTTGCATATATTATACGCTCAGGAGGCACACCAACACTCTGGACCAGCTGTATTTCAGTCTGGAAAAACAACAATCTATTAGCCTACACACAATTCACTTTGTCCAAAAGACAAACACATGGTACCATTTTGATCTAAAATACAGAGTGCTCAAGTGTGGAAAAGAAGCTACTTACTTTACTGGCACAATCAAATCCTGCCCCAAGAGCAGCAAGTATCTTCACTACAGCTATGCTGTCATTACATTTAACAGCATAAAAAGGAGACACCCTGGGAAGGGCTTTGTACCAACGCAAATGTTTCTTCAGAACATCTCCAAGGTCAGCAATATAAAATGCATCTTTATCATCCTGGGAACAAAAAAAAAATACTTATCAGACAATATATGGCTGTCTGCAATTGTATCTTGTGGCACCAATAAACATACATCTCCCTCCCCATTTTGGCAAATTCTCAACGTACCGAAGAAGAAACTTCATTTATTTTTTGGTCTACGATATCCTTTGCAGTAAAGCCTTCATCAAGAAAAGTAAAATTGAATTCTTCACAACTAAAGCCATTCATTTTGCTTGATGTTCAGTTATGGTGCCAAGACGATTTTCAGGTGTAACTAAAGACATATATAAAAAAGAAGCTTTAGTCCTCTCTCCCATTGTGATGAGGCAAGACAAATGAAAGACTGCAGAGCTTTAGTCTTGCAGTTCAGCTGACATGCAATTTGACAAGGCAGAAACTTAAGCATAAAAAATGCATACACACACACTCACATATGCTGAAACTATAACTGCCAGCTAGACAGTCTACAGATGCAGTTACTCTAAGAGTTTAAATATAGTCCTGATAGGCAACCAGGAAACGAGAAAAATCATGGCAGCAAAAGAGAAAGAGTAAAACAAGCTCCTACACTTTCAGAATGAAACCACAGCAATCAAGTGCATGAATTTGATGCACCACTAGAGGTGGCTGAGCATAACATACCCACAGCTGCAGACCTTCATGTTCTTGGAAGCAGTGAGATTAATTTCTGACCCAATATACCTAGGTCCGTGATGGTGAACTCTGGCACTTGAATTTCAATCCCCAGAAACCCTGATCAGCAGGAGTGCCAACTTGGGCTTCTGGTAACTGAAGTGCAAGAACAGCTGGAGTGTCAAGGATCACTATCACAGACCTAGGAGTAAGTCTGTACGTGTCCAAACCCCACTGTCATGATAAATGAGTAACAGTGTACATTCCCACACAGCTTGCTAATAAAAAGCAAAGCTGTGGCATGACATTAAAAAGTAGATTTTCTGGGCTTCATGTCTGCCTGATGGTCTGCAGGGTACATCTAGTCCCTTTTAACTGTAGGACAAGTAGCAGATACAGAGATTCTAGGTATTGTGTAAGGAAAGACATGAAAAGTGAAACCAACATAAAGGCAGTAACATTTTGCACCAGCGTTGCCTCTGAGCACACAGATGTGTCACCCATGCATGACAAAACTGGATAAGTAATAGGTTGTGCCAAAATCCTCAACAGGTAGCAAGAAACTTGTGTGTGTGTGTGTGTGTGAGAAACAGTCTCAAGAACTCAACTGAAGTACTGTATGTTCCTGAATTACAACATTAAAATTTTACATTTCTTATCAAGGAATAGAAAACGAGAGGTTGTTGCTTAAAACAGTTACTAGTTGTGCCAGAACAGGCTATTCCTTGGGGCTACAAATTGCATGTCTGAAATTCTTATTAACACATGGGAGAGTCAATATGAAAGAATGGGATGAGAAGTACCACAACTGACAAGAGCATTAGACATGCAAGGGCTTTTAGTACTTATTTTCTGATCTCCCTTGTTTCCTATTATCAGTAAACTTCCAAATACATTCCATCACAATAGCCTGAACTCAAGACACAATTCCTATAGTGCGCAAACCATGCTGGGCAAGCTATTATTCCCACTGCTTCTAAGATCCTAATTTCTAAAAGCCTGACTTGCATCTGTCACCATTTAGATTGGATAAAGCTGGGTGCCCAAACTTTTCGGGCCGTGGGCCAGTCACGTGGTTGACTGGTCACTATGGCCCAGGGGCCAGACCCGCCCCCTGACGCCAATTCATTTAGCCTACGAAGCCCTCGTCACTCCTGGAAGCAGAAGTAAAATGCATGGGGGGGGGGGCTTTGCAGGCCGGATGAATTGGCATTGGGGGCCAGATGTGGCCCCTGGTCTGTAGTTTGGCACCCATGGGTTAAAGGCTGGTCAGGAAGCTCAAACTATCTTCTGCCAAAATTAGCCCATGGCTATATACCAGGGATTCTCGACCTGCGGCCCACGGCATCACTTCATGTGGGGCCCCCACTGCCTCCACACCAGGAGGTACCATGTCGTGGAGGAAGGGCAAAATGGCCATCCGGCCCCCAAAGCTTGTCTGACAGAGGGTGACCTGGCCCCCGGGTTTAAAAGGTTGAGAACTCCTGCTACTTACCCTTCCCTTTCCCAATGTGACACAGAGAGTTGTGCCAGGGTGAAGCACACCAGATTGGGCATAAGGGATGTGGCAGTGAAAAGAAAAATAATTACGGACATATCTGCAGCATCCCCATATTTGGGGAAGGGATAGAAGCCGACGACGTGGCCAGACCAAAGCCAGTATTTCAGGAACCCAGTTCAAACCAGCTTCTGAGGTCATACCCGCCAGCAATGCCAACTTTTAGGGCGGCCATGACATTTCATTCATGACTAAGCAACGTGTCATTCTTTGTCTCTGACCTCACCAGTCATCCAGAGTGGCATTATTTTGGCTTTTTCATTCTCCAAGGTTTATTTGCTCACCGATTCCAGTGGCCAGCTATTCCTTCTTTGCTACTGTGGCAAAACTGGAGGGAATCATCCACCACCTCATTTCATCTCCTATGCCCAGTGGAGTCCCACTGGGGGGAGGCAACACCTTCATACACATATCTCCCCCCCCTCCCTTTAGGAATTATCCTATCTCCACCCTGTAAAGGTTTCCCTTGCTCGAAAGCCAGTCGTATCCGACTCTAGGGTTCAGTGCTCATCTGTTTCAAAGCCGAAAAGCCAGCGCTGTCTGCTTCTGCAGACGTTTCCGCGGTCATGTGGCAGGCATGACTAGAAACGTTTATTATTGACGTGTAGTTTTCCGCTGGTATTGGAATTTTAAAAAACTTGTTGAGTTATGAGTGGGAAAATATCCCAGATTATTTTTTTTTTGGGGGGGAATAAATGTAATTGATAAATCTGTCAATTAAGGGGCAGGTTTATTAACTAATAAGCCCCATTATTCAAGGGTGTTAAGATCGACTGATTGAGATAGTGCCCAACACTACGGAGGAGGGCGATGAAATACAGTTAACATTTATAAAAGTCACTCAACCTATATAAATCATATCCCCACCCCGCAATCAGGAATAATATCCATACAATTAACAGAATTAGGCAAACACACAACCCAGCCAAACAGCTGTGGCTAATAATAATAATCTAATTATAAATCCCATTTAGACTGGGCTGAAAATGACTTTGGAGGTAAGGTAAAGGTTTCCCTTGCTCGAAAGCCAGTCGCATCCGACTCTAGGGTTCAGTGTTCATCTCAGTTTCAAAGCCGAAGGAGCCAGCGCTGTCTGCTTTTGCGGACGTTTCCGTGGTCATGTGGCAGGCATGACTAGACACCGGAGCGCTGTTTACCTTTCCCACCGAAGTGGTCCCTGTTTATCTACTTGCAATGTTTTGCTTTCGAACTGCGAGGTTGGCAGGAGCCGGGGACAAAAGACTGGAGCCTCACTCCGTCCTGCAGCACTCGGGAATCGAACCTTCCGCCTCCCAGTCAGCGTCTTAGCCACTTAAGCCAAAAAGAAAACCAAATCTCGGCGGTTCCCAATCCCAACGCTAACAACACGGGACCAGAGGACTTAGAAAGCCGTTGGAGAGACCTCAAATGGGGTGGGTGGCTTGGTAATAAATAAGATTATTAAAAATTAATAGCCCATTCAAAAGGGGGGGGGGAATGAAGGAGGAGGAACACTCCGCCATTTCACCATCACCATTTCCTCCCTTCCTGACCCACCGGCCTCGCCCGCTCCTTCCTCCACGTGGCCGGCCAGCCAAGCCAGCAGCGGCCGGGCCCTCTCCCTTACCGTAGCAGTGGCGGCAGCCTCTCCTTCTTCTTCTTCTTCAGCAGCAGCAGCCTTTTCTACCCTGCGCGGCAGCCGGCGAGGTGGGTGGGTGCCCGGCTCCTTGGGGCCTAGAACGGGCCGGCTGTTATCGGAGAAAGAGCCGGAGCTCGTGGCCCGCCGCCGCCGCCGCGCAGGCTACTGCAGCTGCTGCTGTCACTGCCACCTCGCAACTTCCTCTGACAAAGCCGCGCCGGTCCTATTTATAGGCCGCCGGCGTCGCCATGACAACGCGGCCAGCTCAAACCAGCCCCGTTCGGCTGCGACCGGGCCCCGCAGCCAAGGGCTGTTATGACGTCAGGCCGAAAGGGGGCGGTGCCAGGTGGGAAGGACTACCCGTTACTGCCTTCCCTTTCCCCCCTCCCCCTCAAAAGGGGTGTGTGTTGGAATTTGGAGGCAAAGGTGGCGGCGGCTCTCTCGGTACAGCCAACAGCCCGCGCTTCCGTCTGGGATGAGGCAACACTCTCTCTGGCAGAGGCATAATAATAATAATAATAATAATAATAATAATAATAATAATAATAATAATAATAATAATAATAATAATAATAATAATAATACAGGTGAAACTCGGAAAATTAGAATATCGGGCAAATGTCCATTCAGTCCAGTAATGCAACTTAAAAGTTGAAACAAATATATGAGGTAGACTCATTACATGCAAAGGGAGATAGTTCAAGCCTTAGGTAAAGGTAAAAGTTTCCCTTGCTCGAAAGACAGTCGTATCCGACTCTAGGGTTCAGTGCTCATCTCTGTTTCAAAGCCGAAGAGCCAGCGCTGTCTGCTTCTGCAGACGTTTCCGTGGTCATGTGGCAGGCATGACTAGACACCGGAACACTGTTACCTTCCCACCGAAGTGGTCCCTATTTCTCTACTTGCAATGTCTTGCTTTCAAACTGCTAGGTCGGCAGGAGCTGGGACAAAGACAGGAGCTCATTCCATCCTGCAGTACTCTGGAATCGAACTGCTGACCTTCCGCCTCCCAGTCAGCGTCTTAGCCACTTGAGCCAGTGCCGCTCAAGCATAACTTTGTTATAATGTTAATGCTTATGGGTCACAGTTTATGAAAACCCCAACCCCCCAATCTCATGTATCCCATAATCATTACATAATCTCATTTATGCTGTACGCCATGATCATCACACTTATAACAAATTAAGGTTTGACATCTCTCGCTTTGCATGTAGTGAGTCTATCTCACATATTTGTTTCACCTTTTAAGTGAAATGAATGAACATTTGCACGATACTCTAATTTTCCGAGTTTCACCTGTAATTCTGTGTCAGAAATTATTCTGGGTTGAAAAGGATTTTTGCTTAGGGGACGCCCGAATGAGGCTCCTTTCATGTCCCCAAGATCTTTTTCCCCACCAAAGTGGTCCCTGTTTATCTACTTGCAATCTCTTGCTTTCCAACTGCTAGGTTGGCAGGAGCTGGGACAGAGACGGGCGCTCATTCTGTCATGCAGTACTTGGGTCTCGAACTGCCGACTTGCCAACCTTCCAGCTAACAAAGTGAGCTTCTTAACCACTGAGCCACCGTAGCCCCTACTAACCTGGGAGGCGTGAGAGGGGCGGAAGAAGCTGCTGGGTGGCATTTTTTATATTATTTTACAAATTGATTAAAACATACATATAAATCACATCATTTCAATCATATTTTTATTTATTTTATTTATTTTGAACTTGTATTGCTGCCTCTCTTGCCTCTGCAACCCAAGGCGGCTCACATCAGTATAAAAACAACATCAAACCACCAAATAATAAAACTATAAAATATTACATATTACAAAGCAAAAATATATAAACAACGTGGAGCATTTTTAAAACAACAGGGCATATGGCCATTGTTCTTATAAATGCCATATCTGATTCTAAATATTGGCTATCCTCATGGCGATCAGCCATGAGGATGGTCCTGGGAGCAACATAATGCAGTAGCCTTCAACTTGTCTTTTGCATTGCAGTGTGACACCCATGCCACTGATCCAGTTCCGCAAGTCACTTTCTGGTTCTGAGACCATTTGACACACAAAGTCCTCATCACTCCTAGGCCAGTCTCAATTGCTGAAGCTGCTGCACTCCATCAAGATGGATTCAGTCCACTTGGGGACCCTCACTCTTCTCTGTGGAGTTTGCTACCCAAGGCCGTTAGTCCTCAGGGCTGTCAGGTTAGTTAACCACCGCCTGACACTCAGCGTTGAGTCGCTGGCAGTATGGTTTTACTCCATTGCCATAGCAAGACAACCTGGCCAGACTGGCATATGGCCATTGGACAGGGGGAAATCCAAGTGGTGCAACTCTTCACCCTAATCCTGTTGCACCGACAGTGAGACTGGTTGTGTTGACTATCTTCTGTTGTCGTCGTTGTCATCTCTTTCCTCCCTGAGATTGGATATCCTTGTGGCTTCATTGCCTGGAGATGTGCAACCCTGAATGCTGCTACTGCTTCTTTGCTTCCTCCTTTACGCCTTTGGGTATTGCAGGAGGTGCAAGGTTTTTGCGCTGGCACTTCTAGCACCCTTATTTGGTGTTCTTGTAATGGTTCTTTGATGCTGTCTCTCCACCTCCCTCTGGGTCTCCCTTAGCTGGGTTTTTACATGACTAAATGCCACATATTTGTTTACATGTGGATGGCTAGCCACATCCTGGTGTTTCTTTCTGAATTTTGTTCTCAATAGAAAAGGTCATCAAAATAAGATCAACAAGATTGTCTCAACTTATTATGGGAGCATGATCTGGGTGAAGAAATAAGTAGTCAAGATTGAAAGAAAATATGGGATGTGCAAATTTTGAAATCTATGTTTATAAGGATATTCTCTTCTTCTCTTTCACCCCTTCATGTGTTGGGGGAGATGCAAGGTTTTTGTTCTGGCATTTCTAGCGGCCTCCACTGATGTTATTTGGTATTCTTAAAATGTTTTTTTATGTTACCCCTCCACCTTCCTCTGGGCATACCTGTCAAGTTTCGGGAAATTTCTGTCCAACCCCCGTATTTTACACTCTTTCCCGCCGTCATCCCGTATTAGTTAGACTGCAATTAGACTGGAGTAAGACTGGAGGCCAGCACAGGATAAGCATAGCTGTCCATTTTCCTGTTTTGGCCGGGAAATTTCCCTTATTTGACAGAAATTTCCCGAAACTTGACAGGTATGCCTCTGGGTCTGCCTCATGGTCTTTATCTTTCTCCTCTTTCCACATAAGCCTGGTAAGGTATGGAATTCCAAGACATTCTCTCCAAATGGGCAAACATTTTATTTGTTGTCCCTGTATGTAATTTAAGAATTTAAGACTTTGAGGAGCGTATAGTTAAAAATACTCAGAGAAATAACAAAGACTTCTTTAAGTACATTAGAAGTAAGAACCCAACTAGGAAGGCCATTGGACCATTAGATGACAATGGAAGGCAAGGGGTTATTAAAGAGGAAACAGAGATTGCAGCGAGACTCAGTGAATTCTTTGCTTCAGTATTCACTGAAGAAGACAGAGACCACATGCCCAAAACAGAGCCTATCTTTGTAGGGAGGGAAACCAAAGAATTAAGCCAGATAGAAGTAACCAGGGATGAGGTCCTTTCATGTCTTGTTAAACTAAACACTAACAAATCACCAGGACCAGATGGCATCCATCCACGAGTTCTCAGGGAACTTAAAGATGAAATTGCTGATCTCCTAGCCAAAATATATAATATTTCCCTCAAATCAGGCTTTGTGCCTGATGACTGGAAGGTAGCGAATGTAACACCAATTTTCAAAAAAGGATCCAGGGGTGATCCAGGAAATTACCGACCTGTCAGTTTGACATGTGTCCCAGGTAAAGTGATGGAAACCATCCTAAAAGATAGAATTAATAGGCACATAGAAGGGAAGGCGCTGCTAAAGGAGAGCCAACATGGCTTTTGCAAGGGCAAATCATGCCTCACTAATCTGTTGGATTTTTTTGAGAGTGTTAACAAGCATGTGGATAAGGGGGATCCAGTTGACATTGTTTATCTGGACTTTCAGAAGGCTTTTGACAAGGTCCCACACCAAAGGCTCTTGAATAAACTTACCAGTCATGGAATAAAGGGACAGGTCTTGTCCTGGATCAGCAACTGGCTAAGGGACAGGAAACAGAGGGTAGCACTAAATGGACACTTCTCCAAGTGGAGGGAACTAAAGAGTGGGGTCCCCCAAGGTTCAGTACTGGGACCCCTGTTTTTCAACCTCTTCATAAATGATCTAGAGGTAGGAGTAAAAAGCAAGGTAGCCAAATTTGCTGACGACACTAAATTATACAGGGTAGTGAAAACTGTGAGAGATTGTGAGGAGCTCCAGAGGAATCTCTTCACACTGGGGAGTGGGCAAAACAGTGGCAAATGAGCTTCAATATTAGTAAGTGCAGAGTGATGCATGTTGGGGCAAAGAACCCCAATTACATTTATAAACTGATGGGTTCTGAACTCTCTGCGACAAACCAGGAATGGGACCTTGGTGTCCTGGTGGACAACTCAATGAAGGTGTCAACCCAGTGTGCCTCAGCAGTGAAAAAAGCAAACTCAATGCTAGGGATCATTAGGAATGGTATAGAAAATAAGTCAGCAAGTGTCATTTTGCCTCTTGAAGTTTATAAAATCATGCACGGTGTGGACAAAGTAGATAAGGAAAAACTGTTTTCCCTATCGCACAACACTAGAACTAGGGGACACTCCATGAAACTTTTGGGTACTAGTTCTCAAACAAATAAGAGAAAGTACTTTTTCACCCAGAGGATCACTGGTCTATGGAACTCCCTGCCAGAAGAAGTGGTGACAGCTGTCAGTCTTGACAGCTTCAAGAAAGGATTAGACAAGTTCATGGAGGACAAGGGTATCAATGGCTATAATTATGGATACTTAAGGACAACCTCGGGGTTGGAGAGATAGGCAGGATATCTCTCAATGCCATTTCCAGGGAATCCTAAACAGGTGAAGGCATCTCCTTGGGAATACCCTGAAGGAAATGATGAGCCACTGTGTGAGACAGAATGCTGGACTGGATGGGCTGTGGCCTGTTCCAGCAAGGCTGTTCTTATGTTCTGTTCCAATTCCTTCCCTTATAATCTCATTCCTGATCACTCAAGCAGCCTTCCTCAGACATCTCATTTCTCTGGTTACCAACTTTCATTTATGTTTTGTTGTAACTTTCCATGATTGGCACTGGTGACATAAGGTGGAAGTGAATATGCTTTGTATGAGATTTTTCTTTGTGTTGATTGGTATTACCTTGTGTTGTAAGAGTGGAGCTAACTGTCCCAACATTTGGCTTGCCTTATTGCACTGTATGTTAATCTCTTCTTCCATATTGCCATCCTCAGTGAATGTTGTTCCTAAGTGTTAAAATTCTGCCACTTGTTTTATACTTGTATTTAAAGTATGCAATTCTGGCTGATTCAATCAGGGCTTCAAAGAACTTCAAAGAAATAGGTACTTTCTAAGAATTCTTCGACAGTACCGCAAACAAAAAATATTAGCAAAAATTCAGAGCGAGCAGGGAAGACAGCGGAGGAAATTTCAGGTGAAAATTTAACACTTTATATGCTGAGTTAAAGTATAAAATAATTGTTAAAAATAATGTCTTCACTCCCGAAGCTTGGTTGAGCCCGAGGATCGGTTTGACCGGTCAAGGGCTAGTGCCGGAACGGATTGAGGAAAGCTCTCCTTGGGAGTAAGACAGTAAAAGTTTGTTTATATTTAAAGTACAGTAATACCTCATACTAGGTCCACTTCATACAACATCGAATTCATACAACATCGCCTAATTCCTTTTAAAAAGTTGTCTCATTCAAAGTCGCAATGACTTTGTATGAGGCATTGGGGGTTTTCCCAGGTTGCATTGTGCCTGGGCAGTATAAAAGGCAGGACACATGCGTGCATTGCTCTTGTGGATTTTGCACGAGGTGAAGAGTGTTTAGGAATGGTTTTGAGCGTGATTTTGGATTTTTTCGAATTTTTTTGTCAGAATTTTTAGAAACATTCCTGGGATTTTTGCAGCATTCTTCAGGTTCTTGGACAATCAGGGTTGTTTGACATGTTTTTGTAATGTATTTAGCCTTTAGACAATGATTTCTTAAAGTTCTGTCAGTTTCCTGTCTGTTTCCTTGACTTTGCCCTGAAGTCTGTGCTGTTACAGTACAATGTATCTCTATGGAAATGACGTTGTACGAGGCATCGCGGCAAGGATTTGGACGTTGTATGAGGCATCTCAGCTAGGATTTTGCATGCCTCATACAAAGTCCAAATCCATATAAAGTCCAAACTTGTGGAACCAAGTTTGGACGTTGTATGAGGTATCACTGTATGCTGTTTTCTTTCAGTTGCCATTACCTCAGTCTTCTCTTTACTGATTCTCATTTTATTTATCTTGCATGGTTCATGGACATAAGATGTTGCTGTAATATCTTTGCTGTACTTGCTATCAATGCCTGATCATCTGCAAAGAGTAATTTCTTGTAATTGTTTCCATTCATGGGCTTAGCTTTTTTGCTTATGCTCTCTATGTAGGTGATAAATAATAATGACAATAGTATTGTTACCTGAAAATCGCTATCCCCTTTTTCTCTTGTCACAGGAAGACCTGCGAGCACCGGAGATGCATTTCCGGGATTAAAAAGTTCTTCCACTGGCAGAGCCCCCCAAGAACCACAGAGACTTGAATTTCAGGCAAAAATAAAAAGGTTTATTGAATTTGCATTTAATCAACAGTGACCTGCTGCTGGTCAAAGACAATTCGCAACTTTGCCTGCTACAAAAATCTAAACCTGAGCTTCCCTAACTACATTTTGAGAGTGAGCTTGAGAGCTGAAGTCCCGTCATTGCGAAGTCCTTTTATAGAGTTCTACAGATACAAACTAATCATATCAGCTATCTAAGGTTACAATAAAGTTTTTACAAAGAAAACAATAACCTAGCAGCAGGCTGTTATTTCATAGATAAATAAGTCAATTTTGGGTTACAATATTAAGTATTTGTGCAAATATATTTTAATGCTAAAAGATTACAAATTCCAGGAAAGAATAGAGGGAGGAGGTTGGGGGATTAGGTAGAGACAAGTCGATACAGTAACCAATAGCAGAGTGAAGTTGTTGAGCATACCCCCAATGAACGCGCTTGGCTTGAAGATAGGAACTAATCAGAAACAATGCACGTCTGAGGCGGGAGGTTTGATTGACCAGTCAGCATCGATGGAACTTCACTTGATGAATTTATTGGCATTTTCCACCCAAATAATCCCATCCTGTTTTTAGGCAGAAACTAACCAGCATTATGTAATATGGTAATTACAGATCCCAGAAACAAAGACTTGAGAGAGACATGCAAAAGAATAATCCTCAAAGCAATCAAGAATGTAGTTTTTGCTGCAGACTTTCAGGAAGTTTAGAGATGGGTGTGTGGCCCTCTGGGTATCAGGTGTTAATTGAATGTTTCCTTTGGAATGCGGTAAGCCTCTTGGAGGCAGACTCATGTTTAAAGAAAATATTGTGGAAGTTTCCCGCTTTGAAAATACAAAATAGAACATGTTAGAATCATTTTACAACCCGCCCTGAGTCGGGTTCACCTGAGTGGGCGGCATAGAAATTTGAATATTAAATTTAAATTAATTAAATATTTTTAATTATTTTTGGAACATTTAATTGCAACTGCTAATTAAAGATCAATCAGGGATAAAAGAGTCAAGTTCGCCATGCCTATGGTCAAGCATGGCTCCAAAGACAGGAAAATTGCATTTTATTTCAAACCATGATTACTTTAAAGTCATTTTAAAGCCTAAATTTACTTTGTTACTGCAGCCGCACTTGACTTTTAGGCAGAAGAAGAGGCAGGGAGAAATCCTATTTAAAAAGCCCACACTTTCTAAGTTAGAGCCAATTGGAAATAAATAAACTTTTACTGTCTTACTCCCAAGGAGATCTTTCCTCAATCCATTCTGCCACCAGCTCTTGACCGGTCAAACCGATCCTGGGGCTCAACCAAGCTTCGGGAGTGAAGACATTATTTTTAACAATTATTTTATACTTTAACTCAGCATATAAAGTGTTAAATTTTGACCTGAAATCTCCTCCGCTGTCTTCCCTGCTCGCTCTGAATTTTTGCTAATATTTTTCATTCGCGGTGCTGTCGAAGAATCCTTAGAAAGTACTTATTTCTTTGAAGTTTTTTGAAGCCCTGATTGAATCAGTCAGAATGGATACATTGTTGCAAACATCCAGCTTTTGATGTCTTTGAAGTATTTGGATTCCCATTTATGTAAGCTCGTATGTCATATGAGGACATTGTGCTGGTCTACCAGCCATTCTCAATTGGACACGATTGTCTGAGAGAATTTCCCAGTCTACCATCCTTTACTTTAAAAAAAATTACATTCTCAAATTCGGGATGGTCTACTCTGTTTGTCCCTTCTATTTTTGAAAATTTCATTCTACCTGCCTTTGAAATACCAGTCCTCGTTCTCTGAACAGCCCCGGTCTACTCAGCTTTGGTTTTAAAAAAAGTCCTGTTTGCTACCGAGGCCCAGACTACCATGGCTTCTTTTAACCAGGGCCATCTACTTCCCTCAAGCCGGCATAGGTGCTTCGTCCCCAGCCTCGCTTCTCGAGCGAGGCTAGGTCTACCACCATGCAGTTGAATGAAGAATAGTTCTACTGGTCTATTTACAAATGCAATTGCATAGGCTCTTCGAACGAAGCTCCGCTTCCATAGTAGAGCCTTGGTCTACCGTCATGCAATTGAATGGCATTTACTGAGCTTAAAGGATCACAATTGCGATCCTTTGAAAATGGTTAAAATTGATATTTGCAGTTATTTATTTGCAAAGTGTTGTGAATGAGTGCATGTTAGTGTGGTGCTTTGTGCGTACGGAAGCCTAACCTTAAAGTAGATGGCAAATGAAAAATAAAGAGAGAAGTAACTTTATTGAAAATAAAAATGTTTAAAAAATAATAAAAAAGAATAATTTCAGATCCGAGGTAACAGTATGGATCCCTTTGTCACTCTGGATGATACTGCGAAGGGTTCCCATATTCCTTGATTTGTTCTAACTACACTTCTGCAGTCTCTATATAGGCTTTTACATAATGTAATGTTCACTTATTCCATATTGGTCAATGTTTGCCACAGCAATTTCCTATCAACTCTATCAAATGCCTTCTCTTGGTCTACAAATGCGACAAAACAATTCTTATTGCATTCTATATTTTTCTCTGTTAGGTGTTTAAGTGTAGAAGTTGCATCTGTACAATTTCTGTTTTTTTCTGAAGCCCATCTGTTCTTCTACTAGTTGCGGTTCTATAACTAGTCTCAGCCTCATTTCTATTATCTTGGCATACATTTTCCCTGCATGGCTTAAGAGTGAGATGCCTCAGTATTGTGTGAATTCTTGTTTGCTTCCTATGTTTTTCCACAATGGTATTATTATTCCTTGTTACCAATCACCAGGTGTAGTTAGTTGTGTCCATGCTGCATTGAAGATTCTATATAGCCATCTAATGCGGGGTTCAACCGGCGGCCAGCCAGAGGGAACGAGCGGCACCTGAGGACCACTCCACCGTCCTCAAATGCCACTCCCCCTCCACCACCGAGACCAGCGGGGTTTGACCGGCGGCTGGCCAGAGGGAATGAGCGGCACCTGAGGACCACTCCACCATCCTCAAAAGCCGCTCCTCCGCCACCGCCGAGACCAGCGGGGTTCAACTGGTGGCTGGCCAGAGGGAATGAGTGGCACCTGAGGACCACTCCACTGTCCTCCAAAGCCGCTCCCCCACCACCGCTGAGACCAGCGGGGTTTGACCGGCGCCTCGCCGGAGGGGTACGAGTCACCACCACCAGCGATTCACTACTGTTGCCGGTCTCAGGACCAATCCCCTCTTTGGTCCAGGAGGGGAGACAAGCCACCAACGGTTGGAGTCGGTGCCTGTGTGATGATACTCGCCGGCGCTCAACAGCTGCTGCCCCCCGGGGGCCAACTGGACTGCCGTTGCCATCTCCCTGCCATTGCCAAGGAGCAGAGCTCCTTCCCCCGAGCTGACTGGGGGAGTGGGAGCATCTGTGCCTTTTTTCCAGTGGACATGGGGGATTTTGTTTCTGTGGCAGCTATGGCTGAGACACGGAGCTCCTTCCCCCCATGTGCCTGCGCTGACTTTTGCAGCCATATGGACTCACTGTGACTGAGGCAGTATGGATTTGTGATTGGGTAACCTTGTAACTACATTTTTATTGCATTGTGTATTGTGTATTTTGTATCTGGATATTATATGATATTCATTCATTCATTCATTCATTTATTCGATTTATACCCCGCCCTACTCGACCAGGGCCGACTCAGGGCGGCTTACAACAGTTAAATCAAATACAATATACAAAATTACAAATGGTACAATGTTACAATACAGCAGTGAAACAATAAAATATGCAATAACATTTAAGTTCTAACATAACAAAACGGTTACATGGTCCCTCAGCTACTAAACATAAGTAGGGGGAAGGGAAAGGGGAGGGGGGGAAAGGGAGGGAAAAGGGGAAATACGACACAATACAGTTCATTATGCAATACAGGACAATAACAACATATCAAGCATAAACAACATATCAAGCATAAACACAATATAAACAATTAAATAAAAAATAAACAAATACAAAACATAATAACAGTTTACAATGTTACAAGATATAAACAGGAAAAAATAGTAATAATCCAAAGGGGGGGGTCGAAGCCCAAGGCTCAACGACCTTACACAACTCTTAATACGAGCCGGGCTCAACAACTACAATGGAGCTCAGCTCATTAATAAGCAATAGTACCATAATAAACTCTATAAAATACAAGAGAGACAAGACAAATACCGCAATGTCCTCAACAGCCAAGTCCACAACCATGGTGGGGCCACGGACGGGAACGTCATCATGCGGCGTCTTCGGCCCCTCTGGGCACATTCGGGACCCTTTTAACCTCCCCGCCCGGTGGCAGGGGGCGGGGAGAGACGGCTTCGCGCGGCGGCTGCGGCGGCGTCTTCGGCCCCTCTGGCCATGGGACCCTTTTAACCTTCCCGCCCGGTGGCAGGGGGCGGGGAGGGACGGCTTCGCGCGGCGGCTGCGGCGGCGTCTTCGGCCCCTCTGGCCACATTTGGGACCCTTTTAA
The DNA here is from genome assembly GCA_035047345.1 of Bradypodion ventrale. Lineage (NCBI taxonomy): Eukaryota > Metazoa > Chordata > Lepidosauria > Squamata > Chamaeleonidae > Bradypodion > Bradypodion ventrale. The sequence continues at coordinate 184,809,867 of JAWDJE010000001.1, read as the reverse complement.
CCTCCCCGCCCGGTGGCAGGGGGCGGGGAGGGACGGCTTCACGCGGCGGCTGCGGCGGCGTCTTCGGCCCCTCTGGCCATGGGACCCTTTTAACCTCCCCGCCCGGTGGCAGGGGGCGGGGAGGGACAGCTTCGCGCAGCGGCTGCGGTGGCGTCTTCGGCCCCTCTGGCCATGGGACCCTTTTAACCTCCCCGCCCGGTGGCAGGGGGCGGGGAGGGACGGCTTCGCGCGGCGGCGGCGGCGGCGTCTTCGGCCCCTCTGGCCATGGGATCCTTTTAACCTCCCCGCCCGGTGGCAGGGGGCGGGGAGGGACGGCTTCGCGCAGCGGCTGCGGCGGCGTCTTCGGCCCCTCTGGCCATGGGACCCTTTTAACCTCCCCGCCCGGTGGCAGTATTATGCTGTATTTGTTTGCACTGTATATTATGTATTACTTATGCCATATTTATTTCTGTATTGCTCTGTTAGTATTTCTTCTGTATTTCATTGTATATTTTGTATGTTGTTAGTCGCCTTGAGTCACCCATTGTGTAGAGAAAGATGGGATATAAATTAAACTTGAATTTAATTGAATTGAATTTCCCCTGCTGCTTGTGGGTTGAGGAGTTCTTTAAAGTGTTCTCTCCACCTTTCTCTAACTTCTGATGGATCTATTAGTGGTCTTCTATCCTTGTCATATTCTTGGCCATATTAGTGGTCTTATATTCTTGTCATATACTATTCTTGTCATATGGACAGCGGTAGCTCAAGTGGTTAAGATGCTGAACTCACTGACTGGAAGGTCAGAGTTTTGATTCCTGGGTACTGCATAGCAGAGTGAGTTCCCGTCTCTATCCCAGCTCCTGCCAACCTAGCAGTTCGAAAACAAGAAATTGCAAGTACAGTCAACCCTCACATAACAACGCATTCAGATAGCATCATTTTCGCTTAACAACGCGTCATTATGTACCACATGTTCCCCGCATAACAACGTTTTTAGTGTTGTTGTCCGGACAACAATGCTAAAATAACCATCATTATCTGGACAAAAATGTCGTTATGCGGGAAACTCCATAGAAACCCACATAACAACAAAAATCGCTTAGCAACGCTACTTGGGGAACCAAGAAACATTGTTATGCGAGGGTCTACTGTAGATAAATAGGGACCACTTCAGTGGGAAGGTAAACAGCGTTCCGTATTGAGGCATGTCTGCCACATGTCCACAGAAACGTCTGCAGACGCAGACAACGTTGGCTCTTTGACTATAAGTAGAGATGAGCACTGAACCCTAGAGTCAGATATGACTGGCTTTTGAGCAAGGGCAACCTATTCTTGTCATTAATTATTTCAGTGGGGTTATAGTTCTCCTATTTTTCCTGTGTGCTTTTAACTACATTGAAAAACATTCATGTGTCCCTTGAATTACCATGCCTTTCCTAAGTCTTTCCTAAGATCTTTCCTAAATCTGTAGTGCCCCATCCCCCTACCTCCATTACTCGCCGCATCCCTCTCATGCTCATCCATAGATATAAGGCATGCCTGGAAGAACACTTATTACCCTTGATGGTCCTTTGCACAACTTCCTCAACAAAGGCGTTAATCATGCAGGCTAAAAGGGCAAAAAGCAGAGTGGTTTTTTTCCCCCCCTTTTTGGTCTGGGTCCTTTTTTTCTTGGCAAGCAGTTGAAACTAGCTGGCGGTGTAAAGGTAAAGATGAAGGTTTCCCTTGCTCGAAAGCCAGTCTTATCCAACTCTAGAGTGCAGTGCTCATCTCTGTTTCAAAGCCGAAGAGCCAGCACTGTCTGTTTCTGCAGACGTTTCCGTGGTCATGTGGCAGGCATGACTAGACACCGGAGCGCAAAGAACACTGTTACCTTCCCACCGAAATGGTACCTATTTATCTACTTACAATGTCTTGCTTTCGAACTGCTAGGTTGGCAGGAGCTGGGACAAAGACGGGAGCTCACTCCGTCCTGCAGTACTCGGGAATCGAACTGCTGACCTTCCACCTCCCAGTCAGCTTCTTAGCCACTTGAGCCACTGCAGTCCTTAGCTGGCGGTGAGCCTTGAAGAATTTGCTTGCACACATTCTCACTCTCTCTCTCTCTCTGGCAGCTGTTTATGTAGCCTTGGCCTGAGATTCACACTGCTGGTTAAAGAGGCAGGATGTAAACAAAGGTTGTAATTGGCCTCCACCTGTGCTGCTGGCTGATACGTAATTTTCTGATTCTCCATGTCTTTTTCACTGTTTGATCCTAGAGAAAGTGTTCTGTGCAAAATGAAACCTTTCTCCTTCACTGTTCAAAAAAAAAAAATTCACATTGGAATGGGAATGATTTCTGTGTAATTTGAAGGCTCAGATGGCCTTTGTGATTTACAAACATCTGGTTTTGAGCCTTGGATTGCTTCAAGTCAACTCTCCCAAGAAACCTGCCAGAAAAGCAGGATCTACTCAGATTTAGGAATCCTCCTCGATTCTCATTATTTTTGACAAATTGTAAACACCATAGTCTACTCACAGGTTACATCCATGCCCCGGATGTAACCTGTGAGGTTACAAGGGGCTGCAGTAGCTCATGGTTAAGAAGCTCACCTTATTAGCTGGAATGCTGGCAAGTCAGCAGTTTGACACCCAGGTACTGCATGATGGATTGAGCACCCATCTCTGTCCCAGCTCTTGGGGACATGAAAGGAGCCTCATTTGGGCGTTCCCTGAGTGGAGTTTCTTCCATAAAAAATCATTTCGACCCAGAATAATTTCTGAAACAACATTATTATTATCCTTGCCCAGGATATCCAATATAAAACTCTAATACAGTACTTCATGTTGCTGCCATAGTACAAAAGCAGAGCCAGATAGGTTTTATAGGATTGCATGAAAAGATCAGACCTGGTGTTCCATAGCACCACAGATATGGGGTGCGTAGCAGTTACATTCCATACTATTCCATACACAACATATACTGAGTCTAGAGCAGGGATAGGCAGGGACAGCCCATGGGCCAGATCTGGACTATGGTGCCAATTCAATCGGCCTGTGCCTCGCTCCAGCCGCCACCGCCGGAATCAGCCGTGGACTCATTTACAACTGTTGTAAACACATTTACGACAGTCGTGGATTCATTTATGGCTGTTGTGAACACATTTACAACAACTGTGATGAGTCCGCAGCTGATTCTGGTGGCGGCAGCTGGATCACCAGTCTGGCCCACCAACTGTCTGAGGGAGTGAGACCTGGCCCCTGACTTCAAAAGGTAGGCAACCCCTGGTCTAGACTTTGTACCATACCTGTCAAGTGCGGCTCCGGAAAATACGGGACCTGCGCAGAACCCTTCTGCGTATGCACAGTAACTACTTTCCCTGCCGGTCAAATTACGGGATGGTGGCGGGAAAGTGGAGGAAGCGGCATGGAAATATGGGAAATCCCAGCCAATTCGGGATACTTGACAGGTATGGTTTGCACCACAGCACAGGTAGCAGCTGTGATTCGTTGGTGACTCTCTCCATATAAAAATTCTGAGGAATTGTTCCTTGTATATATTACTGTGTATATGTGTGTGTGAGAGAGAGTTGTTTCAATCATGTAGAATGTGCATGTTAACTGTCTATGCAGAGGGGATTATCCCTATTTCACAGTTGATATACATATTCCCTCCAAGAAGCCTTACAGAATGTGCTAATCTTGGCAGATTTTTCTGCATTCTCCAGGCAATATGTATAATAAATACAGTATGTATAATCACTAGGGGAAGTATGGTAAGTCTTTTCATGAACCTATTAAACATCCTCCATGAAATGTGAATATGTACAATGGTAAGTTCTTTTACCAGATTCCATGGCAAAGTTAATTTAGGAAAGAAGACAGCAAGTAGTAATAATGGGAACAAGAACACTGGGTGTTGAAGCTCGAGAAGGAGATTTATAGTAATTTTGGACAAAGGAGAGATAGAGTAAGCATAAAGGAAACAACTTGGTCAGGATGGAGGTCTATATGAAATAATGATTGCATGCCATAAAGTTAATGTCAACCTTTCCCAGGGTATTCTAGGTAGAGAATACTCAGAAGTGGTTGACCATTCCCTTCTTCTGGGATCATCCTGGGACTGTGCAACTTACCAAGTGCAACACTGGCTTGATCTTCTCCCAGGACACACACTGGGGAATTGAACTTTGTATGCCGCCCACTCAGCATACACCGACTCAGGGCGGCTCACAGCATATCAAACAAAGATGCAATGCAGTAAAACAATAAAGTACAAAATATCACATGATAATATATAATAAACACAGTCAATACTAAAAACATCAATCACAAGATCCTTCCCGCTCAGAGCTTCCCATGGAGCCCAAGGATCAACATCCATGACCGGCGGCTCCAGCGACTCTTCTACCCTCTGGCCGGGTGCAGTGGGCAGCGCCAGGGAAAGTGGCACCGGCGGCTGCAGCTGTCTCCCATCCTGGGACCAATGGCGTGGGCCCCAGGGAGAGACAGGGTGAAATTCTCCATCCAGTGGCTCCGGCAACTCTTCTACCCTCTGGCAGGGTGGGGCCAGTGGGAGTGGCAATGGTAGCTGCAGCTATCTCCCATCCCAGGACTGATGGTGTGGGCCCCGGAAGAGACAGGGCGAAGTCAACATCACGTTTATGTGTAAACAATTTATGCCCTGTTATATTTAGAAAAGAAATTGTAGCAAATGGCTGAGATTATGCTACTTCTGGTCAAAATAGTCTAATAATTTTTAATTTGGTTTGAATTTTATCTATTTCATGCACCTCCATAATTTTAAATTGTGCAACACTCTGATACATAGAAAGAAGAAGCAATAGTATCAACAGAGTGGGTTGTACTTGGTACAAATCCAGGCAGTAGGGAGAAATCTTTAGTAACTGTAGGACACTTTGGGGGGATTTTTTGAGTGATAATGCCTTTTTAAAATATTTTATTAATTATCCTGATTATTGTGAGAAACTCAACTGTGCGACTGAACAGTAACATGAAGGGTATTCCAGGTTAAATTAACTTCCAAAGTCCTAGAAAGTGCAAGTTTAACAAGACACATCCATAACAAACACAGTATTCAGACAATAAGCATATGGCAGTGATGGTGAAACTTTTAGAGACTGAGTGCCCAAACTGCAACCCAAAACCCCACTTATTTATCGCAAAGTGCCAACACAGCAACGGGGAGGAAGGAAACACTCCCATTGGGCGGGGCAGAGGGGCGGGGCAAACTCTGTGTTGGGGGAGGGAGGAAGCACTCCCATTGGGCTGCTGGAAAGGAGGCAGAGCAAACTCTGTGCTGGGGTGACTTCACCAGTGCCCACAGAGAGGGCTCTGAGTGCCACCTCTGGCACGTGTGCCATAGGTTCGCCATCACTGGTATATGGCATGGTATCTTATCCTGTGGAAACTATGCTGCACCTTTACCAGAGAATGTCTATTTGTGGCATGGTGGTAAACTTAGGTCTTAGGTCTGTCCGTTCTCTGGAGTAGGCACAGGACCTGTACAAATAAGAACATAAGAACATAAGAACATAAGAACAGCCTTGCTGGAACAGGCCACAGCCCATCCAGTCCAGCATTCTGTCTCACACAGTGGCTCACCATTTCCTTCAGGGTATTCCCAAGGAGATGCCTTCACCTGCTTAGGATTCCCTGGAAATGGCATTGAGAGATATCCTGCCTATCTCTCCAACCCGGAGGTTGTCCTTAGGTAGCCATAATTATAGCCATTGATAGCCTTGTCCTCCATGAACTTGTCTAATCCTTTCTTAAAGCTGTGAAGACTGACAGCTGTCACCACTTCTTCTGGCAGGGAGTTCCATAGACCAGTAATCCTCTGGGTGAAAAAGTACTTTCTCTTATTTGTTTGAGAACGAGTACCCAAAAGTTTCATGGAGTGTCCCCTAGTTCTAGTGTTGTGCGATAGGGAAAACAGTTTTTCCTTATCTACCTTGTCCACACCGTGCATGATTTTATAAACTTCAATCAGGTCACCTCTTAGACGCCGTCGTTCAAGAGTGAAAAGGCCCAACCGTTGCAGCCTCAGATGGTAAGGAAGGTGTTCCAGTCCCCTAATCATTCTGGTTGCCCTCCTCTGTACTTTCTCCAACTCCATAATATCCTTCTGGAGGTATGGCGACCAGAACTGTACACAATATTCCAGATGGGGCCTCACCATAGATTTATAAAGAGGCAAAATGACACTTGCTGACTTATTTTCTATACCCTTCCTAATGATCCCTAACATTGAGTTTGCTTTTTTCACTGCTGAGGCACACTGGGTTGACACCTTCATTGAGCTGTCCACCAGGACACCAAGGTCCCTTTCCTGGTTTGTAGCAGAGAGTTCAGACCCCATCAGTTTATAAATGTAATTGGGGTTTTTTGCCCCAACATGCATCACTCTGCACTTACTGATGTTGAAGCTCATTTGCCACTGTTTTGCCCACTCCCCCAGTGTCAAGAGATCCCTCTGGAGCTCTTCACAATCTCTCACAGTTTTCACTACCCTGTATAATTTAGTGTCGTCAGCAAATTTGGCTACCTTGCTTTTTACTCCTACCTCTAGATCATTTATGAAGAGGTTGAAAAGCAGGGGTCCCAGTACTGAACCTTGGGGGACCCCACTCTTTACTTCCCTCCACTTGGAGAAGTGTCCATTTAGTGCTACCCTCTGTTTCCTGTCCCTTAGCCAGTTGCTGATCCAGGACAAGACCTGTCCCTTTATTCCATGACTGGTAAGTTTATTCAAGAGCCTTTGGTGTGGGACCTTGTCAAAAGCCTTCTGAAAGTCCAGATAAACAATGTCAACTGGATCCCCCTTATCCACATGCTTGTTGACACTCTCAAAAAATTCCAACAGATTAGTGAGGCATGATTTGCCCTTGCAAAAGCCATGTTGGCTCTCCTTTAGCAGCGCCTTCTCTTCTATGTAACTATTAATTCTATCTTTTAGGATGGTTTCCATCACTTTACCTGGGACACATGTCAAACTGACAGGCCGGTAATTTCCTGGATCACCCCTGGATCCTTTTTTGAAAATTGGTGTTACATTCGCTACCTTCCAGTCATCAGGCACAAAGCCTGATTTGAGGGAAAGATTATATATTTTGGCTAGGATATCAGCAATTTCATCTTTAAGTTCCCTGAGAACTCGTGGATGGATGCCATCTGGTCCTGGGGATTTGTTAGTGTTTAGCTTAACAAGACATGCAAGGACCTCCTCCCTGGTTATTTCTATCTTGCTTAATTCTTCGGTTTCCCTCCCTACGAAGATAGGCTCTGTTTTGGGCATGTGGTCTCTGTCTTCTTCAGTGAATACTGAAGCAAAGAATTCATTGAGTCTCTCTGCAATCTCTGTTTCCTCTTTAATAACTCCTTGCCTTCCATTGTCATCTAATGGTCCAATGGCCTTCCTAGTTGGGTTCTTACTTCTAATGTACTTAAAGAAGTCTTTGTTATTTCTCTGAGTATTTTTAGCTATACGCTCCTCAAAGTCTTGCTTTGCTTTCCTGATTGTTGCCTTGCATTTGTTCTGCCAGAATTTATGTTTCTGCCTGCTGTCCTCATTTGGACAAGCCTTCCATCTTCTAAATGAGCTTTTCTTGCTCTTGATCACTTCCCGAACAGCTCCTGTAAGCCACATCGGAGTCCTCTTGGACCTGGCAGTGCCCTTTTTCCTTTTGGGTATGCATTCCAATTGAGCCTCTGTTATTGTTTTTGTAAACAGCCTCCATGCCTCTTGGAGTGTTTGGACTCTCTCAATTTTCCCTTTCAGTTTCTTTTTTACTAGTTTCCTCATCTTTGGGAAATTTCCTTTTTGAAAATTTAAGGTCTCTGTGTTAGATTTTATCAGTGACTTGCGGTCTATGATCAAGTTAAACATAATTGAGTTGTGGTCACTGTTCCCTATTGGATCAGTCACATTAACATCTTGCACCAGATCCTGAGTATTACTCAGAATCAAGTCAAGGATTCTTGTACCTCTAGTTGGGTCTTCAACCATCTGTCCCAGGGAACAATCATTGAGCATATCTAGGAACTTTATCTCTTTATCATGTGCTGAACAACAGTTCACCCAGTCTATGTGAGGGTAATTGAAGTCCCCCATTATAACCAGGCTTCCCTTCCTGGATGCCTCCTTTACAACATTCTCCAACTGCCAGTCTCCCTCAAGAGTTTGGGTCGGAGGCCGATAGTATATGCCTACTGTTAGACCAGCCTTGTGGCCTGGTACTCTTACCCACAGAGCTTCTAATGGTGACTCCAAATCACCTAGATATTCCAATTCATACGATTTTATCACTTCTTTGACATACAAGGCTACACCACCTCCTGTTTGCCCCTTCCTATCCTTCCTGTACAGTTTGTAGCCTGGGATAACTGTATCCCATTGGTTATCATCCGTCCACCAGGTTTCAGTGATACCAATAATATCAATATTTTTATCTATTGCTAAGTATTCCAGCTCCCCTATTTTGTTCCGGAGGCTTCTGGCATTTGTATACAAGCATTTATATATGCTTTCTTGATACAGTCTTTTGAGTCTAGTTGCATTGTTAGACTGCCTCTTGCATCCTTCTGCTAGAGTGCTGGTGACTAGCTCCTTGCTCTGCTCAGTAATTTTTGCATCCTCCTCACTACTCAAGTACACACTTTCCCGAACCGGATGCTGCCCAGCTCCTGTCGGCTTTCCCCCAGTTATCAGTTTAAAAGCTGCTCTGCAGCCTTTTTGATGTTGAGTGCCAGCAATCTGGTCCCATCATGGTTTAAATGCAACCCATCCCTCCTGAACAGATTTGGCTTGTCCCAAAATGTTCTCCAGTTCCTGACAAATCTGAAGCCCTCCTCTCGACACCACCGCCTCATCCACGCATTGAGGCTTCTGAGCTCTGCCTGCCTGGTAGGTCCTGCGCGAGGGACAGGCAGCACTTCTGAAAATGCTACCTTGGAAGTCCGGGACTTCAATCTTCTTCCTAACAACCTAAATTTGGCTTCCAGGACAGACCGCTTGGCCTTCCCAACATCATTAGTACCAACGTGTACCATGACAACTGGCTCGTTCCCAGTTCTCTCTAACAATCTATCTAGATTTCTTGTGATGTCTGCAACTTTTGCACCTGGCAGGCAAGTCACCATACGGTTATCATGTGCATCACAAATCCATTTCTCTGTATTTCTAATTATTGAATCGCCTAGTACAAGGAGCCTCTCTCCTGCAATCTGTTCATCTACATGCACCTCATCAACCATATTAAGGGAGAGAACCTCAGTTTGTTCCTGTTGTTCATCTTCCTGGATCTCATCAAGTGTGATGAAGGAGAGATCATCAGGTGGAACCAGTTGTTCCTCTGTGTGTTCCGCATCAGGTGTGATAAGGGAAAGAGCCTCAAATTTATTCTGTAATTTCAGACTCTCAGAGTGATCCCCTACTCTTCTCCTCCTTTGAGTCACATTCCTCCAACCATCTCCCTCCTGAGTTAGTGAAGGGCCTTCTCCCTCAGAACTGTGCCCTGTCACTTCTTTGTCCAGCATAGTCTGCTCCGCTCTGTCCAAGAACAGCTCAAGCTCCTTAATTTGTTGGTGGTTAGATATGCGGGCCTCTAGCTGCTGGACCTTCTCTTCTAGTAGTGCAACCAGCTTGCACTTGCTGCAAGTGTAGTTCTCCATATGCTTTGGCAAGAACACAAACATGGCACAAGAATTGCAGGTAACTACAGCTGTTCCCTCAGAATCCATTTTAACAAGTGCAGTATTCTGGGCCTCAAAAATGTACACGTTTACTACCTTTCTACCTAGTAAGACTATAAAAAAATTTTTCCTAGTGAGTGATCTCGCGCGCCGTTAGGCGCGCGGGCCTCTAAAGCAGCTCTACTCCAACTGCAAAACTTACCAGTGCTCACTTCCTTTGTTTGGCTCTCCTCAGCAGCAGCTCTGCTTAAGAGCACATGCAGAGTCAAAATGGCTGACCCTGAAAGAGCTCAGAGCTTTTAAAGGCTAGTGTGGCTCCGCCCCTATGAGTCACAGTTCAGGGAAGGGCCTGGTGTGGCCCTGCCCCCCTGCTTCTGAAAGCTTCAAACTGCTTCCTCTGTTTGAACAGAGGTGGCTCTCAGCAGTTTCAATTATCAATTTAAATTAGTAGAGGCCTCTAAAGCAGCTCTACTCCAACTGCAAAACTTACCAGTGCTCACTTCCTTTGTTTGGCTCTCCTCAGCAGCAGCTCTGCTTAAGAGCACATGCAGAGTCAAAAAATGATATTCAAACAATGATACCACATTGCCAATGGCAGGCACAACTCTCCAGAGTCGTGGTTGCTGCTGTTGCTTTGTTGCTTTGTTGCCATTTTTGCTTTTAGGTTGATCGTGAATCATCTTCAGCTTTACCTCATATTCAGGGAGGCTAGGAGGATAAAAATTGTTTGAAATAAAGAGACTGGATAGTAGCAAACCTACCCATTTGCATCATCCAATTCATCACCAAATTGCTGGAAGGAAGTGAAGGAAAGGAGGGCAGTAATTTACTATGGATAAAAGGAACATGAGAAAGGGGTGCCAGAATCACTGAAAAGGAAAAAGTGTGGACAGAGAAGGAAGCATTCAACCCTGTCATCCCAACCACCTTACTTTTACCACCTCCCTGTTGGAATGTCCAGCTGTGCCCTGAATAAGTCTGTTCAAACTCTGCAATCTGAAATTGAGTTTTCTGCCATAATGTCCCCTCTGTTATTTTAAGGCAAGAAGGCATTCTAGCTGAGGAACAAATTTGCTCAGAGATGCTGATTTCATGGAATTTTCAAGGAGGAAGTATATGTTAGTCCAGGGTTCCTCAAACTTGGCTCTCCAGGTGTTCTTGGACAGTTTAGGCACTGAGATGGAGACTAGAAGGATGGGTTTCGATACCCAAGAGCTGCACTTGGGGACATGAAAGGAGCCTCATTCGGGCATCCCCTAAAAATCCTTTCAACTCAGAGTAATCTCTGACAGGAAAACCCACACACCAGAAGCCCAAGTCAGCACACCTGCTGATCAGGGCTTCTGGGAATTGAAGTCCAAGAACAACTGGAGAGCCAAGTTTAAAGAACCCCATGTTAGTCTGTTTCAGCACAGTTTAAAAAAAATTAGAAAAAAGAACTGTGGTACCTTAAAGGCTAAGAGATTTATTTCAGTTTGACCATTTGTGAATTACAATCCACTTACTTAGACACATGTAGAGTTAATAGCTAGGCTGCATATTAATATAACATAGTTATATGAGAGGGATGGTGACTAAGTGAGATGGGTGGGAAAGAACACAACAGTTATATTACAAGTTCATTTCCAAAGTGAGTATGCTTCTTAATACCTTTGATGGACAAAATATTGATTAAATCAAAAACCTGTTCACAACTGGAGGAATCAGCTTATCTGTAAATATAATATCAATGCTTGCTGTTTTTTGAAGTGTAGCTGAAGATGTTTTCAGGTAGTTGTTCTGCACTTAGAGTTATGACAAGGAAAATAACTTTTTGGTCATAGTTACAGACTATAAAAGGTAAAGGTTGTCCTTACTTGAAAGCCAGTTGTATCTGACTCTAGGGTTCGCTGCTCAACTCCCTTTATAGCTAAAGAGCCAGCACTGTCTGCGTCTGTAGATGTTTCCATGGTCACGTGGCAGGCATGACTAGACAATTTAGCTAAAAATGATTAATACACAGGCTAAAAATCATATGGCACAGTTATTTTTGAAGCAAATTGTTTTTTATTTTAAAAAAACCTCTGTAGATATTATATTCTAAGGCAGGAGTTCTCAACCTTTTTAAGCCGGAGCCTGGGTCATGCTCCCTCAGACAGCTTCGGGGGCCAGTCAGCCATTTTGCCCTTCCTCCACCACATGGCACTTCTGGGTGTGGTGGAGTCGGTTTGGGGCCACATGAAATGGCACTGTGGGCCGCAGGTTGAGAATCTTTAGTGTTTGAGAACCAAGACAATTGAAACAGCCGAAAGCTTGGCTTAACACATCTTTATTGCATGATGGTCAGGGGGAACATGTGGTAATGGCGGACGAACAGCTCAATATATACTGTGGCTATACATTTGAATGTGGCTCCTCGATAGCCCATTGGCTACTGTCTGCGTGACGTCACTCTCCTTCACGCCCTTCTTGTCCAGGTGAGGTAGCGGCGGGAATCTTCCCGCGCTGTAGGTATTTGGGGAATTGGAACCATGTGAGCTAGGCGCGCGCTATTGCCCCTAGTGGTCACTAGCTCGCGTCCTAATACAGAAGGTTACAGTGTTACAGCTGGTGATTGTTATGTCCACTCATTCGAGTGTTACATTACTTAAAGGCACAATATTCCGAACAGAACATCCCTCCCCCCTAGGATGAGACGAAGTCTCTCATCCAATATGGTTTATTGCAAACACGTTTTGGGCGCAAGGCTGGCTGGCTTGTCCCGGGGGCGCTATCACTTCTGTGTTCCCTGGTCTCTTGTCCTGCAATGGGAGAGGGAGACTCGTTAGCGACTCGCCGAGGTTCCACGGTTTTCGGGGTAGGGGTAAACTCCATTGTGGGAAAACCGGGGGCATTGGGGGCTAACAAAAAAACCCGCTTCTCGCCTGGATGGGTGGGGGACCACTCCGAAAAAACCCCCGGTTTTGTAACTCAAACTCAAAATCATCTTCTGGGATATCTGTGGGGGTATTCCACAGGATATCTATGGGGACAAACTTATTCCCTTCCCCCCTTGGTGGGGACCACTGGCCCCCCTCTCCTCCCCCTTGGGCTGAACGGGTGGGGGAGAACCCTAACGCTGAATTCTGTTCCGCGCTGTCCGCGCTCTGGTTGCCGGAGACCCGGCGTCAGAGTTGGTCCGCGTGCCGCCTCCAGAGTAGACCTGTGCTGGTCTCTATGCAGTACGACACGGGACCCGTTTGCCCAATGACTACTCCCGGAACCCAGGCTGGCCCTGTGCTAGCGTAGTTTCTGCAATGGACCGGGGCGCCTATTTCGAAACTCTTCGTGCCCGCTAACCCGATGTTCCTCCCAGTGTCTTCCACCCTCGTAGGGTCTAGCCTGGTCAGTACCGTAGTCAGCTTTCTGTGCATTAGGAGCTCTGCGGGCGAATATCCTGACGCTAGGGGGGTTACCCTATACCCCAGCAAAAACTGGCACAACTGCAGGTTCAGGTCCCCTGGGCCCATGCGCCTAGCGCATCTTTGGTGGTACGCATGAGGCGTTCTACCTGGCCATTCGTCGCCGGGTGAAAAGGCGCGGAGGTGATGTGCCGGATGGCGTTGATGTCAATGAATGCCCTGAATTCGGCGGACGTGAAACAACTAGCGTTATCGCTAACGAGTGTATCGGGTATACCGAACGAACTGAACACCTTGCGCAATTGTTTAATGGTTGCGGCTGAGGAGGTGTTCGCAACTGGGATAACCTCTAACCACTTGGAATAAGCATCCACTATAAGGAGAAAAAGCGATCCTCTGAAAGGACCCGCAAAATCAATGTGCACGCGGGACCACGGCCCCTTTGCTGCATCCCATTCCCTGTGCGGAAGTCGGGCCTCCTCGGGCCGGGAGCTTTGGCAACTCTCGCAAGTGCCCACCATGTGCTCGATATCAGCGTCCAACTGGGGCCACCAGAAATAGCTCCTAGCCAGTGCCTTGGAGCGGACAATCCCTGGGTGGCTGACGTGCAGCAACTTGAGCACTCTTGCTCTCAGGGACTCAGGGACGACTACCCGCTGGCCCCACAGGAGGCAACCCCTCTCCATGGACAGTTCTAACTTTTTCCTAAAAAATGGAGCAAATTCCGCCGCCGGGGAGGACGTTGGCCACCCTTTCTGCACCCATGAACTAACCAGGGCCAACGTCTTGTCTCTGCCCATCACCTTGGCGATCTCCGCGGGCACTATGGGGGGTGAATCCAGGACCTCTATCATGAGCACTTGGTGGTCTTGTTCCACCTCGCACACGTGGCTGCCCATGTGGGGGAGGGGTGACCTCGACAGGGCGTCTGCGTGGCTTATGTCCTTTCCAGGGCGATACACCAGCGCGTTCTGGTACGCGTTTTAAAAAATGGCCCACCTGAGCATTCTCGGGGACAGAATCTGTGGAGTGGGCTTGTCTGCGGTGAAAATGCCTAGCAGGGGCTTGTGGTCAGTTACGATGGTAAAGGGGCGGCCATAGAGGAAGTCGTGAAACTTCTTCATCCCAGCAATTATCGCTAATGCCTCCCTGTCTGTCTGTGCGTAGTTATGCTGTGCCTTAGACAGGGACCTGGAGTAGAACGCCACCGGAGCTTCCCGCCCATTTTCCAACACGTGGCACAGGACTGCCCCCACCCCCACTGGAGATGCATCACATACCAGAACCACTGGTTTCTTGGGGTCAAAATGGGTTAGTATGGCGTCTGAGGATAAGAGTTGTTTCAGCTCATTGAATGCCCTTTCCTGACTCTCGCCCCATCGCCACGCCTCGTCCTTTTTTAGAAATTTATGAAGCGGCTCCTCTACCGACGCCTTCCTAGGCAGGAAGGAATGGTAGAAGTTTAAGAGCCCCAGGAACGACTGCAATTCGGGCTTGGAGGTGGGGCGAGGAGCATTTTGAACGGCGGCCACCTTTGATTCGGAGGGTTTAATGCCAACAGGGGTTACTCGGAAACCCAGGAACTCAACCTCTTTTGCGAAGAAGACGCATTTGTCTTTCCGCAACCTCAAGCCCGCCTTTTCAAATACCGTCAGTACTTTGTCTAGCCTCTCAGCCAATTCTGACTCACTCCCCGCTGTTATCAATACGTCATCAAAATATGGCAAGACCCCCTCCAGACCCTTCAAGAGACGTTCCACTAGTGATTGGAAGATGCCTGGCGCCGAGTTCACGCCAAACTGTAGGCGCGTCACCTGAAACGCCCCTTTATGAGTGACTATCGTCTGCACAGCAGCTGCAGCTGGGGTTACCGAGAGCTGCTGATAAGCCTGCGCCAGGTCAAGCTTTGCAAAACACTTTCCCCCATGTAACCTGGCCAACAGGTGGCTGACTACCGGCACCGGATACGCATTTGGGTGTATCGCCTTATTAATGGTACATTTGTAATCAGTGCAGATTCGAACCTCCCCGTTGGCCTTAAGCGCTGTTACAATCGGAGTTTCCCACTACGCAGAATCAACAGGAACAAGGATTCCCTGGCCCACCAATTTGTCCAGTTCCGTCTCTATTTTGTCCTTAAGTGCAAAAGGCACCCTTCGCGGTTTGAGTCTTATTGGGCGGACCTCCGGGTCCAGGTCGAACGCAACTGGGGGCCCCTTGAATTTTCCGAGTCCCTTCTTGAACACTTCGGGATGCGCGTTGCACACCTCCTGTATTGGATCAGTCCCAACGGTATGCACCCCCCCAATGAACAAACCCAGGGGCTTAAACCATTGTGTCCCGAGGAGGTAACAGTCCCCCCCTTTGAGAACAACCAGGGGAAGTTCCGCGGCATGTTGCTTGTATTGGACCTTGAATTTTCCCACCCCCAACACCGGAATGCTATTTCCCTGCACGTCCCGCAGCGTAGACCTCAGTGCTTTGAGCTTGGGGGAAATTCCCAAAAACTCCCTCTGGGAAATGATGGAATATGAGGAACCCAAATCTATCTCCATCTTAACGGGGACCCCTTGCACCAGTACCTCTACAAAATAACGTGGGTGTCCTAAGGACATGCTGTGGACCGCCGTGTCGTCGTCGCTGTCGTCGGAGATGCGGCCCACGCCGTCCTGCTTCCTCGAGGGCCGGACGCCCTCCTGCTTCGTCGGTGAGCGGTCTGTTGAGCCTTTCCGGTCTCTGCGCCGTCGTCTGCAAACCTTGGCTATGTGGCCTCGGCACCTGCAGTTGTGGCACTCGGCCTTCCTGAACGGGCACTTGCTGCGGTCATGGGACGCCCCGCAGCCATCGCAATGCCAGCCATCCTTCCGCACCTTCCGGATGTCCTCGTCCTCGCTGCTCTCTGTGGAGGAGTGTGGTGCCTGCCTGGCCGCTTGCACCGAGCCCGCTGCCTTGTCGGGTTGTGGGGGCCTTGATCTGAACCCCTTAACCCCAGCCCTCGTGGCTTCCGCCGCCTGCGCCTCCTTCACGACCTCTTGCAACGTCGGGGGCGGCTCTTTGTTCATCAGCTTTTGCTGGACCTCTTCGTCCCACAGGCCGCACAGCATGCGGTCCCTGAGGGCGATTTCCAGGTTCTCCTACTTGCATGGGCCGGCGGCCAAACGGAGGGCCGCTGCAAAGTCAGCCATGGACTCACCAGGTGCCTGGACTCTCTTCCAGAATGCGTCCCGAGCCGAAAACATTGAGACCGAGGGCTGGAAATGGTCCCGCATCACTTTCAGGAGCTGCTTGACCGGCACTTCGTTCACCTTCTTCGGAGACACCAGGTCCACCAATACCTTCATGGCAGGGAACCCGAGCATCCTGATGAGGATGGCCCTCTTCTTCCCCTCGTCTGAGATGTCGGACATCATCAGTGCGCTTTGGAAGTCCATCTCAAACAGTTCCCATTCTTCCGGTTTGTTGATGTTGAAACCGGCCTGAGTTGTCTTGATTCCGTGGGGATCCATTATCCCATCCTCGTCGCCAATTTAGTGTTTGAGAACCAAGACAATAGAAACAGCCGAAAGCTTGGCTTAACACATCGTTATTGCATGATGGTCAGGGGGAACATTTGGTAATGGCGGACGAACAGCTCAATATATACTGTGGCTATACATTTGAATGTGGCTCCTCGATAGCCCATTGGCTACTGTCTGCGTGATGTCACTCTCCATCACGCCCTTCTTGTCCAGGTGAGGTAGCGGCGGGAATCTTCCCGCGCTGTAGGTATTTGGGGAATTGGAACCATGTGAGCTAGGCGCTCGCTATTGCCCCTAGTGGTCACTAGCTCGCGTCCTAATACAGAAGGTTACAGTGTTACAGCTGGTGATTGTTATATCCACTCATTCAAGTGTTACATTACTTAAAGGCACAATATTCCGAACACAACAGAATCCCTGTTCTAAGGTCTACAGAGCTTTCTTACAATTTCCTTCCAAAGTTGCACCATTTGTGTAACTGCATAACAAGATTTCAGTTAAGAGTCCTTGGTCTTTAGTTAAATCCATAGATGTACACCAGGCATTCTCAACCTATGGGCCAAATCTGGCCCCTGAAGCCTTTTTATCCGGCCCCCGACGTCCTCCTTGTTCCTGCCACCGCTGCCTGGAAGCACTGCAAACCAGCAAAAATGCACGTTTTTGGTGAAATATCACGATATCTCATGAAATCTCGCTGAAATCTCACAAGATCTCATGAAGCCTTGTCAAAATCTCACAAGACCTTGCCAAAAACATGTGTTTTCACACGAGAACTCGCACAGAAACATGTGACTGGCCCGCACAGCCATTCTGAAGGGAGTGATCTGGCCCCTTCTCCAAAAGGTTGAGAAAGCCTGATGTACACTGAAATTTGTGAATACAGCTGTTCTTCTTGGTACTGAACTATTGCAGGACTTGCGTTCCCGCCCTTTCTAGCAAGACACACAAAGTATTCACTCAGGTCCGGTAACCCCACAATCACCCGACTCCTCTCCTAACCAATCATATTGTTTCCTGCCCAAATGTATTCATTGTACAGTGTATATAAGGAGCTGTTGCACCATTGCTGTTCATGTTCAGTTTGCTTACAATAAAGCTGTGTTTGTCCCTTTCATGCTTGCTGCTTCTCTTCAATTCCCGAACATCAAAATCTAATTTTCTTATTATTCTTTTTCTCCACAATAGTTAGGGTGTGGGCAGACAGATGAAAAGACCAGAACGCAATTGCACTGGAAAGGGCCACTTTAATACCAGTGATCTCCCTTAAAAGGAACCCTTCTATCTGCTGGGGAAATCACTTCAGGCCTGACACACAGACACAGACACAGACACACACACACACACCGATCGCTCCACAGGTGGTCCAAATTGTGATCTATTTCCCCTCACTTTCAGATTTCTAAATAAGTATCCTGGGAGGGAAAGAAAGGTGAAACTCGTGTATTGGCATTCCAGATCTATGTCTATGATTTCCTGGAGTTTGCTGACTTCTAAATTTCTGGCTGTAAGAAGTGGATTAAATACTTGTAATCCTCTTTTGCTGTTTGTAATTCCTGCATTTCATTAATGGAGGACAATATAGCGCATGCAGAACTCTAGCCATGACTTGGATTTTGTCCATATTTCTCCTCCTATCTGATACTCTATTGCAGAGGTAGTTTCAGAAGACAACAGACTCTTTGTCAGGGCAGAGAAACACAGCAGGCAAGCTAACGAAATATAGCGTGGCTAGTTTTTCCAAGGTGAATATGTGGAACAGCTTCATTGACAGTAGAAGACTATTGCAAACCCCCCCCTTCAAGTTTAATCTATCTATTCCACAGTTAACCCACCCTTCCTTCAAGGGACTCCTGGAGGGATGCTCCCTTCCTTCCCTCCTCATGCATATCTTCTCACAACAACCATATGAAGTAGATTTGGCTGAGAAATTCATAGTGCATCTAGATAGGCCTTTTATTTTATTCATCTTTGGAATTTTGCAGGGACTCCACAGATATTCTTATCTTTTACCCTCAACCCAACCTACCTTTTGTTGAGACTGCTTCTGTCTGTTTTATCGGCATGGAAAATCACTAAGAAGAGAGAGACAGAATAGCTGCACAGTGCCTTTTGATACTACTAGCAATTAAGTGGCTAGAAGCATACAATGATCGCCCCAGGGGAGAACTTGTTGACTTCACAAGGCTGAGTGGATATGCGAACTTGAGTCTTCTCAGCCACAGTCAAGCACTTACCTGTGTCTGTTAGATCCAGATCTAGTGCTATATAGGGGCTAGGAGAGTAGTAAATCATAATCCAAGACAGGGGCATGCTGGCTGCGGTAAAAGGGCGCTGGACATGGAGGGAGGGGGCAGCGCCTATGGGGGGTACTGCACGGTGTCATGGATTGTAGCTGCCAGGTGACATACTTCTGCCCACCTCTGGGGATGCCAGTCACTGGGGTGCACCGGGACTTGTCCCTGTGTCCCAAATGGCCAGTATGGGCCTGATCCAAGATGACTCTGAGGCTGAACTCTAGGCTTTTCTAAAGGGAGTATGTACCTGATGATACACTGCTGGGTAATCCAGATGAGAAGATCATTCTTAAAAGGGTTCCTCATGATTTTTTTAAAAAAGAAATGAAGTTTTATACATATACATATACATATACATATACATATACATATACATATACATATACATATACATATACATATACATATACATATGTATGTTTGTGTGATTTATTGTATATTCTTTTCTTTTTCTTTTTTACATGGGATGGGTTACATGTGTTGTTGTTGTTGTTGTTTTGGTCTGTTAACTGCCCAGCCTAAACACAGACATGATTCTGCTGCAGGTCTATAAAATATGCAAATCCTGATGGAACAAGTTTCCTTCCACTAACTAACCTCACCTAATTATTTCCTTTTTTTTAAAAAACAAGAAGGGCTTTTCCACTCACTATGATACAAATATGATGTTGGGTAACTAAGAATGAAATTGGACTAACTGCCAGCAGGTGCCTGGAAGCTTGTGGAAGATCAAATAGCTGAAATGTAATTGAAACATCTACTTAAAGAGATTGCCGTGGAGGTTTCATATTTATTCTCAAACTAGCTGTTCTGGGAAAGGCTCCATCCTCGTTCAGATTTTCAATATATATTATTGGGTGTCTTTGAGGACTTCAGCCTGGAATCTTTCAAGACTTTAATCCAATCATACACACTTTTCACTTTAACCTTCAAAGATAACTATTAAAACAGTGTTTTAAATATGCATTAATCACTTTTACAGGATATCTCTCAATGCCATTTCCAGGGAATCCTAAGAGGTGAAGGCATCTCCTTGGGAATAATACCCTGAAGGAAATGGTGAGCCACTGTGTGAGACAGAATGCTGGACTGGATGGGCTGTGGCCTCTTCCAGCAAGGCTGTTCTTATGTTATGTTATGTTACTTTATTGCTTTGCTGGAACATGGACAGAAAAAACAGATGTTACTACTGCAGTTCTCAGTGAAATTTTATTATACACATTTATACTCCACTTTCCCTCCAAAGCGATCAAGGTAATCCACATGACATGACTCAGACTTTCCTCTTCTGTTTACAGTAATTATTGGTATGGCATCATTCTGGAAGATCTTGGGTTTCACTTCTTTCCAGGCAGCAACAGTTTTTATTATTCAAAAGCTTTTGTTGCTGGTGTTGCTAACTTAACGAATGCTAATCTTAATGTACTGTATTGCTACAGAAAAAGAAGGCTAAAATTCCAATGTAAGTCAATCTCTTAAAAAAGAATTTGCTTCTCTTGACAAATGTCCAACACAACTGTTAATTGGGTTGAATGTGACACTAGGGCCGATTTTAAAAACTAGAAAGAGTGATGGTTTTGTGAGTGAACTAAAACCATAGATTTCCAACCATAAACTGATGATGGGGTGGTGGTAGTTCTAAGCCTGTGATGGCGAACCTTAGCACTATAGGTGTTCTTGGACTTCAATTCCCAGAAGTACATGTCAACACTTCTGCTGATCAGGGCTTCTGGGAATTGAGGTTCAAGAACAGCTGGAATGCCAAGGTTCGCCATCAGGGTGCCAAGGGTGGCCAACCTTGGTGCTTCAGATGTTCTTGAACCTCAATTCCCAGAAATCCTGCTGACTTGGGCTTCTGGTGATTGAAGTCCAAGAACACCTGGAGCACCAAGGTTGGCCACCCCAGTTCTAGGCAGTCCTGCTGGTTATATCATCTCTGGAATAATAAGGTTCCATAATAGCATGCTATAATTGCTGTGAAATTATATGATGCATCTGCATCTCTAAGAATCCTGTGGCCATGGTGAATCTTGCTTAAAGCAAAAGAGAAGACAAATAATCAAACAGAACCTCCAGGACAGAATACAACTTCACAGCTTAGCTTAAATGACACTGAGTTTGTATCATCATTTGAAGAGTTGGGAGGAGACATCTAGGTACCTGCTACCTGGAGTGGAGTTGGAAACCATATTCCATATGATGTTTGCAGCTTATATTTGAACTCATCTTAAGAAGCTGATCTTGCACAATCATCTACCATGAATTTTTGGTATGCTCATCCCCCCCCCCCCGTGCACTATCTATAAAATCTTGGTACACAGTCTGAAGAAGACAGATTAATGTTGAAAGCTAGTTGTTTTGTTTTGTTTTATTTTAAGGGGGCTAATAAAGGTATCACCCACTGTTGCATTTGTCTTATGTAAGTAACATATGACCTCTTCTAATTTTTTTCTGAATGTTCTTTTTGTGGATATTTTTGCTCCACCACCCACCCACCCATTCTTTGTGTTCTACAAAATGGCAGGATGGCCACTTTCTAGAGGGATACTTGCCATGTTTTTTATATAATAGATTTTATTAAGATTTTTAACAAAGAGAAAAAATAATAATGATGATACTAAAGCACAAAGTTATTATTTTGTCCTAATGTCAGAATCCAACTTGAACATCAAGTATTTCTTGTTCCTTGTAAAGTAAAAACCTTTATTGCAACGCCTTGAGCATCATCTTGCTTGCATGAGAGATTACAGGCATGGTCTGACAGTTACTGCACTCCTTGACATCTCCTTTTTGGAGGGATTGGAATGTATATTGAACATTGCCAGTCTGCAGGCCTTTGTTTTGTTTTCCATATTTATTTTTTTGCCATAATCTTACGATTTTGGCAAATTTAGTCTCTGTGGCTTGAAGTATCAGTATCCTAACTACTCTTGATTTTTATAGTAAAAATAATGACATAAATTAACTGCACAACAATACCCTCATCTGAAAAGTTTATCTATGTTACACACCTTTCTAAGAATTGACCAACATATGTATTTTACCTAGGAATCCCAGAATATTCAAATCATGAATTGGTATGCATTTCTAATACAGCTAATTTCAAGCTGTATTGAAATAACAAGCTTTTACACTGGGGCTGTACTAATTAAATAAATTTCATGTCAGAAATTACTCTGGGTTGAAAAGAATTTTGCTGGAGAAACACCACTCAGGAGACGCCCGAATGAGACTCCTTTCATGTCTCCAAGATCAACCATGCAGCATTCAGGTATCGAACCCTGACCTTCCAGTCTTCCGCAGTGCTGCTGTATTGAAAATGTAAAAACAGTTTAGATAGCAACTTGGATTTGAAGGTACTTACATTTTGTGTTTGTGTTCCCCCCGTCCCAAAGTGCACTTTCCTACCAAATACAAAAACTAAAATTCTGCCAATGGTTGTATCATGTTTCCATCTTGTATGTTATTTCCACAGGATTTCCACACTACAGCTCAGAAGCCACTTATTAAAATGAATTTTTTACACTTAGGACAGCAACTATTAATCTCTCTAGTCTTCTATCTTAGAATCTTTTCACAGTGGTACTCAGTCAAGCTTTCTTTAAGATCTGGCAATTTATCTGGCAAGTAAAGGTTCAAAGCTGCAACAGTTTATTTACTTTTTTGTGATGTTTTTAGGTTGGAACCATCAATAGGATAAAACTAAAACAAATTAAAATCAATAGCCATGAAATGAACAATGTGGCACAGCATTAAAAGAAATCAAATTAATGAGCATAGGTGTAATATGCCCCTATGTCGGGCCATATGCATGTACAATTGTACTGCCTGGCTGTAGACGTGTGCAAAATAAACACAAGAAACCCATTGACCTTTCAGTGAGTTGTCCCTTCTAAAGTGGAGGACTGCATTGTTTCATGGGTTCAGAAGAGAACCTGGTGGACAAAAGCTAATGGCTTTGATTCAATGGTGGGCATCAGTCGGTTTGCCCCAGTTCGCCAGAACCGGTAGCAGAAATTCTGTCTGGCCCCGCCCATCCAAGTTTTGAAATAAAGTAGTCCTAATTCGGGTGCAATACAGGGCTTTCCCTTAGCCATGCCCACTATACTATGCCCACAGTGTGGAAGTAATTTTTTTGGTAATCCACCACTGCTTTGATTCCTGACAGTAACCGTGATCCAGGGCGTTGCCTGGAAATGTAAAGAATTGCTAAAGGACTCCAATTTCCCAGGATGGACAAAGCAGTTCTCAGGATGAATGACACTGGAGGAAGAAAAGGTTTTACTTCTGCATGTGAGGTGGCTACAAAACTTGGACTACACCTTCTCCACCCTCTCCTGAATAGCCTCAGGGCTCACTGGCTCAGCACAAAGGTATTTGCAGATGGACTGTGCTTGTATAACATTGATGGTCTAAAAAAATAGGGAGAAAGTAAGGTCTGGGTTCTGGAACAGAGAACTACAGGGTGGCCCATAAATCCCTACCCAGCCACAAAAAGAGTAGGGCTCTGCTGGGGGGTGGGGAGGAAGCGCTCCCATTGGGCTGCCGGGCAGAGGGGTAAGGCGAACTCTGTGTTGGGAGGAGGGAGGAAGCGCTCCCATTGGACTGTTAGGCAGAGGGATGGGGTGCCCTCTGCCCACAAAGCAGATGGTAGGGACTTACGGGCCGGGTAGGGACTTAGGGGCTGGGTAGGGACTTACAGGCCACCCTGTAGTAGATGCTGTGCCCTGGGGTTTCTTTTGCCACTTGAACCAGACAGGTCTCTGTGACTATATTTTAAAAATGGGGGTTTCTGCAAATGCCATAGAAAGTCCTAGATGCATAATTGTGATGGTGCTTTGCCTGGAGACTTCCACAGTTTTAGTTTGGGGCTTCTGAACGGCGCAGGGGTGGGGAACCTGTGGCCTTGATGGGAGTCTGGGCTTCTGGAAATTGAAGTTCCAGAACACCTGGATGACTAACCTGTTCCCTCTAGGTCAGGGTTTCTCAACCTTGGGCCTCCAAGTGTACTTGAACTTCAATTCCCGGGAGCCCAGGCTCCCCTCAAGGCCGCAGGTTCCCCACCTGTGGTAATGAGTAACAAAGGACCAAAAAAAAGAAGAAAACAACAACAAGAGGCTATAGCATTAGATATGTGTAAAACCAGAATTTGAGACACTATTCAACACATGATTGCTACCTACCATTATAGTTTTAAAAATATAAAAGCTTAAAAAAGCAGTTTTTTTAAAAAAACACTATTTACTTTCTTAGTATTTAAAAATAACTAACATAGCTTATTTTTTAAAAGTTACATTGTTATCACACTAGCCTGTTGGCTAAGATGCTGTTAAAAGTTCACTTCTCAAAGAACTAATTTAGTGTGTAGATTTCATCTGAGAAGTGTATCAGAAACAGGAAAATACACAGATGGAATCTCGTTATCACAATGTGCCTTTGTTTCCAGGAAATATTTGCATACTGGATGGGGAAAAATGAGGCAACTTGATCCAAAAAAAGGAAAAGAAAGAAAGAATCAAGACAGTGGGCGTTAAATAGTTTTTGAATGTTGGCTGCTTGGCATTCCTCAGTCTTTTAATGTAAGTGCCTGAAACTGCCCTTGCACAGAGGAGCGATGGCTGAGACAGGTTGACGACTCTAAGGAGCAGCTGTTCATTATCAGGAGACATGTATAACCAGTTCCGTAACTGTCAAGAAGGCCACTCTCCTGCCGTTCCTATCATTACCACACTCTTGACTATTGAGGCCCTCACAGAATTTTTGATTGCAAGTATATCCTGTGGAATTCTGCAAAAGTAACAGACACGTAAGCAACTAGTCCAGATTCAGGTCTCACATCACTTCACCTCTCCAAATTTCTTTGGAACTTCTATTGTGAGAGTTTGGGGGTATTATGTTGACCCTGGTGATTTGAAGCTTAAGGTGAAATGTGCACACAGATCTCCTGAATCCAGCGAGGAGTCCAGGGTAATCTCCTGACTTCTGCTTCTGAGCACTTTTGTTTACCAAAGACATCAGCAGCAGCTCTGACTTCCTACCGTTCGAGTTTGATCATCAACACTGAGAGGTCAGGCCATCGTGTTGCCAAGGCCAAGTCGGGAGAAAGGAGGAATGGAAGGGAGACCAGCATCTGATTGCAATGCAGAACGAGGCTCAGCAGCTACTTAGCGAGTTTTGAGTGAGTTTGGCACAAGAAGTCAAAGACATCCTGGAGAAGGCCAAAGTAAGTTTGGGTCCAGAGACTGTACAACATTGTTCACCCACAGCTATGGAAGTGGATTCGCCTTTGAAAGCTGAGAAAGTCGTGACCATCAAGATGGATGTCACGAGAAGCTCAACAACGCGAGGTGCCCATTGTTTTGAGTGACAGCAATGAGGAAATGGGGAGTGAAGCCCAAGGTGAGAACATGCTGGCTACTCAGCAACACACTCCAACAAGCAGAGGCATGCTGATTTGGGAAGAGCAGAGACTCAGTTTATTCTCAGGAGGAGAAGGAATTGGTAAGACCCAGTTGAAAGGTATCGCGTGGGTTGCCCCAAGTACCATATGTGAATCTGGAGAACTGGAACCTGTGGTGGAACTTCAGCCAGAGACTATAATGCAGCCATTACCGGAAGGTAATCTGGTTCCTGCCAATTCACCAGAACCAGTCATCTTGTGGGAGACTGTTTTCGTGGAGCAGGCCAGAGCAATTGCCGATGCTCTAGTCTATACCTATAAAAGAGAAATGTCCCCGTGTGGGTCCAGAATACGAATCCACACCCCTTAACTGTCCCCGTCCATACTGTGAACACACTTACCTGGCATGGGAGAGAAGGTCAATGTCGGGGTCTGTACCGCCATGGGGGGCCCTGCACCCCACAAAACAGAGAAAACAAAAAAACTACAACCCCCAGCAGCCAGTGTGATGTGCCACAACCAATTGGGAAGGATGGAACGTGCGTGGAGGGGGTGGGGCAATGACCATGCAGCCAAAACACCAACAGTCACCGCACGCGCAGGGAGCAGCTGCAGGGAATGCAAATGCCCTTCCCCAGAGAGAGAGTGGCCACTGCTGGGAGCGCCAGGACCAGCAACAGCAGTGTAGAAAGGGCTAACTGCCGTTCGCAGAGGCCCAGACAGGCTCGCCAACTCTGGGCGTGAGAGTGGTGGAGGATGCAGGCAGCGGCTGACCCCGCTGCACAGCGGACCGCCCTGACGCGGGCCCATGCAACAACCAAAACCAAGCATCGCCAATGTTCCAGCCAACGACAGCAGAAGCGGCCACCCAGCGCAGCTCCTGCTCCGCAGATGGCCAGACAGAGGGCTCGCCTTGGTTTCTCTGGACGGCAGCTGGCAAACAGGCACTCCCTTCACCCACTGCCTTCCTGAGTCCTGAGAAGGAGGAATTTAAGGAGGGTTTGTGAACCCACATCATCCTTTTATGCTCCCAAGCCCCAGTTAAGGGTAACCTAGATCTGTGAGAACGTTGGTTGGGAATTTCAGAAAACAGTGTCCCAAAGCAGTCAATTGGTTAGCATGGGTTTTGTCCCAGTGATTTTTTTTTAATGTTTGCAACAAAACAGAGTGTGCCTGGCAAGTGGGCTGAAATCTGTAACAGTACAGGTGTCAGTGTGATAAAACATCTACATTGCAAGTCAGCTCTGGATAGATTGTTCGGCAAAACATGGCTGTAGGTGACTAAAATGTCTTAATCTGATATACTAAAGTTTTACAACATCTCCAAACCTTTCCATAAAAATCTCATCTGCCCTTTTCAAAAGCTTTGCAACAATGGAAGGGAAGAGATCTGATGAGTCTGCTTGCTCTTTTAAAGAGATGTTACCATTTTTTTTGCACATTTATCCATTCTGTTCAGACATTAAAAAGCAAATTTCATTGACATATTAAAATTTGACATATGATATGATGATATATTCTTCTTCTTGTGCCATACTGTATCTGATTCCAAATATTGCTCACATTATGATGATCAGCGATGAAGATTGTCCTGGGGACAATATAATGTAGTGGCTTTCCATTTGGCTTCCACATCACAGCTTGACACCTGTACCACTGTTCCAGTTCTGCAAGTCACTTTCTGGTCCTGAGCCTTTTTGGCACACAAAGTCCTCATCAGCCCCAGGTCAGGATTGATGAAGCTGCTGCCCTCCATCAAGGTGGATACAAGTGGGATTTAATTCATTTGGGGACTATCACCCTTCCCTGTGGACTTAGGCACCCAAAGCTGCTAGTCCTCAGGGTTGTCAGGGTTGTTAACTCTTGCCTAATAATAATAATAAGAACAACAACAACAACAACAACAACAACAACAACTACTACTACTACTACTACTACTACTACTACTACTACTACTACTACTATTATTATTATTATTATTATTATTATTATTATTATTATTATTATTATTATTATTATTATTATTATTATTATTATTATTTTGTGTTAGAGATTACTCTGGGTTGAAAGGAATTTTAGGGGACACCCGAATGAGGCTCCTTTCATGTCCCCAAGTGCAGCTCTCGGGTATTGAAACCTGACCTTCCAGTCTCCAGCTCAGCATCTTAACACTAAGCCACAGTGGGAGCTGCACCTGATCAGTATTGAGTCACTGGCAGAATGGTGTACTCTGTTACCCTAGCAGGATAACCTGGCCAGACTGGAATATTAGAGTAGAGTAGAGTAGATTATAAATTTATTTGCTACCATTTTTTAAGCTGCCTTTTTCCAGTATTTTAATCATTCACTACATATTCATAGGAATATCCTTTTTCAATCTGTAAGTGTTTACTACCTACTCTGTGGGCTGCTGGCCGCATTATGGGCTATGGAGGTGGGCATGGCCAACCAAGTGGGCGTAAGCCTGGAGGTTTTCCACTACCGGTTCTGCAGACCCTGACAGAACCTGCTGCTGTGCATCACTGAACGAGAGCCAGTGTGTGGTATAGTGGGTAGAAAGCTGGACTAGGGCATACCTGTCAAGCACAGCTCCGGAGATTACGGGTGTAAAAGGACTCCCTGCACTGCCGAACAGAGAGATGTTTATTATATTGTCGAGGCAGGCATAAACCAACCCTGCACTATGGCCTGTCTACGACCTTTTAGCCTAAAGAGGGCTGTTTCTTCTTCAGAGGTTTTACTGCTTTTGCAGACAGCGTTTTGAGATGCGCTGACCTCTCTCTATCCAGAACTATCTGGCAATTAAAATGGCGATGCTGGATTTATAGAAATGTCCAGTATTCCCAGATAACAGTTTTATGCCTCCTCCCTCTTATGACACTTTCAGAGTCCAGCTAACCAGGGGTTAGATAAAAATTACCTCACCAGGAAGAGGCTCCAGCAAAACTTGATAACGCTCCTTTGCAAACAACGAAACCTTAATGAAGTCTTCTTCTCCTCTGGAATTCACTCCTCCTGACAGAGACCTAATTTATAGCCTCCCTCTCCCTTGGTTTTTGTATGCTGGATTCTAAGAATTCCCCTCTTTAAGGTTTGAGGAGAATAAAAGTACGCTACTACAATTCTTCAAATATAGCAGCTTTTTATTGGTATAAAAATGAAGTAAAATAGCATACAGATAAAGGCAGTTCAAATACAAACATAAAATATAAAAGAAATAGAAATGGCTAAGCTAGCTAAGTAGATAAAAAGTTGGGCCCCGTTGAGCCCTCATAAATATTAAACCGGCAGTCTAACATTTAAGGCATATTGAAAAAGAAAATGGGCAGAGTCACCCAAGGCTGTGGGGTGTCTGCTGCTGAGGTGCTAAAACTCTCAGTTTATATATGTTTTTCCCCATTCACACCTCCCTTCTCAAGTACGTGAAAATTCCCCAAATATGAAGTGAGGAACAAATGGCTGGACACCTGGACATCCAGCTGCGTGTTATGCACCTGAATCTTACATGAGATGGTTATCTTAGATTCCATCTTGGTATCTTCATGTGATAGATCAAACTGTCAGATTCCCAGACTAAGTGTCCTTGGAACTGGCTTCCATGAGAATGTGGGAGCATGGGGCTTTAACTAATACCTGGGTATGCAGCAATCTACAATTGGCATTACATCTTAAGCACTAATTGGATAAAAACATTCCTTTACTTCACACAGAATTAAATGAAAATTAGTGGCATCCTTTGAATTCCCATTACAACGGGACCTGCGCAGAACGTTTCTGCGCAGGTCCTTTCTACCCATGTGTAAAAGCCTTCTACGCATGTGTAGAAGGCTTTTACGCATGCATAGAAGGCTTTTATGCATGCGTAGAACGGACCTGCACAGCGACGTTCTGCACAGTTCACTTCTACGCATGCGTAGAAGGGTTCTACGCTTGTGTAGAAGGGTTCTACGCATGCATAGAAAGGACCTGCACAGAAGGGATGCACAGTAACTCCTTTCCCCTGCTGCCAAATTACGGGGTAGCGGCAGTTCCAGGTGGGAAATGGAGAAAATCGGCACGGAATTACGGGGTAATCCTGGCCAATACGGGGAACTTGACAGGTATGGACTAGGGTTCAGGAAACGTGGATGCAAATCCCAGCTTAGCCATGGAAATTTTGGTTGAGACAGGGCTAGGCAAGGCAAAGGGAAGCAAACTAAGGAGGAATTGGTGTTGGTAGAGAATTCCTTAAATATTTCACATACTTTGATGTGACAAATGCCCCAACTGCCTACACCACTGCCACTGAAACATCAACTCCAGACACAGCCTCCTTTTAGCAAGAAGGAAACACAACTGAGTACATTTGGGGAGTGGGGGATCCCTTGGAAACACTTCAAATTCACCTGATTGATAAGCGGAGAAAATTGCTCAGTTCTTGACTCTGTATTCCCATTGGGAGTGTGGAATGAATTGTGGTTTGTCTCTAGCTTGACACAAAATAATACATGCTGCTATTGTGATGTGCTGCAAAAACAAGCAAAGAGTTCATTTCTGCCAAAACAAGTGTAACAATATGTCACTAGTCATCAAACATGGCATTTCCCTGTTTCTTAAACTGCTTTTAGAGGAGCTGTTCTGCCCCTGTTTTGAGGGTGGGCCTCCTGACTTCCTCTTGCAAATTTTATGGTGATGCTGATAGCCAAATGGTGCAAAGGAATGTTGTTTACTGAAGATTCCCCGTGCCCGGTTGGGCACCAGTGGTCTCTGGCAGAGGCTAAACCAGCGGGCAAACTCCTGGCCTCTGGCCCTTGTCAGGGCATAAGGGGGGTGAATTATTGATAGGGATTAATTCGGCTGTATCTAGCCTGATCGACGACTCTGCCGAATCAGCATCTCGCAGACCTCAATTACCACCTGGATAATTCACTCATCCCCTGGTTAAGGAAATCTCCGGTGCAAACAGTGAATATGTTTACCCCTGTCTAAGCCCCAAACAATAGTCCTCCTCATCCCATGTTTGCCCCTGCTAATTAACTTCCCCTGAAGAGTTTCCCCAATTAACCTGAATAAACAGGCATCGTGATTGGCTTATTGGTGACGGTTGTCTTCCCCTTGCCTTCTGGTCTATAAAAGGTGTATGCATTTTCCCAATAAACACTGATCTGATCCTGCTTCCTTGCCTCGTATCGCTTATTGATCAGTCTCCTCCGGGACCTAAGCGCCGCCCAGCGGCTGATATTCGCTACATCTGGTGACCCGCGACGTGATTCTACTCGTGAGTAAGGGACCCCGGAGAGGTCTACTCGTGAGTAACGAACCACGCGGTCCGGTTCTACGCTCGAACCGCGACCCGTCACCCCGGAGGACAGCGCGGCACTCTGACCGGCAGCCAGCCGATCGGAGAAGTGGCCTGCGGCGAGGCATTCCAGAGAGACATTCCTACAGCTTACTCTCGCTTTCGAGGAGGTTGCCATAGAGGGAAACGCGTTCCGCTCAGGGCAGGCTGTGAGCCCCTGACATCGCAGAGGCCGTTAGAAGGGCCCGTGGCGGAAGGTCCACGCTCCGAGGTCTACCCCAGACACTAGACGCCCGAACCTATTGCCTGACAAGACGCGTCGACTCGTCCCGAGAAGGAACCTTCTGGAGACCCCACTGCAGGTAATATGGGGACTTGTTCTCACAGACCAAGTCCGTCCGCTAGCCAAAAAACTCGAGAGGAGGAGTTTAAGATCCTGGCCAGGGTATTTAAATTACGATTTCACAGCAAGGAATTAGTGAGACTTTTGGCGTACCTCGGGGAACACTGCCTACTTTACCCAGAAGTAGGTACGTTAACCCTGAAGCTCTGGGATCAGATAGGAGACTGCATTAAGCAACCCCCGAAAGCTCCAGGAGGGATAGTCAGCACATGGAGGAAGTGTAGGAGACTCTTAGAGCAGATCGAACCAGTCCGGATAGAGGCCCAAGAACCCCCGTTAGTTGAGCCATCAGGCAAGCCAGTCGGACCGACTGCGCCCACGGCGCTCTATCCATCAATTAGCTATCAGCAGAGTAGCGTAGGGAGCCTTCCCGCGGTGACAGCTGCAGACGTCACCGAAGGAATGCAAGGAATGAGAAGCGCAGGCGCTTCTCTGACAGCTCCAGGTTCCCTAGCCGCAAAGAGTGCCCTTCAGCGCACAGCTGAGATAGAGCTAAAGAAGGGAGAATTGTCAGCAGAACAGCTAGCTGAACTTAGACAGATTTGTCCAATCCGCATGGAGATGGACGCGCTCACGGGCGCACAGCAGGTAGTACACTCCCCAGTCCCGTACAAGCTTTACGGAAAGCAATTTCTGAGACAGGGCTCCAAAGTCGTTTTACGAGGGGCACGCTTCGGCAAGTGTGCGAGACCACCATGTGGATTCCCCATGATTGGAAAGCCGTCATGAGGATGATGCTAACCCCTAGCCAGTACATGATCTGGGACAGCGAGTTTCGCCTAGAGGCTCAAACTCGGGCTGCTAGGATGGGAGGCGCGGTGCTTCCTGAGCAATTGTATGGCTCTGGTAACTATGAGCCCATCAACGCTCAAATTAACTTGCCTCTCGCCACCCTAGAAATGTCAGCCGAGGCTGCCTATAGGGCATACTTCAAGGTCCCAGCATCTGGCAAAACGGCAAAAAATTACACCGCCATTAAGCAGGGAGCCCAGGAGCCCTACATGGACTTCATCAATCGCCTGGAAGAGGCAATTAGCAGGCAGATTGAGAATGAGCAAGCCCAGGAAGAGCTCATGATCAAGCTAGCAAAGGACAACGCCAACCTGGACTGCCGTAAAATCTTGCAGTCCATGGGCAATCGCCCCGACATAACCTTAACGGACATGATTCGAGCATGTTCCGACGTTGGCACAGACTCTTACAAGATGGGTCTGCTAGCGGCAGCGGTGCAGGGGGGGAAAAGACCTCAGGGTAACAGCAAGACCAGAGGGGCATGCCACTCCTGTGGCAAGGTCGGACACTTCGCTAGGGAGTGCCGATTCAAGGGAGGAGGACAAAAGTCCGGCCGTCCCAAGGCTCCGAACACCCCCTGCCCGAAGTGCAAGAAAGGCTATCACTGGGCCAGGTTCTGTCCGAGTTCGGGAAACCGGAATCCGGGCACGTCTCTGGCCCCAGTCCAAACAGAGGCTTCCTTCACCCAGATCCAGAACTCCCCAGAATTAGACTAGGTTCCAAACACATTCCAGGCACTGCGAGGGCACAGGCCAGCCCCGAGGGTAGCACAGGGCTAGAATTGGCTTGCCAGGCGGACGTTACATGCGATCTGCCAGGCACAGTCTATCTAGTCAACTCTCAGTACATGGGACCCTTACCCAGAGGCTTCATAGGCTTAGTTTTGCCCCGTAGTGTAGCTGGAGCACGCGGAATTTTCATAATTCCAGGAGTCATTGACTCAAACTTTTCAGGCGTTCTCCAGGTCCAACTTTGGACACACCTGCCCCAAGTTATCCACAAGGGAGAGACCTTAGCGCAACTGATCATGGTTCCTTGTCACTCGCCAGCAGGCAGCCCGAGAAGGCTCGGTGACAGCTCAGAGCCTGGTTCAACAGACCGCTCGAGCGCGAGTGAGGCAGTGCAAGGATACCAGGTCTTAGCGACAGTGGAGACCAACATTGAGTGGAAGCAGCGCCCCGTTATCGAGGTATTTTTGAACAAAAGAGTGTTCTCAGGGTTACTCGATACCGGAGCGGATGTGACCGTGATAAGCAGAAGCCAGTGGCCGAAGGAGTGGGCCATTGAGCCGGTCTCCGATGTGTGGGGGGTAGGTGGCGTTCAGGAAGCGTTTAGGAGCCGAGAGTGGGTAGAAGTCACAATCCCAAGGGCTGACGGCACAGCGGTGATTCGGCCGCACATTCTTGACGTGCACGTCAATCTTTGGGGGTGAGACATTCTCCAGCAGTACGGTGCCACCCTTACCTTCGGGTAATGGCGTTGCCACTTAAATGGCTCACCGATACTCCGGTCTGGGTAGAACAATGGCCGGTGGTGGGAGAGAAATTAGTTGCCCTCAAGCAGCTAGTGAAAGAACAGCTAGACGCAGGACACATAGAACAGTCCACGAGTCCCTGGAATTCGCCAATTTTTGTGATTAAGAAAAAGTCGGGGAAGTGGCGACTCCTCCACGATCTCAGAGAGATCAATAAATGTATTCAGCCGATGGGCCCGCTTCAATGCGGTATCCCAAATCCTAATATGATTCCCGAGGGGTGGGAGATTTTAGTTGTAGATCTCAAAGATTGCTTTTATACAATCCCCTTAGACCCCAGGGACCGGGAAAGGTTCGCCTTTACAGTGCCGGTTGTGAACCACAGCGAGCCCACGCAGCGTTACGCGTGGAAATATTTGCCACAGGGCATGCTCAATTCGCCCACTCTGTGCCAAATATTTGTTCACAACGCGCTGGCAAAGTTCCGAAGCCTTTACCCCAAAGCTATTGTGTGTCACTTCATGGATGATATTTTAGTAGCGTTGCCGCAACTCGGCAGCGAAATATTTTCTGACCTCCAGGCCAGCCTGGGGGACAAAGGTTTACTCATTGCCCCGGAAAAGGTGCAGAAGACCGAACCCTTTTCATACTTGGGTCATCGGCTTCTCCGTTCCTTTGCCGCGCCGGTTTTACCCCAGATAACTTTACAGGACTCAGTCACCCTTGTAGAGTTACAGCAAGTTTTAGGAAACATTAATTGGGCCAGACCGTATTTCCGATTGGATACGGATCTTCTGAAACCGCTCTTCTCGCTGCTAACTTTAGGTAGGCAGCCGGCAGACCGGATAAAAATCTCTCGAGACGCGCGCTTGGCGCTCGAGAAAGTGAACCAAGCTCTCAGCCAAAGGTGGGTGGATAGGATCGCCCAGGGGCCATATGCCCCGATCCTGAATTTGTACATCGTACGGTCAGGATCCATGTTCACTGGGGCGCTAGGCATAGACTCAGAGAAGGGAGCGAAAATTGTGGAGTGGGTCTACTTGCCTAACACTTCTTCACGGAACATCGTTCCGCCCCAAGAGCTGGTTTCTGCGGTGATTTACCGCGGCAGGCTGAGAGCTAGGGACATTGCAGGAAATGATTTGGCCAAAATTGTGGTTCCTTTCACCAAGGAACAAATTCATCAGTTAATGCAGCTAGGAGATTCGCTTCCGATAGCTTTGGAAGGTTTCACTGGGAGTTTAGCGTACCACTTGCCCAAAGACCCCAGACTCGTATCACTCCAGACAGGAACAGTCAGCTTGTTCGAATTGCTCTCGCTGGTCCCACTTCAGGGGGCCAAGACAGTTTTTACCGATGGTGGACGCACATATGGTGTCCTGACCTGGCAGGAGGGCGAAGCTTGGCGCACGCTGCTAACTCTTCCACAGAAGTCCGCTCAGCGGGCAGAGTTGGCAGCCGTGAACCTTGCCTTGCGCACCTTCGCCCAGGAACGATTAAATATCATAACTGACAGCCTGTATGTTAGGAATTTACTGCACAGTCTACCGGGAGCTTACATCACTCCCGCGATAGACAAGAATTTGCTTAGCCTGTTTCTCACTGCTCAATTTCATTTGCGAAACCGCACGGAGCCGCTCTATATTGCCCATATTCGAAGTCACCAAGACCTACCGGGTCCGATTTCTGCGGGCAATAGCAGAGCGGACGCGGCCGCAAAGGAAATTCAGCAACGTTCGGTTTTGGGAGTTTTTACCACTCCGATCCAAAGTCATGCCTTTTTCCACCAAAATGCCAAGGCACTCGCCCGACAGTTCAATATGCCACTTTCTCAAGCCCAAGGTATAGTCCGCTCTTGCCAGCATTGTGCAGGGGCGCCGGGGGGGCCCTCGTGGGGGGTCAACCCACGGGGGACAGAGGCCAATCAGGTGTGGCAGATGGATGTTACGCATGTGCCGCAGTTTGGCAGATGGCAATACATGCATGTCTGTATTGATACTTTTTCCCAGTTCGTTTGGGCCACGGCGCAGAAGGGGGAGACTGCCTCCCACGTGGAGCAGCACCTCCTTTCCTGCATCGCGGCGATGGGCAAGCCGCGGCACGTGAAAACGGATAACGCCCCGTCCTACTGCTCTAGGCAGTTGGCCGCCTTCATGGCCACTTGGGACATCAAACATACATTTGGAATTCCCTACAATCCGCAAGGGCAGGCGATTGTAGAGCGGGTCAATCGGACGCTAAAGTCCTATATTGACAAACAAACAGAAAGGGGGGAGCCACCAGCCCTCCCCAAATCACAGGGACAGGCACAGTTTTGCTTAAATAAGGTATTGTTCACTTACAATCACCTTAATGTTTTTTCGGACTGTACGCCGCAGGAGAAGCATTTCCGCCGCTCGGAAGCTCTCCCGCGACCTATGGTCCGGTACCGAGTGCCACCAGACCCTTCTTGGAGGGGCCCGGTGCCGCTCATAACCTGGGGAAGAGGGTATGCTGCAGTTATGTCTCCTACAGGTGTCGTTTGGATCCCGGCTCGGTGCGTCAAGCCTCACTTGGAACCCCATGGCGTGGACCCAGACCGACCCGAGTCCGATCCCGGAGATGGAGGACCTCACCCTGACCGAGGAGACCCACCGGGAGAAGCGGCGGACGCGGACCCCAGCACCGAGGATAACCTGGGGGATGGTCAAGTCCCTTTGCAGTGAGGCCCAGGACGCCCTCCAACGCGAGGAGAAGGAGCCAACACCGGAGAACTTTGTTGCAGCAGTCTTCGCCCAGATTAATATCAATTCAGCGACTTTCACCATCATCCTGACCCTCACCCTGCTTCTGGGGGGAGGCGTTCAGGCCGCCTCACTGGAGGCCAGCGATCTAATGCCGGGCGGAGACCTTTCTGCCCGCATGCAGTACAACATTTGGGAAAGGTTGGCAAGCCTTGTCAACCAGTCCGATTTTTGCCTCAGACAGGACGTCGGTTCTGCCTCAATCCTCAGCACCTGCCTCATCCCGGTGTGCCATTCTCCAGGCGCACACCCCCGGGATGGGGACTGGCTGGTGAAGCGATTCTTCAGCCCGTACATCCCAGCGGCTTCCTCGGAATATGCCCGCTGGGAGATGCGGCTAACCATGACTTTACCGGCTGATGCGGCCACTCTCCACACTCCTCGAGTGGCGGTCAGCCCGAACTCTACCTGCGGCCGAATTTACGGTTGCTCCGGAATCGGCCGAACCCAGCGCCGATGCCTCGATGTGGGCAGTGGCAATTGGACTTGCAGTGACCCAGTGCCACGCGGCACACCATATGCACATATCACCCTACCATCTGGATGGTTTTTCACTTGTAACCAATATACGTTTAACTACATTCCTGCTAATATTACAGATGCTATTTGTTGTATTAGCCGCTTGACACTCTTGCTCCCCACTAAGGATATGATTGCCCCAAGTCCCAATGTTCCTAATGTTTCCAATGTATCCAATGTCCCTTCGCTCATACGGCACACTCGCACCACCACGTTAGACAGCTCATGTGAAAGCAGCTTCAGAGTAATGAGACCTGCCGAGTATCTCTCCTTGGCAGTCAGCATCTTTGGCGTGCCAGGCTTAGCCGTCGGCAACGCAAAAAGGATTGGTCGCTTGGCTTGCGGTTTAGCAAAGGCCATCAACCATACGTCCTCAGCAATAGCGCTCCTCAACCAGGAGCAGGCGGAACTTCGCCATGCCATTCTCGATAATCGAGCGGCTATCGACTACCTCCTACTGCTTCACCACTTGGGCTGCGAGTCTTTTCATGGTATGTGCTGCTTTAATCTTACGGACAACTCTCGTAAGATTCAAAGCCAGATCGAAGATCTTCACTCTATAGTGGCTGGCATCACAGAGGGCTCTGCATGGGGGGCTTGGTGGAGCTCACTGTGGAAATGGATGTGGTCGTGGATCCCATGGGGGTGGCTTCAGACGGTAATCAAAGTGGTGGTGGGGGTAGTTATACTAGGCATTGCAGTTTGCTGTCTTGCTCAATGTATTCCCTCGCTGATCTCGAGATGCCGCAGGAGGAAACCCCGTGACGTCATTCCAGACCAACAGCTGATGCCGCTGTTACGCAGAGTCGCCAGTCAGGCTCTTAATATAAAAAAGTAAGGGGAGGTGAAGATTCCCCGTGCCCGGTTGGGCACCAGTGGTCTCTGGCAGAGGCTAAACCAGCGGGCAAACTCCTGGCCTCTGGCCCTTGTCAGGGCATAAGGGGGGTGAATTATTGATAGGGATTAATTCGGCTGTATCTAGCCTGATCGACGACTCTGCCGAATCAGCATCTCGCAGACCTCAATTACCACCTGGATAATTCACTCATCCCCTGGTTAAGGAAATCTCCGGTGCAAACAGTGAATATGTTTACCCCTGTCTAAGCCCCAAACAATAGTCCTCCTCATCCCATGTTTGCCCCTGCTAATTAACTTCCCCTGAAGAGTTTCCCCAATTAACCTGAATAAACAGGCATCGTGATTGGCTTATTGGTGACGGTTGTCTTCCCCTTGCCTTCTGGTCTATAAAAGGTGTATGCATTTTCCCAATAAACACTGATCTGATCCTGCTTCCTTGCCTCGTATCGCTTATTGATCAGTCTCCTCCGGGACCTAAGCGCCGCCCAGCGGCTGATATTCGCTACAGTTTACCACCCTGTCTGAAGATGCTCATCTTTCATCACCTGACATAGATAGCCAATTGATTTGAAAGCCAGGTGTTGTTTAGTTAATTTTCGACCCTGATTGGCTTTATGCCAAAGGGGGAGGTCAGGTCAGTCCTCCTTTGTTTTACCAGAACAGACCTCATGGTCAGTCTGATCCAGAAAGATGGAGGATTAGCACCTCACCTGGTACTGCTGTTCATAATGGTGACTTAGAAATAGTTAGATTATGTTTCTTTGGTGGGGAAAGCCTGTTATGTGGAAACCCTGATGTATTTTGATTTGTTGTATCCTGATCCTTTTTGTATCCTAAACTACCTATGAACCCGAAGAAATAAACAACTTTGATTCAGCTAACCTGACTGATTTTTGGAATGGGTAAGATAAGAGTTCAGCCAATCTCCACGCTACTTGATTTTTCATTCTCTCCATTTTAATTTTGCTGGGACTTTCTGAGGCAGGAACCCAGGTAATTGCAGCCTTGGGCTGGACTGGGCTTTGAAACCTACAGGTCGGAGTCTTTGGGCTGGGGAGACCCTAGAAGGCAAGGCTGGAGATGGTTTAAAGCTCATAACAAGGGAGGCCATCCTGTCAGAAAAGTAGGAAATAGAGTGTAACAGCAAGAATGCTCTTCAACATTCATGAATCTGAAGCATAATACACCCAAGATGCCCACATGTGTTTGAGGGTGTGGCACATATCTAAGATAATTGTTTAATGAGCCAAATAACCTTTGAAAATATAAGACATTAAGAGGCTATTGATTCTTTTCTGCAAACAGGCACGAAATAAAAGAACATATAAATATAAAGGCCTCTCATTAAGCACAGATGAACTCATAAATCAGGGGTGCCCAAACCTTTTGGGCCACGGCCCTGTCATGTGGTTGAGTGGGTCAGAAGTGGAAGTAAAACATGCCAGTGCATGTGCATAACACTGCAGTAAATGCACCTGCGGCTGTTGTAAATGCGTTCATGACAGCTGTGGGTCATTTACGACGGCATTTTGTGTATGCGGTGGCACATTTTACTTCTGCTTCTGGGAGCGGTGTGGGCCAGATGGAATAGTGGCATGGGCCAGATCCGGCCCACAGGCTGTGGTTTCAGCACCCCTGTCATAAATAACAGGAGAACTAAAACACTAGTGTAATTAGATCTTAAGCAGGGGTGGGGGTTAGGTTTCCCTTTCATCACAGTGCATGAAATTATCCTGCTGTTATGTATGTTAACTGTGTTTTCTGACAGGAGCAGAATGTATCTTTTCTCATGTATCTATTCTTATGCAAATAAGTGGATCAAAAATGTGCACACTCTGTTAGCCAATGGGCTTGTTGTATTACTGTTACTGTTACTGTTTATAGTGTATATAAGTCCGAGTTTTGCCCCATCCAAACTAATAAAGAGCTGAATTTCACTACTTCACTCGTCTGCTTCTTCATTCCCTGAACACGAATCTGGCGACGAAAGTGGGATGGCATCCCCACATGGCAGCAACATCAGCCCATTTGACCCAGCGCGTCCAGAGAAATGGGCAACTTACGAACGCCGATTCCACCACCCAATGGCCTCACAGAAGATCACCGACGAAGACCAGAAGCGCTCCTGTTTCCTCGCTCAGTGCAGTTCTGAGATGCTTGAGCTGGCAACCCACCTTGTTCTCCCAAGGGACGTGGATGTGGTGCCACTCGCAGAAATCATGTCAGCACTGAGGAAACACCTGCAGCCAGAGGTCTCGATCTTCCCGGCCAGGGTGGCCTTCCACAGAAGGGAGCAGCGACCTGGGGAGTCCATTGCAGACTACGCCGCCACTCTGCACATTGCTGCCGCCCCGTGCAAGTGGGACAACATCAAAGAAGCACTCCAAGACCATCTGCTGGCCGGCATGAGAGACGAAGATGCTCAATGTCGCCTCATGATCAGGAAGACGCTAACTTTCAAGGTTGTCCTAGAAGAGGCGGTAGCGTCTGAGGCCGCACAGTCCGGCATCAAGCTTTTCTGGCATCGCCACTCCACCACCAGTGCCACCGACTCAGCTGTGCAAGCTCAGCAAAATTCATCTTCATCCTCCTCAGCATCGCCTGGTTCCACCTCTTCATTGGAGTCCAGCGACGCAGAGGGAGAAGTCCGAGCGGTCCGACAAAACTGTGTTCACACCCCACTAATAAAGAGCTGAATTTCACTACTTCACTCGTCTGCTTCTTCATTCCCTGAACACGAAACCTGCCCCCAATTCAGTATGTGTGCTTGAATGCAGAGTTTGAAAAGTTACTTTTTTGGACTAAAGCAGCGGTCAGTGCTGGCTGGGTAATTGTAGGAGATGTGGTATAATACAAAAATAGTAATGTACTTAAACTCTGTTAGAATAATAGAAGAGTCCTCCTAGACCATCTCAAGGGGCTTTCTAACACAGTGTCTTGAGGTCAGCTATATGCCCCAGGGAAACTCAAAGTGTTCCACAAGTAAAATAATTAGCACACACTGATTTTTTTTATTTTAATTTTTATTGAGTTTTTAATAAACATACAAAAAAGAAAAGAAAACATTAACAATACGTTAACAATACAATACACTAACAAATCCATAGTATCATACTAACAAACATTACTGTATGCTAGCACATAACAATATCTATACTCATTAATTACTATTTAACTACCAAATATTAAGAGCCATTATTTCAAAGTCCAAAATGATAGGAAAAAAAAAATTTCTGTACTACCACAAATCTTTTTAACAAATAATAATCACCCTGTGAATATGTACAATGCCCGGAGAGTTTACTTTCTACTCAACTCCAAAAACTTCTTTGAAATGGTACTGGTCCTGAACTATCACTTGCCATAATAGAGTGATCCACGAACGGTTTCCATATATTCCAAAATCTATTCTCTTTTAAATTATCTCTTTTGACTTTAATCTCCCATGTCAATTTATCATTCAGTGCTAAACTCCACATTTCTTTATACCATTCTCCAATCTGTATATCTACATCGTTTTTCCAATTTCTAGCTATACATTGTCTACCCGTTGTCAGTACGATTTCCAATAATTCTTTTTCCTCCTTGTTTAAACCCAAGCCTTCCACATTCGTTAAAAGAATAGTACCCGACACCAACTTAACACTTTTACCCAATATTTCACCAAACTCATTTTCTATTCTTCCCCAAAAATCCCTTATTTTTTTACAGCTCCACCACATATGTTCGTATGTTCCATCAAATTCTTTACATCTCCAACATAACTTATCTCTTTTATTATCCATCTGGTAAAGTCTTAATGGTGTCATGTACCATTGCCACAACATTTTAAAATTATGTTCTTTAATTCTTACAGACATTGTTCTCATAATCCTCTTTTTCCAATTATTTTTCCATTCAATCTCCCCGATTTTTATATTCAAATTTTGTTCCCACTTCCGTTTCAAGTCCTCCTGTGGATCTGCACCTCTATTCAGTATATTATAAAGCTTGCTTACAAGACCTTTAATACTGCTTTCCCCTTTTCTAATCTTCCTTACCAATTCCTCAAATTCCGTATGTATTCTATCTATCCCTATTTCTCTTTTATATTTTTTATTCCAATTGTCCACCTTTAACTTCTGAAACCAATTCAAATTTAATATCTCAAACATTTTTTTCCGCTCCGCATCAACATCACACGCTTTTAACCAATCCTTCAATAACAGCGTCCCATTTTTATCCAATATTTCCATTTTTTCTTTGTCTAATTTTATTGGGAAACACATCATATCAGTCAATTCCAAAATTGGAGAGAGATTCGGAACCATATCTTTTTTTACCTTCTTCCACACCTCCATGAGACCTTTCATCATAAAATTATTTGACCTTTTCACCTTATCCTTCATTCCCAAAAAAATCAAGTTTCCAATATTTCTATACTCTTTCATTTCCAATTGTTCCCAAATTACCTTTTCTCTTGCCAAGATCTTCACAACATTCTTGACTTGAAATGCTCGATAATATAATAACAAGTTTGGCATACCCAAACCCCCTTTTTTCTGAGACCAATACCATAATTTCTTTGGAAGCCTAGATTTTTTACCTCCGTTACAAAAACCATTAAACATTTTTTGAAACTCATTAATTTCTTTCTCTTTTAAATGGATTGCTAGTGTATCAAATAAAAAGTTAATCTTTGGTAACAATATCATTTTACACATGGCAATCCTTCCGAACCATGACAGCTTTAACTTCTGAAGTTCTTGTATTTTATTCTTAAATTCAATTCTCAAGCTGTCATAATTCAATCGTTTAAGTTCTTCTAATTTGTTTGAGATGATTATCCCCAAATACTTCAGCTTATCTTTGATTTGTATATTAAGTGTCGACACCGTGCTACCCATCTCGCTCGGTTTCAAATTGCACAACATCAATTCAGATTTGTCCCAATTTATCTTTAATCCAGTTATAGCTTGAAATACTTGTAGATGATCTTTAATCCTATCCATCACCTGCTCCGGGTGCTTCACCATAAGCAATGTATTGTCTGCGTACATACTCACTTTATTACCCATAATCCCTTCTATATTTGAGTCCTCCCTTATACTTTTAGCTAAAATCTCCATTGCCATTATAAACAAGATAGGAGATAATGGGCAGCCCTGCCTAGTACCAGCCTCTAGCTTTACCACATCCGTAAGCTCCTCATTTACTCTAACCTTGGCATTTCCTTTTTGATATAGTAAATCTATAACCCTGTTAAATTTATCCCCAAACCCATATTTTCTAACTATTTCCTTAATTGAAGACCACTGCAATGAATCAAATGCCTTAAAAATATCCAATGATAGTAATCCCACTTTTTCCTTTGTTTGATTAACATTGTCTATTAAATCTAATACCCTTCTAGTCAAATCCGCCATGTGTCGTCCTTTTAGAAACCCAACTTGATCAACATTTATATATTCCCCCATAAAACTATTTAAACGGTTAGCCAATATTGACGTGAAGATCTTCGCATCTTGATTTATAAGCGAAATTGGTCTGTACGAATCCACTCTTTCCAAATTCTTACCAGGTTTTGGCAAAAGAACAATTGTAGTGTTATACCATGAAGTCGGGATTGATCCTCCATCTAGTATATAATTATATAACTTCACCAATTTCGGGACCACCACCTCTTTAAACTCTTTGTAAAACTCTGTTGATAATCCATCATCCCCCGGGGCTTTCCCTATCTTCAATCCTCTTATTACCCCCTTAACCTCTTTATCAGTTATCTTTTCCTCCATTTTCTCCCTATGCTCTTGTTTTATCCCATTCCCTAACTGCCTCTCCAATATCCTTTTAAGCTTTTCCATATCTATTTCTTTTTTTGCATATAACACCTGGTAAAATTCCCTAACTATTTTACATTTATCGCTATTCTTATTACACCTTGAACCTTGCCTGTCAACTAACACCCCAATTTCTCTTTTTTCCCTTTTAACCTTAGCTGCTCTTGCTAATAGTTTTGAGTTCTTATTACTAAATTCAAAATATTCTCTGTTTAAATAAATCAAATCTCGTTTAACTTTATCAATATCCTTACCCATTACTTCTGCCTTAAGTCCTTGTAATTTCAAAAAAAAAATTTTATCTTTACTTTTTGCGTGTTCTTCCTGTAATTGTTTTATTTCCCTTTCTTTTTCTATATGTTCTGCTTTATACTTTTTATATTTGAGGCTTGCCAATTTTATGCTTTCCCCCCTAAAAACTGACTTCATGGTATCCCATACAACGTTAAAATTAACCTCATTATTATCGTTCCATTGCCAACTTTCTTTCCAACTTTCCATAATTGCCTCTTTGCTTTTCTGATCTTTGAACAAATTAGGATCGTACCTCCAATTTCTAACTCTTTGAATATTTTTTTGTGCTTTCAATTCCAAATATACTTTAGCATGATCCGATTCCTTAATAATCCCAATTTCCGTGCCTTCTATATCCCCAATTAAGTTTTCCGACAGAAAAACATAATCTATTCTCGAGTAGGTCCCATGTACATGCGAAAAAAAGGAATATGCCCTTTCCAAGCCTTTAAACTCTCTCCACGAATCCTTCAAACCCATAACTTTCATCCATTTGTCCATCGCCTTCCCTTTCACACCAA
This sequence comes from Bradypodion ventrale, assembly GCA_035047345.1. Classification (NCBI taxonomy): domain Eukaryota; kingdom Metazoa; phylum Chordata; class Lepidosauria; order Squamata; family Chamaeleonidae; genus Bradypodion; species Bradypodion ventrale. The sequence goes on along the minus strand of JAWDJE010000001.1, from coordinate 184,765,862 downwards.
TTCCACTTCTAGCTATGTTTGTGCAATCTAATCCTGACCTAATCAAATTAAAATCACCAGCCACAATAGTTTTTGCAACGTTTTCCAACTCCACTATTTTCCGAATTTTTTCAAGAAACACTGCTTGGTGGTCATTCGGAGCATAAATATTTACCAACAAAATTTCCTCATCCTCCAATTTTCCTCTTAACAACAAATACCTACCCTCTTGATCAGCAATCTTTTTTGTGATTTCAAATCCTAACTTTCTAGAAATCATAGTTGCCACCCCTCTTGCTTTGGATGTTCCAAACGCCATCTCATAGTGTTGCATCCAACCCAAATAAACTTTATTCGTATCTTTTGATTTCTGATGTGTTTCCTGTAAAAACAAAATATCTGGTCTATCTTTTTTCAACGACAATTCCAGCCTCCGTCTCTTAAGAACAGAACCTGTACCTTTCACATTCCATGATATTATTTTAATTCTTCCCATAACCAAATTCTTCTCCCAACTTTAAACTCTCCATCGGGCGTGCCACCAACAACCCTTCACCATACCAACTACATAAAACACACATTTTCACTCTCCCCACCTTCCAACGAAAAGTCGCCTCTGTCAACCAAAGAGGGGAGAGGGGGGACCTGCAAGATGCGCCCTACTGCCGGCGCTATGCGCTATTTACCCATTCTACCTCTATTAGGTACTTAAGATTACTACTATCTAATGCTCATTATTCCTTACCTATCTCCTCCTCCACCATAATCAAGGACGGCTCCTCCTCCTCCTCCCCTCGCTGTGGTGTTCCACCTGTTGCCCCACCGGCCTCCTCCCTCCCATATTCCCTCCCCAAAGCTCCAGAATCCGTCATTTCCTTCTTAAGATTTTTCCATTCTTCCGAATCTACTTGTACCAATCCCAACAAACTCAAATATTCCAATGGATTAGTGCCTTCATCAATAACTTGCATTCTTTTATCATAGAAAAAGCGCAATTGTTGTGGAAATCTCCAATTATACCTTATGTTTTTACTCATCAATAATTTAGTAACAGGCCTCATCTTATACCTCCATGTTCTTTCTTTTAATGAAATATCATTGTAAACTTCAACATCTGAACCATCAAATTTCAACGCATCAGGACCAACTCGTTTCAGATGAGCCATTCCTTTTAATTTATCTGCCCAATTTGCGAATTTAACCAACACATTTCTTTGAACCACTCTCCCTCTTCTTGGACCCACCTGGAATACACTTACAAAATCCTCCTGAACAAATTCCTTCCCCATTTTTAAACCATTTAACCACTGAACCACCCTCTCTCTTAACAAATCCGGAGTGCGTTCCGGCACCTGACGGATCAGAATGTTCTGCTTTCTCATCATATCTTCCACAGCATCTATCCTCCTTTCTTGTTCCTCCAATTTTAGCTTGTTCTCCCGCACCACCTCCTGAGTCCCTTTTACTTCCTTCTTTACAGCATCCACTTCGGTTTGAACCAATTTCAGCAATCCCTCAAATTTATTCAAACTTAGGTCCACCTTTTTTGTATAATCTGCCAATGATGACATCGTCTTGTCTTGCCTTTTAATTATTTCATTTCTGTCTTTCACCCTTGAAGCCTCATTTTTCTCCAATTTTTGCATCAACTTGCCAATTTCCACCATAATTTGAGTCTGATCCAATGGCACTGTGGGCAGGGATGATGACTGAGCAGATTCATCCATTGGTGCTTTTTCATTCTTCTTAGGCCTTACAACTTGTTCTTCTTCCTTCGCTTTCCCTCTTGTACCTTTATCCATAATAATGCAATATATTTCAAACCCACTGCTGCAGATCGCTGTAACAGTTTGTCAATACAATAGAGCTTACAACACTGCAGCCATTGGTTCCACAGATACAGCAGGAAAGTTCTTATGTCAGCAGAAGATCCAAAAATTACTGCAATCCACAGCGATAAAACAGAAGGAAACAACTCTCCCAACAGGCAGTTTAAGAAAGAGAAAAGAAAAAAAAGGGGGGGAGAGAACAATAAAAAATATTAATCCACAGCGAGTCCGTTTCCCCAAAGCAAATAATCCAATCAGGCGTCTTCCAATCACAGTAAAGGAGCTTCAGGGGAACAGTCAGCCCAAGTTTCTTCCTTAAAAAAAAAAAAAACCCAAGCCAACCGAGAGAGAAAAGAAAAAAAGGGGGGGAGACCAGAAGGAAGGAAAACCCAAAATCCAACCATCTTGGGGACGAGGTGAGGGGCAGTATATTCCACAATAAGCAAACAAATATTTGCAATCCACACGGTGAAGGGAGCAAACAATCAAAATCACCTAATCCTTCCTTTGAAGTGGACAGTCAAAGCGCCATTTTCCAGCAAGTGCCTGAACTTTTGGGGAAAAGAAAAACCCCCTTTCTCCTTCTGAGGAGCGAACAAAGAGAGAAAAAAAAAAACTTCCTCCAAGCAACTTAAGCCGGGAAACTCACAGTCTTTCTCCAATAGTCTAGCCCAGACAAAAGTAATTAATCCACTTTGTTGTCAAAACGTGGCACGGTCTTCTGGAGTGTAGAAAAAGAAAAAAAGAACCACCACCCAAACACAGTCACTTTCATTTTCCAGGACCGCCGCCATTACAGAGCCAGCACTTGCTTTCAATCGCTTCTCCCCTCTTCCATTTCAGCGTCCGAGCTCCTTAAAAAAAAAAAAATCCCAGCCGGCTTTAAGATTTATAGCTCCAGTCAAGCACTTACATATAAATTACTTTCACGTCCAGCAGCTCCTTGCCGATTCCAAAGCCTTCTCAGCAGTTTCACTGGTCCCGTCCTCGGCTCCCTGGCAGAAAAGCCGCGACTACCGTCACAGCTTCAACCACCAGAAAACCTCCCGAACTTCGACCATCCAGCCTCAAAAGATCACCAAAATTTTCAGGAAGACAGGCAAGGATCTTATCTTTAGAATTTACCACTTTAAAATTTCTCCATTCCACTCCGTCACTTTATTTACCACTTTGTTTAGCGCGAGCGTCCGAAACTAGATGTTACTCAGCGGCCATCTTGGCCAGCCCCAGCACACACTGATTTAACATATGTAATCACAATCCAATGAGTTGTGCATATATGTGCACAGAGAGTTTTCCCATTTGCTTACACTGTTGAATGAGATTCAGCAATACAAAACGAGCTTAAAATGATGTGCACTTGGGGAAAGGTAGAATCCAAACCTATCCTCATGTACACTGATGACATACCAGCTACAACTGACCAAGAAGGGAATGTTGTGGTGGTGGAGAACTTTGTAAACATTTTCAACTAAGTGTACAGTAGCCACTAATATATGCCCTTGCTTTCATGCCTTCATCAGATTCCCAATTTCTGTGTCTCGTCTGGCATTTCCTGTTGTGACATCCAAGTCCTCTGTTTCCTAGTTCAAGACAACCTGCACTTGTACAGCCTCTCACCATATTTCCTTCCTCATCTGCAAAGTCTACTTCAGACACATGCTCTTTCTGTGATTACTGTGCATTTGCTGATGATGAAATGCATATCAAAGCCCTTGACTGTTAAATTATGAGCATGCAGTGCATTCCTCTCCCAATCTGAAAAGAGGCATTTCTTACCTTAATTTTGCTATTTTTCTGTCATGTCTACTCTAATAGAAAACATCCCCAGAACCTCTGATGGCTATAGCCTTCCTGCTTACATTTTCCCTTTTATATAGGGTCAGACTTTTTTGGGAGGAAATCTTTCACTGAAGCTTGTGGATTCCTCCAAAACATGGGTGCCCAAACTATGGCCCGCAGGCTAGATCCGGCCCTGACACCAATTTATCCAGCCCATGCCACCCTCATCGCTCCTGGAAGTGGAAGTAAAACATGCCCAGATAGAGTATTTTATTTCCGCTTCTGGGAGTGATGAGGGTGGAGTGGGCCAGATGAATTGGCAACAGGGGCCGGATCTGGCTCATGGGCCAAAGTTGGGGCACCCTGGTTTAAGCAGAGAAAATGGCAGCCTAAAATATATCTCATTCTGTTGCAAAATCAGATTTCAAGGCCCATTCTACTTCTGCTTCTGGTTGGAGGAACCACATGACTGGCCCACTGAACCACATGACTGGGCCACTGAGCCATGTCACCAGCCCATGACCCAAAAAGTTTGGGCACCCCACTCCAAGATCAGTAAGCTAAGTTTCAGATGGTTCCTCCTTTTGGTGTCTTGCACGGAAGACAAAGAAGGAGCCTCAGTAAGGGCTAAAACACAACTTTATTGCATGGTAGTCAGAGTGAACATGAGGTAATGGTGGACCAAACAGCTCTATTTATAGCACACTGTACATTTTGAATAACCCAGGTGATAGTTCATTGGTTACTGTCTGCGTGACGTCATGGATCGTCATGCCCATCTTCTCCAGGTGCAGTGTGGCGGGAAGGTTTCCTGCCCTTCAGGTATTCAGGGGAATCTGTAACATGTGAGCTGGTTGCTGTTACTGCCACAGGCAGTAGCATCCTTAACAGCTTGCTTCAATGTGTCTCTGATTAGTTACAATGGATACAATTGCCAGATACAATCAGTTAAAGAGTACTTGTCACATTCTATTCAGTACATAACATCCCTCCCCACTAGGTGAGGACGAAGTCCTTTAGCCATTGAGGCTTTCCGCACGTTCGCTTTGGGCGAGTGGTGGCCGCACTTCGGGCCGGGGTCCCTGTATTGGAGGAGGGTGACTCGTTAGCGATTGGCTGCGAGTCGTGAGCCGGGGATTGGGGAGGTCTAGGTATGGGAGTAAACTCCAGGGATGTGAGACCGGGGGCTCCAGGGACTAAAGAAAAAACCCGCTCTTCGCTTGGATGGGTGGGGGACCACTCCGAAAAATCCCCCTGGTCTCCTAACTCAAAATCTAACAACTCCTCGGAATCTCTCTCTTCCAAGTTATCCCTGTTACCCGGGGGGGGGGTCAAAAGGATATGGGTTTGTCTCATTTCCCTCCCCCCTATGGTCTGTGTCTCCCCCTTGGGATAAGCGGGTGGGGGAGAACCCTAACGCTGACTGCTCCACTTGGTCACTCACGTCTTGCCTTCCCACTACTCTACCCCTGAGTTGGTTGGCGTGGCTCCTCCAGAGGAGTTCTGTGCCTGTCTCAACGTTGTAGGAGACTGGCCCCGTCTGTCCGACCACTATTCCCGGTACCCAAGCCGGGCCACCAGCCGCGTAGTTTCGGCAATGTACTGGCTGGCCAATCTCGAAACTCTTGGTGCCCCCCATTTCTATGTTTCTCCCCGTGTCCTCCACCCTAGTTGGGTCTAGCCTTGAGAGGATCATGGCGGGTTTCCTCCGCATTAGGAGCTCAGCGGGCGAGAGCACTGACGCTAAAGGGGTTACTCGGTACCTTAACAGGAATTGGCAGAGTTGCAGGTTCAACTCCCCGGGGCCCATCCTACGCAGTGTGTCCTTTGTTGTTCGCACCAGGCGTTCCGCTTGACCATTTGTAGCGGGGTGAAAAGGGGCTGCAGTTATGTGGCGAATTTTGTTAATCTCTATGAAACCCTGGAACTCCGCTGATGTGAAATTTGTGTCGTTGTCGTTCACAAGTATGTCAGGTAAACCGAAACAGCTGAATACCTTGCGTAATTGCTTAATCATTGCAGCTGATGATGTACTGGCCATCGGAATTACCTCCAACCACTTGGAGTAGGAGTCCACTATTATAAGAAAAAGGGAGCCCCTGAAGGGACCCGCGAAGTCCACGTGTAGACGTGACCCCGGACCCCGGGCCGTGTCCCATTCTCTGTGCGGAAGTCGGGACTCCTCGGGCCGGGTGCTCTGGCAGCTCTCGCAAGTGCTGACCATGTGCTCTATATCTGTGTCCAGTTTGGGCCACCAGACGTAACTCCTAGCTAGTGCCTTGGAGCGCATGATCCCCGGGTGGCTGATATGCAGCATCTTGAGCACCCGGGACCTCAGAACTTCAGGGATTACTACCCGCTGCCCCCAGAGTAGGCAGCCCCTTTATAAGGAGAGCTCGTTTCTCCGCCTACCGTAAATCCAGAATTCCTCCGTAGGGGAGGTTGCCGGCCAGCCTTTCTGCACCCATGAACTGACTAGGGCCAATGATTTGTCTTTCACCGTAGCCTTGGCGATCTCAGCCGGCAGAATCGGGGGCGCCTCTAGGGCCTCGATCAGGATCACCTCACACTCGGGGTCCCCTGCCTGTGGGAGGGGTGACCTGGAAAGGGCATCGGCATGGCATGGTAGGTCAACGCGTACTGGTACGCGTTGAGGAAAATCGCCCATCGCAGCATCCTTGGGGACAAGATCTGCGGGGTTGTTTTATCTGTGGTGAAGATTCCTAAAAGGGGCTTATGGTCGGTCACGACTTTGAATGGCCTGCCATAGAGAAAATCGTGGAACTTTTTGGTTCCTGCAACAATCGGCAGTGCTTCCCTGTCTGTTTGCACGTAGTTGCACTCTGCCTTGGACAGGGATCTCGAGTAGTATGCCACTGGGGCTTCTCGCCCACTCACTAGCACGTGGTAGAGGACTGCCCCCACCCCCACCGGTGAGGCATTGCAGACCAACACAACGGGTTTCTTTGGGTTGAAGTGGGTCAACACAGCCTTGGAAGATAGAAGCTGTTCGAGCCCCCGGAATGCCCGTTCCTGGCTGTCGCCCCACCGCCAAGCCGCCTCCTTTTTGAGTAATCTATGCAGCAGTTCTGCTACCGACGCCTTTCCCGGGAGGAAAGAGTGGTAGAAATTTAGGAGTCCTAGGAAGGACTGCAGTTCAGCCTTGGTGGTGGGGCGAGGAGCATCTTTTACTGCCGCTACCTTGGACTCTGCTGGCTTTATACCCTCAGGGGTTATTCGGAAACCCAGAAACTCTACTTCCTCAGCGAAAAACACACACTTGTCCTTTCTCAACCTGAGCCCTGCTTTCTCGAACACTGTTAGTACCCGGTCTAGCCTCTTGGCCAATTCCTGTTCCCCTACCGCTGTTATCGATATGTCATCAAAATAGGGGAAAACACCTGGGAGCCCTTTCAACAATCTTTCTACTAGGGACTGAAAGATCCCGGAGCCGAATTTACACCGAATTGGAGGCGCGTCACTTTAAAGGCTCCCTTGTGGGTAACGATTGTTTGAGTGGCGGCTGTAGCTGGGGTCACTGTCAATTGCTGGTATGCCTGGGTTAAATCTAGCTTGGCAAAACACCTCCCCCCATACAAGGTTGCTAGCAGGTGACTTACTACTGGCACCAGATACGCATTTGGGCGAATTGCCTTGTTAATCGTGCACTTATAGTCAGCGCAGATTCTGACCTTCCCGTTAGCCTTAAGTGCCATAACAATGGGGGTTTCCCTCTCGGCGGAGTCCACCGGTACCAAAATCCCCTGACCCACCAGTTCGTCCAGTTCTGTCTCAATTTTGTCCTTTAGTGCGAAAGGCACTCTCCTTGGCTTCATCCTGATGGGTCGGATGTCGGGGTCCAATTCGAAAGAAACTGGAGGCCCTTTGAACTTCCCTAACCCCTTCTCAAAGATGGCAGGGTGTGCGTTACACATCTCCGTGATCGGGTCAGCCTGTATGGCGTGAATGCCTCCAATGAAAACCCCCAGGGGCCCAAACCACTGCGTACCCAGGAGACAGCAGGGCCCTTCCTTTCTTGCCCTGAACATCCCGCAAGTTAGTGTTAAGGGCCTTCAGTTTGGGGCATGATTTGGCGGGAATGCGCAAAAATTCCCGGTGGGAGATGATGGAGTACGACGACCCCGAGTCGATCTCCATCCTTACTGGGATCCCTTGTACCAGTACCTCAACAAAGAATCGGGGGTGCCTCAATGACACGCTGTGAACTGCCTGGTCGAGGTTGTCGGGGACCCATCGAGACACGCGGTGCTCCTGGGGCTCATCGTCATTGAAGATTCAGCTGACCCCATCTGCTCTCCATTGGGGCCATTCCACCTGGCCCTTGCCGTCATCTCGATGCCACCTGCAGACCTTCACGATGTGCCCGCGCTGCCCGCAGTTGTGGCATTCCGCCTTCCGGAATGGGCATTGGCTCCGGTCGTGGGATGCCCTGCATCTGTCGCAGTGGCGGTCCTCTCTGGCGTGGTCTTGAACCTCGGGTCTCCTCTGCACCCGAGGCACGTCGTCATCCTCGCTGAAGTCGGAGGCGGACGTGGTGGACTCAGAGGGCCCCTGCTCTCCGTGGGAGGGACAGCTGTGGACTGGGACTGCCGGCGCCCCCCCCAACCACAACGGTCCTGGCCCGGCACACCCATTCACCTTGTTGCACTGACTCGGTGGCTTGGGCGATGCGCAGGACATGCTCGAAGCAGCTTCTTTCTGGCCCCCTCGTCTTGCAGGCCCAGCAGGAGCCTGTCTCTCGGGGCCTCACTCAGGGATGCTCCCCACCGGCAAGGCACGGCAGCCACCCTCAGGGCTGCCACGAAGTCAGCCACAGACTCACCGGCCCACTGGCACGGCTGCTGAAAGGCCAACCTTGCCGGAAACACCGACACTTTTGGGCAAAAGTGCTTCCTCAGCTCGGCGAGGATCTCATCTAAGGGTACCTCCCTGAGCGGCCTCAGCGTCAGGAGGTTGGTGGCCAGTTCCAAAGTCTCTAGGCCGCACTGGGCCAGTAGGAATGCCCGGCGCTGGGCTTCCTCCTCAATGCCCCCGAGGTCCATTGCGTAAAGGAACTGCTGCTCGTAGAGTTCCCATTTTTCTGGCTTCGTGGTGTCGAAGGGCGCGATGTTCACTTTTCAGGACGCCATCCCACCTTCATCGCCAATTTGGTGTCTTGCACAGAAGACAAAGAAGGAGCTGCAGTAAGGGCTAAAACACAACTTTATTGCATGGTAGTCAGAGTGAACATGAGGTAATGGTGGACCAAACAGCTCTATTTATAGCACACTGTACATTTTGAATAACCCGGGTGATAGTTCATTGGTTACTGTCCGCGTGACGTCATGGATCGTCACGCCCATCTTCTCCAGGTGCGGTGTGGTGGGAAGGTTTCCCGCCCTTCATGTATTCAGGGGAATCTGTATCATGTGAGCTGGATGCTGCTACTGCCACGGGCAGTAGCATCCTTAACAGCTTGCTACAATGTGTCTCTGATTAGTTACAATGGATACAATTGCCAGATACAATCAGTTAAAGAGTACTTGTCACATTCTATTCAGTACATAACACTCCTGATGAGGCAAAGATTTTACTTCAGTTGCCTCTTTGCATTGTCTTGTGGTACTCGCTGAAAAGGAGAGTGGGAATTACTGGGGTTTGAGTCCAGATCTTACAGTAAAAGACCACTACCACTTCTTAGGATAAACAGTATTTCCAAGCTTGTAAAAAAAAGCTGGGGTGTAGGCGGGGAGTGAGGACAGCTGAGGAAGCAATCACCGCCCCCCCCCCCCCCCAGGACCATTGCCACAGCTGCAGGGGGGGAGAGACATAGGGCCGTGGGCCGCCACATCAGGCTGAAACCCGCCGCCGCCCCAGGGATTGTGACTACAGTTGCAGGAAGGGGCTTCATCCTCTCTTTTTCTTGCGTTCCCGGTCCTCACCACGGGCCAACATGGAAGGATGACGCCGCGGTGGGCAGCTGGACTTGCCATCATTGTCACTTGTGGTCTTGGCCTCAGTGGAAGCAAGGAGGCCGGTCGGCTAGGAGCTCCAGGACTTGTGCACGCTTTTGTCCCACTCCCCCTCTGGAAGGACTAGAAGGACTGTGCTGGGCATATTTTTATATTGTTACTCTGTGATGATTTGTATTTGATGTTTTTAATTTTTTATATTGTGTACTTTTTGATGTGATTAATTGATGTTTATATACTATCTTATAATTGTGATTTTATATTTTGTTTGAATTTGATTCGTATACTGTTTCTGTATTTTGGATTGTATTTTTTTTTTAATTTTTCATGCTGTAAACCACTTCGAGTTCTCCTAGGGGAAGTAAAGCGGTATAGAAATATAATAATAATAATAATAATAATAATAATAATAATAATAATAATAATAATAATAATAATAATAATAATAATAATAGTATTGCCCTGCTACAGCTTTCTCTGCCACTTCTGCACCTTCACAATTACACATATTTTGCTGCAGGATGGGATTGGAGCCTTCATGTTCTAGTCCTTATACTCAGGACTGCCTTTTTAAAGAATTTCTTTTCTCACCCCATCACTACCCTGGCTATCTTGCCAAAATGGCTCTACCAGACATCTGCAGCTCTTAACAGGTGTGGCAAAGGTGCTGTGTTATTTTTGATTCAGCTCAAATATCAACAATTTTCACTACTCCATATTAGGAAACAGTGCAGGAACAGGGCTTGCTCAAGAGCCAAGTCTGGAAAAGGTGCCTTTTTGGACTACTGTTCACTGAACCCTCAAGCCAACATTGCCACTTGCCTTTTATCCAAACACTGCCCTCAGAATAGCACCAGAACTGTGGACTTTAATAGGCTTAATTTTGAGATGGACAAAACTACACAACTGCCCTGGGTTACAGCAGCAGCAGTAAGAGTAATGTAAGACCAGCTGCCCCCTCTGCTACTTTGTGAAATTGGGAACTATTTAATTGAGGCTTTTTTTTGGTATTGGCTGTCCTACAAGTTACCCTGAGCCTCTAGGCAAAGTGGGACTGATTTTTTTTTAAAAAAAGTTGAGGGAGTAGCAGCATCCCACGGCTTTCCCCAACCACAAACAAAGCAAGTAAACAACTCGTGTGCAGAATGGACCAGCTTGACTGGAAAGACTTTGCTGATTAGACATAAGATGTCTTGCCAAAGGAAGTCAATTTGCTTTGACTTGATCTGTCTAACGGAAGGAAAAGCAAAGCTAAGCATCAATGAGCAGGTATTGTGTCTTGTGCTTTCTTCTTCTTTTTCTTCTTTCCATAAAAGGCATTGTTGCAGTGAATCATTGATGCGACCTAATTTTAAACTCCTTATAATCAACTGCAGCACCTCAACTCACTCTTTAAAATCATATCTCCTGTAACTCTACTGGACCCTGTGCTTAGCATGTCAGTCAGCATGAATTCACTGAGATATCTGAAAGAGCTATGCTGCTGCTGCTGCTGCTGCTGCTGCTGACCACCGTGGCTTTCAGCAACTACTACATATGTTATCCCAAGAATAAGGTGGTCACTTTCAGATGCTAAGAAAATACCCAGATTCATTTATTATAAGGCCCATGATCTAATGCAGATATCAAGTTTTCCAGTCATCTGTTATCCTAGCCATTTGTTACTTTTCACTATACTGTACATGTCCTCAGAAGTTCATTTCACCCAACCTGTTCTATGTGTTGAGAGTTTAAGCGCAAGACATGTGATTTGGGTTTATTAGCAAAAACCATTACAGTATCTTTGTTTTTGAGTGATTGACTTCCAGCTGGTTCAGTTGGCAATAAGTGGACAAAGAACGTAAGGCCCTACGTATCCCATTGGGAGTTCTCGATAACATCACAGCATCATCTGTATATAACAGTAACAATATATGCTTATTAGCTAGTTTAGGTGGGTGGAGATCTCTGTGCTGTAAATGTTTTACTATGTCATTGATGTAAATATTACAGGGTGGGCGCAAGCACACGGTCCTGTCTGACTCTCCTCAGTGTTTTAATAGGATTTGAAAGGTGACCTTGAGCACTGCACTTTATAACACACAAGCATCTCTGTCCTCTAGGGCTACGGCCCTGCTCTGCCTAATGGTCAGATGTACACAGATGCTGGCTCCATTGTGCTCCCTGTCTAGAAAGCTGTTATCTTCCCACAGTTAGTGATGAAAGCAAATCGGGACGATGGAAGACACAAATGATAATCTTCTGGTTCCTGAGGCTAGAAAACCTTCTCATAACACGTAGTTGCATTTTTATTGAAGCATGAAGCATGAATATTAAATATGCATAACCACTTGCTTAATGCAGAGGACATGCCAAGATAGGAAGTTGATCTGACTCACACTTCTATTCTGACAATAATTATAACATTTAAATCTTTTATAGTTTGCTATAAGGTGTCGGCAGTGACTCAGTCTTCACTCTTGTAAAGACCGCATCACCCCAAAGTTTTCGACCCGTCCTACGAGAGCGGACCATAGGGGTTCCTTAGTGGCCCCATCAGCCAGGGAGGCACATCTCACTGGGACGAGGGGGAGAGCCTTCTTAGTATCTGCTCCGGCCCTATGGAACCTCCTGCCACTTGAACTGCGCCTCCAGGTAGAGTTGCTCCCCTTCAGGAAGGCCTTAAAAATGTGGCTATGCCAGCAGGTGTGGGGTACAACTGGTACCACAACCCAGCCCTGTTGGCTTATTTAGCCCTGCCCGGGATTTTTATTTATTCCTGCCCGGGTGCCCTTCTTTTTAAGGGGATTGGGGAGGTTTTATGGACATTTTTAGAGAATTTTATAGTATTTGGTTTTAATTAGTATTGGTATGGGTTTTAACTGATATTGTGAGCTGCCTTGGGTCACTTAGGTGAAAAAGGCGGTTATATAAATCCAATAAATAAACAAATAAAATAAAGTTGGGATTTGTTTCATCTCACTTGTTTAGATGAGGAGACACAACAAGCAGCTCATTCGATTAAATTTATATTAAAGATCTACTTAGTCTTCCAAGTCTGCAGGAGAAAAGACAAAAGAGACTGTTTACCCTATGATCACCATTTCTCAATCAACTGGCTGCTGTTCCTTCAAAATAAACATGGTAGTGTTAAGCATGCTTAACACCATGCATTGTTAGACCCTCAGAATTTGCACAGCACAAAATAGTCAAGTCTGAACCCTTCCTTCCCCAACGAGTTGCATTTTGTAAGTTTGATAGCTTTGAGGCACTTGGTGCCCCATAGCTCTTAGTGCATTCTCTGGGTGGTTCACAAATTAATTAGCATTTTGCCCCCAACATGCTTGTTACTCATTTTACCGACCTTGGAAGAATGGAAGGCTGAGTCAACCTTGATCAAACTCACAACATTTTGGCTGCAGTAGAGAAGTTTAACCATTGTACCACCAGGGCTCTTTCACAAAATATAATATATCTTGTGCCCTGTTATTGTTACATGCCACAAAGTCAGAACTGACTTATAGCAATCCTGACAAAGCTTTCAAGTTAAGTGAAATGTTTAAGGAGTTGATTTACCACACATCTAGTGAGCTTAGATGGGCTGAGCAGAGTTTTGATCCCAGGGACTCCGGAGTCCTAGACTGTTATTGTATCCATTCAACTACACTGGGTGTCCCCCATCTTGTGTTCTACCCCCTAATTTTTACACCATCTTGTTTGGTGTAGAGTTCTGGAGAAAGAACTCAAAAGTTCATGCCATTTCTGCCCTCCTTTTGTAACATTTTAATACTTCCAACATTATTTTTACTTTTTGATGACACAAACTACAGTAAAACCCCTACTTATGGGGGGAAAGTCCGTTCCGTAGGCTTTTGCTTAAATCGGTTTTTTATGTAACTCGAAGCAAACCCATAGGAAAAATGATATTTTATGTAAATCGAAGCAAACCCATAGGAAAAAGAATCTTTATGTAACTTGAAGCAAACCCATAGGAAATCGTGTAAATCGGGACATGGTTTTAGCACAAAATCATTATGTAAGTCGAATTTTATGTAACTTGAGGCATTTGTAAGCTGGGGTTTTACTGTACTCTGTTTTCTAATGATGCAAAAATTATGCTGGGCAGAGATTAGAAACATTGCTGGTCATGCCATGCTGAATGGACTATTTTGGGAACTATAGTCCAAAAAAGTTACTTTCCTCATTTCTGATTCTGGGAAGAACAATCCATGCTGACATGTCTCAGGCAGAGACATTTCCATCTTATCTTTAGGGTTCTTCTATAAATCAGAAGTGAGAAGAAGCTTGTATTTGAAGATGTCCAAAAATTCACTAGCATCAGACCTAAAACGAAGAAGCTGCCATGGCTGCTGAACATATCTCTTTTCCAGGCATGAGATCAAAGCAGCTGGGGCTAAATGAGTAATTTTGGGTCTGAAGTGGAAGGAACTTTCAGACAAGCGAGTCATGACTGTTTATATATCTAAAAATGTTGTGATAGAAAGAGCTCTTTTTATATGGCGCAGTAACAACAGTGTAGATCAAACATTAAGCAGAGATAGACGGGCAAATTCTCCGTATTTTTCAAAAGCCCTATCTCTCTCTCTCTAGTAGAGCTGAACTTTAAGACAGGCCCAACAGAGCTCTGTTTTTAGTAGCAGCAATGCAGTCAGACTGGAGACGCCGCTGTATTCTTTTACCACAAGCATAACAGTGTTCAACATGAAAGAATAACTGAAACAATACAGAGCGGCCGATATCCAAACCGCTTACAGGAAGGTGCCAATGGAAAGGAGCCCTAGGATGACACCTAGATCCAACTTTTCATTGGCTCTCCAGGTTGTTACATAAGGAAGCTGTTGGCCGGGTGGGGTATAGACTTGTCTGCCGGAGCATATCATAGTGAAATATTACTGTGAGTCAAATAATTAAATTCAGCATTTCCCGGTCATAAATGCTGTAGCAATGTCATGTTAAAGTTCCTTGCACTTCAGACCCAAGCTGTAGCCTTGTCATGTTAAAGGTTCAGGACAAATAGGAGGTAGCTTATGACCAGAGGGGGACACCCCAATTTGAAAATTTGAGGTTAGCCCCTTTAGTGTATGGGACCAAAGACAATGAACAGCCGAAGGGTTGGCTTAACACAGGTTTATTGCATGATGATCCGGGGGAACATGAGGTAATGGCGGATGGGTAGCTCAATATATACGGAGGCTATACATTTTGAATGTGGCTCCTCGACAGTCTATTGGTTACTGTCCGCGTGACGTCATGGACGGTCACGCCCTCCTTGTCCAGGTGTAGGTGATGGCGGGAATCTTCCCGCGCTGTTGTTTGCTGGTGAGTCTGGGCCAGGAGAGCTTGAACGCTCGCTATTGCCACCCGGTGGTCATTAGCTCGCGTCCTATTGTGAGGGCTACAGTTAAGCAGCTGCTGGTTATAATGTTACACAAGCATGGTTACATTGGATACACATGAATGGATACATTGTAAAAGGTACAGTACCAGAACACAACAGCCCCCCAGTCCCTGCTAAAACCAAGAACTGACAACGAAGTAAATCAGTCTTTTGAACCTGCTCAATTAACGCCCCATGTGTGCTTGCTTCTGAAATAAACCTAGCACAACTTCTCTTGGCTCATATCCATTGCCTTTCTGATTGCTAATAAAGCTTCAGTTTCTTTAACCCATTAGTGTCTCACTTAGCATGTGTTCACATCTGCCTTTTTAAAACACATTTTGGTGTTGTTGTTTTTTTAAAAAAAAAACAACACTTTGCTGTTTTTTCATCCAGTTAACATTCACCTTGACTTCCATTTTTTTTTTATACATGTATGCTTCTGACTTTCAGTGTCATGACTGTTTTACAGTATTTTTTTAGTCTGGCATTTGTTCTCCACTCCTAGATTAGGATTAAAGTGTTGAACTAGAGTCAATGGTTTTATTATGTTCTTGTTCTTTAATCCGTCTGGACTTTTCCACACTATTAACAATTATCTTTGTAATTCAGGGTTTTTTTAGTTTTTTTTCTACTCTTCTGCACTTCATTCAGTTTTGTTCTCTATCTTCAATTCCCGTACTTTCCTCTGAGCATTTTCATCTTCTGTACCACTTCTTTTCTATGGGCCTCCTCTAACGTATTGCTTTGCCTTCTCTTGTTTTGAAATCATTTTTTTAAAACCCTTTACTTTTTGTTCTTTAATTCTCATAATCCATTACAAAATTTTTATTGAATGGCTTTGGGGATATTTTCTGCCCCCATTAATTTCCAATGTATTCAGGATTAGGTGTAAGATTAAATGTACAAGCCTTGTGTATCTTGAATCTATTGAGATTTAAAGTACAGTACCCCCTTCTCCTGAGTGGGGACAAACTATTGGCAACCACAGCATGTCATTTCTACCTCATGGTTGACCTAAAAATTAGCATGGGACATTTTTTGTTGCAATATCTCATATTGGCTTGGATTCTAAAAAAGTGTCAGAATTAACTTTACGGCACACAATTATTAATACTTAGTGACAGAAAGCAATAAAATTGTGGTCACTTTGTTCCAGTCACTGTCACTCCCCCCCTCTCTCAAACACAGAGAGAGAGAGAGAGCATGTGACAGAAACCCATGCCATTGTTGACAATTCTTCAGGTGAAAATATTGTAGAATCTGTCACTTGTAGATCCAGTTCTTTACAGATTCTATAACAAAATAAAGTAAAACCCCTATTTACGTAAAAAGTCCATTCCACAGGCTTTTGCTTAAATCGTGTTTTTTTATGTAACTCGAAGCAAACCCATAGGAAAAATGATATTTTTATGTAAATTGAAGCAAACCCATAGGAAAAAGAATCTTTATGTAACTCAAAGCAAATCCATAGGAAATCGTGTAAATCGGGACATGGTTTTAGCACAAAATCATTATGTAAGTCGAATTTTATGTAACTCAAGGCATATGTAAGTCGGGGTTTTTCTGTATGTCTAAAGTGTCCCATCCAACTAGATGAAGGTGAATCATTCCATAGGCCAGTGATGGCAAATCTTTTAGAGACTTTCATGTTCAGGGAATGAAGAAGCAGACGAGTGAAGTAGTGAAATTCAGCTCTTTATTAGTGGGGTTTGAACACAGTTTGGATGGGGCAAAACTCGGACTTATATACACTATAAACAGTAACAGTAACAATAATACAAGCCCATTGGCTAACAGAGTGTGCACATTTTCGATCCACTTATTTGCATAAGAATAGATACATGAGAAAAGATACATTCCGCTCCTGTCAGAAAACACAGTTAACATACATAACAGAGACTGAGTGCCCAAACAGAAGGGCGGGGTGAACTCTGTGCTTGGGGGAGGGAGGAAGTGCTCCCATTGGGCTGCTGGGCAGAGAGGTAGGGTGAACTCTGTGCTAGGGTGACAGTGCGAGTGCCAACAGAAAGGCCTAGGAGTGCCATATCTGGCACATGTGCCATAGGTTCGCCACCACTGCCATAGGCCCTTCAAAACTGCCACCTGAGTTCCTCTTCTATATGGATTGTTTCCTCATTTGATTATTTGTCCTGGAATGACCCATGATCTCATCACTTACTTTTTTTATACCTACAAAAATCTTTTCTGAGCTTATTCATCTCCCTTCCTATTATTTTAAAAAATGGCAATTTACTTTCTGTCCCTAAAACATTATGTGCTGCTTTTAATGTTCTTTGCTCACATACAGTAAAACCTCACATAAAGAGCGTCTCGCATAGAGACTAACTTGCTTAAAGAGCAGAATTTTCTCTGAATGGTCGCCCTTGCTTAACAACAAAAATCAACCAAAAACTCACTTAGCAACTAAACCGGGGTTCACAACACCACCACCCGCCGCCGCCGCCGCCGCCAGAAGTCACAATCAGTCACTTACAGTGGCAGTGGCGGCACTTTTTCCAAGTGTTTTGCTTAAAGAGCAACTTAGGTAAAGGTTTCCCTTGCTCGAAAGCCAGTCATATCTGACTCTAGGGTGCAGTGCTCATCTCTGTTTCAAAGCCGACCTTTCCACCGAAGTGGTCCCTATTTATCTACTTGCAATTTCTTGCTTTCAAACTGCTAGGTTGGCAGGAGCTGAGACAAAGACGGGAGCTTGCTTAAAGAGCAATCCTGTGGAATGCTTTATGCTCTTTAAGCAAGGTGCCACGGTATTTTAAACTTTACTTTAGAACATATGTTTTGTCATTTAAAGTGTGTTTGTTTCACCATCTCAGCTTTGTACCTACCTTCATTTGAAGGTGGCAGACTGGCCATGCCCTAGCTGACATCCAGATTTGAAGCCTCTTCCAGAGACATTGAGCAAACACCCCTCTCAAAACTCTTTAGTAGGAAGATAAAAGGAAAAACAGTGCAGCTGTTATTCTACTCAGATGCTCAGAAAGAGGTAAACTTATGTACTGCCATCCAGTGTTCGCCTTGGCAAGGGACAAGGACAAATAGCAAATACTTTGAAATGATTCTTAAGTTTTAAAACAACTTAATGCAATTAAAATATTTTGTAAAAGAAGTAATTTAAAATATATTACATCCCTCGACATCTGATGGAAGCGAAGAAGAAGAAAATATATTACAAAGATATATGGGAATGTAAGTCCCATACAGTATATGAAACTGTAATTACTACAGGTTCTATTAAGTTTGATTTGTAGGTAAGCAAGTCCAGAGCTGCAGGCCACATTTGTTTAAGGACAGCAGTTTTGCCCTGGCTTTTGATGCACCTTTTGCATTCATTGTTTGTTTGTTTGAGTTCTATCTCACTTTTCTCATAAACTGTGACCCAAGGTGGATAAAAAGACAGTTAAAATAAATGCAGATTTTTCAAAAAGTCCAGGGAGAAATCAAGTAAAAATAAGATTATCATTTTGAAATAAATTTAAGCTACACTAAAAACTAACTCTACAAAAAGAACCTCAACACCTCTGATAATCACAATGATGAGAACATTGAACTTGAGCCAGACATCCTAGAGAGTGAAGTCAGAAAGGTGCTAAAAAGCACTGCAAACAACAAAGCCGGTGGAGATGATGGTATCCCAGCTGAATTTTTCAAAGCCCTAAAATATGATGGAATCAAATTATTGCATTCTATATGCCCGCAGATTTGGAAAACACAACAATGGCCACAGGATTGGAAAAGATCAGTATACATTCCAATCCCAAAAAAGGGTAATGCCAAAGAATGTTCAAATTATCGAACAATTGCGCTCATCCCACACGCTAGCAAGGTTATGCTCAAGATAATACAGGACAGACTGCAGCAGCATGTGGAGAGAGAATTACCAGAAGTGCAGGCTGGGTTCTGAAGAGGCAGGGGAAATAGAGACCACATTGCCAACATACGTTGGATCATGGAGAAAACAAAGGAATACCAGAAACAAATATACTTCTGTTTCATTGACTACACCACGGCCTTTGACTGTGTGGGCCACAACAAAATGTAGCAAGTAATTAAAGAGATGAGAATACCAGAACACCTCATATGCCTCATGCGAAATCTGTACATGAGTCAGGAAGCAACAGTTAGGACAGAATATGGAATGACAGAGTTGTTTGGAATAAGAAAAGGAGTAAGACAAGGCTGCATTTTGTCACCTTGCTTATTCAATTTATACACAGAGCACATAATGTGCAATGCAGGGTTGGAAGAATCACAAGTTGGGATCAAAATTGCTGGGAGAAACATCAACAATTTGAGATACACAGATGATGCCATCCTAATGGCAAAAAGTGAGGAAGACCTAAAGAAGCTGCAGCTTAGGTTGAAAGAAGAGAGTGCAAAAGCTGGCTTGAGACTCAACATCAAGAAAACCAAGATAATGGCATAAGGCCCTATCAGTCTCTGGAAAATAGATGGGGAAGAAGTAGAAGCAGTGACAGATTTTACTTTCTTAGGATCAAAGATCACTGCAGATGATGATTGCAGCCATGAAATAAAAAGGCGACTGATTCTTGTGAGACAAGCTATGAGAAACCTGGGGAACATAGTTAAAAGCAGAGACATCACATTGCAAACAAAAAATTGCATAGTCAAAGCAATGGTATTCCCGGTGGTAATGCAAGCGCGGCGCCAAAATGGCCGCCGCGCCCTTTGCGGGCCCCCCCCCCCATAGGACGAAGGCATCCGGGTAGTTAGGGGCGTGGCCAGCTCCCTTATAAAAGGGGTGGCCATGAGGCAGCCGAGCTGCCATTTTCCGAAGCGACGGAGCGGAGAAGTTTTTCCCCTCTTGTCTCCGTCGCTCTTACCTTGCCAGGGAAGCTTTTTTGGCGGCGAATTTTCTCTTTTGGCTTCCCTTAGATTTCCTTGCGATGCCTGTGAAGAAGAAGGCGGCCGCGAGCGCGGCTCGCGCTGTTAGGAGGCGCAATCCGGGTCGGAGGACCGCGGTTGCGCCTCCCCAGCAGCCACCTTTGCTGGTACCCACCGGGACCGGTGGAATGGGGTCTATTCCCCCTTGCTCGGAGGCGGGGGACCCGAGCATGGGTCAAGTGAGGGCTGTGGCCCGCGGCCCGCAAGCGGTGGACGCCGCTCCTGGTGCTTCCCATCCTGTTGGGCCTCCAGCGGCGGGGGCGCAGCTCACCCCGGGGCCTTCTAGCCTTGGGGGGTGGTGTGGCCCCTTGCCCTGGCAGGTACCTACATCGGCCCTACCGGGCCTCGGCGTGGGGCGATGGCCCTATTAGGGTCCCGGGGTACATGGACCTGTACCTGTGCCTGTAGCAGGAGGGCCGGCCGGCCCTTGGCCCCATGTCAGCGTGGAGGTTTTACTGGCCCGTGTTGCGGCCCTTGTGGCGTCCTTGGCTCGGGCCAGCCATGCTGGGGCTCCCTTTGGGGTTCATTTCGACGCGTCGTCTGCTGGGCAGCGGCAGGCGACGGGACGGGTTGAGCTGCTTGAGGCGTGGCACAACCTCGGCCACTGCCTCGCAGCTCCCCAACCAACAGGCCGGTGCGGGTCAGCCCCCAGTGACGAGCTCTACGGCGGTCGTGAGCTCCGACGCCCCCAGTGGGCCGGAACCCCCGGTGGGGGCGGCCGCGGGGGTGCAGCACGTGAGTATGCGGTCCAAACTAGTGCACCTACACACGTGGCCACGTTTGGGGGGGGGCTTTCCAATGGCCTTGGCCTCGCGTGGGTGGTGCGGCGGTGCACCCGCTGACGCCCCACCCGGCGATGACAACTACCACCCAGGGCCCCGTGGTGGGGGGTGTTCCCTACCCCGAGGGGAATGTTTTGGGTGGCCGGGTTGGTCCAAGCCCCTATTCCTTACCGCTGAGTGACCACTTGGCACAGGCCAACAGAGAGTAAATTTGGTGGGGGGAGTACGTGGATATCTTCTCACTCCTAAACAGAGAGCCCACCAAGGAGGAGAGGGAGGGGCAGAATGAGAAGGATAGTGGCAGGCACGTCGTCGCAAGCCACCAAGTATGTGGGCCAAATGGTTGCCGGCCTGCATCATATGCATGGCGGTGTACCTTAGGGCCCGGCCGGATTTGGCAATTCCGATGGTCCAGTATTTGGACAACGTCTACCGGGCGATGGTTTACTTTCCGGGCCCATCGTGGTTGGCTTGTGACGTGGAATGCCGTAGGCGGATTTCCCCGCACCCCGAGATTAGAGTCCAGCAGGCGGCCCCAGCACAGGTCACCGGCCAGGGGGCGGGGCGGGGGGTTCCAGCCCGCCTGCGGTGCTGGACTTTCTTGTCCAATGGCTCCTGCAATGGGAAGAATGGCAAATACAGACAGGAGTGTCCCACCTGTGTTGGCCCCCATGCGGCCTCTGCCTGTCCCAGGCCTAGAGGGATGCGGGGCAGAGGGTGGGGCAGACAGGGGGCTGGCAAGACTGCCGCAGATGGATCTAGTCCACCGAAGGGCTCCCTCCCCAATTAAGGTGGGCATGTTGGAGCGTTGGCTCACATTGTACCCGAAGGGAGAGGATGCGGGTTATCTCCTTCAGGGTTCTAGGCAGGGTTTCCGGATCCCTTTCATAGGTAACAGGTCCCCTCAGGATGCCCCTGATCTTTTATCCCTTAGGGGGAGGGAGGAGGTGGCTGCTGCCAGATTTGACAAGAGGGTCTATGCGGGCAGGGTCGTTGGCCCTGCCCCTGCACCCCCGTCCCGGGGAGCATATTATTTCAATGATGCCATGCCTTTTGGCTATTCCATTGGGGCTCGGTATTCGAGCGTTTCACCACTTTCCTAGAGTGGGCCTTTGTCCGCAGGTCAGGGTCCCGGTCTGTAGCCCATTCCCTGGATGGTTTTATTCGGGGCTGAACGGGGCTGGGACACGTACACACGTCTCCTCAACACATTTCAGACGCTAATGGAGGAACTTGGTGTCCCTTTAGCGCCCGAAAAGACCGAGGGCCCATCTCCACAGCTAGTATTCCTGGGGTGGAGAGTGACACGGTAGCGCAGGATTCTAGGTTGCAGCGGGATAAGGTGTCAAGGCTAGTGGCCCTTATCTCGGACTTGCTGGCCGAGCGCATGGCATCACTGAGGGAACTTCTGGTGCTACATGGTCACCCCAATTTCGCTGGCAGGGTCGTCGCACCGGGCAGGGCATTTGCTCTGCGCTGGTGCGACGCCATGGCAGGATTATCCAGGCCCCACCATAGGCTTAGATTTACCCGGGGTATCAGGGCAGACGTGCTTGTCTGGCCATAGATCCAGAGGTAGTTCAACGGGGTGTCATTTTGGGGTCTGATCTCCTGGCTCCCCCTTGCTTTCAGATGCAGTCCGATGCCTCAGGATTCCTGGGTTATGGGATGTACTTCAATTGGAAGTGGGCCTATGGTGGGTGGCCACCATCCTGGGCAGGCAAGGGTCGCCTGCATGGTCTCACGTATCTGGAATGTTTCCCTATCCTGGGTGCTTTGATGCTATGGGGCAAGGAGTGGGCCAACTCGGTTGTGCAATTTTGTCGTGACAATGCGGCTCTTGCCCGCATCGTCAATGCACAGATTTCCAAATCGCCCGGGGTTATTGACCTAGTGCGCGAGTTTGTGTTATGCAGCCTGTGCCTCAACGTTCTCTTCAGGGCCAGGCATGTCCCAAGGGTTGATAATGATATTGCTGCTGCTTTGTCCCGCCTGCAGATCTCCCGGTTCCGTGCCTCGGCCCCGGATGCAGAGGACTTTCCCTCGCCACTCCCGGACGAGAGATGGAACGTTGGCAAGGAGAGGTGACCCGGGCGATTGGCCTGTCACTAGCGCCATGCATGAGTAAGGCGTATCACCACGCATTTAGTTCCTTCAGAGCATTATGTACCCAATTTGACTGCCAGGAACCTGGCCGATCCCAGTAGCCCATGTTCTGCGGTTCGTGGTTTACCTGTATGCCCAGGGCCTTGCACCACGCACCATAGCATCTCAGCTGTCAGGGTTGGCTTTTATGGCCAAAGTGGGAGGTCGTGTGGACAGCACCAATGATTTCCGTGTGAGACATGTTTGGGAAGGGTGGGTGTGCGTGCGCGGGCGTTTCCCGGGCGACCGCCACCCGATTTACCCAGGGGTTTTTTACCCAATTGGCCCGTGGCTGGCCTGGCCTCTGTTTTGATAGATGAGGCAGCCCATTTCATGCGGCTACTACGGTGGCCTTTTTGGAGGCGCTCCGCATCAGCGAGCTTGAGATGCTGAATAAGGCGGATGCAAGATTTTCCCAAGGTTCTTTACACAATTGGCCCGGGGCTGGCCTGGCCTCAGTTTTGGTAAATGAGGCAGCCCACTTCATGCGGCTACAACAGTGGCCTTTTTGGAGCGCTCCGCATCAGCGAGCTTGAGATGCTGAATAAGGCGGATGCAAGATTTTCCCTGGGGTTTTTTACCCAATTGGCTCGGGGCTGGCCTGGCCTCTGTTTTGATAAATGAGGCAGCCCACTTCATGCGGCTACAACGGTGGCCTTTTTTGGAGCGCTCCGCATCAGCGAGCTTGAGATGCTGTATAAGGCGGATGCAAGTCGTAGGGCACTGGAACTCGAAGATGTCTGTGTGGACAATATTGGGCTCAGTTGGGGATACGCTCCTCTAAAACGAATCAGCACGGTGTAGGCAGTGGAGTAGACTGCTACGATGGTCCTCGACAGACATCTGTCCGGTTGGTGCCCTACAGGATTTCCGTGCACTGTGTGGCACGCACCATGGCACGTTTTTTCTGTCACCGAGGTGGGTCTTCTATTCCTAAATCCCAATTTGGAGGGTGGTGGGAAGGCACTAGACAGTGTTGGCCTCTCAGGGGCTCGTTGCGGCACCCGTTCGTTCTGGATAGGGGCGGCTTCTGCTGCAGTTGTTTTTTGGGTACTCCAAGGCTGAAATACGCCGCATGGGAGGGTGGGGATCACAATGTTTTCAGTTTTGTCTTCGCCCTCCTCAACTGTGAGTACCAGTTTTAGTCACTGCACTGTTTCTCCCCCCCCCTCCCTTTTTTGCTTGACAGACCCTGGGTGTCGTTTTACACCGGTGACAGTATGCCTGGTGGGCCGTAGCCATGTGCACAGGGCAGCGCGTTACGCTGCATGGGGGCAGCGCGTTACGCTGCGGCGACAGAGTGGGTACCCGACTGGGACAGGGTGCATCCGCACGTCCCGGGTGCTATGGTAAGCGCGGCATGTTATGGCGGGAACTGTTGCCATCCCTTTTCTACATCAGGGATGCTGGCTCGCCCGATGTCCTGGTTACGTACCTTGGGGGCGATGGTTTGGGGCGGGTCACTGGCCTATCGCGGAAACTTGCGGTTCGCAGTGACCTGCCCTACTCACATTATATGTGGCCTGCCACAGCCCTCAATTGGTCGGACACGATACCGCGGTGCGCTTACAGGGGGGCGTTCGGACTCGGGGCTCTTGACTGAGACGACGCTCTGTGAACGGGGCTATTGCCCGGTTTCCTTGACAAGGGCGGGGGATGCGTCATTAGCCTCCCCGCCATCAGTCTGCAAATTTACGAGCTTTACTCAGGGGATGGGGCCCATCTGTCGCAGGGAGGTATGGACCTCTGGATTACTGGACTGGCGAGCAGGCCTGTCGACCGAGCTGACGGTCTTGGGGGGGGGCGGTGAGCCTTTGCAAGCCTCCCCGTGTGGCGGGTATCACTGATAAGGTAAACATTATGACCCACAGGTATCCGGCAGGTTCGCAATTGACTGGACAACAATAGACAGGCATAAGTTGGTTAAACGTTGTCCGGTCAACGACGAACTAGGCGACGGGGTGATGGCGATAGCTAGCCAGCATGCATCACCCCGTGATTCCACGGATACGCGTCAGAGGGTGGGGTCATTAGTTAGATATTGACTACGGTCAACAATTTGTTTGTTGTAAACAAACAAATTGATACAAAGTGATACATTGTAACCAATT
Organism: Bradypodion ventrale; assembly: GCA_035047345.1. Lineage (NCBI taxonomy): Eukaryota > Metazoa > Chordata > Lepidosauria > Squamata > Chamaeleonidae > Bradypodion > Bradypodion ventrale. Next base: position 184,740,962 of record JAWDJE010000001.1, on the reverse strand, counting down.
GCCGTTGGCAATTTTGGGGTGGTACCTTACCAGTGTTACTTCGGCCTGCTTGCCTTAAGAATTATGATTGGTCGTTTTACCAATAGAAATTTATAATTCGGACTAGGGCATGAATCAATAAATGTGGCCCGATGACGTTATCCACTTTTACCAGTGTCTGAGTCCTTTATTGGGGGGTGCACCTGCAATGCAAGCGCGGCGCCAAAATGGCCGCCGCGCCCTTTGCGGGCCCCCCCCATAGGACGAAGGCATCCGGGTAGTTAGGGGCGTGGCCAGCTCCCTTATAAAAGGGGTGGCCATGAGGCAGCCGAGCTGCCATTTTCCGAAGCGACGGAGCGGAGAAGTTTTTCCCCTCCACCCCCTCCCTAGTTAACAGTGTGATATTTGGTCGCTTCGGGGCCGGGTGGGAATTTTTGGCTGGGACCCACAATTGGCTCTCGGGTCCTGGTTTTTTCGCCCATCCCACACTGTTGCTATGGTTTGATATAGGGGTTTCTGTGATGCTGTTGACTTTGGTCACATGGGCGGGTATCACTGGTAAGGTAAACATTATGACCCACAGGTATCCGGCAGGTTCGCAATTGACTGGACAACAATAGACAGGCATAAGTTGGTTAAACGTTGTCCGGTCAACGACGAACTAGGCGACGGGGTGATGGCGATAGCTAGCCAGCATGCATCACCCCGTGATTCCACGGATACGCGTCAGAGGGTGGGGTCATTAGTTAGATATTGACTACGGTCAACAATTTGTTTGTTGTAAACAAACAAATTGATACAAAGTGATACATTGTAACCAATTGCCGTTGGCAATTTTGGGGTGGTACCTTACCAGTGTTACTTCGGCCTGCTTGCCTTAAGAATTATGATTGGTCGTTTTACCAATAGAAATTTATAATTCGGACTAGGGCATGAATCAATAAATGTGGCCCGATGCCGTTATCCACTTTTACCAGTGTCTGAGTCCTTTATTGGGGGGTGCGCCTGCAATGTATGGTTGTGAGAGCTTTGTTTCTATTATGTTATAATTGTATGTTTTTTTATGTATCTTTTTCCCCATGTATGTTTGTTTGTATATATGTGAGTTTATTTTAAAATAATAAAAATATTAAAAAAAAAACAAAAAACAAATGGCAGATACTGTGTGTACTTATCTCTGTCCCATAAAGAAACAAACAAAGAAGGTATCACCTTCTTCTTCTAAATGTATCTCTGTCCCTTGAGCATTCCTCTCACTTACAGGGCATAGCTGTATACTTCATACAGTCTGACCCCCAGCATCATCCATTTCACCCCAAAATCCTTAATGTTCTGCCTTTGGATTAGATCAATGACAATTTTCCATTGCTAGTGTTGGAACAACATTTAGCTGCAGTTTAATGCATTTCTTTACATGGAAATGGAAAGGATCACCATATTGTCCTTTGCTTAAGAGCGTTAGTGTTCTGGGATAACCCACTCTTGCCATCCATTTTTATTTTCTGCATCAAAACAAGCAGTGCATTAATTCTGTCCCCATGTATTCTATGTTTTTATGTTTTAGTGTGCTAATACTGGTTTTAGGAAACATAGACAGGAATCCTGTGGCTTCACAAAGGAAATTGCACTAGAGTAGGCTGACTGAATCAGTGGAGATTGCTACATAAACACCTCCATAATAATTTTGTGTCAGAAATTATTCCGGGTTAAAAGGATTTTTGCTGGAGAAACTCCGCTCAGGGGATGCCTGAATAAGGCTCCTTTCATGTCTCCAAGATTTTTCCCAGCCAAAGTGGTCCCTATTTATCTACTGTACTTGCAATTTCTTGCTTTCGAACTGCTAGGTTGACAGGAGCTAGGAGAGATGGGTGGTCAAACCATCATGTAATCCCTGGGTCTTGAACTGCCAACTTGCTGACCTTCCAGTTTACAAGATGAGCTTCTTAACCACTGAGCCACCATAGCCCCTACAAATTCTGTGGATTTAAATGAGCTTACTTCAGCCATAGTTTGTCTCTGACCTCCTGTTGGAATTGACTACAATTAAAGTATGTGAAATGCAGTTATCTTCCCTGCACACTTGGTATGTGGAAACATCTTGAGAAAGCACAGTCTATGCTCACTGATAAATAGCCCTCTTCTTACTTAATTAAGAAACTCACACCCAACCACCATCATCCTTTCCGACAGGATTGCCAGATTTTTAGATCCTTCTTTGACTTGTACATCCTCCAGATGTGTCTCTTTAATTTCCCTTCCAACTATGAAAACCTTGGGCACTGTGTTAAAGGAAACAAGTCACACATACCTGGACCAAAACAAAACCAACAACCCTAGCTTCTTACATAGCGGACACAGATCCAGTTCTCACAGATGGAGAAAGCCTGTGTCAGAGTTGCAGCACTTTGTGAGTGCCATAGGAAGTGTACATGTGTGTAGAACAGCTTGGAGAAGTTTGATCCTTTTGCTTTGCTTTTGACCTATAGCAGCAAAATGAACTAACAGTTTTGTAGCATTTTACAGACTGACAACATTTATTTGGATTATAATTGCCAGAAAATACCCCAATCCCCAAGCAAATAAGGGTGCTATCACTTTTATAATAGGAGCAAACTACATAGGTGCTTAATATTTCCATTGAAACAAATGTAACATAAAAAAATTAACTTTGGATGCTTTCATACATGGCTAACTTGCACTTAAACTTCTACTACTTCTTTTTTCCCTTCTACATTCTTCCAGGCATGCATTTCCCCAGGACCTGTACTTATAAAGAGCCCAAAGGGATGGGGAAAGATAAAGCACAAAGAGATTCTCTGACCTTTCCCAGTGCTAATCCACCTTCTCTTGGGGAGATAGGCAAGAAGCGTAATACTATAATACTACATGCACACATCCTGGAGTAAGTGATGGGGAGAATGTGAAGAGGCACCTATCAGTGAACATCCAGTGCCACTCATCTCTCTACTCCCTTTGTTGATGTCAACTTTGGGACAGGCAAAAGCAAAATGCACAAACACACACCATTCCTAAGATAGTAAAGGTAAAGGTAAAGGTCACCTTTGCTCGAAAGCCAGTCATATCCAACTCTAGAGTTTAGCGCTCATCTCTGTTTATAGCCAAAGAGTCATTGCTGTCTGCATCTGCAGATGTTTCCATGGACATGTGGCAGGTATGACTAGACACCGGAGTGCATGGAATGCTGTTTACCTTCCCACCGAAGTGGTACCTATTTATCTACTTGAAATTTCTTGCTTTCAAACTGCTAGGTTGGAGCAGCTGGGACAGAGACAGGTGCTCACTCCGTCGTGCAGTACTCAAGTAGTGTATCAAACTTCAACTTTCCAGTCTTCAAGTTCAGCATCTTAACCACTTGAGCCACCAAAATCTCTTATTCTTATGATAACCACTTTAAAATTTTATTTGGGAGAGCCACCATAGCATAACCTCTCTCCACATTTTTTTGAGGCAGGTGGGCAGCCAAAGTCATCCTAGCCAACCTCAGAGTAGAAGGGAAGTGAACAAAAAGAAAGAGACACAGTTAAAAAAGAGGGTTAAAAAAGAGGGAAGAGGGCCAAGCTTTGGGGGGAGGTTGAATAAAGAGAATATCATTAAGAACAGCTGCCTGAGCTTGTGCAAATATTGACAACAAAAACATTGTAAATCCTTTGTTCCTCTTTGTAGCTGAAGAGCATGGGATTTACCTGTCTTTCACATGAGAACAGAAATGGCATGGGTTTTGTCACTGTTTTTCTCTAGTCTTAATGAAACAAGCCTTATGTTGTTGAGAGAGCAGGGCAAAAGCAAGAAGTTTAGTATTCAATCAGATGCATTTCAGACTGTTTTATGAGTCCAATGTTAATTATAGCCAAAGGTGTCCTTTTACCAGCAGAACAGACATTACCGGCACATCAACTTCTACCTCTCCAGTGCATCTCACTGACTTCTTATTGCCTAAATCAGCTCTGGATGTTTGGAGGGACATGCTAAAGTACCTTATGTGCCAAAGGTTTGAGGAGGAGGAGGAAGCAGAAGAAGAAGAAGAAAAGGAAAAGGAAGAAGAAGAAGAAGAAGAAGGGAAATTCAGGTCATTGAGCACAGAGTACTTATGGAATGGTAGGCTTAAAACAGCATTTGGAACCCTCTAGCTAAACCCATTAAGAGATAAAGCAGAACCTAACATGTGGCAATGGTAACTCATCCATGATTATTGAATCTTGAGTTTTCTAGACCCAAGGGTGGGATGGGGTAGAATAGCTGTCAGTCCCATCATGCAAAACAACCATAATTTTTAAATATGCAGTTTAATAATGTGAAGTTTTATTTCAACACAACATATAATCTGTGTGACTTTTAGAGATATTAGTGGTATTCAGTTTCAGTTTACACCCACGAGACTGCAGAAGTGAAAATCCTAGTGAAACTGTTATAGCATGTTATTGAGTGCAGATAATAAGATATCCTCTAAGTGTGATGGACTACAGCAAGCAAATGGACATTGGACATTCTCAATGATGTGTGTTGTAATCTAGCCTATCTAGAGGGTATGTAATTAAGGAAGGTTGGTTTGTAGGATGTGCCCAAGCCATAAAAGATGGTTTTGTTCCTGTGTGAGGTTTTAGAAAACTACCTGCTTTTGAACACTTCAAAAACAAATCACTTAGAACTGTGGTTCAGAATGCTGTCAGTTTGTATCTTACATTGAATATACTGAAATTGGAAATCTAAAAATTACTATTACTTTTTTTCGTCTCTGTCAGGATTGAATCAACATTGTAGAGGATGGCATATTATTCCCCAAGGGATTGAGCCAGATAGTGGCAGACAAATAAATTAGCAGGTATAGGTGAGCAACATGATATTGATTTTAAAACAAACTGAACTGCTAATAACATTTTCATTCTTATGGTAAGATTGAGAGAAATTGTCAAGTGCAGCTGTTTCTTCTGAGGGAACCCAGGCTGTGAAGTTTTGGGTGAAGAGATGCAAAGATTTTTGTGCAAGAGCAGACTTTCTGTTTAGAAAGTATAAAGAAAATAATGGATAGCCTTATACCCTGGGTTCCTTAGGGAATATTGTTCTGAAAATAGCAGACAGAAGAGAGGTGACTTTAAGTCAGGAGAGTGTAACTTTCGTCATTCTAAGGAGGTCCATTTTGATTCTTGGGTGGGTTGAAGTTTGTACCAATTCCTCTGGACAAAACCAGAAAAGATATGAGGTCAGTTTTGCCCCACCCCCTGGCAGTAATTTCTGGTTTGGAGGGAAAAAAGTAACGTGTGTTTGTGTGTGTTGTTGAAACAATTTCCCATAGATTTCTCCTTTTCTTGCCAAAAATATGGGAAGCCGCGGGGCCTTGGGTGTGCACAGGAACAGCTTTAGAGGGCTATACATCACCCAGGGGCATGTGATTCTAACTCCTAACTTGTGTAACAAGCCTGAAAAGTTTTCAGATATGGTGGCATATATGGAAGAGGATGAGATTTTAATTTCTCTTCCTCATGGATTATTGTGGAGACAATCAGTATGAAAACAAAACAAATCATAAAGGTGTGTACTAGCAAGGAAGCTTTTGAAGAAGCAGAAGGAGAAGAAGTTGAAAAAAGCATGAGGTTTTTGTTTTGTTTGTTTGTTTTTACACTGCCCATCTGACATAATTGGCAGTGTACACAATATATTAAAAAAATAGAAAGAAATACATAGAAAATCCTGACCCGGCCATATAACAAAAAATATGTAAACTATAACAAATTAAAAGCAGGAATTAAGACATAGGCATGAACAGAAGAAGTAATCTAGGAGTAAGATGTTGACAAATGCTGCCTTAAAAAGCTCTGCCTTAACCAATTTATAAAACAAAACGAATGAAGGAGCCTGACAGACATGTGGTGGAAGAGCATTACACGGTGGCAACACTAAGAAGGCACCACTTATTAGAACTATGAGATGGCTATGATAGAAAAATAACTGTTTCATTGCCTACCCCAGTTCATCTATATTTGCTGGCGGTACAACTGAGTGGTTTGTGTATATGACTGTGGTGCCAGAGGTAATTGTAACCACACGAATGAGTGGATGTAACAATCTCTAATAGTAACACTGTAACCTTCTGTATGAGGACGCGAGCTAGTGGCCACCGGGGGCAGTAGCGAGCGCCCAGCTCACATGGTACACATTCCTCAAATGCCTTCAGCTGCGCGAGAAAGATTCCCGCGCTCACCTCACCTGGACAAGAAGGGCGTGACTAAGGATGACATCACATGGACAGTAGCCAATGCCCTGTCGAAGAGCCATATTCAATTGTATAGCCACCGCATAAAAGGAGCTGTTTGTCCGCCATTACCACATGTTCGTACTGTACTCCATGCAATAAAGATGTGTTAGGCTAGTCTACAGCTGCTTCCATTGTCTTGATTCCCAAACACTAAAGGTGAGGAACATGATATTGATTTTAAAACAAACTGAACTGCTAATAACATTTTCATTCTTATGGTAAGATTGAGAGAAATTGTCAAGTGCAGCTGTTTCTTCTGAGGGAACCCAGGCTGTGAAGTTTTGGGTGAAGAGATGCAAAGATTTTTGTGCAATAGCAGACTTTCTGTTTAGAAAGTATAAAGAAAATAATGGATAGCCTTATACCCTGGGTTCCTTAGGGAATGTTGTTCTGAAAATAGCAGACAGAAGAGAGGTGACTTTAAGTCAGGAGAGTGTAACTTTCGTCATTCTAAGGAGGTCCATTTTGATTCTTGTAGGATTGGGGCCGTGAAGCGGCCCTTGAGGTCCCAGAGGAGACTGGTCGAGTAATGACACGAAGCAAGATGGAGCGAAGACCAGTGATTTATTGAGGGAAAATCATCAGTATATATTATGTTCAAGGCTGCGCATGGTAGAATGGTCATCTGACAGAAAATCACATCACCCATTTACCCGGGTTAATTGAGAACCTCTCTTGGGGAAGTTAATTAACTAAGGCAAACACTGACAGGGGAAAACCATTGTTCGAGGCTTACGCCAGAGTAAATATGGCTTCTATTTGCACCAAAGATTAGGCTTGACTGCGAGTGAGTGATTGCCTAATGGGTAACGGAAGTTAGTGATCTGCTTCTCTCAGCAGGATCGCTGGTCAGGTCAGATGTGGGTGAATCAACCCTCTGATTATTAATCCACCACCCCCCACCCACCCCGATTTCCATACTGGCAAGGGCCAGTGACCAGGGGTCTTCCTCGTCCGGTGTAACCTCTGCCAAGGTTTTATGCCAATTGGGCATGCGGAATCCGCAGATTCTTGGGTGGGTTGAAGTTTGTACCAATTCCTCTGGACAAAACCAGAAAAGATATGAGGTCAGTTTTGCCCCACCCCCTGGCAGTAATTTCTGGTTTGGAGGGAAAAAAGTAACGTGTGTTTGTGTGTTGTTGTTGAAACAATTTCCCATAGATTTCTCCTTTTCTTGCCAAAAATATGGGAAGCCGTGGGGCCTTGGGTGTGCACAGGAACAGCTTTAGAGGGCTATACATCACCCAGGGGCATGTGATTCTAACTCCTAACTTGTGTAACAAGCCTGAAAAGTTTTCAGATATGGTGGCATATATGGAAGAGGATGAGATTTTAATTTCTCTTCCTCATGGATTATTGTGGAGACAATCAGTATGAAAACAAAACAAATCATAAAGGTGTGTACTAGCAAGGAAGCTTTTGAAGAAGCAGAAGGAGAAGAAGTTGAAAAAGGCATGAGGTTTTTGTTTTGTTTGTTTTTACACTGCCCATCTGACATAATTGGCAGTGTACACAATATATTAAAAAAATAGAAAGAAATACATAGAAAATCCTGACCCGGCCATATAACAAAAAATATGTAAACTATAACAAATTAAAAGCAGGAATTAACACATAGGCATGAACAGAAGAAGTAATCTAGGAGTAAGATGTTGACAAATGCTGCCTTAAAAAGCTCTGCCTTAACCAATTTATAAAACAAAACGAATAAAGGAGCCTGACAGACATGTGGTGGAAGAGCATTACACGGTGGCAACACTAAGAAGGCACCACTTATTAGAACTATGAGATGGCTATGATAGAAAAATAACTGTTTCATTGCCTACCCCAGTTCATCTATATTTGCTGGCGGTACAACTGAGTGGTTTGTGTATATGACTGTGGTGCCAGAGGCTGGCAAATCAATTCCCCACTGTGCCTCACTGTGTGGCTTTGGGTAAGCTGCACAGACCCAGGGAGCCCCCAGATGAAGGGAAGGGCAAACCATTCCTTGTGTATTCTCTATCTAGAAACTCCTGGAAAGGGTCATCATAAGGTAGACTTACTTGATGGCACATACCGGTAATTACTATTTCATCTGTACTTGCCTGTTACACTCTAAGCGTTTTAAGAGGTAATGCTAACTTCAATACTTCCTACCAGATTGTTTTTCTTATCCAACATGTTTCTGTACCCAGGAAAGAGGAATCCAGGATCAGAGTGAGTGCCTACTTAGGATTGTTTCATATATTTGAGCACAGACAACTGTGGTAAAGGTCTAGCCATGACAGCATAGTACCAGGAAGAAAACAGGCAGGTCTCAAGGCTCTTTGATCCTTTTAAGATAAAAATATTTTCAGAACTAATTGTCAACTGCAACTCATATCTGAGAATGCATTTTTCCCCTGAAGCAGGAAAAATGTCACTGGCGTGAATTTTTTAAAGGTGGATCCCATCTTGCCATGAAGTGACCTGCACACTATGATCTCGGAGCCATCACTCATGGCACACATGAAGCGCAACATGCAGGATTTAACACTGGGACTGCAATGGACCGCTGCAGCCTTGAGGATATGGACAAGGTGCACCTTCACAGCCAGTCCATCTGGCATGGCCTCTTCTACCTCCATAACCATTGGGAATCAGAGTCCTACTTCACTCATTTTGCTCTTGGGCCGAATATGATAGTTTCCAGTGGCATTTCCTCCACTGAGGATGACCATCACCTCACCTAAAGGGGCTCACCCACCCGTAGACTCCCTTTAGGGAGTCTAGTTAGTTAACCGCTGCCTGACATTCGGCGTTGAGTGACTAGCTGTATGGTCTACTCCATTACCATAGCGGGATGTCTGGCCAGACAGCCTTTCAGAAGTAATAAGGAGTAGATATCAAAGATCACTATATAGTGCAAGTTTAAATCAAACAATTGAACTACTCATAGTCAGAATGTGTTCAAGGATATTGTGAAAGCATCATGGCTTTCAAAAATCCTACATTATTTGCCCTGCTATCTTGCTGTTAAAGGTTTGAGGGGCAGATGACAGAAGATAACACAGAGGTTGTAATCTATAATGAAGCAAGATTTAAGAGGCTCACTTTAACTGAGGTTGAGGAGTAATCGGCTGCAATTGCCTGGTGAATGTCAAGAAACACTGCCTGGATATATTTGAAGACCTCTTTTTGGCTGCCCAAGCTGCAATCTAACAACATTTAGTGGGACATAGATCCTTCAGCCTTGCTTTAAATGTGTTGCTTGGAGTGAGGTCAATCTTAAACAGCGTTCTGTGCACTCCCAATGGACAGTTTGAGTAAGGTTTTAGTGGCCTCTTTGAGGATTCCGCGTGCCCGGTTGGGCATCGGTGGCCTCTGGCAGAGGTTAAACCAGTGAGCAGACTCCTGGCCTCTGGCCTTTGTCGGCGAGCAAGGGGGGAGATTAATGGTAGGGATTAATTCGACCGCTTATTGCCTGGCCAGCGATTCTGCGAGAAGCTCATCTCGCTGACCCCAGTTACCCATTAGAGTAAATGACTCATCTCCTACCCGGTGCAAATAAGGGCTATGTTTGCCCCTGCCTAATCCCCGAACAATAGGACTCCTAAGTCCATGTTTGCCCCAGTTAATTAACTTCCCTTTGAGGTGTTCCCCATTAACCCGGGTACGTGGGTGAGGTAACTTTCCTGTCAGATGACAGCCTGCCACCGTTGCTCTTTTTTCTCTATAAATGATGTTGCCTTTTCTCAATAAAGGACTGATCTGATCCTGTTTCCTTGCCTCGTGTCGTTACTTGATCAGTCCTCCTCCGGGCTCCCCGGCCCTCAGTGGCCCTGATTCCTTCATCTGGTGACCCCGACGTGATTTACTCGTGAGTAAAGGGACCCTGGAGAGGTCTACTCGCGAGTAACGATCCACGCGGTCCGGTTCTGCGCTTGAACCGCGACCCGACAGCCCGGAGGACAGCGCGGCACTCTGGTCGGCAGCCAGCCGGACAGAGAGACGGCCGCGGCGAGGCATTCCGAAGAGGCATTCCTACAGCTTGCTCCCAGCTTTCGGGGAGGCTTGCGCAAAGGGAAAAACGCGTTCCGCTCAGGGCAGGCTGTGAGCCCCTGACAGCGCAGAGGCCGCCGAGGGCCCGTGGCAGAAGGTCCACGCTCCGAGGTCTACCCCAGACACCCGACGCCCGAACCTGTTGCCTGCAAAGACGCGTCGATCTCCGTCCTGAGGGGGAAACTCCAGAGGACCATCGCAGGTAATATGGGGACTTGTTCCCATGGACCAAGTCCGTCCGCTAGCCAAAGAACTCGTGAGGAAGAGTTCAGAATCCTGGCCAGGGTATTTCAGTTACGATTTCACAGCAGGGAACTAGCGAGACTTTTGGCGTACCTCAGGGAACACTGCCTACTTTACCCAGAAGTAGGTACGTTAACCCTGCAGCTCTGGGATCAGATAGGAGACTGCATTCAGCAACCCCCCAAAGCTCCAGGAGGGATAGTTCGTACTTGGAGGAAGTGTAGGAAACTCTTAGAACAGATCGAACCAGTCCGGATAGAGGCCAATGAACCCCCGTTAGAGAAGTCATCAGGCAGGCCAGTCGAGCCGACTGCGCCCACGGCACTCTGTCCGTCATTTAGCTATCAGCATAGTAACGTAGGGAGCCTTCCCGCGGTGACAGCTGCAGACGTCACCGAAGGAATGCAAGGAATGAGAAACGCAGGCGCTTCTCTGACAGCTCCAAGCTCCCTAGTCGTGAAGAGTGCCCTTCAGCGCACAGCAGAGATAGAACTCAAAAAGGGGGAATTGTCAGCGGAGGAACTAGCTGAGCTTAGACAGATATGTCCAATCCGAATGGAGATGGACGCGCTCACGGGCGCCCAACAAATCGTTCATTCCCCAGTCCCGTACAAGCTCCTCATGGCCTTGCGGAAAGCAATCTCAGAGACAGGGCTCCAAAGTCGTTTTACCAGGGGCACGCTTCAGCAGGCGTGCGAAACCACCATGTGGATTCCCCATGACTGGAAGGCCGTCATGAGGATGATGCTAACCCCTAGCCAGTACATGATCTGGGACAGTGAGTATCGGCTCGAGGCTCAGGCCAGAGCCGCCAGGATGGGAGGCGCAGTAATCGCTGAACAGCTATATGGTTCAGGTGCCTTTGAATCCATCCAGGCACAGATCGCCTTGCCTCTAGCCACCCTAGAGATGTCGGCCGAAGCCGCCTATAGGGCATACTTCAAGGTCCCAGCGACTGGCAAAACGGCCAAAAATTACACTGCGATCAAGCAGGGAGCCCAGGAGCCCTACATGGACTTCATCAATCGCTTGGAAGAAGCAATCACCAGGCAGATTGATAATGAGCAAGCCCAGCAAGAGCTCATGATTAAGCTAGCCAAGGACAATGCCAATTTGGACTGCCGTAAAGTTTTGCAGTCGCTAGGCAATCGTCCTGACTTGACCTTAACGGACATGATCCGAGCATGTGCTGACGTTGGCACAGATTCCTACAAAATGGGTCTGCTAGCGGCAGCCGTGCAAGGGGGCAGAAGATCTCATCCTAATGGAGGAAAGACCAAAGGGGCATGTCACACTTGTGGCAAGGTCGGCCACTTCGCTAGGGAGTGCCGATCCAAGGGAGGCGGACAAAAGTCCGGCCATTCCAAGGCTCCGAACACCCTCTGTCCGAAGTGCAAGAGAGGCTATCATTGGGCCAGGTTTTGTCCGAGTTCGGGAAACCGGAATCCGGGCACGTCTCTGGCCCCAGTCCAAACAGAGGCTTCCCTCACCCAGATCCAGAACTCCCCAGAGCTAGACTAGATTCTAGGCACATTCCAGGCACTGCGAGGGCACAGGCCAGCCCCAAGGGTAGTACAGGGCTAGAATTGACTTGCCAGGCAGACGTTACATGCGACCTGCCAGGCACAGTCTATCTGGTCGATTCCCAGTACATGGGTCCCCTGCCCAGAGGCTTTTTAGGTTTAGTTTTGCCCCATAGTGTAGCTGGTGCACGTGGAATTTTCATAATTCCAGGAGTCATCGACTCAAATTTTTCAGGCGTTCTTCAGGTGCAACTCTGGACCCACCTGCCCCAAACAATTCATAAGGGAGACACCTTAGCGCAACTGATCATGGTTCCTTGTCACTCGTCAGCAGGCAGCCAGGGAAGGCTCAGTGACAGCGCAAGTGAGGCAGTGCAAGGATACCAGGTCTTAGCGACAGTGGAGACCAACATTGAGTGGAAGCAGCGCCCTGTTATCGAGGTATTTTTGAACAAAAGAGTGTTCTCAGGGTTACTCGATACCGGAGCGGATGTGAGCGTGGTAAGCAGGAGTCAGTGGCCCAGAGAGTGGGCCATTGAGCCGGTCTCCGATGTGTGGGGGGTAGGTGGAGTTCAGGAAGCGTTTAGGAGCAGAGAGTGGGTGGAAGTCACAATCCCAAAGGCTGAGGGCACGGCGGTAATTCGGCCGCACATTCTTGACGTGCACGTCAACCTTTGGGGGCGAGACATTCTCGAGCAGTACGGTGCCACCCTTACCTTCGGGTAATGGCGCTGCCACTTAAATGGCTCACCGATACTCCGGTCTGGGTAGAACAATGGCCGGTAGTGGGAGAGAAATTAGTTGCTCTCAAGCAGCTAGTGAAAGAACAGCTAGACGCAGGACATATAGAGCAGTCCACGAGTCCCTGGAACTCGCCAATTTTTGTTATTAAGAAGAAGTCGGGGAAGTGGCGACTCCTCCACGATCTCAGAGAGATCAATAAATGTATTCAGCCGATGGGTCCGCTTCAATGCGGCATCCCTAATCCTAACATGATTCCCGAGGGGTGGGAGATTCTTGTCGTAGATCTCAAGGATTGCTTTTATACAATCCCCTTAGACCCCAGGGACCGGGAGAGGTTTGCCTTTACGGTGCCGGTCGTGAACCACAGTGAGCCCACGCTCCGTTACGCGTGGAAATTTTTGCCACAGGGCATGCTCAATTCGCCCACCCTGTGCCAAATTTACGTTCACGACGCGCTGGCAAGGTTTCGACACCTCTACCCACAAGCCATAGTTTGTCACTTTATGGATGATATTTTAGTAGCGTTGCCACAGCTTGGCAGCACAGTGTTTTCAGACCTCCAGGCCAGCCTGGGGGACAAAGGCTTACTCATTGCCCCTGAGAAAGTGCAGAGAACCGAGCCCTTCTCATACTTGGGCCATCGGCTTCTCCGCTCTTTTGCAGCGCCAGTTTTGCCTCAGATAAATCTACAGGACTCAGTCACCCTCGTAGAACTACAGCAGATTTTAGGAAACATTAATTGGGCCAGACCGTACTTCCGATTGGATACGGATCTTCTAAAACCGCTCTTCTCGCTGCTAACTTCAGGTAAGCAGCCGGCAGACCGGATAAAAATCTCTCGAGACGCGCGCTTGGCGCTCGAGAAAGTGAACCAAGTTCTCAGCCAGAGGTGGGTGGATAGGATCGCCCAGGGGCCATATGCCCCGATCCTGAATTTGTACATCGTACGATCAGGATCCATGTTCACTGGGGCGCTAGGAGTAGACTCAGAGAAGGGGGCGAAAATTGTGGAATGGGTCTACTTGCCTAATACATCTTCACGGAACATCGTCCCGCCCCAAGAGCTAGTTTCCGCGGTGATTTACCGCGGCAGGCTGAGAGCTAGGGACATTTCAGGAAATGATTTGGCCAAAATTGTGGTTCCGTTCACCAAGGAACAAATTCACCAGTTAATGCAGCTAGGTGACTCGCTTCCGATAGCTCTGGAAGGCTTCACTGGGAGTTTAGCATATCACTTGCCCAAAGACCCCAGACTCGTTTCACTTCAGACAGGAACAGTCAGCTTGTTCGAATTGCTCTCGCTGGTCCCGCTCCAGGGAGCCAGAACAGTTTTCTCTGATGGCGGTCGCACCTATGGTGTTCTGACCTGGCAGGAGGGCGAAGCTTGGCACACGCTGCTAACTCTTCCACAGAAGTCCGCTCAGCGGGCAGAGTTGGCAGCCGTGAACCTTGCCTTGCGCACCTTCGCCAAAGAACGGTTAAATATCATTACTGACAGTCTGTATGTAAGGAATTTGCTCCACAGTCTACCGGGAGCTTACATTACTCCTGCGATAGACAAAAATTTGCTTAGTCTGTTTCTCACCGCTCAATTTCATTTGCGAAACCGCACGGAGCCGCTCTATATTGCCCATATTCGAAGTCACCAAGACCTACCGGGTCCGATTTCCGCGGGCAATAGCAGAGCGGACGCGGCCGCAAAGGAAATTCAGCAACGTTCAGTTTTGGGAGTTTTTACTACTCCAATCCAAAGTCATGCCTTTTTCCATCAAAATGCCAAGGCGCTCGCCAGACAGTTCAATCTGCCATTTTCTCAAGCCCAAGGCATAGTTCGCTCTTGCCAGCATTGTGCAGGGGCACCGGGGGGGCCCTCGTGGGGGGGTCAACCCACGAGGGACAGAGGCCAATCAGGTGTGGCAGATGGATGTCACACATGTGCCGCAGTTTGGCAGGTGGCAATACATGCATGTCTGCATAGACACGTTTTCACAGTTCGTTTGGGCTACGGCGCAGAAAGGGGAAACTGCGACCCACGTGGAGCAGCACCTCCTTTCCTGCATAGCTGCCATGGGCAAACCACGGCACGTGAAAACGGACAACGCGCCATCCTACAGCTCTAGGCAACTGGCCGCCTTCATGGCCACATGGGACATCAAGCATACATTTGGGATTCCCTACAATCCGCAAGGGCAAGCGATTGTAGAGCGGGTCAATCGGACGCTAAAGTCCTATATTGACAAACAAACAGAAAGGGGGAGCCACCAGCCCTCCCCAAGTCACAGGGAGAAGCTCAGTTCTGTCTCAACAAGGTATTGTTCACTTACAATCACCTTAATGTTTTTTCGGATTGTACGCCGCAGGAGAGGCATTTCCGCCGTTCGGAAGCTCTCCCGCGACCTATGGTCCGGTACCGAGTGCCACCAGACCCTTCTTGGAGGGGCCCGGTGCCGCTCATAACCTGGGGAAGAGGGTATGCTGCAGTTATGTCTCCTACAGGTGTCGTTTGGATCCCAGCCCGGTGCGTCAAGCCCCACTTGGAACCGCATGGCGTGGAACCAGGCCGGCCCGAGTCCGATCCCGGAGATGGAGGACCTCACTCTGATCGAGGAGACCCACCAGGAGAAGCGGCGGCTGCGGACCCAAGCGCAGAGGATCACCTGGGGGATGGTCAAGACCCTTTGCTGTGAGGCCCGGGACGCCCTCCAACGCGAGGGGAAGGAGCCGACACCGGAGAACTTCATTGCAGCAGTCTTTGCCCAGATTCACATCAATTCTGTGATCTACACCATCATCCTGGCCCTCTCCCTGCTTTTGGGGGGAGGCGTTCAGGCTATTCCAATCCAGGCCGACGGCTTGCCGCCTGGTGAAGATCTTTCTGCACGAATGCAGTACAACTTGTGGGAAAGGTTGGCGGGTCTCGTCAACCAGTCCGATTTTTGCCTGAAGCAGGACATTGGTTCTGCCTCGATCCTCAGCACCTGTCTCATCCCCGTGTGCCACACTCTGGACGCGCGCACCAAGGATGGCGACTGGTTGTTGAAGGCGTTCTTTGGCCCACACACTCCCACCACCTTCTCAGCATACGCACGCTGGGGGGGATTGCGACTTACACCAACCTTGCCGGCTGACGCAGCCACTCTTCATACCCCTCGAGTGGCGGTCAGCCCGGACGCTGCTTGTACCCGAATGACCGGCTGCACCTCAGGCGGTCCGACTCGGCGCCGCTGCCTTGACCCCGGCAGCGGCAACTGGACTTGTAATAAACCAGAAACACTCATTTCGCTGTACGCTCATGTCACCCTACCTTCAGGGTGGTTTTTCACCTGCAACCAGTTCACATGGAACTATATCCCTGCAAATCTGTCGGACTCAATGTGTTGTCTCAGCCGTTTGACACTGTTACTTCCTACGAAGGACATGATTGCCCCAAGTGCAAATGACACGAATGTACCAAATGCTGATGTTTCCCCACTCATACGGCACACACGCACAACCCAGTTAGACAGCTCTTGTGACAGCAGCTTTAGGGTAATGAGTCCCGCTGAGTATGTATCACTAGCAGTCAGCCTTGTCGGCGTGCCAGGCTTGGCCGTCGGCAACGCACGGAGGATTGGCCGCTTGGCTTGCGGCTTGGCTAAAGCCATTAACCACACCTCCATAGCGATAGCGCTCCTCAATCAGGAGCAGGCGGAACTCCGCCGTGCCGTTCTCGACAATCGAGCGGCTATTGACTACCTCCTCTTGCTGCACCACCTGGGCTGCGAATCTTTTCATGGAATGTGTTGTTTCAATCTCACTGATAACTCCCGCAAGATCCAAAGCCAGATCACGGATCGCCACACCATAGTTGCAGGCATTACAGAAGGCTCCGCGTGGGGAGCTTGGTGGAGTTCCCTGTGGAATTGGCTGTGGTCATGGATCCCCTGGGGGTGGCTGCAAACGGTGCTTAAGGTAGTGGTGGGGATAGTCATACTAGGCATCACGATTTGTTGCCTTGCTCAGTGCATTCCCCCGCTGATCTCTAAGTGCCGCCCCAAAGAGAAACTCCGTGACGTCACTCACGCCCAACAGCTGATGCCGCTTTTGCGCGGGATCGCCAGCCAGGCTCTTAAATTAAACAGAAAGGGGAGATGAGGATTCCGCGTGCCCGGTTGGGCATCGGTGGCCTCTGGCAGAGGTTAAACCAGTGAGCAGACTCCTGGCCTCTGGCCTTTGTCGGCGAGCAAGGGGGGAGATTAATGGTAGGGATTAATTCGACCGCTTATTGCCTGGCCAGCGATTCTGCGAGAAGCTCATCTCGCTGACCCCAGTTACCCATTAGAGTAAATGACTCATCTCCTACCCGGTGCAAATAAGGGCTATGTTTGCCCCTGCCTAATCCCCGAACAATAGGACTCCTAAGTCCATGTTTGCCCCAGTTAATTAACTTCCCTTTGAGGTGTTCCTCATTAACCCGGGTACGTGGGTGAGGTAACTTTCCTGTCAGATGACAGCCTGCCACCGTTGCTCTTTTTTCCCTATAAATGATGTTGCCTTTTCTCAATAAAGGACTGATCTGATCCTGTTTCCTTGCCTCGTGTCGTTACTTGATCAGTCCTCCTCCGGGCTCCCCGGCCCTCAGTGGCCCTGATTCCTTCACCTCTTGCCATTATGTATTGAGGGGGGTTTAGGAGCTTGTTCGGATTTGCCTGTTAGAGCACCTGGGGGTCCTTTTCAAGCCCACAATTTAGGCTCAGTCCCAGGTCCTTCATCAGAGTATTTCGTTAGCCAGAGTAGCTGTCTAGATCCCCATATCCCTCAACCCCATGTGGATTTGGACTCTGGGAGAATCCTGGCTGAGGGATCAAGTGTCTCTCCCTCTTGCACTGCATATCCAGATCCTAACATCTTGCAAGACCCTCAGATTTTAAGGAACTGACTAAGTAGTCTGGATTGCTTCAGCGCAGGGGGGTCGGTGGCAGAGTCCCTCAGGCGTTAGGAGCAGGGCATGGGCTACTAACTGTGGATTTAAGCCCATCCGCCTGGAGGGCCAGTGGCAATGGCCTGACCGGTGTCGACATTGGTCTTTGGGCTGCAGAGCTGTCTCCAGCCACCAGAGGACCAGTGGCAGAGGTCCAAATGAGGGACAGTGCCAGTGATAGGACACCGGCCATGGACCTGTAGCTGGGTGACCCAACACGCCCCCAACATTGCCGCTTCCGCTGCTGCTGCCACTGTTGGGGCCAGACCCAGCCTTGCTTCCCCAACAAGGGGAAAGTGCTTCCAGCTGGGCAACCTGCAGCGGCTACAAAGGGGCAGATTCCACCACCTCCAGGGTCAGCCTTGCCACGAGCCATGGGCCTGCAGCTGGGTGGCCCAACACGCCACCAACACCGCCGCTTCTGCGGCAGCCGCTGCTGTCGAAGCCGGACCGAGTCTTGCTTCCCCAACAAGGGGAAAGTGCTTCCAGCTGGGCAACCCACAGTGGCTACAAAGGAGCGGATTGCACCACCACCAGAGTCAGCCTCGCCACCAGCCATGGACCTGCAGCTGCACAGCCCAATATGCACCCAGCGTCACCAATTTGCGGCCGCTGCCGGACCTGGACCCAGCCTTGCTTCCCCAATGAGGCGGCACCTGAGGCTGTTTCATGGCTCAATGGCCATACCAATAGCCACATCTCCAGGTTTTGGGGTTTTTACATGGGGAGGGGAGGGAGAGAGGGGGGAGGGAGAGAGCGCCAGCCTCACCAGCTGGGAAGGTGGGGCAGCGCTCTGTCTGATATAGGCAGGGAGATTCCTGGGGCCCAAATTGTAGTTGTGATGGGCATGGGGCGATATGGCAGGAACCAAGGGGCGGGCCGCACCTGGGGAACATGGGACCGATGCTTGTGATCTGTCCCTCATTCTGGCTCCTTGGTTACACCTCTAGGTCCTGAGAAGCTGATCCAGAGTGACCCCACCCTTAGGCTGCTGCTGATGAATGCCAGGTCAGTCTGCAACAAGGCCCCCCTGATCCAAGATTCTATTCAGGAGGGGCGGGCTGACCTGGCATGCATCACCGAAACCTGGCTGAGACCAGAGGATGGTGTACCTCTGTCAGAAATATGTCCAGCCGGGTTCGGTATTTGGCATCAGCCTAGGGAGGAGAGGAAGGGCAGTGGCGTCGCCATTGTAGCCAGGGAGTCTCTGGGAGTTGCTAGAGCTGCTGCTCCACAAGTTCCAGGTTGTGAGGCCCTGCTCCTGCAGTTGGGCCCTAAGGGTCAGTTGGGAGTCTTACTCCTGTACCTGCCCCCTTGCAGGGTAAGGGACTCCCTGCCTGAGCTCCTCGAGGCTGTCTCAGTGTTGGCATTGGAGTTCCCTAGGCTGATGGTCCTGGGGGACTTCAATTTGCCTTCACTGGGGACTGGCTCTGAGGTCACACAGGAGTTCATGGCTTCCATGGCAGTCATGGGCCTGACTCAGATAATTCAGGGCCCGACCAGGGGCAGTGGCCACACGCCGGATTTAACTTTTTTGTCAGAGCGGTGGCTGAGTGATCTGATATTACAGAAATTAGACATAACACCTGTGCCATGGTCAGATCACTTTCTGGTGACTCTAGACTTTCTGGGAGCGACGTTTCACCGTAGGGAGGCAGGGCCTGTTAAGCTAGCCCACCCCCGGCGACTAATGGATCCTGATGGATTCCAGTTGGAACTGGGGGATTTTCCTCTGGATTGGTTAAGCGATTCACCTGAGGCGCTGGTTGACCTGTGGAACAGGAAGATGATGGCAGCCTTGGATGAAATCATGCCACTACAGCCTCTCTGTGCCCATGGGGCTAGGTCATCCCCGTGGTTCACTGAAGAACTGCGGGAGCTCAAACGGTTGAAGAGATGTTGAGAGCGCCGCTGGGGGGGAGACTCGGATTGAGTCTGACTGGACACTGGTTAGAACCGCTATTAGGGCCTACCTGATGGTGATAAGGGTGGTGAAGCAGCAATATTTTACCACCCTTATTGCATCCGCGGATAATCGCCCAGCCACCCTGTTCCGGGTGACCAGGTCTCTCCTCGGTAGAGGGGGGGCTGGTGCCTGGTTGGCAGGGTTCAGCTGAGGTTTTCGCTGATTACCTAATGGATAAAATCACTCAGATTCGCTCAGGACTGAACCTCGGCATGGATGGGGAGAGTCAGGAGGGGACCGGACCACAGTCTTGCCATGTCATCTGGGAACAGTTTGATCCAGTTGTCCCTGATGAAGTGGACAGGCTCCTTGCAGCTGTTCACACTACTACCTGCCCTTTAGATCCCTGTCCTGCTGGCTTGGTGAAAGCATCTAAGGCAATGACACGCAGCTGGGTCGGGGCGATAATTAATTTATCTTTACGGGAGGGGGTATTTCCTGCACCTTTAAAACATGCTTTGGTGCGCCCCCTCCTAAAAAACCTGCTCTCGACCCAACAATTCCAGCTAATTATAGGCCGGTCTCCAACCTTCCCTTTTTGGGGAAGGTATTGGATGGAGAAGGAGGTGGTGCGGCAGTTGCGGGGGGTCCTGGATGAAGCGGATTGTCTGGACCTCTTTCAGTCAGGGTTCAGGCCAGGACATGGTACGGAGACGGCATTGGTCGCACTGATGGATGATCTCAGGCGAGAAAGGGATGGAGGCCATCCGACCATCCTTGCTCTCCTTGACCTCTCAGCGGCTTTCGATACCGTCGACCATGGTATCCTTCTGGAACGGCTCCGAGGATTGGGGATCCAGGGCACTGTGTTGTCCTGGTTTTCCTCATTCCTGAAGGGCCGTACCCAGTCGGTGTGGTTGGAGAGTGAGACGTCCAGCCCTAAGCCACTCCAATATGGGGTGCCTCAGGGCTCGGTGCTGTCTCCTCTCCTATTTAATATCTACATGAAACCACTGGGTGAGATCATCCGTTGCCACAGGGCGTGGTACCATCAGTACGCAGATGACACCCAAGTGTACATCTCGTCTCGTGGTGATCCCAGTGATGCTGTCAAAGTCCTGTCCGAGTGCCTGGTGGCTGGATGGGGGACAACGGATTACAACTGAACCCTGGCAAGACTGAGTGGCTATGGATTAGGGGCCCGGTGTTATCTTGGGAGCTACCATCGTTGGTTTTGGATGGGGCTAGTCTGCCCCAGACAGATCCGGTGCGCAACTTGGGGGTCCTCCTGGACTCATGACTGCTACTTGAAGATCAGGTGGCGGCCGTGGCCAGGAGGGCTTTTGCCCAACTTTGGGTGATTCACCAGTTGCGCCCACTCCTAGACCAGGACTCCTTACTCGTGGTCACTCATGCTCTGGTCACCTCTAGACTAGATTATTGCAATGCGCTCTACATGGGGCTGCCCTTGATGACCATCCGGAGGCTGCAGATGGTCCAGAATGCGGCTGCTCAGGTGGTGTTAATGGGATGTGGGTGTTATGCTTGCGCCTCACCACTGCTTTGGGAGCTGCATTGGCTTCCAATTTGCCTCCGGGTGCAATTCAAGGTGCTGGTCATTATCTTTAAAGCCCTACATGGTAGTGGACCAGGATACCTAAGAGACCACATCACCCAAAGAACGTCTGTCCGTCCAACCAGAGCGGACCGGAGGGGCTCTCTGCTTGTACCATCTGCTAGATGGGCCTGTCTCTCTAGCACACAAAGGAGGGCCTTCTCTGTGTCCACTCCAGCCTTGTGGAATCTCCTGCCAGTGGAACTAAGGCTGCAGATGGAATTGCTGCCCTTCAGGAAAGATCTGAAAACATGGCTGGCGGGGCAGGTGTGGGATCCTGAAGATGTTGTGACCCCCACCTGCTGGTTGGTTTAATATAAAAGTAATCTTCCACTTTTTAATGTGTGGGTGTTTTAGCGGGGTAATTTGTTTTAATGGGGTTGTTCTTGTTTTAAGAAGTTTAAGATTGTATTCTGCCCAGAGTCTCTGTGAGTTGGGCGGCTATATAAACATGAATATAAAAAAAATAAAATTGGGCAGGAATTGGGAATTGGTCAGGAAGGGGAGCATCAGTAATTAAAACAGGGGAAAATTGGGGTGATCCAAATAACTGTCTGGACTCTACTCGTTAAAATGAGAGATAAAATGATCACACTGAAGATAAGAACCTATTAAGCATGACCCAGACTGGTCCAAACTACCCCATCTGGCCAGGCCCACATTTGGGTACACTGAATATGCTTAGCCACATGAGGGGAATCCTACAAGGTATGAACGTGAGTGGAGGCTTCACGGCTGAGGAATGGGTATGGATTCTATGCCCTCTCATTCAGTTCACGAGGCTTCCTTGTATGACCAGCCCAAACTATTTGCAGTCAGAGGCAAGTGAGATAAAATGGTGCCCCTCCAGTTTCCAGGTACATGTGCCAGCCAGACTGGTGGTTGTATCTTCGTCAACACTTTCAGTGGAACTGCATCTCTAACCATCCCTTGCTACAGCAGACCAATTTAGGGGTACAGGACATGCAGATTTTTCCTGTCAATTCTTTCCTGCCATCTCCATCATCTGCTAAGGCCACTTGTGAGCCACTTTGGGAGAAAGAGAGCATACAATCAATTAAGCAAATATATAAATAAATAAATATGAGTGTACTTTCAAAATTGCCTTGAGTTGTCTGATAATGTGCCCTCCCCATATTATTTAGTATTAAGAAATCAAGAGTATTTCATATTCAAGAACTCTGTTGGGTGAAGAAGATCCCCAAGGTACTAAAAGATGGATCTGTTGTCCCTTTGATATTTGGTTCTTCTTATGAGACATCACTTCCTCTCTCTTTTTATTGAAGGGAATAGCTTGGTCATCCATCCTGAGGAGCTTAAGCTCAGCGTCCACAAAGTAGACATCTAGATGCAAGGGGACCAGGCAGTACCTAAATGGGGCAAGTTAGCATCTCTGTTGCTCTACTGGACAGCTAACTCACGTGGTACTTACAGCATCATACAGCCACATGTCTTCACGCTTTACTGGGTTATGGAATTACCATGACCAATTAATCATGACTTGGATTAAAGAAATTACCAGGCAATAATCCATATCAAGGAAACAATTAGACAAGGAAAACAGGCAGCCAGAGAGAAATTAGAAAATAACTGGGAAGAATTTATATGTCCGTCTTGGAGTGGATCTAAGAAATGCATGGCTTGAGGGGTTTGAGAAGAATCCTCCTCAACTCAATGTTCTGAGCATCCGTCTGCCCACACAAAATGAGGAAGCCATAAAGCAGCACCTGACCACTAGTTGACAAGCGGAGGAGACTCTAACATGCATGAAGCCTAGTTATTTATAACCGGAATGCTGCTGCCAGAGTCTTGGGGTTATTTGTTTGATATAATCATAAAAGCAACAATTTTAAACAGCAAGACAACCTATTTTTACTTCAGGTCAATGCCTGTACAGAATGGGCAAGTATACCCACAGTCTCAGTGTCACATGTATAGGTATGAAAGACTGTGGGACTGACCTAAATACAGCCTGGAGAAAAGCGGACTCAGTGACAGTTGCAGGATGGGCTCCGATGCGAGTCATAACTCACAGCCAGTCTCACTCCAAAGGCTGGATCCACTCACAAAGAGTCATGAGTTAGAGTTGTCAGTATCTTTTCTTTTTAGGAAAGTGTACACTTGTATCCATCACTGTGCAGCTAAATATTCAAATGGTTGTTGCACATGTACTATTAAGTGCAGTCTGACATGTCCACACCTGAGGATTATCATTGGTTGAGCCCCAGTAGCAAGTCACAACAGGAGCAGGCCCACTGAATCAGTGGGAAAATCAATAACTCAACACTCATGTAAGTTCCATCGATTCAGTGAGCCTACTCTAGTTGTGACCTGCTATTGGATTTCAGCCACTGTTTATTGTAGTTGTGCATGTTACTAGCATTATTTTCTTGCAGTGGAAATATGAATTTTCATGCCAAGGAAAAGTTTTCTTATGAAGAAAAACTACACAAAACATTTTCTGTATTGTAACAAAAACTGAAGAAACATACTATACTTTCTAAGGTCTTTTTTTCGGTCACACCTATAGGACAGTTGCTGAAATCCTTAGTTGCAGAAAACATAATGTGGTTTCTGTGTGAAGTTCTCTCTTCTGTTCAGAAAGAAGTCATAAAATGGTGCCCAAAGATGTTTAAGAATCTAAAAGTCATTGCAGGATGGGCTCCGATGCAAGTCATAACTCACAGCCAGTCTCACTCCAAAGGCCGGATCCACTCACAAAGAGTCATAAGTTAGAGTTGCATGTCATTGCTATTTTATGCTGCTAATTGTTTAGAATATTGTGCTTTTTTTGCTCCATGGTACTCACAATCTAGCTGTTCGAAAGCAATAAATTGCAATTAGATAAATAGGTACAACTTTGGTGGGAAGGTAAACAGCGTTCCGTGCACTCCAGTGTCTAGTCATGCCTGCCACATGTCCTCGGAAAGGTCTGCAAGACACAGACAGTGTTGGTTTTTTGGCTATAAATAGAGATGAGCACTGAACCCTAGAGTTGGATACGGCTGGCTTTCGAGCAAGTGTGACCTTTACCTTTACCTTACTCACAATTGCAACAATATTTTCCCAGTTATCCATGTTAAAGGCAAATTTATTTTTTATCTGCCCATGACAAAGAAAACATTATTTTACAAAATGCAATGAGCTTTACAATAAACATACGCACATACTTTCTTCTTCTTCTTCTTCTTCTTCTTCTTCTTCTTCTTCTTCTTCTTCTTCTTCTTCTTCTTCTTCTTCTTCTTCTTCTTCTTCTTCTTCTTCTTCTTCTTCTTCTTCTTCTTCTTCTTCTTCTTCTTCTTCTTCTTCTTCTTCTTCTTCTTCTTCTTCTTCTTCTTCTTCTTCTTCTTCTTCTTCTTCTTCTTCTTCTTCTTCTTCTTCTTCTTCTTCTTCTTCTTCTTCTTCTTCTTCTTCTTCTTCTTCTTCTTCTTCTTCTTCTTCTTCTTCTTTGCTGTTTCAATCGTGACCCCCCTCCCCCTTTTGGGTGCTTTTTCTGTTCTAATACAGCTTCTAATTATTTCCAGAAAAATCTCTTAAGATTTGGAGATTCTATACCCGTGGTGGTTAACCTTGGCACTCCAGATGTTCTTGGACTTCAATTCCCAGAAGCCCAAGTACCCTGGAATCCACATGAATGGGTTTACTGCAATTCATCTGGCCCGCATTGCCCTTGTCGCTCCCGGAAGCGGAAGTAAAATGCGCCCGTACGGAAAGAATACGGGCGTGTTTTACTTCCGCTTCCAGGAGTGATGAGGGCAGTGTGGGCCAGATGAATCACAGTAAACCCATTTGTGTGGATTCACAGGGGGGTTGGGCTTCTGGGAACTGAAGTCCAAGAACATCTGGAGTGCCAAGGTTCACCATCACGGTTCTATACTGTGTTATATCCAACATACAGCAACCTTAGTAGGATTTTCAAGGTAAATGAGATCTTTAAGGAGAGTTTTTCCCCCATCCACTTTCTCTAGGATGGACCTGAGCACATGGCACTAAATGCTTTTCCTGCCTGCCTATGTTTCCTGGCTCTACCTCTTACAGGTAACTGATTAAAGGCAGGAGCCCGGCCTTAGGTACTTAGAGCCACACTTGGAGTCTCAAGAA
Organism: Bradypodion ventrale; assembly: GCA_035047345.1. Lineage (NCBI taxonomy): Eukaryota > Metazoa > Chordata > Lepidosauria > Squamata > Chamaeleonidae > Bradypodion > Bradypodion ventrale. The sequence continues at coordinate 184,715,597 of JAWDJE010000001.1, read as the reverse complement.
GAGTCTGGGGGTCATGAAGATGCAGATGTGAAGCTTCCATTAGAACTCCAAGAGGACCCTTGTTCTAAGACGTCTCCTCTGGGTTTGGTTAGATCAAATGTTGATGAAGATAACCGCTCATGAACAGCAGCAGGGACTGAAGGTGACTCTGGCAGAGGAGGTTAACAGCAGTGACAGCTAAAACTAACGTTTGTAAGTACTGTGTAGCAGGTGGCAATAGTAAACCCCTGTTGAACTTAAAAAGAAAACTCCATTATAATGAGAAATACCAAAATGAAACAAAGCTAATGCCAAAAGGTGAAAACCAACAGGAAAGCACACTATCTGACCTGGGGAAAATAAAAAGAAGGTGGAAACAGTATACTGAAGACATATGCAAAAAGAGATAAACGGACAACAGACTCCTTTGAAGTTGTATCCTATGATAAAAAATTGCTGTTCTAGAAAGTGAAGTGAAAGCTGATCTGAAAGTACTAGGAAGAAAGACCTCTGGAAAAGACAATAATGTTGGGAGGGTGGAAAGCACCAGGAAAAGAGGTAGGTCAGACATGAGATAGATTGACTCCATGTGGGACTCCACAGGCTTGGGTTTGCAGGAGCTGAGCAGGGTTGTTGAGGACAGGACATTTTGAAGATCTCTCATTCATAGGGTTGCCATAACTCGGAGGCAACTTGACAGAAGATAACAAATGATTTTCTATAGCACATTGTGGGTTCAATCCGCGATCTCCTACATCCTACTCCGTCACTCTACCCACTACACCACTAGACCACTTTCAACTGTGGAGCATTATGACGATACACTGTAAAAATGTGAGGAAGGAGAAAGTACTAACTTCTTTCCTTCCTCACTCATTTCAGTCACAAGAGTGATATTTTGAAGAGAAGAATTGTGCTTGTGTCAAGATGTGTTATGTTGCTCCGACAAAACAAATCACTAGCTTTCTACAAGTTGAAAGAATGGATTTAGTTTTAAGTAGTTATGGCTGTAGTATTTCTTGGCTGTAAGACTTTTGGATATTTTCACAACTCTGAAATATTTTGTGCTTAAAGAACATAGAAACAACGCCCAGAAAAACACCCAGAAAAACACCCAGAAATGCATGACAAATGCATGCACCGCTGCTGCTGCTGCCACCACCACTGGGAAGAAACATGTGACCTACCCCTCAGCTGACTGAGTGGGCATGATCAGGCCCCTGGAAGAAAATGGTTGGGAACCCCTGCTTTATTGGGATAAATCCCAGGAACAGAAAACCATTTGCAGCGAAATATCAAAGTAATGCAAATTGTCAATGATCTAAAGCGTACTTTAATGCGCAAGTAGACCCAAAGCCTTTTCCAGATAAATTGGCTTTTCCAAGCTTCCTCAGGAATCTATGCACATAAAAACATATACATATCATAACCATACAATATCTACACCAATATACAATATTACATATATATACATCATATATACAACAGGGAAATGCATTTAAAGTAAATTACCTGCTTGCAATGTAGATATAGTTTCTTCAAGGTATTATAATTTTAATGAAAATTAAATTTTATTCGCGTCTGAACCTCAATGAAAATTCTACAGTGCTCCTCGACGTCAAAGAACCATCTCACTCACACCTTGTTTTATAATCAATACTAACCCACAGCAGCTGTATCTCATAAAGAAACACATATTGTAACCTAGAAATTTCTTAAAGGAAACACGACAAGTCCAAATCTATGTAGAGTCCATGTGGATGAACAGTATTGAAACAATAAATGAAATGTGCTTCTCTGCGGCGTAATCTAAGTTCTATATCTATCGCTTCATATCAAGAGGATTTGACAGTTTCAAGGACAGCGAACCTCAAATCTTTATCACTATGTTGCTTCTCCAGAAAATGACTGACCATGGGTGCAGTGATGTCTCCTTTCCTAATTCTAGATCTATGTTCCCCCACCCTGGTTTTAATCTCACGGCTGGTGCACCCCACATAGCTTAACCCACAACTGCAGATGATGATATATATACAACATTTAGTTTGGCAAGTGGTAAGCTCTTTCAATTTCAATTTATAAGTGCTCCCAGGAACCATGATTTCCTTTGTTTCCCAGGCAAGATTACAGTGCACACAATGCCCACATTTAAAGTGCCCTGATGCAATGGGTTGAATGGGTGGAGAATATAGATCTGATTTAGTCACAAACTGTCGGATAGAACGTGTCTTCCTGAATCCTATCAAAGGCACTTGCTCACAACCTGCAATGTGTTTAACAATATGCCAATGTCGATAGATAATAGACTTGATGTGATTAGCTAGGGGTGAGTATTCAAATGAGCATGTAATCCTGCGCCTGTCCTGTCTTGGCTTGATGGTTCTCCTATAGCTAGACCTGATTTATATCTATGTCTAATTCATTAGATACCATAGCAGCCAAGAAGAAAAGTGACATTTATTGATTAAAATCTATTTAGCAACATTAAAGTCTTGAAGCGGCTTCTGCACAGAAGGCAATCTCAGAACTTGAAGGCAAACCACTAAAGATTTAGATTTTGTACACTTGTTATGGTCAGTCGTTATATATTCAGGTATTATTCCACACATTGTAGACCCGTATTATGCACTACCAAACTAAACACAACTCATCAGCCCTTCAAGCTTGTTGGCTTATCTGGGGTGAGTTAGTCTAGGGCTGTGAAATCAGAGGGACTATGGAGCATCTGAAAGCAACAATATACACAAATCTGACCTAAGATGTTTTGCTGCCTCAGGTGAAGAATAAAATGGTACCCTCTTTTCAAATCAACATTTTGTTGAAGGAACAGAACTCTCCATCCCACTTAAGGATCTTTACCTATAATAGAGGGGCATTAACCATTGAACTCCGGTATACACTCCCACACCCGACTATCGTATCCTGTACCGAGCCGCCTGCACTCGCCTGAACCTGGACCGCAGAGTGCCGCAAGGTTGCCGAAGCTGGCAGTGGGGCAACAGCCCCACGAACGGGAAGAAAGAGAAACAACTTCAATTCCCAACATCCTCTGTGCCGCGCCTCAGCCAATCAGGCTGAGAGGTGCGAGCAAAAAGAACGTTGAAAAATGCGGCACGTCCAATTGAAATCGAGCTGCATAAAAAAACCGCTGCACGAACGCAAACAAAACAAACAAAACTCCAAGTCCCAGTGTCCTACGCACCATGAGCACTTCAGCCAATCAGGCTGAAGGGTGAGAGCGCGCAGAATGCTGAAAAATCCAACACTATTACTAACAGCCCCACCTGCAGGCCGGAAGATTAAAAACAAGTTTAAAAAATGCAAAGCAGCCCCCTTGCTAACAGCCCCACCTAGAGGCCACAAGAGTAGAAACAAGTCAGAAAAATAAGAAATAAATCAAAATCACAAATAAATCTAATAAAATAGATCAAAAAAAGTCACAATCCATAAATGCAAAACACCCCCACCCAAACCACCCTTAACAAAAAAAAAACCAACAACCCACAAATAAAAACTACCCAGCTGGCCGGGCACAAATATGCTAGTAGAATATAATATTTATTTGTTTCCTGCTCATCTAGTGGTCATTCAGTAGTTTGGGCAGCAAGAACAAGCACAGTAAAAACAAATTGTAATAAAAACAATGTACTGTACATATACATTGCATTAGCATTAAGGTGGCAGAACAAAGATAAGAAGCTGAAGTACTCTACAAATCCTTCCCTGAACAACACTTTTTTCAGGACTTTTATTTAAAAAATTGTGATATTAGGCCTGGCATAACTCCTGTGGTAGTGTGTTCCACAAGGTGGATGCTTGGGGACATGAAAGGAGCCTGCGTTGCACTTCATCTGGAAAAGCAAGGTTCTGCCATCCTTGCACTTTCTTCTTTCAGCGCTGGCGTGGCCTCGAGACCCCCTGGGTGGTGCGCACCTGAGGCTCCTTATGTCCCCAAGAGCTAGGACAGAGACGGGAGCTCAATCCGTCATGCAGTCCCCGGGTCTTGAACTGCCAACTTGCCAGCCTTCCAGCTAACAAGGCAAACTTCTTGACCACTGAGCCACTGCAGCCCCTTTTGCAGTCTCAGGGGCAGTACTGGCAATGTTTCGCCTCTGCTCACCCTCCCCCAGTGGTCCCTGCACTGTGCTTTGGCTGGAAAAGCGAGGCTCTGCCAGCCTCGCACTTTCCTCTTCCAGCACTGGCCTGGCCTCGAGACCCTGTGGGTGGCACAGGCACTCAAACCATCATGCAGTCCCCAGGTCCTGAACTCCCAACTTGCCAGCCTTCCAGCTAACAAGGCAAGCTTCTTAACCACTGAGCCACCACAGCCTCTTTGCAGTCCCTTTGCAGTCTCCGGGACCGTCCTGGCAACGTCACCTTTGCTGCTCCCCGCCCTCCATGTTATCCGTGCTGTGCTTTGGCTGGAAAAGCAAGGTTCCGCCAGCCCTGCACTTTCACTTATTGGGTTGGGGCGTCTGATCCTGGGCTTGCTTTGGGAGGAGGTAGCCGACCGGGTCAGCTACTTCCTCCCAAAGCAAGCCAGTGATCGGATGCCCTGATTGGGTTGCTTTGGGAAGAGGTAGCTGAACGGGTCGGCTACCTCCTCCCACAGCCCCGAGTTGGGGCATCTGATCCCTGGCCTGCTTTCGGAGGAGGTAGCTGAGCGGGTTGCTGCCTCCTCAGGGATCGGGCGCCCTGACTGGGTTGCTTTTGGAGTCAGCCAACCCACTCAGCTACCTCCCCCTCCATTGCATTGTAAAAAAAAAATCATACAGCGAAGAGGATTTTGGAACAAATGGGTGCATCGTACAATGAAAATTTTCAATGTACGATGCACCCATTTGTTTCAAAAACCTATTGTACGATTTTCTCATTGTAAGATGCATTCGTTATATGGGGTTCCACTGTATTTTCTTTTTAGTATGGCTTTTTTTTATGTGTCAGAAGCACACTAAGGTGCTTTCTGGGTTGAAAGGGTTTTTGCTGAAGGAACTCCACTCATGGGATGCATGGAAGAGGCTCCTTCCTCTCCTCTCTCTCTCACTCCTAGTGCGAGCAGTTGTTGTGAAAGAAGAGAAGCAACAGGCTGCTTCCCCCCACCCCCCAAACCAAGGGGCACCTTCTGGTTTGAAGGGTGGTGCTTCTCCTCTTTCATGGCAACAGTGAGGCAGCTTCTCCTGCTGCTCCCGCCGGTTACACGCACATGCCCATGGTCAATTCTCAGGGCACCACTGGTGCTGGGGGGCTAGGGCACCCCGGGGTAAGTCCCGGTAGCCCGGTGGTCCAGCCCACCACTGTCCTCAGTTGTTACTGGTTGAACAGGACAAGTTGATGCACTGGACATATCATCTAATGTTCCAATAAAGAAAGCTAGTTTACGACGTATGGGACAGGTTGTATGACACTTCTAAGACCTCACAACTAAAAAAGGCTCAAGGGGAATCCATAAAACTGAGCCCAGAATCCAGATCAAAGTCTGCTAACCCATTCATACAGCACTTCAGAGTTGACAAGAAAAACATTTCTGGCAGCCATCAAGGCAGTAAATCTACTTATCACACAAACAAAGATGGGAATATGTGTTTGAACGCCCTTTAGCTGGCAAGGCCTTCCATGTCAAAAAGGAATGTTTGTGGAGACATGTGAAAGGAATTAATGGGAATCAGCTGCCTCATAAAAGACAATATGTGCAACCGCTGCTAGTTTGTCATGCCCACGGAAATGCATGAATCTGTTTGTGTACAGCAGTGAAGGGCTTAAACGATCATGGCCCTTTATCTAGCTTCTAAATTGAACAAGTTAAAAGCAAATGATATTTGGTCAGCATTTCTTGTTGCCCTAGTGAAGGACAGGCTTGGTTTTCATTTGGTCACTAAAAGTGACCATATGACCAATGAAAGGTAAAAGTAAAGGTCACCGTTGCTACAAAGCCAGTCGTATCCGACTTTAGGGTTCAGTGCTCATCTCTGTTTTATAGCCAGCACTGTCTGCATTTGTAGACATTTCCGTGGACATGTGGCAGGCATGCCTAGACACCAAAGTGCACGGAATGCTGTTTACCTTCTCACCGAAGTGGTACCTAAATCTACTTGCAATTTCTTGCTTTCGAACTGCTAGGTTGGCAGGAGCTGGGACAGAGACGGGCGCTCATTCCATCATGCAGTACTCAAGTTTTGAACTGCTGACCTTCAGCCTCCCAGTCAGCATCTTAACCACTTGAGCCAGGTCCAAAATAACCCATGCCTGTCAGTTCCTAGAAGTGAAGCCAAAGTGTACCATTCCTGCGTTCCTTTAGACCAGTGGTTCCCAACCATTTTTTGGGCATGCCCCACCTAAGCATCTCTAAAATCCTGGTGCCTCACCCCCTCAACATATAATTCTTATTATTCAAAAAGTGAATTCCTATTCACGTAGAGGAGGCCTAAAAGGCCATTCATCATTAATAACTCATTTTCAAATTTCCCCTCTTAAAAATCAAACTGTCCCCCTGTGGGAACCATGGCTTTAGACACACCCACCCCTCAAATCAGGCCACTGGAAACAGGTCATTTCATTGTGCAGCATGGGACGGCTGCACCAGAGATGTGAAGTCTGCCCTGGAAGCAGGCCGATGCATAACTGTGCGTGGCAGCTTCTTCAGGAGGCATAGCAACATAAAATGCTTTCAAATTCAAAGGGAAGCTCTTGTGAATGCTATTGAAATAATTTACTTTTATAGCTACAGTTTTCCTAATGCAGGGGGTTCGCAACCTACGGCCCATGGGCCAGACCTGGCCACCAATGCCGTTCCATCCAGCCCATGGTAATGACCTGGGAAATGGAAGCAGATGTGCCTACGCATGCGCAAATGCACCCACTGCCATTGCATCCAGCCCACTCAGCTGTCTGAGGATGAGTAGACCGGGCCGTGGTGTGAAAACCTTGAGAGCCCCTCTCCTAATGGGAAGGTGAGCAGGACTTCTGAAGTGATGTGTGATGGGTTCCCTCTTTTGGTTTGTAATCTCACTCCCAGGGGGCAGAGCAGTGGTAGGATTCAGCCAGTATGCCCCAGTACGCCCATACCAGTAGTAGAAATTCCAGCTGCCCACCAGAAGGGACACTTTTTGAAAAATGAGCATTTCCTGTTCAGCACCCTCATTTGGTCTCCTTTCATCAACTTGAGAGCCTTAACCCATTCTGTGCCTGGTAGAATCTCTTTTAAGCCTCCTGGTGGTCTTCCTTCTCCCCCCCTCCAAGACCCCCACATTTAAAAAATCACTCCAAAAGAGAAGAGCAGAATGGTTTTGCGCAGGTTGCCTTCGACGCATGCATAGAAGGATTCTACGCAAGCATAAAACCCTTCTACGCATGCGTTGAAGGCGACCTGCGCAGAAGGGCTGCGCAGTAACTCCTTCCCCCCGCTGCCAAATTCCGGGGTTTCGGCAGTGCGGGGCGGGAAATGGCGCAAATTGGCGCCGAAAACCGGGAAATCCTGGCCAATCCGGGAAGGTTGACAGGTATGAGATCAAGTCACCTGGCCATGCCCACCCAGTCACATGGTCACATGGCCACACCTCCCATGCCACACCCACAGAGTAGGTAGTAAAAAAATTTGGATCCCACCACTGGGGCAGAGGCCACACAACAGGAGCCCTCTGGTACTGAGAGTCCCTAATAAGTACGAATAAACATCTGTGGGACGGAGCACAACCAAGATAAATGGAGGGAAAGCACACACTGCTTCAGCAGCAGCAGCAACCCACACCTGTGTGAACACTTTAGAGAGCTCTTTCCTAACTGTGTGTGTGTTTAAAACCCTCTCAGGTCAAGATATCATTAGCTGGGTCAACAAAAGTGGCTGTTCTTCACCTCTATATGTAGCAGGCTATTTGTCAAGCACTGCTTTAAGTTGCCATGTGGCAGAAGGCTGCTGCTCTTTTGATGAGACAAGCAATAATGACTACATTGACTATTTATACTGATAACTCCGCCTTTTATTCAATAAAATCAAGATGAAGTACGTGGCTCTCCCCCTCTCCCCCTGTTTCTTCTCACACTAATCCTGTGAGGTAGTACAGGCCGAGAAAGAGTGGCCAGAGTCATATTACTTAATGATGCACTCCAAAAAATATTACTACCACCTCTGTGGGCAGGGCAAAATCTGTGGGCAGGGCAAAATCTGTGGACATGGCCAACGCAATGGGGTATGGAGGTGGGCGTGGCCAGCCAGGTGGGCGTGGCCTGGGGAATTTCCACTACCGGTTCTCCCGAACAGGACAAGGCCTGCTTCACTGCATCACTGGACTGGTGTCAGTCAAACATCCAAAACCCCAGTGGCAAATTGCTATTAGTTAAGAAGTCAATGTTTGGGAGCATACATTGATTGAGCGTAAAGGGGGCAGACCAGCACCAGGTCAACTCAGTTTTTGGAAACAGTAAGAGTAGGTTATGGAAAAATGTAATCCCCAGGCCAGGGGATTGTAAATATCACTGGTGATCTTATTTTGTTTTTGCTTTTATTTTATTTTTTCATTTTCTTATTATTATTGTAGCATTTAACATGAATGTTTTTATATTATTAGAATACTAGGAATAAAATATAGATTTATTGAAATATATATAAACATACAAGCGGTTATCTTAACCTATAAATCCAAGGGTTAACCATTGGAACTGGCTATAGGTTGCTATGCCTTGCCCTACTTGCCTGCACTCATCCTTCCTGCACACGGCCGATCTGGGTCCGCAGGTCAATGAAGGATTGAGAAAACCAGCAGTGGGGCAACAGCCCCACAAACGCGAAGAAAGGGAAACAACTTCACTTCCCAACATTCCTTGCGCCGCGCCAGAGCCAATCAGGCTGAGAGGCTCTCGCATGGCGCAGCATTCGGAAACGCGCCGCAGCCAATCAAAAGAAAACCATTTTAAAAAAACGCAGCACAAACACAAAGCACCAACCCATAACTGCAAGCCCCAGCGTCCTGCTCACCATGAGCGCGCAGAACGCTGAGGAAACCGGTGCCCGAAAAATTAAAAAGAAAAACAACTCACCGCCTCACAGCCAAGCAAACACCAGCCGGCTTTCTTTCCCTCACCCACGGTGCCTGAAGGTCCCGACTGGAGTTTCCCCTTTAATATCAGTAGGGGGGGTTTGTGATCCCCCTCTCTGCTGGCTCCCCTAGGGTTGGGAGGTTTGTAGGGACAAAAGGGGTATGTTGCCCCAACCCTTCTGGACCCAGGAGACCAGGGAGAGTGGATCGATCCCCCCCTCCTTAAAAAAACTCTGTCTTTTCTTCTCTTTAAAAACGGAGTTGTTTTAAGGTGGGGGGGGGGGGAAATCGATCCACTCTCCCTGGTCTCCTGGGTCCAGAAGGGTTGGGGCAACATACCCCTTTTGTCCCCACAAACCTCCCAACCCCAGGGGAGCCAGCGGAGAGGGGGGTTGCAACCCCCCACCCACTGATATTAAAGGGGAAACCCCGATCTACTTTCACGACTCCACACAAACAAAGCACCATAACACAATAAAGCCCCCCTCCCTAACACCTAGCCCCCCTTCCTAGCCCCCAATGACCATGCCCCCCTCCCCACCACCTAGCCCACCCTTCCTAACCCCCAACGTCCACGCCCCCCTCCCCACCACCTAGCCCACCCTTCCTAACCCCCAATGACCACGTCCCTTCCCCATCACCAAATAAATAAATACATTTTTAAAAATTACTAAAAACAGTCAAACACATCCAAAAATACACAAAAACAAAAACACCAAAAACAATACGAAGTAAACAAAGACACAATCAAAAACAAAACAAACAGACAAAAATATAAATTCCAAACACCCACCCCCCACCCCGCCCACACACACACACACAAAAGAAAGAAAACAAGCAAACTTACCAAAAGATGTCCTACCTCCACCAGGACTGGAAAAGAAATGAATAAAGAAAGAGACTACTTACCAGAAGAAGCTCCACCCAGAGGCCAGGAGAGAAAAAACAGTCAAAATACAATAACCTCTACCAGCACCACCTACTCACCACAATAGTAAAAACAATTCAAAAACACACAACAGCTCCAAATAAAAGGCCACAAGAGTAAAAACAAATCAAAAAATAACACAAATTCACAATTTTACACAAAAGGTCACACCAATAAAAACAAGTCAAAAAAATTACACTAAAACACACTTTAACACAAATCACAAACATATGTCAATAAAATACAATAGAAACTTTTAAAAATCCTGTGCTGAGTTTTAACTCAAATTTAAACTCAAAACATCTAAACACATTTTAAAAACATTGAATGTAAAAAACATTTACTTTTACATTATTAAAATTATTACCTACGGTACAACTAATTTAAAAAATTCAAAAAACTAAAACATTATTCGCTTACATAAAACAATTTGAAAAAATTATATCATACTTTGTTCTTTTATTAATCCTCAAAAAAAAAACCAAAAAAGCAGATCACAGTTAATAACAGCCAAGCCAAAAAATTTTTACATAAATAAACATTTAAAAAATTTAAATTACAGACTAAGCAATTTTAAAAAAACATTAACACAATTTAACCTTCCAACACAATTTAAAACAGCCCGGCAACGCCAGGCAACCTCTGCTAGTATATTATAAAAGATACTTACATAAGGAGTATATATTTGATGACTGATGAATGAGTTGTTAAAAATGAGGTCAGTGCAAAATAATGATATGAACAGGTTTATTTTTTCTTATATGTATTGTATTCTGTATTGTATTGAATTGTATTGTTGTTTGATTTTTGTTTTGTTATTTGTTTTAAAAAATAATTAAAAATTATTGAGAGAGAAAAAGAAGTCAATGTTTGCATGCTTCATAGTGCCACATTCATATGATGTAGAAAACATAAGGAATGCAAACATCAGCTCCTTAACCAAAACCAAATTGCTGCCAATTACTTGAAGGATTAACGCCCTCTTCAAGCACAATAAAACATTTTCACATTTTAAAAATATTACTGCAAAGCAAAATAATGCATGGGATGGTAGTGCTTCCAAAGAGGACCAGGTTCCATACATTTTATCAGTAAAGGAACCCTTGTTGCTAAGGCCCAAGAATCAACTAGAATCAAGACTCAAACAGTCTAAGCCTTCAGATGATAGAATAGGAAATGCTTCCACAATGTCCTTGAAAATGTCAGGATTGGGTTTTGTTTTTTAAACTTTCCTGGTCCCATAAAAAGTCATGTGGAGCAGTGAAGAAAGAAAGAATTCTAAAAGTATACTAGTATTTATTTAATTTATTTATTTCAATTTTTATGCCGCCCACTCAAGTAAAAACCCAACTCAGGGCGGCGTAGAACAGTTAAAAACATATAAAAACATGTTAAAACACCACCATCCTCCCATCCATCCATACAAGATTTAGAAATAGCTACATACAAGATCTAGTAGCTTCTACATACAAGATGTAGAAATCAGAATTTACTCTACATACAGTAGTCAGAAGTTATCTTTACAGCTATTTTGTACAGCAGTGGTGGGGAATCTGTAGCCTCTAAATGTTGATGGATATCCACTTCTAAGATCCCATATCAGTCACCGCAGCTGAGCTAGACACTGGAAGGTCGGGTTTCAATACCCGAGAGCTGCACTTGGGGACATGAAAGGAACCTCATTCGGGCATCCCCTAAAAATCCTTTAAACCCAGAGTAATCTCTGACACGAAATTACAGTATATCAGTCACCCTGCTAAACAGTTTTCCCATGCTGATCTACCACATCCCCCAAGGGAAGCACTTGCACATTCATGCTCCCAAGGCATAAAGTAACTACAAGTAGAATCACAGCCACTGGGTGATAGAGATGCAAGGATAGCTCCTTTAACACCCGGGTGGACGTGTTTAAACTTATTAGGTTGCTTAAATTGAAAGTTTTTTTCAGGGGTGTGGATGTACAGTCTAGGGACATGTTCAAGCCCAAGTCTCAGTTTAACCTGGCAGTTGACGACCCTGCTATTGAAGTTTTTCATAAACAGGTATTGCGGGATATAGGTAATATGGAAAACAATCAGATCAAAGGTTGGTACAATTTATCCAAACAAGATCACGCTACTCTAGAAAACTTAGCTCAAGATTCCTCTGTTGTTATAAAACAGGCCGATAAGGGGAAAGGAATAGTTGTATTAGACACCTTAGACTACACAGCGGAGGCTGCTAGGCAATTGGGAGATGAGACATCTTATTTAAACATCAGTCATGATCCCACTCATCATGTAATGAACATTATTAAAACTGTAATATTTGAGGGCATTGCTTTGGGATACATTACGCAAAACACCGCCAGGTTCTTGTACAATGAATATCCCAGAACCCCTATATTCCATCTCATTCCCAAAATTCACAAGCCTAGAGTTCAGGGTGCCCCCACCCCCGCAAGACCAATTGTCTCCGGGGTAAACTCCGCCCTCGAGCCCATTGCTAAATATTTAGACTCCTTCATCAATGTATATGCGAGGCAAACCCCCTCATTTATTAAAGACACAACACACTTTATTTCTCAGGTTGAGGGTTTGGAAGTTACTAAGGCAGGGGTGCTTTTCACACTTGATGTGGAAGCGCTGTATACTAACATTCCCCTTGAGGAGGCAAGAACTATAGTTCAGGACAAGTTAGACACCAGAGCCTCTCAACTTCCACCAACACATTTGTTAATGGATCTATTGGACATAATATCAGAACATAATTACTTTAGATTCGAAAAATCTTTTTACATTCAGGTAAAGGGCATGGCCATGGGGAGCCCCCTGGCCCCCTCAGTTGCCAACATGTATTTGAACAACTTTGAAAGCCAACACATGTATCATTCCTCCAATCCTTTTCTGCCTCACGTAATATACTATGGCAGATTCATAGATGATTTATTTTTTATTCTTGATTCTCAGGACATTGTCAGTGATTTTGTACAATGGATTAATTCCATTGACAATAATTTACGATTTACTCCTCACTTTGACACCTCTTCCATCTCATTTTTGGATGTAGAGGTCTACATTTCAGAGTCTAGAAGAGTAGCGGTTAAGTTGTATAGGAAACCAACGGATAGGAATCCGTATTTAGAGTACTCTTCTTATCACCCAGCCTTTGTCAGAAATAACATCCCTTTTGGCCTTTTTGCCCGTGCCAAGAGAAACTCCACAGAATCCGCAGACTTCAATAAATCCGCCTTAGTCATCCAAAGGAAACTTAAAAATAGAGGTTATCCCATGCACGTAGTTAATTCAGCTCTTCAGAGAGTTAGGGACACACCCAGAAAACATTTGCTTGATAGGAAACAGCGTGGAGGGGGTAATTTGATCAGGTGTTCTTTCGAGTTTTCACCAGCAGCCAACCAAATTAAGAACATTATTTACAAACACTGGCATTTGGTTAAGGACCTTCCTGGGTGTAATGAAAGACTGATGATTGGCTTTAGGTCGAAATCTATTAGTAACATTCTTGTACGTTCCGACCATACTGCCAGAACTATTATTGAAGATAAACCATTTCCAACAGGACATTATAAGTGTCATTCATGTACAGTTTGTCAATTCTGCTGGGAAACCAAAGATATTTATATTCCAAATAAGTGGTTAACCTTTTCTTTAAAATCCCTTTCCAGTTGTGCCAGCAAATGCGTGATTTATATGTGGGAATGCCCCTGCCAGATGCATTATGTGGGACTCACCAGTCGGCCACTCAGGCAGCGGATTTCGGAACACAGGTCTAAAATTAGACACCAGGTGACAGAAGCCCCATTGGTCTCTCACTATATGGAAAAGTGCCACTCAGATAGGGACCTCCACTTTGTAGTGTTAGAGACGGTTCAACCAAAGTTATTTGAAAGATGTGATATCAACAAAAGATTAAGACAACGGGAAGCATTTTTTATTCACTTCTTTGACACTATGTATCCAAAAGGATTAAATCAGGAGCATGATTTGGCGGCGTTTCTATAGAATTTTCCAGGGAGTAAGTTTATACGACTCTAGCAGCTGGCTTCGGGCGTGTATAGCAATTGGTTACACGTGAGTCAGTTTTCATCTAGCATAAAGGCAGCTGCCCCACACACATCATTAACGTCCATATGCACCTAATAGCTTGAGCGGAGGCAAGACGCGGTTTCAAGAGACTCTTTTACATATTGGTAAGCTTGTGCCTTTTGACTTTCTTACATCCATAGTAATTTAATATATCTTTGAGAACTCATGTGCAACAGTAGTTACCATTTTTAGTCATGCTAATCATCATGTTTGTATATAATTTTTATGTGCAGATCTTCCTGAAGAATATAATAATTCAAAAAGTCGAAATAACTGGTATCGACTTTGAAAGAAAATAGTGCTATATCAGTGAATCATTCATATCTACCTGTGAAAGAAACAGTGAACTATTTATATTTACCCACAGAGGAATTAATTTTGTTTATCCAAGAATGCATCATTACTGTAACTCTCATTAACTAACTTACCCACAGAGGAATTATTTTTGTTGTTACGCTTTTGGAAATATATTTTTTATAAAGACTTTTGCTTATACATTACAGCTTCATTCTTCTTTAAGCCACAGTCACTATTTCAAACGGTTCTTCTTATCAGTTGAGTTCTATACCGTTTGCGCCTTCATCCCCTTGTTAAATTTATTTGAAGCCATTGCTCCATGCAGAAATCCTGCAACTGCAGTATTTCTGACAGAGATGCAGAGCAATAACTAGAATTAGAAAATTGCTACTGATTCTTAGCCAAAATTTGTTTCTGTGCAATGTCCTGATATTTGCTGTAGTTTTGTCTTTTGGACTAATAGGAAATGAGTGTGTACTCCACATACGTGTCAAGTATCCCGTATTGGCTGGGAAATACCGTTTTTTGCCCCTCTTTCCCACTATCATCCCATATTGGAGCGGCCGGGAAAGGGGTGGCTGCGCATGCACGCCTGTCAGAGGCAGTGGTGTGCATGCGCGAAGGGGTTGCGCACATACGCGAAGGGGTTGCTGCGCATGCACAAAGGGGTTGCTGCGCATGCGCGCCTGTGCCCGGAGAATTTCCCGTATTTTCACAGGCAAACGTGACAGGTATGGTACTCCATCTTCTACGTGATAGCATTTTGGGCGTCTAAATTACACAGAAAATCAGAAGTACAACCAAAATGAAGCGTGAGAATCATGTTTTCCTAAACTTGCCTAATTCACAATTTCTCATCTTCCCCCTGACTTTAGAAATGCTAGAATTAAGATGACCACTAAAGCCTTTGCCTTACGGAGCAAAAGATGGTAAGTAAAAAAGAGTAAGAATAGGGTCAGAGCCCTGGATCCCTAGTGGATGTGAAGGCATCACAAGTGAAGTCAAAAACTCCTAATCCCGCAGTATCATTATCTCAGCAGGCTACAGTCATTGTAAAGCTTAGCCTACTGCCCCACTTCTCAGAAGACAGATTTAGAATTTTAATAAGCTAAAGCTTCTTTATTCTTCTCCTACTAGCTTTTCTATTTACATTATTTCAGGTTCAGGTTCAGATTCAGACAGGGGCTAAAATTATTGAAATCTCAAAAGAAAAACATGCAGCTAACGATGGAACCATTTTGAAAATAGACTGGGAAGGAAAGCAGACAACAGACTGGGGTGAACAAGTGTTGGGGGCTATTTTTACGATTGCAACTCCCACAATCCCTCAACATGGATTATGCTGGTTGATCTTCTTCCGTGTCTAGGCCAGATGTGAAAATGCCAAAATGAAGCCATATTTGGATGAATTCATTTTGCAGTTCCTTTCGCCTGACCGAGTGTGAGAAAGATTAGCTGACACAAGATGACTGTTGCCTGGGGCACACCTGATATTTTCCTATAACCATATTGACAATACTACCATATATACTCAAGTAAAAGCCGATCCAAATATAAGCCAAGTTACTTAATTTTACATGAGAAACCAGGAAAACTGATTAACTCGGGTATAAGCCTAGGCCCCCATCAGGAGGAGGGTGGGGAGAGTCTGCCTATGTGCGTGCATGTGTGTGCACAGGATGGGTCTAACTCCAGCTGAGTGAGGGGCGCGCTAAGCGAGGGGCACCACCCAACCAGCGCTCAAGCTGCCAGGAAAATGGGCTGGGTGGGCTGGGTTTATAGCACTGAGGCAGAATGTAGGAGCCACAAACTGAAGCCTTGCTCCAGACTCTCTCTCACTTGCAGCTGAGCAGAAACCCACAGCGGATGGGCAAGCCAGGCTAGAAGCGGCCAGTTAAAGAGGCATGCCGAGCCAGACAGGGGAAGCCCTGGCAGGGAGAAGGACCCTCTGAGACCGCCTGAAAGCTATGGGGCAGGAAGAGAAACCTTCACCAAACGTTTCTTCCATTATGTCATTGGCGCGGTCATTGGGAGCCCGCCAAAGCCTTCCTTTGCTGCCGGGCCAGGAAGGACTGAGCGTGTTTATTGCGGGTGGTGTGCGTGTTTGGGAAACCATTGGGTTTGGATGCCAGGAGGAACCAAGCTCTCCAGCCGGGCCCAGGCAAGGTGATGGGAGCTCCACGGGGGTGATGCCGGGAGGGACTTGCTACTGCCTTGTCTCCCCAACCCCCGGGTGGATTTATAGATGTGGAGAAGGAAGCTTTGACGTCAGTGAGGAATAGTAAGTGGAAGACCCTCAAATGTGCAGATGACTCGAGTATAAGCTGAGTCTGCTTTTTTCAGCACATTTTTGGTGCTGAAAAAATCAGCTTATACTTGATTATACATGATATATATTCTGTAATAGAATTATAATATGCTGGTAAATCAATTCTGATGTTAGGTATAAAGAAGTAATAATAATAATTGTGTGCCATTATGTCAAGTATGACTTATGGTGATCCGTTCTAGGGATTTCTAAGTAGAGAATAAACAGAAGTGGTTTTCCATTCCTTTTTTCTGGGGGTGCCCTGAAACTGTGCAGTTTGCCCATGGCCACGCAGACTGGCTCTTCCCTCAGTGGGGAATTAAATTCTGATGGAGCTCCATCAGAAGAGCAACAAGATTGTTGTACGTTATTATGAGAGCATAAGTAGTCAAGATTCTAAAGAAATATGGGATATGAAAATTTTGAAGTCTGTTAGTAAATCTATAAAGGAAAATTTTTATATGTTGATTTGGATAAATTTCATGCCAGTGAAGTTAAATCAAACAGGTAAGAAATATTTAACAATATGTTGAACAGGAAGTAGGTAATTGTTTTCACACTTGTTTTCATAAGCATGTACAGTATTGAGATTCTGGCAAATGGTCTTCAAGGAGATAAATGAAATCGATCTATCTATTTATCTATCTATCTAACTAAAATCGAGGTGTCACGCTGTATGTTACCAATACACAGCGCGGCACCTGCACCCCCATCCCTGACAACGGCGGCCCCGCCTACCTCTCACTTCTGGGGTGGCCGGCGCGGGGGACCGGCAGACCATTTCGGGGTCTTTCACCCCAAAAACCGGCCGCAAAGGGCCCCCCACTGGCAGCATGAAATGGCGGGGAGGCAGTAATACGCATGCGCCAGTTCCAGGTAGCGGCGCCTGGAACTCTGGGCAGGCTTTTGTGCCTGCGCATTCTGGCGCATGCGTATTACCGCCTCCCCAGTTGGGAGGCTCCACTGGCTGGCCACCATTTCAGCTAGAGGACAGTGGGTGGCCCTTCTCCGGAAGGCATGGGCCGACCAGAGTGCTCCGTTCGGTCCATGCCCTCCAGACAAGCCAAGACCCTTCTCTGGCAGACATGGGCTGAACGGGGCACCCGTACACTGGCTGCCTTCTGGAGAAGGGCAGGCGGGCCTTCTGCCTTGGCTTTTCCAGAAGGCATGGGCCGACAGAAGCGCTCCGTTTGGCCCATGTCTGACGCCGGGAACCACGAATGGACTGGGGTTTCGGGCACCTAGTCCGAGAGCGCCAGCGCCCGATCTGCAACACAGACGCCATCACAGGTGCAAGGCAAGGCGGAAGCGATGGACTGGACTCCATGGAGGACGCCCCACAGGTAAGGTGGCCGTCGGATGATGGGGCAGCTCCTGAGGGGTGCGGGGGGCCCGGCTAGCCAGGCTCAATGCAGCCCATCCCGGGGCTTCTGGCCTCTCCCAGCAGGGTGGCCTGCGTCTCCAGGCAACGACTGTGCCTCTGGAAGTGCCAGCCGTTGCCTGGAGATGCAGGCCACGCTGCTAGCAGGCGCGTGGAAGCCCCGGGCTAGGCTGCAAGGAGGACGCCCCACAGGTGAAGGCAGGGGTGCGAGCCCCCCCCCCCAAAAGCCAGCACACAGGGGGACTCTGTAAAGCCCAGCCCAGCGCTACCCCACATCTTCTACCAGTGTAGCCTGCATCTCCAGGCAACGAACGGCGCTTCTGGAAGCAGTTTGTTGTCTGGAGACACAGGACAGTGATGGTCTCTCTCTGTGTGTGTGAGAGACAGAAAGAGAGAGAGAAGAGGAGAGACAGTGAGAGTATCTGAGAGTGTGCTAGTGGGAAAGAGAGCAGCATCAGAGGACGCCACTGCTCTGTGTATGTGCGCACATGCGCTGAGGAGGAATAAAGAGAGAGTGTGTGTGTGAGAGAGAGAAAGAGAGGGAGAGAGAAAGAAAGAGAGAGAATGGATGTGTGTGTGGGAGAGGGTGCATGGATGGAGGCCACGCTCCCTTTGAACCCCGGTAGGTATGGCAGACACCACCACCACCCAAACCCTGCCCGTGTGAAGCTGAGCACCCCTGCTAGTAACTAGACTAAATTTAGAAGTGGCAAGATGAATGATAGCTAGAAACTAGAAAATATAGTGAACAGTATAGAGTTTTGAGACACTGCTATTAATGATAAATTAACCTGTAATATTAAAGTTAAGATATTTTGCTATCTTAAGCACAATATATAAATTACTGCTAGTTATAATTTGTGTCAGAGATTACTCTTTCATGTGCCCAAGTGCAGCCCGACCATCCAGTTTCCAAGCTCAGCGTCTTAACCAGTGAGCCACTGGAGGAACTGCACTGCTAGTTAAGGACAAGGTATACAAGTAGCAACTTCTTGTTAAGTAGCAGCAAGTCACCCTCGTTCCCGCCACCACTGCCAGAATCGGTGAAAACAGCTGTAAACGCACTTACGGCTGTCGTAAATGTGTTTATGGCAGCCACGGATGCATTTTACGGCAGCATTTACAGCCGGGGGAGGGGGACAAACATGTCTGGCCAGCTCAGCTGTCTGAGGGGGCCTGGTCCGGCCCACGGCTGGAAAAGATTGAGAACCCCTGCCTTAAATCAATGACACACAAGCCTATGGAAACTGCAAAAGTCCCACTTATTCAACTGGTCTAATCTAGTTGGGACTGACCATTGGTTTCAACAACAGTTAATGGTATACAGCTGAATACAATCAGCTTTGTACTGTATCCGTTTCTTCTTTGGATCTTTATTTACCAATGCTGACCCCTACACAGACTAATCCACCTACATTTGTTTAAGCTTAGGCTTCCCTTTCAGGTTGTGAGCAGAACCTCTTGGCAATAGGTGAACCATTCAGTTCCTTCTGCTGCATTAACACGGCAACAGTTTGTCACAGGATAAATATGTTTTAATAATCTTATGAAGAACACGTAGGCTTTTGACAACTGCAGCCTTTGGAAAGAGCGCATTGTTATTGTTAACATTTTAATTTTTCAAAGGTGGAATCCAGTTCACGTAGGTTTGCACATCTGTCAGTTCCAAGGTTATATAATAACCAGCAGCACTCCTTTAGAAACATCATTGTCTCTAGCCCAAACTCATGACCGCCCCCCAACACAACTTGGATGGCTCTGTGCAGTTTTCCTCTGTAGAAGTCTTGATTTATGTCCGTGGTTTAGGCGAAAAGGAGCCCTTCATGAAGCTCGCCACAAGGGGAAAATGGCAGGAGGGTTGTCATTGGAAGGGACCCCATCATCTTCTTTTGCTTCGGAGATGGCCAGCAGAACGCCGGAGTTTTTTCCTCTCCTGATGATGATGCCACTCCGCTTCTTGTTGCTTCCTCTGCCCCTCAGACTGGAAAAGTTGCAAAAAAACAAAACAAATGAACAAAACACACACACACCAAAGAAAAAACAAATAAGAAAAAACACTAAATGTAAATTCAAAGAGATTAGGGGGGGGGGGATTTACATTTATTCAAAAATTTAAAACTGATGTCCCCAGTGAACTTATTTTATTGTCTATTTACATTTTGTTTGATGTGAAGTATGTTGCCAAACTCAGCTTCTAGAAATTATATGCCAAGCACTAGCAAAACTGAGACTATAATCCAAGGCTTATCTACCTGGAAGCAAGCCACACAGGAGACAGCAAATGCGTACTTCTGAGTAGGCACATATAAGAATGCAATGAAAGCAACTAATCTGTTGTGTACTTCTCTCCACTCACGCCCATTGTCAGTCTGCACTTTGCTTTGCTTGGAAAAGTTACCTTTTTTCTGGACTTCCAGTTCACATGATGGCTAGAGGATTTTGGGATTTGTAGTGGCTCGAGTGGCTAAGACGCTGACTGGGAGGCGAAAGGTCAGCAGTTCGATTCCCGAGAACTGCAGGACGGAATGAGCTCCCGTCTCTGTCCCAGCTCCTGCCATACATGCGGTTCGAAAGCAAGAAATTGCAAGTAGATAAATAGGGACCCCTTCTGTGGGAAGGTAGTGTTCCGTGTACTCTGGTGTCTAGTCATGCCTGCCACATGACCACAAAAATGTCTGCAGAAGCAGACAGCGCTGGCTCTTTGGCTTTGAAACAGAGATGAGCACTGAACCATAGAGTCGGACACAACTGGCTTTTGAGCAAGGGAGACCTTTACCTTTAGTCAAAATATATATAGGTAAAGTTCACCCTTGCTTGAAAGTCAGTCATATCCGACTCTAGAGTGCAGTGCTAATCTCTAATTACGGCCAAAGATGCAGTCTGCATCTGCAGATGTTTCTGCGGTTGTGTGGCAGTCATGAATAGACATCAGAGTGCATGGAATGCTGTTACCTTCCTGTAGAAGTGGTACTTATTGATCTACTTGCAATTTCTTCCTTTTGAATTGCTAGGTTGGCAGAAGCTGGGACAGACGACGGGCGCTCACTTTGTCATCCAGCACTTGGGTCCCAAGCTGCTGACCTGCCAACCTTCCCGTCATCAAGTTCAGCATCTCAACCACTAAGCCACCATAATCCCTTCATATACAAAAAGTAATATGACGTGAAACCCCAGACGCTAGGTGGATGATGAAATAGAATGTCACCTTGTGTATCTTGCACAGCTCACTGCCCTTTCCCATGGCTTAAAACGGCAGGATAAAGGTAAAGGTTTCCTTTGCTTAAAAGACAGTTGTATCCAACTCTAGGGTTCAGTGCTCATCTCTGTTTCGAAGCTGAAGAGCCAGCGCTGTCTGCTTCTGCAGATGTTTCCATGGTCATGTGGCAGGCATGACTAGACACCAGAGCGCAAGGAACGCTGTTTACCTTCCCACCAAAGTGGTCCCTATTTATCTACTTGCAATTTCTTGCTTTCTAACTGTTAGGTTGGCAGGAGCTGGGACAAAGACGGGAGCTCCTTCCATCCTGCAGTACTCGGGAATCGAACTGCTGACCTTCTGCCTCCCAGTCAGCGTCTTAGCAGGATACAGAACATGTAAATAACAACACACACAAATCCAAGAAATGTATACAGCACGAGCATCCCTGCCCCAGAAACAACAGTCAAAGTTTAGTCTGCAAGTACACCACCAAAATAGGGATTTAGCACTTCCATTGGACTATTATTAGCAGAACTTTTAACTGAGGATGTGGCCTGAGGAGAAAACGTTCAGCCCCAAATTAGTCAGGGTGGTCACACAATTCATTCTGAAGGAAACTAGGGCTTGTCTATACTTCTCATCTGCACCAAACAGTACAGCCACATCTTTCAGAGTCATTTAATGATGGGAGAAATCTACATAAATAGCCTTCTCTGGTGCTGCTTCGCCTCTGGGGCTTTCCTGCCCACCCCCATTTTAAAAGCTAATTAAAGACTTCAGTCTGAAGAAATGCAGAAATGACCTCTATACAGAAAGTGTTGTGGTGCTAAACTCTGCCCCTGAACAGCAAATCTTGTTGGGGGTATGCGGGGGACACACCAGCTCCTCAGGAAGGACAAAAAAAAGCATTGAAAGCAGTGGAAAAGTTAATGATCACATTAGATCAGGCCTTGTGTTTTTTGGATGTCAGGAACAATACTGCAACAACTAGTGCAGGACAGGGTCCTGCTGAGATTGGAGCAATTTTTTTTAAACAAACTTTTATTTATGGTTCTACACTTACCTTTTTTAACTTAAAGGTAACTTGTTTGCTTCCGATACTGGTATCATGTACACTGAGTGCCCCAACTCTTTCTTCAAGTTGCAAGCGATCGCCGAGTGTTTTTCTGCAGAAGACAGAGGGGAAAAAGTCAGTTGCTTAGACAGTATATTTGAGATTAGCATATTACAGGAGCATGAGTCCTTGAGTGTGCACAGATACAAACATATGAAACAATCAAATGGCTGCCATTATAAATAAAGACACAGCAAAACCCCTACTTACAAAAAAAGTCCATTCCATAGGCTTTTGCTTAAATTGAATTTTTTTGTAACTCAAAGCAAACCCATAGGAAAAATGAATTTTTTATGTAAATCGAAGCAAACCCACAGGGAAATGAATTTTTACATAACTTGAAGCAAACCTATAGGAAAAAGAATCTTTATGTAACTCAGAGCAAACCTATAAGAAATCGTGTAAATCGGGACATGGTTTTAGCACAAAATCATTGTGTAAGTTAAATTTTATGTACATAAGAACATAAGAACAGCCTTGCTGGAACAGGCCACAGCCCATCCAGTCCAGCCTTCTGTCTCACACAGTGGCTCACCATTTCCTTCAGGGTATTCCCAAGCAGATGCCTTCACCTGCTTAGGATTCCCTGGAAATGGCATTGAGAGATATCCTGCCTATCTCTCCAACCCGGAGGTTGTCCTTAAGCATCCATAATTATAGCCATTGATACTTTTGTCCTCCATGAACTTGTCTAATCCTTTCTTAAAGCTGTCAAGACTGACAGCTGTCACCACTTCTTCTGGCAGGGAGTTCCATAGACCAGTAATCCTCTGGGTGAAAAAGTACTTTCTCTTATTTGTTTGAGAACTAGTACCCAAAAGTTTCATGGAGGGTCCCCTAGTTCTAGTGTTATGCGATAGGGAAAACAGTTTTTCCTTATCTACTTTGTCCACACCGTGCATGATTTTATAAACTTCAATCAGGTCACCTCTTAGACGTCGTCGTTCAAGAGTGAAGAGGCCCAACCGTTGCAGCCTCAGATGGTAAGGAAGGTGTTCCAGTCCCCTAATCATTCTGGTTGCCCTCCTCTGCACTTTTTCCAGCTCCATAATATCCTTCTGGAGGTATGGTGACCAGAACTGTACACAGTATTCCAGATGGGGCCTCACCATGGATTTATAAAGAGGCAAAATGACACTTGTTGACTTATTTTCTATACCCTTCCTAATGATCCCTAGCATTGAGTTTGCTTTTTTCACTGCTGAGGCACACTGGGTTGACACCTTCATTGAGTTGTCCACCAGGACACCAAGGTCCCTTTCCTGGTTTGTCACACAGAGTTCAGATCCCATCAGTTTATAAATGTAATTGGGGTTCTTTGCCCCAACATGCATCACTCTGCACTTACTAATGTTGAAGCTCATTTGCCACTGTTTTGCCCACTCCCCCAGTGTCAAGAGATCCCGCTGGAGCTCCTCACAATCTCTCACAGTTTTCACTACCCTCTATAATTTAGTGTCGTCAGCAAATTTGGCTACCTTGCTTTTTACTCCTACCTCTAGATCATTTATGAAGAGGTTGAAAAGCAGGGGTCCCAGTACTGAACCTTGGGGGACCCCACTCTTTACTTCCCTTCACTTGGAGAAGTGTCCATTTAGTGCTACCCTCTGTTTCCTGTCCCTTAGCCAGTTGCTGATCCAGGACAAGACCTGTCCCTTTATTCCATGACTGCTAAGTTTATTCAAGAGCCTTTGGTGTGGGACCTTATCAAAAGCCTTCTGAAAGTCCAGATAAACAATGTCAACTGGATCCCCCTTATCCACATGCTTGTTGACACTCTCAAAAAATTCCAACAGATTAGTGAGGCATGATTTGCCCTTGTAAAAGCCATGTTGGCTCTCCTTTAGCAGCGCCTTCTCTTCTATGTGCTTATTAATTCTATCTTTTAGGATGGTTTCCATCGCTTTACCTGGGACACATGTCAAACTGACAGGTCGGTAATTTCCTGGATCACCCCTGGATCCTTTTTTGAGAATTGGTGTTACATTCGCTACCTTCCAGTCATCAGGCACAAAGCCTGATTTGAGTGAAACATTATATATTTTGGCTAGGATATCAGCAATTTCATCTTTAAGTTCCCTGCTTGGGGCATTTGTAAGTTGGGGTTTTACTGTATTGAAATACTTTCAAAAAGTTTTTATTTAAATGTTTTCCCCCAAAACATTTTGCTGGTAGACAGCAACATGTCATCTCTCTCATCTGTGTGCACTTATACTAATGATTCAAAATCTACTTCTACAGAAGTCATGTGTACTGTGGCAAAATGCCTCTATGTATGCAAGAGAAGACAAAGTATACCTCAAAAAACAGCACTATAGAACTATGCTTGCATTTCTTACCTCTTACAAATAATATAAAATGAGTATTTCTTTACTAAAGAAAAAGACTCTCCTATAGACCAAGAGAGAGAAAAAAAACCCTTGCATGGGATGCATACTGAGCTAAGCATATATCCTAACATTTATAACCTTGCAAATATTTGCACTTTGAACAGATAATATTTTAGGCTTCAGAAGCCTTTGCACAAACATTGAAAAGAGAAATCTCACATATGTGGGATCAATGTTATTGATCCCTAGTTTGAATTTCTGTAATACAGTACCTGAATGCCCAAATCTGCCAAATTTGGCTACTGGTTCCTAGACAAGTTATCTTCTGGCTAGATGTAGGCCTGAGATGACGTTGTTTTGTTAGCCCTAGCCTAGCCAGCACATTCAGCATTGAGAAATGAAAGCAGCTGTTGTCCAGTGAGAACTGGAAGGACACAAGTTGATCATTTCTAAGTCTAGAGTTCTGAGTTGGATCCAGATGTAGCCATAGCTGAAGTAAGCCCACTGAAACCACAGATTTAATGGTACCTATTCTTAAAGCATTATTAGGTCTGAATTTAACCCTCTGCCCCCAACACCAGCTATTTAGATGCTTCCTAAGAACTTCCCAAGGAAATAATCTTTGCTTCCAGCATTTGTCACTGGAGGAATACAGACCATGAACCTGGAGGTTCTGTTTCCAGATGACACAGTTACGAAGAACCAATGCACCTATTTTGCCATGAATATGTCTATTCCTCTGATATGCTTGAACAGACTAACATGGCGACTACTTAAAAAATGTTTTAAGAAGGAATTAGTGAACCTCATAACGCATAAGCAAACCTCTGAGGGAGGGGGGGGGGTTAGTTTAAGCCTCATGAATAGCATATCTTACTTCATTAGCTTTTGCCTTTTGGCGGTGTCCTTGAAACTTCTAAATTCTTCCCCAGCTTTAATCTCAAAAAACTTGGGTTCCAGCACTGTTTGCTGATCCTCCTTAAACCTTTCCTGCCGTTTTACTTTTTCCTCTTGGCGAAGAAGTCTGCGCTGTTTCCTGACCTCTTCAACCCAAGCTTTTTCATCATCTGAAGTCTCAGAACTTTCTGCATCACTTGGTTTTCCTTCTGGTTCTTCCTCTTCTTCCTGTAGGCAAAAATAGTTACATTTTTTAAAAAAAATGAAACCTGTTAATGTCCCGTAAAAAAACCATTTGCCCACTTAGGAGTACGTGACTCTTTACAGATGCACAATTAGGCTACAATTCAAGGGCACAAAATATTTGTAACAGCAATTTAGTATCATTATTATCAAGTTGACATTGCAGACTTAATCTACATTTCTATATTGGATGTACAATGACAAAACTCTTGCAAAGATAAGGGCAAAATATATTGAGTCAGATAGATTTAACATTCATTGGCCAGCATCCTATTGCTTACACCAGGGGTGGCCAAACTTTTTGCACCATGGGCTGGTCACATGGTTGAGCAGGCTGGTCAAGTGGTTCCTCCCACCGGAAGCAGAAGTAAAACACGTCTGCGCAAAACACTGCTGTAAATGCACCTGCGGCTGTCGTAAACGTGTTTATGACAGCTGCAGGTGTATTTACAGCAGCGTTTTGCACATGCGTGGGTGCATTTTCCTTCCATTTCTGGGAGTGCTGTGGGCCGGATGATTTGGCACCACAGTTTGGGCACTCCTGGCTTACACACACTGATGTAAGTGCAACAGCATTAATCATAATGACTATTGCCAGAAATATGCACCAATGAGGACTTAAGTTTGGCCAATGACAAAGTCAAGAAAGTGGCTTCATTTTGACAGTCCACGACTCCAGGGTTTGATTGGGACATGAAAGAAGATCAATGACAAATTGGCGCTTGCATTCCTTATCACACACCAAGTCACGTGCCTGGCACACAATGAAGGATGCAATGAATTAAGGCATGACATCTCTCACTCTGCATGTAGTGAGTCTATCTCATATATTTGTTTCACCTTTTAAGTGAAATGAATGGACATTTGCACGATATTCTAATTTTCCGAGTTTCACCTGTATTTTCTTAATAACCCCCTCCAGCTAATCAGTCTATGTATATATTGATACATAACTTGCTTGTTCTCTTACACAGGAGAATATTTAACCAAATGACATACAGCAGAAGTATTTCAGAAAGTACGTACAGTAATTATTTCTGCTATAATAATTTTAACACAATGAACTTAACTATGGTTGAAAAAATTTAAAAAATTAAGCTTCAGGTTTTGGAAGAAGTAAAAAGAGAAAATACCCCTTTAACTCTAAATTACTCTCACACCAGCCACGCCAACTAGAAACATTCAAACACCCTCTACAAACTTCAGGGTTTTGACTCCCACTTGATGGGAACTAGCGCAATTCTGACCATCACACCTGTATAGGAGAACAGCTACTATGAGCCTAAATCTCATCAAGGGATCTGACTATAGCAAGAGTGTCCTACTGTGGGTAGGGATGATGCCCTTTTTGGGACAACCCCATGGTTTCATGGGAGCCATTAGTTCCTGAATTGATTATGTCAGGACAATTTCTGTCTCACAAGACAAAAATGGTGAGGGGGGGGGGGCTCAATAACAATTTGAATTTTCATAGTTTTATCTTTTGGACTGGCAGTATCTGCTTTACTTATCTGCCTCCATGGCATCTATAGTTTCATTTTGCTGTTTTTCAACTGGATGGTTGAATGTAAACTAGCAATATTACCACCTAACAACCTAAGAGATTTCAGTGCTAAACCAAAGAACATACCTGCTATTAGGACAGTAAAATGCTCCCTTATTTATCCCAGTGGACCATTAAAAAGATATAAACACTCTAAACTGGACCCCAACTGGTTAGGAAACCTGGAAATGGAGACTTATCCTGATCTTCAACCTTGCCTTTATCCTGATCTTCAACCTTGAGCTAGGTATCTAACAGCTGCAGCTGAAACACGCCCAAAGTATAAATGATACAGTTCAGACCAACCACTTCCTTTAGCATGGTACTTTTAGCATCTATGAATATCCTTGAATACTGTACTCCTAAAAAATTAAGGCATGATCCAAAATGCGACGTGAATGAAATTTCCTCTTTTACTTTGTATGTTATTCATTCTCAAAGCATAGATAGTGGCTAGGAATATTAAAACAGAGGTCATAGTGGGATCATCAGTACATCTGCACCAAGCTCACAAATTGAGTGGATGATGCCCTTGTTGTTGCAGCCAGATAGCATCCTTACAAGCAGAGATCAGAAAACTAAAGATTTACCTCTCCAAGGGCTTCTTGCTCCTCTAACATTTTTAGCTTCTTCTTTCTTTTTTCACTTATTTTAGAAACGAGTGGATTCAGCAGCCTAAATTCTTCACTCTTCTCATCCACCTGGAAATCTGGATCCTCAAACATGACTTTGAAACGATCATCACTAAGAATGCTAGGCATTTTCTAGGCAGGAAAAAAAATGTAAACATTTTTGAAAGATGTTAGATTTCAGACATTATGCAGTAAATACATTTCTTATCTTCCTAAAGTTCCCGCAGGAATTTGTTAGACAAGAAAGCATTTTTGGAATAACAGATGACATATCTCTTTTTCTCATATTCTCTAAACACTTTCAGGATATTTACAACTTTTAAGAGGTTGTCTTACTCAAGAAAAACTGTCCAGATTTAATGCCACAGGAAGAGTATGGACTAATTTCAAATTTGTTAACAGTAGCTAGACCAGGGGTGGCCAAACTATGGCCCGTGGGCCCAATTAGGCCCATGCATATCATTAATATGGCCCGTGGTGAGTACCTGGGCTCAGCGCGGACAGCCCCTACACCCACCTCACGTCAGCGGCAGCGTCGATCGGGCTTTGTCCTGTCTGCTCCGAGCAGCCTCTGGCTCAGCCCCATCCCCTTTGCAGCCTTTGCCAAAGCCGATCGGCGTGTTGGGGAAATTTTCGAAGCGTCCTCCATTTCAAAATCCATGGCGCTATGAGAGCCCCCTGGCGCACCCAGGATGATGTCACCGCAGCATGCCAGGTTTACTCTTCTAGCGCCATGGATTTTGAAACAGAGGAGCCTCTGAAAATTTCCCCAACGTGGCGATCGGCTTTGGCAAAGGCAGCAGAGGGGATGGGACTGAGCCAGAGGCTGCTCAGAGCACCCAGGACAAAGTGTGATCACTGCCGCCAATGCCATCAAAACTGTCAGCAGTGGGAGCAGCCCACCTTCGGCCCCCGCAGTTGTGTCGGGGGTGTGACCGGCCCATGAAAAAAGGTTTGGGCACCTCTGAGCTAGACTAATGATGGCTAGGAAATGAAAACATAGTTTGTAAAATTGTATATATTGCCTTTGATATGTTTTTGCTGCTCTGAATGTTGTATATTGTATTATTGTGGACCATACAGTATTGTATTTCTGTGCTTATATTGCATTCTTGGGCATGGGATTGTATTGACTTTATTATATTATTTATATCTTCTGTATTATTGTATACTTATTTTGTGATTTGTAAACCGCCTCGAGTTGCCTTGGGGCAAGTAAGGTGGTATATAAATAATAAATCGAATCGAAAACAGAGTATGCTTTTCAATTACAGTAAAACCCTACTTACGAAAAAAAGGTCCATTCCGTAGGCTTTTACTTAAATTAGTTTTTTATGTAACTCAAAGCAAGCTCATAGGAAAAATAATGTTTTATGTAAATCGAAGCAAAGCCATAGAGAAATGAATTTTTACATAACTCGAAGCAAACACATAGGAAAAAGAATTTCTATGTAACTCGAAGCAAATCCATAGGGAATCGTATAAATCAGGACATGGTTTTAGCACAAAATCATTATGTAAGTCGAATTTTATGTGACTCGAGCCATATGTAAGTTGGGGTTTTACTGTAAATGGATGGTATAAAAAAGTTTGGGACGTTGCTATTAATGGTAAATTAACTTGAAAGATTAATGTTTAGAGGGG
This sequence comes from Bradypodion ventrale, assembly GCA_035047345.1. Taxonomy (NCBI): domain Eukaryota; kingdom Metazoa; phylum Chordata; class Lepidosauria; order Squamata; family Chamaeleonidae; genus Bradypodion; species Bradypodion ventrale. The sequence continues at coordinate 184,685,988 of JAWDJE010000001.1, read as the reverse complement.
ATGATTGAAGCAGAACAATTTTAAAGGTATCTGGAGAGAATTTATACACTATGTTTTATTAAAGTGGAAAGGGTGGACATTTTGATGCAATTTTGGAAACTGAATAAAGATCTGTAAAGATGTGGGAAATGGTTGTGTGACTCTGTTGATCCCAGTGCGGGGGAGCACTTTTTTGGGTATTTTGTAATTTTTAAGTTTTTATGTTTTGTTCTATGCTTATATAGTAAAAGGTTTTCAAAAAGGAAGTGTGTGGACCTCAGGGTAAAACACAATTTATCAAGGAAAGAAAGAGAAAGAACTTGAGTGAGCTTCTCATCCATTTCTTCAGCAGTATCCCTGTAAAAAGAGTGTGGGATCTTTTGCTTCAATTTCAGATCAGCCACAGCTTACTGTGTCATCTGAATGCAACAAATTGTGCTTTGTTTTCAATATGGTTTATTTGGAACAAGCCAACTTTAACCATGGGTTTGAAACTCTTATACTAGTGACCACAATTAAACTAACCACAGTTCCAGATTTGAAAGCAACCATGATTGATCAAAGACCAAAATAAATAATATTCTCACAGTAATACTGGAGGAAGAGAGAGAGGTTAGAAGACAGTACATGGACCAAAGCTTTACTGCACCTTGTTTGTATCCAATTAAGGTAGATGTGGCTCAGTATGACATCTGTCATAAACTCCTGTGACAATGTGCCACTAAAACCCAGGCTATGTACAGTGTACTAATTCTATGTTGGATACAATTGTTCAGTTTTTAAAAAAAATTCTTAAAGTTTAAGGAATACTGAAAAGAGATAAATGTTGACCAAAGATGAGTCAAAGTTACTTCATAATTCCAAGTGCAACCTTTATTCAGATGTTCCCAAAAAAGGTTAAAACAAATGTGCGAGGAAGGCAACATGGTAGTCTCATTCTACCTGCCATCGCTCTTCTAATGACAGCTATACAGGTGGCCCTTCCATCTAATTTTGAACCTTTAAAAATCAGAATTCCTAATCACATGGCAAGGCATCCTCAGACTGCTATTACCCATATGAAGAAGTGCAGGGCTCATATGATCCATCCCTCCACATTCACTTTCACTCTGCACATGAATGCTTGAATAGGACTTGTACCTGTTTCAACAAACATACATGACTGCATATCTCACTTCAAATATTATTTCAAAACAGTGCTTAAAATCCGACACAGGAAAATGAATAACAATGTGGGATGTTTGTGAAAGAGCTGAAGCAACTTGCAAAGACTCCTCAGAGGCAGGGGGGGGATTAATTTTCAACAGTAAAAGGAATTCCTTCCCTAGTTATGTACAGGCTCTATGACATAGGCCCTCAAGAGAACCACTGACATTTTAAACTATGATTTTATTGACAGTGTGGTTTTTAATGCAGGTTGCCTCATAAATGTTTGAAATAAAATAAAATAAATGCAACCAAAGAAGTGGGGTTGAGGCCCATTTTGTTCCAATTAAGATGCACATGTAAACCGTGAATAGATGCTGGGATAAGCTCTGGAGAACAACATATTATACCCTGTCACAGGTTCAATCCTTGATTTAGAGTTAAAAGGAGACAAGAACTTCTGTGGGTACGTTCATAAATGTGATTTAATTATGATGATATTTCAATACCCCTTTAAAACAGGTTCAGTCTTTACTGTTTTTTTTTAAAATGCATTTTTTACTGTTGCCATAGGAAAACTACTAACACCTGGGGATTCATCTGTCCCAACAATTTGTTTGTACAGCTGCCCAGAAAGGAAAATTCTTTTGAGCTCTAACGAAAGTTCTAAAAATATTCAGCAAGAGTAACAGACAGGAATATTACTAACACCAGCTGCGTTATGGCCCATTGGGGAAATAGACAGAAGCGGGTTTTCACTATTTGTTTTACATTTATCTCAGCTGAAACATAAGGCCATATTTTAAATGCCAGAAGAACAGAGACACAAATGCTCACGTAACCAAGGGACTGCATCCATCCCTGCAGAGAGCAGCCATGCAGCGCTGCCTTTAGCATAAGCCAATCTGACTTAGCCTCTCTAATTGTTCCATCTGCTAGAGAGGCGCATCTAGCACCAGAAAGAGGGCATTCTCAGTGTCTGCTCTGGCCCTATGGAACCTCCTGCCAATTGAGTTGCCAGCCTAAAAACATGGCTGGCAAAGCAGGTGTGGGGCACCAATTACATGGTGACCCCCGCCTGCTGGCTGATCTAGGAAGAACACACTCTCTCTTTTAATCGGTAAGGGCTGGGGTAATTTTTGATAGTCGTTTTTAATGGGTTTTTTATAGGTTTTAGAGTTTTTAACTGTGATGCTGGTTTTTAGTCTTTATGGGCCGCACAGAGTCTTTTGAATTGGGCAGCAATATAAATCACACAAACAAACAAAATTATTAATTCTCTGCAGCATTCACTCAGTCCACATAGGAACACATGGAGAGTTCCAATTAGAAGTAAATGGAAACAAGCAAGCTTGCTTTCAGCCAAATACATTATTAAAATAGAGTTAAATGCTGCCATATAACTCTGATTCCCAACGGTCAAGGAGGCGGAAGACGCCATGCCAAATGGACTGGATGTGAAGGTGCACCTTGTCCATATCCCCAAGGCTGTGGTAGTCCATTGTCGTCCCGGTGTTAAATCCTGCATATCTCGTTTCATGTGTGTTGCAGGAGATGGCTCCGTGATCACAGTGTGTGAGTCACTTCATGGCAAGCTGGGATCCACCTTAAACAAATTCACGCCAATGATATTTTTCCTGCTTCAGGGAAAAAATGCATTCTTGGATACAAGTTGCAGTTGCCAACATATGCTGCCAGCACAAAAACAAGGGCATGTCTGGCTAACATAACATATATTTCCCTTTAGGATCAAGTCAAACAATTAGTCCACTGCAGGTGTTGGAAATACTATGATACTTGCTGGAGAATTCTAGGGCTCAGAGTCCAAAGAGCAATGTTTTCAGGTTCTGGCCACCTGTCTCAGTATGGTACATACAGGTGCTTCTCCTGGATAGGTTTCCTAGCTCTCCTAGCACAGATATCTTGAAGTGCCTGCTGGAACTGAGCTTGGGATCCTCTGCGTATCCCATGCTCCACTATGCAGCTACCATGAGTCACCTCTTCTCATTCTAAAGACAGCAGCAGTAAATTGACATGTCACACCAAACAAATGCTGCAGAGAAGTTGTTTGAATTAATAATTTGACACCCCTTCCAGATTCACTGTTGCGCTTCACAGAGAAGTAATGGCAGAAGCAGTGCAGAACCTCCTACCTGTTGTTTCTTTCTTCTTGCATTTTGTACCTCTTCTTCTCCCTCCTCAATCAACTTTAGTGCCAGTTCTTTATTCACCTTAGGAAGTTTCTAGGAATGAAAAAGAAGCATGGTTCTTTTTAATTCGAGACTATGTACATAAAACCTTGCATCCACAAGGTGTTTTTTAAAAAATGAAATACAGTGGAACCTCACACACAACAATTACCCCAGTATAACAATGAAATCACATAACAATTAGGTTTTTTGGGGAAATGGTGTCCCGCATAACAATTTTCCCTATGGAAAAAATTGTACAACAGTTTTTCAATGGGAAAAACAACTTAACAAAAAAAATACTGTATAATTTCCCATAGGGAAAATCGCTATACGATGCATGTATTGTATAAAAACTGTTTTGTACAACAACGAGCCCCTTGGAACAGATTAAAATCATTGTATGAGGTACCACTGTATATAGATCACAGAACAAAGAATAACTATGTTGACCATGTAGTTCATCAGACTCTTGTCTAAAACTGCCAGCTTGTTGAAAACCAGATTTAAGCTACAGCTCGACATTCTTCCAGCATTACTTTAGAAATCTGAGAAGCCACAGTCAAGGGAGAGGAGGTTGCACCCATGGATTTTTGCAAGACAAAAGGAAAGGCAGTTTGGGACCTTCCCAGACTGGAAAGGTCTCTTGATCCTGTGACAGTGACCTGTATTGTAATGGTTCTCCCCAAATAATGGCACTCCCACACTGGCAGCATAATGTGAGTTCTCCACATTTACCACATTCCACAGCAGAGGAATTCAAGTTTATAGCACAGTTATTTCTTCTACACACTGATCAAGTGCTGGTTATACTTTCCCCCCAAAGTCAGCACTGTCTGTATCTGCAGATGTTTCCGTGCATGGAACACTGTTTACCTTCCCACCAAAGTGGTACTTTTTTATCTACATGCAATTTCTTGCTTTTGAACTGCTAGGTTGGCAGGAGCCGGGACAGATCATAGGAGCTCGCTCTGTCATGCAGCACTTGGGTCTCGAAGTGCTGATCTGCCAATCTTCCAGTCATCAAGTTCAGCATCTTAACCACTAAGCCACCACAGTCTCTATGAGGTGTGAAAGGGGCCTTCTATTTGCATTTGCTTGACTCCATCTCATGAAGGGGAACCCAGTTTTATAAGGGTTTCCTGACCAAATTGAGAATTCAAGTCTCATTCAAGGGAAGGTGATGTCCAACCCTGGGTGGCATTCATGAACAGATATATGTGAAGATACTCAGGATAGTTTGTTTGCATCCCCCAAAAGTTCAGGCTCTTTGTTTAGGCACAATGCATAAATAAGGCTAAAATACTCCAATCACAAAGCACAGCAATTTTGAAGCATCAAAACTCCACCAGGGTTTGAGGTATGGTTTCTATCTCTTTTCTGAAAATGAGATTCTTAAAGATGCTTTCCAGCAAAGACTGATATTTACCTTTAGTTGCACTCTTTGTGCACGTGTCTCTTCTATCTTCTGCCTAATTTTCTCTCTTCTGTATTCTTCATAAGCAAATGGATTCACCATCATTTTAACCTGAGAACACAGAACAAGCAAGCGGTAAAAAAGAATAACTCATAGAACAATAATATATCACTAGTTATAATGATTCCAGGTTACCTTGTGATAGAGCCGTATGTCCATGAAAAAGCCATGCATATATGCCCGGAGAAGAGGTGACCCAATCAGATGAGTAAGACCTTGGGGATGAGGAAAGAAGTACAGATCAGAAAATCTCTGTATAGGAAACACACTGAAGCTAACTTCATACATTTTGTATGTTGGTTGTCAGGTATGATATACAGTAATACTCCGGATAATGACAAAACTTGGTTCCACAAGTCGTGTCATTATCGGGTTTTTAGCATTATCCAGTGCATGCATTGGATAATGCTAAAAAAAAAAAAAGCCGGCTGCCTCTGGTAGGGTCAGGGGACCTGAGCTGCGCTGTTTCCAATGTCCCGTGCCCTTCCCAGGCGCTGGTGCAAGGCAAACCGCCAGGGAAAACTCCTTCCTCGGCTGTAGGTTTTGCCTTGCACCAGCGCCTGGGGAGGTCGGAAACAGCGCGGATCGGGTCCCCTGCCCTCCCCAGAGGTGGCAGGGGTAGCGGAGAGGCCAAATTGGGCAAAAAAAATCCATCGTTTCCCATGCTGGAAGTGTGTCATGTCTTAATGCAGCCCAAAGTTTTATATGCTTAGTGTGGACCATTCCACATCCACTGCTATTCCAAGCAATGTGTGTCCATTCTACAGTATATGTGACAAATTGCAACATGTTATACAACATTTTTCAATCCCTCAATACCACATTCTCTGAATTAAATACACAGACGCGTCCAGTAAATTTGTTCACACTCTGCCATCATGTCTCAGCGGCAGGATGAAGTAGTATGTTCTCCATGCCTTCTGGAGGTTCTACAAAGCCATGGGGACATTTCTCTTTGAGCAACAGGAGTAACACCAAATGGCTTCCATCACAGTAGCTGAAGGAGGAAACCAAGGGAGCCTTGCTCTAGTCTTAGAGCTGCCTTGCCTCAGCTTTGTCCACTCTTCAGCAGCTTAATCTCACCATTTCTTCAAATAAGAAAGAGAAGTAATGTAAAGTTCCACTCCAGGATGGAAGCAAAGCGGTCAGGCAGGCCCCATCACTTGCGTTGTGCCAACAAAGAAAAACAACAAATTATGAAAACGATAATAATAATTTCGTGTCAGAAATTATTCTGGGTTGAAAGGTTTTTTGCTGGAGAAACTTTGCTCACGGGATACCCGGATGAGGCTCCTTTCATGTCCCCAAGATATTTTCCCACCAAAGCGGACCCTATTTATCTACTTGCAATTTCTTGCTTTCGAACTGCTAGGTTGGCAGGAGCTGGGACAGAGACTGGCGCTCAAACTGTCATGTGGTACCCGGGTCTCGAACTGCCAAAGTGCTGGACTTCCAGCTAACAAGGCGAGCTTCTTAACCACTGATCAGTACTCACAACACTTGCAGATGGTAATATTGTGCCACAGAAGTGAATGGAGACAAACTCAAAGTTACAGCAGAAGGTAAGCCGCAGAACCTGGGGTTATTATTGTGGCAGGGAAAAATACCCTGTCTGAACTGATTCATATCAGTGATTTTTTTAAATGACCAACTTAATAGTAACTACTCTTCTGAAGTGGGGAGGAATTAAAAGTTGTTCCAAGGACATCACAGGGGAGAGGGATAGTAACCAATCAATGCTGACACAATGGGTAGCCTGCTGTCCGGCAGGGACTCCAAGAGGAATCGAATACATACAGAAAATGCCTATGTAAGTGAAGGGAACATAGAATAGTTTGCCATTTTCCCAAGGGATTTCCAACATATGTAGCAGGCCTTTTTTCATACTACCTGCTCACCTAACATCATACTAAAAGTGTTGTGCTCAGAGTCCTGTTAAATTGTGAAGTCTGATCCAACTAATGGTTGAGGTGCAACTCAATTGTGCAATCAAGTGTATGACCCCAGGCTCTTAACTCAAGTGTTCCTGAGCACCTCATTAAACAGCAGCAATTAGTCACTGAAAGTTACACAAATCTTGCATGAATTCCCAGTAGGATTTTGGCCAGTCTGCAAAAATACGAGGAGTAAAAATAAAAGGCTTAGACCAGGGGTTCTCAACTTTTTAAAGCCAGGGGTTGGGTCACGATCCCTCAGACAGCTTCAGGGGCTGGTTGGCCATTTTGCCCTTCCTCCACCACATGACATTTCCTGGTGTGGTGAAGGCAGTGGGGGGCCCACATGAAATAGTGACGTGGGCTGCATCTGGCTCACGGTCCACAGGTTGATAATCGCTGGCTTAGATAAAGAGTTTCTGCTTTATTTGTTAAACTAAGGTTGGCAACCCTATTTGCTCATCACTGGTAGGCCTTGCAGCCTCTAGACTCCTTCCCCAGATAATAAAAAAATGATGATGATGATGATGATATCAGAAAAGTAAAAGTGTACTGTTACAAGCCTCTAGTACAGGGATTCCCAACCTATGGCCCGTGGGGCTAATCCAGCCTGTGCATATCATTAATCCGGCCCACGGTAGGAACCCCATCACCTTTAGACCTGTCCCCACCCCGTGAGTCAAAATATGTTACTTACTGAGGCGGCAGCTAGAGCACGACCGTAGGCAACGTCCGGTGCCGGGCGGAGCTTACGTCAGCACCTGGGATCCCAGCATGGAACCAGGAAGTTGGCCACAGTCACTTTCTAGCTGCCAAAGCACAGTGAGGAAGGGGCAGAGAATTTCCAAACCGGAGCGAAATTGCTCCGAAAAACCTCCTGTAAGTGGCAGAGGCTGTGCAAAACCCCAGAAAAACTGTGCAATTTCTGCCGCCGCCAATGAAAATATAAGTAGTGGGTGCAGCCACGCCTCCGGCCCCTGGCGGGAAGTGTCGGGGGCGGGTCTGGCCTGTGGTGGGAAAAGTTTTGGAACTCCTGCTCTAGTAGTTACTGTGCTTTAATCGAAGAATATACCCTTGCTTTTCTTACAAGGGACTATTATTTCTATTATTAGAAATCAAATCTAGTTACTACCAGTTCTTAAAAAACTGTCACACTTTTTAATGAGGATACAACCCACTATGTTTTTATAAAGTAAAGCCCATGAAGTGAAACTGGTTCTCAGATCCATAAAGCATACATAGATCCTGATCTACTTATAAGAATAGTAGCATGACATTTTCCATGTTTGTGAAGTTATTTAGACATTTTAAAATGCCAGATGTAAATGGACCATGAAAAACTAGATTTAATGGCAGCATGAATGTCAATAAACCATTATGTGTAACAAGCTCTTTAACAGGAGACGTAGGCACATTCTGTCAAAGAAACAAACAACTTTAAAACTGAAGGGTGGAATTTCTCTTCCAGCAGGCAAAGATGCCCCTCAAAACTGCTGAAATATATTCTAGTTATGCATTTGTTTATGCAGTGATTCAGTTTCTTGAGTTTTGGCTATTAAGCTGGCTAAATCTAATAATGTTAACCAGGGGTGGCCAACCTTTTTCTGTCACGGGCCTGGCCACACCTCTGGACAGCGTTGTGGGCTGGACCACGCCCCTGGAAGTGGAAGCGGGCACATTTACAGCTGACGTTGATGTGTCCACTTCCGTGTTTACACCAGCCATGGGCGCATTTGTGCATGCACATTTTACAGATGACATAAACGCGCCTGCTTCCACTTCCGGGTGCGGCAGAGGCAGTGACAGACCGGATGGGATGGCATTGGGGGCAGGGCCACCTCATGGGCCGTACGTTGGGAACCCCTGATGTAAACATTCTTTCAGAGCAGATGAAGGAAGTTTGGATTGGTGAAATCAGGACAAGAGAGGCAAAATAAGCTGGACAGACTTTGAGCAGCAACCTTCAACTGCTTTTCTAAAAAGCGTGTTACGTCAACTATGGCCGTATGTAAGTGGAGAGAGTAAGTGAGAACAAGCAAAAGGAAAAGAACAAGAGAAAACAAATATTATCCATCATTTGAAGTAGGAATAACTTACCCAAGTTCTCCAGATCTTTTCTTGTTACAAACTTATAGTCATCATACACTGTTGTCTCTGGATTCTCCTCCAATTCTTCTGTCAAATTATCAAGAAACGAGCACCATTTTGGAGCAGGACCTAAAACCTGGAGATGCATTAAGTTCAGACATAATTGACTAATTAATACAATTCTGTATCATCCATCTAGCAAAAGGAAAATTCAGCACTCTGGACAGTTTGCAACAATTGATGAACAAAGGAGCAAAAACCACAGAGCATTTCCTGTGGCGGCAACATAAAATATAAGTAAAAATCAAATTATAAACCTTTGGATCCAAAGACAAAGAAAGATATGAAAAACATCATTAATTAAGAGAAGAGATGTGCCTGTATGTCTCTCTACAAAGTTACGTTTTTTTAAAAAAAAATGTCCAAAGTGGGAACTTAATGGAGTTCCAAAGACAGAGCATTCCGTAATGTAGGGGCTAACACCGAGAAAGCTCTCTTCCTAGTTATAACCTTCTTTGCCATTCTTGGTGTCAGCATGCAGAGCTACATAGCTTGAGAGGACCAGTTGATTTAAGCCAGGGATTCTCAACCTGCGGCCTGCGGTGCCATTTCATGTGGCTCTGCACTTCCTCCACCACACCCGGAAGTGCCATGTGGTGGAGGAACAGCAAAATGGCCATTCAGCCCCCAAAGCTATCTGAGGGAGTGTTGAGAACTACTGATTTAAGCAGTGGGGCTTTGAGACAGATGCTCTGATAGGTAGTAAGGTCCCAACTCATTTAGGGCTTTGTATGTCAACTTTAACACGTTGTACCGGATACAGTTTGCAACTGGGTGTGATATAGGTGGGCGAGGGTTGGAAAGATTGCTCACTTTTGATCAAAGTTGCTCATTCTTGAATTCAACCTAGCCATAGCATTTTGAACCCATTGTGACTATATTAGTAACATGGGCAGCCCCACATAGAGTGTTACAATAGCCAATTTTTGAGACTACCAATGCATGAATCGACATCTTCAGAGACTTCCTGTCTAAGTCAGGACGCAATTGGGCAATCTGACAAAAAATTATTATTATTATTATTATTTTGGGGGGGAGCAGCAAACTGGTCATTGCAGCAATCTAATGGTCAATAATAAGTGATAGAGCCAGAATAACTCCCAAGCAGTGCACTTGGTCCTTTAGAGGAAGCATAATTCCTTCTAAGGTACAGACCAGGTCACCATGTCAGCCAGGAGGCCCCTCGAGCTTCCTTCTTGCCAGGGTTCAGTTTCAACTAGTTTGCTTTTGTCCATTCTATTATCAAAGATAAGCAACCTCCAAGGCATCTAGTCCAGTGTTTTCCAACCTTTGGTTTTTGGACTTCAATTCCCAGAAGCACTGATCAGCCAATTTAGGCTTGTGGGAATTGAAGTCTCCCTGTGCGGCATGTGCCCCATGTTAGGAACCACTGCTCTAGTCGATGGTATCAAAAGCCACTTAGAGATCTAGGAGCACCTAGGAGGGTCAAGGCCCCCTTGGGCATCAATTCTCTGAATGTCATCATTCAGCACAATTATTGCAGTCTCAGAATATGTACTAATATGATAATATACACTGTCAAATGAAACACAAACACAGGAATAGTGGTTAATTTGAATACCATTAGAAGCCACGTTGTAATGCTAGAATACGTGGGAATATGAAATGGTTCATGTTTAGGGATGCCATATTTCCCTCCCCCCAAAACGGGACAGGAGTAAAGGTTGCCCTTGCTCAAAAGCGAGTTGCATCCGACTCTAGGGTTCAGTGCTCATCTGTTTCAAAGTCGAAGAGCCAGTACTGTCTGCTTCTGCAGATGTATTCCACTGTCATGTGGCAGGCATGACTAGACACCGGAGCGCACGGAGCGCTGCTTACCTTCTCCCCGAAGTGGTCCCTATTTATCTACTGTACTTGCAATTTCTTGCCTTCAAACTGCTAGGTTTACAGGAGCTGGGACAAAGACGGGAGCTCATTCAGCTGTTGCTGCCGCAACCTCAATAGAGGCGGCAATAAAATGGCGTGGTTGTTACATTATAGACTCTTGAGAAAGTCTTCCGAAATGTCCGCTTACCGGAGGGGCATCGAAACCGTTTGAGAAACCATTCGAGGACATTCCACCCTTCAGAGACCTGCAGTTGGGCTCGGTTTGATCCTTCCCCAATGAATGTATTTCAGAAGGCTACCCGCAGTTGAAACATGCCAACTAAGATCCCACAGCTTCCATGAACTAGCCATCTCAGAGTTACGGACTGAAATATATATATTGGATTTTGCAAGTACTGCTCCCACGTACTTAGGGATCATTATTGGGAGATATTTTAGTCTTACACTGCAGGCTCGTTGTGGGGTGTTGTATTTTTGTATGTGTATATACAGTCCTTTGTATGTGTTGCTTATATATGGATTTGAAATTTGCTTGTACTACTTGTCCAGTGACTTAGCTTAGGAGCTTGATAACACTAGTAATAAGCACACTCACAGTAATATTAAACACACTTTGCTATTTCTACCTTTTGATCTGGGTGTGTTCCCTTACCCATTTTGTCTCTAGACCCCAGCCGCTATACCGCAACATCAATAGAGGTGGCAATAAAATGGCGTGGGGTTTTTTTTTTTTTTGCTGTCTTCCTTAGCCACCAAGCTACTACCACTGCGCCACCTGCTGGTCAGTTCAATAGAAGCACAGCTCTATTGCAAGAAAAAAGTGCATTTTTTTCTTCAAACCCCCTTGGTCTGAAAAGCGTGAATTTTAAACGATTTTTTTTAACTGGGCCAGGACAGGTTCAACCCATTAAATTCCCAGTTTTCCGTTACGTATGGCATCCCTATTCATGTTAAAAGGGAAATATTATATATTTAATCTCCCCTTTGAATTTGAATTATGAATTACGGGCGGAGGACAGGACCGGGCTGCCACCTTCCATAGGCCTCTGCCCCCATGGGTCCTTTGCCCACCCACCCAAATGGAACCTCCCTTCTGCCTGATACAATCCACGGGAGGACAGAGGGGGTGGGCTGTGATGGCTACCCACTGACTGTATTTGCTGGGGAGGCCGGCAGCGGTGGCCAGAGCCAGGCTGAGACGGTGCCTCACGGCAGGGCTGAGAGAGCATCCGCGACGACAGCAGACAAAAAGGAAAAGCAGCTAGGATGAGGGTGGGTCTCTCCTTGGCCCGGGTAAAGTACCCCCTGGCAATGCCGGGTCCTCTGCTAGTGATAAATATATCTGACATTAACAGCGGACAGAATTATCCTGCTGCTGAAAAAATCTATACCTATAAGAAGGGGGTTGGGCCATGCGTGTCCAGCATGCATGGCCACACCCGTCCCGACCATCCTGTACCAAGCCGGCCACACTTACCTTATGTCCCTGTGAGCATTGCCGCAATGGTCCGGACGCCGAGAGTGGGGCAACCACCCCACGAACATGAACAAAAAAACAAACTACAAGTCCCAACATCCTCTGCGCCGTGGCACGCCTCAACCAATCAGGCATGAGGACGTGAGTGCGGAGGAGGCGGGACAGCCAGCACGTGCGTAAACACCCCCCCAGCTGACACGTGATCCACTTCCCTCCAGGAGACGAAGGCAGAATGGCGCTCCATTCCGCCTTCGCCTCACAGAGAGAAGCTATCGCCTTCCACGGGGGACGAAAGCTTTCGACCCCCGCCAACTGAGGGAAGCGAACCACTTCCCTCTGGGAGACGAAGGCGGAATGGCGCTCCTCTCTCTGTCTTCGCCTCCCGGAGGGAAACGATTGCCTTCCACATTCGGCCCTTGCCTGTTGGAGAAGGGGCTTGCATTCTCCGACAGGCAAGGGCTGAATGCAGCGGGGTAGCGGGGAGGAGGGGGAGCCCCTCTTCTCCCCGTGGCCCAGCGGGGAGGGGGAGTTTGAGTTCTAATATTATCTGATAGACAGCTTGCCTTTACTTCCATTAATTCTGGGCACCCTTAGGACTACCAAGCTGTTGTTATGTCTTTTTAATTGCTGAGATCTCAAACTCCTACGTAGGAGGACTGCCTTTCGGGGGTGGGGGGTGGGGTGAGGATTATGGATGTGTTGATCATTGCCTGAGCAAGCTGTCCTAAGGAAGAGGATGCGTTAACCATTTGTCAGAGCCAACAGGATAAATTGCTCCTTGGAAGGCTAAACAACACAGAAAACTCTTCCACAGACAATTTCCCCCATTTCCTTCTTGCCGGGCCTTTTTAGACTTCCCTTCTTGACAGCTGTTCTATCTGTCTTCCCAGGCCCTCAACTGTCCTGATTATAAAATTCCTGTTTTTCTCCCTTTTAAGTCTACATTTGCTATTTTTCTAACGTCATTTATTCAACCAATTTTGAATCACAGATTACAGGGGAGAATATATGACTTAAATTCAGCCCACTCAGGCATTTCACACATGCAGGTGAAACTCGGAAAATTAGAATATAATGCAAACGTTCATTCAGTTCAGTAATGCAACTTAAAAGGTGAGCCAATCTCATGTACCCCATAATCATCACATAATCGCATGTACGCTATGCCCACAAAAGCATTCATTCTCCCATGGTAAGCAGCAGCACAGTTTCTGGCAGACCAAGATAGCAGGGTTGGTGTTGGATATGGGGGAAAAACAAGAGGCTTTTTTTTAATTGGGGGGGGGGGGAGGGAGTAGCAAATAAAACACGTATTCTCCTCCCCTCTGAACTGAGGGTAAAATCTTCTACAAAATAGATTTCCCAGTTCTCCCTATATTTATATCTGCCGTTCAATAAGACAGCCGTATGAATACTTGCTACATGCTGTCAAGTCAGATCCAACTTGTAGAGACCCTAAAAGGGCTTTCAAGGTAAGTTAGATACTTAAGGAATGGATTTCCAACTGATTAGATAGCTCAGGGGTTTAGATAGCTGGCTGCTGCAGAGCCAGAGGTTGGGAGTTCAAATCCCCACAGTGCCTCCAGGAAGAAGAGCCAGCTTTTGTAGCCTTGAGCAACTACACAGTCTCAGGGCATTCCGAGAAGGGAACGGTAAACCACTTCGGTGTATTCTCCACCTAGAAAACTCTGGAAAGGGTTGCCAGAACTGACTTGATAATAATAATAATTTCGTGTCAGAAATTATTCTGGGTTGAAAGGATTTTTACGTGGAGAAATTCCGCTCAGGGAATGCCCAAATGAGCCTCATTTCATGCTCCCAAGAGCTGGGACAAAGACAGGTGCTCAATCCATCATGCTGTACCCGGGTCTCGAACTGCCGAATTGCCAGCCTTTCAGTTAACAAGGTGAGCTTCTTAACCACTGAGCCACCGCAGCCCCTTGATGGCATACAATTATTATTTACCAGTTCCACGACCTAGTAAGCCTCTATGGCCAAATAGTGATTTGAACCCAGCTCTCCTGAGTCCATCATACTATCCGCTACACCACACTGGGTGTCCCATAAATAACTATAAAATACAAGTACACATACATACATACATACATACATACATACATACATACATACATACATACATACATACATACATACATACATGTTTATGGAAATCCAAACAACATTTTGCTGGAGCTAATCTCTATATGCTTTTAGGAAGACCATGGCATGACAATGCAAATACAAGATCTTGCCTAGGAAGATCACTTGAGCCTTCCTTGTAGACTTTTTAGAAATAAGTGTGTATGCATGTGTGCATATCTCAACAGTCTTCTGGAGCTCTTTACCATTCAATAGGTGAAAAGGGGGGGGGGGGGGGCACATCAGGAATTTCTTGTTAGAATTCTTTTTTCTAGATAAACCTTCTCATGTCAACTACAGTGGTACCTCATACAATTTTAATCCATTCCACGGGGTTCGTTGTTGTACGAAACAACTGCTATATGATGTATGCATTGTACAGTAGACCCTCGCATAACGACATTACTTGGTTGTACAGTAAAGCGATTTTCCTTATGGGACGCATCGTACGACGATTATTATTATTTTTTGCTAAGTGTTTTTTCCCATTGAAAAATTGTTGTACAAATAGTTATGCGGGACGCCATCCCCACCCCCCACAAAAACTTAATTGTTACGCGATTTCATTGTTATACGGGATGATTGTTGTGTGAGGTTCCACTGTATTTTATTTCTTCTCCACTAATCTGTTACACTTCTATCCCACCTTTCTATCAATGATCTCAAGGCAAGCCCACATGGCTTCTCTTTCTCCCCATAAGCACCCTATAGGTCTAGTTGAAAGACTGTGAAGGGCCCAAGGGCCAAATGAAAACTGGGGATTTTAGCCCAGATCTACTAAGTCTCAGTCTAATAATCTAATCACTACACCACATGATCTTTTGTACAACAGTATAAAAGATTTAGAATGCTGGATGGTGGCTGTGGGTAGCACGTGGTCTGTGTTTAAATCAGGCAGGCCTTTGACAACGAGGGGCAAAAATGACAACCTGGCACATCTATACTTTCCTGCAAGCCTGGGATAAGCAAATGGCCCTCTCCAGATGTCTCAGATTGTAGCACTTGGGTTCGCAGCTGGCATGACCAAGATTATCTGGAAAGCACTTAGTTGCCTACAGCTCCTGTGTATTTCTTCCAGCTGTCAAACTCAAATGCTCATCAAGTACTCCAGGCCAGGTGAGTCTTTTTCCGACCAATCATGACAGCCATCTTGATGGCTTCAGTCAGCCAAGGGATAGGAAAGAACCTTTGTTCCTCCAAATACCACTGAATTACCACTACTGAACAAGTCATCTAGGACTGATGAGAACTGGCGTTCAACAACATCTGCAGCACTTGAAGCTCCCCATACCTCTATACCACCTTCAGCATCTCACATCTGACAACAGTATCTGTTTTTCATATCTGCTCACCAGAAACACACAGCTCCACAACCAGACATCTGAATGTGTTAAAAGATCCTACAGGATGGCTGCAAAATTACTTCCTGAGTGTCACACATTGGATGGTTTCCGCACCTATGTTCATACACGCGCACTTCCTTTGAGGCAACATGTTATGATGGGAAACAGAGGATTTCCTTTGTTGTGAATCAGCCCAACGTGCTACTTTTTAGATTGAAAGTGCTTATCTGAAAACAAATAGGAAAACCTACATTTCCTGTTTTGTGAAAAAACAACAATCTTTCAGCAGGTTATACTTAACAATACCGGAGGGAGAACTATAGCCTTTCACCCAAAGTCCATCCTATTATACAGAAAACTGAAATAGAGTATAATAAAATTACACATAATTTGTTAACTATGTATATAAACATTGGTGTGAAAAACTCTCTAGCTGCCACACAAATGAAGCTGCAATTAACTTCTCCCAAACTCCTCTCTGCTTTTATGCCAGCTTTCATCACTGCTATGGACAGAAAAACTTAACAGGTTTACTCCTTCACAGAGAGTGGGGTAGAGAGAAGGAACCAGACTTCTTGTTACAACAGTCTGGTGTCTCTACTGTTTTACACTTCACTGTAACAGCAAAAAAAAATATTGTATCAAACTTATCATTACAGTGGACCCCCGAATAAGGACGTATTTGATTAAAGTTTTTGACTAACAATGTGTTTTCTGCGCCAGTCATCTCTCGATTAACGATGTAGCGTCGTTATTTGAGGGGTTGTGTTTCATCTACCTTCCAAGCTGGAAAATCGCCGTGGGAGGGGGTGTCCCTGTTTCCAGTTCTCTTTCTCCCCAGCAGTGTGTGGGAGGCTGTGAGGATCTATTCTGCACTATTCTCGCCTTCCTAGGTGCTCCCTGTGCCGTGCAACAGCTGATTATAGTTGTGGCTGCCATTTTGTTTGTTTTTTTGTTTTTCAAAATGCCAGCCACAACTATAATCAGCTGTTGCGCGGCACAGGAAGCACCTAGGAAGGCGGGAATAGTGCAGAATAGGTTCTCCAAGCCACCTACACACTGCTGGAAAGGCAGAGAGCCGGAAACAGGAACACACACACACCCGACGGCGATTTTACAGCTTCAAAAGATAGATCGTGTCATAGGGGTGGGCAGAAGCATGGATCGCCTCCTCCGAGCCTCCCAGAGGTGGCAGGGGTGATGGAGACCCGAAAATGGGTGAAACTTTTTTGCCCATTTTCGGGTCCCCGCCACCCCTGGGAGGCTCGGGGGAGGCGATCCAAGCTGTTTCCAACCCCACCAAACCTTTTCCGATGCTGCTCCAAGCAGAAACCTACAGCAGACAAAGGGGTTTTTTGTTTGCAGCAGCGTCGGAAAAGTTCCGGTGGGGTTGTAAACAGCTTGGATCGCCTCCCCCGAGCCTCCCAGGGGTGGCGGGGACCTGGAAATTGGGTGAAAAAAATTCCACCCGCTCAACGTCAAAATCCGGGTAACGACACAACTTGGGGAACCAAACGTTGTCGTTAATCGAGGGTCTACTGTACTATGGTTTATTCTCAGTGTTCTATCGCAAGGGAAAAATGAGTAAGTAGCAGGAGGCTGAAAAGCTCGAAACAATCTTGGCCGTATTTACATATGCTGTTAAACCACAGGAAGTCTGACTTATCATCATGGCTGAATGCAGCCATTGTAACTTAGCACTGTAATGTTAACATAATGTAATGTTGTACAAGTTTAAAGGCACAAATTAAATCACTACAATAAAAACAAAACAGAGTCATGAACTTCCCTCTCAGGGTCCATCAGAGCTGTTCTATATGCTACTGTATTTGGTACAAGTCAATGCTCCTGTAACACCAATATTGCCTCCTGCATAATCTGTATGATTGATTTCAACTTTCTCTCAGTGTTCAAAATGCTAGATTCTTTCTGTTTATGAAAAACAATTCATCTTTCCATAGCTAGCACAATGAACTGGGAACGCAAGATCAGCCTGGTCTTTTCTCTGAGATTTAGACCACTAGATTTCCCAGAATTTTCACCTGCTGTGCGGTCCTTGTTTCGAGATATGAAAGAGTAGTTAGAAACAATTTTTAAAAAAACACATGCAGCTAGTATGGCTATTACCTAACTAAAGAGATGTTTGCCATTTAATAATATTGTGTTTTATTTGTGCAAATCCATACATAAATAATTCTGAAGAAAAAGACTATTTTTAGATGATCCACAAAAACATCAGATTAGATTTAGAAAAACATTCTTACCCACCATCATCTTTGTAAGTACAGCTGTTAACAACATTTCTTTAAAATCCAGTTTGTTTAATGAAGTAAAACCAATCTGAAAACCTCACTTGATTAACTAGCAAAACATGGCTGGCTTATTGACTAACTGAATGAGAAACCACCGGATCAAGGATCACTTCCAGTTTCATCTCGTTGTGATTCTGGGAAATTTTAAAAAATATCATCTCATCTTGGAAGCCCCAAATCTTTTAAAAGCCTTTGAGGCCCAAAAGTCTGGTATCGTGGTTTCTAAAGCCTTCTGCACACGGAAGTGCAACAGGTGAGATGTGAGAGGGGTTTTTTCAACAACAGTGATATATATATCCAAAGACCTGGGGCCAGAGAGAAGGAAAAGGCATCAGGAGAAAGACAGAAGCCCAACTCTGCTGCCCATTTGCCATCCAGAGAGGCCCAGGGGGAGGTGAGTAAAAGATCATGCCCCTCCCTCCCCATCCAAAAACCTGGGGACAGAGAGAAGGACACCTCCGGAGACCCCCGACCACCCCCAGGAGATACCATCCACAACCACCATCACAGCGAGGCCCGAGTCGGCGCCTTTGACCAACTCCATGCGGCCAAAGGGTGGCGAGAACTGCTGCATGTATGCAAAGGATAAGTAATCAAACTGGAATAATATAATTGACTAAACATAGATGGCTTATAGCAACTGACATAGTGACTATACAAGAAACTGACTTACATAGAGACTTGATATAGTGGACTTTTTATTTATTTATTTATTTCCCTTCATTAATTAGTTCAACTTTTATTTTGATACTATGTGATAAACTGTGATATTGTGCATGGTAATACTTTGTTTTAAAACTGTTTAAACTGTGATAACCTGTGCAATGGGAAGAGAGTGGTTTAGAGACCGGCAAGGCATGCCACAAAGTTTGCCAAGAGAACCCTATGGACCAAAACAATAAAGCTAGTGGAAATGATGGTATCCCAGTTGAATTTTTCAAAGCCCTAAAAGATGATGGAATCAAACTACTGCATTCAATATGCCAGCAAATTTGGAAAACAAAACAGTGGCCACAGGGTTGGAAAAGATCAGTGTGCGTTCCAATCCCCAAAAAAGGCAATGCCAAAGAATGCTCAAATTACCAAACAATTGCGCTCATCCCACATGCCAGCAAGGTGATGCTCAAGATAATACAGGATAGACTTCAACAACATGTGGAGAGAGAACTACCAGAGGTGCAGGCCGGTTTCAGAAGAGGCAGGGGGACTAGAGACCACATTGCCAACATACGTTGGATCATGGAGAAAACAAAAGAATACCAGAAACAAGTCTACTTTTGTTTTATTGACTACACCAAGGCTTTTGACTGTGTGGACCACAACAAAATGTGGCAAGTAATTAAAGAGATGGGAATACCAGAACACCTCATATGCCTCATGAGAAATCTGTACACGAACCAAGAAGCAACAGTTAGGACAAAACACGGAATGACAGCGGTTTGGAAAAGGAGTAAAACAAGGCTGCATTTTATCACCCTGCTTATTCAATCTATACACAGAGCACATAATGCGCAATGCAGGGATGGAGGAATCACAATATGGGATCAAAATTGCTGGGAGAAACATCAACAATTTGAGATATGCAGACGATACCACCCTAATGGCAGAAAGTGAGGAAGACCTAAAAAACCTCTTGACTGGATTGAAGGAGGAGAGTGCAAAAGCTGGCTTGAGAATCAACATCAAGAAAACCAAGATAATGTCAACAGGCCCCATCAGTCCCTGGAAAATAGATGGGGAAGAAGTAGAAGCAGTGACAGATTTTACTTTCCTGGGATCTAAGATCACTGCAGATGGTGACTGTAGCCATGAAATAAAAAGACGACTGATTATGGGGAGACAAGCGATGAGAAACCTGGGGAATATAGTGAAAAGCAGAGACATCACACTGGCCGTATCTGGATGTCATTATTAATCACAGTTCATGATGAGGATGGAGCAACAGCAAACCTCCTATCTGTCACTCCCTCTCCTTCCTCCCTCCAGTAGTCAATAAGGGATTTTCCACTTAACTTAATATTATATCTAAACTTTAAACAATGTACCAAAGTTTAGTATTATGTCTAAACTTTAAATATTTTTAAAACCTGGTTTGCGGGGCAGGTGTGGGGAAGAGTGGCCCCCGCCTGTTGACTTATAAAATAAAGCCTCCCCACCTTTTAATGCGGGCAGTTTTAATGTGGTTAGTTTTTTAATATGAACGGGGTGTGTGTGTGTGTGTTAAGCTGTTGTAAGCTGCACAACTCAGGGCATCTTAAAACAGGTTCAAACACACACGCATGCACGCACGCACGCACATGTGTGTGTGTGTGTTTTAACCTGATGTAAGCTGCCCTGAGTCGGGTTCACCTGATTGGGCGGCATAAATAAAAATATTTATAAATATAAATAAAAATATTTTAACTACGGCTTGCATAGATACTCTGAGGATTACCTACTCATTTAAAACAAGCCACGGTTGAGATGAACTACCTTGTGCTTACAGTAGGAAAAGGGAGACAGTAAGAAAAGGGAGACAGAATGCCTAATTCTGGGAGTGTTTGTAGCTTACTCCCATCACAATGTATTTACTGATTGGCTATTACAAACTCTAGCACCTGGACTCTAAGAAACTAACTTTTCCAGATTCTAGATCAATGTTTCCCAACCTTTGGTTTTTGGACTTCAATTCCCAGAATCCTAAGTCAATTCTCCAAAGCACTGATCAGCCAAGGTACTGAGACTTAGGCTTCTGGGAATTTCTGTGCCCCATGTTGGGAACCGCTGTTCTAGATCATTCTGAAAACTGGATGCAGTATTCATGAGATAGTTTTGGTGTATACTTCTAAGTTATAGACTGAAAAATGCAGTGAATAACAAGAACTCTAGACTGATTTTAGAAACAAAAAGCCCAGGTCAACTTTATATATATATATATAGTTTCCAGAGACTGAAATAATACAGACTCACTAACTATTTTTGTTTTACTCACCGGAATATAGTAGATGTTCATTTTGGGAGCTTCACTGGCTGTGAACAGCATTCCTAAAATGAGATGGTTGAGAAAAAAAGCATTTTTCCTTTTGTGTTTAACTTTCCATGAGTTTGAATCAAACTAGACTCTTGGTGAGATAGTGATTAACTAACCGAAGCTTCCTGCATTCCAGAACCATTACAAAACAGGGACTGAAGAACTCAACCAATATAGCAACTTCTGCTTGGTCAAAAAATAATAATCCTGTTTTAATTCCCCAGAGTTATATTTTCTTTTTTCCTGCCAATATCACATACCTTTACCCTGTCAAATACTGTACTTACAAAGTTTCAGAAAGAACTTTTTGAAAATAATGCTTACTTTTCAAATTAATGCTTAATATTCAAGCAACCATTAATTTTAATGAGGCAGGAATCCAAAAGGTGGAAATTTTCTGCTGTAGGTTTAATGATAGATGAACCCAGATATTTTACCCTCAATATTACAGTAAGAGCCCAAACCTAAGAACTGAGAAACTGAAGCCAAATCCTCTTTCCTCAAGTCTATGTTTTCTTAATGTGCAAAATGAGCAAAGGTCAACATGGGGGGAAAGCATGAATAAGTGTGTTCTAACAGGCACCACCCAAATATCAATCCATGAAAAATAGGAGAGCAATCATTTTATAGCCGAGAAAACAATGTAACTTTCACAGACACATACATAAGATTAATGCAATCAAAGCATAATCCTTCTGTTTTACTTCTAAATAATATAAAAATCATAGAAATGAGTGGTTTTCTAGTCTTATAAAGATAGCAATCTGTTGCAAAACAGCATCTCTACACAGATTAAAAAGATAAACTTTAGCAAAAGTCTTATATCAAAGAATGCCAGAAACAATCGGCTAGTTTGCATGCCTTGATGAGTCATTGGTTTGTCTGGAACATTGTTCTCAACCACATGCTATTGCACATTGCCTGTTCACTCACTGCAAGTGGGAATGACTAAGGTGGCAACTACACTGGAAAATACTTCACAGCTTGCTCCAGAATTGGTATGGATGAATTTGAAGTATTTTCCTTTAATTGCAAAATGTAGAGGTCAATGTGAATCAGCTTGTCCTTCTTTCCTTCCAATTTGGATTTCTCTTTCTGTCAGAAAGCAAAGACGCATCTTTTGAAACTGGCTGTTAGTATATAAACTGCTGCTTGGGAAAGGGTTTTAAGAAGATAATGGTCTTTTTATTTTTGAAATGTGATTTTAAATTGTTTTAAAGGAATTCCATATGAACCTTTTAATAATTTAATAAGTTATAATAATTAAAATGTTTGCATATCAGAGAGAAAACAAAACAAAACAGCAAAAAAAGACAAAAAATGTTGTGGCACCTTATCGATGCAATGAGGCCTCACTCTTATGTCTGACTAAGTCAATTTGATCCACGAAAGCTCACATTTAAATGCAGTGGAACCTCGTATAACAAAAATAATCCATTCCAAAAGGCTGTTCGCTATGCAATTTTTTCATTATACGAATTTTTTATGTAATGAAAATTCCTATGGAAAAACTTACAATGAAAATTCCTATGGAAAAACTCATATAGCGGGGGGAAATTCGTTGAGCGAATTTTCCCATAGGAATTTTTTATTATACAGTACAAATTTTCCCCATAGGGCTGCTATTTCGCATAGCGAAAAAATTTGTTATGTGAGTTTCCACATAGGGAGCGTTATTTTAGCATAGCGAAAAAATTTGTTATGCGAGGCGCCATGTTTTTCTATTTCTTTCTGTTATGCAAGTTTTTCGCTATAAGAGGCATTTGTTATACGAGGTTCCACTGAGGAGTTAGTCTTTAAGGTGCCACATTTTTTGTCTTTTTTGGGCTGTTTTATTTATTCTCTGATATTATATTAGTAGGTTTATCTAATTAGAGTAATTTATTGTATTAAAGAGAGGATAAAACAAAATAGATACCTGTGGATTTTTATTTCTCCCAGTTGCAAGGAACAGCAGTAGGTTTGTTCAGTAAATGTTACATTTAATTAATTTCAAATAGTGAAAGAAAGACTTGCAAAAAGTTTCTCCTGGAAGCGATGTTTCCTTAGGATGAAAGGGTTGCTCACACTGGGGCAGTAAGCTGGATGCTTTATTATAGGGACAGCTATGGGAAAAAACTTATTCTACTGTTTGAATATGTTGATCCTCTTTAAGAAGAAAGAGGCACACCCACTAAACTACAGGGCAGACTAATTCAATTATATGAAAAATATTTCATAATAGCTTAAATGTTCATCCCATTAATGAAACAGAATATGGAGTGACTATGTTAAGAAATCAGAAATTACTTGGTGATGGGAAAAGAAATATCCAGTCCTGACAAGACATAATTTTATGGTGTAGGACTTTGATTTTGGAAACGAATTAACATAATAAGAGATACTATACTTGGAATAAATGCTGAATACATGGCAAATAAGGCATGGATGTCTCAAATAGGGCATGGATGTCTTTATGAATGCAACAAAACAAGCTCTACCCTCAGCCCCTTGAGGAATTATACAAACAAATGGGCCAAATTCCTGTTGTGGTTAATAATGATTAGTATTTTGCAAGATTCCAACAGAGTCCTCAGTCCTTAAACACCATCCCAAAAAAAGAGCAATGATCTCAACCAGCTATTAGGATTCAATAAATGAGCCATGGTCAGCGACTACAGAAAGCTACATGTTTAACTTAGATTAACATAGTTCTCGTTGTGCACACACAATAAACTTGAAATAATCTTCTACAAACCAGAATTAGGATACAGGCAAACATCATTAATATCATGTTCTGGCTCCATGGAAGTAAATATCTTCCCCTGAAACAGAAAAACAGAAAGAAGCAAATGTTAAACTTTTAAGAAAACACACACTGAGAGCAATAGCAAAACCAACCAACCCACCATACTGTTATACAGGTGAAACTCGGAAAATTAGAATATCGTGCAAATGTTCATTCGATTCAGTAATGCAACTTAAAAGGTGAAACAAATATATGAGATACACTCATTGCATGCAAAGAGAGATAGTTCAAGCCTTACTTTGTTATAATATTGATGCTTATGTCTTACAGCTTATGAAAACCCCAACCCCCCAATCATGTACCCCATAATCATCACATAATCTCATGTACGCTGTACGCCATGATCATCACAATTATAATGAATTAAGGCATGACATCTCTCGCTTTGCATGTAGTGAGTCTATCTCATATATTTGTTTCACCTTTTAAGTGAAATGAATGAATATTTGCACGATATTCTAATTTTCTGAGTTTCACCTGTATATGTTTCACCTTTTAAGTGAAATGAATGAACATTTGCACGATATTCTAATTTTCCGAGCTTCACCTGTATATTAGGTAAAGGTTGCCCTTGCTCAAAACCATTGAGTTTTTTCCCCAGGTTCTTTTACTGCCAAAGAGCCAGCGCTGACTAGACACAGAACACTGTATACCAGGGATTCTCAATCTGCGGCCCATGGGCCAAATATGGCCCATGGTGGCATTTCATGTGGCCCACCACCACCACTAATGGAAATGCTATGTGGTAAAGGAAGGGCAAAATGACCGCCTGGCCCCCAAAGCTGTCTGAGAATTCCTGCTGTATACCTTCTCCACCGAAGTGGCACCTATTTATCTACTTGCAATTTCTTGCTTTCAAACCACTAGGTTGGCAGGAGCTGGAACAGACGATAACGGGAATTCACTGGCTCTTGGGCAGAAGATGAAAATGAGCACCGACTCCTAGAGTCAGATGCGACTGGTTTTCGAGTAAGAGAGACCGTACTCCTGTTTTAACAAGGGAAAATGAGAAGGGAATCCACGTGAAAACTTTTGCTAAGCCAGGGGGCCCCTTTTTTGTTCCCCTTCCTGGAAGAAAAACTGAGCACATTTTCCATATGTTGTGGATACCTTTTAATGAAAGGATTATAATGGGTTTTCATTCCCCTTCCCTGGGAAGTGTATGGATTTTCCATCCCACTGTAACATTTTCCACAAATCTCTCTCCAGAGAAATTGCTCCAAAGGATTCACGTAGAGGAAAAAGATGTTTGGTCGCAACCAGCTGTGATATAGCAACATGTGTCTGTCGTGGGGAGGACAGAAGAGGGAAACCTGTCCCTTTGAAGGGAGCAACGTGTGGTCCACTTCACTCCCTGTGCTGGGTGTAGATCACACCCCACCCCATCCCACTTGTTTCCTCCTTTCCTCTAGTTCCATGGCAACAATGCTTTCCCACACAGAGGCTGAGAAGCTAAATCTACGCATAGAGTTGTATCTGCAGGATGCCTCTGTCCCATGCCAAGAGAGGGAAGAAAGAGGTCTGTGGGCCTGACTCTGACAAAAAATCAGATCTACACTCTGCCTCACAAGAGAAGAGGGGAAGCCCAAAGCTTTGAAAACTTTCTTCTGTGGACTACAACTTCCAGAATACATCAGCCAGTGTAGTCCAAATGCCTGCTTTTCCCAAGCCAGACCAAGGCCAGGAGAATGGTGATGGTGGTGTATTGTCTGAAAAAAAGACACCCTGCAATGTCTCAACCTGTTTTATACTTAATCCAGAACGATTAAAATAACTAAGTACAGTGATACCTCATACAACGTCCAAACTTGGTTCCACAAGTTTGGACTTTATACGGATTTGGACTTTGTATGAGGCATGCAAAATCCTAGCCGCAATGCCTCATACAACGTCCAAATCATTGCTGCGATGCCTCATACAACGTCGTTTCCATAGATATACATTGTACTGTAACAGCACAGACTTCGGGGCAAAGTCAAGGAAACTGACAGGAAACTGACAAAACTTTAAGAAATCATTGTCTAAAGGCTAAATACATTACAAAAACATGTCAAACAACCCTGATTGTCCAAGAACCTAAAGAATGCTGCAAAAATCCCAGGAATGCTTCTAAAAATTCTGACGAAAAAATCCAAAAAAATCCAAAATCACACTCAAAACCACTCCTAAACACTCTTCACCTCGTGCAAAACCCACAAGAGCAATGCACGCATGCGTCCTGCCTTTTATACTGCCCAGGCACAATGCAACCTGGGAAAACCCCAATGCCTCATACAAAGTCACAGCGACTTTGTATGAGGTAACTTTTTTCAAGAATTTAGGCGATGTTGTATGAATTCGATGTTGTACGAAGCGGACTTTGTACGAGGTATTACTGTAGATTAAAGCTACAAACAACTGGACCTTATAACCACACGCTGAGATTTAACAAAATAAAAGGGAGAAGTTTTGTTTCCTAACCAGTACTTCTCTGTTTTTCATTTTTCTTATTCAAGGTCACCTGGAGGACCCTGAATAGGCTGAGGGTTGCCGTCCCTAAATCAGAGATTCTCAACCTGCGGCCTGTGGGCTGGATTCGCCCTTTTGTGCCATTTCATGTGGCCTTCCACCGCCTCCACCACACCAGGAAGTGCCGTGTGGTGGAGTAAGGGCAAAATGGCCATCTGGTCCCCGAAACTGTCTGAGGGAGCATGACCCATCTCCTGGCTTTAAAAGGTTGAGAATTCCTGCCATAAATACAAGACCAACATGCTGGTGGACAACAACACACGGTGTGAATGTGGAGAGACGCAGAGTCCGGCCCATTTGCTGGTCTGCCGATTGCTGCCAGAGTCATGCACCGATGAGGACTTGCGTTTGGGCAATGAGAAAGCGAAGAAAATGGCTTCACTTTGGCAGTCCAGGGTCTGATCAGGACACGAAAGAAGAAGAATTTGCTTCTTTTCCAGGTTCTTTGTTCTCCTTTCCCTCCTACTTGAATTTTCAGCCCCACCTGATTCTGCTACTTTCCCCAACAATTATCAGCAGGAAGGGTCCCCCCCCTCCATTCTTTCAAAACCAAGAACTAGAAGCTCCCCAGGTAAAGGTTTCCCTTGCTCGAAAGCTAGTCGTATCCAACTCTAGGGTGCAGTGCTCATCTCTGTTTCCAAGCCGAAGAGCCAGCGCTGTCTGCTTCTGCAGACGTTTCCGTGGTCATGTGGCAGGCATGACTAGACACTGGAGCACACGGAACACTGTTACTTTCCCACCAAAGTGGTCCCTATTTATCTACTTGCAATTTCCTGCTTTCGAACTGCTAGGTTGGCAGGAGCTGGGACAAAGACGGGAGCTCATTCCGTCCTGCAGTACTCGGGAATCGAACTGCTGATGACCTTTCGCTTCCCAGTCAGCGTCTTAGCTACTTGAGCCACTGCAGTCCCTAGAAGCTCCCCAATCTGCTGGCAAAATCTGAAGCAGTGAATCCACACTTTGCTTCCACTCCCCCTCCATTCATTGACGGCCAAAGAGTGTTAAGCACCAGCATCAGAAAGGAGAGGGCAGTGGGAACAGAAAGAAATGCCATCTGCAAATTGTTGGAGATGTAGTCAAAATCTAGGAACATATGTGGTGGAGTTGCAAAATAACAAGGGATTTGGGGGTTAAAACTGAAAATTAAATTAGAGATATAATGGGCATTAAACTTAAATTAGATGAGAATATAACTCTGTTAACAGATTTAGAGAAGAACTTAGATGCGAATAAAAAAGATTTAATTTCAGTTTTTTAACAATTGCAAGACAAGAGATAGCAAAAAAATGGAAGAATAATTTAAAATTAGAAGTCGATAATTGGTAAAAGGAGATTTGGGAAATTGCTCTGAATGAAACATGCGAATGAAATTTTTAAAAAGGAATAACTAAAGAAAATAGATTTTGGGACATTTGGAAACCTTTTTTGGTGCATACATTGAAAAATAATAGAGGGAACAAGCCAGCACATGATACATTGAGTTTTTTTGGAGGAAATAAGATGGTTAGAAAAATAAGTGGTGAATTTGGGACAGTGTACATAATACATGGGTGATACTATTTTTTTAGATTTTGCTTTATATTAGTAATAATTTAGGTTAAGAAAAGTTGATAATCGGCTATTAAGTAAGTTAGTACATAAGATAATTGCACTCAAGATTAAAAATTGGAGGATAAATGAAAGTTTATGAAGAATGATATAAATGTATAAAAGGAAGAATTGAAATTTATGAGGATGATGGAAAAATGAAAAGATATGTCTGATGATAGTTGTAGCTTATGTTATGTTGTTGTTGTTATTTTCTTTTTCCCTATTAGTATGTCTTATGTATGTAGTTTGCTTATTTTCATTGTTATTGTTGTTATTTTTGGTATCATATAATTCTTTAAAATCTCAATAATTTTTTTAAAATGCCATCTGCCCTGCAGTGCGGACTCTCCTTACACACCATGCCATTTGGCACTTTCAACTTTTGCCAGGCATATATTTATTTATTTATTTATTTATTTATTAGTCAAATTTGTATATGCCGCCCGCTCAGGCAAACCCGACTCAGGGCGGCATCACAACAATGCACAAAATACATAAAAACATTATAAAAACCCCCAACCCACCCCCTTTAAAAACCCCTATATCCCACCCACCCATATAAGGTGCAAGATATAGGGAAAGAAACAGGACACAGTTGGATGGAGAGCAAATGCTATTGATGGATTTCAGGGTAATCTGATAAAGGTCATCAGAGATTTCTGCTCCTAGGTAAAGGTTGCCCTTGATCGAAAGTCAGCCATATCCAACTCTAGGGGATGGTGCTCATCTCCATTTTCAGCCCAAGAGCCGGTGCGGTCTGCATCTGCAGACATTTCCATGGTCACGTGGCAGGCATGGCTAGACACCAGAGTGCATGGAATGCTGTTACCTTTCCTGCCAAAGCGGTACCTATTTATCTACTTGCAATTTTTTGCTTTCGAACTGCTAAATTGGCAGGAGCTGGGGCAGACAACGGGAGCTCATTCTGTTATGCAGCACTCGGGCCTCAAACTTCTGATTTGCCAACCTTCCAGTCATCAAGTTCAGTCTTAACTGCTAAGCCACTAACAGAGCACTAATGAGTTGTTTTCAAATTCTCTTTTTAGTATACAAAGGCCTCCATGCATATGAATGGCTTTCCCCCATAATTTGCACGCTTCAAGATAGTTTCTCAACCTTCCATGTTGTATTTTTAAGGGACCTAAGATATTGCCATGGAAAGAGGAGGGGTAGAGAAGCCTGCTACTGCCAACCCAGTTGGATCAGGTTCAGCAACAAAAACAGAAAAGCTTGGGAGGGGGGGATGAGCACAAAAACCATGAGTGGACTTTTACACAGGATTGTGAGCTCCACTCTGCTATTCAAAGCAAATTCCTGAGCCTAGAAGCACTGAATTCCAAATGTCTATGTCTTTCACACCCAGCTCCAATTAGTGATCTCAGGTTTAAGTGAAAGAAACAAAACAGATCACATAAAGCTGATGTCAGCTTTCATCTACTCTAGGATAGCATGATGTGGAAAATCCAGAATTAAGTACACAGCACTGTGCAACGGAATAAGCTGTCATCTATCCCAGCTCCTGCCAACCTTGTAGTTTGAAAGAAAGAAATTGCAAGTAGATAAACAGGTATTGCTTTGGTAGGAAAGGTAACAATGTTCTGTGTTCTCCAATGTCTAGTTATGCTTGCCACATGACTACAGAAACATTTGCAGATGTAGACAGTGCTGGCTGTTTGGTTGTAAACGGAGATGAACACCGAACCCTAGAGTCAGACCCGACTGGATTTCCAGCATACCTAAAACATGTGCAGAAAGCCACTTAACTGTGAATTGGATTCTGACTTTCTGGCCCCTGCCCTTCAAACAACTGGAATCAAATTATATACAGGGGTGTGCTGGGCACCTTGGGAGGGCGGTGGACAGGAAGTGATGGGGGCACCTATTGGGTTGTTGTTGTTTTTTTGGGGGGAGAAATCCTATACATTCCCATTACCTCTGCCTGCCTCTGGGTGGCGCCAGTTGCTGGGGTGCACCGGGATGAGTCCCTGTATCCCTGTGGGCCAGCACACTGATTATATATATTGTGAGGAGATACCAAGGTGGCAAAGGATAATAAGGAAAGGGAACAGGCGAATAAGTGAATACAACTGCTTTCCTCATCAAATGGTATTAATAACATGAAACGTGATTTGGCCCACATAGAGATTATTTTATAATTGCAAAGATATTCTTTTTACGTTCAGTTCTTGCAGACTTACATAATCCAAACCCAATTTAAAACCATAAATACCACAAGAATAATCTATTCATTCTTACCCATGACCTACCAAAGGAGAAAAACAGTTTAAAACAAAAAATAACAATCTTAAACATACACATTATTCTTAGGTGGAGTATAACCTTTAGAGCAAAACACAATAATCATCCCTGAGATATAATAGATACAGTATCATAAAACTACAAGGTGCTCAATGGAAGGAGAAAAATCAATAAAAGTCTTACCGTGTCCATGTTCCACAGTTTTATGATTCGAGAATCAGCTGAAATAATTAAATCTAAGGAACTGTGGAACTGTATTGATTTAATAGGCAGGCCATACTGATGGTCCTTCACTATTAATGGGTGACTTGATCGGAGATCATACAACAGAACCTGTTAACAAGAAAAGGTTAATTAGGTTTTGTAGTAAACAATCAGATATAAAGATCGTCTTAAACAGGTTGAAAATAATCAAATAAATGTACAGAATGTTATACTTCACTCTATTGGAAGAGTATACAGTATTACATAGGGAATTTTATTTGTTCTACACGCATTTAATTTTCAAGCTATAAGAGGTACAGGACTGTGAGCAAATCAGCAAAAGTGTGCTGAGAATGAATTTATGTAACATAATTCATATCTAGAATGTTCTTTTTTTTAAGTGAGGAGAGGCCTGGCTAACCTTCATTCTATCAAAGGCTGACAAATTCCCAGTTTGGACATTCAGTGACTACATTAACAGTTACTGTTGCCAGATTGTCATCTGCTATATAGGATCATCTGGCCATTGTTCTGTCAACCCGCACTTCAGCTAAGGGGCCATTCAACAATTATGAGATCCTTTTTCTGGGAAAATTGACCCCCTCCCCCCAAGTAATCCAACCGTAATTTTCGCTTTGACCCCCTCCTCCCCTTTAAAATTACGTGATCTGAACCAAATAATACTGTATTTTGCACCACCAACCAGTAGTGGCGCTGCAGGGGAAATGGGCGGGCAGGCCAACTGCAGTGAAGCAGGAAGCGATGCTCTAGCCTAGCCTCTTGCTCTCCCTGCAAACAGGAAGCATGGCTTTCCCCCTCCATTTTCAACACATTGAGCAAGGCACAAAGGTAAATAAAATCCTTTCTTTTTATGCACAGGTTTGGTTGCCCACTGTTGGTTAGAAACAGTTCGTAATTTTGACCACTTTCAGTGGTTCCTTGCTAATAATTTTTAAAACACACACACAACTTGGATTTTCAGGTGCATACCAGTCCAGTGGCCTCATGTACACCCCAAAATCCAAGCAGGGACTTGTTAATTGCCAGGAAGAAGTAGCTGTGATTCATTTGCCTTTGGCAGTTGTAACCGCTCAGTAGAATTTTGGCGAATAGTTGCTTTTTTCTATGCACTTTCAATGATTGTAAGGAAATGAAGCCATAAGCTAAGCACTATGGGGCGGTATATAAATGTGATTGCTTGGCTTTGTTTTGAGGCTATACTTGCACAGTATGCATCAAGATAACATTCCATTCAATTCTCTTTATGATGAACTACTACAACAACTAAGATACAGTTGAACCTCATACAACAATCGCCCCGTATAGCAATGAAATCGCATAACAATTAGGTTTGGGGGAGGAAATGGTGTCCCGCATAACAATTTTCCCTATGGAAAAAAAATCGTATAATTTTTCAATGGGAAAAACCACTTAGCAAAAAAAATCGTTGTACGATGCATCCCATAGGGAAAATCACTGTACGATGCACGTATTGTATAGCAATTTTTTCGTACAACAACGAGACCCATGGAACGAATTAAAATCGTTGTATGAGGTGCCACTCTACCTAAGAAGCAATACTCAGCAGTCAGACTTCACACATGCAACAAATCAATTAAATTCCTGAACAGAGATAGAACATGAGACACAGTCTTGCCCTATCCAGATTCACATCGAAGATTTACTTAATCCATCCCTTGCAGCTACTTAATTGTGGATAGCCTACACAAGGCGAACAGCAAATACACCTACAAGCATAGCAAACACAGTACACTTTCAAGCATAGCTACCTGGCCTGTAGATGTTCCAACAGCCATATTCAAAGTCCCATCAAACTTTAAGGCTGAAATAGACGGCAGACCATCCACCCTGAAATTTTTATTAAAAAGGTTTATTTCAGTTAAACGTTATCTAGCTAAATAGGTTAGTCATCATTGTCAAAGCTCATTATTAACTACAATCTGCATTGGAAAGGTGGCAAATTAAACTGAGAAGTTACAACAACCAGTTAAAGTTCCTGCAGCAGGAAAGTTTACATGAGTTTTAGGGGGACAAAGTTTCAAAAAGAGAAAAGAACATAAATACTTCCATACTCTTTATCAGCTGTCACACTGCTCAAAGCGCAATCCAATGTGCCAACTCGATTTCTTGTTCTAGGGTCCCAGCATTCGACCTTCCCCTTAGGAGAACAAAGAAAGTTTATATTTAACACTTTCAAACCATTCAGAATGTTTCACCTATTCACTGCGTTTCACTGAAATAGCTGGTGTACCAGGACGCTTCAAATCATGCAAGATCAAGGACAAGCCTTTCAATATCCTGCAATGTACAACTAGATTCTTGATCATTATGATTTTGATGACTATACTGAGGAATTCCAAGGCTGTGGCTATATGAAGGGGAAGAAACTCAATATCTGTAGCTAAAGGCTGAGTTCTGTTAATTAAAACAATTGAACTACATGCCAAAAGCTAACATGAGTTTGCTTCTGGATTCCTCCCACCCACCCAATAATGAATAGGAAATTAGGAAAACATGACACACACCCAGCATACACCTTGATCACATCCACCTCTCTGATACATCTTTGCCACTCTCTTCCGTAAAAGTCAAGACATGGAGAAAAGACTCATTCACCCCTCCCTACCCTGAATAAAAGCATTAAGACAGTAAACTTTGATGTAAGTAATGGTGGGGTTAAAGGCCCCTTGCCTAGAATACATTGCTGGGTAGTCAAAGTTGCTAAGCCTTCAAATATGGCTCCATTTAGAAGATGACCCCTCTTAAGTGTTACCAATCAGCCTCGGACCCAGATTGGCAGCAAATCAAAATCTGGCCCTTTGGCTGCTGTGAATATAACATGCATAGCATGGAGTCTTTCCTCTCTATACATATCTATGACACAGAACTTGGAAAAGTTACTCTTTTTTTTCAATCAGTTCTCAGAATGTCTCACCCAGCACAGCCACTGTCAACGGTGCAAACAGTTTATAACAATTTGTCAAAAATAGTTTATTTTTCTCAGTCTCTTTCCATCGCTGCAACAACCACATAGACGTTTGTTTACTACAGGGGTGCCCAAACTGTCAGATGCGGGTGCATTTATGGCAGTGCTTTGCGCATGCACGTGCACATTTAACTTCTGCTTCTGGGAGTGGCGTTGGCTGGATTACTAGGTGCTGCGGGCTGGATCCGGCCCACAGGCCATAGTATGGGCACTCTTGATTTACTACGTAACACTTCAACAGAACATCAACATTCCCAAAGGTCAACATGCTCCGACTGAGTCCTATGTTTTATATACACACAGATATGCTCACACACATGTTGTTCAGTCGCACAGTCAATTCCAACCCTTTGCAACCCTATAGACCATCATCCTCTAGGCACATCTATCCTCCACCATCCTCCTCAGCCCGCCCAGCTCTGTGCCCACTGCGTCCACGATGCCATCTAGCCATCTCATCTCTGGTCGCCCTCTTTTTCTTTTGCCCTCCACCTTTCCCAGCATCAAGGCCTTCTCCAGAGAATCCTCTCTTCTCATTTGATGTCCAAAGTACTTTAGCTTCATTTTTACTATTTGACCTTCTAAGGAGCAGTCAGGGTTGATTTCTCCTAAGATCAACCTATTTGTTCTCCTCGCTGTCCAGAGTTTTCTTTAAAGTTACAGTAATACCTCATACAAAGTCCACTTCATACAACATCGGATTCATACAACATCGAATAATTCCTTGAAAAAAGTTGCCTCACACAAAGTCGTGCAACTTTGTATGAGGCATTGGGTTTTTCCCAGGCTGCATTGTGCCTGGGCAGTATAAAAGGCAGGACACATGCGTGCATTGCTCTTGTGGGTTTTGCATGAGGTGAAGGGTGTTTAGGAGTGGTTTTGAGCACGCTTTTGGATTTTTTTGAATTTTTTCATCAGAATTTTTAGGGATTTTTGCAGCATTCTTCAGGTTCTTGGACAATCAGGGTTGTTTGACATGTTTTTGTAATGTATTTAGCCTTTAGACAATGATTTCTTAAAGTTCTGTAAGTTTCCTGTCTGTTTCCTTGACTTTGCCCCGAAGTCTGTGCTGTTACAGTACAATGTATCTCTATGGAAATGACGTTGTATGAGGCATCGCGGCTAGGATTTTGCATGCCTCATACAAAGTCCAAATCCGTATAAAGTCCAAACTTGTGGAACCAAGTTTGGACGTTGTATGAGGTATCACTGTATTTCTGTTAACATGGGGGCTGATCTACACCTAGCAATATATACTTTAACTCCCCTAAAATGTGGTTGGCATTATTTTGCCTAAAATAAGGATAAATGTATAGAAAATAAACATGCTACAAGTAGTGTTTCCTACTAATACAAACTCTGTAAAACTACATACATTTTTTTAAATTGGAAATAGTGCTATATTTCTTAAGAGAGTCAAACACTTACTTCGATTGTCCCTGTAGCAAATAAGCCATGTTCAGAGTTTATGTCACACACATGATTTTCACTAGAAAAGAAAAGAAAAACAAAGAGGATGGCATAGGCATATTAAAACAAGTAAGTTTGAGAATTCTTACCAACCTAGCAGTTTGAAAGCAAGAAATTGCAAGTAGATAAATAGGGACCACTTCGATGGGAAGGTAAACAGCATTCCATGTCTAGTCATGCCTGCCACATGACCACAGAAACATCTGCAGTATCAGACAGCGGTGGCTCTTTGGCTTTGAAACAGAGATGAGCACTGAACCCTAGAGTCGGATACGACTGGCTTTCAAGCAAGGGAAACCTTTACCTTTACTAAGTTTGAGAATATTTATGCCATGTATGAAAAACTACCTCATTTTTAAGGTCGAGAAAAGTGAGTGCAATTCAACATGTAATGTTAGTTCTCAACTATTAAAATGTAGATATTTTTATGTTATCAATGTATTTTGAATCCAAGGTGAAAAAATAAATAACAATATAAACACACAACTAGCAAATTCCTTACTATGGAATAGATTGGTTGAATAACCCATCACTTATACTGAACTAAAATGACAGGACATTTTTCTTCTAAAATAGCAAATAGATAAAATACGGTTTCTTTCAAATAGAGTAACAAAGGGCTGGATGATATCCTAATAAAAGACAAAAGTGACAGTATAGAATACAATCCTAACTAACCAAGATATCCAAGATGGGCTGAGTTGATACTAATCCAACAGAAGTGATAGTCCTTCCCAATCTTAAGGGTATTGGAAATTACTTAGGACATTGACTTTGTGCCACCATAGTAGCAATAGATAGATAGATAGATAGATAGATAGATAGATAGATAGATAGATAGATAGATAGATAGATAGATAGATAGATCTTTATTGTCATTGTCCTGCACAGAACAATGATCTCCCATGATCAGTTCCCTCAACCAGCATATTGTTCAGATCAGCCAACATAAGGAGGTTCTGCCAACACAACAGCAGCTCTGCCGACAGAACATGTTTCTGCCTATTCTTAACCCCACATTAAAAAACCCACAATCAAAGAAAGCAACCCCCCCCAAGTCCTTACCCAAAAAAATCAAGAAAGGTAAGATAAATCTTTATTGTCATTGTCCTGCACAGAACAATGAGATTGGGGTGAAAAAACACTTATCAACCCAACAAAACCTAAACAAAATACAACTATACAAAATTATCAACATACTCCCACCCCGCAAGTAAGCAAATAAATGCACAAATGAAATCAAAGCCCATGGAAACTAAACTTCTAGAAAATGGGGAGATTTATCTTTCCTTGTTACATGATTCCTTCTCTTCTGCCTTTTTTGAGTCTAGGAGGCCAGGACAAGGCAGTAGTAAAAATAATCCGAGAAACAAAAGGATCAACAGAAATCAATCAATCTATCAGCGAGACAGAGGGCAAAATCCCCCAAAGAAATCAAGGACAGAGGGCACAAAATAATCTCAAGGAAGCACAGAGGCATAGATTAGCTGTCTGGCAGCAGTCAAGATAATCCAAAAACAGGGAGAAAAATTCTCACGAAAAAACCAAACCAAAACCTCACTGGGTTTCAAACTCTTCTGCAGATTCCAAGATTTCTCCTGCTCTGAGACGTTCTGATTGGCTGCTCATAACTCTTGTTGGTCACACTACAATGGGGGGGGGGGAGGACTTTGGGCCAGAAGGGCAGTTGTGGGGCCCTAATGGGAATACAGCCCCAGCCTGTTGGTTTATTTCCAACTAGAGCTCAAATGTCTCCCCTTTTTGTGTTGTGTACTGCGGTATTCCTCCATCCCCTATTCCCTTTTTAGTCTTTTATGTGGGGTGGGAGTGGGAGGGTGGGTTGGTGGGTGGTCGAGTGAGGGTTTTAATCTGTTTTGTTATATTTTACTGTATTTTATCTGTTTTTACCGTCGTGTGCCGCCCTGAGTTGGGTTTCCCCGAGTGGGTGGCATAAAAATATAAGAATAAATAAATAAGTCTGAAATCAATGTATTTGCAATAGCTCTCAGGATGCTACCACATGACAGATTTACCAAGTCACTTGACACCAGGTGAAAGAAAGGTTAAAAGATGAAACAAATGTTCAAGAATATACAAATGAGGGAAACACAAAACGTTTGTGTTAATCTCTTTCATTAATGTTAATCATTTGTGTTTGTGAGGCTCTCCTTTAGAAACCAATGAAAGAACACAAAAACAAAAAATAACCAATTTTTCTTCTTCTGCTCAAACATGAAAATTCTACTCCTATCTGTTCTCGGTCATCTCAGAGTACAGGACGTGTAATAACAGGCTCAAATAAAGGAAGCCAGATATAGGCTGGATATGAGGGGAAATGTTTTAACAGTTAGATCAGTATGGCAGTGGAACAATGACCTAGAGACGTGGTGGACGCTCCAAAGCTGGAAGCATTCCAGAGAGAAAGCGAGACAACTGAGTCAGATCTGCTTTGATTCGGATTCTGCTGCCTCTGGACTTCCTTATGGCCGGGGTCGAGAGGCCGCTGCGGTGATGGGCGACAGGATCCTCCACCACCGCTGGCGTCCTGGGCCCCGCTCCGGGCCAGGGCACAAAAGGCCGCTATGACAGCAAGACTCTGTCACTGCCTCCGGACTTCCTTGCGGCTGGGGTGGAGAGGCCGCTGCGGCGACGGGAGCCTCCACCACTGCTGGCGTCCTGGGCCCCGCCCTGTACCAGGGCACAAAAGGCCGCTACGGCAGCAGAACTCCGCCTCTGCCTCCAAACTTCCTTGTGGCCGGGGTGGAGAGGCCGCTGCGGCGACGGGAGCCTCCATCACCGCCGGCGTCCTGGGCCCCGCCCCGTACCAGGGCATAAAAGACCGTTACAGTGGCAGGACTCCACCACCGCCTCAGGACTTTCTTGTGGCCGGGGCGGAGAAGCCCCGCTTTGAGGCTGAGGACGCCTGCCACCCCATCCCTGGACTTTGTTTTGGGAATTTTTCTACATGGTTGTGACTCTATTATTATATTATAGTTTTGTAATATGTTCTTGTATATTAAAATGTGTTGTTTTTTGTAGATTGAATTTTGTATATTGTATTATTGTGTATTTACTTTGCATATTGTTCATTTATGTTCTGATTCTTGTGAGCCACCCTGAGTCGGCGTAAACTGAGTGGGCAGCATACAAATCGAATAAATCAAATCAAATTCCTGCATTGAGCACGGGGTTGGAGTTGATGGCCTAAAAGGCTTCTTCCAACTCAGTTATCTATGATTCATTTGTGCTCCTAGCTTTGCTCTTACTTTCTCATGAGAAAACTCATAAATCCTAATTCAGCATTTAATCGCTATTTTAAGAAGCTGTGTATGACTCCAGAGGATACAACTTGAGGCAATGGATGCAAATTACAAGTGTAGAAATTTCAATTAAACATTAGGAAGAGGTTTTTGTCAGTAAAAGCTTTTCAGCAATGTCTGAGGGGAAGGATTCTCCTTCATTGCAAGTGTTTAAAGAGATACTGAATGGTCATCTTTCAGGGGGCTTTAACTGTGGATTTCTTGCTTCATCTGAAGGCTGGATCTGATCATCCTTGCATCCCTTGAGGAGCTCCCTGTCTCGCCCGGGAGCCCATGCCATCGGCCCCCGGGAGTGGAGACAGGTGGGAGCTGCTACAGCTGCCTGCGCTCTCCGGGCCCGCCCGCCCGGAGAGCAGAAAAGGATGCCGCCGACACCGGGCCCCATTTTTTTTCGGGGATGACCGCATGGTCGGAGGACTCCCATTGTTTTTGGACCTTGCTGGGTTGCCCCGTCGCCCTCCCCACTGGCGTGGGGAAGGAATGGGTGGCACCTGTGGACACTGTCCCCTCCCCCCTGGTCCTGTCTGGCCAGGGGTCAGAAGAGGGACGTTTGCAAGTATGGGGGAGGGAAGCTGCCATCACCCAAGCCCTTCCCCGGTCCGGCATTGGCCGCGGGGAAGTGGGAGCTTTTGGGTGCTACTGCTGGAGGGGGGGGGGGGTAGTATGGGGCTTGTGTTTTTGAAATTAATTGTATGGGATTTTTTCTTGCAATGTGTTAATTTTCAATCTGTTTTTGTAATTGTGTAATTATATCTGTGACACTGTATTTATATGTGTTGTAAGCCGCTTTGAGTGGCACTTGTGCTAGGAAAGCGGGGTAGAAATGAAAAATTATTATTATTATTATTATTATTATTGTTATTGTTATTGTTATTATTATTGTTATTGTTGTTGTTGTTATTATTATTATTATTATTATTATTATTATTATTATTATTATTATTATTATTATTATTATTATTATTATTATCCCCTTACAACAATACACATCTATGATTCTACATTTGAGTACTGAATCCTGGCCCATTTGGCCACTCAGACTAGCAAAACATTAGGAAAGAGTTCCTCTGTGCATGTTTGTAACTCATTAAATCAATGAGTATATTTACACTTGTAAAATGTGTGTTTTGAAATATAAGCCATCTCTACTATAAATACAGCTTGACCTGCTCCTGTGGTTCAAAATGTAGTAAAGGAAAGGTAAAGGTTGCCCTTGCTCGAAAGTCAGTCGTATCTGACTCTAGGGTTCAGTGCTCATCTATTTCAAAGCCGAAGAGCCAATGCTGTCTGCTTCTGCAGACGCTTCCGTGGTCATGTGGCAGGCATGATTAGACACCGGAGTGCACGGAACACTGTTTACCTTCCCACCAAAGTGGTCCCTATTTATCTACTTGCAATTTCTTGCTTTCAAACTGCTAGGTTGGCAGGAGCTGGGACATGGGATCGCATTAGGCCTTCTTAAAATCAAAACCAGTCTTTCAGCTCCACCTGCTGGAAGATGGAGATGAACCCAATATTCTGCAAATACTTACGAAGCATCTGTCTGCAAGGAATTCAGAAATCTTCCTTGTTCCAAATTTAGCCTGTAAATTTCAGAACTGCAAGGAAACAAAATAACAGTTACCGATTTTCCTTTAGATTATTATGCCATTCATATAACAGGAAAAAGCCACAGAACATCTCCAGTCATGTAAGCAAACAATGAAGTCTGAAAATGAATGTTTGCTTTAAAACAATGATGGGCTGGCTACAAGCTTCAACCATTCCACAAGGTCTGGAAGGAGGAAACCACTGTCCCAGTGGCACCATTTGGCCAAGAGATGCCTGTCTGGTTTCCACAGTTTTGCTCAGTGGGCTGAACAGTTCATTGGGCTGGGAACCTTAGCTGTTGAGCCAGTGGCTCGGGGTTTGATCCTGAACTGTGCCTCCATGGAGAAGAGGAAACCTATATAGCTTTGGGCAAGCAACACCCTGAGGAGAAAGGAATGGTGAAACATTTTTGTAGTAGTCTATACCTAGAAAACTCTGGAAAGGGTTGCCATTAGTTGGAATTCACTTGATGACAAAGTATTATTATTTATTATTATTACTTTTACTATCATCCTCATCATTACTGACTTTCCCAAAGATGGTGGCTCTGCCACAGAAGTGCACCAGGGCCACTCTTTGCTCACCCCTGCTCTAAGCGCAGATGCAAGTCCGAGTAAGTTGTGATCAGTACCAGAAAGTAGGGTACACAGAAAGATCCTCCTCCAAGATTGTGGTATTTTTGAACCACAATCGGATGTACCCTGGTAACGGCACCCTTATTGTGCCAGCTGTGTGGAAATGTTTGCAAATGTTACATCTCAAGCCAACCATACAATCCTTAAAATTCCCCTTCCTTCATTTTTGCAGGAATTCTAGAGTTACAGTATTTTATGCAGTTTGAAATTGTTTTCACTATTAACTAAAAGGACTTATTTATTTACCGTATTTTCCGGCGTATAAGACGACTGGGCGTATAAGACGACCCCCAACTTTTCCAGTTAAAATATAGAGTTTGGAAAATACTTGCTGTATAAGACTACCTCTCTTCCAATGCACACCAAATAAAAATTAACCCACACTCAACCCGAAGACGCACAGCCCTCCGAGTCGAATGGGCAGGTTCTGGTGGAGAGCCAATCCACGCTAACGTTCTCCTCCTCGAGGTACAGGAAGATGTGTGCAGCTTGCTTCCCCTTGCTTCATACTCCCCGCACAGAGCAGGGACTCGGCCGCGGCACCCCCCACCATATGCGCCGGACATATGAAGCAAGGGGAAACAAGCTGCAGTTAAGTACCTGTCCTATAAGACGACCCCCGACTTTGGCACAGATTTTTCGGGGTTAAAAAGTAGTCTTATACGCCAGAAATTTGATTTACAGGCCACCTTTCTCCTGACTTAAATCTTCTTTAAATCACGCCACATTAAGGTACTATTTCAGAAAGCAAATAGACTTTTAAAATACACTGGAACCTCATACAACAATCACCCTGTATAGCAATGAAATTGCATAACAATTAGGTTTTGGGGGAAATGGTGTCCAGAATAACAAATTTCCCTATGGAAAAATTGTACAATCTTTCAATGGGAAAAACCACTTAGCAAATAAAAAAAATCGTTGTATGATGCATCCCATAGGAAAATCGCTATATGATGCATGCATCATATAGCAATTGTTTCATACAACGAGCCCCGTGGAATGGATTAAAATCGTTGCATGAGGTACCACTGTACTACCCTAACAATTTTGCCTATTATATTGAGAATTTAAGGTGGGTACTTGAACCCTGTTTATTTGAAAATCACTTCAAATATGTCATTAACTCATGAGTAAATTTATTTTGCAGGATGTCAATTAGAATAATCAGTTACAAAAGCACAATTAAATAAACATTCAAATAGATTTTGATTACCTTGCTCCGACAAAATAGAGGTCACAGGATGGATAATGATATGAAAAATCTCTACCAAACTTGGGTATTCTTGTCCTGTAATAACGTCCATGTTGTGAATGAAATTCCACATATCTGTCACCCTGCAGAAAAACTATCTGAAAAACATAAGGTACAATGCTGAGATTTTGAGGAGAATAATCATATGCTTTACTTAAACCCTAAAACAGGCAAGGACGATTATTTCTGGAGTCACAAACAAAACAAATAATTTGATGGTTGAAAAGAAACAGTTGGCAGGTACTTCAGCTGAAAAGCAATAGGAAGTGGCAACAAAAATAGGCCCACTGAATCAGTAGAAATTGTGAGTTGACTCATCAAATCTTCACTGACTCAACAGACCTATTCTAGTTGTAATTTACTACTCAATTTCAGCCATCATCTATGTAGTTTGTGGACCTTATTGTATTTATTGTATCTGATGCTTATGTGATTCTTTGTGAGTCGCCCTGAGTCGGCGTATGCTGAGTGGGGCGGGCGGCATACAAATAAAGAATTATAATTATTATTATAATTATTATAATTATTATAAAATTTAGTAACTAAATGAAAGAAAACACGCATGAAGAGATATGTCCCGTAATTATTTACAAGATCTTTTTCAGGTTCCTCACCTATTTTTAAAAGTGATGTACAGAGCTACAGTACGTTGGTAGTAGCCCAGAGAAAATTGTGCAGCAATTGTGCCTGCAAATTTGCCTACTTTGGCAGCATCATGACATGAGGGAACTGAAGATGTAAAATGCAGGATTGGAAAGGCAGCAGCTGTATTTCAATGAATGAATCATATTTGGTCATCTTGAGCAGGGTTCCTCAAACTTGGCTCTCCAGATGTTCTTGGAGTTCAATTTCCAGAAGCCCTGATTTGGGCTTCTGGTAATTCAAGTCCAAGAACACTTGGAGAGCCAAGTTTGAGGAACCTTGCTCTAGGGCCATAAACATCACCATTAAACTTCATTTGTTTAATACAGGCATCCACAACCTATGCCCTGTGGGCCAGACCCGGCCTGCAGTGGCAAATCATCCGGCCTGTGGCAACAACCCTGGAGGTGGAAGCAGACATAATTACGACAGCCATAAACGCACCCATGCATGCACAAGCCAGGGGTTATGGCAGCATTTAAGGCAGGGGGAACCGACGTGTCTGGTCTGCTCAGCTATCAGAGCAGGCGTGGATTTGACCCGTGATGTGGTAAGATTGGGAACCCCTGTTTTAATACTATTGTATTGTCCTACCAATTGCAACATGTGCAAGTAAGACATGGAAAGTTAAAATGAAGATACCCCAGAAAATGCTTCCCAAACGAGCTGCGAGAGAAAGAGTCTTGGCATCACATACTTTGACCTGACTATAAATGAAGAGGTTCGTGCAGCCTAGAATGCATTAGAGCAAAATGAAGAATGAGGTTTGCAGGTGCTGAACATAAGCACCTGAAAATAGAGATGGATTGGATGCCACAAAGGCAGTGGTGGCCAATTTTTTTCCTCCGGGTCAGTCCCGCCCCCGACATGCAGGTGTGGCGGCGGCGGCAATCGCCCTTTGTCCCTGCTGCTCCGAACAGCCTCTGGCTCAGTCCCCTCGCTTCAGCAGCCTTTGGGAACGTGGATTACTGCATTGGGGAAATTTTCAGAGCCTTCCCCATTCTAAAATCCGCAGCGGTAGGAACCCCATGGCGCACCCAAGATGACATCATACCCGGCCATGCCATGGGGCTCTCCTGCTTGGGGTAGGGGGGACAAAGCACGATCGCCACCGCCACCACGACGGACGTCGTAAGTGACGTCAGGTGGTGGGGGCAGTCCTAGGAGAGCCCGGGTACTCAGCCCGGGCCGAATTAATGATTTGCGCTGTTGCACCAAGGGGTAAAAGAAAACCAGGTAGACCAAAAAAACCATGGAGAGTGACTTTTAGAGAAGATTTAAATACAAGTCCCCTCAGAAGAAGCAGTGAATGTAGCAGCAAACTGAACTCACTGGAGACAACTGATCACCCAATACACACCCTCGCATGTAAGGGCATAAGAAGAAGACTGTTAACTAGTATGGTGGGCTAGGGCATAACCAATGGAAAACAAAAATCTTCAATTCAGCACAAACCCACTGAATTTCTTGACTCCCTGCAGACTACAATACTTAGCTATGTGATTATAGAGGATGATTTTCTGCTTAATTATTCCAGGGGAACTTAGTGAACTGCATGGTGTTTTCTGGCCCTCTCAGCATTTCCACGTATTTGGGGAGGGGT
Source organism: Bradypodion ventrale (assembly GCA_035047345.1). Taxonomy (NCBI): domain Eukaryota; kingdom Metazoa; phylum Chordata; class Lepidosauria; order Squamata; family Chamaeleonidae; genus Bradypodion; species Bradypodion ventrale. Next base: position 184,642,115 of record JAWDJE010000001.1, on the reverse strand, counting down.
TGATTTGCTATTTTGTGGACCTTACTGTATCAGTTAGGCATTTAATTTTTTTTCTTTTTGATTTTTGGCATAGTTAATTTTGTTGTTCTTTTGTAAACTACCTGGAGTAGTGACATGCACTAGACCAGTAATATATAAATATTGCAAATAACCCAGGACCTCATCAATTAGCCTCATTTAGGTATGGCAAGGTACGCAGTGCTTGTCAAACACCAACAGGATTCTGGCCAATACTGTATATGTGATGCAACAATTTTTGTCCTAGATACTTTGGGGGAAAATCGTTATGTGTCAAGCGGCTGAAGCTTAGGCACATTCAGATGACAATGTCATAGTAAGCCTATCTTGCAGATATGATTCTATGCATTCTGCAAACAAAATGTGACTGCGGGAGACTACAATGTCCCTTCTAGATGGATGAGAGTTAAAATACGCACAGCCAGGTCTACTTTTTAAAGAAATAGTCAAGACGTTCCATAAAACATAAGAGGATAATCATTTTTTCTCTCTCATGGTAAAATACTCTGGTTTTATTATTTCTGTAAAGTGGTAAAATACTCTGATGTTTTATTATTTCTGTAAAGTGGTAAAAAATTAAAAGGGCACATACCTTTGAGTAATCATCTGACAAGATATCAAATGTAATCACTGAGGAGAGGAAAAAGCAGATCATAAACAGATTCAACTAAAATATTTATTTATTTATTTATTTTATATCCTGTCCTAATTAATGCAAACATTCATCTTCATGCAATACTGTACATTTCACCACCTGAATTTTTACCACAACAGTCTTGTCTGTCTGTTGATCTTAAGGCCAAAGACTGGGAAGGTGATGAAAAAGACTATCCAGTGTTTCTCAACCTTGGACCCCCAGATGTTCTTGGACTTCAATTCCCAGAAGCCCAAGTCAGCACACCTGCTGATTAGGCCTTTTGGGAATTGTCCAGATGTTCTTGGACTTCAATTTCCAGAAGGCCTGATCAGCAGGTGTGCTGACTTGGGTTTCTGGGAAGTGAAGTCCAAGAACATCTGGGGGCCCAAGGTTGAGGAAACCATTAGCACTGCTTGTCCTGCTGGGAGAGCTATCACCTTAGGACTGCTTTTGATACAGACTACTTTTATATCTGCATTGGGGAGGAGTTCTGAAAAGATTGGCAAAGCTATTTCCAGACTAATTCATAGTTCTATAGCAGTGATGGCAAACCTTGGCACTTCAGGTGTTCCTGGACTTCAATTACCAGAAGCTACTGGTTTCCATTTCAAACAAAATTTCAAGTAAATAGAGCCTGCAATAACAGTTCAATCTCCAACCTCTTCAGGAAGGATCAGGAAAGACTTCTGCTTGAAGGACTACAAAGCCACTGGCAGTCAGTGCTGACTTTTATCAGGCTAGATCCGTGATGGTGAACCTTGGCACTCCAGGTGTTCTTGGACTTCAATTACCCGAAGCCCAAGTCAACACTCCTGCTGATCAGGGCTTCTGAGAACTGAAATCCAAGAACATCTGGAGAGCCAAGGTTCTCCATCACTGGGCTAGATGAACCAATAGTCCAATTCCTAAAAGGCAGCATTTTGACCTTTTACTTGCTCAAAAATTGTACGTCTGTATACTGCTACCATGTCCTGTGCAGAAGATAATCCTTGATACAATCTCTGATATAATTTTCCTTTGTGCATCACACATGTGCCAGTGTACAATTGGTTAAAATATATGCTATTATCTCATATATATAAAAGGCCTTTAGGCAAAAGTCTCTATAGGAAGATCTATGGAGAGGTTACAAATTGGGCCCCAATACCCTTATTGCAAACTGACTTTAAAAAAAATAAATACAGACACTCTAAACAAATGACAATTCACACAGAAAACTTTCTAGACTTTCTTTTGGAAAATATTATTTGCCACAATCAGCACACTTTGAACAAGAGCAATGCACAACCATGTCATAAACAATAAGTCACTGATGCAACTTCACACACTTCTGATAATTATTTATACTAACCTTCAGCGTCTAAGCATCTTTCAAACTTCATAGATAACTGGTAGGTATCAAAACATCGGATTCTTGGTTTATATGTCCCTGTTAAAAATAGCAGCATATTTGATATGGAAGAGAAAGAATGTGTGGAAACATACTTCAATTAAATTCATTTTGATCAAGAAGATGATTCAGATTTTGAAAGTCGTTTTCATTTAGAAATTTTTTTTGGGGGGGACCTCCTCAAAAATGCTATCCCTAAGTATATGGTCCAGACTCCTATTTGCTTCAATAATGTCGTAAGAGCATTTGTATAAAAATGTCCCCCTTCTGAAATGTCATGAACCGCGCCCGCCCCCCACCCCGTACAGACAATCAGGAGCTAAAATGTTTTGAAACTTCATCTTGATGCTACTGAAGCAAAAGTAAAAACATACAACTAAAGAATGTTGCATAAGGCACTTCCACTACTTGTATCATATCTTAGGCCAGTGAAGGTGAACCTTAGCACTCCAGGTGTTCTTGAACTTCAATTCCCAGGAGTGATGACTTAGGCTTCTGGGAATTGAATTCCAAGAACAGCTGGAGGGCCAAGATTCACCATCACTGTTTAGGCTTACAAGCACAAATATGCCTCCTTCTATTCTGTCACTGCAATCTAATAAAACTGCATGCACTTCTGATACACTCTTCAGCATCTAGCCCTCCCTGACCATAACACCTCTGGTGCCAAATCACTCATACTTTATAGTTCAAAGCAGGCATATAAGAAACCAATCATTAAAGAAGGGAGGGGTTGGAAAGACTTGCCATAGACAGTCTGGCTACTCACCAGTTGCCATCACGTATTGTCCATCCCGTGACACCTTGATCTTGGTGCTAACAGCAGGCATGTCAAAATCTTGAATAAGCTCAATCCTCCTACGAATGTCTTTTAAAATGTAAAGGCAGTCACATAAAATATTGTGCAAGCAATGCTTCACAATAATGGCAAAAACAACTGAGACAAGTCCTATTATTTAATACATTTAATAGCAAATCTCCCAGTCCGGGGGGGCGGGGGGGGCAACCCTCCAGGAACAAGGGAAGTATTTTCACTTGCACAGATGGAAAGCGGCCAAATGTGCTTCAGATGACAGCCTGTAAACCTCCTGGGCTCTCTCAGGAGATGCTCTCAATCTTAAAAAAGAGTTTTTAAATGGGAGTTTTTGAAAGCTGGGAACTTAGAAGCCCCCTTCCTCAAGTGGAACAACCTTTCATTGCAATTTAGATTGCTGGGGCCCAGCCGCGGCTGCTCTTTCTCCTCCTCCCAGGGAGCAGGCAGCAACGGCTCCACAGCTGCCCCTTGCGGGGAGGAGGAGGAGGATAAAGAGCAGCCACGGCTGGGCCCCAGCATGGCTGCGCCACCGCCTCCTCCTCCCGGACTTTCCCCTTGCCTCCACCGCTGTCCATAGCATGAAGGAGAAAGAGCAGCCGCCAGAGCGCCCTGCCACCTGCTCCCCGCAAGGAGCAGGAGTGGACACAAGGGGAGTGCCCGGGCGGCGGCGCAGCCATGCTGGGACTCGCCGCACTTCCTCCTCTCCCTCCCCGCCCCACAGGAGGAGGGTAGGACGGAGCAGGGAGGTGGGCTGGCGGCCTTCCCCTCCGCCCACAACAACACCCTGAGGGAAGGGCACAGTGCTTTTGAGACAACAGGGGCACCAGGGAGAGCCCGACATGGATCTTCCTCCTTCCTGCCTCTGGTGGCTCTTCTTCCTCCTCTTCTTCTTGACTACTGGACATGCCTGGAGTGCAAGGAGAGGAGGAGGAGATTGGTGGGGCAGAGAGGATGGCAGGGAGGTGGGCATGGCCAGCCGGTTTTGCTACCAGTACGGGCGATCCGGTGCGAACCGGCTGGTTCCCACCACTGGATATAATATACATCTAATATTTTCAACACAGAAAAACAAGTTTTAAGATTTGTAAATTGGGTCCTAAACCAAAAATGGAACAGATCAAATATATTTTATGACATAATATATTTCCAGAATCAGAAAAAAAAATCCCTTGGCATATGTAACACCAGAAAAGCATCAACTCCACATATGACTAGTTGCAGTGTACAAGCTATAGTCAACAGAATCATGGCGTTTATGCCTTCAGGTCAACATCATCAAACTTTTTTTAAAAAAAGAGAGAGATGATAATAGCCCAATGGAATGAGAGTAACTCACCAACATTTTTCTTTTGCAGCGCTCTCTTCTTTCTATCAGAAAGCCACTGTAACAAAACAAACAATAAAATAAAATTGAGGACTTGGATTCAATGGGAAAGAATTGTGGGGGTAGGTAAAGAAAGTGGCTGCCCCAGCTCTCTTCAATTAGAAAAACACCCCTTTCTTCCATAGGAACCTTGTTGATCAGTTCCTTGAATGATAACATGCAAATCCTTTCCCTTTCTGTTCATTTGGTGGGTCTATACATACATATTATCATATTACTTCTTTTTACCTTTCCATCTTACTTACTTACTTACTGACTGACTGACTGACTGATTGGACTTATACCCCAGCAAGTCCACCTCAGTGGGGCCAGGAAGAGAGCCTTCTCCGTGTCTGCCCCTGCCCTGTGGAACCTTTTACCACCAGAATTGCGTCTCCAGTCGGATCTTCTCCCCCTTTAGAAAAATGTTGAAGACCTGGCTATGTCAGCGGGCTTGGGGTATGTGTGACTCTTTTGCACAAGCCCGCTGGCTCATTTAGCATGCTAAGGGATCCGGTTGTTTCACTGTCTGTGGATTGTTTTTGTCATTTTATGCAGTGTGGGTGTGGGTGTTTTTTAGCTACAACTTGTGTAGTTTTTTTATGTATTTTAGGCTGTTTTTTAGTGTGTTGGTTTGGGGTTTTTAATGTTATTGTCTTACTTGTGTTTTTACTGTATTTTGTATATGCTGTTAGCCGCCCTGAGTGATGTTTTTCATCAGGAGGGCGGGATAGAAATTTACAAATAAATAAATAATAAATACCCCGCCCATCTGGAATGGACTCCCACTCTGGGTGGCTTACACTATTTAAAAAGCAAAACCAACACCATTAAGACAATAAAACAACCCCCATCCACCTAATCAAAACCAGAAACAAGGACCCCAAACACTGTGACAGAAAGAAAATGGGAGTGTCTCCTATTTGGTCTTCAACAAACTCCTCAAACAGGAAGGTTTCCAGTTGTTTCTTGAAGGTCCCTAAGGAGTCAATCAAACGCAGCTCCCCAGGCAGTGCGTTCCAAAGAGCCGGAGCTGCCACCGAGAGAGCCCTATGGCAGGTAACGGATGGATAGATATTCATCTATCATCTTTCTCCTTTTCAATTGATTTTTTTAAAAATAGTGTATGAATATAGCTATTTTTCTTTTGTCCATAAGTTCTTGAATCATTGGTTATTTTTAAATTCGCTTAGGATGTTTATATGAAAAAGAACATGCTGTATATGGTCCTTCCTGAACCTGCTTATTTTAGAGTCTGGCATTTCTACTGACATTTTTGTAACCAAGTGCCTTAATTCAATACATCATGAATTGGGGAGAGGAGGTGGAAAAACAACCCTGACATCATATAAGGAACACGAGGGTTGCCTTTTATCACTTCCTCCACTCACTGTTTTAGGCCAAGAAGTTATTTTTCTTTGCTCAACCAGCCATGATGAGATGCTACTACCTAAAGCAACTAGAGCAGTGTTTCTCAACCTTTGGCTTTGGGACTTCAATTCCCAGAAGCCAGAGTCAGTCTATCGGCTGATCAGTGCTTTAGGAAATTGACTTAGGCTTCTGGGAATTGAAGTCCAAAAGCCAAAGGTTGAGAAACACTGAACTAGAGGCATATGGACAATTGTCCCCTTACTGCCCCTCAGAAGGTAAAAAGGGGCCTTCTTGAAGGACACGATGGTGAGATATCAGAGGTGGAGGGTACTTGGAAGTCACTAGGGAGATATATGTGGCCCTTAAACTCTATATGTCCATCTCAAATTAGGTCAAAGGTTCTTAGGGTGGTTTATACTGGATCAAATAAGACAACAGAAAACCAATGATATAGGAAGGTAGTTCCAAAGTTTTGACAGTTCCAGAGTTAAAAATAAGATATCTAGATTAAGGAAAGTCCACTTTTATATAAGAGTTTTCATCCTGAGCATTCAGTTTGTTAATTAAGTATTTATTTGCTCTGAAGATGGATCTATTCAAACATCCTAGCTGCATAGCAGTTCACAAAGTTGTACCATGAGGGGACATTTCGGTCTCCAGAAGGACAAACTGCTACAGAATCCATACAGAACTAGACCTCTCTGATGGTGGCGCCTGAAGAATTGTAAACAGGGTCCTGAGATTTAGTCACTGGCTCTGATGCAATAGTTACCATGAAGTGTTGCTTTTTTTAAATGCAGGCTATAGATCAGGGGTTCTCAACCTTTTCATTTCACAGGTTAGCCCACACCTCCTCAGGCAGCTGAGCGGACCAGACACGTGGTCCCCCCACCTTAAACGCTGCTCTCAACCACGGCGGACGCATTTGCGCAGGTGCGTTTGTGCAAGCGAGTTCTACATCCACTTCCGTGGTTGTCGCCAGGAGCCAGATGATTTGCCACCACGGACTAGGTCCGGCCCACCGGCTGTAGGTTGCGAACCCCTGCTATAGATGGATGGATAGATGAACGGATAGATGAAAATATGGATGGATGGACAGATAGTGAATAGATTGAGATTGACGAATGGGCAGATAAGACAGATAGCAAATAACTTGATGTATGGATGGACAGATGGATAGATTTGAGATTGACGGATGGGCAGATAGATAGATAGCAAAAAGCTTGATGGATGGACAGATGGATAGATAGTGAAAAGTTGGCGGGTGGATATAGTGGATAGCTTGTCAGATGGATGGATGGACTGATAGTGAATAGATTGACAGATGGATAGATCCGGATCTTTGCTGAGAGCTTAGCTCACACACTCCCCCCCCCCCCCCAACGTCACATCCAGGCTTGGAGATTCTTGTGCGGAAGGTAAAAGCATCCCTTCACACTTTTGATGGCCTTCCTGCTCTATATATTTGGCCTCTTTCCCCAAAGACAGGCTAGTCGGGCAATTACGAAGCCATGCACCCCAAAGCAAACTGCCTGAGAATCCTCCCTGTCTGAAAGGGTGTGTGTGTGAGAGAGAGAGAGAGTGAGAGTGTGTGTGTGTGTGTGTATGTGTGAGAGTGTGTGTGTGTATGAGTGTGTGTGAGAGTGGGTGTGAGAGATTGTGTGTGTGTGTGAGTGTGTGAGAAAGTGTGTGTGTGAGAGAGCGAGTGTGTGAGAGCGAGTGTGAGTGTGTGTGTGAGAGAGCGAGTGTGTGTGAGAGAGCGAGAGTGTGTGAGTGTGTGTGTGTAAGTGTGTGTGAGAGCGAGAGTGTGTGTGAGTGTGAGGAGTGTGTGTGTGAGAGTGTGAAAGTGTGTGTGAGAGTGTGTGTGTGTGAGAGAGTGTGTGTGTGAGAGAAAGAGTGTGTGTGAGTGTGTGAGGAGTGTGTGTGTGAGAGTGTGAAAGTGTGTGTGTGTGAGAGAGAGTGTGTGTGTGTGTGAGAGAGAGAGCGCATGAGCATCCTGTTGGTGTGCCTCCACCTCCAGCCAATTCCTGATGCCTTGGCACGGCACGCCATTCGCTCTCCTGGGGCAGCAGCCTCCGCCGGGCCAGTAAAGGGAAAGGAGGGTGTGGAAGGCAAGCCAGGTGGGTCGAGAGGTAGGGAAGGAGAGATCGACACCCCCATCTTGCTTGCCAGGGATATCTATATGTGTGTGTGTGTGTGGACCCGGGGTGGGTGGGCTACGACTGGGCTCCAGCGCTCCTACCTCGGGCAGGCTCCGGCCGGCGCTCAGGCTGTAGATCTTCACCTCGTTGAGACAGGAGACCTGCATGCTTCCTTTCCTTTCCGCCCCGGCTGGCGATCCAGCTTCACTTCCGGGTCAGAGGGAGAACCGCAGTCCGCAGGCGGGGTTGGCCTCTGACCCGGAAATGAAGCCCTTTTCTCCGTTCAGGCAGGGCCAGGCTAGGGCAGGCACTAGTAGGGAACATGCCGTGGTCGTGAAAGCTTCTAATAAATAGGTTGCGAGGGGCTCAAGTGGCTAAGACGCTGACTGGGAGGCCGGGAGGCCAGCAGTTCGAATCCCGAGTACTGCAGGACGGAATGAGCTCCTGTCTTTGTCCCAGCTCCTGCCAACCTAGCAGTTCCGAAAGCAAGACATTGCAAGTAGATAAATAGGGACCACTTCGGTGGGAAGTAAACAGCGTTCCGTGCGCTCCGGTGTCTAGTCATGCCTGCCACACGACCACGGAAATGTCTGCAGAAGCAGACAGCGCTGGCTCTTCGGCTTTGAAACAGAGATGAGCACTGAACCCTAGAGTTGGATGCAGCTGGCTTTCGAGCAAGGGAAACCTTTACCTAGGGGCTGTGGTGGCTCAGTGGTTAAGAAGTTCGTCTTGTTAGCAGGAAGGCTGACAAGTCGGCAGCTCGAGACCCGGAGACTGCATGATGGATAATAATAATAACAATCTTAGAAATTATTCTGGGTTCAAAGGATTTTTGCTGGAGAATCTCTGCTCAGGGGACATCCAAATGAGGCTCCTTTCATGTCCCCAAGATCTTTTCCCACCAAAGTGGTCCCTATTTATCTACTTGCAATTTCTTGCTTTCAAACTATAAGGGGATCTATATGGCTTATGGGGATGCCAGGTACATTTAGGTTCCTTCATGGTGACTTAGTGAATGGAAATGACCCGAATACAACTAGATCCTGAGCAAGGGAGACCTTTATCTTTATAGTTTTACCTGCTCTGTTGCTCTTGCTTTTACTGTATATTCATATAAGTGTGTCAGATAAATAAGGTGATCTATATGGTGAGCGCGCACGCACACACACACACACACACACACAATGGGCGCAATGTCCAAGGCTGGCATATTTTGGCACAGGAGGCAGACAGTCCAATGAGACTTCCTCATCTCTAGCCGTAAAATATAGTTTTACTGTATATCCATATAAGCGTGTCAAATAAGGTGATCTATATGGTAAGCACACACATAATGGGTGCAATGTCCAAGGCTGGCATATTTTGGCACAGGAGACAAAATCCAATGAGCCCTTCTCATCTCTAGCTGTAAAATATAGCAATAAACTAAGCTGCCCTTTCAGGAATCTCCAAATCTTCTGTCTCAGGAAGGGGCTCTTAGTCTGCCTGATGGTACTGTTAGCTTTAAAACTTTATAAAATAGAAAAGCCTGTGTTGCCAAACAATGGCAAAGCAGTATTTTTTTTTTCAACTGTTGGGCAGCGGTTAGGGTGGACAAGAAATAAAAAAGTAGAGCCCAGCTCTGTTATTTGCTGTTCCAAGTTTTTTCTTTCTGTTAGTGTCAGAAGCAGGTAGTAGGGACCCTAGTACTGAAGCACTTGTCAACAGGTGAAGTATTGCGCCAGGGAAACCCCAATTCCCGTACAATAAATGGGGTCAGGGTGTAGAAAATGAATCCCTAAAAGTGTCCATTGCATTTTAAAAATGAAGTTTCAATATAAGTTCCTAATTGTACCATAACACATTTGACAGTTCAGTGTGGATGCAAAAAGAGAGTCAAAAATGTATTGAAATAAATCAAATATTACAAAGCAGATATGGCATTTACAGGTCCAGGGACTTCAATATATATTAATTTTATATGTTAATTTTAATTGCTATGTTCCCATTGTATCCTAGTTTGATTGCTTTTACCTATTATATTTTCCCATGGTCAATGACTGGTGCAATAAATTCATTAAACTAAAAACCAATAATGGGCAATATTAAAAGCATTTGGGGCAGTTAAAATCATACATAGTTTATTTCCATCATTGGCCAAATTCTATGGCAATGTTGATGGGCAATAGGTACAAAAGAAAAGTCTTGATGATGGGGGAAAGTCACAGTGCCTTTTCTGCAGCAGTTCAAGAGAGTACACCAACACTGGACCAACGTGAATTGATTCGTTTGTTAAAAAATTAGGAGCTTCAACAACAGAAGCGAAAAACCATAGATGATGGGGAAGACTCTGGAATTACTCACATTTCTTTTTGCATCATGTAGTCAGTGGAAAAAATTGAATCAGTCCATCCCAATTTCAGAGCCACATATGGTCACACCCTAACTCAGTTCTCTGTGAGACCAGGGCCTGAACATTCCTGAGTTCAATCTATTTTGGGATGTGTGTAGTTCTTTCTTTTCATATTATACTCCAGGCATTCTCTCCTGTTTTCATGGAAGTTCCGAAAAAGCCTTTTTGTGTGTGTTTTAGTCTGGGAAAGACTGGGTGGTAGCTGAAGAGTGAACCTGCATTTTACATAGTAGCTGTGAGTCCTTGACCATTACTTGTACCACTAGATGAACATCCAGTTCAATACTACCCAAGTAATAGTTTTGGCCTTTGGCTTCTAAAAAATGGTCTAAATCAAACTGGCCACTGCATGGCTGTAGCTTTTACTGTCAGTGCATAAAACAGAGAGGTAGGCTTTCCAGAGTTGCACACTACTCTGTATAGTACACACTGCCACAATAAAACTCAGTACTACTACTCGACTGCAACTCATGTGGGTCACTTCATGGCAAGCTGGGATCCACCTTAAACAAATTCACACCAGTGACATTTGTCCTGCTTTGGGGTGGGGGTGGGGGTTTGGGATCAAATTCAGTAATGTTTTCAAAACATGCCTCTCCCAGCCAGGGAGTTTATAAAGACACATCTTAGTTTGTAGCACCCAAACTAAAATCGCATGCTTTTATTCAGTAATTAGACAGAATTTCAGGATGAGGCTTGCTTCCTTGCTGGAGTTGCCCTACCATAAGTCAGAATGAGGGGGTGCGGGGAGACAACAGCAATGACTTGGCCTTTTCCCATTGTCGAAAGACAGCTGTGTGTTCTCAAAGTCTGTCATATTCTGCTAAACTACCCGGCTTTTCTCATATGGAATGAGAGGTGCTGTTCCACTGCTGGTATTCAGCTACCATCAGTCCAGTTGGTTTCAGGATATGAGATGGGATACCACCATTATCTCTCTATTCCACTGGGAAATTGTATTTGGTCTAACATTGGCCATTATCCAGAATACTTTCCAATGCGCAAAAGTTTTCCAGCAGTCTGATCGATGTGCAAGGAATCCCTAGTAATAAAAAGGCTGAAATCCAATGTGGTTTAATATCCAGTTTAATGAAGGGATTAAGGAGACTTGCAGAAATAAAAAAATTAAGCCATTAAACCTATTACTATTACTCTGTTCCTCTCTAGTTGGATTGAAACCATGGGAAAGAAGGAATTTTTAAAGTGTCAAAGGGCATCTTAGACAATTTTGTTCTACATATTAGAATAATGCAACTGATCACTGATAACTTGTACTTAATAGTGGATAACTAGCAGAAATTTGAAGGTGCGAAACATTACAGCTTCAAAAACCTTTCAACTGCATGCAGTCTGTTTAAAGCTTTCCACACAGAGCATGGTTGTTTTTGGCCAGGCGTTAGTGAGTCATGTGGTTCTGTCCGGTTAACTGGTAGGTCCTTACTTGCCTTCCATAGTTCTAAGGCAGTCTGTGGGGACTCTGTGTGTGTGTATGTGTGTGTGTGGGGGGGGGCAGAAGTACCTACTGTATTGTGGTCTGTTCTTTTATTGCTGCAAGCTGCCCAAAATGGGTATAAAATACTACTACTACTACTACTACTACTACTACTACCACCACCACCAATAATAACAAACAACAACAACAACAACAACAATAATAATAATAATAATAATAATAATAATAATAATAATAATAATAATAATAATAATAATAATAATAATAATAATAATAATAATAATAATAATAATAATAATAATAATAATAATAATAATAATTCACCTGTAGTTGGGTGGGAGATTGAGGTTAGTTGAGGATGTTGAGCTTTGCTCATCAGGACTCATTGAATGATTATAGTATGTTTTCTTGTGGATATTGTTAATTTACTTAGTATATTGTATATTGCATTGTATTTTGGTTCTTGTATTTTCTAACATTGTTATTTTTGAAATGTGATTTGTAAATGTTTTATGTCATTTATATTGCTTTGTATTATTTATACTGTATCATTATATTGCTTTGTATTATTGTAAACCGCTTTGAGTTCCCTTTACGGGAAGGAAAGCGGTATAGAAATCTAAGCAATAAATAAATAAATAAATAAATAATGGACTGCAGCGGTTCAAGTGGCTAAGACGCTGACTGGGAGGCAGAAGGTCAGCAGTTCGATTCCGGAGTACTGCAGGACGGAATGAGGTCCAGTCTCTGTCCCACTTCCTGCCAACCTAGCAGTTTGAAAGCAAGAAATTGCAAGTAGATAAATAGGGACCACTTTGGTGGGAAGGTAATTCTTTGGCTTTGAAACAGATGAGCACTGAACCCTAGAGTCGGATACGACTGGCCTTCAAGAAAGGGAAACCTTTACTACTACTACTACTACTACTACTACTACTACTACTACTACTACTACTACTAATAATAATAATAATAATAATAATAATAATAATAATAATAATAATAATAATAACGCTAAACATGAAGAGGACTGCTGCAGCCTCCTCAGTTGTGGTTGGCCACCGTATCATAGAGAAATTGGCGAGATTATTGAGTCACCTGCTTACACCCTTGAACACGTTTGAGATCAACCCAGTGCGTCTGTGGGAATGCCTCTGCCTCGCTTCTCCACACGCACACATACACCCTTTAACGATGAGACACACCCCGTGGGGAGGCTGGTAAACCCGTGGCAAGCGCCTCTCACTTTTCCCACCCGACGGATCAGAACTAACCGAGGAGGAGAGAGAGAAAGGAGGAGCGTCGGGCAGTACCGCCTCATGGGAGGCAATTCCCGGCGGCTCTTCGGGAGTACATAATGCGCAGCGCCAAGGCGCCTCCGCCAACTAGCCAGCCACCAGGTCGACTCCACTAGCTGGCCCCGATCCTGCCTCTTCAGCGGCGAAGAGGAGGCGGAGGTGCTGTGGAGTTTGGGCTATGAAGGGGCGAGGCGTTGGCCGCAGGTAAGCGGAGCTACCCAGCCGGTCACCTACCTGTCCGCCAGGCTCCAGGTGAGACATTCTTCTTCTCCCCGTCGCGCGCTTCTGCCACCTGTGCACTGGGCGGAGATGGGCTTGGGTCGCAGTGAAGAAGAGTCCTCCTGTGGCGCCTTAAAGGCTGCCTAGCTTTATTTGTATATCAGAGAGTAAACAAAGACAAAAACAAAAAGACAAAAACAAACAAACAAACCATCGTGGCACTTTAAAAACTAACTGCTGTATTTTAATGTTAGCTTTCGTGGATCAAGTCCACTTTGTCAGACACACGGGGTGAGACTTCATGGCCTCAATTTATACACATCAGGCACAGAGGTACAGAATGTTATGTGCCTGTACCTGTTATGTTAACCATTCTGTACCTCTGTGCCTGATGTGTATAAATTGAGGCCATGAAGTCTCACTCCTTATGTCTGACGAAAGCTAACATACAGCAGTTAGTCTTTAAAGTGCCACAATGGCTTTTTTTTGTCTTGTTTTGTTTACTCTCTGAAGTGCTTCAAACACAGACAAACACAGCTACCATTTCAAAAATTTTAGCTTTATTTGGCATACACTTCAGTGGATAATTTCTCTCTCTCTCTTTCTTTCTTCCTTCCTTCCTTCCTTCTGCCCTGAGTCGGCGTAAGCTGAGTGGGTGGCATACAAATTGAATTGAATTGAATTGAATTCTTCCTTCCTTCCTTCCTTCCTTCCTTCCTTCCTTCCTTCCTTCCTTCCTTCCTTCCGCCTTGAGTCGGCGTAAGCTGAGTGGGCGGCATACAAATTGAATTGAATTGAATTGAATTCTTCCTTCCTTCCGCCCTGAGTCGGCGTAAGCTGAGTGGGTTGCATACAAATTGAATTGAATTGAATTGAATTGAATTCTTCCTTCCTTCCTTCCTTCCTTCCGCCCTGAGTCGGCGTAAGCTGAGTGGGTGGCATACAAATTGAATTGAATTGAGTTGAATTGAATTGAATTGAATTCTTCCTTCCTTTCTTCCACCCTCAGTTGGCGTAAGTTGAGTGGGTAGAATACAAATTGAATTAATTGAATTGAATTGAATTGAATTGAATTATTTATTTATTTATTTATTTCATGTCAGAGGCACCACCAGCATATAAAAGCATACAAAGCTAAAATTAACACATCTAAAAACAAAACAGAATTAAAAGGGGGTAGATGACATCTGCCCAATATTGGGCCACATCAACAGCAATTCCTTCTGCCAACATAAGGTCCTCCTCAGTGCATGTTGGGGGGCATCGTGTGCATTGTATCACATGGGAGACAGTTTGTATTTCTCCGCTTTCACACAGGCTGTCATCTACAGGGAAACCCCACTTTCTCGGGTTAGCCGTTGATCTTCCTAGCCCTGCACGCAGTCTATTTAAAGCTTTCCGCACAGGCCATGGTTGTTCTTGGCCAGGCGATAGGGAGTCATGTGGTTCTGCCCAGTTATCTGGTAGTTCCTTGCTCACCTTCCATAGTTCTAAGGCGGTATGTGGGGACTGGTTTTTTGGAGGGGCAGAAGTTGTGAGGAAGCTATGCCTTGATTTCAGCCTCTGCTTTGGTGGTTGATGATCAAATAGCAGGTGTATTTCCAAGGAACTTGCTTTGACCCACACTTTCTGAGCAGCACTTTCTCAACAGATTTTTGATGGAGGGATGCCTGCTAAGTAATGCACTTTTTGTATTGGGGTTGGTTTTAAACATCCTGTGACCAGTTTTGCTGTTTCATTTAAGGCCACATCCACCTGCTTTGCATGTTTTATCTGTACCACACTGGACTAGCATATTCTCCTGCAGAGTAACATAAAGCTAGCACATAAGTTCTTAATGTGTGTGGTTGGGCACCCCAACTTGTGCCTGTTATTTTCCTCAGAATATTGTTCCTGGCAAAAAAAAACTTTCTGATTGGTATTAAGACAATGGGTCCTGAAAATGAGAGTTCGATCCAGTGCAACTCCCAGGTACAGTATTTGGGAAGATGAAGCCAGCTTCCACCCCAAATCAACTTTTGCCACCTAAAACAGTGTCAGCCTTACGGTGCCACAAGAGACTTTGTCATTCCCCCTTTGAGAGGGACTCAAAGGGCTGCCAGTTTTGCTAGAGATAAAAGGTTCAGAAGGAAGTAAAATTATTTATAGCCAAAAGCTTTTTTTCCACATTGGAAGTGCTCTGGTGTCAGAATAATGAATTAAAGTAATCTGGTTTAACTAGCTGCTTAACAGGAGTTGGAGGCAGTAGTTTGCCCATGACTTTCCTTCCTTTTCTTTCTTTCTGAAATGATGGGCAGGAATCTTCCCACCTCCTTTAATGCTTTGAAAAGCCCCAGTCAAAACTGAAATCAAGTGCAAGTTTTTAAAAGAATCAAAAACAGTGCTAATGAAGTTTGCATAGCATCGTTCTGGATTATCTTGGGTGCCTGCAAACATTGAGGGTTTCCACAGAAATCTGTGAGCAGAAGTCAGAGAACATGCAAGGCTTTATATTTTCACTTGTGGTTTCAAAGACAAAACGTAGCATAGCTGACAGTAAAAGGTACCAACCAGTAAGGGGTGTGTGTGGCAAATTTTCAAAGTTACATTCTAGGGTAAATTAAATTATAAATAACTGGGGAGAAACGCCACCATATTTCAATATTCCTTATGGTAACCTTATACCAATTATTGAATGTGGACATATTTTATTAACGTTGTTACTAGCCATCTCGAGATATTTTTGGGATATAAAAACTGGAATAAAATAAATTTCCCTATCCTTCTATAACAATGCCTTTGATTTCCATGCCCCATGATTCAAGTTTACTCGCAGTGCAATATAGGTCTACTCAGATGTGACTTTCAATGAATGTAGTGTCATTTACTGTACTACTTCCAAGAATGTGGCTACAGAATTGGAGCCTTATTTGTTTGTAACAATATTCAGTTTGTAGAGTTAGTGAATTGGCAGCAACATGTGATGAAATAATGACATGGGGGTTGAAATCTGAAAGGGGAGCCTCTCCCATCACCCACCTGTCAGTGATATCTGTGCATTTAAAGACATTAAGGTCTTTCACTACCAGGTTTAAAAGTCAAAGGCTGTTCCATTTATTAATTGACTACCATTTATTTGAAATGTTTAAATATGAATTTGTTGTTGCTATCACCATTGTTGTCAGACATGAAGATTACCAAATACAAAATGGTTAAGAAGATAATTTCTATTTTGTATTTTCGAATCCATTTGTCTGAAATCTTTAAATATGAATGTTTTGTTGCTATTGTCATTAGCCATCGCGGGTATTTTTAGGACAGAAAAAAGTACAGTAAAACCCCTACTTACGAAAAAAAGTCTGTTCCGTAGGCTTTTGCTTAAATCGTTTTTTGTGTAACTCGAAGCAAACCAATAGGAAAAAGAATCTTTATGTAACTTGAAGCAAACCCATAGGAAATCGTGTAAATCAGGACATGGTTTTAGCACAAAATCATTATGTAAGTCAAATTTTATGTAACTCAAGGCATTTGTAGATTGGGGTTTTACTGTATAACAAATGAGGCACAAGCCCAATGGAGGGGATTGTTCTCACATCTATTTTTTACTTGAGAGACTGAGATTAGTTTAGAACAGGGATTCCCAACCTAAGGCCCGTGGGCTGGATCTGGCCCAGTGCGCCACTTCATGTGGCTCCCCTTCCTTTGAAGCTGTTGAGACAAAATGGCCACCCCCATCGTGCAGGCAGGGCAAAATGGCTGTCCAGCCCTTGAAGCTAACTGAGAGAGTGTGACCCGGCCCGCAGCTTGAAAAACTTGGGAACCCCTGTTTTAGAATCTCAGTCTCAGAAGGGCAGGTACAGTACTTGTAAGTAAGTCCCATTAAGATCAGTACGACTTGCTCTCAGGTAGAGGACTATAGGTATGATTATACAGTAGCTCACAATCAGTACCAGTTATCTGTATCTTTTATAGCCAGGGCTGTATTGTGGAGACCAAAATGTGTGTAAGTATGACTATATCCAAATACAGTAGGTTTTGTAGGCAGGTTATGCACATTGAGGACGAATTCTTTCACCGTGTGTATTCCATTGCACATATAAACCATGCATAAATTGTCTTGTCTTGTGAATTGGTACACTTTCCCAGAACTGATACCAAGAGTAATACAAGATAAATAGTACAGAGAAAGTGGCCCAATAACAATGCATACAGAGAAGTTGAGTAAACTGACTTAATTTTCCTCTCTCCTGGCATTGTTTTAAATGCTTGAAGAAGAATTATCTGACCTCCGCTGAAAAATCTAAAGGGGTCTTCACTTCTTAGTGTTCCTTTTGATAAGGGAATATTTGTCTACCTTGAGAAAAATAAAAACAGAGATTCCCATAGCCCATAGTCAACAACAACAAATTAAATCACAGCATTACTAAAGTTCTGTGTGTGTGTGTGTGTCTGTCTTATTCCCAGGTAAACAGGTGGCAAGATTGCTGCTTTGGAGCAGCTTTATTCCAGTTAGTTGAGGAGAACATGATTACTTCTGCAAACATTGTGAGCTGCTCCAGACATCTGTGACCTTCTGACTGTGAACTCCTCCCCGCGGACCAGATGAAACAACCCCAAGCAGGAAAAATAATAATAAGGAACTGCTACTGCCTTTTGGTGACTTTCAGCAAAGGGTCAGATTTCTTTTAAGCCTTGGACTAAAAGGTGACCGAGCTTTTTCTGTGTAAACCAAAATAATATTTGCACTGGTGGTTTTTTTTTTTTTTTTTGGGGGGGGGGAGAGAAAATAAATCAATTTAAAATGGCAAGGGCTCGCCTTCCCTAATGTTGGGACTATTCTTCCTCCCCCCCCAACTTTATTTTTGTTTTGACTGCAGTGATTCGGAGTGAAAGGGCACCTTTAACACCATGTCAGAATTCTGGTTAATTTCAGCACCGGGGGATAAGGCTAATCTGCTGGCATGGGACAGGATGAACACAGTGACTTCCAAAGCCAACCTATCCACCAACAGCAAATTCATCATCCCCGATCTCAAGGTAAAGGTGGGACCGAAAGCTGGGAGAAAGAGAACCCCCTGAAAATAGCAGGGATGTGGAGAAAGTACTTCTTCTTTCTACAAAGGAGGGGTCTATGCTACAGCGCTGAAACGGCAATACAAACGGTCCAATATTCATCTAAGAAGCAAATATTGTGTCGTGTCCCCCCCTCTTCTTGTGTCTTGGCATCAAGGGTAAACACAGGACTTTATTTTGATGACTAAGCAGCAAATTAATAACCCTCAGGCAAAATTAGATGTGTCTTTTTACTTGATTTCTATCAGACTATATTGCAGATTTGAGGGGGAATGAGTTAAATAGTTAATGGGCAAGGTTTTTTTTAGTCAGGTTTCCTAGTTAATTATGGCTGTGGTTCTGTCTCATGTATAGCTATGCCGAGTATAATTTTCTCCCAAGCAAATCTGTACACTTAGCAGTAAATCCTGCTGAACTCAGTGTGGCTTTATTTTCTGAATAGACACATAGAGAGTATTGTTCTGTTTCAGACTTTTAAGAGCCCAGTCCTGGGCATGTTTATTTCGAACAGGCAGACTGTGAAGCTCTGATGGCCACAGATGGCCATCTCTGAGCCATAAAGTGTAACACCTACTTCTTGCTTAAAGAAAATGTGGGGTTTTTGTTTGTTTGTTTGCTTGCTTGCTTGTTTGTTTGTTTGTTTGTTTGTTTGGTGGTAAAAGTTCACTTGCCCCCTTTAGTGGTCATTTTAAAAAAGCTGTATTGTGTGGTAAAATGTTACTTGTAATTCCTAGTGGTTATAAGAGATCCTTCTGAGCCTCAAATCTTTTTAAAAATCACCTCTCTCTATGTGTCCATTTCAACCTCTAGGCTCACGTTGCCCACCGCTGATATAGAAGCAAGTCTTCTTCACATCAGCAAATCTTGCTCCCACATACGTGTGTAAAATGGTAGTCTGATGTATAGGATTGCAACCTTACTTGTTTTGCCTTCTGCTTATATTAATGTGGCTCAAGCGGTTAAGACACTGAACTCGACAACTGGATGGTCAGAGTTTGATTCCTGAGTACTGCATGACGGAGTGAGCTCCCGTCTCTGTTCCAGCTCCTGCCAACCTAGCAGTTCAACAGCAAAAATTGCAAGTAGATAAATAGGGACCACTTCGGTGGGAAGGTAAACAGTGTTCCATGCACTCTGGTGTTGAGACATGCCTGCCACGTAACCACAGAAACATCTGCAGACGCAGACAGCGCTAGCTCTTTGGCTATAAACAGAGATGAACATTGAACCCTAGAGTCGGAGATGACTGGCTTTCGAGCAAGGGCAACCCATATTAATGTAAGGCGAAAGATTGAGCTGTTAAGGTTTGAAGTGGGACAGCACTGCTGTCTAGTACCTAATGCTTGCCTAAAACATCTCACTTCCTTCTATCGTAGTAGAATCACTACTAGAGAGATAGGTTAGTTCTTATGAGTACTGTATATGTAAAAGGTTTGCTCAGAAAAAGAACAGAACTGTCTTGCTTCTTTGTGTTTTAAGGATTCTCAGAAGTACTTTTTTCACTTCTTGAAAGAGTAACTGTGAATGGTGAAATACATCCAAAAATTGTTCTTAAACTACCTAGAGTGGAGTTTATCATTAGTGGTACAGAAATTGAATCAAACAAAACAAACAAGTAAAGTATAATATACTTTGTTTTAAAAGGAAGTGTGCATAATTTATGAAAATATCTGCAATCCTGTTGGCAGTTAGAATGTTGTGTTCTTTAAGGGAGAATTCTGATTTCTTTGCTCAGTACCAGTTTGTCCTACATAACTTTTCCCATCTGGATTAGTATAGTCTGGGCTTTTCTGCAGATTCATTAGCCCCCACCCCACCCATTTATGCTTCCCTTTATCTTACTAACCATCCTACTTTCAGTAAGAGGAAATGATATCATAAGCATGTGGCTATGACAGAAGAACTGCGGTGTAAGACAGTCTGTGTTTCCAGCTGGAATCACTAGTAACTTCTAGAACAGTGGGTTCTCAGATAGTCCTGTACTGAAAATCTCAGAAGCCGTCACCATTGACTTTGCCAGCCAAGAATTCTGGGAGTTGTAGTCCAAGAACATCTGCAGACCCAAGGTTCCTCTAGAACAGGGTTCCTCAACCTTGGATCTCTAGGTGTTCTTGGACTTTAATTCCCATCAGCCCAAGTTAACACACCTGCTGATCAGGGCTTCTGGGAACTGAAATCCAAGAACATCTGAAGAGCCAAGTTTGAGGATCCCTGCTCTAGAAGGACAAGGACATCCATTGATTGGTCTCCTTCCTTTTCATAATGTAATAGTTATTTGTGTGTTAGAGACAAAGTGCTAGATCTCACTTCTAGGCTCAGCTACAATGGACTCGCTGAAGGAATGGGATCGCTTTACACAACACGAACATAAGTGCCATTGAGTTGGTGGCACAACTCTAGTTGGGACCAATCATTGGATTCACTATCAAGGCTGGAAAATTAGGTTTAATTTCCACTGAATATGGTAGCACTATGTGAATTGACTTCAGTTGTTCAGGACTGCTCTTAGAGTCACGCCATAGCAACAATGTTTTTTGAGGAATCCATTTTTTAAAAGGAAGTCCATAGTGATTTTTAACCATGAGAACTACGATTCTCTCCTTACTTAGAATAGATTCTTTCTGAGAATCTTTTTTCCCTCATGTCTCATCCATTTTCCAGACTTCCCTCAGCTTTTCCGTGAATGTCCTTAGTAATTTCATACCATGGAAAGTCTTTCTTGTCGAACAAAGGTCATGTAAAGAAAATGGGCTCTGCAGCTGGCTTGTTTATGCTGAATGAATTTAATGCTTCTTTCTGCAGGTAGGAACGCTGGATGCTCTTGTCGGCCTCTCAGATGAGTTGGGGAAACTTGATAGCTTTGCTGAAAGGTAAAATAGACCTTATTTACTACACACAGATGGCCAGAGGATGTTGTTTTTACAGAACACAGTGTTCCTGTACTGACCTAACTTGAACTTGTTTAGGCCTAGCCCTAGAATTTAGCCATGAGGGGCTGGTTTTTGCCTGAAAAAGAGTTACCCTAAAGGCAGCCTTGGTCCTACACCTTCTGTCCAGGGAGCAATAATACCAGAAACTACAGGTGAAACTCGGAAAATTAGAATATCGTGCAAATGTTCATACGTTTCATTTAAAAGGTGAAACAAATATATGAGATTGACTCACTACGTGCAAAGCGAGAGATGTCATGCCTTAATTCGTTATAATTGTGATGCTCATGGCGTACAGCATACATGAGATTATGTGATAATTATAGGGTACATGAGTGTTGTGTCCAAACATTTATTGCTTTGCAATTGCCATTAAGTCTTTGCTGTAAAAGCGCACCCTTTCTGTAAGGCACCACGTTCATATGTATTCAATGTAATCTGATTGGTTTAACACAGGTTTCCCGCATTAGCAAAAGCCTGGGCAAATGTATCACTGTAACTGCCAGTCTGTCTGTATATAAGTTGCTACCTCACCCCTGTTTCCCCAGTCTGAACTGAGCTGTAATAAATGACTTGTTGGTTAACCCCCAAACTGCTGTCGCATTGCAATTAATACTCAGACTCAACATTGATGACAAGGATGGGATCTCCTGCTGTGGCAATGGCATTCAGAGGGTTTGATATGTCTAAGGCAGACACCTGGCCAAGCTATGAAATCCAATTTGAAAATTGGATAATAGCCAACAAGGTCAAGCTGGTGGAATGGAAGGCGATGTTCCTTGCAAACTGCGGCATCTCCACAATTGAATACAGAAAGGGCGCGCTTTTATAGCAAATACTTAATGGCGATTGCAAAGCAATAAACATTTGGACACAACAATGAGATTCGGGGGTTGGGGTTTTCATAAACTGTAAGCCATAAGCATCAATATTATAACCAAGTAAGGGTTGAACTATCTCGCTTTGCATGTAATGAGTCTATTTATTTCACCTTTTAAGTTGCATTACTGAACTGAATGAACATTTGCACAATATTCTAATTTCCCAAGTTTCACTCGTCTAAGGATCAAGGCAGATAGTGGAATTTGTTACTGGGAATAGGATGGAAAATCTCTGTGGAACATGGTACCATTCGTCTTAATAGATTTTATGTTCTCTGCTGTGGTGCAATTCTGGGAAGCAAAATAACTAGAGCAGTGGTTCCCAACATGGGGCCCATGCCCTACAAGAGGACTTCAATTCCCAGAAGCCTAAATCAGTACATTGGCTGATCAGTTGCTTTGGGGACTTGACTTAAGCTTCTGGGAATTGAAGTCCAAGACACAACGGTTGGGGAACACTGGACTAGAGGGAGGCAGTGAGGGAGGGAAACATTATTTGGCAAAAGCATTAAAGGCATCCCAATGACTACAAGAAGAATTCTTAAGATTGATACTTTTGCTCTCTCCTATCTGATTTAAAGTGCTATCCACTTAGACTTTGTACTCGCTTGAAACCTTGACTCCTTCCCTCATCTGCTCTGCTCTAATCCTAAAAGTAACTGTGTTGCCAACTGAGAATTGCAGTAGCAATTCTGAACAGGGATTTTTAACATGTTATTATATCAGGATACAACTCAATATATATATAGGTGGGTACTCCTAAACACTTTCTTTTTCAAACTCTGAGGAAAGAAATGCGGACACAAACGATTTGGGTAAAAGTTGTCTTGACTTTGTTCCCAGCAGCTACCTTTGTTGGACACAGGGTACTATGTCAGGTGGAACTGAGGAACCTGGACATGGCTTAAGTAAAAGTACAGTGGAACCTCATACAACAATCACCCCGTATTGCAATGAAATCGCATAACAATTAGGTTGGGGGGGGGGGGGAATGGCGTCCCGCACAACAATTTTCCCTATGGAAAATGGGAAAAACCACTTAGCAAAAAATAAATAAATAATTGTGAGATGCATCCCATAGGGAAAATCGCTATACAATGCATGCATCGTATAGCAATTGTTTCGTACAACAAGTAGCCCCGTGGAATGGATTAAAATTGTTGTATGAGGTGCCACTGTATTGGACTACAGTTCCCATCATCCCCAGGCAGGGTGTAGCAAGAAGTCAGCATGTTACAAGGATTGACATTACAGATACCTGAGCCCACAGAGGAGGTGATTGCTTGGAAGTCATGCAAACAAGTTGGGCAGTTATATTTTTCCTTTTTAGAAACATACTCTGGGCAGAGCTGTTATTGGAACAACACATCCAAAGCATATTGATAAACGTACCAAAGCAGCAGAAACCTGTCTGGCCTGGCTTTGGCCAGGACAGCAGAGAAGGGGCAAGAGTTTTTCAGGGACTATTGTTTCCATGTTCTTTAATTACTTATTTACACAAGGAGACTAGGTATTTTTCCATCTCTATAAAAGCAGGCCATGTTCTGAGGCTTGTGGCCTGTTTGCTCTTCGTTGCTCCCTTCTCAGGTGGCGTGTTTCTTTTCTGCTGCTACTTTAAAATTACAGGCAGAGGTGACAAGATGTAGACTGAAGGCTTTGGTCAATAGCATTCCTATGATCAATGAGAAGTTTTAAAAGTGAAGAAGAGAGAGAAATCCTATGCCCGTGATGGCGAACCTTGGCACTCCAGATGTTCTTGGACTTAAATTCCCAGAAGCCCCCGTGAATCCACACAAATGGGTTTACTGCAATTCATCCGGCCCACACCACTCTCGTTGCTCCTGGAAGTGGAAGTAAAATGCACCCGTACGGAGGAAGGGTTAATCCAGAAGAGCCTTAACCATACAGGCACGTTTTACTTCCACTTCCAGGAGCGACGAGAGCGGCGTAAACCCCTTTGTGTGGATTCATGGGGGCTTCTGGGAATTTAAGTCCAAGAACATCTGGAGTGCCAAGGTTCACCATCACAGACCTATGCCTTTCTTTTCATACTTTAGATAAGTTACTTGTTTGAACTATGATAGCTGGAGAATTTGGGGAATGGTGATTTAGTGGTTAAGATGCTGAACTTGACAGTTGGAAGGGCGCCAGGTCAGCAGTTCAAGACCCGAGTGCTGCGCAATGGAGTAAGCTCCCGTCTCTGTCCCTGCTCCGTCCAAGCTAGCAGTTTGAAAGCAAGGAATTGCAAGTAGATAAATAGGTACCGCTTTGGCAGGAAAGGTAACAGCATTCGGTGCACTCCAGTGTTTAGTCATGCTTGCAACATGTCCACGGAAACATCTGCAGATGCAGACAGCGCTGGCTCTTTGGCTATAAGTGGAGATGAACACCGAACCCTAGAGTCGGATACGACTGGCTTTTGAGGAAGGGCAAGCTTTACTCCAAAAACAGTACTTTTTCCACCCAGGGGTTGGTCTTTGTCTACATAGTCTTAAAGAGTACTCCCCCTTGAGGTCCAGCAGCACACATCTGGAAAGAAGGAAGGAAAAGGCAGGAGTGGTTTCATCCTGCTGTAACAATACCATATGTGGTGGTAAATTCTGCAGTGAAAAAAAACACTTGTTACAACAGTCCCCACAGCTAAACCCTATAAATAATCCAATCATGTAGACAGTGGCATTGATCCAGATGAACAAACCAATTGTAGTCATTTTTATCTTCTCTGGTGTGTGTGTGTGTGGGGGGGGGGGGGTCTTTTATAAAGCTAAAGTGTCTTAATATTCCACTCAAGATCAACCCCCTCATATGTTTTAATCAGGGATAGTTCACTGCATTAATATTCCTGAAAAATCCATTGTCTCACCTCCCATACCTGTCAACCGCGGCTCCGGAAAATATGCGACCTGCGCAGAACGGTTCTGCACAGGTCGCCTTCTACGCCTGCATAGAAGGCTTTTACGCTTGCGTAGAACCCTTCTACGCTTGCATAGAACCCTTCTACGCATGCGTAGAAGGCTTCTACGATCCCCTTCTGCGCAGATCACCTTATACGCATGCGTAGAAGGGTTCTATGCAAGCGTAAAAGCCTTCTACGCATGCGTAGAAGGCGATCTGCGCAGAAGGGATGCGCAATACCTCTTTCCCCCCCGCTGCCAATTCCGGGGTTTTGGCAGCTGTGGGCGGGAAATGGCGCAAATTGGCGCCGAAAATCTGGAAATCCCGGCCAATCCGGGAAGGTTGACAGATATGTCACCCCCTACTGTAAGGATTGCTACTCATTTTAGAGAAAACATGGAAACCTGAGGGATGTGCCCCATGATGGCTTGATCCCTGCTAATCAAACAGATTGATCTCGCTGGCCCTGTTTCCACTGTTTCTTTGCCAATGGGTGGAAACATTCTCTTCTTTCTCCAAGCGTCACTGCTGACTGACTTCAGGGAACAAGAAAGAGGTTTTCAGATGGCACATTTTGTTCTTATTAAAGCTGTGACTTCTAAACTGATGTTATTGTCGTGTGTGTGTCAACCCCTCCCAGCCATATACTGTTTCCCTTGCTCCATTTATGTAAGGTGCTTTTTTCTGTGACTTTCTGCTCCTTTTCACCTCTCCTGAAAGCTTGGTTTATTTTTAGTATCGCTTTATACTGCAGGTAAAGTTTAGCACCATGGTACCTCTCATTTGAAGTTCATTTTCTGCACTGAGAGCCTTCCAGCTGGGACCTAGAGTTTAGTTAACACTAAAAAGTGAATAGTCTGGCCAGGTTATCCTGCTATGGTAATAGTGTAAACCAGTGATGGAGAACCTTGGCACTCCAGCTGTTCTTGAACTTCAATTTCCAGAAGCTCTGATCAGCAGGAGTGCTGGCTTGGGTTTCTGGGAATTGAAGTTCAAGAACAGCTGGAGTGCCAAGGTTCGCCATCACTTGTGTAGACCTTAGAGCCAGCAACTCAATGCTGATTGTCAGGCAGAGGTTAACTAACCTGACAAGGCTGAGAAATAATGGCCTTGAGTGCCGAAGTCTACAGGGAAGGGTGATGGTCCCCAAGTGGATTAAATCCCACTTGAATCCATCTTGATGGAGGACAGCAACTTCATCAATCCTGGCCTGGGGCTGAGGAGGATTTTGTGTGCCAAAAGGGCTCAGGACCAGAAAGTGACTCATGGAACTGGATCAGCGGTATGGGTGTCATACTGTGATGCAAAAAGCAAATGGGAGGTTAGTGCATTATATTATCCCCATGACAATCTTCATGGTTGATCGCCATGAGGATAGTCAATATTTGGAATCAGATACGGCATTCAAAGAAGCAGAATAAATTTTATTGTTTAGACTTATATCGCCGCCCGCTCGCCATGGCAATTTAGGGTGGCTTACAGTCAACAACAAAAAACGATAACAGTACAAAACCGAGTCAAAACATTATACAGTAAAACCCCTACTTATGAAAAAAGTCCATTCTGTAGGCTTTTGCTTGAATCAAATTTTTTTGTAACTCAAAACAAACCCATAGGAAAAAATATTTTTACGTAACTCGAAGCAAACCCATAGGAAAAATGAAATCTTATGTAAATCGAAGCAAACCCGTAGGAAAAAGAATTTTTACGTAAATCGAAGCAAACCCGTAGGAAAAAGAATCTTTATGTAACTTGAAGCAAACCATAGGAAACCTTGTAAATCAGGACATGGTTTTAGCACAAAATCATTATGTAAGTTGGATTTTATGTAACTCAAGGCATTTGTAAGTCGGGGTTTTACTGTAACTAAAATCAGAACATTTAAACAGCTAAAATACACCTTATTAAAACATCCTTAGACAGTTAAACTAAAACCTGTATTTAGAGTAGTCATATGAGCCAGCGGGGGGGGGGGGGGGCGCTGCTCCCATTGTGGTACCCCACACCCGCTGGGCCAGCCAGGTCTTCTGGCCTTTCCTGAATGCTAACAATTCTGATTTGAGGCGGAGGTCAGTCGGCAGGAGGTTCCAAAGGGCCAGAGCGGCCACCGAAAAGGCCCTCTGTCTGGTGCTAGAGAGGTGAGCCAGCATATAACAGCCACAGCAAGAAAGTGGATTTCTTGTCTTTATTTTCATGAAAGATTTCTTAAAGATCTCTTAAGAGGAGCACCTCTTAAGACGTGGATTATTAAACAGAAGATGGCACAGAAATCCCAGTAAATTGTGTGCTTCTCTGGTACCGAGTAGCAAAAATGAGGGCAGGAGGCAAATGTGTCATCTGGAAGACCCCTTCCTTACTCATTGAAACTCCCTGTGTGCTTTCCCCAACACAATGCTGTGGTGGTTCAGTGGTTAAGAAGCTCACCTTGTTAACTGGAAGGCTGACAAGTCAGCAGTTCAAGACCTGGGTACTGCATGACAGATTGAGCGCCCGCCTCTATCCCAGTTCTAGGGACAAGAAAGGAGCCTCATGTGGGCGTTCCCTGAGTGGAATTTCTCCCACAAAAAGCCTTTCAACCCAGCATAATTTCTGACACGAAATTATTATAACACAATGATATGTTGATTTTGAAAGCCAATTCTTGTTCTCCTCTTTGGATCAGCTCTGGCCAATCTTAACCTATAAAGAAGAGATGTAAGGTATGTGTCCGGGAAAGGCTCCCACACCCCTGGAGCCTATCCTGTAATGCTTCGTACACACCTACCTAACGCCACTGAGATCAGCCCTGCGAGGGTCTGGAGGCTGAGAGTTGGGCCTGCACCCCACAAAATGCGAAAAGGAATAGGAAATACAACTCCCAAGGTGCCTTGGGAGAAAAAAACGGCAGTTTAATAACAAGGCCTGGAAATAAAATGTTGGAAAGAGCTGATTTGCATGTTGGACTGTGATTGGTTGAGAGTGAATGACTGATAGGGAAAGGTTTCTGGAATTCCTGATATAATCTTCTTAACCTATAAGGAAGAGATGTAATGTATGTGTCTGGCTGGCCTTCTAACACCCCTGGAGCCGATCCTGTAAGTCCCACTCCCCCCCTCTCTCTGTGTATATGACTGACACACAGAGAGAAACACAGATAGAGTGAGAGACAGAGACAGACAGACAGAGACACAGACAGGAAGGGATCATACCTGTCAACCGTGGTTCTGGCCAATCCAGGACCTGCGCAGAACAGTTCTGCGCAGGTTGCCTTCTACGCATGCGTAGAAGGGTTTTACGCTTGCGTAGCCCCCTTCTATGCATGCGTAGCCTTCTACGCATGCGTAGCAGGGTTCTATGCAAGTGTAGAAGGGTTCTACGCAAGTGTAAAACTCTTCTACGCATGCGTAGAAGGTGACCTGCGCAGAAGGGCTGCGCAGTACCTCCCTTCCCCCGCTGCCAAATTCCGGGGTTTCAGCAGCGTGGGGAGGGAAATGGCGCAAATTGGCGCCGAAAACTGGGAAATCCCGGCCAATCCTGGAAGGTTGACAGGTATGGAAGGGATGCGTGCGCCACTCCAGCTCCAGCCCAAACCACACTGGCCGCAACCATGTTCAGGCACACTGGGGAACCACCCACACCTGGCCACAGTGGCGGCGAAAAGCACGCAGAACACCAGGAGCGGAGCGGGGGGAGGCCACAAACACCCCTGTAGCTCACCCAACACACACACACACACACGACCGCCTGGGACAAAGTCCAGGTACCCTTGCTAGTAGTAAGAATAAGAACCGGCTGCTACACCTATCTGAGAGCTTAGTGACTCAAAGATGGATTTTTTTCCTTTTTAATATTTTTTTCTGCTAGTTCATCCCTGATTTTTATAATTGTCTGTAACCCTTCTTTACATATACTCAGTGTCATAAGGAAGATTGCCCAGTATATTGGAGAAGTTTTAGAAGACTCAAAAAATAAAGTTCAGGAAAACCTGCTGGCAAATGGAGGTAGGTGCAAGTTCCAATAACTGGATTTTATTGGGAAGGTTTACTTTTGTTACTTTTATGGTGGTGGTGGTCATATTTCATCCAGTTTCCAGAACAAAACCGCTGAGATGAATCTACTATACAGATGGTGTGAAACTGGGCTGTGCCTGCTATTTCAGTAAATAATGCTTCCAAGCAGAGTTAGCTTCCGTTTTCATAGTTTTGGGGGAACAGAATTCTTGCTCCTCTTGGAACAGGATCCAGTCTGATTTTCTTCCTCTTTTTCTTTGTATGAATAAAATACTTGTGACTGTTTCACTGTGATTTCAGACTCACAGAAATGACTATTCTCTTCTCTTACCACATTGCCAGTCATTTTGTTCTTCTTTTTGTGCTGCTTAGTCATTGTGAGCTTATGGTGACCCTAAAGCAGGGGTTCCCAACCTTTTCAAGCCGGGGGCCGCATCAAGCTCTCTCAGTCAGCTTTGGGGGCGGATGACCATTTTGCCCTGCCTGCATGATGGGGGTGGCCATTTTGTCTCTACAGCTTCAAAGGGGTTGCCATTATGTTTCTCAAATACCCTTGGAGGGGTGGGGGAGCCACATGAAATGCTGCTGTGGGCCACATCTGGCCCACAAGCCTTAGGTTGGGAACCCCTGCCCTAAAGTTTTTTTTAGGTATTTGAGGTATTCAAAGGGTGATTTATTATAGCCCCACCCCAGTGAACATCTGTGGCTGTGCAAGGATTTGAACCCAGGTCTCCCGAGACCTGGTCTGTTGCTCTGTCTGCTACACCACAGTGACTAGCCAGCCTTGTAGCTTTTCCTAATGGGACGGACACACAAGCAGCGATGGATCCCTGTGTTTACTTTCTGGGTGCTGCATATTTTGTATCTAGCAGTTCATAGCTTTGGCAAACAGGAAGAGTGGCTTTAGCAGACCATTTATCTTAGAGCCATACTGGAAGACAAGGTAAGAGGAAATTAAATGCATCCTCTTACGTCATTTTGGTTCATGCTTTATGTACGGGACCTGTTGGCCAGTAACTTTTACTACTGTTAGGTTATCCTTAAAACAAGAGTGTGATCCAAGAGAATGTGAAAGGAACTGACGTAGACTTTCTTGCGCTCTGTTTTATGGTTTTGGTTATTTTAGTGGGGAGATGGGAATGGAGAGATATCATTCCAGACTCTATCAGGACTGGTGTCAGTTTGGGGCGGCTACATATAATTGCCAGCTTCTGTTGCCAACGTGCATCCTTCATCAAAAAATGTTTTCTCCCGGCACTACAAGGACCCAAGATCCTATGAATGTCCCACGGGGCCCATATTTTGCCATCATCTGGAGATTAGGGACACCTAAAAGTGTGACCAGAACCACAAAGGCTGCTTGGAGTGCAGCAAGGACTCACTGAAAGAGATGGGGATCACAAAAAGACTTGTTGACTGGGCCGCCTAAACCTTGGAGCTGGCCCTGAGTGGGATTCTAGATTTTTAATAAAAAGATCTACCATATATACTCAACTATAAATCATCCCGAATATAAGTCGAGGTACCTAATTTGGACCTCTAAAACTAGGGAAATGGTGGAAAATGCAGCAGCTGCTAGTGAGTTTCAATAATTAAAATACATGAAAATATGGTAACATTAATTAATGTAGACATTTGTGTGGGTATGTTTTATAGTTTTTACAGTAGTGTTTGCGCTTTTTTTTTACTGTACAGTGGTACCTCGCTTAAAGAGCATAATGCGTTCCACGGGATTGCTCTTTAAGCGAGTTTGCTCTTTAAGCGAAACACCATTGTATGTGACCCATTGTGACTTCTGGCGGGGGGATTGCAAACCCCGATTTAGTTGTTAAGCGAGTTTTTGGTTGGTTTTAGTTGTTAAGTGAGGCGACTATTCAGAGAAAATTCTGCTCTTTAAGCGAGTTAGTCTCTAAGCGAGGCACTCTTTTTTTCTAGAGCTGAGTGGCAGAAAACCCTTTTTAATTTTGTGTGGAAATAAACCGAGTATCGTTCACAAGTGTAATAATCATGCTTATTATATTTCAGGTGTGAAGAATATCAAATGTCTAAAGAGTATGTGAAGTATGGGTGACAGTTGTCTTTTTGCAAGCATGCCCTGTTGTGGTTAACGACAGACCTGAGTACTGGTGGTAGTTGTGTGCAAGCATGGAGTGTTGTGTTTAACGAGAGTGTTAACCCTGACTCTGGCTGTAGGGGTACAGTGATCAGGTTACGACGGATTTCTCTAGTAACAACCTCGTAGCTCGATCACCACCTCCCTATGACTCAGATAACAGCAACTTAGCCTCCTCTGTTGTTTCCCCCCCCCCCAATTTATTTCCCCCTTCTTTCCTTCTAACCACTTTGCATGCCTAACAAGATGGTGCAGGGACTGTAAGGTTGTCACACTTCTTGCTCATACCTGTATTCTTTGTGCTTTGTAATTTAATGGCATTTTCTGTGTTCTCAGGATAATTTTCTTTTGACACAAACATGTACTTGCAGACAGGGTAGAAATTTGCTCCCCTGCCAAACTAGATAGGACAGGAAACAAAAACATGGAGCTAATGTTGAAACATATGGACAAAATGTTTTGTCTCTTCCTCCATAAGACATTATATCGTAATATGATGCCACAACATTTTTGTCCTTCGCCATCTTTCTCAGTCTGAAACGCTGTGATGCTTTGAGTTCTTCTCAAAGTTATAGCAACAGTTTAAGGTCATATCTAGTTTAAGCAGTGGTTTAATGACACGTGTAGTTTAACTACACATTTGGGATTTTAAATGAAGATGTGAGTTGACGAGGTAGGTAAAGGGACAGCGGTGGCTCAGTGGTTAAGAAACTTGGCAGTTCAAGACCTGAGTACTGCATGAGAGAATGAACTCTGTCCCAGCTCCTGCCAACCCAGCCAGGCAGTTCAAAAGCAAGAAATTGCAAGTAGGTAAATAGGGACCACATCAGTGGGAAAAGATCTTGGGGACATGAAGCGGTATATAAAGCAGTATATAAATACCTAAATAAATAAATAAAATGAAAGGAGCCTCATTTGGGCATCCCCTGAGTGGAAAAAAAATCCTTTCAACCAAGAAAGCACCTTTGTATGCTTCTGACATGATTTTTTTAAAAAAACAGGTAGGTCCATGTTTCTCCGTTCAAGGGATTAAACTTCCCACCTGCTTTTCCCAGTGTTTTTGGCCCAGGCATGTAACTCAGGAGAACACTGAATGTATAGATATAAGGCAGGTCATCTCCCATTGCCTGAATGGTGGTAGATGAAAGAGAGACAAAAGGAAGTACTGTATTCCCTCACACAGAACATAGACAAATTGTGGAATTTACTAGCTTAAGATATCCTGATGGCCACCAACTTAGATGCCTTTAAAGGGGAAGTAGGCAAGCAACTCCATGGAGGATAAAACAATTAATGGTCATTTGTCATGATGGCTTCATTGTGTATTACCACCAAGATCAGAAGTAATATGCTTCTCAAGATTGGTTGCTGAGAAGCCTGAGCCACAGGATTTATTGTCCTCCTGTCCTGCTTATGAACTTCTGGCAGGACACTGTGGGATTAGATCCCACTAGTTAAGATTTTAGTCCCATACAGGTTTAAGATACCTATTACGATGATCATACACTTTAGAAACAAAACAGGCTGCCTTACCTATGTATGTTTATTCTTCAAGCTGTTTTGCAGTTTCTCACAATGCATGTTAGCTGGCTTTTGTTTGGTGGTAGGTCTCTGGGAGGAATACACAGGTTCCATTTGCACCCTGGTTGTGTAAACACAGCATCTCCATCATAAAATCTCAAAACATACCAAAGTACAAAGGATCCAAACCAGCTTAGCACATTTTTAAACCTGCCTAATTTTGCAAGTGGAGGTTTTCTTTTAAATGACATTGCATAGGATTGAAGGTTCTGTATTTGAGAAAATGAGAATCCTACTGCTGATTGATGCTTGTGTAAGAAAAATTATGTAATCCTTACCAGTAAATTGCCATTCATTAATCAAATATGTTTGCAAATGGACACTTGCACAGGAATATGGTAGTGAAAAGATAGAAGTAAAACCGGATGTTAAGATGCAAGCCATTATATTGGTTTAGACCAGGGGTTGCCAACCTTTTAAAGGCAGGGGCTGGGTCATGCTCCTTCAGACAGTTGAGGGGGCCGGGCTGCCCCCCCCCACACACACACACACTGTTTATGACAGGCGTAAATGAGTCCACAGCCGATTCCTGCGGTGGCTGAGGTGGCTGCAGCAAAGGCGGGGGGGGGGGGGGGGGCAGATTATTTGGCAATGCGGGTTGCCATAGGTTGCCTACCCCTGGTTTAGACTGTGCCTGTAGAATAATGCTCACTAAAGCTGTGCATTAATTGTAGATGTACTTGCTTACTGGATTTATTAATGTCTTTTCAGTTGACTTGATTAGTTACCTGACAAAGTTTGAATGGGACATGGCTAAGTATCCTATAAAACTGCCACTGAAGAATATTTCAGAAGCGTTAGCAAAGGTAGTATTATACTTTTTGTCCCATTCTTCCTCTCACCTTGTCCCCCCCCGCCCCGACACTTTTTTTTAAAAAGAAACTCAGACCAAAGCTGGTGTTCAGGACTGGACAATACAGGGTCATCATCTTCATCTTAGAGACCCTGAGAATTCTGTGCATTATTTTCACAGAAAAAATGGGGACTAAGGGTTGGGTTAGTATGTGCTCGTGTTTGGAGTACACCCATAGACGGCAAAGAAATCTGATGCAGCCATGGCCAATATTTCTCCCATTGATTTCGTTGGGCCTCCTCTAAACTTGACTGCAGAGTCTGGAACCAATCCTATATGTACCGAAAGGTTTTGCATTTCATATTAATGCAAGCTCATGTAGCACAGTACAGAGAAATAATGAACAGTAACCCTAGAAGCAGCATACAAGTCTCTTCTAACTTTGACTGCAGTGTTAGCAAACCTAGCACCACAGTTCTGGCATAATTCCTGTCTATTCATTTACATTTAAGGTTCATGTTTTGTGGGCGGGTGTGTGTGTATGTGTTAAAATAACACAAGGGATGTTGGGTTCTTTTTCTTCTTCAAAGCAAGTACCATGATTGCAACAGCAGGAAAAAGAGGGCATTTAAGCTGTTCTTCCCCTGTTTTCCTCTGAGTTGATCTCTCTCTCTTCCTATCTGCATTTGTAAATGGCTTTACATAAATGCAGAAATATAGTTTAAGATCACAACATGTTTGGCTCTAAGGTATCTGGAAGCTCTAGCAACACAATTCACCTTCACTGTGTTGATTCTTTGCATTTGTTGTATTATGTAAAACTGCTAGTTGTAATTACATGTAGGATCTATTGCTTAACCGGACTTTTCTCCCCTTTTGCGTCTAGCAAATTACACAAATAGAAACAGACTTGAAAAGTCGAGCAGCTGTCTACAACAACATCAAAGGAAATCTCCAGAATCTGGAGAGAAAAAATGTGTATGTATATATTAAGTATTTGTGTAGATATTGGCATATTTACTTGATACAACAGTAGCCTCATGTGTTAAGTACAGTGGAGATTAGCCTTATAACTGATGATGATGAATTGGTTGATCTGATGGTGAGGTTTGTCTTACTTTAGTGGGGGAAATGAGGTCCTGAAATTGTAGCAACACAAACACCATCAAGCTACTAGCTTAACTTTTATTACTGACAAGCATAACCATTTCCAGAAGCAAACATTATTAAAAGAATCAACACTCGGCAATACATGTCCTAATATGGATAATTTTTTGTTTGTTTTTTCTTAGGGGCAATCTTTTGACACGCACACTAACAGATATTGTGAACAAAGAAGACTTTGTGTTGAATTCTGAATATCTCATCACTCTGCTTGTTGTAGTTCCCAAGTAAGAAAAACTTCTGCCAGAAGGGTGGTATATAAATTTAAAGAAATACGATTAGATAGGTAGGTAAGTAGGTAGGTAGGTAGGTAGGTAGATAGATAGATAGAGAGAGAGAGAGAGAGAGAGAGAGAGAGATGTGTCACTGCTGCCTTTTGCCATTAGCAGAGGTTGCAAAGGCTCTATTTTGAGCTATTTCCCAACTGCTTGGCTCTTGAGGGAAGGAAGAGAAGAGGGAGTCAGGCATCAAATTACCTGCTTCAGATTCTTGGCCTGGGTCTGAGGACTCCTCAAAACCAGGCATTTGTGAGGTCTCTGACTCTGGAGAGCTGGGGGGAAGTAATGTGACCCACAGATAGCCAAGGGCCCTCCAAAGGGAAGAGATGAATCCACAGCTCTTGGTTCACCATGGCTTGTGAAGACATCTAATGGGAGGACTTGTCCTGCTAGTTAGACCTTTGGTGTTGTAATATTAGAAATCTAGGAAACGCAACAGCAAAAGTAAGAGCTCACCATCCTGATCTTGATACCTCAAGCCTGGTATGAAATATGCACAAACAGGTTCAAATCCTGGATGGCGGCTATTTTGCTATTCATCAACTTGGCACTTAGCAGTAAAATGTTAAGAACCTGGATGGAATTGTGTGATTAACAGTTGTGTTAAAAACCAATTTCCAACCCTATACAAACAATTTTTTCATCTTCAGGTCAAGCTACGTACAGTGGCAGAAAACGTACGAATCACTTTCTGACATGGTGGTTCCCCGCTCTACAAAGTAAGCAAGATTCAAAACTTCAATTTCTCTGATCAGTGTTGTCATGAGTCTTGTTCTCATGTCCACGTTTGTGTTGGATGATTATTAGCATCCATTTATGGATTTCTTCTTGTAGGTGGGCAGCTACCACTTGAGTGCCCAGATAGCCATGTGTAGAACTGAGCATTTGGGTCTTCAATTTTGTTTCAGATAATGGGATACAAAAAAGGCATTTAAAAGACCTGCCTTGTTTTGTCCTGTCTGCATCTCTTGCTCTGATGAGGCTTTTAAAAAATGTGATATGAAGTTTCTCATTTTGGTATGTTCTTGGCCTGAGTATTATGATTGGTGGTGAACAGGAAGTAAAGTTTACTGAGAAGGGTAGAGTGACCCCTGGAATGGAAGACCAGGGATCCCGTTCCTTTAGTAATTTTAAAGAATTGCGCATTTCAGGAGATGCATTGCTGTAAATTATCATTCTTATTTTAAATAGAGTGTTTTGTAGCGATTGGACCGGAATATAGATTTTGTTCAGGTTGCTATGAAGCCATAGGCCATACCTTGTGACTTTAGGCCAGTCACAGGGTTGTTGTGAGGATATAGTGAGTATAGTGAGGAGCATTGTTTGCTGTCCTCAGCTCATTAGAAGAAATGCAAGACAGAAATGTCACTAATAAATAAGTGATATCTGCAGGGCCGGCTCTACCATAAGGCGAACGGAGCAGTCGCTCCAGGCGCCCACTCCCAGGGGGCACCGCAGTGGTAAAGGAAAAAGTTTCGCCAAGTAACTTAAAGTAACCCCATATATTAGGGGTGACCAAGGGGGCGCCATAGTTGGATCTCACTCCATCTTAAAACTTGCCTAGGGCTGGCACTAGATATCTGCATGTTGCACTTAACCTTTAGTACCCGGGTGACAGAATGCCTTTTTTGGTTGGGACTCCTAAAGTTCTCTTTCACCTCAGGCCACCAGAAGGGTACAAAGGTTACTGAATGTGCTGACCCACCTGGGCAGGCACAGTCACAGCATGGTGGCGCTATACAGAGAGGATAGCCCAGATATCAAAGTCCAAAAGGCAAGCCAAGGTCTGTTTACCGGTAGTCTGAGTCAGTAGTCTAATCCAAAGGGTGTCCAGGGGCGTCATCAGGGTTGGCAGAGGTCAGGGTCACAGCAGGCAGGTCAGGGTCTAGGCAGGCAGTCTGGAGTCAAGCAGGATGTCAGTCTTCACACAAGAGTTGTACTGACGCTGGCAGGCTGCAAGAAGCTTGCTTATTTGCAGTATCAGCTGGGAGCCTTCTTTGGTGCTTCACTCTAGCCTGCCTGCGTCTCAGGTGTAGTTGTTTCCTGGACCTCTCCCTGAAAGAGGGCTATCACCGTCAGAGCCAGACTCCTGATCTGACAAGTCATCTGCCAGGGAAAACAGCCTTGGGCCAGGCGCAGGCCGAGATCCCTGGCTCATGGCATCCTCGAGCTCGGGTGCAGGCAGAACTGGGCTGGGCATAGGGAGTGCTCCCTGATCCAGGTCCTCTTTGGAGTCAGAGGAGGGCTGGATCACAACACTGAAAGAGAAAGATGGAGTTTTTGATTCCTGACTGAAGGGAGGCTCTACTAACTTCAGCCAGATATTTTAAACAGTCTGAAATGTTTTGTTTCTGTTAATCTAATAAGAGAAGTATTAGGTGGGCAAGAATGGGGGCATGAAAGCTGATACTAGCATGTAATGATATAACATGCATAATCAGTCATATAACTCTGTTGAATGCTTGTCCTAGATAAGAGGCTGCAGAAGGAATAAGCTGGTTCAGGAAACACCCAGCTTTGATTATTATTGTATTGGGTGTTTTTAAAAAATGTTATGAAATATTGTTGGTTGCTTTGTTTGCCTAATGCAGAAAGGCATTATATTTGAAAACAAACATCAATGGATAAATGTGTTATGTTCCAACAGGATGATCGTGGAGGATGTGGAGGGAGGACTTTTCACTGTAACCCTCTTCCGAAAAGTGATAGATGACTTTAAAGCGAAAGCCAGGGAAAACAAGTACTGTACTGTTAATTTTTTGCTAGCATCTCAGGAAGAAGTAGTAACCACAAAGGGAGTCCCATCTTACCCTATGAAACGGAAAGCAGGAACATATGGGCATGGTTATATCAATGTTTCTGAATTCTTTACACTTACATTGAGAATGTTAAATATTAGTATCAGAAATAGAGAAAGAAGTTAATTTCTTTTATTCATTATTAATGAGCTCAGAAACTTAACTTTGTTGTCATTAATGTTCAGAAAATCAATATATGTTTAATTACAAATATAAATGTGGAAAAACATGGGTCATCTTCAAAAGCCCTGCAAAATCTGTACAAAAAAGCTCATTTCACTGCAAAGTTTTCCCAGGCTCCTTATTTCTGATTACTGATTGGTTATAAAGCAGAAGAAAAATAGAGTAGCAAGTCAAAATTTGCTGTTTGTTATTCCAGATTTCTTCAGCTGATTGGCCCTCATTAAATTAAAAGCAAAATGTTATGATGTTTCCACTTGTGAGTTTTTTTAAAAAACAACAACAAATAATCATGACTTGATATTCACAATGTGTCTTTTCCAAGATACTCCTCTGTTAAGCATTTTAATCTAGTCTCAGTACTGTTTGAGAGCACATTTTCACCCTCAGTTCAGTTGCATATATGTGCAAGGTACAATGTTAGTAATGAGGAGCAGGAAACAGAGGCTTGTTATTTTTAAATATAATGTACATTCTAGGCAATTCTATCCACTTTATGTAGATAAGTGTATTTTAGGCTTATTAATAAAGATACCTTAAATGACATGGCCCCTAGTTCAGGAATACAGGAAATAGTAGCAATACGAATTGGGTTATTGAGCAAAGGATGTTGAGCTTTCTCATAGATCAACATGAGTCTGGAGAGTCAAGAAGCCACGCTGGCAACAAAACTGGTTTAAAGTCACTTTATATAAGATGATCATGTACCCCAAACAATTTACCAACCTACTTTTGTGTGAAGCTATACATATAAATGGCAACTCATGACAATAATAAAAATATTAAAATGTACAATAAATGATAATATTATTGTTTATTGCACATTTTAACTGTAACTAACTTAAGCCTCCTCATTTTCAGCTATCTGACATAATCTCATGTATGATTATTTGGGCGTGGTTCAGTGACAAATTATAACCAGGATTGTAGCTGAACAAGACAGTCACTGTGCATCTCTAGCTGGATTGGGACTCCAGTTTGAACGTAGCTGGTTGCAATGAGCTTCAATGATGCTAAAATGAAGGAAAGAGGGGACAGATTGGTTACACAAGGACAGATTCATCCTGTTTAGACTTTGTCTCTGAACCTGATGAGTCATGTTTCTCTAGCACTAATATACAGTGGTGGGTCTACAGGTATGTCATGCCTGAAAGAAAGGTTTACTAATGGGTACAAGAGCTCTTGGGAAACATTTAAGATAGATCCTTGTGAGAATTGCTGTACTGTCATGGCTTGTCTTTACTTCCTGGCAAAGTTTTTAGTTAGTCTTTTTTTAAAAAGCGTACAGACACCATAGAGAGACCAGGCAATGACATTTTGAATGTGTAATAAGCTTAGTAAAGCACAGCTGCTAAGCCTCAATGCCTTTGTCTTTGCTTTAAGGTTCATGGTGCGGGAATTCTGTTTTGATGAGAAAGAACTGAAGTGTGAAAAGGAAGAAATGAGGAAGTTAGCTTCTGATAAGAAGCAACAATATGTGAGTATCATTTTGCAAACTTTCGGCATAACAATCACAGGGGTGGCTGCCTATTTTGTCAGCAGCAGAATGCTGGTAACCAGGCATGTTGCCTTAATAGAGAGAGAAAATAACAGCCTGGGAGTGTAATACTACCCAAGGATGACAGCCAGACTAAATGAATATGGATACCCAGAAGGAATTTTTACAAGGATATTTAGGAATTTTTAAAAAATATGAGGCTACAAACAATAGTTTAAAACAACAACGAGCTCCGTGGAGCCTTTAGAGATGAACAAAACTCACAAACAATAAATGGGGAACTCAACCATCCACATGGCGCATATCAGTTGTGGCCCTGAGTGTCTCTTCAGCAGATTATGCTGCTCTAGTATGGAGTGCATCCACACACACACGAAGCAAGTTGATATTGCTGTTAATGAAGCCATGCATATAGTCACAGGATGCCTCAAACCACCATTTGAGAAAATATACCCTCTTGTTGGTATCACTCCACCTTAATTTAATTTATTTTTTTAATTTAATATTTCAATTTGTTCGCTGCCCACTCAGGCAAGCCCGACTCAGGGCGGCTTACATAATCTAAAACCCCATACAATAAAAGCAGTTTAAAAAATCCACCCACATTAAAAGAATCCCACCCACCCCAAGAAGCAGAGAGAGGGTACATCTCATGGTACAAGCCAGTGGGCAGGAGCCACATTGCCCTCAGGGCTCCACACCTGCCCCACCAGCCAGGTCTTAAGTCCTTTCCTGAAGGGCAGCAGCTCCATCTGCAGCCGTAGCTCTACTGGCAGGAGGTTCCAAAGGGCCGGCGCAAACATGGAAAAGGCCCTTTTTCTTGTGCCAGAGAGATGGGCCCCCTGGCTGATGGAACAATTAGGGAGCCCCTCCGGTCCGCTCTGTTTGGATGGACAGATGTTCTTAGGGCGATGCAGTCTCTTAGGTATTCTGGCCCACTATCATATAGGGGTATCCTGGCCCACTATCATATAGGGCTTTAAAGGTCATAACCAGCACCTTGAATTGCATTCGGAGGCAAACTGGTAACCAGTGCAGCTCCCGGAGCAGAGGCGAGGCACGGGCATAACGCCCACACCCCATCACTACCTGGGCTGCCGCATTCTGGACCAGCTGCAGCCTCCGAATGGTCATCAAGGGCAGCCCCATGTAGAGCGCATTGCAATAGTCTAGTCTGGGGGTGACCAGGGCATGTGTGACCGTAAGCAAGGAGTCCCTATCCAAGAGTGGGGTAGAAAAGGAGAGAAGTAGCAGTGGATGCCGAGAGAACTAAGCAAGAGAATAACCCTTGAAATCCTTAGAATGGATATGTTCCTCAAGTATGCCACTTCAGATGCAGAAAGAGCTTTATGGCAATAACAAACATTCTTGAGGGTACACAAGAACAAAACCAAATTAGAAGATGGAGGAAGGAGCTCACTGGACAAGGAATAACATTAAAGGAGGATGTGGCTGAGGAACTTAACCTTCCTTACATCACTTGGAGGACCCTGAATAGGCTGAGGGTTGGAGTGGCTAACTGCAAGACCAACATGTTCAAGTGGGTGCTACCTGGTGGGCAACAACGTGCTTTCTGAATGTGGAGAGATACAGAATTGGGCTAATTTACTGGTCTGCCAATTACTACCAGAAACATGTTACCTATGAAGATTTAATTTTGAACAAGTGACAAAGCCAAGAAAGTGGCTTCATTTTGGCAGTCCAAAATTTGATCTGGATACAAAAGAGGAAGGGATGAACAGGTGTCACATGAGCCCACCTCCTCCAGTGCCTGTCAGGTAGCATTTCTGGAAACTGGAGACAGTGAGGTCAAGAGAGAAATTAAATCTTCATAGGCACATGTACTTGACAGTGGCAATTAAACTGTTAGCTGCGACTGTTCAACAAACTGTGTTTTGATATCACTTTTCATAGGAGCAGTGCTCAGATTCCACACCTCTGCTAGTTACCATCTGGAGTGCTGCATGGAGCATTAATTGCACAAAGATCACATTTATCCATTGTCTAGGGCCTGTAGGGTCACTGAGAGATGAGTCACCTCTACCTCCCTCTCCTTTTTCTGTGACAAATTTCCTTTGCCTGCCTTATTGTGTTTATCTGAAAAGGCTGAATGTTATTCCAATGTAACACCCTGTTTTAAAAGCCCTCAGAGAGACTGTGAATCTCAAGCATAACCAATGCTGTCCTGCTCCCCTTTCCACTGTAAGGGTATTCTCCTCTGTTTCCTCTGCATTTTATTTGATTTCTTAAAATGCTTTCACTCTCCTCTCTTCTAGTACTGTAGAATGCATCCATGGTTTTTAGCCATTTACAAATGAAAAGAAGCAGTGAAAGATTTTACTTTCTTAGGATCAAAGATCACTGCAGATGGGGATTGCAGCCATGAAATAAGAAGGAGACTGATTCTTGGGAGGCAAGCTATGAGAAACCTGGGGAACATAGTGAAAAGTAGAGACCTTACATTGCAAACAAAAGTCTGCATAGTCAAAGTAATGGTATTCCCAGCAGTAATGTATGGTTGTGAGAGCTGGACCATTAGGAAAGCTGAGCACAGAAGAATAGATGCCTTTGAAATGTGGTGTTGGAGGAGAGTTTTGAGAGTCCCCTGGACAGCGAGGAGAACAAATAGGTCAATCCTAGAAGAAATCAACCCTGACTGCTCCTTAGAAGGTCAAATAGTAAAGATGAAGATGAAGTACTTTGGACATCAAATGAGAAGAGAGGATTCACTTGAGAAGGCTTTGATGCTGGGAAAGGTGGAGAGCAAAAGAAAAAGAGGGCGACCAAAGATGAAATGGCTAGATGGTATTGTAGATGCAGTGGGCGCACAGAACTGGGCGGGCTGAGGAGAATGGTGGAGGACAGGGGTGCCTGGAGGTCAATGGTCCTTAGAGTCACAAAGGGTCGGAATCGACTGTGCGACTGAACAACAACAACAACATAAATTAAAAGGAAATAGCCCAAGGAAGGCCTGTGCCCTAGTGGCAGTGGAGATAAGATGCTATTCCCTCTTGGCATCTCCTTGACATTTGAAGGGTGTTCAAGACACTGTTGTTTTAGGTTGGTTTAATGCAGAACCTTTTGTCAGTGGGCTTAATCCAGCCATTAAAGGGTTGGAATATGCCCAAGGGATATTCCTAGGTCTTAGCCAGGGAAGTGGCCCCAGTTATGGTGGCCAACATAATAATAAAACCCATAGTTCTCAACCATGATAAGATTACTTACTCCAGAAGTTCCTGGTAGTATGGTCAAGAATTCTGGGAGCTGCAAATAAGAAACATCAGTAATTGATAAATTGCCTTTTGAACAATTTCTCATGTTCTACCCATATTTAGCCTAATGCATGGACCAACCTCATTCCCATGTGGGGATGGCATAACGAACAGCATGCATGGACAGATGTATTAGTATCATAGGGAAGTCCTGAAACCAGAGTTCAGCAAATTTTATTTCCAGAACAAAACATGTTTCATGCATGTATTACTTGTATTACTTAGTCTATTTCTAAATAATAAAATGGTATGGCGTGCCTACATTTTTCTCATTAAAGGGCCCACTATTGCGCTGGTTAAAAGTGAACTTCAGTGAAGCTTTTGTGGCTTGGATTCACATCAAGGCTCTTAGAGTTTTCTCTGAGTCTGTCCTGAGGTAAGTGGGTGGATTTATTTATTTGTTACATTTATATACCACCCATTAGGAATCAACTGCCTTAAATCAATGTACAATCCAAGGTGGATATGCTTTCAGGATCCCACTGATCTAATTGGAAAAGATTTGAGATGGTACTTTTGAAATCAAACAGATTGAAATTGCTTTGGCTGGAGGTATTTTTTAAAATCACAGAGGGAAGGAACCTGATGACAGTTAAGCAAACTGGGTGTTCTCATTAATAAAAGGAAACAATAATAGTGCACCATAAACTTCAGGTTGTAAATAAGAAATTTCTGCACTGAAAGGGGAATCTTATTCTGGAATCAGCAGGATAAAGGAAGTAGATGCAAACTGTTGAAATAAGCATCATTTTTCACTGAATGCTATCGCTTATGCGCTTGTTGACACCTTTCCCCGTTTCTTTAAATTTTACCAAAGGTATGGCCTGCCGGTGAATTTCCAGACAATGCTACTTCAGCCCAATAAGAGATCTGCAAAGAAGCTGAGAGAGGTCCTTAATGCAGTCTTCAAACATCTGGATGAAGTTGCAGCTGCAAGTATAATGGATGTAAGTATTCACTTCCAAACCAAGATGGCAGCTTGGTTCGGTGCCCAGCATCCTCCTTACAGACCCAGAAGCTATTTAGCCAAAGGAATCCCTCTGATATTTTCTTATATCTTTCCTAGCCCTCTTAAGTTTGGAATCACACTGCTGATTGTTGCAAAATGGGACTGGATTTCTGGCTTGACTTTTAGATCTTGATTTGGCCATTTATACTAGCAATTAATGGGGACTGCGGTAGCTTAATGGTTGAGATACTGAACTTGACGACTGGAATGTTTGGCAAGTCAGCAGTTTGAGACCAGAGTGTTGCATGACAGGGTGAGCGCCCGTTGTCTGTCCTAGCTCCTGCCCATACCTGTCAAGTTTCCGGAAATTTCTGTCAAATAAGGGAAATTTCTCAGCCAAAACAGGAGACTGGACAGCTATGCTTATCCTGTGCTGACCTCCAGTCTAACTCCAGTCTAATTGCAGTCTAACTAAAACAGGATGATGGTGAGAAAGAGTGTAAAATACAAGGGTTTGACAGAAATTTCCCGAAACTTTACAGGTATGCTCCTGCCAACCTAGCAGTTTGAAAGCAAGAAATTGCAAGTAGATAGGCACCACTTTTGTGGGAAAGGTAACAGCACTTTGTACACTCCAGTGTCTAGTCATACCTGGCACATGACCATGTAAACGTTTGCAGATGCAGACAACGCCGGCTCTTTTGCTATAAACGGAGTTGAGCACTGCACCCTAGAGTTGGATACGAATGACTTTCAAGCGAGGGAGACCTTACCTTAGTAGCAATTGACTGTAAGGTACTTCTCTTGTCACCAAACTACAGAGGTGATCAACACGATGGCCATATCATATATGCTACATAGTCATATTACATTGCATCCTACATTATACACTTGCCATAGATATTTTAACACATTTATTTTGGCTGTTGTATCCAGCTGTATAGGCAGTGATGCACTGCAGCAGCTGCTATCAGGTTCTGCAGAACCGGCCACACCTACTTGGTTGGCCAAACCCACCTCAATAGCCCATAATGCAGGATGTTTGGCCACGCCCACAGATTTAGCCTCACCCACAGATTTGGCCAGCCCACAGAGTAGGTAGTGAATTTTTTTTTGCAGTGCACCACTGAGTATAGGTACCCAGTGTGATGTAGTAGTGATAGACTAGAGCTCAGATGGAATGAGTTCAAATCCCTCCTCAGCCACAGTAGTTCACTGGGAGGTGTAGAACTGGTACAACCACTCCTTAAACATGTCAGTTACCTTG
Source organism: Bradypodion ventrale (assembly GCA_035047345.1). NCBI lineage: Eukaryota > Metazoa > Chordata > Lepidosauria > Squamata > Chamaeleonidae > Bradypodion > Bradypodion ventrale. The sequence goes on along the minus strand of JAWDJE010000001.1, from coordinate 184,597,382 downwards.
AGAACCCTTATAAGTCAGTTCTGACTTGATGACAACACATCCAACAATATCATGTGGTGAGATTTTCATCACTTTTGCCAGTGGTGGGATTAAAAGTTTTTTTACTACCTACTCTGTAGGCATGGTATGGTGGACATGGCTGGGGGAAAACCCTGTGTTGCACCCGAATTAGGACTACTTTATTTCAAAACTTGGATGGGTGGGGCCAGCCAGAATTTCTGCTACCGGTTCTGGCGAACTGGGGCGAACCTGCTGAATCCCACCACTGACGTTTGCTTTTCCATTTAAATACATATTTGCAGGTCCAAATGGTGCAAACCTCTCACAATAATTCTATTCATATCATCTTTTTCTCACGGCAATAACCGTGTGCTCCCTGTACTTCAAACATAGTCAGATCTATCAGCTCACTTTAATATGGCATTTACAATCTTGAATTTTACTCAACTTGAGTGGTGAGGTGATAGGCTACATACAGTTGACTAAGTTGCAACTCGGAAAATTAGAATATCGTGCAAATGTTCATTCATTTCACTTACAAGGTGAAACAAATATATGAGATAGACTCACTACATGCAAAGCAAGAGATGTCATGCCTTAATTCGTTATAATTGTGATGATCATGGGCGTACAGCGTACATGAGATTATGTGATTATGGGGTACATGAGATTGGGGGGGTTGGGGTTTTTCATAAGCTGTGAGCCATAAGCATCAATATTATAACACAGCAAGGCTTGAACTCTCTCGCTTTGCATGTAATGATATATTTGTTTCACCTTTTAAGTTGCATTACTGAACTAAATGAACATTTGCACGATATTCTAATTTTCTGAGTTTCACCTGTAGGGCCATTTTTAAATCACAGATCAGAACAGGTTTTCTAAAGCTTTCAGCCAAGCATCTGCTACCTAACCGCAAGAGCGGAGGGTGTGAAATACAGCTACACAGTTTTTGAAAAGTAACGTTTGTCAAAGGCTTACTGAGCTCTCCTGAACATGAGTAACACAACTTGAGATGTCTCACCTCTGAGATGTCACACCTCTCTCTTTTAAAAAGAACTGGAGTTTTATTTCACCAAGTCCCATGATGTCTTTCCCATATTTTGACTTCTGTTGGTGGGTTCTCCACACTGTCAACTTCCAAATGTAAATACCATCCTTCTAGCATTTAACTTGGGGAGAGTTTGTATTCAGAAGAGGGATCTTCTGGAAATTCATGAACTGCTTGATATACTACCATTGTTATTAATACCTTTTACCTAAAGCAAGGCACAGTTCAGCAGTGGCTCAGTGGTTAAGAAGCTCGCTTTGTTAGCCGGAAGGCTGGCAAGTCAGCAGTTCGAGACCCAGGTACTGCATGACAGTTTGAGCACCCGTCTCTGTCCTAGCTCTTGCCAACCTAGCAGTTTGAAAGCAAGAAATTGCAAGTAGATACATAGGGACCATTTTGGTGGGGAAAGATCTTGAGCACCCCCTGAATGGAGTTCCTTCAGCAAAAATCCTTTCACCCCAGAACAATTTCTGACACAAAATTATTATTACCTAAAGCAAGAAAGTGGGACGTGGCCCTCCCTAGGTTTTGCTGCAATTCCCACCATCCTTCACTTTTGGCTATTCTTCCTGGGGCTGGTAAGAAGTTGTAGCCTAACATCTGGAGGACATTCACCCACACACCCCCACCACAAGGAGGCAACTTAACTGCATAGACGGGGATTTGCCATTGGATAGATGCTCAAGTGGCTAAGACGCTGACTGGGAAGTGGAAGGTCAGCAGTTCGATTCCTGAGTACTGCAGGATGGAATGAGTTCCCATCTTTGTCCCAGCTCCTGCCAACCTAACAGTTTGAAAGCAAGAAATTGCAAGTAGATCAATAGGGACCACTTCGGTGGGAAGGTAACAGCGTTCCGGTGTCTAGTCATGTCTGCCACATGACCATGGAAATGTCTGCAGAAGCAGACAGCGTTGGCTCTTTGGCTTTGAAACAGAGATGAGCACTGAACCCTAGAGACGGATACGACTGGCTTTCGAGCAAGCGAAACCTTTACCTTTAGATGTAGTAAAAGGATCAAAATGATAGGAGGCTGAAATTTACAGCCCCCATATTTGAAACTTACTACTGTCCTAAAAACTTATTGGGAAATGACATTATCTTATGCTATTTTTTGCTATTTCCCCCCAGACCTCTATGGACATCCCTGGCTTACAGCTAAGTAGTCAAGATTACTACCCTTATGTCTACTTCAAGATTGACTTCAGCATCCTTGACTCCAGCTAAGAGAGGAATGACTTTACTCTACCACCTCATCCTCCAGCAGTGTAATGTTTGGTTGTTGAACAATGAAGCTGCTATGCAAGTACCTCTACTCCAAGCTCTTTTTCAACTTGAGTACTGTACTGTACTAAGGGACCATATGGTTGGGTTGGAGGGGGGAGGTTGTAGACCTTTTCATACAGAAAGACCAAGCCTAAGCCAACGTTGTCATTCTCCAGCCTGCCCTCTTCTATTCTGAGTGTTAAGATTCTGGAAGCTTTTCCTGATCATGTTAGAAACCATGCTTCACAAGACAGTCCATGTTACAGTTGTATTTATTTTGACGGGTTTTTCAAGTTACAAAAGTTATCAACCGGAATTTTAAATAAAGTCCAAGAAACTTCTGGAGATTGAAGTAAAGAGTACTCTCACGTTATGGATCTGTCATTGCTTTATCTACAAGCTCAGTCAATACAGTAGGTGCACATTTTTGAACTGGTCATGGATCAAACTGTTTAGAACAAAACAAAGGGAGAAGTTTTCATGGTTGATCTGTTCAGTGGGTTGTTTAATGCTTGAAAGAAGTCCAAACCGAGATTATATTAGTAAAGACACAATTAAGCTACTCTTATTTATTTATTTTTTAAAAATCAAATTTCTAACCACCCCACTTGCCGAGGCGACTCTGGGCGGCTTACAGCAAAACAACACAACACAATCTAAAACAAATTAAAACTTTAAAAATTTCTTTGAGATTGCTTTCTTTAAAAAAGTTACTGTTAGAAAAACCCACCATCCGAACTCAGACTAACCAACCCACCGTGGCTATTTCCCCAGCCGCCCCACACACCTGCTGTGCCAGCCAAGTCTTCACATCCCTGCCCTTACCTCTTCCATGGTAATCTAATGCTTGATGAATAACTTGGCCAAAAGAGGAAAACATGGCCAGTAGACAAATAAAATATCACTTTGGGAATCTACTCCACTTAGACAATGTGCTGAGCGTAATGTATTTTTTGCTAATCAATTTATTTCAAGCACCTCTCTTAAAACTGTCCTTAAAGTTAATTCTCATTGTTAAAAATGACTTGAAATGCACACTGTAACAAACCATGATTTATCTCCAGGGTGTGTGTGTGTGTGTGGGATGTAGTGCTTTTGAGTCTGGATCATAAGTAGTGGTACACAGTAAGAGCCTCCTCGAAAATTGTGGTATTCTTGAACCACAATCAGGTGTACCCTGGTAATGGCAACCTTGTGTTGCCAGCTAATCTTTCTCAAACTAGGTCAGGCAAAAGGAACTGCAGAATGAACTCACCAAAAGGTGCCTTCGTTTTGGCAGTTTCACGTCTAGCCTAGACTCAGAAGAAATAACTATGCCATACAGCTCTTTTCAAAGGGCAGCTGACAAAGAGAGTAAGTCTGGTGGTTATTGAATTGGCTAAGATTTAATTTAATTGTTCAACTTATTAAATTAAAGATGATGGTGGGCAAGGTGATTCTTTATAGAACTGTCATTGGCAATCTTGGTCTTTCAGATACTAGATCATCAAGTCTCAAAATCCCTGATTGCTGGGAACTGCAGTGCAAAACATCTGGAGGGAACGAGACTGTTGATAAAGGTAGTTCTCTATAGAAAGACCATCCAAATATGTACAGGAATTTCTCTAGATTCCCAAAGGCAGGAGAGAAGCACTTGCTTAATACTGATACCGCTGCTTTCTTACATCCTCTCCAAAACGGAAGAGGTGTTCTTCTAAATAGCTCAGCCAAAACAATCTGAAAGGGAAAATTTCTATTACAGAGAAAGGAATGCTGTATGAGGAGCCGTCTCAGTAAGTCATGCTGTTCAGCTGGCATGCCAATCAGAGCATCACCCTCACACTGCAGAGTACATCTGCTCCAGAGATTCCTCCTGGATACCGTCAAGCAGCATCTTGCTTCCACAGAGCCGAAGAACTCCATAAGGATGAGACAGAGGAACCCTGTCTCATCCTATAATAGAATGGATGCACCATACAAAACATCTCCTGGTTGCTATCTGTGTCCATGGCAAAATGTTAACTGAAACACTGCAATGCTTTGCCAAAAGATGGTATTTTTCGTACGTTAGAATAATGACACAGTGTGTCAAAAATATTGTTTTATTCTTTCACTGAAACAGAAGGCTAGAGCAACTAGTTTTCAGAAAAAGGAATAGATCACATTTTCAAAATTAGTTAACAATAAAAGTCTCAAGTCACCATCAACCACCACATACCAGCTGGACCAAAGCAAAATAAGAAGTATTTCAGTGTTGTCTTCCGAGATATCTGTTGCACAAAATACAATCAATTTTACTCAGTACAAAAAAAATTCATAGAATTTTAGAGGTCTTTTCTTTAACTTCCCTCTCGACAAAACGGCGACTGGCAGGTCTGTGTGATATAAAAGCAATGTTCTGTCAAACGGCTGCCCAAAGTCTCTCAAGGAACCAAACTGTTTTCAAGGTCTCTCACAATTCATCCTTCTCTTTATCCCAGTCATCAAGATCTACGTCGCTGAGATCAATATCTTCTTCAACTGGTAGCTGTGAAATATGAGACAAGATATAAATTAAACATGGTTTTATTCAGATGTCGCAACTCATGTCTTTCTGGGTTCACCTGAACAAGCTTAGAATCTTCTAATATGCTTGACCCACAAAACAGGAAGTTCACAAATGCATGCAGCTAACAAAAAGAGAAACTAGCGGGTAAATTTTTAATTTAATTTTCCTGTGGTGCCTTTCAGACTCATTTCAGCACAACAAATTTGCTCACAATGTTGCACACTTGAGAATTTGTACTGAACTGCAAAATATGTCCAAGGACAGATAATTCCATCACCTAAACTAGAATTGACTCATGCAATTTATACATTCATACTAATCGGCAATCACAATAACATATTCTTCACTTCCTCTTTTGCTCCTTTGGGTGTCGAGGGATACAAGGTTCTTGAACCACAATAATGTATGGACTTCAATTTTGACCAACTCTGGTACCACAAGGTTCCCTTATCTCTTTGTTAACCTATTTCACTCAAATGCCACAGTAAGAGGAAAGAGAAATTCAACTTACTGGAAGCCATCTGATTATAATGAACTTTATAAAATATTATGTACGGTGATCTGTAACAAGGCTTTTGTAAGATTTTTGATTTTTAAACGAGTGCAAATGGAAGGCAGGAAATGGGCAAAACTAGACTATTTATTTATTACATCTGGGATATTTCTCCACTCAACCTATTTTTAAAAAAATCTTTACACTAAAAATATTATACAGTAGAACCTTGGATAAAATCCAAACTCTGTTCCACAAGTTTGGACTTTATCAGAATCAAATGAGCAATGCATCGGATAACGTCCAAAAAATGGACTTTATCCAAGGTTCCTATACCAAATACCTCGGATAACGTCCATTTATTTAGCGGTTTTGGACTTTATGCAATGCATCATGTGTGCATGGAAACCGCGACTTTATCCGAATCGGACTTTATCCGAATTGGACTGTATCCGAGGTAACACGGTAATAAATTATAAATATCAGGAAGAACAAAAATAATACTGTCAGAACCCAGCAATAAAATTGCAAAATGGATGACAAATTATTTCAAAAAGCGATACAAGATACAAGAGCAGTGAGTATAGAACTACAGGCAAAAAAGTGTAAAGTACTGAACTGGAGTCAGGATGAGCCATTTGAATTAGCACACACAATTTAAAAAAGGGATAAAGAGTCTGGTAGGGAGAAGAAAGAGAAGAGCACAAACAAAGATGGAAAACATGATGACAAAACATGTCAAACGTTCAGTGTGGAGAAACAAGAAACTCAGGAATTGCAGCCTACCTTAGAGGTGTAACAGGCTCCTAAAAGAAACCCTAAATGAAAAGATCATATTAGAAAGCAAGTGTAGAGATCAAGAAGGGTCCTCTTACCTCGCCGTCTTTGCCATCCCATGGCTCTACCGTGTTAATCTTAGGGAAAGCTCCTCCCCCCACGGGTGCTGTCGATCCTCGGCCAACAGAGAGTTCTCTAAAAGGAGGAGAGTCAAAGCATTTTTTGAATTTGCAGCACAGCTGCCAGACAGGCCACCAGAGATGACCCAACAGGTCTGAAAGATCGTTAAGGTCTATCCTCTGCCCAAAGGACAAGATACACAGCTTCATCTGCTGTACCTTAATGTTTTCTGCAGATCTACTCAAGGTCAGGTTTCTAAGGCCTCACAGTGTGGCAGAATGAGAAAACCCTGTAAGGATTTTCTTCAGGCACCAACAAAGGATAAAATTTAGCCAGATCCTCCTACCTCAGGAATTCGTTTATCCCTTGCTCGCTGAAAGATCCTTTGAGGAGGGCAAATTTCATCTTCCGAGCGTTAACCGCTGCCATGGCTGGATAGCCAAATCCTCCAATTCCCAAGGAGTTTTCGAGATTGGACTGGGCTCCGGCCTCTGTCCATAGCCACCTTTTGGAAAAGAGCCAGAATATATCACAGCACATACATAGGAAGATCCATTCTAACTTGTATTTCCAAACATTCTTGAGGGGACACAAGAGCAAAACCAAATTACAAGATGGAAGAAGGAGCTCACTGGGAAAGCAACATCATTAAAGGTGGATATAGCTGAAGATCTCAATCTCCCCTATGACACCTGGAGGACCCTGAATAGGCTTGAGGGTTGGAGTCCCTAAATGCAAGATCTACATGCTCAAGTGGGGACCGCTGGCGGACAACAACATATGGTGTGAATGTGGAGACGCAGAGTCCAGCCCATTTTTCTGATTGCTGCCAGAGACATGCACTGATTAGAACTTGTGTTTGGACAATGACAAAGCGAAGAAAGTGGCTTCATTTTGGCCGTCCAGGGTTTGATCAGGACACAAAAGAAGAAGAAGCCATCTATCAATATCCATGGTATCCCCCACTATTTGTTATAACCAAGTGGTACATCTCAAATATACATAAACACTGAAGGTAAGATGGGGATAAGGAAGAGAAACAGCATCTTAAGAGTTTACAGTTCACACAACATGATTCTAGTCCCTTTTTCCAAATAATAGTTCTACACTCTGCCCCAGCTCCTGCCAATCTAGCAGTTTGAAAGCAGGAAACTGCAAGTACATAAATAGGTAACACTTCAGCAGGAAAGGTAACAGCGTTCTGTGCACTCTGGTGCTGGCCACATAACCATGGAAATGTCTGCAGACTCTTTCGCTATAAGCAGAAATGAGCACCGAACCCTAGTCAGATAGGACTGGCTTTCAAGCAAGGGCAACCTCTATCTTTACAGTGGCCCACAGTACCTTTATTTCTGTGCTCCTGATTTCATGACTATAGGATCTTCCTTATCTACACGTTTTTACAAAACATGATGGCTGAAATCCAGATATAGAGCACAAGTGAAGTAGACCAATTGAATCGACAGAATTTACAGAGGATTTTCATCAAATGCCCCCTGATCCAATGGGCCTACTCTACTTGTGGCTGACTACTGGATTTCAGCCTCTTTGGAAAGACCATTAGGACAAGCATCATGTCCAGGGCAGTATCTGTTCGCCCCAGGCATGCCTTTTGTTATCTTCCAGAATAACCTAAACTTACCCCCACATCTTCTTTTTGTATTTGTCTGCCATTTTCAACATGACCTCCAAGTAGGAATTTCTCCCCGCAGCTCCTGTTGGATAAACCACAATGAAGGGGGGCTGGTTGGTGACAGCACAGAAACATAGAGTAAGAGGGGAGAAGGTGGTTCCTTGTTTACCTGTGTCAAGAATGTGGGGCAAGACCGAAATGAGACAAAGCTGGTGGGCGTCACACGTTTGCTTCAAAACATCTTCGCTAATAATCTAAGGAAGAGAGGGAAAACAAATGCTTTACCGCCTATGGAAGTATTGAGACTATCAAACAACTGCAATAATTTTAAATCTCCACGTTTGGGTGCTGTCCTGCTATTCTGGATTTGTTGTTATACACTGTCAAAAGTCACTTCCAACATATGGAAACCCTATGAAGGATCTCCAAAATGTCCCATGTTCAACAACCCTGCCCAGCTCTTACAAACAGAAGCCTGTGGCGTCTTTTAGGGAGTCAATAGATCTCACACTTGGCCTTCCTCTCTCCCTGCTGCCTTCCATCTCTCCCCAGTATTACTGTCTTTTCCAGAGAGTCTTACCTTCTCATGATGTGCCTAACGTAGAACAGCCTCAGCTTCATCATTGTTGCCTCCAGAGACAACGTCGTCTAAAACTACCTACCCTTAGCCATGCTAAGGGCTGGTCGCTACAGAATGCAGATGACTGGGAAGGACTTAACAGAACAGCAGATCATGAAAGAAGCAACAGGCACTTGGCAATCTCTGCAGAGGGCCTTCATACTGCAACCTTTTGTTGCAGGTGCCACTAGTAAATTCTAAAAAAAGAAGACTGGAAAGAACGAAGTTTCTCAGGTGATCAGGTACCTCTAAGAGTTCAGGTGGTGGTGCATTATCTGAGAATAGGTCCAGAGCACGAGCAACAATATCTGCTTTTGTTCTTCCGCCATCATAATCGACAGGGGCTTCTCCTTTCTGGAAGATCTTTATTGTAGGAAACCCACCGATCTAGAACAACATTGCAAATATTTATTTGAAATATTTCTTCCCCACCTTTCTTCCCAAAGGGAACCAAGGCAGCTTACGTCACTAAAGAGAAACAATACTGAAAGCCAAAAACAATTGTAACAATATTTTTAAAAAAGAACCAAACAAATGTTTTTTTTAAAAAAATCAGTAAACAAAAACAGCTCCAAAAAGCAGCAAGGTGCAAGCAATCCACTCTAAAATAAAAAGCCCTCTAAGGCAGCCTGTTACAGAGGAAAACCCTGCCTGACAAGAAAGGCCTTTGCCTACTTGCAGAAAGACAGCAAAGATGGGTCCAGGCTGATCTCTTGTGGGAGGGAGTTCCAGAGGCTGGGAGAATAACACAAAAGGCCCTCTCCCATTTCCCCAACAAAGATACCCCTGAAGATCTGGGAGGCGGAAGGTCAGCAGTTCAATTCCTGAGTACTGCAGGACGGAATGAGCTCCCGTCTTTGTCCCAGCTCCTGCCAACCTAGCAGTTCGAAAACAAGAAATTGCAAGTAGATAAATAGGGACCACTGCGGTGGGAAGGAAGCAGGGTTCCATGCGCTTCTGTGTCTAGTCATGCCTGCCACATGACCACGGAAATGTCTGCAGAAGCAGACAGCACTGGCTCTTCGGATTTTTTTTTAAAAAAAATTGTATTAATTTTATAAGATATAAACGTATAAAAAGTAACAAGTAAAGTGTAAAAATACAAAATGCATACAAAAAAGGAAAAATCAACATATATAAAAAATTTAACATTAACATAATCATATAAAAAAGGTAGAACGGTAAGAGTATTAAGGTACAACTAAAACTGCACTTGATTAAGTATAAGCAATTAAATTTTATCCTAATTCATTTAATTATTGTCAGCCAAGTAAAGAGTTTCTTTAATCAAGCTAATTTGACTCTTCATACATTTATTAAACTTCTTTTCCTTAATGCAAAAGTACATACTTTCCAAAATGACCCATTTAACCAATTTCTTACCATAATAAACCACGGTAAAAATCAAGTTCTAGTTCACCCCAAGCGACTGTACATTGCCCTGGAGGATGCGGTGGCACACATATTTTACACTATTTCCAAAAACTGGAATGTTCCGGCACTGGTCTGTTCCCATCACCTTTTTAACCAAAATCTCACAAATGGTTACCAAATTTGCCAGAATCTGTTCTCTTTTACTATTCCCTTTTTCTTGTTCAGTTCCCATGTTAGTTTAACATTCAGAGCTAACTGCCACATTTCCCTATACCATTCTTCCATCTTTAATGTTAGATCACTTTTCCAATTCCTCGCTATACATTGCCTTGCCGTTGTCAAACATACAGGCAGCAATTCTTTTTATCCTTATCTAAATACATATTTCCTGTGTCTGTCAATAAAACTGTGCATGGCTCCAGCTTAAGGTTCACCCCCATAATTCTGGTGATTTCTTTTCCTATTTTCTCCCAAAATTCCTTTACTATCATACAACTCCACCACATATGCTCATAAATTCCCAATCTGTTTTTACATCTCCAACACATTTGACTTTTATTTTTATCTATCTGGTGCAACCGCACTGGGGTCAAGTACCATCTCTAAAGCATGTTAAAATTATGTTCTTTTATTCTAACAGACATAGCTCTCATAATCCTTTTATTCCATTTCTTTTTCCAATCCAATTCTGTGATACTAACATTAAGATCTTGCTCCCATATTTTCCTCAATGTTTTCTTGTGAGTTACTGTCTTTTTTTAAAATCCTATAAATTTTGCTCACCAAGACCTTTATATCCACTCTTCCTCTTCTAATTTTCAATATTATTTCCTCAAAGTCTGTCTTACCTCTTTCCAAACGAACTTCCTCCAAGTAAATACTATTCCATTTGTTTACCTGTATTACCTGTATCCAGTTTAATTTCAGCTGTGTGTATATATCTCTGTTTTTTTCTCCTTACCTTTACAGACATTTATCCAGTCTTTCAACAGAAAAATATTATGTTTGCCCAAAAATTCCTTAATTTCTCTATCCAACTTTATTGGGAATTTTTTAAAATCCTCTATTTCTATGATTGGAGATAAATCAGGGACTATGTCCTTCTTCACCTTTTTCCATGTGTCAAGTGTTGCCTTCATCATTTTATTTTTAACACCTAGTTTCTAAAAATGCTGCTTTACCAATCTGATTTAATTCCTTCATCTCAATTTCCTCCCAAATTGGTTTCTCCTTCCTCAACATTTTTACAACGTTTCTAATTTGAAAGGCTCTATAATAGTTTTTAAGGTTTGGTAGACCCAATCCACCTTCTTTTTGAGATAAATACAACAAGCTTCTGTTAAATCTGGATCTTCTTCCTCCATTACAATATGCATTAAATAAATTTTGAAAATCCTTAATTTCTTTATCTTTTAATTGGATCGGCAGAGCATCAAACAGAAAATTTAATCTTGGAAGTAACATCATCTTACACAATGCAACTCTGCCAAACCAAGACAACTTTAATTTATTATATTGCAATATTTTTTCTTTAATTTCCTTTTTTTGCTTTCCATAATTAAGACTCTTAAGATCATCCCAATTATAGGAAATATTTACCCCCAAATATTTCAAATTTTTCCTAACTTGAATTTTATATTTATCTTTTATTTTCTTTTGATCTTCTTTATCTACATTCCATGTTATCATCTCAGACTTGTCCCAATTTATCCTCAATCCCGTTACTTCCTTAAAATCATTTAGGTGTTCTTGAATCCTATCCAATACCCTCAAAGGATGTTTTAAAGTTACTAGAGTATCATCAGCATAGAGGCTTATCTTTGTATCTGCAACTCCCTCAATATTTCTATCCTGTCTTATGGCGTTTGCTAACACCTCCATTGTCATAATGAATAGTATTGGAGATAGAGGGCGCCCTTGATGTGTCCCTGCCTCTAATTTTACCTGGTTCTTCGGCTTTGAAACAGAGATGAGCACTGAACCCTAGAGTCGCATACGACTGGCTTTCAAGCAAGGGAAACCTTTACCTTTATCTAGGCTTTGAGATAGATCAGTGTCAGTGACCAAAGGGGGCAGAGGTGTCTTGATAAGTTTTAAACTTGGAATAAGGGGCCGTTCAACAATTACGTGATCCATTTTTTGGGGGAAATTGATGCAGACTGCGCAAGCAATTCAATAATCTCAAATCGGATCAAAATTCTCAGAGATCATTTTTAAACCTAAAAAGCGCCATGTTTCAAAACCACAACAGCTCCAAATAGATTACATAATCTTTGACCTGACCCCCCCCCCCCCCCCACATAATTTTCCGTAATTCAGATGACAGACATGTAATTGTTGAATGGCCCCTAAGTCAATCCTAAACACACTGCAAAAAGCTGAACTTTTCCATAACCCAATTTCTCTAAATAGTAAAAGTAGCATGTAAAACCAGGATCTAGTGGTGTTGAAATAAAAATCCTGTCTATATCAAGCAAGTGCTTAAAATAAGCAATTTAAAAAGACACTCAAGTCACGAAAGGACATCTTCTCTGAGTGTCAAACAGAAAGAAAGAAAACGGCACGGCTGCTGCAACTACTCACCCCATATCGACTCGTCAACACCTGGTTCACTGTGGCATCTACAGCGGCCAGTTTAACTTTTCCCTTCGTCTGTTCCTTGACTTCAGTTGCCGCTGCTGCCCATTCTGGCTCTAAACTATGGGGAGAGATTTGTTCATGTGGGTTTCAGTATGGCCTCCACACCACCAAAACAAACAGCCAACGGTAATGGAATGAGAGGAATGCCAACAACCCCCTAAAGATTCAAAGCTGGAGGCAGGGCAGAGAGATTACATGAAACCCCACTTACTTTTTGCAATGCCCGCACCAAGGAGCATAAAACTCTACGATCCAGACATCCTCACTGTTCAGGACATTGTCATCAAAGGTGTCATCTGTCAGATCAATCACATCCTTTTTGCCTGAACCTCCGCTGTCACGGCTACTCTGTAGTTTTGAAAAACACATGCCAAGCAACCCGGATTTAGCATAAAAACTCATAACACAAGGCAAGCACGGAGCTTTAATTATTGGTTTTATATATAAAACAAAGGAGAGCATCGAGTACGTATAACAAGCAACCCAGTGTAATATCCTCCATTTAGGGGTGCACAGAAAGAGCCTCCTCAAAGATTGTGGTATTTTGAACCACAACCAGGCATACCTTGGTAACGGCTACTTTGTGTTGCCGGCTAATCTTTCTCACACTGGGTCAGGCCAACGGAACTGTGGAAATGAATTCACCAAAAGGTGCCTTTATTTTGGCAGTTTCACGTCTAGAAGATTTTTAATTTTACTCCATTTGCAGGCATGGTTTTGAAAGCACTTTACTCACGAACAATGATGGTGATTTAATGATTACACTCAAAGATTTCTAACAGAATTTCTTGGCCATTGGATTGTTTTGTTGTGGGGGTTTTCTGCTGTCATTGTCCCCTCCTCCACACTGTGATATCCACACAACAAGCTGCAAATTCTTCAGAGGCAAAACTGATTGTTTTTCAAACTCCACACGTTCACTAGACGTGCCATTTAAGAGCTTTAAATGAATTGTTCACTAGTTTGCTGCCAACCAATCATTATTACGGCCCAAGACCAGCACAAAAATCAGAAGTTAATAATAATTTCATGTTGGAATTTATTCTAGGGTGAAAGGATTTTTGCTGGAGAAACTCCGCTCAGGGGATACCCAAATGAGGCTCCTTTCATGTCCCCAAGAGCTGGGACAGAGATGGGTGCTCAATCTGTCATGCAGTACCCAGGCCTCGAACTGCCGATTTGCTGACCTTCCAGTTAACAAGGCGAGCTTCTTAACCACTGAGCCACCACAGCCCCTAATCAGACGTTAAAACGAGGATACTTTGAAATATATTTTGAGAGGAGCATGTCTGCTCTGAGTTAAAGGAGTAATAAATTAGTACTTAAGATGAATGTTGCTACAACTACTACTAAGCCTAGCTGGTTGACATATACAACAACCCAGTGAAGTCCACCTCTGCCAACAGCCTTCTGGATGGGCACTGTTTGTCATACCTGACAAGTATCCCGGATTGGCCGGGATTTCCCGTGTTTCTCCGCTTGTTCCTCCCCTTTCTTGCCGCTGTCCCGTATTTGAACGGTGGGGAAAGGGATTACTGCGCACGTGCACCCATCGCAAAAGGGCTCTGTGTGTGTGCAGAGGGGTTCTGCGCATGCGCAGATGAGTTGTTGCATGCGCATGCGCACTCGGGCCAGAGCAGTTCCCGTATTTCCAGGAGCCGCGCTTGACGGGTATGACTGTTTGTGCGTACTGCACAGAATGGAAGAAAGGAGGCTGCTATGAATGTGACAACAGGAAGGTGTGATCAGTAAACAGGAAAAATAAGGCCTTGGCTCAAAGGTTATACATGTCATGGCAAATGACAGGAAATCCTTCTGAGAAATCACCTTCACCCTTCTTTTACCAGCGCAGCAAGATTAGGAGGGGAAGTGATTAGAAGCTGGCCACCTTCTGTTCTCCCAGCCAGGTGACACCTTAGCAGTTCCTTCTAATTTGCCGATGCACTGCTGCCTCGTTGGACGCACAGGAGGGCCATTCAAAGTGGTTGACCAGCTACAGAATCCACAACGTGAGCAGACTTGCCAAGAGAAACTGCCTAGTTAACAACTCGAAGTAGTTTTCTGCTTGCAATTTCCATCTCTATCTGAAACTTAGCTGCTTCATGCTCTTACAAGGCACCCGATGCTGCCCAATTAACCAGCTGAATTCACCAAAGGCTTGAACTTTCTCAAAGACTAGTCATAGCCTTAGCTCTCCAGAATCTAAGATTTAGCCAAAGAACCCTGTTAGCTTATCTTTCCCACCTGCATTCCTGGTTCTGGGCTGAGAACTATCCTTTCTTGAGATCTGGGCCCAAGATTTCCCTTTCTTTGCATTACTCCAACTACAGGTGAAACTCGGAAAGTTAGAATATCGTGCAAATGTTCATTCAGTCCAGGAATGCAACTTAAAAGGTGAAACAAATATATGAGATAGACTCATTACATGCAAAGCAAGATAGTTCAAGCTTTACTTTGTTCCAATATAGATACCTATGGCTTACAGCTTATGGAAAAAAACACCACACACACCCAATTTCATGTACCCCATAATCATCACATACTCTCATGTACGCTGTACGCCACCACGATCATCACAACTATAACGAATTAAGGCATGACATATCTCGCTTTGCATGTGAGTCTATCTCATATATTTGTTTCACCTTTTAAGTGAAATGAATGAACATTTGCATGATATTCTAATTTTCCGAGTTTCACCTGTAGAGGTACAATGCCAACCAGCTTTTCAAAGCAGGTCTAATGAGATCAAGAAGAAACAATCTGTTGCCCCTAAATCTCTTTTCACAGATTATCTTCCCTACACTGCAGCTATTCATGTCTCTCTCGGGGTTTTTTCCTTTGTGGGTGTGGGATGAGGGCCTCACTTCTTTCCCTCCTCTTATCCTTTTAGCAATCTCTGTACCCAGACCACTTAGCTCCTAATCTCTGGACATCCTAGAATTTTAATCCATCTCAATAGTTTACACAGGCTTTACAAGGGCACCCTGAATCTTAGAACCCTCTTCTCCTTGTGGGTTAGTATTGTCCAGTCTTTCTCCAACACCTATGAACACCTGCCTGGATAGCCTACATATGAAGAATGGTTCTTGGAAATAAGAAATAATCAATTGCTGCCTGGAATTGTACCTGTTTCCCAGAGCTATATCCACCTCCTCTGCCACCAAGGCGATCCTTGACTAGCGACCGGAGTGCACTTAAAGCAGCGTCAACAATTGCATCGCCTGTTCTGGCCCCTGAGAGGGAAGAGAAAGAAAGAGCTCTCAGCAGGAAAAAAAATTAACACTCAATTAAGATGGAAGACCACCTCTGTCTGCGCTTCCCAGTCACACATCCAAAGGATGCCCCAGAAACTTCGTCAGTTAAGGTGAAAAAAAGCTATTCTATCCAGGGCACTGCTAGACATAGAGAAATCATACTTGCCAGAATGACTAATATAATACTTAGGGGCCATTCAACAATTACGTGATCCTGGGGTGTATGTGTCTGCTATCTGAATTACGGAAAATTACGTGGGGATATGTGTGTGTGTGTCAGATCAATCAATCAAATTCTTTATTACAGCCCAAGGCCAGTGTTGAGTGTCAGGTCAAAGATTACGTACTCCTTTTAGAGCTGTTGTGTTTTCGAAACATGCACTTTTTATTTATTTAGTATATTTTTATACCGCTTTCCTCACCTATTGGTGACCCAAAGCGGTTTACAGACAAACAAAGATGGTAAATGACATAAAACTTGAAATACAATTAAACATTGTGGCTGAACATCCGAGGGAGCCTAAGAGACGGCATCCAGGCTCAACGTCAGTGGCAGAGCCTGGTACTCAACATCCTCTGCAACATCCTCGGACATCTTAAGGCCCATGTCATGGGTAACAGCCGCTCCCACTCCCCTCCAACCGGCTGAGGGGAGGAGCTCAGTGGGCTCTGTGGCAGGGACGAAGGTGGAAAATGTCCTCCTGCCATGGAGCAACGGTCGCTCCCACTCCCCTCCAACTGGCTGAGGAGAGGAGCTCAGGGGGCTCAGGGACGAAAGTTTAAAAATGATCTCTGGGAATTTTGATCCGATTTGAGATTATTGAATCCTCACTGATACATTCTGCATTAGGCACCAATAGTGAAAAGCTCTAAAAATTAAGAGTTTTGATACAAAAGCTCTGGATTACTTAATTTTAAGGGGGGGGGGGTCCGAAGTGAAAATTATGGTCAGATTACATGGGGGAGGGGGTCAATTTTCCCCCAAAAATGGATCACGTAATTGTTGAATGGCCCCTTACAGGAACACTTATATTTCATTTGAAATATAAGTGTGGCCACATAGTGAATATAGGGAATTTCAAGTGGCCATCTAGTCTGTCAGTTTCTCCACTAGGGCTGAAATCATTCCCTAACATGAGCATACTCTGTCTCCCTAGCTAGGAGGAGATATTTCATCCCCTTGGCAATATCTTACCTCTGATCATTTATGAGACAATGTACAGTATTTCCTAAGTTCTTCCTCTATCATGCTGCTTATATATTTTGTGAAAACTATCCCTGTTGTCAACTGGGTTTTTAGGGGTACACAGAAAAAGCCTCCTCAAATTTTGTGGTGTTTCTGAACCACAATCAGGCATTTGTTGTTGTTGTTGTTCAGTCGCACAGTCGATTCGGATCCTTTGCGACCCTATGGACCATTGTCCTCCAGGCACCCATGTACTCCGGGCAATGGCCACCTTATGCCGGCTAATCTTTCTCACGCTAGGTCAGGCAAAAGGAACTGTAGAATGAACTTCCTAAAGGTGGCTTCATTTTGGCAGTTTCACATCTGGCCTAGACATGGAAGAAAATGGCTGGTTTTTTTTAGAAAAAGAATTTAAGGACTGAGGGGGTATTCTGGGGTGGGAGATGTCATTTCTGAGGTTGGGGAGAGAACTAATATTCCCCATCTCCAAATATTGCAAGTGCACCCGTGAGAAATTTCCATCACACTATACCCCTGGTGGCTAACCTTGGCACTCCAGTTGTTCTTGGACTTCAATTACCAGAAACCCAAGTCAGCACTCCTGCTGATCAGGGCTTCTGGGAATTGAAGTTCCAGAACAGCTGGAGTGCCAAGGTTATCCATCACTGCTACTGTAAATCACACTCTAGTATTCAAAAACCTTCCATTAGTGCCAACAGAAGCTTCTTAAGTGTATTTCTAAATGCGCAAAGGAGGTCTGGGCAAATAGCCTGGAAACCACATGCTAGCAATCACAAGGTGGTTCTTGCCCATGGCTGGATTGAAGGCTGCTGTCATGCTCATCTGGATTAAATCTAGACTTGAGACTACATGTAGTTCCTTACCCAGCTGTACTCCCAGGGGGTTGGAAACTCACACTACAACTCAGAAAAAAATATGAAGGCAAGATAGTGTATACAGTGGAACACTTTAGGATTAGTATTCTATAGCTGGTGTCATTAGATCAATTCACTGAATAGTTAATTAACATTGGCATAAATCCTAACAAGTCTATTCTAGTTAAGACTAGCAATAAGGTACTGGCATTGACTTCTTCTCTGCAGGACAAGAGAAGCACTCCCCCCCCCCCTCCAACTCATTACATAAAAAAGTCACATAATTCAGTTGTCTTTCCAAATATAATGTCAAGAAAAATGTATGCAGTTTTACTTAGGGAGTTCATCCATTAGGCACACAAGCATTAAAATAACGCATTTCCAAAGTGATAACTGATAGTCTGTTGCTACAAATCAACAAAAATTTATTGTATACATTTATCTGTAAATGACAGGCCATTCCATCAAGTCCAAGCAATGCACTACTTAAGAATACCTTGGTAATCTTCTGCTTTGTTCTTATTGGCACCAAATATCTTGATGGTAGGAAATCCTTTGACACCATATTGTCCCCCTAGCGACTGATGCTTATCTGCATCAACTGCCCCTACTTTGACAACACCCTATAAGAAAGGGGGAAAATTAAGTTAATTAGGACTCGTGAATTTAAGGAACAAACAAAAAATCCATACTGGACTAGGAAGAGAAGTTTTTACAGAGGGTGCTTTGCTGGAAATACACACTAAATTTTGTCTATACTGAAGTAATATATAGTAAAACCCCGTTTTATGGGAAAAGTCCGTTCCGTAGCTTTTTCCTTAACTCGATTTTTTTCCTCTGTAAAATGAGGCATTCCCATAAGAATGCATTGGGGGAGAACCATTCCCGACCCCCCCCCCAATAATAATAATAATAATAATAATAATAATAATAATAATAATAATAATAATAATAATAATAATAATAATAATAATAATAATAATAATAATAATAATAATAATAATAATAACAACACTCTAACTCCTCTCCAGACCAGTCTACTGCCACCCACAGGGCCCAAAATGGCTGCAGGTGGTTTTTTATAGCTCTCTGGGAAATCATGTTCTATAAAACAGGGTTTTTCTATAAAACGGGACACGTTTTCAGCAAAATAAAAACCTTCTGTAAAATGGGGTTTCTGTAAAATGAGGCTTCTATAAAATGGGGTTTTACTGTATCAGGAAGGCCATTCCCAAACACATTTCCAAAGTGGCTGCCTTTGTTTGGTTTAGTAACTGCCTTTCACGAAGAACTATTTGTAGTTCAGAGGAAAGTAGTTTCAATTGATTGAAAAATGAAAAAAGTCTGAATTTGGGGAAATCTTATTTACGTTGAAGTCATGTCACAAAGACCCTAAGCATGCAACTCCCATGAGTGTGTTAAGACACAGATTAGAACATAAGAACATAAGAACAGCCTTGCTGGAACAGGCCACAGCCCATCCAGTCCAGCATTCTGTCTCACACAGTGGCTCACCATTTCCTTCAGGGTATTCCCAAGGAGATGCCTTCACCTGCTTAGGATTCCCTGGAAATGGCATTGAGAGATATCCTGCCTATCTCTGTTATTATTTTTGTAAACAGCCTCCATGCCTCTTGGAGTGTTTGGACTCTCTCAATTTTCCCTTTCAGCTTCTTTTTTACTAGTTTCCTCATCTTTGGGAAATTTCCTTTTTGAAAATTTAAGGTCTCTGTGTTAGATTTTATCAGTGACTTGCGGTCTATGATCAAGTTAAACATAATTGAGTTGTGGTCACTGTTCCCTATTGGATCAGTCACATTAACATCTTGCACCAGATCCTGAGTATTACTCAGGATCAAGTCAAGGATTCTTGTACCTCTAGTTGGGTCTTCAACCATCTGTCCCAGGGAACAATCATTTAGCATATCTAGGAACTTTATCTCTTTATCATGTGCTGAACAACAGTTCACCCAGTCTATGTGAGGGTAATTGAAGTCCCCCATTATAACCAGGCTTCCCTTCTTGGATGCCTCCTTTACAACATTCTCCAACTGCCAGTCTCCCTCAAGAGTTTGGGTCGGAGGCCGATAGTATATGCCTACTGTTAGACCATCCTTATGGCCTGGTACTCTTACCCACAGAGCTTCTAATGGTGACTCCAAATCACCTAGATATTCCAATTCATATGATTTTATCACTTCTTTGACATACAAGGCCACACCACCTCCCATTTGCCCCTTCCTATCCTTCCTGTACAGTTTGTAGCCTGGGATAACTGTATCCCATTGGTTATCATCCTTCCACCAGGTTTCAGTGATACCAATAATATCAATATTCTTATCTATTGCTAAGTATTCCAGCTCCCCTATTTTGTTCCGGAGGCTTCTGGCATTTGTATACAAGCATTTATATATGCTTTCCTGATACAGTCCTTTGAGTCCAGTTG
Source organism: Bradypodion ventrale (assembly GCA_035047345.1). Lineage (NCBI taxonomy): Eukaryota > Metazoa > Chordata > Lepidosauria > Squamata > Chamaeleonidae > Bradypodion > Bradypodion ventrale. Next base: position 184,577,120 of record JAWDJE010000001.1, on the reverse strand, counting down.
CATTGTTAGACTGCCTCTTGCATCCTTCTGCTAGAGTGCTGGTGACTAGCTCCTTGCTCTGCTCAGTAAATTTTGCATCCTCCTCACTACTCAAGTACACACTTTTCCGAACCGGATGCTGCCCAGCTCCCCTCGGCTTTCCCCCAGTTATCAGTTTAAAAGCTGCTCTGCAGCCTTTTTGATGTTGAGTGCCAGCAATCTGGTCCCATCATGGTTCAAATGCAACCCATCCCTCCTGATCAGATTTGGCTTGTCCCAAAATGTTCTCCAGTTCCTGACAAATCTGAAACCCTCCTCTCGACACCACCGCCTCATCCACGCATTGAGGCTTCTGAGCTCTGCCTGCCTGGTAGGTCCTGTGCGAGGGCAGGCAGCATTTCTGAAAATGCTACCTTGGAAGTCCGGGACTTCAATCTTCTTCCTAACAACCTGAATTTGGCTTCCAGGACAGACCGCTTGGCCTTCCCAACATCATTGGTACCAACGTGTACCATGACAACTGGCTCGTTCCCAGTTCTCTCTAACAATCTATCTAGATTTCTTGTGATGTCTGCAACTTTTGCACCTGGCAGGCAAGTCACCACACGGTTATCATGTGCATCACAAATCCATTTCTCTGTATTTCTAATTATTGAATCGCCTAGTACAAGGAGCCTCTCTCCTGCAATCTGTTCATCTACATGCACCTCATCAACCATATTAAGGGAGAGAAACTCAGTTTGTTCCTGTTGTTTATCTTCCTGGATCTCATCAAGTGTGATGGAGAGATCATCAGGTGGAACCAGTTGTTCCTCTGTGTGTTCCTCATCAGGTGTGATGAGGGAAAGAGCCTCAAATTTATTCTGTAATTTCAGACTCTCAGAGTGATCCCCTACTCTTTTCCTCCTTTGAGTCACATTCCTCCAAACATCTCCCTCCTGAGTTAGTGAAGGGCCTTCTCCCTCAGAACTGTGCCCTGTCTCTTCTTTGTCCAGCATAGTCTGTTCCGCTCTGTCCAAGAACAGCTCAAGCTCCTTAATTTGTTGATGGTTAGATATGCGGGCCTCTAGCTGCTGGACCTTCTCTTCTAGTAGTGCAACCAGCTTGCACTTGCTGCAAGTGTAGTTCTCCATATGCTTTGGCAAGAACACAAACATGGCACAAGTATTGCAGGTAACTACAACTGTTCCCTCAGAATCCATTTTAACAAGTGCAGTATTCCGGGGCTCAAAAATGTACACGTTTACTACCTTTCTACCTAGTAAGACTATATTCTTCCTTTGCTCTACTCCAACTGCAAAACTTACCAGTGCTCACTTCCTTTGTTTGGCTCTCCTCAGCAGCAGCTCTGCTTAAGAGCACATGCAGAGTCAAAAGATATCACAAAGGGTCTTCCAAACAAGGCTGATCCCTCCATTATCTGCAGATTAAACTGCTTTTATGCCACTTCAAGTGCCATACTAAGCATGCCTACACATTGGCAAAGCCTCATTACAGGAATAATCTGTACAGAAACATGCTGATGGACAATCCCAAATTCAATTTAGCTCCCATCTTTAGTGAACAATTTTGTTGTATTCTACTTTTCTACATACCAGGCAAGTCCCTCTCTTGGCCTAACCTCTTTCGTTGCAGTTGTACTAATAACTGATATACAGGTTAATTAAGGATGTTCTCTAATTAAAAAAAAATCTTTCTTGAGCTGTCGGAATTCATTCGTCAATCAGTTATAGATAAATCTGCATATAAATTATACCCGTACCTTTATAAACAATGCATTCATGTTTTGCAGCTGAAGCAACGTTTTAGTTAATTAAATCTTTTTTGGAACTTAAGTGATCTAAGCACTGGAAAATTAAATGGAGCAGATGGAATACTATAACCCTAAATACATGAGAGAGAATACAAAAGATGATCCAGTAACGTTTTAAGATTATGAGAAAACGCTGTTAAAATAGCATATAAGGGAAACAAAATAAACTGTCGCTTAGCATAAAATCTTGAAAACAATCCATTCGAAGCTAGCATGCGTGGTTTGCTAAATCTATAGGATACCTGATCGGGAAAAACTACAACTCTAGCGCTTCCTTCCTGTCTAGCATGCAGAGCTGCAAGAAATATGCCAGCTTGCTAGACCACAGTTCCCCGTGACTTCTGAACCAGGAAACTATGGTCTGAAAGCTCCCTTGCAACCAGAAATGCATATCTGGTTTGCAAGACATGCTCAAACCATGGCTCCCGTGTTTGTACCTCACACAAAGAGAAGAGGAAGGAAGCCCTTGATTGATCTGCGCACACGCATACAAACAACCTGGTTTGCTTGACCAAAAGCACTCCATCAGCACCGCTGCATGTTTTAAAATGTTTTGGTGATTACTTTATAATTGTAATTGTGACATTGTAATTGTGATATTTTGTAACTGTGATATTGTAATTGTATTTATTGTAACTTTGATATTTTGCTTTTTGTTAGCTGCCCAGTCGCATTGCGAGTGGGGAGGCATACAAGTCGAATAATAGAATAGAATAGAATTCATTAGGAGGTTGCGGTATTGTAGTACATGCCTGGGGGCAGGGGATTGTTTCACATTTTTGGAGCCGCCGCCAACCAGTGCAGATAAAACTGACCCTAATGGCCTGATACCATCTAATGGCTCATATGACCATCTGACAATTTTGTAATGGGGATTTTAGATTCGAGATTTTGTGATTGTAAGATTTTTAGATTTCAGAGATTTTAGAGTTTTTATTATGTTTATCTACATGTATGGGTTGTTGGAGTGTGTTATGTTGGGGGTATTTCTTGTGTTGTAAGCCGCCCGGAGTCGCTTCGGCGATGGGGCAGCTAAGCACATCAAATAAATAAATAAATAAATAAATAAAACAATACAGGGTTTCTCAACTTTGGTGCCCCAGATATTCTTGGACTTCAATTCCCAGAAGCCCAAGTCAGCACACCTGTTGATCAGGGCTTCTGGGAATTATAGTCCAAGAACATCTGGGGCACCAAGGTTAGAAACCCTGATCTAATGGCTCTTTCTTTGTGAAGTACTTACTTTCAGAGCTGTTGCTGCTTTCTTCCACTCAGGCGTTAGTCTCTGGCAGTGGCCGCACCTTTCAGGGTGGGGAGGGGGAAAAAGGATCAGAAACAAAATGCATTTATTCCAAGCCACATACAACCCCTTATCCAAGCACCAGGTTTATGGAACGATGGTCCTTTGTGCCCACTAAAAACCATACATCTGGCACAGACCATGAAACCACAGAAGCATCCATGGCTTGATTTTAAGTAGCATCACTGGCTCTATCTTGATCCCAAAGTGCTCCAGATGACTTGATACCAATGTCAGTTGGCAGGAGAGACACCCCTGCCAAAGAGGCCCAAGTCTCCTCAAGAGTTCTGCACTTTTTAAAGAGGTGCACGTCAGTCAGAAATTCAAATAGTTTGGCTCCAACATAGTATTTCTATACTGGTAGATATAGTAGGGCTAGCGGGGTACACAGAAAGAGCCTTCTCAAATATTGTGGTACTTTTGGACCACAATCAGCCATACCCCAGACAATGGCAATCTTGTGTTGCCGGGTAATCTTTCTCACGCTAGGTCAGGTGAAAGAAACTGGAGCATGAACTCAGCAAAAGGTGCCTTCATTTTGGCAGTTTCAGGTCTGGCCTAGACACGGAAGAAGAAGTGAGCTAGATAGTTCACTGGTTTAGGAACCTGATCAGAGGTTGGAAGTTTGATCCCCCCATTTTCCTCAAGAAAAGTCAGCCTGTGTGCCCACAGATGAAGGGAACACTAAATCACTTCTGTGTATTCTCTATCTAGAAAGCCCCAGAAAGGATCACCATAAGTCAGAATTAACTTAATAGCAAACTACTACTGTACTACTATAATAATCTACCATTAGAATCACAGTCAAAGACTGGTATAAAATTAATAGTTCAAGACCTAACCCAGGACCTAAGAACTGTTAAGGTAACAACTCTAAATATATAGGTAGTTCCTAGTAAATTTGGTTTTTTTTTGTAAAGTTAGTATATTGAAGTCCAATAAATCCAAAATTTCTCATCATCATTATTAGCCATTTCTATTTATTATTGGCAGGAAATTTGGGGTGGGGTAGATATACTGTGGAAGCAAGAACAAAGAATCTTATACAGTACAGTATAGTCATAAACTGTGCCTTGTATGAGAAAGATAAGCAGGATTTCACTTTTCTCCAAGCAAAACTGGGAGAGTCCACACCCCTATAGGTTTCTACACATTCAAAAGAAACCAAGTGTCTTCACATCTCGATTTAGACTCCTAGTTGACTCAACCTCTACTACTCTGACTCTCAGATGTGGCAAAATGATAGTTCAAAAATCCTGAAGAACAATTATAGAGAACTTTTTGTGACACAGCTGCAGAAGCCACACCTGTCAACTAGTACACTATTAATGTAAATGATCCAGCCAAATATAAAAATGTGAAAGGATCAAAGGCTACCACCATATATAGTTGGGAGCTTAACCTCTTTATACTAGGGCCATGATGGCAAACCTTGGCACTCCAGGTGTTCTTGGACTTCAATTCCCAGAAGCCCAAGTCAGCACTCCTGCTGATCAGGGCTTCTGGGAATTGAAGTTCAAGAACAGCTGAAGTGCAAAGGTTCACCATCACTGTACTAGGGTGTGTACAAAACTGCAATGAAGATGTTGAAACGGTTCAGATAAACACGGCCATATGGCTGGACGTGCAACCATTATATTATGTGACCTCCAAAATTTGTCCAAATTACTCTTCTGCACTACAATTCCCAGAAAATCTGTGTCACCGTCGTCAACTCTGGTCGTCGGCTGCTACTCGTATTCAAGCATAGTATACATTTTTCCTGGACAGGAAAAGTGTCACTGGCGTGAATTTGTTTAAGGTGGATCCCAGCTTGCCATGAAGTGACCCACACACTATGATCACAGAGCCATCTCCTACGACATGTATGAAATAAGACGTGCAGGATTCACAGCCAGTTCATTTGCCATGGCCTCTTCCACCTCCATGGTCGTTGGGAATCAGAATAATAAAGTGGTTCCTCCTCCACTCATGTTGCCGTTGGGCCCAATATGATGGTTTCTAGTGGAATTTCCTCCACTGAGGGGACCATCACCCCACCTAAAGGGGATCATCTGCCCGTAACGGTTGGCCCCTTTAGGGAGTTGGGTTATTTACCGCTGCTCAACACTCGGCGTTGAGTCGCTGGCTATCTACTCTATTACTGTAGCGGGATAATCTGGCCAGACATCAGCTCTGGTACATATACAAAAACGTGACAAGGTCTTTAGTAATTACAGGACCAGTTCCAGCCAAGTGTTCTGTACCAAGACGTAAATACCTCTTCATAGGAAAATGGTTAGACCAGGGGTAGGGAACCTTTTGTTTTCAGAAGGCTGCATTAATTTAACTGTAATCAAATAAGACCGTGCTGTATTTAAGAAATTTCAATTAGATATACAGTACCTAAAAATATACATTATTTTATTTAAAAAATTACTACTACTGTATGTAGTTAATAATTTCAAAAAATGAAAACTATTTGTTAATTTTAAATTATTAAAATAAAAATTTAAAAGACAAACAAAAACGTATTAAGAAAAACAAAAAGATTTGTTCTGTAAATTCGGGATTCAGTCAAAAGGCTGCACTTATGGACCTAGAAGGCCACAGGTTTCCCACATGTAGGGTCGCAAGCATAACAGTAGTTTGTTCACCAAAAGAAATTGATTAATTAAAGCATACCATGGGGCATAGAACTCCACTAGCCATAAACTGTCACTCTGAATGACCTCTCTGTTGAAGTTTGTGGGTGTTAGTTCTATAACTTCATCACTTGGCGAATACAAGCTGTTGACAGCCAGAAAGAGTGTGCAGCTCACAGTCCCTAGAAAACAAAGCAAAAAAGAGCCGAGAGAGAGAGAGAGAGAGAGAGAGAGAGAGAGAGAGAGAGAGAGAGAGAGAGAGAGATTTCAAAAGACCATTAATGCCTTTGTAAGCAGAAGCCCCCAGACATGTTAAAGTAGAATTTAAATCAGGGCTTCTCAACCTACAGCCCACGGACTGAATCCAGCCCACATGACCATTTCATGTGGCCCACTGCCCTCGCTTCGGCCGCCACCAGAAGCAGCGAAAACACACCGACCTTGCTCCCGCCACCACCACCGGTGAAAACTGCCAAAAATGTGCTATAAATACACTGCGGCTGTCGTAAACGCCACAGATGCGTTTTATGGCAGCGTTTGTGGTGGGGGAACAATGTGTCTGGCCCATTCAGCTGTCTGAGGGGATGTGGTCTGGCCCACAGCTGGAAAAGGTTGAGAACCCCTGATTTAAGTAATATAAAAATCCCTCATTATGTATGTAATCAGAACAGGACAAACACTGCTTAGAGGTTACAGGACTCAACCACACCCCATCCTTCCTACTACTTTGGTACTTCCAGTCTCTTTCCCCACATCTATAACTATTAGAGCAGCGGTTCACAACATTTTTCTACTACAAGCCAGACACGCCCCTGACACACAGCTGCAGGCGTCGGAGGCACGTTTGCTCCCGGTACTTATGTTTTCGTTGTAATCGGCAACGGTGATCACGTCAGTTTGGAGGCTTTGTGCAAAGTCTCCGCCGCTTCCCACAGCAGTGGGAGGCTTTGGGGAGCGTAATCGCTCCGTTTTGGGATTTTATTCGCTGCTGCTCCATTGTGCTTAGGCAGGGAAAGCGCGCCTGTTTGCTACTTCCTGGTTCCGTGCTGTGTCCCCAGGCACACGTAAGTTCCACCTGGCACCAGAAATCACTAATCACTGCACTTTCCCTGCTGAAACGTTGCATAGGAAAAACCCGAAAAAGGAGCAAATATGCACCCCAAAGCTTCTTGCTACTGGGAGAAGCGGCGGAGACTATGCAAAAAGCCACAAAACCAACACAATCCCCGCCGCCACCACGGTAAGTGACATATTTCAACTTCTGGGGGTAGGGAGTAGGTCTAGGGGTGCTGGGGTTCACACCGTGGGTCGGATTAATGATATGTATGGATCAAATTAGGCCCACAGGTGGTAGGTTGCAAGGCCCTGCATTAGAACAAAATGAACCTTCCAAACAGTCCATGTGTATGTCCGTGTGTTTTGTGCAAGGCCAGCTGAGCTCTGACTTCAGAGGTCAATCTATCCCTACAAGAACTGCCTCTGAGTGCTTTGCTCCTCCACCCGCTGCCTACAGCAGCAAAGGTGGAGCCAATCCGGAGTGTGTGTGGCAAGGCTCCAAGTGGAGCAACTGCAACCAGTGTTTGGCTGAGGACCCAGTCCTGGTTGTTAGGATTGGATCACCTTGCTGGTTCTCTAACCCTTCCTTCTGACATCTCCACAAAACAGAGCAAAGTTACAACTTTTCAGAAAGACAGAGATGCAGATACAGGTGCTATTCCACCCACCCACCCCACACAGACCACTAAAAAAGAATAGAATCCTAGAATAATTGAGTTGGAAGGGGCCTTATAGGCTATCCGGTCCAACCCCCTGCTCAATACAGGAATCGGATTCAATATGTCAAGATGGTCATCCAATCCTGTGTTGAACACTTTCCAGTGTTGGAAAGTTCTCCACCTCTTGAGGCAGTTGGTTCCACTGCTGTACTGTTCTAACTCTTAAGGAGTTTTCCCTAATATTCAGCCTATATCAAGCTTCCTGTCAAACTGTCAGTTTTTTTTTTCATGGTCTGAAAAAGGTATTACTGTACTTTTATCTGCACTTGACTTTTCAGAAGCTCATGAATTAAAAACCTGTTTTCTAGGTCAGTAATCACTTTCAGAGAGGAATAGGGGCCTGGAAGTCTAAATTCAGGATTGTGCAAAGAGACTGGATTCCCTCCAGCTATGACTGGCACACTAGGCGCACTTGATTAGAGACTGAAGTCAATTTGCTGCAATGGACCTCAATTCCAAGTGGACACAAGCAGATCCGCTTGCATTTCATTTGGCTTCCCTTCTGCCCCTTTGCAGAAGAGACATCTCTGCTTCAAGTGCTGAAAGGTGGATGCTTTACTACACCATGCATCAATTTATTTTAAACCATGGCAGCATTTTTTAACCTGAGGTGTTAATTCAAAGCTGGATTTTATTCTTCTTCCTCTGTGTCTAGGCCAGACATGAACTGGCCAAAATGAAGGACCTTTTGGTGGGTTCATTCTACAGTTCCTTTCACCTGATCTAGTGTGAGAAAGATTAGCTGGCAACACAATGTTGCTGTTAACAGGGCACACCCAATTGTGGTTCAAAAACATCACAATCTTTGAGAAGGCTCTTAGAGTAATATGGCCGGTGGTCTTCTTTTAAAAATTATAAATAGAACACACACAAGCACCGCCTCGTATCCCTCTTAGAAACTCTAGTCTTACAGGGCCCACTATGGGGCCAGTTTAATCTACTTCAGCTAAAACATCTGGTGTAGAACCCAAGGGTCTTCCACATCAACGGGATTACCCTCATACTATATCCACCCAAGGCAATCTATGTGAGGAGGCCATGTTGCTGACAGATAATCCAGTTAACAGAATGTTCAGCCAATGCAACTACTGTAATAGGATTCACCACCCTCAAGCTGTATTGATAATGCATTCTAATAAACATCCACCCATACAGGAACCACTGCACTGAAACGGTAAGAGAAGTAATCTTTTCCTGCTTGTAAGTCACTTCCAAAGAACAGTCATAACTACTGTCTTTAAAAAATGCAAGTCACAGAAAGCTGTAGTACAACTGCGTTTTATTATATCCATTCTAGACACAAAATTGTCTGATTTAACACATGAAGAGAGATGCTTCACAAGAAATCTGTTCCAACCCCGAAAAATAATAGAACAATCCCACTAACACTTTTAAAATGACCTTACCACTGATGTGTGTTCAATGTTCCTTCAGGAGCATTTTCCTAGCTAGGCACACCTTGCAGCAGGGAAGTAAACCTGTGACCAAGCCTCTGCCTTGGAAACCAGTGTTAAGGAAAATCTTCATAACCAGGGTTGTTTCATCACATTTAGCCAGGATCCCACTGTTGGGGGCATGGTCACGTACCTGATCTCCCCAGAACAAAGGAATGGGCAAAGATCAGCTCCTCGTGTGCTACCAGTCCTCTATCCTACTCTAAAAGTGAGCGCTGATCTAAAAATCATGTCTTAAGTTTATGTTCTTCTGAAAAACTGTGCATTGTTTTTGAATAAAAAGGATTGCAGAGATGTCAAGATGACTGTATTCAATGAGGCTTGTAGTTAAAAACACAAGAGCCAAACTGGATCAGGCCAAAGACCTAACTAATGGAGAATTATGTACGGTTAGTGGTCAACCCCTTGCCCATGGTAGGGCAAACCAGGGATTAGTTGGAATTCTTGGAGTAATTCAACAAATAATCCTATTCTTTACCAAATGATATCAGAACTGAGGCATATGCTAACAGGACTAGGAGCCACTGACAACTTTAAAAACCACGTTTGAAAGCCAGTTGTGTCCAAATATAGGGGGTGGTGCTTATCTTCGTTTTCAGCCAAAGAGCCAGCAGTGTCTACGGGCAGTGTCTGCAGACATTTCCGTTGTCATGTGGCAGGCATGACTAGACACCAGAGTACACAGAATGCTGTTACTTTTCCCTCTAAAGCAGTACCTATTTATCTACTTGTAATTTCTTGCTTTCGAATTGCTAGGTTGGCAGGAGACGAAACAAGGATGGGAGCTCACTCTGTCGTGCAGCACTTGGGTCTCACACTGCTGACCTTCCAGTTGTCCAGCTCAGCATCTCAGCCACTAGGCCACTGCGGCTCCTACTGACAACTTTTGTAAAGGTAAAGGTTTCCCTTGCTCAAAAGCCAGTCGTATCCGACTCCAGGGATCAGTGCTCATCTGTTTCAAAGCCGAAGAGCCAGCGCTGTCTGCTTCTGCAGACATTTCCGTGGTCATGTGGCAAGCATGACTAGACACTAGAGTGCACGGAACGCTGTTACCTTCCCACCAAAGTGGTCCCTTTTTATCTACTTGCAATTTCTTGCTTTCGAACTACTAGGTTGGCAGGAGCTGGGACAAAGACGGGAGCTCATTCCATCCTGCAGCACTCGGGAATCGAAGTGCTGACCTTCCGCCTGCCAGTCAGCATCTTAGCCACTTGAGCAACTTTAACCACCTGCAAATTTGTGTGAGCTGCAGGTCACCATCTCAAACTTCTTGTGGCAGCGAATTCCACAGTTTAATTGCATGCTTTCCTCTGTTGAAAATCCTCTGGCTTCAGCGGATGACCCCCAGGAAGGGAACTGCACCAATAACTCTGGACAATGTGATGTAGCGGTTAGCGCTGGATTGGGCCATAAATCGGAGTGGGCAGCTCACTTTCAGGCTAGGCTAGGCTGCTTTACAAGAAGACCATTGGCCAAGGACAGAGGCCAACCGATCCCACCCTAAGCTCCTTGTAGAAGAAAGAGAAGGCTTTAAACGGGAATGTTGCAAAAGGATGATCTTCAGCCACAAGGAATCCAACCTTCCACCCACACCCACCCCAGTGGTTCCCGCATCTCCAAAGCCACCTCCTCTTCCTTCTTCCTCCATCAGCACTGCAACAAAAATGCTGCGTGCGTAAAGGGCCGGCTCCCTTCCCTTTGATAAAAGGAAGCTTCGATACACACCTGTCAAGTTTCGGGAAATTTCTGTCAAACCCCCATATTTTACACTCTTTCCCACCGTCACCGTTTTAGTTAGACTGCAATTAGACTGGAGTTAGACTGGAGGCCAGCACAGGATAAGCATAGCTGTCCAGTTTCCTGTTTTGGCAGGGAAATTTCCCTTATTTGACAGGAATTTCCCGAAACTTGACAGGCATGCTCCGATTCTGCCCCCAAACGCAGCAACCCACCCAACCAATCAATAAGTTTATTGCGCCAGTCAATTGTGCACGGCAAAGTACCAGAAGTCGAGCAATTAAAAACAAGGACATAAGATGCACACAGCAATGGAAATGTACACAATAAAATAGGTATATATTGAGATTGGATACAGCGACCCCTAAAAAGACGGAAGACCCCCTTGCCAGCCTAAACCCCATTGAAAGCATTTAATGCACAACCCCCCACATCAGGCTTTCAGACTGGGCCCTGAAACCGATCTCTCCCCTGTGACTCACTCGGCCTGGGTCCCTCTGCCCCCTCCCCCCCAAAAAAAATTTGCCTTTCTTCATCCTAATCCCAACCCCTTTCAATTAATAAAATAACATCCCACCCACCCATCAATTAAACCAATTTAATTTTTAATTTTAATTTTTAAACCAATTTAATTTTCTTTCAAAAGCACAGCTGGCAAACACACACACACAAACACACACACCGGTCCTTACCCAGCCAAAGCCCACTCTGGCCGAATGCCCCCATCATCATGCCGCCCGCTGTTAAGCACCCACGAGCCGAGCCGTCCCGGTCTCTAACTCCCCACCCCACTTCCACGCACGCTCTGAGACACTCTCTCTATTCTCTACGACTCTAACCCTTTCTTCTCCTCCGGTTAGAATGCCCAAATGTTGCAGCGATCCCCGCCGTGGCCGCCGCTCATTGGCGCCCTCAACGTTCTCTGCTTTGCATAGCCAATGGGAATCGGACGGATCATGCCGGGGCAGAGCAGGGCAGCCCAACGTTCGGAAGAGGGAGGAGTCTATTCCCCTACCCACCCACCCACCCCGGGAAAGGAAGGAAGGATTCGAGGCTGAGTCGAGAGCTTCAGCTTTCTGCGTTTGGGGGGCGGGCTTGGTGTGTGATGCTTCCTGGGCTGGGCTGGGCGTCTTGCTAGGTCTCGTCCCCCCAGTGGGGTGTGGGCGAGCCTGGGTCTGTCTCTGGCCTGGCCTGGGGGAGTTGGAGGGTGGTTACTCTGAAATTAGGTGGGGCAACGTGCAGCAGTAGCAATAGCAATTAGCAATATTTTATTTATTTATTTATTTATTTATTTATTACATTTATATATCCCACCCATCTGGGATATTTTCCCAGTTCTGGGCGGCCTTTTTGTTCAGTCGCACAGTCGATTCCGACCCTTTGCGACCCCATGGACCATTTCCCTCCAGGCACCTCTGTCCTCCACCATCCTCCTTAGTCCGCACAGCTCTGTGCCCATTGCGTCCACAATACCATCTATCCATCTCATCTTTGGATGCCCCCTTCTTCTCTTGCCCTCCACCTTTCCCAGCATCAAGGCCTTCTCAAGTGAATCCTCTCTTCTCATTTGATGTCCAAAGTACTTCAGCTTCATCTTTGCTATTTGACCTTCTAAGGAGCACATGACCACGGAAACGTCTGCAGAAGCAGACAGCGCAGGCTCTTCGGCGTTGAAACAGATTTGCACTGCATCCTAGAGTCGGATATGACTAGCTTTCAAGCAAGGGAAACCTTTAGCTAAGGAGCAGTCAGGGTTGATTTCTTCTAATATTCACCTATTTGTTCTCTTTGCTGTCCAGGGGACTCTCAGGATTCTCCTCCAACACCACATTTCAAAGGCATCTATTCTTCTGCGCTCAGCTTTCCTAATGGTCCAGCTCTCACACCCATACATTGCCACCGGGAATACCATTGCTTTGACTATGCGAATTTTTGTTTTCAAGGTGATGTCTCTGCTTTTCACTATATTCCCAAGGTTTCTCATAGCTTGTCTCCCCATAATCAGTCGTCTTTTTATTTCATGGCTGCAATCCCCATCTGCAGTTATCTTAGATCCTAAAAAAGTAAAATCTGTCACTGCTTCTACTTCTTCCCCATCTATTTTCCAGGGACTGATCGGACCTGTTGCCATTATCTTGGTTAAATAAATAAATATTAGCAAAGGTAAAGGTCACTCTTGCTTGATAGCCAGTCGTATCCGACTCTGGGGTTCAGTGCTCATCTCTGTTTATAGCCAAAGAGGCAACGACTGCAGACGTTTCCTTCCCACCAAAATGGTACCTATTTATCAATTTGCAATTTCTTGCTTTCGAACTGGCAGGAGCTGGGACAGAAACAGAAGCTCACTCCATCATGTAGAATTCAGGTCTTGAACTGCTGACCTGATGAGCTTTCAGTTGTCAAGTTCAGTGTCTAACCACTAACCATAGGTCTTTACAAACCATGTTAGTCTTGCACAATGTAGATGCGCCTTCAAGACTAGCAGGTTTTATCTGGCTTAGGCTTTGGTGAACCATAGCCTGCTGGTGTGCCTGAGTTGAAGTGTGGTTAGAGATGTGAAGGCCCAGAAAAAAACGAAAAAATTCAGAAAAATACCAGTTTTTCCTCGTTTTTTTCCTGAAGCTTTTTTTTGTTTTCCCCCGAAAAATTGGAAAAATAAAAAATATATAATATTATGGAATGTTTTATTTTAACATGATAAATAAAATATTTTAAGATAAGGGGTTCAAATATTTTATAAACCATTTTTTAAAAATTTCCCAAAAAATTCTGTTTTTTCCTGTTTCCCCCGGAAAAAACCTGTTTTTTTCCCCGAGCTTCAAAATTTCCGGAAATTTTACATCTCTAGGTGTGGTCCACAAAAACGTAGCGCAAATAAAACATATTGGTTCTTAATGTACTGTAAGGTTGTGGCTTCTGCTTTAAAAAAAAAAAAGCTGCAAGACTACAGCTCCCAGAATCCTTCAGTCTAGCACAACTAACAGCTATGATTTTGAAGCAGAAATTAGTTTTTGTAGTAGTGCAAAGGTATGCATCTTAGTTTAAATGCCAAAGATTCACAGGCTTTTTTTTAATGGAAAAGACTACACTGTGGATAGCTGTAAGGGGGAACTCCTTCTTATAGTTGTAAAAGTATCTCAAATTGGTTTTACTCTTATGTCTGATGAAGTGGACTTGATCTACGAAAGCTCACATTTAAATTCAGGAGCAAGTCTTTAAGGCAGGGGTTGCCAACCTTTTTGAGTCGGGGGCCTGGTCTCTCTCCCTCAGACAGTTGAGGGGGCTGGGCTGGTGGTCTCCCCCCCCCCCGCCATTTATGGCTACTGTAAATGTGTTTATGACAGCCATAAATTATTCTGTGGCTGATTCTGCTGCCATCCGGATTGTTTGGCGCTGTGGGCTGGATCTGGCCCATGGGCCATTGTTTGCTACCCCTGCTTTTAAGGTGCCACATCTTTTTCTTTCTTTTTGTTTTGTTTACTCTGATACATTTGTAACATGTAGCTATGGGAAGCCGAAACATACTGCCTGAAAGGCCACATCATCTCTGGCAGGTTTCCTTCAGTACAAAATGTGAATAGTGGGTTGGTCTTTTCTCAGCCATCAGAGAGCACCAATAAGAAAGCAGCAACTAATTATAAAAGAGCTTGCGTTTTTACATGGAGTTTTAAGCAATCATTTGTATTTGTTCTGAAGAACTGCCGGAATTGAAAGTGCTTGAGACATTCAATCATGCCCTAACAACTGGTCACCGACGATTTTACTAGTGCTGATCTCCATAGCTGTTGCCCACAACAGATCAGTATCTTTCTTCCCATGGACTCAACTGTTGCTACAGACTTGGCCTTCTCTGTGCTCTGGTATGGAGCGATGGTGTTTTGCTTGCCTAGAACACACCTCTTTTAATGCTTATTGGACACACCCAGTCTTTGAGAGCTTTGTACCAATTATCAAATGCCAACTGTTCACAGAATGCAATCATATTTTAATAGCTGAAAGTATGGAAACCTAATGGCATAACATTGGTGTGGAGGAATGATGTTCAGCAATGCCCCTGTGGAAGCAGGCAGTATTGCCTTATAGGTGAGATTGTGACATACCAACAAAGTGAGTACTTTGAGTCACAACCCATTGTATTGACTTAGCACTTATTGTATAGGAGGCACACAGTCCTTACATGCCTTTTAGATAAGAGAAATCTATATGTTTATGTACATACCTGTGTAATAATATGTCACTAGTCATCAAACATGGCATTTTCCTGTTTCTTAAACTGCTTTTAGAGGAGCTGTTTTACCCCTGTATCGAAGGTGGGGCCCTTGACTTCCTCTTGCAGTTTTATGGTGATGCTGATAGCCAAATGGTGCCAAAGAATGTTGTTTACCACCCTGTCTGAAGATGCTCATCTTTCATCACCTGACATAGATAGCCAATTGATTTGAAAGCCAGGTGTTGTTTAGTAAATTTTCGACCCTGATTGGCTTTATGCCAAACGGGGAGGTCAGGTCAGGCCTCCTTTGTTTTACCAGACCTCATGGTCGGTATGATCCAAAAAGATGGAGGATTAGCACCTCACCTGGTGCTGCTGTTCATAATGGTGACTTAGAAATAGTTAGATTATGTTTCTTTGGTGGGGAAAGCCTGTTATGAGGAAACCCTGATGTATTTTGATTAGCTGTATTTTGATCGTTTTTATATCTCGAACTACCTATGAACCTGAAGAAATAAACAACGTTGATTCTTCTAACTGCCTGATCTTTGGGAAGGGGTAAGATAAGAGTTCAGCCAATCTCCACACTACTTGATTTTTCATTCTCTCCATTTTAATTTTACTGGGACTTCCTAAGGCAGGAACCCAGGTAATTGCAGCCTTGGGCTGGACTGGGCTTTGTAACCTACAGGTCGGAGTCTTTTGGCTGGAGAGACCCTAGAAGGCAAGGCCTGGGAGAGGTCTCATAACCTGCACAAGCATATTCAAAGGCTGTGAAACACTTCCTATTCCTGCTAAATTATAAAGGCTACTTTTCATTCTGTAATTCCCCTCAATTCCAGAGCTTGCCCAAGCTGGCTATGTACGCCACTCATACCTGTCAAGTGCCCCGGATTGGCCGGGATTTTCAAAAAAAATTTGCACCAATTTTTGTCATTTTCCGCCCAGAGCTGCCACTACCCCAGAATTTGGCAGCGGGGGGAAGTGAGTTACTGCGCATCCCTTCTGCGCAGCTCACTTCTACGTGTGCGCAGAAGGCTTTTACGCATGCGTAGAAGGCTTTTACGCATGCTTAGAAGGCTTTTACGCATGCGTAGAAGGCTTCTGTGCAGACGGGGATGTGTAAAAGCTGCCTACGTATGCGTACAAGCCTACGCACTCATAGAAGTGAGCTGCGCAGAACGTTCCTGCGCAGGTCCATTGTACGCATGCGTAGAAGGCTTTTACACATGCATAGAACGGACTTGCACAGAAACATTCTGCGCAGAAACGTTCTACGCATGCGTAAAAGCCTTCTACACATGCGTACAATGGACCTGCGCAGAAACATTCTGCGCAAGTCTCGCAATCTCCGGAGCTGCGCTTGACAGGTATGATGCCACTCCAAACAATGGGTGTTTCAACAATGGGTGTTTCAACATTGTCAAATTCTCCCATCCTTTGTAATTTATGCATTACAGATACACAACTATATTGGTTTGTACATTTGTATATGTAAGGCACAGAATTGTTGGTAAACTGCAAACCTGTCTGGAACAAGAGAGATTGTTATGGACATAATAGCCTCAGAGCAAGAAGAGGCAACCAAGTAGCTATAAAAATTCTACTACTGTACTAGTTTTAGCTAAGCATGTCACTCATTCTCTTACTGATATAATGGAATTAACCCTTAATGTTAGCTTGAATGCACAAGTGTTAAATCATCACAATTAATATGAGGATAGTTTTTGTGGAAAGTAAATGTTATGGTCTTGCTCACTTATATAAAGGACATGGAGTCCTCCTAAATATTCCTCACAAAACAAAATGAGGTAAACATGTTTTGTTAATTTTAGTCCTCCAGTCAGGACCCAGCAGCACCAGATTCTCATGCTCGAAGCATTATGTTTTATTCTGTGGGCTCCTCTATTGGCACAGTAGTTTATAAAAATATATTATCAGCCCATGCAAGTCCAGCTTTGTCACTAATATTGCTATCTATCTATCTATCTATCTATCTATCTATCTATCTATCTATCTATCTATCTATCTATCTGGCATCCATTTCATCATTATACAGAGGGTGCAAAAATGTATACACATTTAAAGAAAGGAAAAACTGTATCAAAATTGTAATACTCAATATATACCGATAACAAAAGATGAATACAAGTCACGTTTGACTTCTGAAATTAAAGGAGTTGCTCAAAGTGGTTACTATCAATGTCCAGACACTTCTGATTACACAAACTACTGCTTGAGCAATGCTGACCAAAGTATCCACTTGTATAAACACGCTGTTTCAATTTCTTTTCAAAATAGTGCCAGTGTAACTGGTTTTCTATGATACACCACGTCCTTTAAGTCCCCCCCATAGGTAGAAGTCAAAGGGTGTTAAGTCAGGAAAACCTGGGGGAAACTCAACCGCACCTCTTTGTCCTATCTATTGTCCTGGCAAATTCTTATCGAGGTGAGCTCTCACATTGTTGTGTTCTAAAGCCTGTGCCTTTAAGCAATGTACCTATCCATGTGTATCCAATGTAACCTTTCTATGTGTAACATTGTAACCTTCAGCTGCATCACTGTAACCCTAAGAGGACGCGAGCTAGTGACCACCAGATGGCAATAGCGAGCGTCCAAGCTCATTGGTCTAGACTCACCTAAGAACAACAGCGCGGGAAGATTCCCGCCACCACCTACACCTGGACAAGAAGGGCGTGACCTGCAATGACGTCACGCGGACAGTAGCCAATAGACTGTCAAGGAGCCACATTCAAATGTATAGCCACTGTATATATTGAGCTGTTCGTCCGCCATTACCACATGTTCCCTCTGACCAGCATGCAATAAAGTTGTGTTAAGCCAGCTCTTCGGCTGTTCCGGTGTCTTGGTTCCCATACACTAAACACATGTTGGTGGATATGTGGTGAAGGCACTTGTTAAAAGTAAAATTGACCATTCCCAACAAGACTCCTGTGGCAAGACTTCTGTTCCAACATCACAGCTGCAGAAGCGGGACTTGATGCTGTGCGAGGCCTCCTGGATCTTCCCTTCTGCACATTACACCCAGTACCATGTGTCTCAAACTTATCATGAATATGTGAAATTGTTAGGTGTGTTGGAGCTTCTGTTGCATACTCACGCCTCCATTGTCGTCGTACTTCCACAACGTCCTCAGATTTCAAATACCGCTTCAGAATAGTCTTGTGCTCCTCAAACAACAACCGTGCTTTTGCTATGAAAACCTTTGTTGTGAAATCATGGGTCTGTAGGACAAATTTAGGGGTAAATTTTGGGTGGCTGGGGGGAATTGAAATTCCTAAAGGTTTGTGGGTGGGAATTTATTTTCGATGGTGGCAACACATAATGGACCTTTTAAAACTGGTGTGTAAATGCATTGATGGTTGTGGCCGCAGCAAAGCTATTTTTAGTAGCTACCAGTTAGAAGTCAACAATTCTCCCCCCAAATACCTGAGGCACAGGGTAAAATCCTGTTGTGTATCTTAGCACCCAATGCAATTCTAATCAGGCACCAGTAAAATTTAATTTGCATTTATTAAAAGCTTCACATCCCCATAGTTTGGGTCAGCGTTTCTCAAACCATGATCTGTGGAACACTAGTGGACTTCAATTCCCAGAAGCCAAAGTCAGTCCATTGGCTGATCAGTGCGTTGGGGAATTGACTTAGGCTTCTGGGAATTGAAGTCCAAAAACCAAAGATTGGGAAACACTGGTTTAGATTGTAAAACTCCATCAGATTCTCTTTTACCCTGGGATAGCCTTTGGGAGCCATTGGGACAGAGAATGAGTTGCTAAGTCAAAAATAGCCACTGGATTGCTGTTAATAATTTCCAAAAGTGATTCTCTAAAACAAGTTTTGTTCCATTCCAGACAAATGTTGCATCAGCTGAATGTTAATGTGAATCGGCTGATGTGTTTTGGCGTCCTGCTATAATTATGGATACTTAAGGACAACCTCGGGGTTGGAGAGATAGGCAGGATATCTCTCAATGCCATTTCCAGGGAATCCTAAGCAGGTGAAGGCATTTGCTTGGGAATACCCTGAAGCAAATGGTGAGCCACTGTGTGAGACAGAATGCTGGACTGGATGGGCTGTGGCCTGTTCCAGCAAGGCTGTTCTTATGTTCTTATGACCATCACAGCGTTGACATTTCATTCTGGTCTGAGAAACAGCCAGGAATTCTACCTCCTAATTCTCCTTTTTTTCCCTCTCAATAGCTGCACTATATAGCACAATTAAGAAAGTTGCTTTTGGGGACTACAGCACATGAAATTCTCAAGGCAGGATGTCTGTGAGTTGTAGTCCATGTAGTCTTATGAACCAATGCGTTTACGACAGCCATGGGTGCATTTACAGCAGTGTTTTGTGCATACCTGTCAACCGCAGCTCCGGACAGTCCGGGACCTGTGCAGAACGGTTCTGCACAAGTTGCCTTCTACGCATGCGTAGAAGGCTTTTACACTTGCGTATAACCCTTATAAGCTTGCGTAGAACCCTACGCAAGCGTAAAAGGGTTCTACGCATGCATAGAAGGCGACTTGCACAGAAGGGATGCGCAGTACCTCTTTTCCCCCGCTGCCAAATTCCGGGGTTTTGGCAACTCCGGGCGGGAAATGGCACAAATCGGTGCCGAAAAAGGGGAAATCCCGGCCAATCCGGGAAGGTTGACAGGTATGGTTTTGCGCATGCGCAGCCGTGTTTTACTTCTGCTTCTGGTGGGAGGACATGACCGACCCGTGGCCTGAAAAGTTTGGGCACTCCTGATGTAGATTATGCAGTCAGCAAGACATTAGGAATGAATACCTCCTGTCCCTGCTCCTGCCAACTTAGCTTCAACAGCAGTTCAAAGCAAGTGTCACTAAAAACTCTTAATAATGACAACCCTTTATAAATACTTAATTCAGGAATAAAAAAAGTAGTCAGAGTGTTGCTTGGAGAAGAAAATAGAAACCAATTTGTTGGTATCTTGCATGCAAAATGGTGCCTTCTCTACGAGGAGAGACCCTTACTGTATGCCACTGTTCATCTTTACCTATAAGGAGGGACTAGGTTGGTACGTGTCCGGCAAAAGCAGCCACACCCGGCCCAACCATCCCATACAAAGCCGCCCGCACTTACCTTACCATCCTGAGGGGCACCACAAGGGTCCGGTCTCCGTGAGTGGGACAACCGCCCCACAAACCGGACCACAAAAACGAACTACAGTTCCCAGCATCCTCCGTGCGGTGCCACCCCTCAGCCAATCAGCCGGCGTGTGCGTTAAAAAACCCACAGCTGACGCGCGCGCTGTTCCAAGATAGCTTTCCTCAGAGAGGTGAAGAAGGCGGAGCGCTGTTCCACCTTTTTCGCCTCATGGAGGGAAGCTATAGCTTCCATCGGTTGGAGTGGGGGAGAAAGATTTCGCCACCCCACCCCGACCGAGAAAAGAGAGCCACTACACTCCATGAGGCGAAAAAGGCGGAATGGTGCTTCACCTTCTTCGCCTCACTGAGGGAAGATATCGCTACCATCGGTTGGGGGGGTTTGGTGTCTTGCACGGGAGACAAAGAAGGAGTCGCAGGAAGGACTAACACAGGTTTATTGGTTGATGATCAGGATGAACATGTGGTAATGGCGGAGGTGCATCTCATTATATACAGTAACACAATACATTTGAATCTTGTTGCACGGTAGCTCATTGGCTGCTACCGGCGTGGCCTCGCCCAGGTCACGCCTCTCTTCTGTAGTTCTTCTTCTGTAGCTCTCGATCATGCGGGGAAATTCCCGCAGCTGTTCGTGATTTGGGGAATGTGAACCATGTGAGACTGAACGCTCGCAGCTGCCCTCTATGGGCGGCTTGCTCGCGTTCCTTAACAGCTGAGATACATTGTGATTGTGGACTGGTTACATTCATATATTTAAAGTAACATTGTACATGCATACATAACATCCCTCCCCCCTAGGATGGGACGAAGTCCCTCAACCATTGTGGCTTGCCGCACGTGCGCCTGGGGTGTGCGGCCGCCTGACCTAATACAGGGGAGCCTGTGGCCCCTGGTTCCGCGGAGTCTCGTCCTGCAACGGAAAATGGAGACTCGTTAGTGGTTCTGTGGGGAGTCTGCGACACCCTTGCCTTGGGGGACGGGAATGGAATGAACAGCTGGGATGTGAACCCCTGTCTATTGCCTGAGGAGCCCGGGGACCCTCCCAGCACGAACCTCGGGACCGACGAGGATGCCCTCGCGGTCCCGCCACCTCCTGCTGCCTGCTCGGGAGTTCGGGAGATTGAGGCGGGCGAGCTCCCGCCGGCTGCCTGTCTTTGGGGTGCTTGTCTTTTAGGGGCCGGAGCTATGGTGTACTCTAGTACGCAAGGACTGGGGGGACTGGAGGTACCAGGGGCTGAACTGAAACCCCTCTTCTCGCTAGGACGGGGGGGGGACCACTCCGCTAACTCCCCCTGGTACGGAAAATCATAATCAAATTCGGCCCCTTCTTCTGAGGTATCCTCCGCTGTGGGTGAAAACCGAGGGAATGCATTTGTAATCCCTGGAGCCGCTGTGTCTCCCCCTTGGGTAATGCGGGTGGGGGAGGACCCTAACGCTGATTCCCCCTCCCCTGTGACTCGCCTTCTGAGTTGGTTGGCGTGCCTTCTCCACAGTAGACCTGAACTGGTCTCGACCCTGTAGGATACCGGCCCCGTTTGCTCCACAATTGTCCCCGGTACCCACGCTGGTCCCGAGGCCACGTAGTTTCTGCAGTGAACCGGGTCCCCTACCGAAAAACTTTTGGAGCTCTCTCCCCCTATACTTATATTTCTCCCTTCATCCTCCACCCTGGACGGATCCATCCGGTCAAAAAGTGTTACCGGACGCCTCCTCATGAGGAGTTCGGCTGGGGAAAAACCTGACACTAAGGGGGTTGTCCTGTAGCAGATGAGGAACTGGCACAGATGCAGGTTCAACTCACCGGGACCCATGCGCCGCAGTGCGTCTTTCGTAGTGCGCACTTGGTGCTCTACCTGACCGTTTGTGGCAGGGTGGAAGGGGGCAGCGGTGATGTGCCTGATTGCGTTCCTCTCTATGAACGTTTTGAACTCTGCAGACGTGAAGGTACTCACGTTGTCGCTCACGAGGACGTCTGGCAGGCCGAAGCAGGCAAAAAGCTTGCGCAACTGCCTAATGGTCGCCGCGGAGGAGGTGCTGCTCATAGGGATTACCTCCAACCACTTGGAGTAGGAGTCGACTACCAGTAGGAACGTGGCCCCGCGGAAAGGCCCTGCGAAGTCGACATGAATCCTGGACCATGGCCCGCGGGCCGTGTCCCATTCCCTGTGGGGTAGCCGGGACTCCTCGGGCCGAGAGCTCTGGCAGCTCTCGCACGTGCCCACTAAACGTTCTATATCCGCGTCTATTTGGGGCCACCAAAAGAAACTCCTGGCTAGAGCCTTGGAGCGCACAATCCCTGGGTGACTGGTGTGCAGTAGCTTCAGTACCCTCGCTCTTAACTTCTCTGGAATGACTACCCGCTGTCCCCAGAGTAAGCAGCCCCTTTCCAGGGAGAGCTCCACTCTGCGCCTGCAAAACGGCTTGAATTCCTCATCTGGGGGAGTAGTGGGCCACCCTTTTCTAACCCAGGAGCTGACTTGGGCCAGGATCTTGTCGGCCGCCGTGGCCTTGGCGAGGTCAGCCGGAACAATGGGGGGTGAGTCGAGGGACTCGATCAGCAGGACTTGGTGGTCCTGCTCCACCTCGCATGCGGGGTCCCCTAGGCTAGGGAGAGGGGATCAGGACAGTGCGTCTGCATGGGAGATCTCCTTCCCTGGGCGGTAGATTAGCTCGTACTGGTAAGCGTTGAGGAAGATGGCCCAACGCAGCATCCTGGGGGATAGGATTTGGGGGGTCGGTTTGCCGGTAGTGAAGATCCCCAGAAGCGGCTTGTGATCCGTCACCACCGTAAACTCACGGCCATACAAAAAGTCATGGAACTTTTTCGTTCCCGCGATTATGGCCAGGGCTTCCCTATCCGTTTGCGCGTAATTGCGCTCAGCTTTTGAAAGGGACCTTGAATAGTACGCCACCGGGGCCTCCTGCCCGCTCTCTAGCACGTGGCACAGAACCGCCCCCACCCCCACCGGGGACGCGTCACATACTAGAACCACTGGCTTTCTCGGGTCAAAGTGAGTCAGGACAGCATTCGATGAAAGGAGTGACTTTAGCTCTACGAATGCTTTCTCCTGCCTGTCCCCCCACCGCCAAGCCGCGTCCTTCTTGAGTAGCGCGTGCAGTGGCTCCGCGACCGATGCCTTCCTAGGCAGGAATGAGTGATAAAAGTTGAGGAGCCCTAGGAAAGACTGCAACTCTGGCTTCGCGGTGGGGCGAGGGGCGTTCTTTACAGCCGCAACCTTGGACTCCGAGGGCCGAATTCCCTCTGGGGTTACCTTAAACCCGAGGAACTCGACCTCTCTCATGAAAAACACGCATTTGTCCTTTCGTAGGCGAAGCCCCTCTTTTTCGAAAACCGAGAGGACCCCATCTAACCTCCTGGCTAGCTCTGCCTCGCTCCCCGCTGTTATCAGGACATCGTCGAAGTAGGGGAGAACACCTGGGAGTCCCTTTAATAGGCATTCCACGAGGGCCTGGAAAATCCCGGGGGCCGAATTCACGCCAAACTGAAGGCACGTCACCTTAAAGGCCCCCTTGTGCGTTACAATCGTCTGTGCGGCGGCAGCAGCTGGGGTTACCGAGTGCTGCTGATATGCCTGCGCTAAATCTAGCTTGGCGAAACACCTCCCCCCATGTAATGTGGCCAGTAGATGGCTGACCACAGGCACCGGATATGCATTTGGCCGAATGGCCTTATTAATCGTACATTTATAGTCCGCACAAATCCTGACCTCCCCGTTTGATTTAAAGGCCGTAACAATCGGCGTTTCCCACTCCACCGAGTCAACTGGAACCAAAATCCCCTGCCCCACCAGCTTGTCCAGTTCCGCCTCGATCTTGTCCTTTAGGGCGAAGGGCACTCTCCTTGGCTTGAGGCGGATGGGCCGGATTTCTGGGTCCAGTTCAAAAGAAACTGGGGGGCCCCTGTACGTCCCGAGCCCCTTTTTGAAAACGTCTGGGTGCGCATTGTACACATCCCGCATAGGGTCAGTCTCAATGGCGTTAATGCCGGACAGTTCGATTCCCAGGGGAGCAAACCACTGTGTTCCCAAAAGGCAGCATCTCCTCCCCTTGAGGACGACTAGGGGCAGTCTCTCGGAATAGTTCTTGAATTTTACCTCGAACTTTCCCACCCCCAACACTGGGATCCCATTTCCCTGCACGTCCCGCAAGTGTGACTTCAAGGCCCGCAGTTTGGGCCGCGCCTCTGGGGGAATGCGCATATACTCTCTCTGGGATAGGATAGAATAGGACGACCCCGAGTCTATCTCCATTCTCACTGGGAGCCCCTGTAACTGTACCTCAACGAAAAAACGCCGGTGCTCCAGGCCCACGCGGTTGACGCCTCCCTCGTCGAAGCCGGTCGAGACCTTTCTGGTGCCGGTCGCCTTCCGTTGGTGTCCCCGGGGGTGGCTTGGACCGCCCTTGTCCTCGGTCCGCCCGCGTCTGCATACTCTGGCGATGTACCCCTTTCGGCCGCAGTTGTGGCACTCGGCCTTACGAAACGGGCACCTCGTGCGGTCGTGGGGCGCCCCACAACCGTCGCAGCGGCGGTCTTGCCTTTCGCGGGTCTCGCGCTTCTCCCCGCGTTTCCTTATCCGCTGGACATCGTCGTCCTCGCTGGAGCAGGGGTCTGCCGTTGTGGACGACTCCTCGGACGTCGCTGGTGAGCCGGCGGGCGGCTTGGGGGCCCGCCAGGCCGTCTTCGCTGGTGTCCACCGGGCCGCTTGCACTGGTGACTTGGCCCTCTCGGACGCGGTCCCTCAGGACTTAAACAGCCTGACCCCGCTCCTGGCCTCCTCGGCTGCTTGGGCCTCCCGCAGTACCTCGTTGAACGTGAGGCGGTGGTCGCGGGTCATCAGGCGCCTCTGCAGCTCCTCGTCCTTCAAACCACACAACATGCAGTCTCGGAGGGCCTGGTCCAGGTCGTCCCACTGGCAGTGCACCGCTGCAAGCCTGAGGGCCGCGTAGGCGGACACGGATTCGCCTGGGCGGTGGTCTCGCCTATGGAACGCGACCCGGGCTGGGAAGATTGCAACGGGCGGCTGGAAATGCTCACGAAGCTTCTCCAAGATGCGGTTGATGGGCACGTCGTCCACCTTTCGGGGGGCCACCAGGGTCATCAAGATCCGCATCGCGGTCGGCCCCACCTGGGCCAGGAAGTGTGAGCGCATTTTCGCGTCGTCGTCGACGCCGGCGGCTTCCATCGTGTGCCGAAACTGGCACTCGTAGAGCTCCCATTGTTCGGGTTCGCTGACATCGAACTGGTACGGCTTGACTTTAGGATTCGCCATCGATCCCACCTTCGTCGCCAATTTGGTGTCTTGGACGGGAGACAAAGAAGGAGTCGCAGGAAGGACTAACACAGGTTTATTGGTTGATGATCAGGATGAACATGTGGTAATGGCGGAGGTGCATCTCATTATATACAGTAACACAATACATTTGAATCTTGTTGCACGGTAGCTCATTGGCTGCTACTGGCGTGGCCTCGCCCAGGTCACGCCTCTCTTCTGTAGTTCTTCTTCTGTAGCTCTCGATCATGCGGGGAAATTCCCGCGGCTGTTCGTGATTTGGGGAATGTGAACCATGTGAGACTGAACGCTCGCAGCTGCCCTCTATGGGCGGCTTGCTCGCGTTCCTTAACAGCTGAGATACATTGTGATTGTGGACTGGTTACATTCATATATTTAAAGTAACATTGTACATGCATACATAACAGGGGGGGAGATTTTGCCCCTCCCCAAACGAGGAAAGTGAGCAACTTCACTCCATGAGGCGAAGGCCATGCCTTTGCCTCCTGGAGAGAAGGAATCGCCTTCCACACAGGGAGTTATCTTCTCTCTTGGTTGGCTGGGGATGAAAGCTTTTGTCCCCAGACAACAAAGAGAGAAGTGAATCCCCTCTCTCCAGAAGACCCGCACCTCCGGTGTGTGTGTGTGTTTGTGTGTGTGTGGCCTTGCCGAGGCTATGGGGGGAGGAGGAAGAGCCCCTCCTCTCCCCCCGCACCTCCGGCATGTGCATACCTGTCAACCCGCGGCTCCAGAAAAACAGGACCTGCGCACATCACTTGTGCACAGGTCGCTTTCCACGCATGCGTGGAAGGGTTTTACTCATTTCACGCATGCGCGGAAGTGCTACACCGCTTGCGCAGCCCACTACGCAAGCGGCGTAGCGCTTCTGCACATGCGTGGAAGGGGTAACACCCTTCCACACATGCATGGAAAGCGCTACACCACTTGCGTAGGGGCTGCGCAAGCGACGTAGCGCTTCCGCGCATGCACGGAAAACATTTCCCCTCACTGTCAAATTATGGGGTTTTGGCAGCGGGGGGTGGGTTATGACATCAATAGACGTCAAATTACGCGGTTTTCCCGGCCAAATCGGGATGGTTGACAGGTATGGGCATGTGTGTGTGTGTGTGTGTGTGTGTGTGTGTGTGTGTGTGTGTGTGTGTGTGTGTGTGTGTGTGTGTGTGTGGCCTCGCCGAGGCTACCTTCGGTGTGTGTCTGTCTGTGTGCGTGCACCCCAAAATCACCCCTATCACCAACACCTATAAAAAAGCTGTCCAGCTTGCTGGGCAAAAAAATGCTAGTCTTATATACTGATGAACAAACAGCTTACGCTGTTACAAACAACATACACAATGGCTCCTCCCATTATTATGTTCCCAAAAATATGATAAACGTTGCACACACCAAATATATGAACTTCTTAAGAAGAAATACCGTATTTTCCGGCGTATAAGACGACCCCCAACTTTTCCAGTTAAAATATAGAGTTTGGAATATACTTGCCGTATAAGACTACCTCTCTTCCAATACACACTAAATAAAAATTAACCCACACTAAACCCGAAGACGCGCAGCCCTCCGAGTCGAATGGGCATGTTCTGGTGGAGAGCCAATCCATGCTCACGTTCTCTTCCTCGAGGTACAGGAAGATGTGTGCAGCTTGCTTCCCCTTGCTTCATACTCCCTGCACAGAGCAGGGACTCGGCCGCGGCACCTCCCACCATATGCGCCGGACATATGAAGCAAGGGGAAACAAGCTGCAGTTAAGTACCTGTCCTATAAGACGACCCCCGACTTTGGCACAGATTTTTCGGGGTTAAAAAGTAGTCTTATACGCCAGAAAATACAGTACTAGAATATTAAACTTATGCAAACTAATAACTAAAAGTGCATGTCCAACTTTCAACAGATAAATACATGGACCAATCATATAAAGCAATGTGTTTAAGCTAGTTTACGTAGTTTCATCTTATCTATTTCATGCATACCTGTTAACCTTCCCAGATTGGCCGGAATTTCACGGTTTTTGGTGCCGATTTGCGTCATTTCCCACCCTGCGCTGCAGAAACCCCGGAATTTGGCAGTGGGGGAAAGGACGTACTGCGCAGCCCTTTTGCGCAGGTCGCCTTCTACGCAAGCGGCATAGCCTTCTATGCATGCGTAGAAGGGTTTTACGCTTGCGTAGCCCCGTTCTACACATGCATAGAATACGACCTGTGCAGAACCGCTTGCGCAGGTCCCGTATTTTCCGGAGCCGCGGTTGACAGGTATGATTTCATGTCAGGCTTGGCCTTAGCTCTTCCAAAGGAGTTAACTTGTAAACAAGTGGCCAAGCCTCTGTCTCCTTATGCTGTTAGAACATCTGTTAGAATCCAGTTAAGAAAGGGTGTGGATCTTCAGTTAGTTTACTTTGGAAAACAACTTTTGTAACTTAGAAATGAATTTCTTCATTTCAAAATGGTTCTGGTTCTGCTAGAAGTCACACAAGAAATTGCAAGTAGATAAACTTCCCCTTTGATGGGAAGGTAAGAGCGTTCAGTGCACTCCGGTGTTTATTCACGCCTGTGGTAGCTCTTTGGCTGTAAATGGAGATGAGCACCAAACCCTAGGGTTAGATACAACTAGCTTTCAAGCAAGGGCGATCTTTACCCTGGTGAGCCTTAGTGGTGCTGTGGTTAAACTGCTGTACTGCAGTCAGAATGGTGTGCGTTTGTTCCTGGCCAGGGCATAAGGTTGACTCAGCCTTCCGTCCTTCCATCCTTCCGAGGTCGGTAAAATGAATACCCAGCATGTTTGGGGCAAAATGCTAATTAACTTGTGAACCTATCTCACCACTATAGGGCTCCATAGAAGTGCTATTGCCATTTGCCTTACCTTTTAAATAAAGAAGTGGTGTTGAGATGTCACCTGTGCCCTGTTTTTATTATCTCAGAGAGATTAGAAACAAAGAATTCTCTGGTAGCTCCAAAGCCAGTTTAAAAAAACCTTAGTTTTCTCCCCAAACCATGGCTGGAAAGTGGTGTATATTTTTTCCACTTTGCTTCAGAATTTAGTTGAATAAGATCTACTTGTGTAGGTTCCACTGCTACATTGGAGACAGTCCTTTGTGGGCATATATCTGCTGGCCAGTCTCTCCTCTTCCACCCTTTATTACAACTCTTGATCAGTTTTCTAGGGTTATCGAGTGTTCCTGCATTCTGCTCTTTTGTTTCCTTATTTTATAACTTGTGTACTCTAGCAAAAAGTGAAAACTAAAGCAAAAACAGAATTAGAAAGCATTGCAGTAAAATTGGATGGAAACCAATCCACGAATGAATCTTTTGTGCAAGATTCCAATCCAGAAATCATTCCAAGACGACTGTAATACATGCATATGGCCAAACCAAAACCGCAGAAGACACAGAAAAGACCAGTTTCTTTAATGAATGGTTACAAGAAATGATCAATGAGATCCCAATTCGTGAAGTAAAGATCATTATTGGAGAGCTAAACACAAATCACAAGATCAACTACATCTCTATCTGCAACTGATAATGGTCATCATTACAAGATCCAAGAACCAGATGTAGGATCAGATCATTATTTACTAATAGCTAAATCCCATCTATTCCTGAAGAAATGGAAAATGAATATTGCTGCATGCCTAGATGAGATTGAAAAATCATGATGCTGCTGGAATTTTTAAGATAGGACTTAATAACCTATTTAGACCACTTCAAAATATGGCCGAGGTTGAAGAACAATGGTCAGTTTTTAAACAGACAGTGACTGAAAGTGCAAATCTTTTAAAGAAGATTTGAGTAATACAGTGGAACCTCATACAACAATCATCCTGTATAGCAACGAAATCGCATAACAATTAGGTTTTGGCGTCCCGCATAACAATTTTCCCGATGGAAAAAAATCATACAACAATTTTTCAATGGGAAAAACTACTTAGCGAACAAAATTGTTGTATAATGCATCCCATAGGGAAAATCGCTATAGAGTGGACCCTCAAATAACAACACGTTATTTCTGCTTACCGAAGCATCGCCACTCGCCACGTGACTATCCGCACAATGACGAAAAACCGTCGTTGTGCGGATAATGACAGTTTTTTGCCTCTAGATGGCGCAGCTGCCATTGAAAACCGCACAACGACGTTTCCCCTATAGAAACGCTACTTGGGGAACCAAGCAAGGTTGTTATGTGAGGGTCTACTGTACGATGCATGCATCGTATAGCAATTTTTTTTCATACAACAACGAGCCCCGTGGAATTAAAATCATTGTATGAGGTACCACTGTCTACAAGTCTCCTGGGAAGAAGCAGTGAAGGTAACAGCAACATGAATCCATTGGAGGCAGCTGATCACTAATATGTGCCCTCCCATGCAAGGACATAAGGAACAACTTCTTAACAGTGAGAACCATTGACAGTGTACCAAAAGCAATGGATTCAAGTTATGAGAAAGGCAATTTCAACTAAACAGTTGTTAGTTTATCCAGCAACAGTAACCTATAAGTGCCTGAATCTTATAGAGTTCTATAATTTGTTGTTCAGTCGCACAGTCAATTCCGACCCTTTGCGACCCCATGGACCATTTTCTTCCAGGCTCCTCTGTCCTCCACCATCCTCCTCAGCCCGCCCAGCTCTGTGCCCACTGTGTCTACAATGCCATCTAGCCATCTCATCTTTGGACACCCCCTTCTTCTCTTGCCCTCTACCTTTCCCAGCATCAAAGCCTTCTCAAGTGAGTCCTCCCTTCTCATTTGATGTCCAAAGTAGTTTAGCTTCATCTTCACTATTTGTCCCTCCAATGAACAGTCAGGTTTGATTTCCTCCAGTATTGACCTATTTGTTCTCTTTGCTGTCCAAGGGACTCTCAGGGCTCTCCTCCAACACCACATCTCAAAGGCATCTATTCTTCTGCGCTCAGCCTTCCTAATGGTTCAGCTCTCACACCCATACATTACCACTGGGAATACTATTGCTTTAATTATGCGCATTTTTGTTTTCAAGATGATGTCTCTGCTTTTCACTATATTCCCCAGGTTTCTCATAGCTTTCCCCCCCATAATCAGTCATCTTTTTATTTCATGGCTACAGTCGCCATCTGCAGTGATCTTAGATTCTAGGAAAGTAAAATCTGTCACTGCTTCTACTTCTTCCCTAGCTATTTTCCAGGGACTGATGGGACCTGTTGCCATTATCTTGGTTTTCTTGATATTAAGTCTCAAGCCAGCTTTTGCACTTTCCTCCTTCAATCCAATCAAGAGGTTCTTTAGGTCTTCCTCACTTTCTGCCATTAGGGTGGTGTTGTCTGCATATCTCAAATTGTTGATGTTTCTCCCAGCAATTTTGATCCTATACTGTGATTCCTCCATCCTTGCATTGCGCATTATGTGCTCTGTGTATAGATTGAATAAGCAGGGTGATAAAATGCAGCCTTGTCTTACTCCTTTTCCTATTCCAAACCACTCTGTCATTCCGTGTTCTGTCCTAACTGTTGCTTCTTGGTTCATGTACAGATTTCTCATGAGGCATATGAGGTGTTCTGGTATTCCCATCTCTTTAACTACTTGCCACATTTTTGTTGTGGTCCACATAGTCAAAAGCCTTGGTGTAGTCAATAAAACAAAAGTAGACTTGTTTCTGGTATTCTTTTGTTTTCTCCATGATCCAACGTATGTTGGCAATGTGATCTCTAGTCCCCCTGCCTCTTCTGAAACCAGCCTGGACCTCTGGTAGTTCTCTCTCCACATGTTGCTGAAATCTATCCTGTATTATTTTGAGCATCACCTTGCTGGCATGTGGGATGAGCACAATTGTTCGGTAATTTGAGCATTCTTTGGCATTGCCTTTTTTTGGGGATTGGAACGTACACTGATCTTTTCCAATCTTGTGGCCATTGTTTTGTTTTCCAAATTTGCTGACATAATGAATGCAGTATTTTGATTCCATCATCTTTTAGGGCTTTGAAAATTTAACTGGAATACCATCATTTCCACTAGCTTCCTTTAGATTGTTTTTTTTTCTTTAGAAGCATGTGCAGCATCTAGTCATTTACTCTCTGTCTGCCTTTTATGTAGCTCCATGGTAATTTCTGTTATTTTCCAATGCAATGATTGTGTATATTTTTATGCTTGTGTGGAAAGAAATTCCACCTGTTAAATTGTTTAATGTGGTTTGGTCAGCCCGATCTGTGTTCAGACATATGATTGCCATGGTACAAAGATCTTTTACAGTTGGGTCTCAGAACATGTCTCACTCACACATGTCTTCTCATGGAACACCAGGTAAAATTCTGCATTTCCTCTCTTCAAAAACCAGAGGACCATTTTCCTTAGAGAGCGGGCACACTGTCATAACAAAGACCTAGGTCCGTGATGGTGAACTTTGGCACTCCAGATGTTCTTGGACTTCAATTCCCAGAAGTCAAAGCACCCTGTGAATCCACACAAATGGGTTTACTGTGATTCATCCAGCCTGCACTGCCCTCATCACTCCCGGAAGCGAAAGTAAAAAGCACCCATACTTCCGCTTTCGGGAGCGGCGAGGGCAGCATGGGCCAGATGAATCGCAGTAAACCCATTTGTGTGGATTCACAAGGTGCTTGGGCTTCTGGGAATTGAAGTCCAAGAAATCTGGAATGCCAAAGTTCGCCATCACGGCCCTAGGTTCTGTCTGGCTTAGCACTCATGTCCTCAGTACATTGGTCATCAAAAGCATTGTCACTTGAATGCCCCATGCTCTAAAATTGAAGCAGGAGCTTTTCATTTAGTGACCATCATCCCTACTGAGTTGATGGAACTATGCAACAGGATACTACCCATTATTTTTGTCTGCTCTTTATTTTATCCACATCAGATAATATATTCTCCTATTGTTCCATTAATAGTCCTAATTCAGATTTATATGTCTCTGATTTCTTGTCTCTTATGGGAGTGATCTTTTGGTTTTTCTTCTTTGTTTTTTTTCTTCCTAGTTCTTTCCAATGATTATTATAACAGTTCTCTTTGTTGAGCAAGGGAGACCTTTAGCTTTTACACAGTTTGGGATCTTGTTACCTAACAGAGTGGCTTTCTTATAGAAACACTATTCATAGTATGAAGCCCTGTCAGGCCACACCATTGAGAGTGGCTGCCATAGCTGTCAAGTGTCCCGTATTGGCTGGGAACCTCCTGTATCTTACCCTCTTTCCTGGGTTCCTCCTGCTTTAGGAAGACTGCAATGCCACTGGAGGGCTGCATAGGATAAACATAGCTGTCAAGTTTCCCATTTTGTCCAGGAATTTCCCCTTATTTTCAAATCCAAAACTTGACAGGTATGGTGGCTACCCCTCGTTCTGAAATAATCTCCTTGAGATCCTCTCTGTGTGCCTTTAGGTAAAGGTAAAGGTCACTTTTGCTCAAAAGCCAGTCGTGTCTGACTCTAGGATACAGTGCTCATCTCTGTTTATAGCCAAAGAGCTGGCGCTGTTTGCATTTGCAGATGTTTCCGTGGACATATGGCAGGCATGACTAGACACGGAACGCTGTTTACCTTCCCAAGTTCCCACCGAAGTGGTCCTTATTTATCTACTTGCAATTTCTTGCTTTTGAACTGCTAGAATGTGGGCCTTTAGGAAGATGGTAAAAAGTTTCCATTATAGAGAGCCTTTCTCAGAAATCCTCTCTCATTAGGAGGGCTTATAATTTAGTTCTCTTTTCCTTTTGACTATTCATATAATTTTGTATTATATCTTTTGATTAATGGTTTGTTTGTTACTTTCTGCTGCCTCTTGGGTTTATTAGATTTTATTTTATTCCTTGTTTTTCATGTTTATGTTTGTGCTATACTTGTATTCATGCCTACCTGTTCACCACCTGGAGTGGTGCTTGTGCTAAATTAGGCAGTTTAAAAACATTAAACAGAAAGGGAGACATTCTTCTCTGGTAATATATTTTTTTGTCAAGACTTCTGGTTCATTGTCAACTGAGGTTAGTAATAAGAAACTCTTCCCCACGTGGCCTTTAAATTTTTCAGGGATGTCATTTAAAATATACTTTGTCATTAAGGTTATTTATTAATTTGAATTCATTTTAATTATTTGCAAATGTTTACTTGATGGTGATAAACAAACAAGCTGTCTGAGGCTCACATCTATTTTCTTTGAAAGAGCTTCCATCAGTGTGACTTCTTGCTTTTCCTGCTTGTGGGTAGCTGCCCTTGAAGAATGATTCTGCCTCCATCTCCATTGGAACTATCTATCCGCTATTCTGATACGATTGTTAAGTCCTAAAGATGTTGGATGCATTTTAGCCTTGTGCTTCAGTTTTGACCATTCGTCCTTGGGGGACACTGTGAGAAGTCTAGCTTCTTAACAAAGCATACCTGTCAAGTTTTGGATTTGGAAATAAGGGAAATTTCCCGCCAAATAAGGGATACTTGATAGCTATGCTTATCCTGTGTTGCCCTCCAATTGCAGCAATAGGGCATTGTAGTCTAATTAATAAGGGATGACGGCGGGAACGAGGGTAAAATAAGGGGTTTCCCCGGCCAATAAGGGATACTTGACAGCTATGTAACAAAGCCTAGCCTTTTGCCCACAGCCTTTCTGACAAATATCCTCATCAGTTATGTCATAACTCAGGGGTTCTCAATCTGTGGGCAGTGGGCCAAATCTGGCCCATGGCACCAAATAATCTGGTTTCCACCCTCACTCCAGCCACCAGTGTCGGAATTGGCAGCAGACTTATTTACAGAAGTCTGCCCCCCACAACTGTTTGAGGGAGCGTGACCCGGCCCCCGACTTAAAAAGGTTTAGAACTCCCGCCGCAACGGCATCCAAAAGGGAGTTTTAAATCTTCTACCTCCATACAAAATAGAGATAAATATTTGTATTTACTATTAATATTTGTATTAAATTTGGGATTGAAGGTTTCTGTGAGAAAAGAAATCCAACAAGCCTGCTCTATTGTATTGCTGCCTTTTCCCAAAAGGTCAATGCAAGGCAACAGAAGAGCCAGCAGATGGTGCCAGTTGCTTTGATGCAACAGTTGTGTGTAACAGGTGTTGTGTTTAACAGGTTCTGCAACAGTGCGAAGCAAAGTTAGCTCATAATAGAAATAAAAATACCGAACACATCTGCAGAGTACCTTTTTGTTAAACTGCAGCTCTCCAAATACTCCAGCCAGCCTATTAACTGGACATGGCATTTGAACACTCTCCCCCCCCCCCCAGAAAAGATAACATTTCACATCTCGTGTATTACTGATGAAGTGAGTTTTCTGAAAATGATTCACATTTGTAATAATGTAATTGTGTACTTAGTGGTTATGATGCTGAACGTGATGACTGGAAGGTCAGGTCAGCAGTTCAAGACCTGAGTGCTGCACAATGGAGTGAGCTCCCATCATCTGTTCCAGCTCCTGCTAACCTAGCAGTATAAAATCATGCAATTGCAAGTAGATAAATAGGTACTGCTTTGACAGGAAAGGTAACAGCGTTCCATGCACTCTGGTGTCTAGTCAAGCCTGCCACATGACCATGGAAACATCTGCAGTAACAAGTCAATTTCCATAGTCAAAGCCCACATATAGTATAACAACAACAACAACAACAACAACAACAACAACAACAACAACAACAACAATAATAATAATAATAATAATAATAATAATAATAATAATAATAACAACATTTTATTTATATACCACTTAACCTCAGCCCAAAGGCGACTCGAAGCGGTTTACAAATGAGGCATGCTGCCTGCACAGCAGGCAGCAGCAAAAACACAGACATCTCAAGTACAGTAAAAATACAATATTAAAAGAAACAATGGCAAAAGGCAAAAATACAATAGCTACAGAAACATAATACAAAATGCAATCAAAAAAACCGCGCAATACCACGTCGGCAGTACCCCACTCCACTCACCCCAACCCCAGGCAAGTCTAATCTTGGCAGCTTCTAAAGTTCTAAACGGGAGACAGGGGAACAAAGCCCGGAGAAGGAGGGCGGAAGTGACTCTCCACTGCCCAGCCGGCGTGGCAGCTGTCACCGCATTCCTCCCCTCCGGCGTTGCTGAAAGTACAAGAGTAAAGAGAACAATACAGAACAGTACAATGGGGCGGCTCTCTGCCCCTTCCCCAGCCCCCAATTAGGGAATATACAATATGAATACAAATTACAAATACAGGTTACAAAGTAACATATCAGTAACAAGTCAAAGCCCATATACAGTACAAGTACTAGAGTAAAGAGAACAATACAATACAATGGGGCAGCTCTCTGTCTCTTCCCCAGCCCCCAAATACAAAGCGTAAAGACACCCCTACAGCCCCAACGTCTTTATCTACCCTCTGGCCGGATGGGTCAGGAGGGAGGCGCCGGCTTCCTCAGCTACATCCACTTTCCCATCCCCGCGCCGATGGAATGGACAGCGGGGAGAAGCGGTAGGGATCCTTTTTAAAAGTCGGGGCCGCCTGCAAGTGCTTCCACTTCCCTGTCAACCAGCCGGGCCAGGGGGGAGGAGCACGGAGCCTTAGGCAGCATTGGCGTTGGTGTTCTTCAAGTTGCAGGGGCTGTCTGCAGGTGCTCCCACTTCCCCACCGACCGGCCAGGCCGGGGGAAGGAGCACAGAGCCTCAGGCAGCGGTGACAGCATTTTTCAAGCCACAGGGGCTGTCTGCAGGTGCTCCCACTTCCCTGCCAACCGGCCAGGCTGGGGGGAAGGCGCACAGAACCTCAGGCGGCAGTGGCGGCAGCGGCGGCAGCGGCGGCAGCGGCGGCAGCGGCGGCAGCGGCAACAGCGGCGGCAGCGGTGCTGGCGGTGGTAGTGGCAGTAGCGGCTGTGGCGGCAGCAACAACGGCAGCAGCGGCGTTCTTCAAGCCATGGGAGCCAGTTTGAGCCGCGGGGGACTCAATGTTGAGGGATGACAACACTTGTTGCTCATTCAGTTGTCCAGGTACTTCTAACCGTTGTTGGGAAGCCTCAAGGTCTCTGCTTGCTCTCCCTTCTGATGGTTCTTCATCTTTAAGCCAGGTGTGAACTTGACTACCCTTCAGAGAGGATCTCTTCAAGTGGAAAGCTCTCCTCTTTAAAGTGAACACTTTGCTAACCTACTATACTTTTGGTGCCAGATAAATAGCTTTTATTTCTCCTAATCTTTTCAGATTAAAATCTAATTATTGTTACTGCCTTATGCATCTTTGTGATTTTGAAGCCTTTTAATTAATTACATATTCTCTCTGTTACATGTTAATTGCCTTAGGGATAAAACACACATTCAAGGAAGCGTGACATGACCGCTCTTGCAATGTTTTCTCTTTTTTAGTATGATCTCCTTTGGCTTGTGTGTGTGTCTCTATCACGCAACGTGCAAAGGAAGCCATAGTTTACATTTCAGTGATCATTCCACTAATAATCCCTTTTCATCCTTAACCATCATTCACAATTATACATTTTTGGATTGTTGAGGATGCCTTGTCTCAGAAAAGAAATCAGCATGGAGTCTTACTCTTTTTCTAAATTGGCCTAGGAATATGTTTGAAAGTTAGTATACATGTAGGGGGACACAGAAAGAGCCTCTTCGAAGATTGTGGTATTTTTGAACTACAATCGGGCATACCCTGGTAATGGCAACCTTGTGTTGCTCACTAATCTTTCCCACAAGCGAAAGGAACTGCAGAATGAACTCACCATAAGGTGCCTTCATTTTGACAGTTTCACGACTGGCCTAGACATGGAAGAAGAAGTATACATGTACTTGATGATAAGACATTTCAGAGGTTACTCATTCATAGGGATCAACATGAGGCAACTTGAGAGGGTGTAAAAACAACAACAAATTCTGTTATGCAATTACACATGTGGAAAACAAACAACATAACTCACTATGGTTTCTCACTGGTAATTATTGAGTCCTTCCTTGAATTTTAGGATGTGTGCCAACCCACTAGCTTAACATGTGCAAAAGGATTCAAGTGGGGATTACTTAAGCAGCAGCAGGAAGTTGCTGCAGGTTATGCTGTTTATCTTCCACAGCCATAACTAAACAGCAAAACTTTCATCATTAAATGTTTTTAAAATATGAAGATTGGGTTACAGTATAAGTATTTCAAATGAATGAATCTATATTACTAAAATCAAGGTGTCCTCCCGTTTGTTATTCAAGCGGGGCAACACCTTGGCACCCACCCCCACTAGACCCGCGCAGCCGCCTACCTGCTGCACCTGGCTAGGTCAGTGCAGGGTACTGGCAGTGCCCCCACATTCCTTCACCCCGAAAAGAGGTTGCATGGGGGCACCCCCACCTGCCTGAAAGTCTTCCGACAAAGGCTGGGACAGCTCTGACTGGGCATGCGCAGCAGGCCAGGTCGGCCTGCACTGCACATGCCCCAACAGAGGGCACCGCCTCAACCCGGATATCCGGGATTGAGGCAACACACCCACGAGGCACGCTGACCATTCCGCTGCCAAGCATGCCAGCCGGAGGCCATGGGGAGCACAACTTCCGAGGTCCCACACACTCGGAAGGTTCCAGCCGCTGCCGAGTGCACAAGCAGCAACACCAGATGGGCGTTTCCCCAGCACCGACATAGCTGTGGGGAGCACCGGCCTAAGCAGATGCTCTGCGACACTTTGGCGGAGATTACGCTGACTGAGGCCTGGACCGGGTGGGCGCTTCTTCATGCTCCACCAGCCATCAGGGCACCCAACCGCCCTGCCCCCACCACAGTTGCCAGCATGGACCAAGACACCCCAGGAGGGACAACATGACTGCTAGGTAGGTCTGGTGTCAGTGGGGTGACTGATTGCCCATGGGGGGAGGGGGGCGTGGGGTGTCTGCCTGCCAGGGGCGCTGCCTGGGCAGGGGGAGGAGAAGGCTTCTGCTGCCTGTCTGTCCACGGGGGGAGGCAAAAAGAGCTGGGGGAGCCTGCCTGCCTACGGAAGGGGGCCCGAGTTGACTGCTTGCCTGCAAGGCATGAGGTGCCTGCCTGCTTGCAGAGGAGGGTGGGCTGGTGGTGCCTGCCTGGCTGGGGGGGGGGGCAAAAGGTGAGTGGGGTGCTGCCTACCCATGAAGGGGCCCCCGGGGTGATTGCATGCCCACGGTGGGGTAAGGGCTTGTGGTGCCTGCCCGCCCACGATGGGGTGGCCGGGTTGACTGCCTGTCCATGGAGGGGAAGGCTTGGGGAGCCTGCCCGCCCACCCATGGGGGGAAAGCACAAACAGAACTGGGAGTGCATGCCTGCCTGTGGAGGGGTCTCCGGAGTGATTGCCTACCCATGGGGGGAACCTTAGGGTGCCTGCCTGCCCACAGGCAGGGCATGAGGGCTTGGGGTGCCTGCCTACCCATGGGGGGGGGGGCTGGAACTGATAGCTTGGGGTGCCCTCCAGCCCGGATGGTGGTGGTTTACTGCCTGCCTACAGGGGAGGGGCTGCCACCCTTCTGTTTCATCAACAGGCAGGTCTGGTGCCCCAGGTGGATGGGCGGGTATGACCTCGCACCCACATGGGTCCCACA
The DNA here is from genome assembly GCA_035047345.1 of Bradypodion ventrale. Taxonomy (NCBI): domain Eukaryota; kingdom Metazoa; phylum Chordata; class Lepidosauria; order Squamata; family Chamaeleonidae; genus Bradypodion; species Bradypodion ventrale. The sequence goes on along the minus strand of JAWDJE010000001.1, from coordinate 184,538,300 downwards.
CCTGGGCAACGGCAGGTACCCCTGCTAGTGATATATAAATGGGAAAAGAACTTATGATTATATGTAACCCTGTATGTTACATGTGATATAAGGAAAGGAGGTTTCTCTCAAGGACATGATGGGTCTTCTTATGCACTGACATACAGTGGACACCAAAGGGGCATAAATGCTTAAACCCGAATTACTTCAAAGCATCTGAGAGGTTCTCAAGAAAGAAATCATTTTGTGTACTGAATGTACAAGAACTGTAATGGACCAAAAGGAAGAATTCTATGAAATTCATAGTAATTTTCTAGCAGAATCAACAGGGATTAGAGAGGACCAAACAGTGCAATCAAAATAAGCAGCAACCTTTTCCAGCCCACACAATTCCAAGAAAGTGAATCTCAGAACAACCCACAATAAATCCGGTGTTAGACTCTGGAGTTAATACAAAATTGTGTAAGAGACAAGAAAGGTCTTGTTTCTTTCAGTTAATCAACAGAATTAAAAGAAAATTATGTAGCACAGGCCTGCCTCTCCTCTCAAAAGCCTTACTGAATGTTTTCCAACCAAGTAAATGGGTACAGGATAACCCAGATGCACAGGCAAAGATTAGTTGCCTATACTGCATGTTACTTGGTATTTCCACCCTTAATATTAATGAATGCATATTGCCAAGAAAATCCTTCTCCCCAATGTTCTGGTCTGGTTTACTTGATCATGGAAGCACTGGTGGACACTCTGTGGAGCAGAGGTGGGCAACTTTGAAGAGTCTGTGGCCAATCAACCATGTCCAGGACCTACCTTGGACAACTCCAGGTCTCCTTAATGCAAGAATAATCTGAAGAATGAAAACCAAGAGGAGGCAACTGTTCCTTCCTGGTTTTATTTTATTTGGCTATGGAAAGCAAAGAAGATATACAAGGGATTCTCTCTTTTTCTTTGGTGGCAAGGTAATGCAAACATGGCCTTGGATTTCATGGGCCAAGCTTTGCTCATCCCTGGTATAGATAGCAGCAATTTAGTGCCTATATGGAATTTCTTTGCCAGAAGAAATGGGCATGCTTGATTCGGGTTTGGGAATCTGTAGATGTCTGCATTGCCCACTGATGTTTTGGTTCATGCAGCCAAAGACATTATATTTATGTTATCAGAGTTTGTGGTGTTATTTGCCATATAAGCATGATTTCATTTGATCTATGTTCCAGTAATAATAATAATTTTACGTCAGAAATTGTTCTGGTTTGAAAGGATTTTTTTCTGGAAAAACTCCACTCAGAAGATGCCCGAATGAGACTCCTTTCATGTCCCCAAGAGCTGGGACAGAGACAGGCACAAAATCCATCATGCAGTACCCAGGTCTTGAACTGCCGACTTGCTGGCCTTTCAGCTAACAAGGCAAGCTTCTTAACCACCGAGCCACTACATTTTTATGCTCCAGTATAACACCACCACCTCTACCTAATCCTTCTTGGTAACTGTATTGCTTGCTGCAAAAAGTTCTCTTCCTGTTACTTGTTGATTAGCTGCTTTAAAAAAGCTGCCTTGTGGTAAAAATTCACACAGCCTTGCTGGGATTTCATTTTGTCTTAAATAGCCCAGCTTTATTGTTTACTGTTATAATTCTGTATAATTTATCTTGAATTTTATTGAAACAGCTGGATATTTAGAGACAAAATTAATAAATACATATTGCATGTTCTAGCAAGACATGAGCAATTTAAATTTCTCAGTAGAGTGTCTTAATTAGCAACCTTCTTATCTATACCTATAAATCTGTGCATTAACCATTGTGATTTGACAAAGGATGTTTAGCCAGGCCCCACTAGCCCCGACCGAGCATTCTTGCACTCGCCCGAACTGGGTACGGAGGTTACTGGGGGGTTGAGAAATGTGCCAGTGGGGCAGGAGCCCCCCAAACGCAAGCAAAGAAAAAGGACTCCATTTCCCAATGTTCCTTGGGCCGCACCACAGCCAATCAGGCTGAGAGGAGCGAGCAAAAGGAACGTTCGGAAACGTTCCGCGGCCAATCAAAATGAGGCCGCAGGGGGAAAATGCTGCAGAAACCGAAAACGCAAACGCAAAACTACAAGCCCCAGCGTCCTGCGCACCATGAGCGCGTAGAATGCTGAGGAAGCCGGCGCGCGAAAAATAAAAATAAAAAACCAACGTGAGGGCAAGTCTGCCACAGGCAGACGCAGTGCCTCACAGACACGCTGCAGGCCTTCCCGCGGCCCAGCCAGCAAAGCCAGGCTGTGGGAAGGAAAAAACCCCATGCTGCATGGCTTCCCATGGCCCAGCCAGCAAGGCAAGGCCGCGGGAAGGAAAAAACCCCACTCCATGGCTTCCCACGGCCCAGCCAGCAAAGCCAGGCTGTGGGAAGGAAAAAACCCCACGCTGCGTGGCTTCCCGCGGCCCAGCCAGCAAGGCAAGGCCGTGGGAAGGAAATACCCCCTGCCTCATGGTTCCCTTGGCCCAGCCATCAAGGCAAGGCCACAGGAAGAAACACCCACCCCACAACACCCCCCAGCACTGGCCTTGCCCTAGCCTGGCCAGCAAGCCCAGGCCGGGGAGGAAAAAAAAAACAGCGGTCAGGTCCCCGCGGCCCGGCTAGCAAGCCCAGGCCGCGGAAAGGAAAGTGTTTCACTTTCAAGTGGGGGCCAAGGCACTGGTGTCTTGGCCCCCCTTGAAAGAGAAAAAAACCAAAACAAACAAACAAACACCAAAATAATTAAAATAAATAAACCATTAATTAAAAAAATCACACAAAAAACAAACAAAAACATTCAAAAACAAACCAAAACCCCAAAAGAAATTAAACCAGCCAACTTACCAGTAGACATCCTTCCTCCACGACAGCCGGAACTGAAATGAGGAAAGAAAGAGACTACTTAACGGAAGAAGCGCCACCCAGAGGCCAGTAGAGAAAAAACAGTCAAAGTAAAAGAAATACTCAACAGCCCCACCCAGAGGCCACAAGAGAAAAAACAGTCAAAAACATAACATTGCATCACACATTCACACAAATCACAAACAAATCACAGAATAACATAATTTTTTTTCTAAAATACTGTGTAGAGTTTTCACTCAAAAAAACCCCCCAAAACAACTAAACACAGTTTAAAAACATTGAATGTAAAAAAAAAGTACTTTCACATTTTTAAAATTATTATCCAAGATACAACTATTTTTAAAAAATTCACATACTAAAACGTTATTTGGTTAAATAAAATAATTGTAAAAAATTATATCATCCTTTCCTCTTTTTTTAATCCACAAAAACAAACCCAAAAAACCTGATCACAGTTTATAACAGCCCGTGTGCATAAATAAACATTTTAAAAATCACAATTACAGACTAACCTCATTTGTACAAACATTAACAAAAGAAAAACCTTCCAACACAATTTAAAACACCCCAGCACTGTCGGGCAAACTATGCTAGTATATATATGAAACAGAGGTGTTTGTTCGCTTGTCCTGTATATAAACCCACACCCCTGTACTGATCGCGCTGAAATTTGGCACACGCCTACCTTGGGTGTGCGGGAGTGCACCCGTCAGGGTCCCGGGGCCAGATGCTGGGGTGTACACCCCTAAATTGATCTGCAAAGGGAAGTATACTCCACAGGAGGACATGTGTGTGACCCACTGTTGTCATAGTGATGCTAATGTCATAGCCCCAGGTAGGTCAAGGATTAGGTCATCTGGTTGTGACATCATTGTGATGTAATTGAGCTGGCTAATGTCACAGTCTCAGTTAGGGACGCAAAGGGGACACATGTATGGGAAGGATAATGGCAGACCGTCGACAGAGAAGCGGATGGGTGAGGGAAGAGAGAGACAGAGGAAGGGAGGCAGGAGTGGCCCACATACACCCCACGAGGTTTCCAAGTGGGAAAGGCTAGCCTATGGTAAAAAAAATAAACCCGAGCGAAGCCAGGTAATCAGCTAGTATCCTATTTTACATGGAGGACAATGTAGAAGGTTTCTATATTTTATTCCTTCATGGTAGTCTCACTTTCTTCATGAATCTGGTTACCCACAATGCAGGCCTGAAAGAGCATTTCTTTTTAAAATTGCATCTTGGCTGAAAGGAAGACACTTGAATGAAACTTTAATGTTCCTGCCAGTGTTTAAGCGACCTTTGTCCTTTTATCCTTGGCTAAAATGTCATCATCTGATGTCCTTTCAACAGGATTATAACCTTTCTTCAGTCAACCGAGAAACGACTGCTTGTGGAGATAGGCTGCGACGCTCTCTAAGTCCCCTCAGGATGAAAGTTGCCAAGAAGAACCTGTTAACATTTTTGCAAATGGCACCAAAGCCCATCTCTTGGCAACCAGCAGACAGAAATTCCTTCAGCTAACCTCTAAACTAATATTTTAGATTATCTGACCAAAGCTTATCCACTGCGAATTGACATTTAGTCAATTGTTTGGTTACCCAAATTAGGCCTCTGGAATGAATTCGGGGGAAGCAACTTGAGTTGTCCTCTTAATGTGTAGTTCTGCATATAGCCACCTATGTCTATCACCTAATCACCTAAGTCATGGGTTGGCATATGGCCATCTCTCAACCTCCTACAGCGACTGTCACCATCTCAAGTTTTCTTCAAAACCATGTCTTTTTAAAAAAACAACAACATGTAGCCCAAGTAGCCACCCAAATGTGTGAGAAGCTTCCAAAATATGACATAGTTGCCTTATGCCCCTAAAGGGCATGAGGAGATGTTTTTTTAAAGCCATAAATTATGCTTTAAAAATTAGAATTGTTCTAGAGCTGTGGGAGACCACATTTTTGTCCATGTGAGGCTGCATGAAGGACACAAGCTGCATATTGTTCTCCCTGAACTACATGGACTGAAACAGTAAGATGAAAGGAAGTGCTCAATTCCTACCTCAGCTCATTGTCAAAGATAGCATAAAACCTTCCAGGCAAGTGTGAAGTACAATGGGAAGGGACAAGATTCCATTTTTGAATTTATAAACAGTCAAGAAATACCATTTTACCTTGAATGAGTTCAGAATCCCGGACCAGATGAACAGCTTCCAAAGATACTGAAGGAACTGGCCGAAGAGCTCTCAAAACCATTGTCTATCATTTTCTTGAAATCATGAAGGATGGGTGATGTGCCAGAAGGTTGGAGGGGAGGGCTAATGTTGTTCTTATCTTCAAAAAGGATGAAAAGGAAGAACTGGGGAACTACAGACCAGTCAGACTGATGTCAATTCCTAGGGTTTCGTGTCACTCCTGAGGGAATAAGGCCGTCCAAGTCTAAGGTAGCCGCCATCAAGCAAGCCCCTCGCCCCACCTCCAAGCCCGAGTTGCAGTCGTTCCTAGGGCTGCTGAACTTTTATCACTCCTTCCTTCCCCGGAAAGCAGCCGTGGCCGAACCGTTGCACAGATTGCTTAAAAAGGACGAGGCATGGAAGTGGGGCGACCAGCAAGAGAGGGCATTTAGTGAGCTAAAGCAGCTTCTGGCATCTGATGCCATCCTAACCCATTTCAACCCCAAGCGCCCAGTGGTCCTGATCTGTGACGCATCCCCGGTGGGGGTGGGGGCGGTGCTGTGCCACGTGCTGGAAAACGGGAGGGAGGCCCCGATAGCGTTCTATTCCAGGTCCCTGTCCCAAGCGGAGAGAAACTACGCCCAGACAGACAGGGAAGCGTTAGCGATAATTGCGGGGACCAAAAAGTTCCACGACTTCCTGTACGGCCGCCCCTTCACAATCGTGACCGATCACAAGCCCCTGCTAGGCATTTTTACCGCAGATAAGCCCACGCCACAGATCCTGTCCCCAAGGATGCTTAGGTGGGCCATTTTTCTCAACGCGTATCAGCACGCGTTAGTGTACAGGCCCGGGAGGGAGATCAGCCATGCGGACGCTCTATCGAGGTCCCCCCTTCCCCAGGAGAACAGCCACGTGGGCGGGGAGGAGCCAGACCATCAGGTGCTGATGATAGAAGTCCTCGACTCGCCCCCAATACTGCCCGCCGACATCGCCAAGGCGACCGGCAAGGACAACATTTTAGCAAAGGTTAGCTCCTGGGTGCAGAAAGGGTGGCCAGCGTCCTCCCCAGCAGCGGAGTTCGACCCATTTTTCCGAAAAAAGTTAGAGTTGTCCCTTGAGAGGGGGTGCCTTCTGTGGGGCCAGCGAGTAGTGATCCCGGCGTCCTTACGGCCGAGGGTACTCAAACTCCTGCACGTCAGTCACCCTGGGATTGTGCGCTCCAAAGCCCTGGCACGGAGCTATTTCTGGTGGCCCCAGCTAGACGCCGACATCGAGCACATGGTCGGCACTTGTGAGCCCTGCCAAAGTTCCAGACCAGAAGAAGCCCGCCTGCCTCACAGGGAGTGGGACGCGGCGAAGGGGCCGTGGTCCCGGGTTCATGTAGACTTTGCGGGCCCGTTCTGTGGGACGCTGTTTCTCCTTGTGGTGGATGCCTTCTCCAAGTGGTTGGAGGTCATTCCGGTTACAAGCACGTCCACGGCCACAACCATAAAGCATTTGCGGAGGGTTTTTTCCACGTTCGGTTTACCCGACACCCTCGTAAGCGACAACGCAAGTTGTTTCACGTCCTCTGAGTTCAGGGCATTCACAGAAATCAACGCCATTCGGCACATCACCTCCGCTCCTTTTCACCCTGCCACAAACGGCCAAGTAGAGCGCCTTGTGCGCACCACCAAGGACGCGCTGCGGCGCATGGGGCCCGGGGACCTAAACCATCAAGTGTGCCAGTTTCTGCTAGGTTACCGAGTGACTCCCCTAGCGTCAGGATACTCCCCCGCAGAGCTGCTGATGCGCAGGAAGCTGACCACCATACTAACTAGGCTAGACCCCACGAGAGTAGAGGACAAGGGGAAGAACATTGGGCTAGAGGACACAAAGAGTTTCGACGTGGGTGCCCCCATGTATTGCAGGAATTATGCCAGCGCGGGTCCGGCCTGGGTACCGGGCGTCATCCTAGAGCGGACCGGCCCCGTCTCGTACCGCGTCGAGACCGGCACAGGTCTACTCTGGAGGCGGCACGCAGACCAGCTCCGGCGCAGGACCCCCGGCGAACAGGGCATGGACCGCGGGACACAAGATTCAGCGTTAGGGTTCTCCCCCACCCGTTCAGCCCAAGGGGGAGGAAAGGGGAGCCATGGGTCCCCACCAAGGGGGGAGGAAAGGGAATCTGTCCTCATAGACATCCTGCGGGATCGGTCAGCAGAGAGAAGGGAAGCCGATCTCATAGATATCCCGCGGGATCTCCCCACTAATATGGATACCCCAACAGAGTTAGAGTTTGATTTTCAGAACCGGGGAAGTTTTGCGGAGTGGTCCCCCACCCGTCCAAGCGAGAAGAGGGGTTTTTCGTTAGCCCCGAGTGTCTCCGGTCTGCCCACAATGGAGTTTTTCCCTTCCCCCAAAACCGCCAAACCACGGCAAGCCTCTAACAAGTCTCCCTCTCCCGTTTCAGGACAAGGGACCAGGGAACGAGGAAGCAGTAGCGCCCCTGGGGCAGGTCAGCCCACATCGCGGCCCAAACGCGTGTGCAATAAGCCATCTTGGTTGAGGGACTTCGTCCCATCCTAGGGGGGAGGGATGTTGTGTTCTGTACTGTACCTTTTACAATGTATCCATTCACGTGTATCCAATGTAACCATGCTTGTGTAACATTATAACCAGCAGCTGCTTAACTGTAGCCCTTGCAATAGGACGCGAGCTAATGACCACCTGGTGGCAATAGCGAGCGTTCAAGCTCTCCTGGCCCAGACTCACCAGCAAACAACAGCGCGGGAAGATTCCCGCCATCACCTACACCTGGACAAGAAGGGCGTGACCGTCCGTGACGTCACGCGGACAGTAACCAATAGACTGTCGAGGAGCCACATTCAAAATGTATAGCCACTGTATATATTGAGCTACCCATCCGCCATTACCTCATGTTCCCCTGGATCATCATGCAATAAACCTGTGTTAAGCCAACCTTTCGGCTGTTTCATTGTCTCTGGTCCCATACACTAAAGCAGTCACTCTGCAAGCAACACGAAAAGAGTGTAGTAGTAACTAGAAGCCACAGACTAAAATGATTTCATTTTTTGATTGGGTAACTTCCATTGTGGATAGTTGAATGCTGTTGATGTAATATATCTTGACTTCAGCAAATCCTTTGACAAAGTACCCCATGATATTCTGGTGAACAAGCTAACTGGGTGTGGCCTGGACAGCATAAGTGTCAGGTGGATGTATAGTTGGTTACAAAATTGTACTCAGAGAATGCTTATTAATGGCTCCTTCTCAAGCTGGGAGGCGTAACAAGTGGAGTACCAGAAGACTCAGTCCAGAGCCCAGTGCTCTTCAACATTTTCATAAATGATGTGGATGCAGGTAATACTTATCAAATTTGCAGATGACACAAAACTGGGTGGATTAGCTAATATCTTGGAAGACAGAGCAGAATTCAAAAAGATCTTGGTAGGTTTGAACACTGGCCCTAAACCAACAGAATGGAATTTAAAAGGGACAAGTGCAAAGTAAAAAACAAACAAACACAGATGCACACTTACAAGATGGGGAATACTTGGTTCAATAATATTATGAATGGGAAAGATTTTGGAATTGTTGTAGATCACAGGCTAAGTATGAGTCAACAGTCCTTCCACACGACTGTCCTGAAATTTGGGATAAGTGTAGAACTGGCATAGACATGTTACCAAATCCTTCTTATAAACGAAATCACACAGCTGCTGCCACGCTCTCCCCACCCCCTCCACCTGTGGAGAGATAAAGGGAGCCTCCCCTAGCCCGGGAGGCTCCAAAGATGCAGCCGCAGCAGCCCCTGCGCTCTCCCCACCCCCTCCAGCGGCGGGGAGATAAAGGGAGCCTCCCCCAGCCCAGGAGGCTCTGAAGACGCCGACGCCGCTGCGCTCTCCCCATTCCCTCCAGTGGCGGGGAGATAAAGGGAGCCTCCCCCGGGCTGGGAGGCTCCAAAGATGCAGCCACCGCCGCCGTGCTATCCCCGCCCTCCCCACCGGCGAGGAGATAAAGGGAGCCTCCCCCGGCATGTGAGGCTCCGAAGATGATGACACAGCCGCCACCATGATCTCCCCGCCTCCTCCAGCGGCTGGGAGATAAAGGGAGCCTCCCCCAGCCCAGGAGGCTCCAAAGATGCCACCGCAGATGCCGCTGCACTCTCCCCGCCCCCTCCACCGGCAGGGAGATAAAGGGAGCCTCCCCGGCCCGGGAGGCTCCGAAGACAACAACACAGCCGCCGCCACGCTCTCCCCACCCTCTCCACCAGCAGGGAGATAAAGGGAGCCTACCCCAGTCTGGGAGGCTCTGAAGATGCAGCTGCAGCTGCAGCCGCAGACGCAGCCACCCTCTCCGCGCCCTCTCCACCGGTGGAAAGATAAAGGGAGCCTCCCCCGGCCCGGGAGGCTCCAAAGGATGTCGCTGCTGCAAGCCGCCATGCCCTCCTGGCCCTTTTATCGGCCTGGAGGATAACAAGGGCAGGTGACTTTGGTTATTTTTGTGGTGGTCCTGCTGTACCTGGATGTGTAGGGCTTCTGAAAAGAGGTTTTTCCCTTTTATATTGATGCTTTGTTATTGTGTATTTGATAGTGTACCATTGTGGAATATTGTTTTATTTGTCACTGTATTGATTATTTATTGTGTATTTGTATCATTATATTGTAATATTATGTACATTATTTATTTATTTATTCTTAAATTTATATACCACCCACTCGGCCGAGGCCGACTCAGGGCAGTTGACAATCCCAGATAAAAACAGGTTAAAGTTATTTAAAACTACCCACCCGGTGTTGTTAGCTGCTCTGAGTCGGCCATGGGTCTGAGTAGAGTGGGATATAAATTCAATCAATCAATCAATCAATCAATCAATAACAGTGCGATGTGGATGCAAAAAAGACCAATGCTATTTTAGGCTGCATTAACAGAAGTATAGCCTCCAAAACCTGTCTGGTACTAGTTCCCCTCTATTCAGCACTAGTTATACCACATCTAACTAGTGGCACATATATCATATGAGCTACCAGGAGAAGAGCAAACCAGCCCATCCCTAATTCTGACCAAGCCACAAGACAAATGGCCAGCTGATCACACCCTCAGTTCAAGATCAGTCATTCAGCAACAGGTTAGCTTAGACCAGTGATGGCAAAACTTGGCACTCCAGATGTTCTTGGACTTCAATTCCCAGAACCCCTGATCAGCAGGAGTGCTGACTTGGGTTTCTGGTAATTGAAGTCCAAGAACACCTGGAGTGCCAAGGTTCGCCATCACTTGCTTAGACTGATCAGGGAAGTCTGGATAGCAGTCACAACTCTGATCTGCAGCACTTCCCTATCTCTGTTTGTCCCTCAGTATCTAGTTTGTGAGGTGGCTCCACTCACTCTATGTAATGGTAAGGCCAACCTTAGGAATATGACCAAGTTTATTCCTCCACTATGAGAAGATGATGTTGGCCTTGAAAAATTATGAACAATAACACAGAACCAAACATATGTACAATATTATGACTAAGGCCTTCCTTGGCCTCTTGAATTTTATGTTATTCCCAGTCATTTCTGTAGAAATTGTACTGGAAAGGAGATATTCCTGATAGACTAAGACTTCAGTCAAAATCATTGGGTTGGGTCCAGATTGAAGTTACTTATAAGTAAATTAAATTTCCTTGATTTTAGTAGGTCTACTGTAAATATGACTACATCCGACTCTAACTGACTATATTCAGTGCCAGCAAAGCTACTCAGACATGATGGAGTACCCGTTTTACCCCTTTGCAAAAGAAGGAAGTTAAACTTTTGGTTCCAGAAAGATGGAAAGCTGAAATAATGTGACAAGTAGAAAGATGAGATGCTAACAGAAAGGGCAAAGCAATTTTTAACTTTGAGCCAGAATAAAAATAGTTGACTAATTAGCAGCCTGTCTTTAAGAAGAACATCTTTCGCACTTTCGGGGGGAAAAATTCATTATTAGACCTTGCTCAAATCATCTGAAGGCTAATAAGGAAAATTAATTACCATGTTAAAACTCAAAGAATATTTTAAAAAATCTGCTTGTGCCATTGGTACAACTTTGTGGACATTATTCCTAGTTTGTATACTATTTAGCTATGGGCCTTGCCACTTAGCTCTCATGTTTATAGATCACTAGCATAGGTTGCCCGGCGTTGCCGGGCTGTTATAAATTGTGTTTTGCTTTTTTGGGGGGGGGGGTTGAGTTAAAAATCAGCAGAGGATGCTATAATTTTATTTATTTTATTTATTTAACATATGTTTGTTATTTGTGTAAACTTTTGATTTATTGTTATTTTTTGACTTGTTTTTACTCTTGTGGCCTCTAGGTGGGGCTGTTGCATACCTGTCAAGTATCCTGTTTTTCCCAGGGAAACCCCTTATTTTTAGCCTTCTTCCCGCCCCCTCCCGTTTTATTAATTTTCCTGTAATATCCCTTATTTATTTATTATTTTAAAAAAATCCTGACCGGAGCCCTCACAGGCGAAGCTGCAGTATGTTTTTCCGGCCACCAGAGGTTGCTGTGTTGCAGGCTTTTTGCTTGTGGAAGGGGAGAGCGAGAAGGTGGTGGGGGCGTTCTGTAGTTTCTCTTTCATTTCCCTTCCCTGCCACGTGGTCATAGAGGCTTCGTTTTTGCTGCTGCTGTTCGGAGCCACCATGGGATGGGAGTCTACTCTAGAGGTGAGCGATATTTCATATATGCAGGAGCAAATCAGTGAGAGACTTCTCTCTCACTCTCATGCTTTATTGAGCTGTTTCTGCCCTGCCTCCTGGCTGGAGGCTTCCGTTTCTGTTCCAGTTAACTTCGGAGAGGGGCGTGGGGGATGTTGCTTGATGACTATACGAGAGAGAGAGCGCCCCACCTTCTAACAAACCATCTGGAGGGAGATTAACTCCTCAGCTGCTGGGAGGCTTGGAAACTATAGAGGTTGCTTTTTACTTTACTAATTCCCTTCCTTAAGCTGGAGCCGACATTCTCAGGTGTTTGTGCTTCATTTGGTTTCAGTGAGGAACAAATAGATTGGACTGGTTAATTTGGGGGAATTAATCCCTTGCTCCTCCACCCTAATGGGGGGGGGTGTCTAGCCATGTGCAGGGCTAGTTTATTAAAGCCAAGCTGCTTACAAGCAGTTGGTAACCCTAGGGGGCTGGTTTACTATTCTGCACTTTCTTTGCTTCCCAGGAAAAAAATTAATTAAAAATGAGTAAGGTAAATGTAAAGGTTTACCTTGCTCGAAAGCCAGTCGTATCCGACTCTAGGGTTCAGTGCTCATCTCTGTTTCAAAGCCGAAGAGCCAGCATTGTCTGCGTCTGCAGACATTTCCATGGTAATGTGGCAGGCATGACTAGACACCAGAGTGCACGGAACGCTGTTACCTTCCCACCAAAGTGGTCTCTATTTATATACTTGCAATTTGTTGCTTTCGAACTGCTAGGATGGCAGGAGCTGGGATAAAGACAGGAGCTCATTCCATCCTGCAGTACTTGGGAATCGAACTTGTGACCTTCTGCCTCCCAGTCAGCATCTTAGTCACTTAAACCACTGAGTAAACAAGAAAGAAAACAAAACAAAAGTCCCCCGAAGATGGGGAAAGGGTTCTTTGGCCCACACAGCTTTGTACCCATTGCATCTACAATATCATCTAGCTATCTTATGTTTGGCCATCCCCTTCTTTTGTCCTCCACCTTTCCCAGCATCAAGGCTTTCTCAAGTGAATCCTCTCTTCTCATTTGATGTCCAAAGTACTTTAGTGTCATCTTTACTATTTGACCTTTAATGAGCAGTCATGGTTGATTTCTTCTAGGATCAACCTATTTCTAACACCACATTTCAAAGGCATCTATTTTTCTGCGCTCAGCTTTCCTAATGGTCCAGCTCTCACTCCCATACATTACCACTGGGAATACCATTTCTTTGACTATGCAATTTTTTGTGTGCAAGGTAATGCCTCTACTTTTAACTATGTTCCCCAGGTTTCTTATAGCTTGTTTCCCAAGCATCAGTCGCCTTTTTATTTCACAGCTGCAATCACCATCTGCAGAGATCTTTGATCCTAAGAAAGTAAAATCTGCCAGTCGTATCCAACTCTAGGGTGCAGTGCTCATCTCCATTTACAGCCAAAGAACCAGTGCTGTCCGTGTTTGCAGACATTTTCATGTCCATGTGGCAGGCATGACTAGAGCCCAGCAAGTCACATGGCTATATTTGGCCACACCCACAGATTTGGCCACACACACAGAAGGGTGTGGCCAAAATTTCCCTTATTTTCAAATCCAAAACTTGACAGGTATGGGCTGTATTCCAGCCTGCAGGTGGGGCTGTTGGTTTTGGTTTAGTTTCACGTGTTTTTTCTCTCCTGGCCTCTAGGTGGGGCATCTTCCAGTAAGTTGTCTTTCTTTGTTTCTTCATTTCTGTTCCGGTGTCTTGGAGGGAGGACATGCTGGTGAGTTCTCTGGTTTTAGTTATTCTTGGATTTTTCTTTGTTTTGTTTTTGTGGTGGTGGGCTGGGAAGTGTTTCTGTTTGTTCTTTTTTGGTTTGGTTTGGCTTTAGATGTGTGTAATTGGTTTGTTTATTTTTGTTATTTCTTTGGTGTTTATTTATTTAATTTGTAGTATTTTTGTTGTTTGAGTTAGGTATTTTCGTATTGTAGTTAGGTGTTTTTTCTGTGCTTTCATGGTATTTTGAGTGTTTTTGTTTGTGGATTTTGTTGTTTATTGTTTTGTTGGTTAATGTGGTTGTTTAATTATTTATTTATTTGTGTTTTATTAATTTTGGGGTTTGGCGTTTTGGGTAAATGTTTGGTTTTGTTGTTGTTGTGTATTTTTGAGTGAAGAACGGGCTGCCTGTTGGTTCCTCTTCTCCCCATTGCTGCTTTGAAATTTGGTTTTGATGCAGCAATGGGGAAAAGTAGGAGCTGGCAGTCAGTTCACTCTTCCCCTGGTAAGGTTTGTTAGGTAGGTCGGGGGGAAAGGAGGCAGAGAAGAGCTATCTGCCTGACGATGGTTCTCTCCTCTCTGTCTCCTTTCTCTCCTGGCTTACCTAGCCGGAGATTGGCAGGCAGCGATCCATAAGGGGTGGTGCTCTTCCTTGCGGCTAGCTGGCTGCTGCTTTTGTATCACCTCCGTCGGAAGTACAAAGGCAGCAGTCAGTCATTTGCCAGGGAGGGTGCTTCCCCTGATGAACTGCTGCCTGCTGTTGTTTTTTTCCCCACCCCGGCTCAAGGTACCTTGAGGCCAGTGGTGGTCTCGCCGTGTCTTCGGCAGGGTAGCATGGAGGAGAGGGAGTCCCTCTTCTCCCCGTTGCTGTGGGAAAGAAGGCCAGCGGTGGTCTTGCCGTGTTTTTTTTGTAGGTGTTTGTTTTGTGAGGCTGTGAGCCGCTGCGTCTGGCTGCTGCGGACTTGCATTCTCGTTGCATTTTTTAATTTTATTTTTCACGTGCCAGCTTTCTCAGCATTCTGCACGCTCATGGCGCATAGGACGCTGGGACTTTGAGTTTTGCCTTTTTTGTTTGCGTTCGTGCGGTGGTTTTTTCCTTGCGGGTCGATTTTAATTGGCCGCGCTGCATTTCCCAATGTTCTTTTTGCTCGCGCCTCTCAGCCTGATTGGCTGTGGTGCGGCGCGGCGCACAGAACGTTGGGAAGTGAAGCTCTTTTCCTTTTTTCATATTCGTGGGGCTCTTGCCTCACTGGCGCCTTCGGCAACCCTGCAGTAACCTCCGGACTGGGTTCAGGCGAGTGCAGGAGGCTCAGTACGTGATAGGATGGACGGGTGCAGAAATGTATAGCAAGTTCCAATAGTTAACCCTTGGATTTATAGGTATAGATAGGATCACTGGCCAGTTTTAAAGGATTGTGGGAGTGTTGTTTAAGAATATTTGCTGGGCAAAAAGTTCTCTCTGGTTTTAATGCAGTGTGGCAGCTAATTTTGCCAGGTTTTCTGAGAGTTATGTTTTGAGATTGAGGAGCAAAGCATGGAAGTTCACAGATCGCATCTGCTGAAGCAGGGCTAGAAAAACAGATGGAATAACTGCACCATGTTTGGATTGGTGGCTCTAGAAAACCTCTGTCTGGTTTCATCCTTGGACACTTTCTCTTCAAGCAGCCCAGGGAAGCTAAATGTTGGGACTTCCTGAATAATCAACACTAGTATTAAATTAATATTTTTTAAAAACCTGTGTGGTTGCATAAGACATTATACAGTGGAACCTTGGTTAACAAATGGCTTGGTTAACATAAAAATTGATTAACAAAAGGAAATCCATAGAAAATAGTGGCTCGGTTTACAGAATTTTTTTGTAACAGGTTAATTGGTTTTCAATGCATTCCTACAGGAAAACACATTTCAGTTAATGTGTTTTGGTTTTCAATGCATTCCTATGGGAAATTGGAATCAATGCATTCTTAGGGGAAATTCGGTTAAAGTAATTTGTGCTGTAAGAAATGTCTCAGAGAACATTAATTATATTAACCGAGGTTCCATGTACTAATACATTGCTTAACTAATACCTTTCATCACCTTGGAATGATTTGTTTAATACTGTTGAAAGTGACTAAGTACAGCTTAGCTTACACTCAAGAAGATGCATATCTATGCATATGGAACAGTAGGCAGAGAGGTTTTCTGGTTTATTAGACTTTCCTTTACTTGGTTTGGTCTGTGCTGACCTTCCTTCAATTTTAGATTGTTATTCATAGGATTGCTGATGACATTAACATCCTTCTGACACCTCTCTCTGGCCCCTCCAAGGAAGGGAAATTTCCCCTTTATTCTCTAGAGGGGCAAGGGGCAAGGATGGCTCCTGATATCACCAACTGAATTACTTAGAACTAGGACTTCTAATGCCTTTCCTACTCTGTGTTTCTTTAATCAACACAAGATTTCACATTTTCTTCAAAAAAAAACTGTAGACATGTTTCCTTTATAAAGGGAAAACATGCTCAGGTAATCATTCTGTCTTACAGTATAACTGTGTTTACATCATAAATGCCTTACAGTTACTTACCTCAAACTTACAATATAAAGTACCAGACACAGAAGGAAATGGAGTTAGGAAAGAACTGCAACTAGGAAGTTCAACAGCAAGGAATTAGGGGACTGAATGGTTTTTGAGAGGCACTCTATACAGAACCTAATGAACAGAGATACTACAAGTCTTCCAATTCTTTGCAGCTCCCACGAAACTCCAACCTATTTCATTTTTTCTCCCATACTGGGAAGATGACTGACAGAGACTTCATCCCCTCCATGAGTAATTGAAAACTCCTGAGAAGACTTTACTTTTTGGGGGGCAGCAGCTCCCAGAATTCTAGCTGGAAGAAATTCCTGGTGAAGTCTGGGGTCCGAAACAAATCTGAAAGTCACATGCCTAGCTGCTTGTATTTTTCACTGTGTGCCGACAAACATGACTGGAGCATCCCAAAGGAACAAATACTTGAAGTTGCCCTGTTGAAGTCTGGAAATGGAAAGAAAAACCAGCATAACATACTACCACTTTACATACAACCCTAGATTGTTTTCAGAGAAGTAGCTGAGTAAGTTTGTGGAAGCAGATCCAGACAAAACACACACACACACACACAAATAAAACATAGTGGCACCTTAAAGACTTTTACAGTGTAATAAATTTATTACAGTCATATGACCTATTCAAATACACTTCAAACAATTTACATACACAAAAAGAATACTGAAAGTTTTTTTCTTTTTTAAAAGCATCTTCTAATAAGAAGAGGCCCAACTGAGATAAAGATAAAACTACAGCATCATCTACATATAAATAATAGTGGAATTGGTTGAGAAACATGTTTTTGAAAATGACCGTCAACCATCCTCAAGATGGGGGCCAAATCATGAATAAGTTAAAAAGATAAGTCTGACAAAGTAGACTTGATCCATGAAAGCTAACATTAAAATACAGCAGTTAGTCTTTAAAGTTCCACAACTTTTGTTGTTGTTTTGTTTTCTCTCTGATATGCTTGCACAGACTTACATGGCTACAACATCAACAATTTTAAAAAGAAGGAGCCAAGCTGCATCTCTGTTTAATCCTCTCCTTATTCATGATCGCATCATATAATTCACCATGTGGGCCATAGCAAACCTGACATCTGATAAGAGCATATAATTTTTGGATAAGGAATAGCAATCTCCTATCCAAAGAGGTCTTATACAGGTTATTCCACAGCACTTTTTAGGGAAAGAATCAAAAGCCCTTTTAAAATCAAAGAAAGTTGCCAAAACATGCAGTCATCTGAGCGAGGCATCCTTGGAGGAACAAAAAAGTCTCATAAAGCGATAAATGCAGACATCTTCCTGAGGACAGACAATCCATCTAGAATGTCTTGAAAGAGATGCCAGGGAATGGCCCAAACATCCTGTGAAAGGAAACTTGAAAGACATACCTATTTTAATTGCTTATTTATGATAATAATAATGATTTTGTGTGAGAGATTACTCTGGGTTGAAATGATTTTTGCTGGAGAAACTCCACTCAGGGGATGCCTGAATGAGGCTACTTTCATGTCCCCAAGGTATCAAAAACTGACCTTCCAGTCTCCAAGCTTAGTGTTTTAACCACTAAGCCATCTGGAGAGCTGCACTTATTTATGAGGTTTTGTACAAACTCCTATATGACATACTAGTTTTTCTGTTTTCTTCAGACTTTTCACACAATGCCTTTGGGAATTTGTGCATTGATTTTCCTTGCTAGAATAACAAATCACCTTTGTTGGATTGGGGCCGTGAAGCGGCCCTTGAGGTCCCGGAGGAGACTGGTCGAGTAACGACACGAGGCAAGATGGAGCGAAGACCAGTGGTTTATTGAGGGAAAATCATCAGTATATATTATGTTCAAGGCTGCGTGTGGTAGAATCGTCATCTGACAGAAAATCACATCACCCATTTACCCGGGTTAATTGGGAACCTCTCTTGGGGAAGTTAATTAACTAAGGCAAATACTGACAGGGGAAATCCATTGTTCATGGCTTGCTCAAGAGTAAACATGGCCACTATTTGCACTAGAGCTTGGGCTCTTCTGTGAGTGAGTAATTGCCTAATCGCTAACAGGAGTTAGCGATCTCGCTTCCCTCAGCAGAACTGTCGGTCAGGTCAGATGTGGGTGAATCAACCCTATGATTATTAATCTGCTCCCCAATTTCCATACTGGCAAGGGCCAGTGGCCAGGAGCTTTCTCGACTGGTTTAACCTCTGCCAGGGGCCGTATGTGCCAATTGTGCCCGCGGAACCCGCATCCCCCCCTTTCTCTGTTATTTTTGGACCTGACAGACGGCCCTGCGCAAGAGGGGCATCAGCTGGTGTGTAGGGATGACGTTTCGAGGTTCCCTTCATGGGGGACATCTCGATAGCAGTGAGGGAATACATTGCATGAAACAACACATTGTTGTGCCCAGTATTATCACCCCCACAATCACTTTGAGTGTCGTCAGAAGCCAACCCCATGGGAACCACGACCACAACGAATCCCACCACCCCCATGAAGCATCCTCCTTGATGTTCTTGACCAGGGTGTGGAGGTCCGTGAGCTGGCTCTGTACCTATGCGTGTTGTCTGTAAGATTGAAGCAACACATGCCGTGGACAGACTCGCAACCCAAATGATGTAACAACAGGGGATAATCGATAGCTGCTTAATTATCCAGTATGGCATGGCGAAGCTCTGTCTGCTCCTGACTGAGCAGCGCTATTGCCGAGGAGGTGTGGTTAATGGCTCTTGCAAAAGTGCAAGCCAATTGACCAATTCTCCGAGCGTTGCCTATGGCTAAGCCTGGCACGCTGAATATACTGACTGCTGCCTGGTTTTTCAGAGCTGTGGGTCTGAATCCAGACTGCTTTCTGTAGCAAGGCAAGATAATGAGATGTGTCATTGATCTCTTACTGTGACCTGAGGTGATTCTAAGCTATTTCTGCAACTTCTGGTGTTGTGCAAATGTCTTTCTAGCACCTATGGGGAGGTGTGAAAATTACAATGGCTGGAGATAGCCGGCTACCGGGTGCTCAATCTTTCCAAGCAATGGGCCAGTGGAAACATGGGCCGGTCTGGCTTCCTTTGGTGGAAGCTGGCCATTATTAACAATATACGACCCTACGTATACAGAAATTCAAGTGTCCCTTGCAAATCCCAACTGGAGCATTGTAGAAGGCATAAATGAATAAAGAGCAACTACAGATAATAGCAATAGAAAACATTCAGCAGCTTCTTGAAGATGAGGCTTCCCTTCTTGGTGGGGTTTCATGTGTAACTTGAGCTTGGAAAAGTCTTGTTTTGGGGAAAAGCATGGTCCTTAGAAGTAGCACTGAGTATGCAAAATGTTCATAGAATGTCTTTGGAGATGTAAGTCGTAAAGGAAGATGGACAGCTGATGACATCCAGGACAGTGACTGGCAGTGACTTTGCAATAGCCGAACTTGGCATCCGGGCCTGATTCTGGCCTCTGGGACCTGCATGGGGAAGAGACTTGTTTGGGAGATAAAAATTCTGAAAGAGTTAGTTGGTTTTTGCACTTATAGGGTAGCAATTGCTGTGCAACTATGGGATGTTGTTCCCCCCTTTCTGTTTGTTTGTCAATGTAGGACTTAAGCATCCGATAGACCCGTTCCACAATTGCTTGCCCCTGCGGATTGTACGGAACGCCAAAGGTGTGCTTAATATCCCAGGTGGCCCTGAAGGTGGCCAGCTGCCTGGAGCTATAAGCCGGGGCGTCATCGGACTTCATGTGCCGAGGTTCGCCCATGGCCATGGGAAAGGAGATGCTGCTCCACATGGGGAGCCGTTTCTCCCTTCTGTGCTGTTACCCAAACAAACTGTGGGAAGGTATTAATGCAAACGTGCATGTACTGCCATTTGCCAAAATGTGGGGCATGTGTGACATCCATTTGCCACACCTGGATGGCCTCTGTCCCTCGTGGGTTGACACCCCACGAGGGCCCCCCCGGTGTCCCTGCATGATGCAGACAGGAACGGACTATGCCTTGGGCTTGGGAAAATGGCAGGTTGAACTGCCTTGCAAGTGCTTTGGCATTCTGATGAAAGAATGCATGACTCTGAATTGGAGTCGTGAATACACCTAAAACTGATTGTTGCTGAATTTCCTTTGCGGCCGCATCCGCTCTGCTATTGCCTGCGGAAATCGGACCAGGTAGATCCTGGTGACTTCGGATGTGGGCAATATAGAGCGCTTCTATGCGGTTCCGCAAGTGAAATTGAGCAGTGAGGAACAAACTCAGCAAATTTTTGTCTATCGCGGGAGTGATGTATGCTCCCGGTAGACTGTGAAGCAAATTCCTGTACTGGCTGTCAGTAATTATGTTGAAGCGTTCTTTGGCAAAGGTGCGCAAAGCGAGGTTCACGGCTGCCAACTCTGCCCGCTTGCGGAAGAGTCAGGAGCGTGCGCCAAGCTTGGTCCTCTTGCCAAGTAAGAACCTAATATGTGCGACCCCCATAAGTGAAAACTGTCCTAGCCCCCCAAAGGGGAACCAGTGACATTAATTCACACAAGGTGACTGTCTGCGTTTGAAGCGAGACGAGTCTGGGGTCTTATGGCAAACCTTGGCGCATGACGTGCCAGGCTTCCCTTGGGTAAATTTCTCATGAAGGCCCCCCTGCGCACATCCGCCCATGGTGTGCGTGCATACTTTTACTGGAGCTCTTCCTGTGCTCCTGTGAGAAGGGTGCCAGATGCTGGCTTAGCCTTTTGCCTGTGCTTAGACTAGCAGCAAAAAAAGGAAGGGGTGGCCTGAAAATGCCTGTATCTGATTGAAAGTGTGACCTGACTGCACTCTTAAAATGGTCCTAGGCAGTCCTGGCCAATGAGTGGCACTCCGCACGTTCTCAGGAGCTCAGGGACTAATCCTTCCTCTGTGCTCTGGAGTTTGCGAAATGTGTCTGCTCACCAGAGAGGGTGCTGTGGGCCAGGTGCCATACTTAAAATGACCGACTAAGACTTATTAAAAACAAGCCAACTATGACGTGCCAGCTGTAAGGAAATAATACACAAAAATGAAAAGACACACAAGTTAAACATTTCCAGCAGGGAGTTCCACTGGCGAAAGGAGGAAAGACAAAGCAGAAGTTAGCACAATGAGAATGCAACAACTCTTATCATAACGAAATCAGATTAGGTCAGGTAATTAAGACAACCGGGTCTTCCTGTTAAGAAATCCCTGCCAGTAATTAACTCTGGACCCTGTGAAAGGAAGCAATTTAAGACTGTAGAAAGAAAGAAATTGGTTACTATTAAGGCCTGGAGAGGAGTTTTGTTCCTGTAAAAAGGTAACGATTAAGCATTTTCTGAATATACAGAGCGCAAGAATGTTTGCGTGCTTTTTCCTGTGAAAGGGGTACAATGAGTGAGTTACTTTACACAGATTAAAGTCAAAATACCAGAACAATATCTTTCTTAAGAGAATGAAGGAGAGTTAGAACGATTCTCAACCCGCGGCCAGATGCGGGCAAGTGGGCCAGATGCGGCCCACGTTGCTCTGCCACTACCTCCACCAAGCCAAGAAGGGCTGTGCGGCGAAGGAAGGGCAGGATGACTGTCCGGACCCCCAGAGCTGCCTGAGGCCCTGGAACGTAGCCCCTGACTTTAAAAGGTTGAGAACCGAGGTTACAAGATGATAACACAGTACACACATGAACACAATGCAATTCTCTCACTCCTAGTGAGATACGTGACTTAAAGACGCTAAGGGACATTCAGACACCTTAAAACACAGAGATGGGGGTTTGAGGAACACAGACGTAGGGAGGGGCCCCATAGTTTATGATTTAGTGAGGAAAACTCATAGAAGTGATTCTTGTTTTCAGATTGCGCTTCTGAAAAGAAAAATCTGTTTTCCTGAGTGGCACGGATTGCAAAACCGGTTTCCAAGAGTGGCTTAATCCCTCGACAAAGAAAAAAGTCTCAAGGGAAGAAGGGGGGTCACCCTGCCCTATTGCAGGTTAGGATTCCCCCACCCCACCCTCCTGCTTTCGCTGCCCTTAAGCTGCTAAGCAGGCAAGGCAAAGGGGCCTTGTTCACCATGCTTTCTCAAAACCTTAAATAGTTCCTGCCCATGAGCAGAGTGCAAACTGTTTAACACATATTTCACAGTGACATTACCACGCAGTTACACACAAGGAACACTTTTTCAATCATACTGTGGTCATAGAGACAAGGCTTTTGCAATCAAACACAGTTCTTGCAGTCATACATTCAGTGGTGCACCACGCATACACACATTTATTTACGCATTCGTACATTCCTCCCCTGATTTGCAGTGTTCTATCCTACACATGAGGAGATGACTTATACACAGCTGGCTATCACAGCCATCTGGGTGCTTCTACTTAGGGGTGAGTTTCTCTGGGCTACTCCAAGGTGAGACAAGTAGGTTCTGCCTGTGCCTTGGGAGAGCTCGGGGTGCTATTGCTGGGATGGTTCCTCTGGCATACCCAGGGCGATGGCTGCCTCCTTTCTAGCCTGGGCCAGATGCATGCCGGAGGGCCGGACTCGCGGATCTTGGTGCTGCCTCCTTTCCAGTGCCAGCGTGGCCATTTGGTATTAAGATCCGGACAACCTTTTGAAGATCTGCCTGGTCTAAATTGGCATTCTCTTCTAAGGTGTCTCATTTTTCCACACTGGAAGCAGGCGCCTTGGGGTTTTGGCACTGCTCTGCGCCTGAGTGTGGTGATGGGTCTGCTCTGGAGCCCTGCGTGGCCAGGGGCCGTGCAAATTTCCGTGAGCAGTGGGCGCTGAGCAGCCCTGCCTGAACGTGTGTCTGCCTTCAGATAGGCTGAACACAGCAGTTGGGTGCTAGCTAATTGTGCCACTGGCGATTTCCCTGTGAACGGATCTTCCTCACCCATGTGCTGAATGGAGTTCTTAATTGGCAGGGAACTTGTAACTGTCAGAGAAGCGCCAGGGCTTCTCTGCAGCTGTCACTGAGGGAATGCTCCCTACACTGCCCTGCTTAAGCTGAAATGACGGATAGAGACTCCTTGGGGCTGATGGTTCTGACTGCGCTGGGGGTTTCTGGGTCTCTATCCGGACTGGGTCATCCTCTACTAAGAGTTTCCTACATTTGCTCCATGTGCGAGTTACGCCATCTGAAGCTCTTGGGGGTTGCTGAATGCAGACTCCTATCTGATCCCAGAGCTGAAGGGATAACGTACCTACTTCTGGGTAAAGCAGGCAGTGTTCCCTCAAGAACACCAAAAGCCGCGCTAGTTCTCCACTGTGAAAGCTTATCTGATATACCCTGGCCAGGATTTTGAATTCATCCTCATGAATTCTTTGACTAGCGGACGGACGTTGCCGCTGAGGACAAGTCCCCATATTACCTGCCGGGTCCTTTGAAGTCTCCTTCTTGGGACGATTCGACGCATCTGAAGTTCAGGCAATAGGTTTTGCGTGATGAATCTCTGGGTAGAGCTCGGAGCGTGGACTGCCGCCACGGGCCCTCGGTGGCCTCTGCGCTGTCAGGGGTTCACAGCCGACCCTGAGCGGAACGCGTTTTTCCGTGCTGCAAGCCGCCGCGAAAGCCGGAGCAAGCTGTAGGATGCCTCTCTGAGATGCCTCGCCGCGTAGCTGTCTTCCCAATCGGATGGCTTTCCGACTGGGGCTGCCGCGCTGTCCTCCGGGGTGATCGGACACGGTTCTAGCGTAGAACCGGACCGTGTAGATCGCTTACTCACAAGTAGGATCACGTCTCGGGGTCACCAGATGTTGGATTGGGGCCGTGAAGCGGCCCTTGAGGTCCCGGAGGAGACTGGTCGAGTAACGACACGAGGCAAGATGGAGCGAAGACCAGTGGTTTATTGAGGGAAAATCATCAGTATATATTATGTTCAAGGCTGCGTGTGGTAGAATCGTCATCTGACAGAAAATCACATCACCCATTTACCCGGGTTAATTGGGAACCTCTCTTGGGGAAGTTAATTAACTAAGGCAAATACTGACAGGGGAAATCCATTGTTCATGGCTTGCTCAAGAGTAAACATGGCCACTATTTGCACTAGAGCTTGGGCTCTTCTGTGAGTGAGTAATTGCCTAATCGCTAACAGGAGTTAGCGATCTTGCTTCCCTCAGCAGAACTGTCGGTCAGGTCAGATGTGGGTGAATCAACCCTATGATTATTAATCCGCTCCCCAATTTCCATACTGGCAAGGGCCAGTGGCCAGGAGCTTTCTCGACTGGTTTAACCTCTGCCAGGGTCCGTATGTGCCAATTGTGCCCGCGGAACCCGCACACCTTTCCAAACCCTCTCAAATGCCTTCTGGCTGCCTTTTTTAAATAAGAAATTTTCCACAGTTTGGTACCAGAAGTGGGATTCAACAAGAGATTGCCTCATGTAGACTAAAGGAATGGCCTTTCAAGACAGTTTTAGGTATGTTTTTCTTACCTCAGGGCCCTCTTTTGTGCAAGAAACTTAGCTTAAAAATTGTTACCTTTTAAATCTGGGGGATCGTCCCACAGGCAGGGTTGAATCAGGAACCAAAGACCACATTAGATTGTAGGTTAAAATAAAAATAAGTTTCTTCCTTCTTTTGGACACAGACCTGAAACAACCTTTTAAAGCCGTGGGCCAGGTCACACTCCCTCAGGTAGCTTTGGGGGCTGGATGGCCATTTCCCCCTTCCTCCACCATATGGCACTTCCTGGTGTGGTGGAGGCTTACTCCCAGGCAGGACTCGGTAGTCCTCCAGCCTCCTGGCGATGGGATTGCGCCTGATCCTGCTTCCCTGCCCCAGATCGGACCCAGCAGTTCAGAGCTTTTCCTATCAGTATGCCCAATCACACCTGATCGAAATCTTGGTAGTGAGCAAAGGGTGCCCGTGAAACTAGAGTAGATTCAGGTAACGTGTGCCAAGTAATCACTCCAGAGTCTCTTCAGGCATTTTAGAAATATATTGCAAGCATATCAAGGTACAGGATACAGTCCAGCAAAAAGCATTTCTGTTGTGTATGGAAGCAAGGAAATAAAGCAAGCTGCTTCTCTAAGGGATAGCACATCCGCCCACCCCCTTTTTTTCTCTCTCTTAAAAGGCTACATTTTGCCAACCCCTGTGTGTGCGTGCACCTGGGTTATATTTCCTCTACAGAGTGTACCTTTTGATCACCCCGGCCCACTATTCCCCCAGGTGAGGAATTCCAGCCATTTGGCAGACGCAGAGTGGAGCTTTCCCTGGAAAGGGGCTGCTTACTCTGGGGACAGCGGGTAGTCATTCCCGAGAAGCTGAGGGCGAGGGTGCTGAAGCTACTGCACACCAGCCACCCGGGGATCGTGCGCTCCAAGGCCCTAGCTAGGAGTTTTGTGTGGTGGCCTAAAATAGACGCAGATATAGAATGATTAGTGGGCACGTGCGAGAGCTGCCAGAGCTCTCGGCCCGAGGAATCCAAGCTACCCCATAGAGAGTGGGACACGGCCCGCGGCCCATGGTCCCGAATCCACGTGGATTTCGCTGGCCCCTTCCACGGGTCCTTGTTCCTCCTAGTCGTTGACTCTTACTCCAAGTGGTTGGAGGTAATTCCCATGAACAGCACTTCCTCTGCCGCAACCATTAAACAGTTGCGCAAGCTGTTCGCCTGTTTCGGCCTGCCCGACGTTCTTGTAAGCGATAACGCTAGTACCTTCACGTCGGCAGAGTTCAAGACATTTATGGAGAGGAACGCCGTCAGACACATAACCGCTGCCCCGTTTCACCCCGCCACAAACGGTCAGGTAGAGCGCCAAGTGCGCACTACAAAAGACGCACTGCGGCGCATGGGTCCCGGTGAGTTGAACCTGCAATTGTGCCAGTTCCTCATCTGCTACAGGACAACCCCCTTAGCCTCAGGTTTTTCCCCAGCCGAACTCCTCATGAGGAGGCGCCCGGCAAACCTTTTTGACCGGATGGATCCGTCCAGGGTGGAGGATGAAGGGAGGAACATAAGCATGGGGGGAGGGAGCTCCAAAAGTTTTGCGATAGGGGACCCGGTCCACTGCAGAAACTACGCGACCTCGGGACCAGCGTGGGTTCCGGGCACAATTGTGGAGCAAACAGGGCCGGTATCCTACAGGGTCGAAACCAACTCAGGGCTACTTTGGAGAAGGCACGCCGACCAACTCAGAAGGCGAGTCACAGGGGAAGGGGCGTCAGCGTTAGGGTCCTCCCCCACCCGCATTACCCAAGGGGGAGACACGGAGGAACCCGCGGATACAAACGCATATCCTGGGTTCTCATCCACAGAGGAGGATACTTTGAAAGAGAGGGATCAGTTTAGTGATGATTTTGATTTTCCGTACCAGGGGGAGTTAGCGGAGTGGTCCCCCACCCGTCCTAGCGAGAAGAGGGGTTTCAGTTCAGCCCCTGGTACCTCCAGCCCCCCCGGTTCCTGTATCCTAGAGTACTCCATAGCCCCGGCCCCTAAAAAGAAAGCAGCTGGCGGGAGCTCACCCGCCCCCGCCACTAGTTCCCGAACTCCCGAACAGACAACAGGAGGTGGCGGGACCGCGAGGGCATCCTCGTCGGTCCCGAGGTTTGTGCTAGGAGGGTCCCCAGGGTCCTCAGGAAATAAACAGGGGTTCACTTCCCAGCTGTTCATTCCTTTTCCGTCCCCCAAGACAAGGGCATCGCAAGCGCCCCACGGAACCACTAACGAGTCTCCATTTTCCGTTGCAGGACGAGACTCCACAGATCCAGGAGTCACAGGCTCCCCTGTATTAGGTCAGGCGGCCACACGCCCCCGGCGCACTTGCGGCAAGCCACAATGGTTGAGGGACTTCGTCCCATCCTAGGGGGGAGGGATGTTATGTATGCATATACAATGTCCTTTTAAACTGGAGGCGCGTCACTTTAAAGGCTCCCTTATGGGTTAAAATCGTCTGTGCGGCGGCGGCAGCTGGGGTTACCGAGAGCTGTTGATAAGCCTGCGCTAAGTCTAGCTTGGCGAAGCACCTCCCCCCATGTAACGTGGCCAGTAGGTGGCTGACCACAGGCACCGGGTATGCATTTGGCCGAATGGCCTTATTAATCGTACATTTATAATCCGCACATATCCTGACCTCCCCGTTTGATTTAAGGGCCGTAACAATCGGCGTCTCCCACTCCGCCGAATCGACGGGAACCAAAATCCCCTGCCCCACCAGTTTGTCCAGTTCCGCCTCGATCTTGTCCTTTAGTGCGAAAGGCACTCTCCTTGGCTTGAGGCGGATGGGCCGGATCGCTGGATCTAGTTCAAAAGAGACTGGGGGCCCCCGGTACTTTCCGAGCCCCTTTTTGAAAACGTCCGGGTGTGCATTGCACACGTCCCGCATTGGGTCAGTCTCGATGGCGTTAATGCTGGACAGTTCGATTCCCAGGGGAGCAAACCACTGTGTTCCCAGGAGGCAGCACCTTCCCCCCTTGAGGACGACTAGGGGCAGTCTCTCCAAATAGTTCTTAAATTTCACTTTGAACTTTCCCACCCCCAGCACTGGGATCCCCTTTCCCTGCACGTCCCGCAAGTTCGACTTTAGGGCCCGCAGTTTGGGCTGCGCCTCTGGGGGAATGCGCATATACTCTCTCTGGGATAGGATGGAATAGGATGACCCCGAGTCTATCTCCATCCTCACTGGGAGCCCCTGTAACTGTACCTCAACGAAGAAACGCCGGTGCTCCAGTCCCACGCGGTTGACGCCTTCCTCGTCGGAACCGGTCGCGACCTTCCTCGTGCCGGTCGCCTTACGCTGGTGTCCCCGGGGGTGACTTGGGCCGCTCCTGTCCTCGGTCCGTCCGCGCCTGCAAACTCTGGCGATGTGCCCCTTCCGGCCGCAGTTGTGGCACTCGGCCTTGCGAAACGGGCACCTCGTGCGGTCGTGGGACGCCCCACAACCGTCGCAATGGCGGTCTTTCCTGTCGCGGGTCTCACGCTTCTCCCCGCGCTTCCGAATCCGCTGGACGTCGTCGTCCTCGCTGGAACAGGGGTCTGTCGTCGTAGACGACTCCTCGGACATCGCTGGTGAGCCGGCGGGCGGCTTGGGGGCCCGCCAGGCAGTCTTTGTTGGTGTCCGCCGGGCCGCTTGCACTGGTGACTTGGCCCTCTCGGCCACGGCCCCTCGGGACTTGAACAGCCTGACCCCGCTCCTGGCCTCCTCGGCCGCTTGGGCCTCCCGCAGCACCTCGTTGAACGTGAGGCGGCTGTCGTGGGTCATCAGGCGCCTCTGTAGCTCCTCGTCCCTCAAACCACACAACATGCAGTCTCGGAGGGCCTGGTCCAGGTCATCCCATTGGCATTGCACTGCTGCCAGCTGGAGGGCCGCCGCGTAGGCGGTCACGGACTCGCCTGGGCGCTGGTCTCGCCGGTGGAATGCGACCCGGGCTGGGAAGATTGAGACCGGCGGTTGGAAGTGCTCTCGCAGCGCTTCCAAGATGCGGTCGATGGGCACTTCGTCCACCTTTCGGGGGGCCACGAGGGTCATCAGGATGCGCATCGCGGCCGGTCCCACCTGGGACAGGAAGTGCGAGCGCATCAGCGCATCATCGTCGACGCCGGTGGCTTCCATCGTGTGCCGAAACTGGCACTCGTAGAGCTCCCACTGCTCGGGCTCGCTGACATCGAACTGGTACGGCTTGACCTTGGGATTCGCCATTATCCCATCCTCGTCGCCAATTTAGTGTCTTGCACGGGAGACAAAGAAGGAGTCGCAGGAAGGACTAACACAGGTTTATTGATTGATGATCTGTAAGAACATGTGGTAATGGCGGAGGTACATCTCATTATATACGGTAACACAATACATTTGAATCTGGCTGCACGGTAGCTTATTGGCTGCTACCGGCGTGACCTCGCCCCGGTCACGCCTCTCTCCTGTAGTTCTTCTGTGGTTCTTTGACATGCGGGAATCTCCCGCGGCTGTTCGTGATTTGGGGAATGTGAACCATGTGAGACTGAACGCTCGCAGCTGCCCTCTATGGGGCGGCTTGCTCGCGTTCCTTAGCAGCTGAGATACATTGTGATTTAGGCTTATTACATTCATACATTTAAAGAGACATTGTACATGCATACATAACAACATGTCAATCACACATTAGGTTTCATTTCTTCTACAACACGAAGCAACTCATGAGGTAAAAATGTTTACATTCTTCTACTTTCCCCAAGCCAGATTTGAAATCACCATTTTGAAAAAGACACAGGGTATACTTAGTTCCATCACAGAGGTGGTGGTGGGCCACATGAAGTGGTGCTGTGGGCTGCATCTGGCATCTGGGCCGCATGTTGAGAATCCCTGATATAGTGAAACTAAACTATGGTTGCTTCTACAAGCAGAAATGGACATGCTGTTCAAAAATGATGTCAATCTCCATGAGCATGAAATATTTTTAGCTTCCTCGCCAACACTCCTGTTCTTCCCCAAGAGCTTCAGTTTATACCTGGAGGAGATCCAGGAGTCCTGCTATATTTTTCCTCTTCAATATTAAATTACACATTCATTAATCATTTCTAATATGAATCAGGCCCATTTTTAAAAATACATACAGTACTACTTCCATTTGGTATATCCTCTCTGTTGCATTTGTGACTCACAGTACCTCCAAGGAGTTTGAAATGCAGTACTATACACAGAAATAATCTGCTACTGTTTTATGTTAGGTTGAGAGGAACTATTTGGCCCAAGGTCATGTTTTACTTAATTCATACATGCTATACAGCAGTCAGGATGGTCTACATTCACATAGAGAACAGTATCATTCACACAGAGGCAGTAAGCATGGGGAAATCCCAGGAGCTGATTCCTTTTCTTGTCAGTTAACTGCTCCTCAACTAAACACAAAGCAACTGTTATGGCTGTTTTTAGATAAATGTGAATAGTAGTGAGCACAAGAGGGCATCCTATAGACCAATGATGGTCTATAGGATGCCCTCTTGTTACCAGAAGCCCAAGTCAACACTCCTGCTGATCAGGACCTCTGAGAATTGAAGTTCAAGAACACCTGGAGTGACAAGGTTGGCAATCACAGCTATAGACCACCTTGAATTCTGCCTTTGGTGTTGCCAACATTTAGGCTGCCCTTTGCTATGTAAAACGTTGCTGTGTAAAACTCGGCATCCTTTTCTCTGCTGCCTACATGGGCACAATATTGTGCAGTAGCATTTGGCCATTGCCTTATGGTTTAAATCATGGCTATAAAAGCACAGAATTCCAAATTAATACCTAGGATTTTTTTAACGTATTCAATATCCACATATACATATGGACAGATATTATTTCAATCCCCATAACTGTAGATGCCCCGGGCGTGGCCAAGATGGAGAAGGAGTAACATCTATTGTATTTCCCTGTGAAAGTGACTTTTCTAATTAAAGCAGAAAGAGTTTTAACCTAAAAAAATTTTTGGATCGTGCCGGTCTTGCTGTACAGACTGAATTGGTTCCCTTTTGGAGAAGTTGGAGTCCGCGGAGCGGCGACGGGTGGCGAGGTAAGCGGCCGAAGCCGGGGCCAAGCCAGCTGTGCCACGGGTGGGCGAGACAACGAAAAGGAGGGCTTGAAAAAGTTGGGAAAAGCCGAATAAACAAGTTTTAAAGAGGCGCAAGACGACCGGATGGGATTGAGGAGGGGGGAGAGCCCTCTGGAAGCCGAGGCTTGGATTGAGGCGAGAAATAAAGGCAAACTCACGAGAGAGAGCACGGCATGGAAGCTCGAGGGGTAATGGCAGCGATGCAGAAAATGAAACTTATGGTGTGCTGAGGAAGGAACTTCGGGGAAGGAGATGAGTGTTGGCGTGAGTAATGGAGCTTTGAGGCCGAGTGGAGAAGGAGTGTGGTGGAAAAGAAAGAACAGGGAAAGGAACGACTGTAGAAAAGTGTTGCTTGGAGGATGAAAGAACCCGTAAGTTTGAGAGGAGGAGTCTTTGGCCATGGGGGCTTCCGGAGCATGTTAAGTTTTGGATTTTTTCTCTTTCTTTAATCATTTAATAGGATTTACTCTTTTGCCTTTTGAAGTTTTTTTTTAGCCCCTTCCTGCGCTAAGGAACATTGTTGTAACTTTTGATTGTAAGAGCCTCCGACTCTGTAGGTACTGGCTTTCCCTCTGCTCCTGTTTTAGGTGAAACCCTTCCTTTTTTCTGGCTTTTTGAGATACCGTATTTATTCGTGTATAACGCGCAAAATTTTATACCCCAAAAAAGGCTCAAAGTTTGGGTGCGCGTTATACACGAGGACTGGGCCGCGCGACTCAAGAAGCCGGCGCCGGGTAGGCGCGGAGCACGCCGCGGCCCTCCCCGGAGGGTTCCCTTCTCGACCCGGCGGGTGCGTGCAGGTGAGCGGCGGCGGCAGCGGGACCTGGGCCTGCCCAGGTCCCGCTGCCGCCGCCGCTCACCTGCACGCACCCGCCGGGTCGAGAAGGGAACCCTACGGGAGAGGGCCGCGGCGTGCTCCACGCCTACCCGGGCCGCGCCACTCAAGGAGCCGGCGCCGGGTAGGCGCGGAGCACGCCGCGGCCCTCCTCCCAGGCGCCCAGGTCCCGCTGCCGCCGCCGCTCACCTGCACGCACCCGCCGAGAAGGGAACCCTCCGGGAGAGGGCCGCGGCGTGCTGCACGCCTACCCGGGCCGCGCGACTCAAGGAGCCGGCGCCGGGTAGGCGCGGAGCACGCCGCGGCCCTCCTCCCAGGCGCCCAGGTCCCGCTGCCGCCGCCGCTCACCTGCACGCACCCGCCGAGAAGGGAACCCTCCGGGAGAGGGCCGCGGCGTGCTCCACGCCTACCCGGGCCACGCGACTCAAGGAGCCGGCGCCGGGTAGGCGCGGAGCACGCCGCGGCCCTCCTCCCAGGCGCCCAGGTCCCGCTGCCGCCGCTCACCTGCACGCACCCGCCGAGAAGGGAACCCTCCGGGAGAGGGCCGCGGCGTGCTCCACGCCTACCCGGGCCGCGCGACTCAAGGAGCCGGCGCCGGGTAGGCGCGGAGCACGCCGCGGCCCTCCTCCCAGGCGCCCAGGTCCCGCTGCCGCCGCCGCTCACCTGCACGCACCCGCCGAGAAGGGAACCCTCCGGGAGAGGGCCGCGGCGTGCTCCACGCCTACCCGGGCCGCGCTACTCAAGGAGCCGGCGCCGAGTACGGTAGGCACTGCTGAGATGCACCGTCTGCCCCACCCACGGGCCCAGGGGCGCGCGGCTGGCGGGATCTGATTGGGTGGCGCGGGAGACGAGGCATGTGAAAAAAATTTTATACCAAGATTTCATGGGAAATTAGGGGTGCGCGTTATACACGAGTGCGCGTTATACTCGAATAAATACGGTACATTGCTCCAGTGAGGAAGCTGCTGGTTACTAACTTTCAATCACAGTGATAGAAGACCTTTGGATATATTGTATTAAAGTGGGATTTTGTAAATTGAATATAGAGGATTGCTGGCTTCAATCAAATTTGTAGATTATTTGGCTACATAAGGTGATTTTAAATTAAATTGAGGATCAGTGGCTTCAATCAAGAGGAGGGGATAAATATTCTAAAGGTCTCCAGGAGCTCTATCAGCTGTTAGTGACCCGGATTCTGGAAGGGATTTTTGGATTATAGTTGTGCTGGATCAATATCAGGAGCAGAGGCCTAGAAGAGCCAAAACTGTTGCGGCCTTGAAACTTTTAGGCGATGCCACAATGGATAAGTGTACAAAGGGGAAGAATAAAGAGGAGGAACCAGTGGTGAAAGCCAAGAAGAGGGATAAACCAGCAGCAGCGGAAATGCCATCAGCATCAGCATCCCCTGAACCATCATCATTTGATCAATCACAAATAATGGCAGAATTTATTAAAATGTTTCAGAAGATTGATAGTATGGATCAGGCAAGAGTGAAGGACAGAGGTGAAATTTTGGGAAGACAGGATAAATTGGCTGCAATGTTCTTTGATTTTTCAAAAAAAGTGGAAACAAGTTTGCAAAAATTGGAGGGAAGTGTCAGCACAATGAAAGTTGATATAAAGGGTATGGAGGGAAAAATAAAAGAGGTTAAGAAAGAGGGGAGGGAGATAAAGAAGAAAGTGGATTTACAAGAAAAAAGAATCGATTTGATGGAAGAGGTGATGAGGAAACAAAATATTGTGATACGTCAGATCCCGGAAAGAACGCCAGACAACTTAAGAGATAGAATAGTTGATTGGCTAAATGATTTGAAAATGGGGAAAGATTTTGCTAATGAAGACATTGTAAGTGTTTATAGAGTGGGATCAAGGAAGGGGAAGGCAGTTCAAAGAAATGTTTTGGTTAAATTTGCAAATTGGGGCGATAAATTGAAGGTCATGGCCTTTTTGAAACAAGCAGGGTCTGGCGCTCTAAAAATTGACAGGAGTGATGTAGAGGTTTATAATGATATTTCGATCACAGGACGCGGCTGGAGATATAAGATGAAACTGGTTACAAAACTTCTGATTACGAAAGGGATAAAATACAATTGGCGATTTCCACAACAATTAAGAATTTTTTACGACAAAAAGATGCAAGTTATTGATGCTGAGACTGATGCTTTTGGAATTTTTGAGTTTGATTGATTTGGTTAAGGTGAGCTCAAATGAATGGTTGGCTTTGAGAAAGGACCTGCTGGCTTCCGGTGCTATAAGAAGAGAATTTAATGGTGCAGAGGAGGGTGGTGCCGCGGGAGGAGAACAGCCTGGTACAGCTGAGGAGGCGTTGACATTGATAGTGGTGGAGGAAGAAGAAGGAAATGGTTAAAAGAGTTAAATAGCTATTTAGAAATATATAAGGTGCGCTAGAGGGAAAGATGTACATCTGGCATGTCCCCCCCTCCTCCCTTTGGAAGACGAAGGTGATTTTTCTGTGAGGAAAGTGAGGAGGGTAAAGATGAATGTTTTTTGTTTTTGCTTTTTTAGTAGTATTTTCTTTTGTGGTTGTGTAGTGTACTGTAGTTTATTAGGTAGCACGCCCATTGGAGGATTCAGATGTGATAGAAATGGAGGTTATATAATCAATAATGAGGGTAATTAAAGTGTTAACATGGAATGTAAAAGGTACAGGATCTGTTATTAAGAGGAAGAGAATAGAATCAGCTATGAGGAAAGATAGACCGGATATACTTTTTTTACAGGAAACCCATCAAAAATCTCAAAATTCGAATAGAATTTTTCTAGGTTGGATGCAGCACTATGAGAAATCATATGGCACATCTAAAGCTAGAGGTGTTGCAATCTTAATTTCGTCTAGATAACAAAATCTATTGCAGACCCAGAAGGCAGATTTGATAATAAAAGGGAAAATGGAGGACGAAGAGATAACTCTGGTTAATATATATGCTCCGAATGAACATCAATATGAATTTCTTGAAAAGATGCGAAAAATTTTGGAAAAAGAATTACCAATGAGGATGATCGTGGCTGGGGACTTTTATTTAGTAAGATCGAGTTTGGATTGTACAAACATTTCAAGGTGTGGAAAAGGAACTAAAAGCCAGATTTTGGACAATTGGTTGATGGCTTTGGGTTTGAAAGACTCATGGAGAGAATTTAAGGGGCAGAAAGGGCATACTCATACTTTTCACATGTTTACAACTCATACTCCCGAATAGATTATGTATTTGTATCTGAAAAGATGATCAAAAATTTAGAGGAGATGGAAATTGGAATTTTTAAGGAGTCTGACCATGCCAAAGTTGTTTTGGAACTGAGATTACAAAGTGAAAGTAGAGGGAGAAAGATTTGGAGATACGATGTAAATCTATTGAAAGATCAAAGGGTCAAGGCTCAAATTACTGAAAATTGGAAGGATATTTGGCAATTGAATGACAATGATGAAGTAAGTTTTAATATGGTCTGGGATGCCATGAAGTCAGTTTTTAGAGGAGAATGTATTAAATTGGCAAGTAGCAGATATAAAGATTATAAGTTGGCACAGGTTAAAATTGAAGAGGAGATAAAGCAGTTACAGGAGGAACATTCAAGGACAAAGGATAATAAGGTTTTCGCAAATTTACAAAGACTTAAAACTGAAGTGGTAGGTAAAGATATAGAAAAGGTTAAAAGAAATTTGGTGTATTTGAAAAGAGAGTATTTTGAATTTAATAATAAAAATTCGAAATTATTAGCAAAAGCAGCAAAAAATAAGCAGGTAAAAAGGGAAATTGGAGTTTTGATTGATAAACAAGGGGTAAGATGTAACAAGAATAAGGATAAATGCAAGATTGTGAAGGATTTTTATCAAGCTTTGTATGCAAAAAAAGAAATAGATGAGGAAAAGCTTAAACAGCAATTAGAGAAACAAACAGTTAATGGAATAAAACAGGAACATAAAGAAAGAATGGAAGATCAAGTGTCGGAAAAGGAGGTATGGAGGTGATAGGAAGAATGAAACTGGGGAAGGCCCCAGGATAAGATGGATTGCCGGCTGATTTTTATAAGGAATTTAAAGATATAGTGGCACCAAAATTAGCAAATTTATATAATCATATACTGGATGGAGGCCAAATTCCGACCTCATGGCACAGGACCACAATTGTGTTATTGCCAAAACCTGGTAAGAATTTAGAAAAGGTAGAATCTTATAGACCTATCTCATTGATAAATCAAGATGCCAAGATCTTCACCGCGATATTAGCTAACCGTTTAAATAATTTCATGGGTAACTATGTAAATGTGGACCAAGTAGGCTTTTTGAAGGGGCGCCATATGGCAGACCTGACTAGAAGAGTGGTGGATTTAATAGATGTTGTGAGTCAAACAAAAGAAAAAGTGGGATTAATTTCACTGGATATATTTAAAGCATTTGACTCATTGCAATGGATTTCAATTAAGGAAATAATTAAATGTTATGGATTTGGTGATAAATTTAGAAGAGTAATAGATCAATTGTACCATCAAGGCACAGCAACTGTCAGAGTCAATGATGACTACACAGATAAAATAAATCTGGAAGCAGGTACGAGGCAGGGCTGTCCCTTATCACCAATTTTGTTTATTATGGCCATGGAGATTCTAGCAAAAGCTATAAGAGATGATGGAAACATAGAAGGGATTATGGAAAATAAAATAAGTATGTATGCAGATGACACAATGTTAATTGTAAAACACCCTGAGAGGGCAATGGAGAAAATTAGATTACAATTACAGGATTTTGAAGATATTACCGGCCTTAAGATAAACTTGGAAAAATCTGAAATGATACTGTGCAGTGTAGGAGAAGAAGATAGGAAGAAGATAATTGGGAGGAGTAATATTCAAATTAAAGATAAACTGAAGTACTTGGGAATAGTTATATCTAATAGATTGGAAGATCTTAAAAGATTAAATTATGATAGTTTAAAGATGCAGATTAAAAATAAAATATAATCTTTTCAAAAATTGAAATTATCATGGTTTGGGAGGATAGCGCTTATTAAAATGATGGTGTTACCCAAAATTAATTTTTTATTTGATGCATTAGCAATTCAATTGAAGGACAAAGAAATCAACGACTTTCAAAAAATGATTAACAGTTTTTGTAATGGTGGAAAGAGGCCTAGGATATCTAAGAAATTATGGTACTTGCCCCAGAAGGAAGGCGGTTTGGGATTACCAAACTTGAGGGGATACTTCTGAGCCTTTCAAATTAAGAATGTGGTGAAGATCTTGGCAAGAGAAAAGACAATATGGGAGGAAATTGAGATGAAGGATTATAGATACATAGGTAAAATGGTTTTATTGGGGGAGAATACGGGAAAATTAGACACTAAAAGTATCATGATGAAGGGATTAATGAGTGTTTGGAAGCAAGTTAAAAAGGTTCTGACCCCGAGCTTCTCTCCAATTATGGAACTTTCAGATATGATGGGTTTCCTGATTAAAATAGATATATGGAAAAGCTATATGGAAAAACAAATGGAAGAAGTGAATAATGAGAACTATGTCAGTCAGGATAAAAGAACATAATTTTAAAATGTTATGGAGATGGTACTTGACCCCAGTGAGGTTACACCAGATGGATAACAAAAAAGATAGGATGTGTTAGAGGTGTAAAGATACAGTGGGATCTTATGAACATATGTGGTGGAGTTGTAAGGTGGTAAATGATTTTTGGAAAATAATTGAAAAAGAAATGAGTGAAATAATGAGCAAGAGAATTAACCTGGGGTCGGGTACCATCATGCTAACAAATGTGGAATCTATCTGTCATGACAAAGATGAGAGAGAATTATTAGAAATAATGCTTACAACGGAAAGACAATGTATCACTAGAAATTGGAAAAATGATATAACTACACAGATTGAAGAACGGTACAAAGAAATGTGGAATTTAGCATTGAATGACAAATTAACTTGGGAAATAAAACAAAAAAGAGATAACCTAAAAGAGAACAGATTTTGGAATATTTGGAGGCCTTTTGTAGATCATGCAATTAAAGGAGATAAAAGTAACAGGCCTGTACCAGACCAAAGTAGTTTTTGAATGTAATATACTGTGGTTTCCGAGGTCCTCCAGGGCACATTATACTATCACAGGGTGTTTAAATATGTTATTTGTTTGTTCTCCTATCCTGGAGAACAATGCTTTGTACTATTAGGATAGGTTTTTCTTTCCTTGTTTAATTCTGTTTTCATTCTATTTATTTTTCATGGTTGTATTATGTATTTTGTTTGTTTTGTATGATAAAAATAATAAAATATATATATATATATATTTTAAAAAACTGTAGATGCCCTTCATGCTTGTCATCTCTGTGTTTTTAGTAATAAAACTACACACTACAGATGGCGCCAAGTTAAAAGATAATAATCCTAAATGAATGGGAAGACAATAGTCTGGCACATTTTATTCTGAAAGCAATTATTTAAAAGTACCATTGTTTTTAATTATTTTAAAGAAAGACTATAGTGATAGGATCAGCAATAGTGGGTAGGGTAAAACCTTGCTGGACTGCATAATTTCAGGCTTCAGTTGTTGTTGGTTCCATAGTTTTGTTCTCCTCAACACATAGATGGCCCGTAGTCTGGGAGCTGAGGTCTGTCTGCTCCAAAATGTTCGGGCGAGGCATCCCAACTGTGAGCTGTCAGTGCTCTGATCTGTTCGTTTTATACGTGAAAGAAGGTTTCTTCCAGAGGATCAAATTTGAGCTGATAGTTTTCCCCAGCTACAGTCTGAAATGATACAGTCCAGACCACTGCATCACAAATTACAGGCCATGTAACTTTTTCTGTTGCCCCAGTGAAATCGCTGCTTTGGAGGGACACTTTCCCATTTATTTATTTAATCTGATTTATTTTTTTTAATAAAATAATTTTATTAAGTATAACAACAATACAATAGTAACTAGAAAAAATTAACAAATGCCAAACTACAATTAAAAAAACAATACAATTATCAATAATATAAATAAAGTACATTACACAAACTACATTCTTGTAATTTCACTTAAAATGCTAACTTAATAGTATAGCAGGAACCCTCTCTTGTTTATATTGAATTATGAACATTCAAATTCAATTCATATTCCCAACTCTTTCATAATCATTCTCATTAATACCTCAATATTTCCCACTAACTCATATTAGTCTTTACCTCTATAATTTGCTATAACATTACTTTACATAAACAAAACTCAATTTACTAAATTTGTTAAACAATATTACAATAATCACAATGTGTATTTACACCATATAAGAGTCTGCAGGATGTCACATCTATTTTCACCGTTTCCAAAAATGTATCTGATCTGGTACACAGCAGCTACCCTGTTCTCCTTTCAAAGAGTAATCACGAATGGTTGCCAAATTTTCCAAAATCTATTTTCTTTAACTTTACTCTTATATTTATTTATTTCCCATGTCAATTTATCATTCAATGCAAGATCCCACATCTCTTTATACCATTCTTCTATTTTTAAAATTCTTTCTGATTTCCAGTTTCTTGCAGTATACTGTCTCCCCGTTGTCAGCATTACGGAAATTAATTCCTTTTTATCCTCATCTACATTCAGATTTTCCACATCTGTTAATAACACTGTACTTGCCTCCAGCTTACATGCAAACCCCATGATGTCACAAATCTCTTTCTCTACTTTTGCCCGGAAATCATTTACCACATTACAGTACCACCACATATGTTCATATGTTCCTAGGGAATGTTTACATCTCCAACACATTTTACTTTTGGTATTATCCATTTGATATAATCTCTCTGGAGTCAAGTACCACTTCCATAACATTTTATAATTGTGTTTCTTTATTCTGGCCTTTAATCTGATTTATATTGCCGTCCAACTCCGAAGACTCTGGGCGGCTCACAGAAAATAAAACCAATCACATTTTAAAAACCAATTAAAACCCCAGTAAAACTGCCACCAAAAATTACTCTGAACCCTACAGATTAAAAGAGGTTAAAAGAGGTTTAAGAAGCAGATGTTATAGGACTGAGTGAGAATTTTTGAAAGAGATTATTGTGTTTATTTATACAGACCTTTCACTACTATAGCAGTTACTGTTAGCAATGCCTGTGGTATTTGCTTTCATAAACTGCTTGACAAAGAGCAGCAACCATTTCTACCAAGGCCTAAAAGTACTGATTAAATAATTTGATGAGACTCTTGATGAACAATGTGGTAATGTACCTGGCATAGGGACTGCAGTGGCTTAGTGGTTAAAAAGTTGAATTTGACGACTGGAAGGTCGACAGGTCAGCAGTTCAAGCCCCCAGTGCTGCATGACCGAGTGAGCTTTCGTCTCTGTCCCAGCTTCTGCCAACCTAGCAGTTCGAAAGCAAGAAATTGCAAGTGAATAAATAGGTACCACTTCAATGGCAAGGTAAACAGTGTTACGTGCACTCTAGTCTAGTCATGCCTGCCACATGTCCATAAAAATGTTTGCAAAAATGCTGACAGTGCTGGCTCTTTGGCTGTAAATAAAAATGAGCACTGAACTCTAGAATTGGATGTGACTGGCTTTCCAGCAAGGACGACCTTTACCCTACCTGGTATACTTATATAAGAACATAAGAACATAAGAACAGCCTTGCTGGAACAGGCCACAGCCCATCCAGTCCAGCATTCTGTCACACTTAGTGGTTCACCATTTGCTTCAGGGTATTCCCAAGCAGATACCTTCGGATTCCCTGGAAATGGCATTGAGAGATATCCTGCCTATCTCTCCAACCCCGAGGTTGTCCTTAAGTATCCATAATTATAGCCATTGATATCCTTGTCCTCCATGAACTTGTCTAATCCTTTCTTGAAGCTGTCAAGACTGACAGCTGTCACCACTTCTTCTGGCAGGGAGTTCCATAGACCAGTGATCCTCTGGGTGAAAAAGTACTTTCTCTTATTTGTTTGAGAACTAGTACCCAAAAGTTTCATGGAGTGCCCCCTAGTTCTAGTGTTGTGCGATAGGGAAAACAGTTTTTCCTTATCTACTTTGTCCACACCGTGCATGATTTTATAAACTTCAACCAGGTGACCTCTTAGATGCCGTCGTTCAAGAGTGAAGAGGCCCAACCGTTGCAGCCTCAGATGGTAAGGAAGGTGTTCCAGTCCCCTAATCACTTGAACGGAGCCTAGTAGAATAATATAAAAGCCAATACACAAACAGATAATCTAGACTATAATACTAATTGCCTTGACTCAACAATACGTCCTGTTGAACACCTCAGAGTTTACTTCCAAGAAGACATGTTTGGGATTGTACTGTGTGCATATTTTGAGACACCTTCCTGTGTGATGTAACCCAGCCTGGACTGGCACTGCTTTTTAGAGGGGTTCTAAAGCCCTGTGTCTTTATAGCAAGGTCACATCACCATGGCTTGATGTCAGCTGGCCATAAATGAAACAGCTGTTGCTGATCTCTTGGTGCAAAGCCTGAGATGCCTCACTGAAGCCAGTGAACGTAATAAACTGTTATGACAAAAGGAGAGACCTGGCAGGGTGGATATAACTCATCCTGGATTTCCCTCTGAAATGTTAGCCTGAGAGAGAAGATCTAGAGAGGTGATTTGTGAGGAGCTGGGGCGGGGGACAATCATGGCGTGGCATATCATCCTAAAGGACTTGTTCCCATAAATACCAGAAATTACAGACGTTGTAAGAAGCCTTACAATTCAGTATGCAGGCAACGTCGGAGGCAATTCTTCCCAACATGCCTTGGTTCCTAGGACCTCTCCTTGGAGACAGCATTCAAGAAAAGGAGTTGGCACTGTGTGGGTAGTAAGATCCTTAATTCAGGAAGTGTGGTGGCAGCCACATTTTTCTTTCATTTGGTAATACACATGGGAGATACCCACCCCCCAGGCATCCAGTAGATTTTCATGGGGGTGATGCTTTACTTTATGCTGGAGATGATATTCAAGTTTGACCTATATATCTGCCTCTGACTTTAGTTCATCAGAAAATGAACAGGACAGAGCAAGCCACATCACTCTCTGAATTTGGCACCTGCGTGCATAACCCAAATTGCCCTGCCTTAATTATGGCTCAGTCAGTATCCCCTCACGCCACAATAGCAAACTTGATCTCAGTGGAAATGTTGGCTAATAACGTCGTTGACTGCAATTCATATCTGAGAATGCATTTTTCCCTGAAGCATGTTATTTACGGCCATCCAACACTCAGCATTGAGTTGCTGGCTGTACGGTCTACTCCATTACCATAGCAGGATGTCCAGCTAGACAGCAAGGTTAGTAACAGCTTTGCCTAATTAGGTATTTATCAGAGTATAATTCAAAGACTGGGTTCCTCTTTCATTTCAGGCATTACTTTACAAGGAACATTAGCTTTACATTTCCCAAGAGATCAGCTTTCCAACATCTGCATAAGGCAGAGCTAGATGTTTTGTTTGTCAAATTAATCTTCCAGTGATGACATTTATAATTGCTTCATGGTAAAAGAGAAGGGAACCGCTGTCACATTCTATGTGTTCATCAGGAAAATCCAACCTGTTTCCAGAATATTTTGCTTGGTGCAACCAAATATTGTTGGTAAGGAGCAAGGGAAAAAATGAAAATAGAGGTTTAGACTGCCATTGTGATCCACATTCTTGCAGATCATGGTACGGGGGGGGGGGGCTAGGGGGGCTGGTACACCTGCCTATCCATATCTCTCTCCATAGCCTAGCAAGGGTTTCTCAACCTTGGGCCTCCAGGTGTTCTTGGACTCCAATTACCAGAAGCCCAAGTCAGCACACCTGCTGAGTAGGGTTTCTGGGAATTGAAGTTCAAGAACATCTGAGGGCCTACGGTTGAAAAACCCTGGCCCTAGGCAATAATGTATAGATAATCCATATCATGATCACACATTCATCTAGAATAATGAGGGGAAAAATTGTGTGTGACTGACTGACTTTTACCATGGCTTGAATATTGTGAAATGCAGACACCAGAAACTTGGCATGGACATTAATGGAATGTTGAGGGTTTACATCTGGGGTCAACCAACCAACCAACCAACCAACCTTTATTTTTTCATAAAATTGAAATTTGTCAGTAGCTTTCAATGTGTAGCTTCGGTCCCTAGGTTACAGATCCCAGTCCCACTGAGACAAAGAGATTTCCCTGGAAGGAAAATGGACCTCAAGAGTAGGGGGTCCTGTCCCTCAAGGCCAGGAAGCCTTCTATTCTTGCCCGCATGCTTGAAGCTGTGTTTGGGTGAGACAGTGTGGAGGTGGTATTTATACTGGCTATGTATCTGTTTTTCACCGTCTCAAGTAGTGCTGCAGTAAGTCAGGCGGTATACAAATGTTATGTTATAAATCAATGAATGGAGACAACAGCATTAGTCAATATTGGTAGAATGCACCAGATCTGTGATTAGACCTCTCAAC
Organism: Bradypodion ventrale; assembly: GCA_035047345.1. NCBI lineage: Eukaryota > Metazoa > Chordata > Lepidosauria > Squamata > Chamaeleonidae > Bradypodion > Bradypodion ventrale. Next base: position 184,495,553 of record JAWDJE010000001.1, on the reverse strand, counting down.
ATCTTTTCTGAAATTTAAGCCAGCTGTGATATGTGTGCTTGAATGAGTCTGTTGGGGAATAATAATAATAATAATAATAATAATAATAATAATAATAATAATAATAATAATAATAATAATAATAATAATAATAATAATAATAATAATAATAATAATAATAATAATAATAATAACAACAACAACAACAATAACAACAACAATAACAATAACTATTATTATTATTATTATTATTATTATTATTATTATTATTATTATTATTATTATTATTATTATTATTATTATTATTATTATTATTATTATTATTTTCCACCACAATGTGGAAAGGAACTGGTTTGAGATAATGCTACTGGATAAAAGGGTTCAACCCTCTTCTTTCATATAGCTTTGTCTCCAATCCGTGAACCTACAAATGGTTCTTCTAGGATGACAATTCATATAACTGTTTTTAAAACGAGGGAAAATTATATTTTCATCCACAACTTCTAAATTTCTGGCTGGGGAATTCTGGGCTTATAGTCCAAAAAAGAGTACTTTTTCAGGCTTTGCCCTATATATCTTCCCTAACAGGACAAAAGGGCAGTTGAAAATGAAAAACAAAAACAGCTGAGGGAGGGTTTAGAATGAGCTAATCTCCCACCCCTGCCACAACCCATCATATCCAAGTTGTTTTCTCTGTGCTGTTCTAAAGATAAAAGTAAATGTCAAGAGATCTAACAGCTCCCTATATTTCAGCTAATTTGGCCCTGAAGCACATGTAACCACTACCTGTGTAGCATAATATGGACACAAAAAGCTCTTTCCCCTCCTAATTCTTTTGTAGACAGTATGTCTTTTTTTTTAAAAAAAATTGTTTATCTTTGGGAAGAGTGACTTTGACAGTTTAAAAATGGATGTAAGTTCTCATTTGGAAAGCAAGTACTGAATCGGCAATTCCAAGCTTCTGTTTTTAAAATGCCAGTTATGTTCCGTAAAATGCTACAGGTTTTACTATTTTGGGGTTATAATTATTCCCTCCACTACCCATGACCAATTTCCGATGAAATACCATGAAATCAGAGAAACCTTAAGGCACATTCATGCTGCCTGCTAATGTGTGATATTTTTGGTCCATTGCTTTTGGTCCATTGCCAGCATGGCCCGTGGGAACGAAAGCCCCCCCCCCCTAAAAATCGGACGCACAAAAACACGAACCAAAAACAATCAAAACCAGTCAAAAACAAAAATCTAACATTAAAAAAATAAACAACAACACATCAACAAAACACACGCAACAAAAAACAACAGACCCCCCCAACAAAAACTCAACCCCCCCCCCCAATCAAACCACCCCAATAAATAAATAAATAAACCAGAGAGCTTATCATGAAGACGTCTTGACTTCATGGCGACAGGAACTCGAATGAGCTAAGAAAGGAAGCAACAATCACCAGAAGTGACACCCAGAGGATAGAAGAGGAGAATGGTAGAGAGGAAGCAAAGCTCACCACCCCCACCCAGAGGCCACAAGAGAAAAGACATCCAAAAACATTGCCACTGCAAAGATAAATTAAAAATTCAAAAATTCATAAAATAAGTTAGCACAACATTCAAAAATATACACACTACTCTCAAACAATACCAAAAAAACCCATAAATCACTTTTCACTCCAAAACACCAAAACACCAAACCAAAAAATAAAATAACAAAATTAAATTTTAAATTAAAAAAATTAAATTAAATAAATCAAAATAAAATTTGCATGAAAAAAAATAAAATAAAAATAAAAAAATAAAAATCAAACAAACACTGGGAGCACAATCCGCCACAGGCGGACGCAGCGCCTCGAAGCCACAAAATCACAAAACCTTTCAAAACCATTTAACACAGCCCAGCACCATTTGTTCAAGAAAACAAATGAAACCCTTGACTATCCAAAACCAAATTTAAAGAGCCCGGCACTGAGGAAGCCGGCGTACAAAAAATAAAAATTAAACACACACTGAGAGCGCAAGTCCACCACAGGCGGACGCAGCGCCTCGAAGTCAAAAAATCACAAAACCTTTAAAAACCATTAAACACAGCCCAGCACCATTTGTTCAGGAAAACAAACAAAACCCTTAACTATCCAACACATTTTTAAAATGCCCGGCACCGCCGGGCAAAATCTGCTAGTGCTTCATAAAAATTCACATTTCTCCACTAACTGAATATATAAGTAACTACCAGCTGTTGAAAACATAGGCCTAAAATATGATTTCAAGGCTCTTATGTGCAAAAGCAGTGTGTCTCAGGTTGGATGTAGACCAAATGAAAGAACAAAAATGGCAAATGTTCATACTATCAGTACATCTATTTGTTTTGCTTACATGAACAAACATTTCATATAGGACAAGTTGGACAACCTATAACTGTCCAAATGTGATAGGAATACAGTTCCTATAATCCCTGACCATTGACCCTACTTTCTGGAGCAGATGAGTGAACACCCAGTTTGCTTCGAGTTTTTAAACTAGGTCTCTGCTCATACCTGTCAAGTATCCCGGATTGGCTGGGAAATCCCGTATTTTGGCGTGCGTTCCTCCCCTTTCTCGGCACCATCCCATATTTAGAACGGCAGGGGAAAGGGTTACTGCACATGCACAATGGAGTTTTTTCCTATGCATGCGTACCCGGGCCAGAACAGTTCCCATATTTTCCCATATTTTCTAGAGCAGTGCTTGACGGGCATGTCTCTGCTAGTTTCCACTGGTGTTTTCTGCACCAATCTTTGATGAATTATCAATTGGCAAAAGTTCACACCACATGTTCTAGATCTATATCAGCAGTTCCCAACGTTTTCCTGCTGGACCTGCCCCCAACACTTCCTGCCGGAGCCAGAGGCATTGCTGCGCCCACTACTTATGTTTCCATTGGCGTTGGCAGTGTCGGCGGGAATTGCGTGTTTTTTTCCAGGGTTTTAGACAGACTCCACCACTTCCCAGGGTGGTGGGAGCCTTTTCGGAGCATGATCGCTCCAGTTTGGGATTTTTCGGAGCCTTCTCCACTGCTCTTCGGCAGCTACAGCAGCACCGTGAGCTGGAAACTTAGCTGAGGTAAAATCACTCCAACCTGCTGACCTGCAGACCTTCCGGTCCTCAAGCTCAGCATCTTAACCACTATTGCACTGCGGACTCCCTCTTCCAATTTAAGGTGGTCCTAATAAAAGTTTAAAGGTCCTTGTATATCTCACAGACCTTTAAACTTTTATTAGGACCACCTTAAATTGGAAGAGGGAGTCCGCAGTGCAATAGTGGTTAAGAAGCTGAGCTTGAGGACCGGAAGGTCTGCAGGTCAGCAGGTTGAGACCCAAGTGCTGTCTGATGGAGTGAGCTTTGGTCTCTGTCCCAGCTCCTGCCAACCTATCAGTTCAAAAGCAAGAAATTGCAAGTAGGTAAATAAGTACTGCTCACGGCCATAGCCAGGATTCTAGATTTGGAGGGGCAAAAAAAAATTCAGGAGGGGCAATTTTTTTAGGAAGGGCAACAATGTCACACTCACACGTATAAAATTGTCATCCATGGGTGGGTTGGGGGTTGTGGTCTGTTAGCTCAGGAGAGTATGGGGGGCCCTGACCCCCCTGGTTACGGCCCTGGTACTGCTTCAGCGGGAAAGGTAACAGCATTCCATGTGTTCCGACGTCAAATTATGCCTGCCATATGACCATGGAAATGTTTGCAGATGCAGACCATGCTGGCTCTTGGGCTATAAACAGAGATGAGCACCGGCCCTTAGAGTCAGAAACAACTGGCTTTCGAGCAAGGGAGACTTATGGCTTTACTAAGTTGGAAGACACCTGACAGCATAAAAAAAACAGGTTGTTGCCAGGCTATAATGAAAATTTTATCCTGACTCTCCAGTACATTCACCAAGTAAACAACAACACAGAAAGAAGTTAAATTGTTGGTAAGACACAAAGGTTATTGCATGATCTTGCTCAGGAATGTTAATAATATGCAAAGCTATTTTGAGAATAAAATAGGAAAACCATGTAGGCTGAAGCTATCCTAAATGTCTTGGATGAAGAGAGGACTGTAAGAAGAATGGAAATCTGCCAGAATGAAGCAAATTAATTGGCACTAGGGAAAGGGAGCCAGACATGCTGGTGCTGGATCATATATTCAAGATAAAATTGTGCATTTAATTACATGGCTAAGAAACAGACATATTTTAAAAAGTGAAAGCCATCTACTTCAGGCATTTTTCTTAATTTCTTTCTTACTTTTTCTTTCTTGATTTATGGGATTATTTATATGGCCATGTGTAATTAATTAGTCTGCTCAGTGCACTTTCCAAGTGACAATGATTACTGTATCTAGAAATTACTTAACTTCTTCTGATGGTGCAGTGGTTAAACTGCTGTCCTGCAACCAAAAGGTTGTGAGTTCGATCCCAACCAGAGCTCAAAGTTGAGTCAGCCTTCCATCCTTCTGAGATCAGTAAAATGAGTACCCAGCATGTTGGAGGGCAAAAGGCTAATTACCTGTAAACCGCCCAGAGAATGCACTAAGCACCATGGGGCAGTATATATGTGTGATTGTTTTGCTTTTTGCTTTGCTTTTGTTGTGGTTTTTTATTTCCTCTCATATTATTAAAGAAGAGAGCGCCAATTTATGTTGTGCCAGATGATTATGGGTGGGAGGGCACAATGCTGCTTGTTTTGTTTTGTTTTGTTTTGTTTTGTTGTGTGTTGTGTTGTGTTTTTTGTTTTGTTTTGTTTTGTTAACTCTGGTATGCCATCCTTTGGTATTGTACATAGAGAATGGGAAGATGGAAAAATAAATAAATACATAAACAAACAAAAAGAAGAGAAGGAGAGCAAGGGCAGCTACTTAACCCTTGATTTGGCTTGTACTGTTTAATCTAAAGACAGTGTGGTGGAAATGAACGCATGCTGCACGTGCATGCAGGTGGCGTGCGCTTGCCTCCGCCCCCCCCCCCGAGACGGGAGTGTGCTGCTCCTCCTCCCCCCCAGTCAGGCAGGGAGGAGCCTCCTTCCCCTATTTAAGGGGTGGCTCGTCCCTGCCCAGCCCTGTTTGACTTGCTGCGGAGAAGCTTCTCCCTCCCTCCTTCTCAGTAGTGTGATTTCATGGTCGCTTATGGGCCAGGTGGGAATTTTTGCCCTGACGTCTCATTGGCCCTGGTGTCCGGGGTGTTTTCGCCCACCCCACACTGCTGGGTTTGGTTGATTTTTTAGGAGGTCCCTTCTGGTCACTTGGCGGTTAGTACAGGTTATTCACTAATTCGGTATTGCCAACAGGTATGGGCTGGGGTTTTTTCAGGGACCAGAAGGGCCTAGTGGTGTGCCCTTTGGCTTCAGGACTAACCTTCTAACTGGTTTGGCTTATCGGTAAGCCTTACCATTTCCGGCACTTCGTGTAGGCGCCAGGGTGCATCGGTATTCCAGTCTGTCGTTCATTTTTTCCCTTGGCCAATGTTATGACATCATTCTCATCTCACCCGCACTATTCTGCCCCCCATGCATTTAATTGGTTATCAATAAAGTGGCCATGTTTTAAAATCCATTACTTGCATACGTCTCTTCCTTGGGGGGTGCACAGGCAAAACTAGCATGGTATAGCAGGTAAAGTCCTGAGACAAATGACCTCCAAGTTTGAGTTTCTGCACTGAGCCATAAAACTCACTTGTACCACTAGCTGTCTCTCAGCCTGATTTACCAGAGAGGGTTGTTGTGAAGTCGGCAGGGGCAGATGAACCAGTCATGCCCCTTCAAGCTAATAGGAGGAAAGACAGAAGTTAAATGTAGCTGATAAATAACCATTCAGACAGCCCTATTTATCAAGAGCAGTGAGCGTACAGAAGTACCATCTATTGCTCCTGCAGAACTGAGTCTGAAACTCAAACTTGATGTTAAGGGGAATGTCTACTGCCTGAATTTAACCCATCTCTTCCCTTTCAATGAGACGTTTAAAAAGATTATGTGTTGGATTATCGGATTTGGATATTACCACTGTGTTTGCTTTGGCAACCACCTGCAAAACAAAGCATGTCGAATGTAAGAAGTAGAGAGGAGGAAAGTCACGTGATTTAAAACCAGCATTTGAGGGAGCAGCTGTGCAAAAATTGTGATACACTGGTCAGAAACAGATGTTAGAAATAGACCATCTTAATAGCCCATTAATGAGGTGGAAACCTGTTTTTGTTGCACAAATGTGATTGAGGCAGTCTTTCTGTGTTTCTTAAAGCAGAGTTCAAAGGAACCCCATGCTTAAATGCTAAACATCATCAGTAACCAAGTAAGCTAATTTGCATAATCCCAGAGGTGAGGAAAGCTCAAACCATGATACTCAAGATGTAGACATTAGTTAAGAACATATCCCTCCCAGTCATGGGCTATCTTTAATTGGCCTGTATTGTCTAGTTTGACCCTCATGCACACAATCCAGAATAACCCTCAAATTGCGGTTTTGGAAATCTGGGAGCCAGGCACGCATGCGCAGTAAGTTTCCAGGCACCGGGCAGGAAATGGGTTACTGCGCATGCATGGCCGTCAGAGGCAGCGGCGCGCATGCACAGTAGCTACTTTCCCCACTGTTGAAAATACGGGATGGCAGCAGGAAAGGGGCTGAATGGGCGTGGAAATACGGGAAATCTCAGCCAATCAGGGATACTTGACAGGTATGCAAACCAGTGCTCTACAAAAGGATGGTGTCCAGATTTAGTTCCAGTGCATTCATTCTCCTACACCAAGAAAGCCAGCTTCTTGACCCGTCATTGCTGTTTGGGAGCAAGACTGTTCTTTAACATGGTTTCAGTACCATCTCCATTGTTCCTTGACAGCTCAGTGTTAGTAAGCAGCCCAGATGCCACAACCTGAAGAGAAGAAATGTTCCTTTTAGCTGTCGAAAAACATGGCATTGCTTTAGGTAGGGCAGCCCTTGCTCCTCACTCACGTCACTTGGAAAAAACAGACCATTCCTTAGCACCAAAGCTGAATAGGAAACATTCAGCCAACTGAAGGTAAAGCTGTAACAAGCACGGGAGGTCTGTAAATGCCTCACAATGAACTACCACATCATGAAAATAATTTCTGTCTTGGAGCTCATTATTATTGTTATCATAGAAGGGTTGTAATTTTACTGAAGCATTCATGTATTATGGCTACAGTCCAGCCCATGGCTATGTGCACTTACATCTCATTGACCTGAACTTGACCTAGCACATGTATAAATAAAAGCAGACTTCTAGTTTATTTTTTTTAAAGCAGTTTGTGAATATAATGTAAACCTGTGTATTTCCTCAGAAGATGAGGACTCAAAAGAACAATAGAAAGGAGGGACACTATTGATTTAGGAAATGTGGACATTAAGACTCTTTAACAGTGGAATTCAATTTTTTTTATTACTTACTCTTTGGGTGTGGCATGGTTGGCATGGCCAGGGGGAAAGCCCTGCGTCATACCCAAATTAGGACTACTTTATTTCAAAACTTGGATGGGTGAGGCCAGCCAGAATTTCTGCTACCGGTTCTGGCGAACTGGGGTGAACCTGCTGATTCCCACCACTGTCTTGAACACTATGGCTTGGAATAGTTTTTGGGAAGGCTGCAAATGTTGAGGCCTGACTGCCTCTAGTGTTATCACGCGTTGGCTCGTTGTTTTGTTGTTTAGATTAGTTATGCTTTAGAGGTGTCTTGCAGGCTAAGCATGATGGAAGGGATTTTTCAGCCCGAAAATTTCAGTGGTAGGCTCTTTGCCTTGATCACAAACCCTCAAAGGTCCCACTGGACTGGGTTTCTCTACAGCTATATTGCTGATATAGTCTAGAAAGCATAGCCTTGAACTGATTTTCCATCCCAGCTACACTGTTTCTTTTATTACAATGTACATTATAAATAATAGGTTTTTCCAGCTGAAATCATGTATGAATTCCACAGACAAGATTCTCTGTGGGCACCCGTTCAGTCACCCCAGCACAGAGTTTGCCCCGCCCCTCTGCCCAGCAGCCCAATGGGAGCGCTTCCTCCCCAGCACAGAGTTTGCCCCGCCCCTCTGCCCAGCAGCCCAATGGGAGCGCTTCCTCCCCAGCACAGAGTTTGCCCCACCCCTCTGCCCAGCAGCCCAATGGGAGCGCTTCCTCCCCAGCACAGAGTTTGCCCCACCCCTCTGCCCAGTAGCCCAATGAGAGCATTTCCTTTCTCCCCTGTTGCTGTGTTGGCACTTTGAGATAAATAAGCGGGTTTTGGGTTGCAGTTTGGACACTCGGTCTCTAAAAGGTTTTCCATCACTGCCATAGATCAATCACAAAACAGTGCAAATTGGTTTTGAAACTACAGGATATGTGAACATCTTCTGCTGTGCTATCCAGATGCTTTCAGCATGTAGAGCAGGAGTTCTCAACCTTTTCAAGACAGGGGCCGGATGGCCATTTTGCCCTTCCTCCACCACATGGCACTTATTGGTGTGGTGGAGGCGATGGAGGGCCACATGAAATGGGGCCACAGGCCACAGATTGAGAATCCCTGATGTAGAGAATACTCTCTGCCAATGGGGAAGATTGCCACTACAGGCCGAATAGCCTGGTGTGGAGTCCAAAATGTCAAGGGCCCGATAGAGTTCTTGAAAATTATTTTCCCAGATTTCTGGTAAAATAGCAGCCGTGGTGCTATTAGTTCTTGAATGACAGGAGACTAAATTCCAGAATTGGGAGTGGTTTTTTTGCTCAATGGCCAACCTAAGTTGTTCCCAGGCCCTTTTAGTTTCCTCGCATTTTTTCCATTTTATTAACTGTTTATATTGAGATTTGATAAGGGCCACTTCATCTCTTAAATTGTCTATAGGGTTTAAACAGAAGTCCCTATGTTTAGACCTCAAAGCTTTTTTGACCAATACACATTCCTTGTCATACCAAGATTTACTTAACCTGCTGGATGCTCTTCTGTGACTAGTGTTAAATACCTTTAATGGAAATTGGATTCTTTCCAACAAGGAGTCAAAAAGATCAATACCCTGTTCGTGTAGACCGTTATTCACAAAATTGTCCACTGCCTCTTTAAAACCATCAGTGTTAATCAGCGTTGGTAAGATCTGGGCCATATCCGCTCTCCATCTGATTAAGTTCATCCTGCTCCCAGAGTCTGGCTGACCACAGTGTTTTTCACTAAGCCTCACTGTATGTGTCGGGAAGTTAAGTAAAAGATTTAAAGGAAGGTGGTCACTATTATAAAACAAAGAGACTAAAAATTGGTCTACATAACTAACAACCTCTTTTGAGACAATAACATAGTCAATGACACTTTTTCTTTTCCCGGACCAAAATGTGTACTCTGCAGGGTAGTCTCCACAGGTTGTGCCATTCAAGACACGTAAATCTAGGCTGGACAAAAGTTGATATAGAAGACGACCAGCATAATTAGATTTTACGTCCTTTGATTGCATTTCAAGAAGAGGTGCTGTTAGATCATGAGGTCAATAAGGCATAATACAACTTGGGCCCAAAGACCTGTCATTTGGACCCATCCTGGCATTAAAGTCACCACCCATTATTACATGTGCTGTGGGATAAGAAATTAAAAGATCATTTAGATATAACTCAAATTCTTTCCAATCCATTAATGTCTTGGCATTGGTTTGGCCTGGTGGAATATACACATTAACTAATAGGATTAGATTCAGATGATATCTAAAGATAATTGCCATCGCTAGGTTATGACAAGGAGGGAGATCTTCCACCATGACCGCAAGTGAAGTGGCCACCAGTATTCTTCAGTATACTCCGCTAGCAACTCAGATCAAGAAAAGTATTCTTAAACATTAGAATCTGGTCACAGATATTCCTGGTTGTCGTGATTTACCACAAATTGGTTTTAGAAAGACTTGGTCTTCAATCAAATTCTTACTAATACTGATGCTTATGATGTTCCTAGATCTCCTGCGAGCCTCGTTACTGGGCATTATAGGTGCCTTCATTGTTCTATATGTAGGTTCACTATAGAAACACAGACTGTCATCTCTCCTGACAATACTTTCACCCATGTACTCAAGGGTTTCACAAATTGCAACTCTAAAAATATTATTTATTTGCTTAAATGTCCTTGTGACAAGATTTACATCGGTATTTCCACACATTCTTTGAAGACACGTGTCAGCGAACATCGTTCCCAAATTAGGACTCAGAATTTGAGTGCCCCTTTAGTCTCTCACTTTGTTTTTCATAAGCACACAGAAGATCAACTTTGTGTTGTGGCTCTTGAGACCATAAGTTCCGAACGCTATGAAAAAATAAATGTTGAGAAATGCCTTCTCCAAAGAGAGGCTTTTTTATACATATGTTTGATAGCTTGGAACCCCATGGTTTGAATCCCGAATTAGAACTGTCCTGTTTCTTATAATATTCTTCTTCTTTTTTATATTTGAGAAACTGTTTCTTTAACTGCTTCTGAGAGAGACCATCCTTTTCTTCCCATGTGTGAGCAATCCTAATAACCTTAATCTTTTTGAACCATCATGCTACTATATATTTTCTTCCTTTACATTCATTGCTTAACGTCATGAGCACTAAAGAAAACACAATTAGAGGCTTTCAGATGCACTTTACAGGTACAGTAATACCTCATACAAAGTCTGCTTTGTACAACATCGAATTCATACAGCATTGCCTAATTCCTTGAAAAAAGTTGCCTCATACAAAGTCGCTGCGACTTTGTATGAGGCATTGAGGTTTTTCTCAGGTTGCATTGTTCCTGGGCAGTATAAAAGGCAGGACGCATGCGTGCATTGCCCTTGTGGGTTTTGCACAAGGCAAAGAGTGTTTAGGAGTGGTTTTGAGCGCGATTTTGGATTTTTTCAATTATTTTGTCAGAATTTTTAGAAGCATTCCTTGGATTTTTGCAGCATTCTTCAGGTTCTTGGACAATCCGGGTTGTTTGACATGTTCTTGTACTGTATTTAGCCTTTAGACAATGATTTCTTAAAGTTCTGTCAGTTTCCTGTCTGTTTCCTTGACTTTGCCCTGAAGTCTGTGCTGTTACAGTACAATGTATCTCTATGGAAACGACGTTGTACGAAGCATCGCGGCAAGGATTTGGATGTTGTATGAGGCATCGCAACTAGGATTTTGCATCCCTCATACAAAGTCCAAATCTGTATAAAGTCCAAACTTGTGGAACTGTATCTAGTTTTGTTTATTCATGCTGTATTTGTTGTCTGTGTGATAATCTCTTTCCGATTTCTAGACTTATACTCCTCTCTATAAATATATTGTTGAATATTATATGTTTGTAATTATATCTTTCATTATTTTTATTAACTTTAGTCATCATATCCTGAGGAAGCAAAAGTGAAAGACTGCATTTACTGGAACAGTCTTGATTTATTTTGGATTGAGCTTATGTGTTTTGCTATATACTGATATTACTCTGTTTGAAACTTTCACATGGACTTACATAGTTTCTGAAGAATTTAAGAAGAATGATATATCTTGGACTGAGTTTATGAGTTTTGCTATATACTGATATTTTGAACAATCTTGTGACTGTACTTTGACTAAAATATTTTCACTTGGACTTACATAGATTCTGAAGAACTTAAGAAGAACACTGTTTTGTTGGAGTTTTGTATGAATTTAATACAATACAGTACTTTACTATATTTTTGATTGCCATATATTGTGACTATTGGAAGGACTTTACACCACTGAGTCATATAGTAAATAATTTTTACTACTTCATTAAGACTTTTCATTTTTTCAAACGGTTTTGCCTTTCCCTTGTGTAATTCACCATTTGGCCATCTTTTTTTCTTCTTCACTGCCTTTAAGGCCTTTGATGGCTAACCTTGGCACTCCAGCTATTCTTGGACCTCAATTCCCAGAAGCCCTGATCATTAGGAGTTCTGACTTGGGCTTCTGGTAATTGATGTCCAAGAGCAGCTGGAGTGCCAATGTTCATCACCAGGGGCCTATAGGAAGGATAGGATTGGACTGCTGAATGTCCAAGCAGAAAGAGGACACAGAGTAGCACAGAAAAAGGCCCAGTTGGTTTGTACTGCGGTACAATTTTTGGGTCATGACAGAGAAAAGTTGAAGAGGAAGTTAGCTCCTAAAAGGGTGTATGTGATCTGCCAAATCTCCATCCCCCAAACTCCAAAGGCTTTGAGTGTTAGAGAAGTTTCAATGGCTTGGTCCAATAATCTCCAGATTCAGTAATTGTGCTTTAAAGTCTTTATTTCCACTGCCCACATGGTGGGTCAGTGGTGGTCTTAAGGATCAGGAAAGGAATAGGGGAATGAGAAATCGAGGGTATCTTTAATAGGGTTAGGTGAGGTCAGGGTGACGTTATACACAAAATGCATTGTGGTACATGTGGTTCAGGGCAGTGTGATATTACATCTGACAAAACCCCTTCTAATATCCTACAAACTGAACACATTATGGGCAGGAAACAGCATTTATTTACTCACTTAGGCAAAGGCCCTTTGATAGGTGGTTATGCTGAGCTAATGGGAGCGGCTTGGTCAGGATGTCTGCTATTTGTTCCTTGGTCTCACAGTGTGTGATGTCTATGAAGCCCTCTCCTATGAGTTCCCTTACCCTTCTGTTCTTGATATCTATGTGCCTGGACTTTCATCCTATGGATTCGGCCTTTGCTATATCTATGGGCACCTTGTTGTCTTTGTGAATGATGGTGGGAAGCCTGGGTTTTTCCCAAATAAGGGAGATCAGCTTGCTTAGCCAGATTAAATCGCTTGTAACATTGGACAGGCAAACGTACTCAGCTTCTGCCGTGGATGTGGAAACTAGTTTTTGCTTCTCGGTGCACCAGTATATGGGGCTGTCATTTAGTAGTACAACGTAACCTGACGTCCTTCTCCTAGTCTTCGTGCATCCGGCCCAGTCGGCATCTGCATAACAAGAAAGCTTGACCCCCTCACCTGTTTGTGGGGTGAGCAGCAGCCTTGTGTCCATGGTGCCCTTCAGGTACCTCAGTAACTTTTTGGTGGCTACCCAGTGATGAACCCTTGGACCACTGGAATGACATCAAAGAAGGTTCACCGCCAGCGTGATGTCCGTTCTGGTCCAGTTGGCAATGTGCAGCAGTGACCCTATGATGGATCTGTAAAGACTAATGTGTTCAAAAGGTTCTCCCTCATCATGGGCAATCTTCATGAAGTCCGTTTGCATGGGTGTCCCACATGGGTGTGCATCTGACATATTACACCTGTCAAGCAATTTGACTATCTTTTCTTTCTGGGAGATAGCGAAACCATTTGGTACTCTTGAGACTTGTTCTCCAAGGTACTTGTTCACCCCACCCCCCAAACTCTTCAGGGAGAACTTGCTTTGTAGGCCCTGGGCGAACTCGTCACATTTGGACTTGCTTTTCCCAAAATACAACAGATTGTCGACATAAACCAGGACCCTTTCAACTTCTTCCGGTGATCTTCTCAGGAATACTCATTTGTCGTCCTTCTTTGGGAAGAAGTTCAGCAGTCCCATTGCCTCAGCCAGGCATTCATACCACCTCTTACCAGATTGTTTGAGGCTGTAAAGACTCTTGTTGAGCAGCCAAGTTTCTCCACTGCTGCTTCCAAAACCGGGTGGTGCCTTGACATATATTTCTTTGTCTAGCTGTGCGTGTAGGTACGCTGTCTGCAAGTCGAATTGGTACACTTGTTCCCCAAGTATTGTCGCAATCACTAGCGTGGCCTTGACACTCTCAGGCTTCACGGTTGGAGAGTAGGTATCTTCATAATCGTCCAGGTATCTCTGAGTGAAACCTTGGGCCACTAATTGAGCCTTGTATAATATCTGTTTATCCTCGAGTTGTTTGACCCTGAACACCCATTTTGTTCCTATGGTCTTCTGCTCTTTTGGGACCTGTACAGGAGTGTACACTTTCAGAGCCTTGAGGCTCTCCATTTCCTTTTCCATTGCTGCTTTCCAGTTGTCCTGTTCTTCTTGTGGCAATTTGGTTATATTGTTGTAACTGATAGGTGTCTCGGGGCAGTCTTCTATGCCCATTACGTAATCCTCCAACCTTCTAGGAGTTTGGTTTTTGGTTGACCTTGTTGACCTCTGGGGTGCTGTTTCTGGTGGATTTGACAACTCGGTATCCCCAAAGTCCACAATGCTCTGGTGTGGCTGTTGTCTTTCAACTTCATTAAGTGAAGTGCCTTCTTGTCCGCTGGGCCCTGGGTTGAGTGAAAATGCTCCGGCTTTCTCATGCCTGTGACCACTTGCCAGGATTTTGTTCATGTGTATCTTGCTCCTGTTTGCAAGCTCATGGAAGGTGGCTGATCTGGATACCACTATCCTTAGGTTGTGGTCCAGGAATCGGTATGCCTTTGAACCTGGTTCATACCCTAGGAACCTTAGTTTTCTCGTTATCCTTTCCCCCTTTTTCCTCAACTGTTTTGGTATGTGCACATCGGCAAGTACTCCAAAAACGTGAAGGTGGGCCAGTTTGGGCTTCCGATTGTACATGGCTTCATATGGTGTCTTCCCTATTGCGCTGGAGTGTAGTTTGAGTACAGCAATGCCTCTCCCCAGTATGAGAAGCTCAGGCCTGCATCTTCTATCGCGCATCTTATCATGGTTTGGAGCACCCCATTTCTTTGCTCGGTGACCCCGTTTTGAAATGCAGAGAATGGTGGAGTCTTGAAGTGCATCATCCCCTTTTCAATGATCCAGTCTTCGAATTCCTTGGATAGGAATTCTGAGCCCCGGTCTGTCATCAGTTGTTTTATGTTGATGTTGTGTTGGGTCTGCACCCTTTTGTAGAATTCTTTAAACTTGACAAAGGTCTCACCTTTGCTCTTGAGGGTGTAAACATATCCATATCTGCTGAAGTTGTCGACTATTGTCAGGAAGAACTCTTCTGACCTAAGGAGCTCTGGAGCGGCCCGACTAGATCGAGATATATGAGTTGGTAAGGGTGGTCGGATTTCCTCGTGACCGTCCTTGGCCATGGTTCAACCTTTGATTTGGAGCTTTTGCACACAGAGCACTCCAGGTAGTTCTCGCAATTCTTAACCTTCAGTCCTTCTGAGCATTCCAGCATCTTCTTGACCACTGGGAATCCTATGTGTCCCAATTTTCTGTGTAGTAAGTATGCGCACTCATTGTGCATGGGCTTACCCATGGACATCCTCTGTGCTTATTGTCTTGTGCCGGTGACCCCTTCTTTCTCTGTGGCATTGTGAGTGTCGTTCTCTTCCCCTTCTGGGTGAGCGACGTCATGAGCGTTGTTTTCTTCCCCTTCTGGGTCTGCTTCACCATGCACTTTGGTGGTATCTGGGCCACCGTCTCACGTTCCTTCATCACCATCGCTGTCAAGTAGACTGATTGTGGCCTGCCAGTCAGTTTCCATTCCTGTTAGGAGGTAAGGTAAACCCCTAATCATCTCCACGCTCCCTACTCTCCTTCCCCTTCTATCAATGTATGCCTTCCCGCCACTGAAGGTTATCTTCAGATCGTGGTCCCTTGAGAGTTTGATGGCTGCCAGCACGTTGTAAAGTATTTGTGGGGCGTACAGTATACCTCCGACCATTCCTATTCCGGGGATGTGCACACTGCCTCTCCCTGCCACTTTGGTGTACTTTTGGCTGGCTACCTTGATCTTGAAAGAGTATTCCTTGAAAGAGCTAAACATTTCCCTGTGGCATGATGTGTGTGTGGTGGCCCCGGAATCTGTTAATCAGCGCTGTTTGCTGTTATCTGCGATGAGGATGTCACTATGTATGAAACCATTGACAGACCCTGTCCTATCCCTCTCGGATTCTCTCTGTGTCTTGAAGGGTCTTCTGGTGCTGGAAGACCTTCTCTGTCTGGGGTCATGACTGGTTCCTGGGCCATGGTGAGACCTTGCTACGGGTCCATGATCTGAGTTAGATCTGTGATATTGGTATGACTGACCATGTACCTTGGGGCAGTCTCTCTTGAGATGGTTCTTTGACCCACACTCATGACATGCATATGGTGTGCTGACTTGCTCAGCGAACTCTACCTTTCTTGGAATCTTTGCTTCCCTGTGTAGTGTGGTTCTATCCCTCCTATAGTTGTCCTCGGCTATTAACTTCCCGGATAATGCATCAAGAGTGAGGTAGTTGTGGTTCATGCTATCTATTTGTTGTAGGAAGTGATGCCAGCTGGGGTCTAGTGAGTTTATTATTATATTGATCAAGCACCTTTCAGTGATGTTTTCTCCCCTTTGGATTAGCTGAGACCTTAAAAATCACTCAACCTTAACAGATGCTCCCCCATGGGTGCTCCAGGTCTGATTTTCGCGGAGTAGAATTCTTGAGACAGCCTGGTGGTGGTACCTATATCATTGCTATAAAACAGATTATGCACTTTTACCCACACTTCAAAAAAAGTCATATTATTTGGGATGCTGTTATACATGGCTGGGTCAATGGAACATAATAGCAGGCAGAAGCCCTAATGGTGAATGTGGTCCGTTTTGATGGACCATGGTTTTAAAGGTGGATTTAAGATCAAGGGGAGAGCATTCTCTTTCATTAAAATTACATGAAATTGCCGCGCCCAGTCGGTCAGGTTCTTCCTTGTGATGCTCAGTATGGGGAAGTTTGTTGGCAAGTTATTCTATTTGGTAGTTTCTGTGCCCATTTGTTGCTGATGGTCTGGGCAGGTTGGAAATTGGCAGTAAGGCATGGGTATATATGATGTTGTCATATTTGAAATCGCTGCCCTTTCCTCTTGCCAGTAGGTGGCGTGGTGAGTCGGCTGTGTCTGTTCATTTTCTCCCTGCCAGTAGGTGGTATGGTGAGTCGGCTGGAACTGCGCACGCAGGAAGCTCATTCTGTGCTGGACTTCGGAGGGGAAGGATCTCTCCATCGGTGGCCTGGCGCTGGAGGCCTGCAGCCCGGCATTGAGTCCTGCCTGCCCCGGTGGTCTCCAAGGCCCGTTGAGGATGCCAGTGGACGTCGGGAGTAGGCTGGAGGAAGCTCTTCTGCCTGGATGGGTCCCCATCATGCTTCTTCCTCAAGGTAGGCATCGACTTCTTTGTATTTGGTCCGCGCATCGCCTCGGGGCCAGTATGGGATGGACACATCACCGAGTGCGGCAGTGATGGTGTCCAGGGCTATGTCTACAGTGATTCGGTCGGGGTCCACGGGCAGTCGCAGTTTTGTGGTGTGTTGGGTCCACGATTGCTGTGTTCGTGGTACGGGGGGCATGGGTCTTCATAAGGCTTCAGCCATGGGGGCCCATTGGTATCTTCCATTCCAGCATAGGGGGTAGATGGGCCATGGGCCATTACCCTATGTTGGGAGCCCGGGTCTTGATGCCCTCATCTTCCCACTGCGCAGTTTGAATCCCAGATCGGGATTGGTCGGGGTCGGCCATCTTTATTGGCTGAGGTGCCCAGTCATTGCTTTGTAGTGCAGGATTTAAATATGGTGCCTGCATGGAGTTTCCCGCTTCATCTAGGTAGGGGGTGTCATCAGATGGGCATGGGCTCGCTGTTCTAGTGCCCACGTTTTCCTCCTCCTTCTCTAGTAGGGCAACTATCTCTGAGATAGGGATCGCGTCTTCGGTCCGCTCAGTAATTATCTTGATTATAGCATCCTTGAAGCTTTTCTCCCCATTGGTGCCCCCGTCCCCTTCATTCTCTGTCACATTGCCAGCCCCTGCATCTGTGTACCTTTCACTCTGTGTTTCTGCGGTCCCTTCTGGCAGGATGGTTTCCCCGATCGTCTCATCTAGTTTGAGTCGGGTGGCCATCTTCCTGGTGGGGGTCCTCGTGGTGGTCTTCGGTGCCTTGGACATCTCCTTTTTGCCTCTATTTTAGTTGGTTTTGGAGAACCATCCTCTTGCTACCATTTTGTTAGAGAAGTTTCAAAGGCTCGGTCCAATAATCTCTGGATTCAGTAATTGTGCTTTAAAGTCTTTATTTCCACTGCCCACATGGCGGATCAGTGGTGGTCTTAAGGATCAGCAAGGGAATAGGGGAATGGGAAATCGAGGGTCTCTTTAATAGGATTAGGTGAGGTCAGGGTGACGTTATACACAAAATGCATTGTGGTACATGTGGTTCAGGGCAGTGTGATATTACATCTGACATTGAGTTCCCTCTTGGAAATGATGGGCTATTGCAGAATATGTATTCCTGACTACTCTGAAGTAACTAGACCAAGGGCTCCCAACCTTTTCAAGTTGTGGACTGGGTCTCGCTTTCTGAGACATCTGAGGAGCTGGATAACAATTTTGCCCTGCTTTCATGATGCGTGTGTGTGTATCCATTTTGAGGCAGCAATTTTGTTCCAACAGCTTCAAAGGGGTGGCCATTTTGTTTCTCCCTGGAAGGAAGGAGGTAGACGTCAACTCTCAAAGGAGGCTTCGGACCTCCCTACCCAACTGAGATGAATTGCATGCTAGGGGAAAAGGTGAGTAGGGCTTGCTAGTCCTTCCTTGTGGGGGTGGGGTCCCAGAGGGGGGGTGTTGGGTGAGACAAGGCCAGGAGCCCAACAATTCTCCTCCCCCTGTGCCATTTCATGTGGACCACTGCCCTCGCTCCCAGCACCAGTGCTGCCACAAGCTGTGCTGTGTAAACAGCTTTGAAATGCTGTTTACACGGTGGCCCGTAGGTCCCTACCCATCCATATATCTTATTATCCAGTGTATCTATGTGCTGTGTGATATAGAGACTTACGGGCCACCCTAAAAGGAATCACAAATGGGGAGCAAGGGGGGGGCACATGAAATGGCACCGCAGGCCAGATCCAGCCCCCAGGCCTTAGGTTGGGAATCCTGAACTAGACCTCTGTGTGAGATCCTTGCAAATGCTGTAAATTGCCAGATTTGGCAACAATGGCATCATGGTTGCACTGTCATAACTTGTGCAAAAGAGTTCTGGACACTGTTACCAGTCTTTGTTGTGTGATGCATATAATGATGCATTGTAAGGTAAAGGTAAAGGTTTCCCTTGCTCGAAAGCCAGTCGTATCCGACTCTAGGGTGCAGTGCTCATCTCTGTTTCTAAGCCGAAGAGCCAGCGCTGTCTGCTTCTGCAGACGTTTCCGTGGTCATGTGGCAGGCATGACTAGACACCGGAGCGCACGGAACGCTGTTACCTTCCCACCGAAGTGGTCCCTATTTATCTACTTGCAATTTCTTGCTTTCGAACTGCTAGGTTGGCAGGAGCTGGGATGAAGACGGGAGCTCATTTCCGTCCTGCAGTACTCGGGAATCGAACTGCTGACCTTCCGCTTCCCAGTCAGCGTCTTAGCGACTTGAGCCACTGCAGTTCCCTAATGATGCATTGTATGTAAGGTAAATTATAAGAGATGGTAAAGAGGGAATTTGATACAGGCAATTCAGATCATTAATATAATTTCTGTCTCTAGAGAAGCAGGTTGAGGTCAGAACTTTGAGTTAGGTTCACATGGTAGAAGGCTATTTTGAAAACACACACACTGCCAAACACTCAGTATTATTAACAGCAGAAGACATCCAAACGTACAATCCCCTACCAAAATCAAAACAAATAGCCTGCTTTGCTTCTGGATGTGCAGGGAATAGTCTCTCCTAACATGAGAAGCCTTGGTGTTGCTCCATCTCCTACAGGTGCATTGAAGTACAACTCCTATCATTCCCATTATAGTTGACGCTGATGGAAATTGTAGTCTAAAACATGTGGTGGGCACAAGGTTGCAGACGTCTGGTGCAGGTGGTAGCTGCAGGACACAGGTTTATGTTCCATACATTACTCTTCCATGGCAAGAATGAACAGATCTTTTTCTATGTCTCCTTAGAGAGAGATGTGTGTGTGTGTATGTGTGTGTTCTGTCTGTCTATCTGTCTGTCTCTGTCTCTCTCTCTGTCTGTCTCTGTCTCTGTCTCTGTCTCTCTGTGTGTGTGTGTGTGTGTGTGTGTGTGTGTGTGTGTGTGTGCATGTCTGGGTCTGGGTCTGGGTGTCTGGGTGTGGTGGTGGTGGTCCAGAAACACTCAACAGTCTTTTAGAATATTATAAAGGTAAAGGTAGAGGTCACCCTTGCTCGAAAGCCAGTTGTATCTGACTCTAGGGTTCAGTGCTCATTGCTGTTTCATAGCTGAAGAGCCAGCACTGTTTGCATTTGCAGACGTTTCCATGAACATGTGGCAGGCATGCCTAGACACTGGAGTGCATGGAACGCTGTTTACCATCCCATCGAAGTGGTCCCTATTTATCTACTTGCAATTTCTTGCTTTTGAATGACTAGGTTGGCAGGAGCTGGGACAGAAATGGAAGCTCACTCGGTCGTGCAGTACTTGGGCCTCGAACTGCTGACCTGCCGCCTTCCAGCCAGCATCTTAACCACTTGAGCCACTGCAGTTCCTTAGAGCATTATACACATTATACACAGCATGTTTTATGCTTCTCCCATCTGTGTACTAAAAAAGAAGAGGGTTGAAAGGAAAGAAATGTGCCGTGTATCTCCAGAGACACATAATTGGATTCCCTCCCTTTCCCCCAGGACTAATCATGCTTTAGCCACATTTCACCAGAAGAGGGTAGACTTTGAAAAGCACTTGATGTCAGCCTGGAATTCTTCTTATGCTTAGAAAAACGGCAAGGGAAGAGCAAGCACAACTTTCTCCTTGGTGCCTGACAAGCCTTTCCATGAAGGAGCAGTTACAAGAGACCGTTGGAGACTAAGGAACACAGCAGATTTTTTCCTCCAGAGGCTGAGCCTCCTAAAGCCACAGCTGCTTTTAGAGAGACGTACATTTCCTCTCTCATAACTGTCTGTTTAGTTCACTTGTTGTTTTTCAGGTAAAGGACTTTTAGCACATGGATATACTTCGCTGACCGACAAGTCACTGCTGCTTCAGGAAGAAAAGGGGAAAAAAAAGACAACCCCAAACAGTGGCAAATGCCAGTTGAGTTTCCTTGAGTGATACTCTCTCTCTCTTTGATTCTTCATGTCCAAATTTATTGGAACAAGAGCTGCTGTTCAAACGACTGGGCTGTCCCTCGCTAGCAGCCGGAGGACTCCTTCTTTCTTCACTGCAGCTTGTTGCACACTTTCATAAACCTGCAGGTTTGTATCTGTTTTTCTAGCCGTGTTCTTTGGCATTAGCATTTGTTCATAGATAGCCTTTTGATTTCTTGCAAAACTCTGTCGGTCCAAATCTGTGGGCTGAAAAGGCTAAAGAAACCAAGGACTGCAATGGGAGGATTTGAAATGGCAGGGGAAGTTAGTTTTCAAGAGCCAGGCAGCGATGGGTCAGAAAACGGTGAGGAAACAGAGATTACCATCAATGTTGGCGGGGTGAGGCAGGTGCTGTATGGAGGCAAACTAAACCAGTATCCTGACACAAGGCTAGCAAAGCTTGTGAACTGTTTATCCGGGGGATATGACACCATTTTCTCACTTTGTGATGACTACGACCCGGGGGAAAAAGAATTCTATTTCGACAGAGATCCAGCTGCTTTTAAATGCATAATCGATGTCTATTACTTTGGGGAGGTTCACATGAAGAAAGGGATATGCCCTATTTGTTTCAAGAACGAAATGGAGTTTTGGAAAGTTGATCTGAAATTCCTGGACGATTGCTGCAAAACTCTCCTCAGTGAGAAAAAGGAAGAGTTAGAAGAGGTAGCCCGTCGGGTCCAGTTGATCTTGGATGATTTGGGGCTGGACTCATCTGGAAACCGGTGGAAAAAATGCCAAAAGGCCATTTGGAAATTCCTGGAAAAACCAGAATCCTCCTACCCAGCTAGGGTGGTAGCAGTCATGTCTTTTCTACTTATTCTTATCTCATCTGTGGTGATGTGTGTGGGGACAATCCCAGAGCTGCAAGTGATAGATGACGATGAGAAATCTGTGGAGCACCCAGCTTTGGATAAGATTGAGACAGCCTGCATAGTCTGGTTTACCCTTGAGTATGTTTTCAGGTTCATCTCCTCTCCTAACAAGTTCCACTTTGCTCTTTCCTTCCTGAACATCGTAGATATGTTTGCAATACTTCCATTCTATGTCAGCCTGATATTGACCCACTTGGGAACCAAACTGATGGAGTTAACAAATGTGCAGCAAGCTGTCCAAGCCCTCAGGATCATGAGGATCGCCAGGATTTTCAAACTGGCACGTCACTCATCAGGCCTACAGACTTTGACCTATGCACTGAAGAGAAGCTTTAAGGAACTGGGCCTTCTCCTGATGTACTTGGCCGTTGGGATCTTTGTGTTTTCTGCCCTTGGTTACACAGTGGAGCAAAGTGCTCCAGACACACTGTTTAAGAGCATCCCTCAGTCCTTCTGGTGGGCCATTATCACCATGACCACAGTAGGTTATGGGGACATCTACCCAAAGACAACTCTGGGGAAACTCAATGCTGCCATCAGTTTCCTGTGTGGGGTCATAGCCATTGCATTACCCATCCATCCTATCATTAACAACTTTGTCAGATATTATAACAAGCAGAGAGTTTTAGAAACAGCTGCCAAGCATGAACTGGAACTGATGGAGCTCTATGCATGTGAGAAAAAGAACGGACGTCCCAAAGTTGAACCACCACATTTGGAGGGGGAAGGAAAGCAAAATCTACAGTGGAGCCGCTCTCTCAGATTTTCTTACAGTGATACCTTCATTCACTTCCTATCAGATGAACACCACCACCGCAACAGGCTCCAGAGCTGTAAGTAGCTAATGGATTTGTCCCCATTCAGTAAATGGACAGTCTTACATGGATATAAACAAAGAAACATTTCCGAACTCAGTCCTTATATTGGCCACATTTATATGTACTGTATATAAATAGTTATATACCTAACAGCCCCTCTGGTGGCTTAGTGGTTAAGACGCTGAACTAGAGACTGGAAGGTTGGGTTTCAATATCCGAGGGCTACACTTGGGGACATGAAAGGTGCCTCATTCGGGCATTCCCCGAGTGGAGTTTCTCCAGAAAAAAATCCTTTCAATCCAGAGTAATCTCTGAAACAAAATTATTATTATTATTATTATTATTATTATTATTATTATTATTATTATTATTATTATTATTATTATTATTATTATTATTATTATTATTATAGACCTGTGAGTGCAAGCACTGGGGGGGGGAGACCACATACGCACACCCCTCAACAGCTCCATCTCAGTTTGATAAGTTCTTGTTTATAAAACCTGAGATAAAACATGAAAAGAAAGAATGAATTCTTACTTGCTTGTAATCATTTCAGAGGGCAAAATGCTGACATATTGATTAGTCAATGTATCATGGTTTGAATGGGAAGCCTTATAAAGTAGCTAAAACTGTATATTATAATAACATCATGTGGTAAAACCTTTAACAAATCTCTCTCGAGTTGAGAAATGCTACTTGAAAGAAAATTAAACCAAGTGGTCACTTTTAAAACAAATGTGTGTCCGTACTATACTGCATGAGATATTTACAGATGATGTCCACTTAAGGAGACAGTGCGCTGTGAGGCTAAACCTAAATAACCTTCTGAACTCACATATGTAGAGAATGTTACCTTCCAATTTATGTTTTTTTTTAAAAAAGAATGATTGCTCCAGACAGATCATCTGAAAGGAACATGATGGACAACCAGCATGCGAATTATCAATATACTTGAGTAAATATGAAGAATTTGAATCAAATATAATGGGACTTTGTTCCATGTGTTCCTTCAACTTTCCCCTGAAAATTCAGATGTACAGTTAAAGCTGAGAACTTCAGACTTGCTTTATACCTTCTCTCCCCCTGCATCACCCACTTTTTGAATTTTTTTATAGAGCCTGAGAAGTTGCTGACAACTTACAATTATCTGCCTCCCCCTTTTTTGGGGGGTAGGGGCAATATTCTGAAGGTTTCTGGCCTGCAATTCTATATATGGTGATAAAACATTTGTACAGTTTAGTGATTTCTAATACAAGAACAGGATGGATTCTTTGTGTACTGGACTGCATTTTATGTCCATCACTGGCTAATTTAGTCATGTGTTTAGACTCACTCCTGCAGTCTTTACAACCAGCTAAGAATCTTATAAAACCACCAGGATTTTAAATGGCCGCAGCCACCAATGCTTTACAATGGGGTTGTCTCATAATGTTGCAGTGTCATGACAATGATAAAGTGGTGTGACTCCTGGGTAGAAACAGATATGTTGTAAGCATGGGAAACGTTGCTCGAGCCTTTGGTGTTCTCAGAACTAGGGCCCTTAAGCAAATAATAAGACTGGTTTAAGCTACTTTGTAGGAATTGGGCCGTGAGGAGGCCCTTAGGATCCCGGGGGAGACTGGTCAAAGGAGCGACACGAGGCAAGATGGAGTGAAGACCAGTAGTTTATTGAGAAAAGGCTGCGACATATATAGAAGGAAAAGCGCAACGCTGGCAAGACTGTCAACTGACACGAATGACATCACCTGTGCACTCAAGTTAATTGGGAATCTCTTTGAGGAAGTTAATTAACTGGGGCAAACATGGACTTAGGAGTCCCATTGTTCAGGGATTAGGCAGGGGTAAACATGGCATCTATTTGTGCCGGGGATTACACGGAGACACGGAGATGAGTGATTTAACCAGGTTAGATATTCGCTTTCTCAGCAGGTCCGTTGGTCAGGTCAAAGGAATTGGGTGAATCAAACCCTATCATTTATTCACCCCCCTTAATTTGTCTGCTCGCAGAGCCCGCGGCTCAAGGAGCCTTCTCCCGAAGCGGCCTCTGCCAGAGCCGTTTCCATGCCCGGTGGGCATGGGGAAACCATATTTCCCCTTTCTGTTTTATTTAAGAGCCTGACCGGCGGCTCTGCGTTAGAGGAGTACCAGCTGATGAGCGGGAATGACGCTTCGGGGTTCCCTCCATGGGGGACATCTCGATAGCAGTGAGGGAATACATTGCATGAAACAACACACTGTTGTGCCCAGTATTACCACCCCCACAATCACTTTGAGTGTCGTCTGAATCCATCCCCATGGGAACCACGACCACAGGGAGTCCTGCCACCCCCATGAATAATCCTCCTTGATGTCCCTAACTGGGGTGTGGAGGTCCGTGAGCTGGCTCTGTATCTTGTGGGTATTGTCTGCGAGGTTAAAGCAACACATGCCATGGATAGACTTGCAGCCCAAGTGATGTGACAACAGGGGATAATCGATAGCTGCTTGATTATCCAGTATGGCATGGTGAAGCTCTGTCTGCTCCTGGCTGAGCAGCGCTATTGCTGAGGAGGTATAATTCTCCGAGCGTTGCCTATGGCTAAGCCTGGCACACTGAATATACTGCTGCCTGGTTTTTCAGAGTTGTGGGTCTGAATTCAGACTGCTTTCTGTAGCAAGGCAAGATAACGAGATGTGTCATTGATCTCTTACTGTGACCTGGGGAGATTCTAAGCTATCTCTGCAGCTTCTGGCGTTGTGCAATTGTCTTCCTAGCACCTATGGGGAGGTGTGAAACTAACTGGGGATTACCAGCTACCGGGTACTCAATCTCTCCCAGCAATGGGCCGATGCAAAACATGGGCTGGTCTGGCTTCCTTTGGTGGAAGCTGGCCGTTATTAACAATATACAGAAATTCAAGTGTCCCTTGCAAATCCCAACTGGAGCATTGTACAAGGCATGAATAAATAAATAGCAACTACAGATAATAATAGCAATAAAAGACATTCAGCAGCTTTTCGAAGGATGAGGCTTCTCTTCTTGGTGGGGTTTCATGTGTAGCTTGAGCTTGGAAGAGTCTTGTTTTGGGGAAAAGCATGATCCTCAGAAGTAGCACTGAGTATGCAAAAATGTTCATAGAAATGTCTTTGGAGATGTAAGTCATAAAGGAAGCTGGACAGCTGATGACATCCAAGACAGTGACTGGTGCTGCTCTTTGCAATCATCCGGGTCTGATTCTGGCCTCTGGGACCTGCATGGGGAAGAGACTTGTTTGGGAGATAAAAATTCTGAAAGAGTTAGTTGGTTTTTGCACTTATAGGATAGCAATTGCTGTGCAACTATGGGACGTGGTTTCCCCCCTTTCTGTTTGTTTGTCAACGTAGGACTTAAGCGTCCGATAGACCCGTTCCACAATCGCTTGCCCCTGCGGATTGTAAGGAACACCAAAAGTGAGCTTAATATCCCAGGTGGCCCTGAAGGTGGCCAGCTGCCTGGAGCTATAAGCTGGGGCGTCAACGGACGTCGTGCGCCGACGTTCGCCCTTGGCCGTGGGAAAGGAGATGCTGCTCCACATGGGGAGCCGTTACTCCCTTCTGTGCTGTTACCCAAACAAACTGTGGGAAGGTATTAATGCAAACGTCCATGTACTGCCATTTGCCAAAATGTGGGGATGTGTGACGTCCATTTGCCACACCTGAATGGCCTCTGTCCCTCGTGGGTTGACCCCCCCCACGAGCCCCCCCCCCCGGTGCCCCTGCACGATGCAGGCAGGGACGGACTATGCCTCGGGCTTGGGAAAGTGGCAGGTTGAACTGCCTTGCAAGTGCTTGGCATTCTGAAGAAGGAATGCATGACTCTGAATTGGAGTTGCGAGGAACAAACTTAGCAAATTCGTGTCTATCACGGGAGTGATGTGTGCTCCTGGTAGACTGTGAAGCAAATTCCTAGGAAACTGGCTGTCAGCAATTATGTTGGAGCGTTCTTTGGCAAAGGTGCGCAAAGCGAGGCGCACGGCTGCCAGCTCTGCCCGCTTGTGGAAGAGTCAGGAGCGCGCGCCAAGCTTGGTCCTCTTGCCAGGGAAGAACCTAATATGTGCGACCCCCATAAGTGAAAACTGTCCTAGCCCCCCCAAAGGGGAACCAGTGACATTCATCCACACAAGGTGACTGTCTGCGTTTGAGACGAGTCTGGGGTCTTATGGCAAACCTTGGCGCATGAAGCGCCAGGCTTCGCTTGGGTAAATTTCTCAAGAAGGCCCCCTGCGCACATCCATTCATGGTGTGCGTGCACACTTTCACTGGAGCGATTTTGGTGCTCCTGTGAGAAGGGTGCCAGATGCTGGCTTAGCCTTTTGCCTGTGCTTAGACTAGCAGCAAAAAGGGAAGGGGTGGCCTGAGAATGCCTGTATCCGATTGAGGGTGTGACCTGACTGCACTCTGAAAATGGTCCTAGGCAGTCCTGGCTAATGGGTGGCACTCTGCATATGCTCGGGAGCTCAGGGACTAATCCTTCCTCTGTGCTCTGGAGTTTGCAAAATGTGTCTGCACACTAGAGAGGGTGCTGTGGGCCAGGTGCCATACTTAAAATGACCGACTAAGACTTATTAAAGACAAGCCAACTATGACGTGCCAGCTGTAAGGAAATAATACACAAAAAATGAAAAGACACACAGGTTAAGCATTTCCAGCAGGGAGTTCCACTGGCGAAAGGAGAAAAGGAGGAAAGACAAGTCAGAAGTTAGCACAATGAGAATGCAACAACTCTTATCATAACGAAATCAGATTAGGTCAGGTAACCAAGGCAACCAGGTCCTCCTGTTAATTAATCCTGGAGCCTGTGAAAGGAAGGAGTGTAAGGCTGTAGAAATATGGCCTGGAAAGGAATTTTGTTCCTGTAAAAAAGGTACAGAGCGCAAGAATGTTTGCGTGCTTTTTCCTGTGAAAGGGGTACAATGAGTGAGTTACTGATTACAGTCAAAATACCAGAACAGTATCTTTCCTAAGAGAATGAAGGAGAGTTAGAACGGTTCTCAACCTGCGGCCAGATGTGGGCGAGTGGGCCAGATGTGGCCCATGTTGCTCTGCCACTCCCCCCGCCAAGCCAAGAAGGGCTGTGTGGTGAAGGAAGGGCAGGATGACTGTCCGGACCCCCAGAGCTGCCTGAGGCCCCGGAATTTGGCCCCTGACTTTAAAAGGTTGAGAACCGAGGTTACAAGATGATAACACAGTACACACATGGAGACAATGCAATTCTCTCACTCCTGGTGAGATACGTTACTCCAAGATGCTAAGAGACATTCAAAAAACCTTAAAACACAGAGATGGAGTTTTGAGGAACACAGACGTAGGGAGGGGCCCCATAGCTTATGATACAGTGAGGAAAACTCATAGAAGTGATTTTTTGTTTTCAGATCGCGCTTCTGAAAAGAAAAATCTGTTTTCCTGATTGCAAAACCGGTTCCCAAGAGAGGCTTAATCCTTTGACAAGGGGAAAAGTCTCAAGGGAAGGAGGCTTATTGTAGGTTAGGATTTCCCCCCCCCCCCTCTCCTACCCAAACTGCTAAGCAGGCAAGGCAAAGGGGTTTGCTCATCATGCTTCCTCAAACTTTAAATAGCTCCTGCCCACGAACAGAGTGCAAACTGTTTTAACACATATTTCACAGTGACATTACCACGCAGTTACACACAAGGAACACTTTTTCCAATCACACTGTGGTCATAGAGACAAGGCTTTTGCAATCCTACACAGTTCTTGCAGACATACATTCAGTGGTGCACCACGCATACACACATCTATTTACGCATTCGCACATTCCTCCCCTGATCTGCAGTGTTCAATACTACACATGAGGAGATGGCTAATACACAGCTGGCTATTTTACAGCCATCTGGGTGCTTTTACTTAGGGGCAAGTTTCTCTGGGCTACTCCCAAGGTGAGACAAGTAGGTTCTGCCTGTGCCCTGGGGGAACTCGGGGTACTATTGCTGGGATGGTTCTTCTGGCATAGCCAGGGCGATGGCTGCCTCCTTTCTGGCCTGGGCCAGATGCATGCCAGGGTGGCCATTTGGCATCCAGACAACCCTTTGAAGATCTGCCTGGTCTAGATTGGCATTCTCTTCTAAGGTGTCCCATTTTTCCACACTGGAAGCAGGCGCCTTGGGGTTTTGGCACTGCTCTGCGCCTGAGTGTGGAAATGGGTCTGCTCTGGAGCCCTGCGTGGCCAGGGGCCGTGCAGGTTTCCGTGAGCAGTGGGCGCTGAGCATCCCTGCCTGAACGTGTGTCTGCCTTCAGATAGGCTGAGCACGGCAGTTGGGCGCTAGCTAATTGTGCCACTGGCAATTTCCCCGTGAATGGATCTTTCCCACCCCTGCGCTGAATGGGGTTCTTAATTGGCAGGGAACTTATAACTGTCAGAGAAGCGCCAGGGCCTCTCATGCCATGAATTCCTTCAGTGACGTCTGCAGCTGCCACTGAGGGAATGCTCCCTACACTGCCCTGCTTAAGCTGAAATGACGAATAGAGACTTCTTGGGGCTGATGGTTCTGACTGCGCTGGGGGTTTCTGGGTCTCTATCGGACTGGGTCTACCTCTGCTGAGAGTTTCCTACATTTGCTCCATGTGCGGGTTATGCCCTCTGGAGCTTTCGGGGGTTGCTGAATGCAGTCTCCTATCTGATCCCAGAGCTTCAGGGTTAACGTACCTGCTTCTGGGTAAAGCAGGCAGTGTTCCCTAAGGTACGCCAAAAGTCTCGCTAGTTCCCTGTTGTGAAAACGTAACTGAAATACCCTGGCCAGGATTCTGAACTCTTCCTCACGAGTTCTTTGGCTAGCGGACGGACTTGGTCTATGAGAACAAGTCCCCATATTACCTGCGAGTGGTCCTCTGAAGTTTTCCTCCTCGGGACAGGTTGACGCGTCTGGGGGCAAGGTAACAGGTCTTGGCGACGATCGTCTGGGTAGAGCTCGGAGCATGGCCTTCTGCCACGGGCCCTTGGCGGCCTCTGCGCTGTCAGGGGCTCACAGCTGCCCTGAGCGGAACGCGTTTCTCCCTTTGGTGCAAGCCTCCCCGAAAGCTGGGAGCAAGCTGTAGGAATGCCTCTTTGGAATGCCTCGCCGCTGGCCGTCCCTCTGACCGGCTGGCTGCCGACCAGAGTGCCGCGCTGTCCTCCGGGACGATTGGACAAGGTTCTGGCGCAGAACCTGGCTGTGCTGATCGCTTACTCATGAGTAGACCGCTCGGGGGTCGCTTACTCTCGAGTAGATCATGTCTCGGGGTCACCAGATGTAGGAATTGGGCCGTGAGGAGGCCCTTAGGATCCCGGGGGAGACTGGTCAAAGGAGCGACACGAGGCAAGATGGAGTGAAGACCAGTAGTTTATTGAGAAAAGGCTGCGACATAGGAAAAGCGCAACGCTGGCAAGACTGTCAACTGACAGGAATGACATCACCTGTGCACTCAAGTTAATTGGGAATCTCTTTGGGGAAGTTAATTAACTGGGGCAAACATGGACTTAGGAGTCCCATTGTTCAGGGATTAGGCAGGGGTAAACATGGCATCTATTTGTGCCGGGGATTACACGGAGACACGGAGATGAGTGATTTAACCAGGTTAGATATTCGCTTTCTCAGCAGGTCCGTTGGTCAGGTCAAAGGAATTGGGTGAATCAAACCCTATCATTTATTCACCCCCCTTAATTTGTCTGCTCGCAGAGCCCGCGGCTCAAGGAGCCTTCTCCCGAAGCGGCCTCTGCCAGAGCCGTTTCCATGCCCGGTGGGCATGGGGAAACCATACTACTTTGTCAGGTTTTTTTAAAATGTTATGCTATCATCTTCACCATATGCAAAATACATCTGCAGGTGTACTGTAATTTATTGGAATTAGAAGTTTGACTTGGAAATCACTTATTTGATTTAGTAGCATTACAGTAAAACCCCTACTTACAAAAAAGTCTGTTCCACAGGTTTTTGCTTAAATCAGTTTTTTATGTAACTCAAAGCAAACCCATAGGAAAAATTATTTTTTATGTAACTCGAATCAAACCCATAGGAAAAATGAAATGTTTATATAAATTGAAGCAAACCCATAGGGAAATGAATTTTTATATAACTTGAAGCAAACTCATAGAAAAAATAATCTTTATGTAACTTGAAGCAAACTCACAGAAAATCGTGTAAATCGGGACATGGTTTTAGCACAAAATCATTATGTAAGTCGAATTTTATGTAACTCGAGGCATATGTAAGTCGGGGTTTTACTGTACTGTATAAGTACCCCAAAGTGGTTTACCATTCCTTTCTTCTGGGGGCATCCTGAAACTGTGCAGCTTGCCCAAGGCTACACAAGATGGCTGTTCTGAGATGCACAGTGGGGAACTGAAGCAGATATTTGCAGGGCAGGAGTTTAAAATTTGGCAAAGTCTATTAGCATTATCTGGGCAACAGAAAATAGTCCAAGGATCATGTGACAGAGGTGCAGGACTGTCTAAGTTTCTCTGAACTTCTCCCCTCAATATAGCAGGGACTTGCTCTTCACTACTCATGCAATTGACACAAGTGAGGAGTAGCTATATGCTTATACTGACACATGCATTTATTTATTAAAGCTGCTTATTTAATAAATGTGATGCCCCCCATCACATTATTTCTGTAACTTTTTAAAACTGCTTAGAACTTCATTCTTTTTTAATCTTCTCACTATCTTTAATTTTTTTTTAAAAAAAACCAATCTACAGCTGTTTGGTTATTTGGGGAAGGGGGTTGGAGGTACTAATACAGTTTAGCCTCAATCATCTATTGAAAGCACATACATTTTGTGGGTATATTATTGGCATTCCTACTTTGCAGACTGGGTGCAAGAGCCAAAGTGCTTGTGAACTCTCTGGTACAACACAAAGTCTGAAGGATTTGGATGTAGAGAGGGGTATTGGGCAGGAAGATTTCCCTGGCCATAAGGACATTTGGCCACCTGGAGGCTATCCATACTAGGAAAGTCTGGGCAGTGTGGCTCTCTGTCTTGACCATTCTTGGAAATGTATCAGCCACTCTAAAAAAAAGTAACTTTAAAACCATTGTTATATACGAACAGGGCCGCCATAAGGGCAGTACTACCATTACTGCCGTAGAGGGCCTGGAGCTGACAGGTGCCCTGCCGCCGCCAGCCATAACTATGTGTGTGTGTGTGTGGGGGGGGGGGGACAATAGGATTGCTCAGTATGGGACCCTGCATATGAAGCCCATTCAAAATATGCTTTGTGCTCTTCCATGTGAGGGGAGATTTTGGATCATCTCAGGCTCCCTCCTCGCATGAGAGGAATACATGTGAATCTCAGAACACCTAGCCAGAACATTCTGGTACATGATGAATGGATGGATGGGGGCCACTCTCCTCCCTCAACAAGGGTGGGCTCTTAGTCTGAGTCTCCTGAGTGTCCTACCCATGAAATAAAGATGCTGTGGGGAAACCTTTCTGATTTCTCATTTTCCAAAGAGATTGGGCTGCTTTGATATGTTGATGCTACTTTTTGAGGGTTCTTCTGCCTCCACAAGAGATCTCAGCTTCAAAGTGACAGGTTGAGGTACCAAGTATTTCATTATGCTTTGTGCAGTCTCTGCAAATGTCTCTAGCATTTTTTTTCCTTTGTGAAGCAAAGCAGACACAGAAACAAAGGGAGGGAGCAAGTCCAAGTGATGCAAAGTCAGTTAGAGTAGCAAGGTCAGATCACATGGGCAATCTCTGATTAAAATTGTTGTTGTTCAGTCGCACAGTCGATTCTGACCAGTGATGCACTGCAGCAGGTTCTGTCAGGTTCTGCAGAACTGGTAGTGGAAATTCCCCCAGGCCACTCCCACTTGGTTGTCCACGCCCACCTCCATAGCCCACAATGCAGGATGTTTGGCCACACCCACAGATTTGGCCACACCCACAGATTTGGCCAGCCCACAGAGTAGGTAGTAAAAATTTTTGCAGTGCATCACTGATTCCGACCCTTTGCGACCCTATGGACCATTGCCTGCTAGGCACCTCTGTCCTCCACCATTCTCCTCAGCCCAACCAGCTCTGTGCCCACTGTGTCCACAATACCACCTAGCCATCTCATCTTGGGCTGCCCCCTTTTTCTTTTGCCCTCCACCTTTCCCAGCATCAAGGCCTTCTCAAGTGAATCCTCTTTTCTCATTTGATGTCCAAAATACTTTAGCTTCATCTTTACTATTTGACCTTCTAAGGAGCAGCCAAGGTTTATTTCTTCTAAGATTGACCTATTTGTTCTCCTCGCTGTCCAGGGGACCCTCAAAATTCTCCTCCAACACCACATTTCAAAGGCGCTCAGCTTTCCTAATGGTCCTGCTCTCACAACCATACATTATCACTGGGAATACCATTGCTTTTGACTATGAGAATTTTTGTTTACAATGTAATGTCTCTACTTTTCACCATGTTCCCCAGGTTTCTCATAGCTTGCCTCCCAAGAATCAGTCACCTTTTTATTTCATGGCTGCAATCCCCATCTGCAGTGATCTTGGATCCTAAGGAAGTAAAATTTGTCACTGCTTCTACTTCTTCCCCATCTATTTTCCAGGGACTGATAGGGCCTGTTGCCATTATCTTGGTTTTCTTGATACTGAGTTTCAAGCCAGCTTTTACACTCTCTTCTTTCACCCTAATCAGGAGCTTCTTTAGGTCTTCCTCACTTTCTGCCATTAGGAAAAGTCAAGTCTCAGTAGGCAAACCCAAGGCAAAAATCATATGCAGAGAGCAAGCCGAAACAGGACCTTGGACAGCTACAATGGACATAGGTATACACACTAATGATGATTTCTCCTATCATGGTAAACTCTAGGCAGAGGCCATTTTAATAGAAACAGGTAACCAAAGGATGTCCCTGAAAGGCTGAAGATCTGTAGTGTGATTAGTTCCACACAGGAAGATATGACTGGCCTGTTAGTCCCTTCATTGCATTTTACACTCTTTGACTTTTGCAAGGTTCAGGAGGTGGATATTCTACTGAGAACGCCATCTGGATATGAAGATGAAGGGAAGGCTACATCCTCCATTTGGGAGGATCCAAAAGGGTCCATCCTTCTCCTGAGGACTCTTCAGCTTACTCCTCCATTGGGTAAAGAAACCAGCACAAGCATAGTAGATCCCAGCCCATCTCAATCCATAAAAGCAGCAGAGGGGTGGAGGCTGGATGGATGGGTAAGAGGAGTGATGAACTGTCTGTAGAATAAGGCAAACTACCTAAAGCAAGGATTCTCAACCTGTGGCCTGCAGGCCAGGTGAGGCCCACAGCACCATTTCATGTGGACCCCACTGCCTCCACCAAACCAGGAAGTGCCATGTGGTGTAGAAAGGGCAAAATGGCTGTCCGACCCCAAGCTGTCTGAGGGAGCATGACTGGGCCCCCGTCTTAAAACGTTTGAGAACTCCTGACCTAGAGGAAATAGGAAAATACCTTCACTGGGGAAAAGAACCCTTCCTTGAATCACACCAACTGGCTAATTACTGTCCTGTCTTCAGTGTTCCATCCTTGGATGGGGGACGGTGTGCTTGATGGCCTCTAAGCTCCAGGAACTCCTGGATGAGGTGGATGACATTGATCTATTTTGGTGTGGCTTCAAACCTTGTAATGGGATGAAGACTGTTTTGGCGATGCTGGTGGATGATATTTGCTAGAATTTGGACAGGAGATGTAAGGTAACTGGGGGGACCAGAAAGGGTCCACACCTGCCACTGTGCTACACTGCCACTATTTGCCTGGGTTGGTGAGTCCCAAGGTGGCCGACATGCTAAGGCTTGAAGGAAAAAAGGTCTTAATACCTCCTTCTCCCATGCTCTCATCCTTAGACTCTTCATGCTTCAGGGACATGAAGAACTGCCAGGACATGTGCTCTGTGCTTGCACACCTGCTCTGCAAAGTATAACTAGCAAAATCACCCACAAACTATGCAACTGGTAAGTTGACTAAGGCAAGGTCTTAATTTAGTACCCCACAGTAGCCTTGAAGACAATAAATGAGACAGTTAACATTTTGAATCTAGTTTATTGAAAAGACAAAAATAAAAATAGTCAAAATAAAAACAGTTTCAAAATACTGTACAGATCTGTAAAATCAAATTCAAAAGCTCTAATACAATGCTGTAAGATTTTCATCTAGCCTAGGAAGTAGGCAAGAAAACACATAATCAACAGCTCTCTTTAAAACAAATAAGCTAACTCTCCTATCATACTTATGTTACCATAGTTCCAAAGCATGAAGAGAGTTCCAGAAGCAAAATGCATAGCCTTGTAGCAAGTCATGGGTCAATCTCCATATTGTCTCCTCCCTACACTCTTTAGATTACTGTGGCACTGTTTGTGTGAGGCTGTCTTTAGAAAATGTTTAGAACCTTCCACTGGTCCAAAATGGTATGGCCATATGGCAGATAGAAGCTAGTTTAGCAAGTTTACCTTGATAGAATAGCCTCACAGGGTTGATGGGCACTGATAGACACATATGAAAGTGCTAGTATTTGTTTGTTTGGCTTTCATCTACAGTCAGGTTCAAAAATAATGGAACAAGGATAACTCTTTTGGCATGTGGCCTCTGCACCCCACCACAGTGAAGATGAAAGGAAGCACTCCAGATATGAGTGATGTCAGGACTGTCAGCTTCAAAAGTGGAGCATTAACCAGCAACCAAGTACTTCCATTCAGAATGCAAGTTAGGATTGCCTGTTCTAGTATGGGCACATTTGATAAAGGAGGATTTTAAGTAAGGCAAGTGGGAACTGAGGGGACTTACAGCATAAAAAAAAACACAACATGGAAAACAAAAACATATACCAGTTTCTAAAGAGGTAGCTGTTTCAGTCTGTTCTCAGTATTCTGATAAAATTAAAGGGGGAATAATGAAAAAGGGGACGAGGAGAAAAAGACAAAATGTGGCACATTGAAGATTGATAGATTTGCTTCAGTGTGAGCTTCTGTGATCTACCTGAATATCCATCCATAGAGGTCCCTCTGTACAATTTGTTCCCTCTTCCTTTTGAGGTAGAGATGTACATGAACAGAGTCTCATTTGTGTGGTGAAAGGAAATGGCGCTCTTCTATCAAGTAATGATGTTTGTCATCAATGAAGCACATCTTTTTAAAAAAAATTTTATTAAGTAAGTGCATAGACAAAAATTATATAAAAACAAAAGATACATTAACATACTCATATATAAAAAGATGATAATTAGTATCAATACTGAAAATATACATAATCATTAGGTAGATGGGAATACCAGAGCACATCATATGCCTCCTGAGAAATCTGTACATGAACCAAGAAGCAACAGTTAGGACAGAACATGGAATGACAGAGTGGTTTGGAATAGGAAAAGGAGTAAGACAAGGCTGCATTTTATCACCCTGCTTATTCAATCTATACACAGAGCACATAATGCGAAATGCAGGGATGGAGGAATCACAATATGGGATTAAAATTGCTGGGAGAAACATAAACAATCTGAGATATGCAGACGATACCACCCTAATGGCAGAAAGTGAGGAAGACCTAAAGAACCTCTTGATTGGGCTGAAGGAGGAGAGTGCAAAAGCTGGTTTGAGACTCAATATCAAGAAAACCAAGGTAATGGCAACAGGCCCAATCAGTTCCTGGAAAATAGATGGGGAAGAAGTAGAAGCAGTGACAGATTTTACTTTCCTGGGATCAAAGATCACGGCAGATGGGGATTGCAGCCATGAAATAAAAAGGCGACTGATTCTTGGGAGACAAGCCATGAGAAACCTGGGGAACATAGTGAAAAGCAGAGACATCACATTGCAAACAAAAATTAGAATAGTCAAAGCAATGGTATTCCCAGTGGTAATGTACGGATGTGAGAGCTGGTCAATTAGGAAAGCTGAACGCAGAAGAATAGATGCCTTTGAAATGTGGTGTTGGAGGAGAGTTTTGAGAGTACCCTGGACAGCGAGGAGAACAAATAGGTCAATCTTAGAAGAAATCAACACTGACTGCTCATTGGAAGGGCTAATAGTAAAGACGAAGCTAAAGTATTTTGGACATCAAATGAGAAGGGAGGATTCACTTGAGAAGGCCCTGATGTTGGGAAAGGTGGAGGGCAAAAGAAGAAGGGGGAGGCCAAAGATGAGATGGCTAGATGGTATTGTAGACACAACGGGCACAGAACTGGGAGTGCTGAGGGGGATGGTGGAGGACAGAGGTGCCTGGAGAACAATGGTCCATAGGGTCGCAAAGGGTCGGAACCGACTGTGCGACTGAACAACAACAACAACAAAACATACACTTCTTTGGTTATTTATTCTCAGCATTACTTTCCCTTCTGAATTACATAACCTATCATGTCTTTAAACCAATAATACTCTTCAAAATTTTCCAATTTACCTATTTCTTAATCGATTAATAATTGAACTAAAAAGAAAAAAAAACATTAATTCCCCGTATGTGACTGTAAATGCCCTGGAGGATGCAGTGGACACATCTTTTCATTATTTACAAAAATTTGTAGAATTCCGGTACTGGACTGCTCCCATCTCCTCTATTACCTGCAAATTCAATAAATGGTTGCCAAATTTGCCAAAATCTATTCTCTTTTATTATACCCTTTTTCTTATTCAACTCCCATGTTAATTTGTCATTTAATGCAAGATCCCACATTTCCTTATACCAATCCTCCAACTTTAAAATCTGATCATTTTTCCAGTTTCTCGCGATGCATTGTCTTGCTGTTGTCATACACAGAGACAGTAACTCATTTTTATCCTTATCTAAATTCATATTTCCTGTGTTTGTCAGCATTGCTAAACCTGGCTCCAGCTTAAAATTCACCCCAAGAAATCTAGATATTTCTTTCTCTATTTCCCCCCCCCCCCCCAGAATTCTTTAACTACCTTACAACTCCACCACATGTGTTCATAAATGCCCAGCTTGTCTCTGCATCTCCAACACATTTGACTTCTATTTTTATCCATCTGATGTAACCGCACTGGGGTTAAGTACCACCTCCAAAGCATTTTAAAATTATGTTCTTTTACTCTGACTGACATGGTTCTCATAATTCTTTTTTCCCATTTATTTTTCCACTCTGCTTCTGTGATACTAACTTTAAGATCTTGTTCCCAAATTTTTCTCAATGTTTCTTGTGGTGTGCCCTCTCTGTTTAGTATTATATAAATTTTACTCACCAATCCTTTTATATTCACTTCCCCTTTTCTAACTTTTCATAATAATTCCTCAAATTCTGTTTTATCCCTGTTTAAGCTGAGTCGAGCCAAATATTTGGCATTCTATTTATTTACTAAGATAATTTGAAACCAATTTAATTTTAACTGTGTGTATAACTCCCTTTTCCCCCCTATATCACTGCAGACATCGATCCAGTCCTTCAGCAAGGAAATCTCATTTTTAGTCAAAATTTCTTTCAATTTACTATCTAGTTTTATTGGAAATTGTTTAAAATCCTCTATTTCTATGATCGGGGAGAGGTCTGGGACTAAGTCTTTTTTCACCTTTTTCCACGTATCCAGCAGGACCTTTATCATTCTATTTTTAACATCTATTTTACTCTTTTCTTAATCCAAAAAAATTGCTTTACCAATTTGATTAACTTCCTTCATCTCTAATTCCTCCCAGATTACCCTTTCCTTCTTCAAAATCTTTACAATATTTTTAACCTGAA
Source organism: Bradypodion ventrale (assembly GCA_035047345.1). NCBI lineage: Eukaryota > Metazoa > Chordata > Lepidosauria > Squamata > Chamaeleonidae > Bradypodion > Bradypodion ventrale. The sequence continues at coordinate 184,457,285 of JAWDJE010000001.1, read as the reverse complement.
AAGCTCTATAGTAATATTTAAGATTTAGTAAACCCAATCTGCCTTGTTTCTGTGGTAAATACCACAAACTTTTATCTATCCTAGGCCTACTCCCACCATTACAATAATTGTTTAAAATATTTTGAAATTCCTTAATTTCTTTCTCTTTTAACTTGATCGGGAGAGCGTCAAACAAAAAAATTAATCTTGGTAATAACATCATTTTACAATGAAGCACATCTTGGAAAAGGTTAGAACTCTCTGAATGTCCAGGCAACATAGCCAGTGCTGGTTGAGAGATCCTGAAAGTTACAGTCTAAAAAGTAACTTTCCAAACTTTATCAAGCTGAGATGGGGGACGGGGTGAGGTGACTGTGTGCTTCTCTAGGTGTTGTTGGGCTGCAACTCTTATTAGCCCGAACAGGGATGATGGGATTGTAACCCTACAGCCGTGATGGCGAACCTTGGCACTCCAGATGTTCTTGGACTTTAATTCCCAGAGGCCCCGGTGAATCCACACAAATGGGTTTACTGCAATTCATCTGGCCCATGCTGCCCTTGTTGCTCCTTGAAGCGGAATTAAAACGCGCCCAGGGTACGAGGGCGGTGTGGGTCGGATGAATCGCATTAAACCCATTTGTGTGGATTCACAGGGGCTTCTGGGAATTGAAGTCCAAGAACATCTGGAGTGCCAAGGTTCGTCGTCACAGCCCTACAGTATATGGACAATTACACGTTCCACTTCCCTGCTACAGCAAAGTGTGTTACTCACCAACTTTTTCTATTAAAGGGTCTGTTACAATTTCTCATTGAACTTTGTAATTTAAGAAGGATGACTAAAGCTTGGACAAGATGCCTAGGTAGTACATTAGCATATAAAGCTTAAGAGCAAATAGTGCTTAGCCTTCCTTGATGCAGTCTTATTCAGCTTCAAGTTCTCGATCTAGACTTGTGTGAAATCACCTTAAAATAGTTCTGCCTGTCATCATTTTCAGTAATGAATTCTTTTTTTCCTGACATTTGCTGAGATTAGAGGGTAAGGCAACACAAGACATGGGAGAGGCAGCCCACTTTGAAATGGGCGGTAAATCTAGACAAGAGATGACTTCAGCCATCTTCCTGAATCCATCTACACACAGAGAAGCATGTTCTGTGACTTCTGTTTAGTCAGAATAAGAGCCATTTCACATCTTATTCATTAGCCTGCCCTCTGTGCTGTTTGCCACATTGGATCCATGGAAGTTGGCATGCAGATTTTTGTTCCCAGATGTGCAGGGACATAGGTGAGGGAGCTACAAAATGTCTGAAATTTCTGCCACATGAACCTCTCTGTGTCTGTCTCTCACACACATACACACATACACTGCACATGTGAAACAGACCTGCAAGTGTTTTAGGAAGGGGCAGCATCATTAAAGTGGCAGCGATGGCCAGGAAACATGTGTGCTGAACAGACAGGGATACTTTCTTAAATTCCACATCCTGTCCTTGAACTAATAAACAATGGGGATTAGAACCTATCAGGTTATGGTGGGTGGAACCAAAAGTGGCCTAATCTTACATATTTTTGTTATTTTGCTACACAGAATTATGTGAGACATATGGAACACAAGTGCCTCAATTAACAGGCAGTTTCATGCATTTTAAATATATAGGATCAAAAGGCATCAGAACTGCAGGTGAAACATTTGCACTTCACTTCAGCTGCACTTCAGTTCAGGAGTCCCAGGTGGAAATTTTGGCTCAGGCGGGTGTCTTTCCGAACACCGATACATGAGGCAACCGTGGCCTATTTCTGACAACTCTTCCACTTTCGCCCCAGCCCCAGCTACCAAGGCTAATTTACAATGTTTTTAATTACATTCTTTCACTCTGCACAGCTGCTGGACTACTCTGCTGCTTAGTGCTAGTGTTTGACATTTGTGTTCTTGAGTCTTACGGCAGAGCTATATAATGCTGTTTCATTTCATGATCCCTACAGGTCATAAATTAAGTCTACTAATAATACTTTGCTCCCCCTCTTTTCAAATTCCAAGCAGTTTTTCCAGCTACCAGACATTGGCATCTATGTCTTTCTATGTAATTTACTCTTATTCTGAAAGTCCTACATTCTTTCTTTAAACATACAGAAAGTCTAGTGTTGTAGGATATAGGATGAATGCTGAACAAAACAGAGAGGGAAGGAAAAAGCAGACAAGAAAGATTGCTGCATGAAGACTGATTATGATAGCCAATATTAATCCTAGCCCTGTGGGAGGAGGCACAACCCTACCCATGGGTATGTATTATGATGACTGAACAGATTTCATCTTATACATCAAATGGTACACATGGGAGTTGTATTTTAGACATCCTAATGTACTCTGTAGCTCTAGGGCAGTGATGGCGAACCTTATCACTCAAGCTGTTCTTGAACTTCAATTCCCAGAAGCCTTGATCAGCAGGAGTGCTGACTTGGGCTTCTGGTAATTGAAGTCCAAGAACACCTGAAGTGCTAAGGTTCACCATCACCTCTCTAGGGTGTCTACTTCCATTTAAAAACAAAACAAAACAGTGGGTCCCAACTTTCAGTCTGTAGAGGTTCTTAGACTACAGATCCCAGAATTCATGGCCAGTGCAGCCAATGGCGAAACTTTCAGGGAATTTTATTCCAAGAACATCTGGAAAGCCAAGACTGGGAACCACCGGTCTAAAATATGTGTCCATTTGTCAGTAAAAAAAAGTTTACAAGAACTGAAGCTGAACAGCTGTGACAAAACAAGGCTTAGAATGTGGTCTCGCAAAAGTTGCAGGGCTAAATGCATATTTAGTCACTGCACATTTGATGCTTCTGATGAAGTGGGTTGCAGTCCATAAAAGCATGTATGCCAAACAAAACTTGTTAGTCTTTAAAATGCCCAAGGACACTGTGGTGAAGTTCGTTACTGTTAGTTCCTACAGTTACCTTAGTGTTGATTTTTGTTTTCTTAATGTTCCATTGCAATTCTGCTTTGGCACTTTCTCCCCCGCCTCCCCCCCCACTTTCATTAAAAGTCATTTCATGCCATTGCTGTTTCCTGTCAGTAACATTTGCATTTCTTAAAATTATTTCTGTTCCTTCCACCAGCTTTCACTTCTCCTTCATGTGAATCTAGTTTGGATTTCTGTTTGATATGTTCTGCATACAGATTGAATAGATAAGGGGATAACATGCACCCTTGTCTGACACCTTTGCCTTTTGCTCTTCCTCAGTAGCTGATTGAGTCAGTGATGCACTAAAGCAGGTACTGTCCTGTTCGGGAGAACCGGCAAAGGAAAATTTTCCCAGGCCACGCCCACCTGGCTGGCCATGCCCACCTCCATACCCCCATTGCATTGGCCACAGATTTGGCCCTGCCCACAGATTTTGCCACGCCCACAGAGGTGGTAGTATTTTTTTTTGAGTGCATCACTGGATTGAGTGCTTTCTCACCTGGGCATTACTGCAATGCACTCTACATGGGGCTGCCCTTGACGACCATTCGGAGGCTGCAGCTGGTGCAGAATGTGGCTGCTTGTGTGGTGATGGGATGTGGGTGCTATGCCTGCACCTCCCCACTACTCCAGGAGCTGCACTGGTTGCCAGTTTGCCTCCGGGTGCAATTCAAGGTGCTGGTTTTGACCTTTAAAGCCCTATATGGCAGTGGGCCAGGTTACCTGAGAGACCGCATCATCCCAAGAGTGTCTGCCTGTCCATCCAGAGCGGACCGGAGAGGCTCCCTAGTTGTGCCTTCAGCTAGAGGGGCTCGCCTCTCTGGCACACAAAGAAGGGCCTTCTCCGTGTCCGCTCCAGCCCTATGGAACCTCCTGCCAACAGAATTGAGGCTACAGATAGAATTGCTGCATTTCAGGAAAGGTTTGAAGACCTGGCTGGCAGGGCAGGTGTGGGGCCCTAATGGGAATATGGCCCAGGCCTGCTGGCTCATCCCCAACTATCCCAGTTGTGTCCTTCTTCTGTGTCTTTGCATTCCCCCCCCCCTCCTTCTTAGCTTTTAGTTTGGTTTTCAATGGGGTGGGAGTAATGAGGGTGGATGAATGAGAGGATGAAGGTGTTTTAACATGTTTTTATATATTTTTAACTGTTGTACGCCGCCCTGAGTTGGGTTTTTACCTGAGTGGGTGGCATAAAAATTGAACTAAATCACTAAATAAATTCAACTTCCTTCTCTTCCTGAGACACCAAGTATGGCACTAAGTGCCTCTAGCCAGACTCCTGTCTTTAACTAGTTACCTGTAATTGGTGGAGCCAGTAAACACAGAGAAGGTTTGGGGTATTTAAATGTGCTACCTTTTAGCATATAGACAACATTTCAATATTGGTTGAAATTTTGTTGCTTAGCATAGTAAATCCCACTGTAGTAGGCATACTGAGTCAATGGGAATTTGGTGAGTCAAATCTTCTATAAGCTCCACAGGTTCGAAAGGGCCTTCTTGAGACTTAATTTATCACAGTAAATAATAACTAGAGTTGGCTCATTTGAATCAATGAAACTTGCAAAATTAACTCACTGAACCTCCAGTTATTTGATGGGTTCTGTAGTATGATTTACCTTGTTAAACAACAGGATTTAAGCTATTAGCTTTACATAACAACTGGTAATGTGGCTAAATTTTATTGTTTAATGGATAATGTTATTTCTTTATGCTTTGGTGAGGAAGAAAGCTAAAATGCTTCCTTCATATATTTTGAGGCAATTCCCAACCCAAATTCATGCAATCTTCTTATTTTTAGGTAATTACTCCTCCACTGAAATGAACTTAAAAGGAATAACAAGAGCTTGAACAACTTGATGAAGAACAACACAAGCTAAATTATTTTTTCTGAATAGCTTTTATAGCAATCATTTAAGGGAGGATGCAAATGAGTCATGCTATGAACTAGTTTTAAGAAGCAATATTCAAAATTTGGTGTTCTATGACTGTTGAATGTTAATGCCAGAGGTACCTCCTGTGATAAAAAAAAAGTTCAGCAGATAGTTTCAAAAGGTCTTTGGGAAAATAAGCTGACTATTCCCCCTCCTTTTTCTTTTCTTACAGAATTCTTAAATCTTTATGCAACGGAATAAATCAAGAGTCAATTCTACATTTCTGATGTGAAATAGCTGACATCAAAACAAACACTTGGCTGCTGAAAGAGCCCATATTTATGACAATTCTACAAGACAGTGAGAAACAGAAATTGAAAGCAAAATAAATTGCAGGCAGCATCACCAGGAATACAAAAGGAGGAGATAAGCATTTACTACTACATCAACAGCAGTGATTACATTCTGTCCTTGTGCAAAATGCATGAGACGAAGAACTTGTAAAGAGACTGTTTGTTCAGAGAGAGTCATGCTCAGGCAGATGTTGTGATACCTTTCCGAAATTGTTTCAGGTTAAATGGACCATCTTTTCTTTTTTGAATGATCAGATATGTTCAACATACTGTAATTTAGTTGAAAGCAAGCCCATTCAACTAGGACAGGGGTTCACAACCTACGGCCCATGGACTGGTCCCGGCCCCCCATGCCATTCCATCTGGCCCTTTGTGATGACCGCAGAAGCAGACGCACCCATGCATGTGCAAATGTGCCCGTCCGCTCAGCTGTCGGAGGGAGAGTTGTCCGGCCTGTGGTTTGGTAAGGTTGAGAACCCCTGTACTAGGAGGACAGAGGCATCCTATTTAGGCTGTAAATATTGAGAAACTGAGGAGCGATAGCAAAACAATGGGGGAGGAAAGAGGTGACATTCTGTACTGCCTTAGGAGGAATTAAACTCACCACCCTTTCTGCATTGTGGAAGTAAGATTCAACCTCCCATCTTGTCAGCTTCAATACATGGAATGGGAAGAGGATGACATTTTATCTTTTGCCCCAAACACAAAATCCTTGAACCTGGGCTAGAAGTGATAAACACTGTCAATTATGATTTGTTCAGATTTCCCCCCATCTACAGGTGTTTACACTTAGACTAGCTGGGAGAAGTTGAGAAATGATAGTTCTTGTTAGGGATTTGGGAGAAAAAAGCAACAGCAATAGCAAATACACTTATATACCACCCCCATAGCGCTCAGTGCTGGGTGGTTCACAAGGTAATTAGCATTTTCCCCCAACATGCTGGGTACTCATTTGACTGTCCTTGGAAAGGATGCGTCAACCTTGACCCCTGTGAGGATCGAACTCACAAAGTTTTGGCTGCAGTACGGCAGTTTAACCACTGTGCCACCAGGGCAAAGGAACAGGTAAAGCCTTTTCAGTCTGCGATGCTAGAAAGAACATTAATTTAAATCTCTAGTTTAAATCTTTAATGGTCTTTAAATCATTAGCTTAATAGTTAAGAATGGAAATATCAGTTTAAAGAGCTTAAACCACAAGTTTAAATTTCTGCTCACTGTCTTGAAGGTGTTAACATAGGGATTCTCAACCTGCGGCCTGCAGGCAAGATGTGGCCCATGGCACCATTTCATGTGGGCCCCTCACCGCCTCCACCACACCAGGAAGTGCCATATGATGGAGGAAGAGCAAAATGGCCTTTCGGCCCCCAAAGCTGTCTGAGGGAGCGTGACCCGGGCCCCGGCTTAAAAAGGTTGAGAACTGTGTTAACAGGAGAAGCAGGGAATGAGACAGAGAACTCTAATTAAAATGCTCTGTCAAATCCTGCAATCTGGCAAACTTCACTGTAAAAAATGTCAGCAAGAAAGAAGGACTTGTTTTGATTTTCACAATTAAACTTGGAAATGGCTTTGTAAGTGTTTTGATATGTGCAAGCTCACTTGGTTCTGTTCTTGGTGTGGGGGAAGGCTTTCCTGGCAGATAGTAGCAGGACAAAAACACTGCTTCAGTCGTTTATTAGTGCGAGGATGATCAGCTTGCCATTCTTTGTCAATCACACCATGTCAGTGCTGGGTGAGTAGGTGTTTGTGCCTCCATTAACTAAAATCAGTCAGTCAGGTCTGACTGACGGCTTAAAAATAAACAGCCTTTGCAAATTTCTTTTAGAGGGTGCCTCCTGTTCTTGGAAATGTCCCATTAAATCCGGTTTTTAGATAAGTTTCCAAATTTTCTTTTCAGCTTGGGAAACATATACCGTTTTTGCCGGCATATAAGATGTACTCCCCCCCCTCCCCCCAATAAAATACACCAGAAAAATGGAGTGCATCTTATACACCAGTAACAGCCCCCCCCCCCCAATGTGGTTCGGTGGCTAGAGAGGATTAGCGGCTGGTGACAGGGCTATTTTGAAAGCCGCCCTCACCTGACCCTCACACCCGCTTGTACATTTCGACAGCTGCTGCTGACCGCTAGGAGCCAGGTGAAGGGCAGCTTCTAAAGGAGGTCTCTTGCCTGGCAGATCTGGCCTTATCCTGCCATCCCTGCCTCCTGACGGTCAGCGGTGGTGGGGTGAAAACAGGCTTAAAGAATCCTTCTTTCCCCCCTCTATCCCACTCTCCCTGGCTGGTGGTAGGATGGGTGTGTGTGGAAATGGCTTTAAGGGGTGGAAGAAGGATCCTATAAGCCCCCGCTATCACACCACCAGCTGGGGAGAGTGGGATAGAGGAGGGAAAGAAGGATCCTTTAAGCCTATTTCCACCCCACCCACCCCCAATCCCACCACCAGCCTGGGAGAGTGGAGGGGGGGGAGAAGATCCTTTAAGTCCGTTCCCTTCCCCACCCCCCAATCCCACTGGAGTTAATTTTGAAAAATGATGAAAAATGTAGAAAAAATGTTTCCTTAAAATACATATAAAAACAGGGCATGTGTTATACTCTGATGCGTCTTATATACCGGCAAATACAGTACATAGTATAGTTATATTAGTCTATTACAGCAAGGAGAGGGGCAGGGGAGGTATCTAATTTGCTGAAATTGTGAAGCAGACTTGTCATCCATTTCAGTTAGGTTGCTGTTTGGATTGTTTGTTTCTTTCTGTCTTTCTTTCTTATGAAAGATGCCTTGAATAGTGTCCAAATCCTTTGTTGTTGCTTTTAAATGGACACACTTCAGGGTGACATTTATGAGACCATAAGCTGAGATCACCAGAGGCACAGAAAATAGATAGGGACAGAACTGCTTATGGTAGGAACATATTTGATTCCTATTAGAACAATGGGTGATTGTGAAAGACTGTGCTTTTTATCTTTTATTCCACATGATTCTGAAACATAAAGGTATTGTTACCATAGCCTATGGCTGTGGCAATTTTACATGTGCCGTGACACAGGAATGTCAACTGCTGAGAACTATCTGTCTGTAAATAAAATGTTAGTTCACGTTAATTTGATATATGTCAAGAACCTATAAACATGTGGTATTTATTTTAACACGAGTCCATTCTTTTTTTAATTAATAAATTGTGTGTTTTATTTACTGATGGCTTGTGGCTCTTTCATCACTGTCTGGCAGCGGTTGAAATCTAGAGTCCATAATATATATTTCTATTTATAAGCTGCAAGTGTTGTTTTTCTGTTTTCATTAGAAAGATTTGCAGTTTTAGAATCACTGGCACCCACACAGTCTGAGTTGATGAGTCATGATATTTAGGAAATAGCTTTGTAATTTAGCTTGATAAATGATAATACGTAGGTTGATTCTGACTTATGGCAGCCCTTTTAACAAAATTCAGCTCTCTGTGCTGATAACTACTACAATTATTATATGTGACTTCCAACCATTTTGGCGAGGGCTGGTGAGAACTGGGGCACTATAGCATCTGGAGACATGCTTTGCTGCTAAATATAGAAACAAACTTCAAAATTTCACAGACGATGAAGCTATGGAATGCAACTATGTTGTGTAAATAAACTGAAATGCTGAAAATGCAAAATTGAATTTGCAATAGTTCTCGTCTGAAATTTACAAGAAATTATACATATTCTATTGGAACACAATACAGACCATGATACTTGGCTACACTTACCTGTTACTACTGAAGTATACTGCAACATACTTTCAGTATACAGTACTTTATTTCCTTTATGGTGCTTGACAGAAGAAACTCCTGCTGAAGAAACTACACAAGCAAGAGTAAATGCACAAGCAGCCAGCTATTTTAACACAATGTCCATTTGTATGACCAGTTTTGCAACCAGCTCACAGTTGTCTTATGGAAACCCTTCTAGAGGGAGCAAACCACTGAAACATTTAACATTGTGCCTGCATTCATTTCAACAAAATTCTCTCCATTATCCTTTACCAGAAGACACTTTGTGCAACTGATATGGATACCTTTGGTTGTATAGATGTACACTGAGGTCCCTGCTGCTTCATTGATGTCTCACTCAGGGGATCAAAAACATGAAACCTTGGTTTTTTGGTTTTTAAAAAATCTACAATTCTCAGAATCCCACAGCCTTTAGAATTCTGAGAGTTTTAGTACAAAACAGGAATCTTTCCTGTCCGTGCATTGGATGAACAGAGGAGTGAGGCTGGAGGAATCTGAAGTCTGGGGATGAGTCCAGCAGGTGCAAGCAGGCCCTTTCCTTAGCTCATAAACTACATAGGTGAGCAGACTCCTCTAATCAACCCTTCCAGTTTCCTTTCAGCTAATTTTGAACATCTAATCCACTCTGTGAGAATATATAAACACACCATGCCCAGAGTCGTACAGCAAAAATCCACACAAAGGTATGCGTGCAAGAACATGTTGTGCTTTGCCAGCTATCTGCCACATGGCTGGTTGCACGATTGATTGTGCAATTAGGGCATGCCTGAGAGTGTGCAATAAACATTTGGCAGGATAGCACACATTGATTACAGTCTGTGAATTCAACAAAATTTTGGCCCTCATTTTAAAATGAGATCAGGTGCTGATGGTCCAGGATTGCAAACTGAATAACTCAACTCAACTCAAATCTTTATTACGGTTCAAGACTAGTATAGAACAGCAAGGGGAACAGAAGTTAAAGTAAGCACTTAAAATATATCAAAAGACAAAAGTTAAAATGAGTTTGCTTAAAAATGAACATTTTTGCTCAGAGTTAAGAAGTAGTTAAATAGACCAATAATGACAACTATTACTAGCCTATGCTGTGGCGCTAGTAGTTTATTTGGCTGAAAATCCTGCCAGGATTGATCTTGTGATATTACACGCTGCGGCGCAGAACCTGGCAGTGTTGTGGGTGAAGGTGTGTCTTTCATCAGATAGCAGCCAGTGGGTGTAAGTGCTGTTTGACCGTTTGGGATACTTGCAGAGCAATGGAGATATGAATTTGTTCCGGATGTCTCTATAAAAAGGTCAACTGCAGAGAATGTGTTCTGTGGTTTCAATTTCTCCAGTGTCACACAGGGGCATTGTCTCTCTTACATTGGTGTCCTTGGGAACTTTCCCTAGAGAACAGCAGAAGGGAGGGCCTGGCAGCGGGCTAGCATGAATGCACTCCAATGACATGGTGTCTCAAATTGGAGCAGGTACAGGGCCAGGGCAACAATGTGTTTCCAAGACTCTGGAGCCAGGAAGGTAGGGACCCTGGCTAGGTCTTCATGCCTTTCCATGTCTAGTGTTCTCTGCCTGATGGCCTTTTTTTGCCTGGTTGTGGTTCATGGCCTGTATGAAAGGTTGGGAAAGGCCAAGGTATTGCAGTCTCGATTGGATTGTTCTTTTCCATGCTGATTAGAAGCTATCCTAGAGAGTTAGAGGAGCCAGGCCACTGGAATTAAAGAGAATTTTGAGCCAAAGGTTGAGAGTAGCTATCTACAATCTCGCCTCAACCTTTATCATGCTTATCTCTAGGCGAAGGGTGGCGTTCAGTGGTGGGCATCAGCAGGTTCGCACCAGTTCGCCAGAACCGGTAGCAGAAATTCTGGCTGGCCCCGCCCATCCAAGTTTTGAAATAAAGTAGTCCTAATCTGGGTGCAACACAAAGCTTCCCACTGGCCATGCCCACCATACCACGTCCACAGTATGGTAGTAAAATTTTTTTGGAGCACACCACTGGTGGCGTTGGATACACAGCGAGGGGTCTGGACTGCTGCACATGAGAATTTAGATGGTACTCTTTCCATAAGAGCCAGGTTGTTAGGTGGGGGTCCTGATTGGATGCCATAGAGTAGTTGTGACAGGATTTTGGCTTCAAATAGTTTGATTACAGCAGGAATATATTGTCCTCCTTTTGTCCTCAGGAATTTTATTATGGCAAAGGTAGATCTCTGGGCTGTGAGAACGGTGTGTGTGGTATGGGCGTTCCTTGAGCCAGAAGCTTGGAGGACTAGTCCCAAGTATTTAAACCAGGGGAAAATATACCCAACTGAATAACTAAATGCTCAGACACTGAACTGGTTCCCCATAGAGACCCTTGACTTTAACTACATACACCAAAATTCTGCTAGGACTGAATAAGTTGGGAGCGGGGATCTATTTTATACCACTTGTCTTGCCTTGATCCTGGTTTTCATAGCTTATTTCTATCTTTCCAGACTTGAGATAAATGCTAAGAACATCAGAAGTTCACACATTTTGGCTGCCACAGCCAAAGGGAATCTAACACATTCCTTATTAAAAAAAAGAAAGAAACTGCTAGGATACAGAAAGGAAGTAAACAGTTTGATTATCATGATTTCATTCCAGCTTCACATGAAGAACCAAGCAAATGACAGCTTTGGTTCTAGAATTGAGCCCTAAATCAGCAAATGTCAGAGAAGGAAGTGAAGAGGCAGAAAGTGTCCTTCAGCAATGTCACCGTTTGCTCACTGCAAAGAGCATCACTTGCATAGAAAATTGCCATAATATGTATTCACTACAGAGCAAGTTTATTATATTTTCCCTGTACTGTATTTGCTTCACAGCTCCAGATGCAGCTAAAGGCGTCCTTTTTTGTGTTGTATTCCTCAGTAATTTCACCTGTTGTCATGGTATTCTCACTATTTTCTAAAGCAGCGTCTCCCAACATTTCCCAGTCACAACCCTCTTTTATAATAGCCATGTGTGATGGAACTAGATATACCCTGTGTCTTTTTCAAAATGGAGATTTCAAATCTGGGGGAGAGTGAAAGAATGTAAACATTTCTACCTCATGAGTTGCCTCGTGTTGCAGAAGAAATTAAACCTAATGTGTGATTGACATGTCTTGCTGTAAGATCATTGGTTGGAGTCCCTAAGGAGGAGGGCCAAAAGGTGGACCCTGTGGGAAGAGATATATCCCTGACACACAGACACACACACAGCAACTACTCAGACACTCTCTGGAAATAATGCCTGCTTTGCAAGCAGTCAAGATGTAAGGGCTTGAGAGAAGGGGGTGGTGGCTTTCCCTCACCCAAGCAGCCTGCTTTATCTATTCACTTCCTGATCTTTTGATGGACTGTATCCTGTATCTTGCCATGATTTCAATACAATTATAAAATGCCTGAAGAGACTCTGGAGTGGTTACTTGGCTCGACGCTACCTGATTCTACACACACCTGATGCCTGGGTTGTCCAGCCAGGGGGTTGCAACTCAGAAGGACAATAGGGCCTACTCGAGAGTAAGGATCCTATTGTTACACCATGTAACCTGCAACCACCACCACATTTGCACAAAAGGCCTTTTTAATGGGGTGAAGAAAACACATTAAAAATATTACTGTATTATTTCTTTACTCCTAAGGCAGCTGCTTCACCACATACAAGCTGTATTTGCTTCAAACATACTTTGTTAGAAGGTCCCATAAGAAAGAAACAAAGAGGGAAATGCAGAGTCCAAGAGCGAGACCTTACAAATAGGGTACCAATGGATTTTAGAACAAGGAAAAGCTAGCTACAGTGGACCCTCATACAACAATCACCGCATATAGCAAGAAAATTGCGTAACAATTAGGTTTTGGGGGGAAATGGTGTCCCACAGAACAATTTTCCCTATGGAAAAAAATCATACAACAATTTTTCAATGGGCAAAACCACTTAGCAAAAAAAAAAAATCATTGTATGATGCATCCCATAGGGAAAATCGCTATACGATGCATGTATCATATAGCAATTGATTCGTACAACAGTGAATCTCATGGAATGAATTAAAATCGTTGTATGAGGTACCACTGTACTTTCAATTAGTTATTAATATTTATGCTACTCTTGGGGAAAATATATAATGTGTTCAGATGTTTATAATTCTACTGTTTTATTATTTGGAATTCAGTTTATTATAGGTTATTGCCTTTAGGTCTGGCTTGAGATGAACCAATTATTTTAGTTACTAGAGTCCTCCTTTAGTAGCATCTGAGTCAGGGCCATAGCCAGGATTCTAGATGTGAGTGGGCAAATATTTTTTCAGGATAGGCAACAAAGCCTCTTTTCAATGCATTCCTATGGGAAACCGTGCTTTGCCAGGGTGGGCAAACTGCTAACTCAGGGTGAGCCAAGCCCACCCTGGCCACCTCCAGCTACGGCCCTGATCTTAGTTGCTTTCCTTTTGTTAATGTCTTATATTTTTTGGAGAGTATTCCAGAGATAGCTGCAAACCTTACTTGACAGAAGTGCATCTTGTGAAGTCTATCATTATGAATTCTCATGGGGAAAGGAGCAGATAAAGTCAGGGGCAGCCTGAGATGTTTGAGGCAGAACAACATGGATTTCAAAGGTATGTATACCCAAAACCAAGTAGACTACTTTGGCATGTGAAACAGAAGATCCTTACTCCTTTTTGTTGTTCAGCTGCACAGTCGAGTCCGACCCTTTGCGACCCCATGGACCACTGCACTCCAGGCTTCTCTGTCCTCTGCCATCCTCCGCAGCCTGGCCAGATCGACGCCCATCGCATCAACGATTCCATCCACCCACCTCATCTTCTGCTGCCCCTTTCTCCTTTTGCGTGATAACCATCAGTTGAGTAACTGTTTGCTTCTTTTTAGTGGCACTCAAATTTATCTGCTGTAGGTAACTGCTTTTTTGTCTAATGACAGTGCAAGCCCAGAATATTTGCTCATAATTCTCAGGCTGAAATAAATTGCATTATGCTTTCAGGCATATTTTCACTCCAGCTCATGGGATTAGTTTTTGTGGACTCATATTCTCCTTGGGTGAATTTAATAAATTGACTTGTCTGCCCTGAAGGACTTCTCTGAAGTGAAAGTAACAATGATGGCCATCTCAAATGTCATGTGATTTTCATAATATGCTCAAATCGCATTTAGATCCTGGAGAAAGCATTCCCAGAGGACAATTTATTTTAATGAATAGGGAGCTTCTGCTGCAACCTTCTATCATGCCATCTCTAATGAACAAACAGAAATGCAAATTTCAATTTCTAAAGCATAATTACCGGCTATACTTTTAACAACACAGTGGCTGGGATCCTATTGTGCAATGCACTCAACACAACTGGGATGGTGTCATCAGCCACAGCCATGCCCCTGCCATTTCAGGAGAATTAAAATCTTTCTACCCATCCCTCTGATTTCTCCTGGAGAAAACTTTGGAAATCATGGAATAGTAACTCTTTAAAGCAGGGGTTCGCAACCTTTTCAAGCCGAGGGCCAGGTCACGCTCCCTCAGTGTTGTGTTCTCAATACTATGCCTTTAACATATATATCAATGTAACCCGTTGCAATTAGGATGCGAGCTAATGACCACCTGGTGGCAATAGCGAGCGCCCAGCTCACAGGTCCCAATTCCCCAAAGAACTACAGCGCGGGAAGATTCCCGCCACTACCTCACCTGGACAAGAAGGGCGTGACCAGAAATGACGTCACGTCAACGGTAGCCAATGGGCTATCGTGAAGCCACATTCAAATGTATAACCACCGTATATATTGAGCTGCTCGTCCGCCATTACCTCATGTTCCCCCGGACCACCATGCAATAAAGATGTGTTAAGCCAGTCCTTCGGTTGTTCCTTTGTCTTGGTTCTCATACACTAAATTGGCGACGAAGGTGGGATATGGCTTCCCACGAGATCAAGACACATGCCGGTTTCGACATCAACAAGCCGGAAGACTGGGAGCTCTTTGAAATGGACTTCCAAGATACGCTGGTGGTGTCCGACATTACGGACGAGGGAAAGAAGAGGGCCATCCTCACTCGGATGCTGGGAAATGCCGCCAAAAGAGTATTGGTGGACCTAGTATCACCGAAGAAAGTGAGCGAGCTAACGGCCAAACAGCTTCTAAAGGTGATGCGTGACCATTTCCAGCCCTCGGTCTCGATGTTTTCGGCTCGAGACGCGTTCTGGAAGAGAGTTCAAGCGCCTGGTGAGTCCATCGCCGCTTTTGCAGCGGCCCTGCGGTTGGCCGCCGGCCCATGCAAGTGGGAAAATCTGGAAATCGCCCTCAGGGACCGTTTGCTGTGCAACCTGTGGGATGAAGAGGTTCAGCGAAAGCTGATGAACCAGGAGCCACCCCCGACGCTACGCGAGGTCGTGAAGGCGGCCCAGGCCGCGGAGGCCACGAGGGCCGGAGTCAAGGGGTTCAGAGAAAGGCCCCCACAGCCCGACAAGACAGCGGGCTCGGTGCAGGCGGCCAGGCGCACGCCGAAATCTTCCACGGAGAGCAGCGACGATGAGGACGTCCGGAAGGTTCGGAAGGACGGCCGACGCTGCGACGGCTGTGGAGCAGCCCACGACCGCATCAAGTGCCCGTTCCGGAAGGCCGAGTGCCACAACTGCGGACGCCGGGGACACATCGCCAAGGTCTGCAGACGGCGGCGCAGAGACCAGAAAAGCCCGTCAGACCGCCCGCCGAAGACCAAGGAGGGCGCCCGGCCCGTGAGGAAGCCGGACGGCGTGGGCGTGGGCCGCATCTCCGACGACAGCAGCGACGACGCCCCCGTGTACAGCGTGTCCTTGGGACACCCACGTTATTTTGTTGAGGTACTGGTGCAAGGGGCCCCTGTTAGGATGGAGATAGACTCGGGTTCTTCCTACTCAATTATGTCCCAGCGGGAGTTCTTGGGAATTTCCCCCCACGTGCGCCCTAAGCTTAAAGCGTTGAGGTCCACGCTGTGGGACGTGCAGGGAAATAGCATTCCGGTGTTGGGGGTTGGAAAATTCAAGGTCCAATACAAGCAACACGCCGCGGAACTTCCCCTGGTTGTTCTCAAAGGGGGAAGTTGCAGCCTCCTCGGGACTCAATGGTTTAAGCCCCTGGCTTTGTTCATTGGGGGGGTGCATGCCGTCGGGACTGACCCAATACAGGAGGTGTGTGACGCGCACCCCGAAGTTTTCAAGAAAGGACTCGGAAAGTTCAAGGGACCCCCAGTAGCGTTCGACCTGGACCCGGAGGTCCGCCTTATCAGACTCAAGCCGCGCAGAGTGCCTTTCGCGCTAAAGGACAAGATAGAGGCAGAACTGGGCAAATTGGTGGGCCAGGGGATTCGTGTTCCTGTTGATTCCGCGGAGTGGGAAACTCCGATTGTAACTGCGCTAAAGGCCAATGGGGAGGTTCGCATTTGCGCTGATTATAAGTGCACCATTAATAAGGCGATCCACCCAAATGCGTATCCGGTACCGGTAGTCAGCCACCTGTTGGCCAGGTTACATGGGGGAAAGTGTTTCGCAAAACTTGACCTAGCGCAAGCCTATCAGCAACTCTCAGTAACCCCAGCTGCAGCTGCTGCGCAAACAATAGTCACTCATAAGGGGGCGTTCCAGGTGACGTGAACTCGGCGCCGGGTATTTTCCAGTCGCTCGTGGAACGCCTCTTAAAGGGGCTGGAGGGGGTCTTGCCATACTTTGATGACGTGTTGATAACGGGGGGGGGCGAGGCAGAGTTGGCTGAAAGGCTGGACAAAGTGCTGGCGGTGTTCGAAAAGGCGGGGTTGAGGTTGCAAAAAGACAAATGCGTTTTCTTCGCCAAAGAGGTTGAGTTCTTGGGTTTCCAGGTGACCCCCGAAGGAATCAAACCCTCCAAATCAAAGGTAGCCGCCATTCGAAATGCCCCGAATTGCAGTCGTTCCTAGGGCTCTTAAACTTTTACCACTCTTTCCTGCCTCGGAAGGCATTGGTAGCAGAGCCACTTCACAAGCTACTCAAGAAGGACGAGGCGTGGAAGTGGGGCAAGAGCCAGGAGAGGGCATTCAGTGACCTGAAACAACTCCTAGCGTCTGACGCCATTCTCACCCATTTTGACCCCAAGAGACCTGTGGTCCTGATATGCGACGCATCCCCAGTAGGGGTGGGGGCGGTGCTGTGCCACGTATTGGAGAACGGGAGAGAGGCCCCGGTAGCATTCTACTCCAGATCCCTGTCCCAAGCGGAACGAAACTACGCTCAAACAGACAGGGAGGCGCTAGCAATAATCGCGGGGACTAAAAAGTTCCACGATTTCCTCTATGGCCGTCCTTTCACCATAGTGACCGACCACAAGCCCCTGCTAGGCATTTTCACTGCTGACAAACCCACTCCTCAAATCCTGTCCCCTAGGATGTTAAGGTGGGCCATTTTCTTAAACGCGTATCAGCACGCGCTAGTGTACCGCCCGGGAAAAGAAATAAGCCACGCGGACGCCCTGTCGAGGTCTCCCCTCCCCAACGCTAACAGCTTCGTGGGCGAGGAAGAACGAGACCGCCAAGTGCTCCTGATAGAGGTCTTAGATTCGCCCCCCATTGTACCCGCAGACATCACCAAGGCGACCGGCAAGGACAAAACGCTTGCTCTAGTCAGCTCCTGGGTGCAGAAAGGGTGGCCAGCGTCCGCCCCGGCGGCAGAGTTCGCCCCGTTTTTTAGGAAGAGGCTAGAGTTGTCCATAGAGAGGGGGTGCCTTCTGTGGGGCCAGCGGGTGGTAGTCCCCGAATCCCTGAGGCCGCGGGTGTTCAAACTGCTGCACGTCAGCCACCCTGGGATTGTACGCTCCAAGGCTCTGGCCAGGAGCTATTTCTGGTGGCCCCAATTAGATGACGACATCGAGCACATGGTGGGCACTTGCGAAAGATGCCAAGGCTCCCAACCCGAAGAGGCGCGTCTGCCGCACAGGGAATGGGACGCGGCAAAGGGGCCTTGGTCGCGTGTGCACATCGACTTTGCGGGACCATTTAGGGGGACACTTTTTCTCCTCGTGGTGGATGCTTACTCCAAGTGGTTGGAGGTAATTCCAGTTACTAGCACCTCTTCAGCAACGACGGTGAAGCATTTGCGGAGGGTCTTTAGCACGTTCGGTATACCCGACACCCTAATTAGCGATAACGCTAGTTGTTTCACGTCCGCTGAGTTCAGGGCATTCACGGAGATCAACGCCATTCGGCACATCACCTCCGCCCCTTTCCACCCGGGAGCAAACGGCCAGGTAGAGCGCCTCGTGCGCACCACCAAGGACGCGCTGAGGTGCATGGGTCCCGGGGATCTCAACCTGCAAGTGTGTCAGTTCCTGCTGGGATACAGGGTGACCCCCCTAGCTTCAGGGTACTCGCCTGCAGAGCTCTTAGTGCGTAGGAAGCTGACCACGATTCTGACCAGGCTAGACCCAACGAGGGTGGAGGACACAGGGAGGAACATCGGGTTAGCGGCCACGAAGAGTTTCGAAGTAGGTGCCCCGGTGCATTGCAGGAACTACGCTAGCGCGGGGCCAGCCTGGGTCCCGGGCGTCATCGTTGGGCAGACGGGTCCCGTGTCATATTGTGTGGAGACCAGTGCGGGTCTACTCTGGAGGCGGCACGCAGACCAGCTCCGGCGCCGGGTTCCGGACGAACAACGCGCGGACGGCGCGGAAAAGGATTCAACGTTAGGGTTCTCCCCCACCCATTCAGCCCAAGGGGGAGGAGAGGGGGGCCAGTGGTCCCCACCTAGGGGGGAGGGAAAGGAGTCCGATTCTGTCCTCATAGATATCCTGCGGAATCCTTCTAATGACACCCTAGGGGATAATTCTGATTTTCATTTACAAAACCGGGGGGGTTTCCGGAGTGGTCCCCCACCCATCCAAGCGAGAAGCGGGGTTTTTCGTTAGTCCCCAGTGCCCCCGGTTTTTCCGTCCCTTCCCCAAAAGCCACAGAGCTGCGGCAAGTCACTAACGAGTTTCCCTCTCCCGTTGCAGGACAAGGAGCCGGGACATGCCAGCCTGCAGCACGCCCAAAGCGCGTTTGCAATAAGCCATCTTGGATGAGAGACTTCGTCTCATCCTAGGGGGGTGGGATGTTGTGTTCTCAATACTATGCCTTTAAATAATAATAATAATAATAATAATAATAATAATAATAATAATAATAATAATAATAATAATAATAATAATAATAATAATAATAAAGTTTTATTTATATACCGCTTAACCTCACCCCGAAGGCAACTCGAAGCGGTTTACAAATGAGGCATGCTGCCTACACAGCAGGCAGCAGCAAAAACACAGACATCTCAAGTACAGTAAAAATACAATAGTTACAGAAACATAATACAAAATACAATCAAAAAACCCACATAATATCATGTCGGCAGTACCCCACTCCACTCACCCCAACCCCAGGCAAGTCCAATCTCGGCAGCTTCTAAAGTTCTAAACGGGGGACGGGGAACAAAGCCCGGAGAAGGAGGGCGGAAGTGACTCTCCACTGCCCAGCCAGTGCAGCAGCTGTCACCGCATTCTTCTCCTCCGGCGTTGCTGAAAGGGTAGTCCCGGTGCCAAAAGCTTCTTCGCTCTGGCTACAGAGCTCCTGGGCGGCGACAAGGTCTAGCCACCTTTCGAGCCATAGCTAAGGCAGGGGCCCAGGCCAAAGGTGTTGCGGCAGCTCCCAGTAGCTCCGGCGGCGGTGGCTTTTGACGGCCCCGCCGCAGAGAACGAGGCACAGCTGCGCTCCCACCTCCCCCAGCCCGGCTGGCGGGGGAGGGAGCCGAAGGTGTTGTGGTGGCTCCCGGGGTCTCCGTCGGCAGCAGCTTTTGACGGCCCCGCCGCCGAGAACGAGGCACAGCTGCGCTCCCACCTCCCCCAGCCTGGCTGGCGGGGGAGGGAGCCGAAGGTGTTGTGGCGGCTCCCGGGGTCTCCGTCGGCAGCAGCTTTTGACGGCCCCGCCGCCGAGAACGAGGCACAGCTGCGCTCCCACCTCCCCCAGCCCGGCTGGCGGGGGAGGGAGCCAAAGGTATCAATGTAACCCGTTGCAATTAGGACGCGAGCTAATGACCACCTGGTGGCAATAGCGAGCGCCCAGCTCACAGGTCCCAATTCCCCAAAGAACTACAGCGCGGGAAGATTCCCGCCACTACCTCACCTGGACAAGAAGGGCGTGACACAGAAATGACATCACGCCAACGGTAGCCAATGGGCTATCGTGGAGCCACATTCAAATGTATAACCACCGTATATATTGAGCTGCTCGTCCGCCATTACCTCATGTTCCCCCGGACCACCATGCAATAAAGATGTGTTAAGCCAGTCCTTCGGTTGTTCCTTTGTCTTGGTTCTCATACACTAAACTCAGACAGCTTCGGGGGATGGATGGCCATTTTGCCCTGCCTGCCACACGTGGTACTCCTGGGGGGAGCACAAGAAATGGTGCCGTGAGCTGCATCCGGCCCCTGGGCCATAGGTTGAGAACCCCCGCTTTAAAGACTGAAAAATCACAACAGCTAGTGCTAATCCTGCTTCTAGAACCAATGGTGGTAATTTTGGGTTTTTTATAGAGTTCCCACCCCCATTCTACAGTTCTCAAAGGTTTTCCCAGGATGAAGGGGATTCCTATAGATCAGTGATGGTGAACCTGGCACTCCAGCTGTTCTTGACCTTCAATTCCCAGAAGAAGACTGATCAGCAGGAGTGCTGACTTGAACTCCTAGTAATTGAAGTTTGACACTCATCCAAAGGGACAGGTACGGGGCAGAAACAGGTGCCAACAAAGAAAGAACTCAGAAATTATCATAAAAGTTTTGGCATAGGCCTCGGACTCGACCCTGAAAGTACTATTTTGAGACAATCTGAGTAAAGCCGAACTTTACTGTAATGTCTAGATCAGCATGGTGTGATACAGGCATTTGTTTTGGCCTCTGGGTGGTTGCAGCTGTGATATCCATTCCTCTCTCAAATCAACCACTGATCAGAAATAGCTTTTTAACTTTTTTCCTAAAAGGGTAAAAAGAAATGGAGATATAAATCACCTAAAAATTCGAGGGAGAGGGCAAGAGCTAAATTAATTATAGTTTCCAATTAAGATCCCCAGCCATGATAAATGATCGGTGGTTATGCTGTCAACTAAGCATTTCTATCTGATGATCTCTGGTGTGGCTGAGCTCTGCTCCTCAGTTCTGTTACTTAAAATGGAGGCTGTAGAATCAAACAGTGAGAGTCTCTCAGAGAGGTACCATATATACTCAAGTATAAGTCTAATTTTTTAGCCTCCTAGTTTTAGAGGTCCAAATTAGATACCTCAATTTATATTCAGGATGATTTATACTCAAGTATACATGGAACATTAAGAACCAAGGAAGGACAACAGAGTCTAGAGCAGGAATGACAGGGCTAATTAGAGCTTCATTGATTACCAGAGCTGCATTTTAAAGGGAGATGATGCTAAGTTGTCAAGGAACAAGATATGAGTCTATCTATGACTCTGAGTTGTGTTAAAAGGTGTTGAATTAAGTTGGGATATGATGTTTTCGGACAGTGGTCTTTCTCCTTAGCCATCCCAAAGTCTTTTTTTTAAAAAAAACTGCTGAGTTTAGTGCTAGATCACCTCTGCACAAGAAAGGAAGGAAGGCTGAGATTTACAAGGTACATGGTATCAAAGGAAAAGGTCTTTGGGCTCATATAAAATTGTATTGGACTGCAGGCCAATGTGGACACTGGCACTGAAACAAGCTTCATGTGTTCACCTAAACTGAACAGACCTGTAACAGAGACTGTCAATCAAGCTGTAACAAAGCTAATCAAAATTGGCTTGCTAGTGTAGTTTCAGCCTTACTGCATTTCCTGTTTTTGTGGGTCATTCCAGCTCTACATTAAATTCCAGTGTATTTTTCAACATTTCTGAGCCTTAGCTGAGAACTTACCTAAAAGAGGGAGAATATATTTTTTAAAAAATTATGCAATATATGGAATAGGATCTAATAGCAATGTGGGTTGTTGGTGTTGTTTGCTCTTCCAGAGTGACCTTTTCACCTCTTTAAATAATTATGTTTTTCCTTTCTCCGCATATTTAGGAGATAATCCTCCTTGGTCGTTAAACTATTTATTTTAAGGACTACAAGCCCCCCCCCCCCCAATTCTAAACTATGATTCTAGTATAACAAATTTTTTGAAATCTAATTCAAAGTACAGTATATGAATGGATTTGGAAAACACATAGCTAAATGAAAAATATACACTGGATAAGTGTGGTTGGATATGCAAAGCACCCTTAGTTATTAATATACATATACCTCATAAAAGATGTTATTTCAGTTAATCTGCTTGTTCTCCCCTCAAGAGCTGTCCATTTTGAAGCTCAGATAATGTCTCATTGAGACATTAAGATAAAAATACAGTGGGTTTAGGGGGAGTAAGCCCCTTAATTATACTAAACAGAAAAGTGTAACCATTTTTTTGCTCATTCTTCCTCAGTGATAATATGAGAAAAATCATTTGCATAGCAGAAGTTAGCATATCCCCCACAGAATTCTCTAGTCAGAAGCCAATTATGCTTAAGAATAATGATGAAAGTAGGTGATGAACGAAATGTCATCCTTATGAATATTTCAGCTCACTTTGCATTTCTTTGATATCAAGGTGAGGGCAGATGTCCTGCTGCCTGAAGCAGGAAGCCATACTATATGCCATCCTCTTCATTGTTCAGCTTCCCCCCTTCTGACCACCTCTGTCTGACGAGTCTTTCCTGAACTGGAGGTGATGGGATTTGCCACTCCTCATTGTACTCTACCTGACATGGGCACCTGCCCAGTTTAACAAGACAGCCAAACCTCCTGCCATCAGCAAACAGAGGTACAAGTGCTCTTTGAATATCTTCTGCACACAAAAGGCAAGAAGAAGGTCAATGTGTGGCATGGCGATGCCAGGATGCAAAGCACCCTTCCATTGCTGCTTCTCATGAAACTCTTCAAAGCACAGATATGTCTGTGGAACATTTAGACTCCATGAGCCCAAAATGTCGAAATATTAATTGTTCATCTTACTGGCTTTGTTTCCAAGATAACCAAACTATTCTAGTGCTTCAAACAGTAACAATTTTATTTCACTGTGAGCTTTGATTGACAAAAGTCTACTTCCTCAGATGCTGGAATGCAAATACACAGCCAGTATACAGTAAAACCCCTTCTTATGAAAAAAAGTCCGTTCTGTAGGCTTTTGCTTAAATCGTTTTTTTTATGTAACTCAAAGCAAACCCATAGGAAAAAGAATCTTTATGTAACTTGAAGCAAACATACAGGGAATCGTGTAAACCGGGATATGATTTTAGCACAAAATCATTATGTAAGTTGAATTTTAGGTAACTTGAGGCATATATAAGTCCGGGTTTTACTGTATTTATACATGTCTCATCAGCAGGTGAGATTTAACAGACTCAAGTGACAATGGTTCACTAACAAGCTCTTAATTACTTCAAGTAGCAGGATGTGGCTTGAGTAATAGCTGTAGGCCAGATGGACATGGCTGTCTGATAAGACGCAAAGGGATAGACCAGCCAGCATGCCAAGTAACCATACTAACCTTGGGATTCGGGGAGTTGTAGTATATTTTTCAAGCTTAGGTAGATGGCTGCTAAGGATATAATGGGTTGATCATATGACTAATTGTTATGTATGTTAACTGTGTTTTCTGACAGGAGCGGAATGTATCTTTTCTCATGTATCTATTCTTATGCAAATAAGTGGATCGAATAATGTGCACACTCTGTTAGCCAATGGACTTGTTGTATTATTGTTACTGTTACTGTTTATAGTGTATATACAGTAATACCTCATACAAAGTCCGCTTCATACAACATCGGATTCATACAACATCGCCTAATTCCTTGAAAAAAGTTGGGGTTTTCCCAGGTTGCATTGTGCCTGGGCAGTATAAAAGGAAGGACACATGCGTGCATTGCTCTTGTGGGTTTTGCATGAGGCGAAGAGTGTTTAGGAGTGGTTTTGAGCACGATTTTGGATTTTTTTGAATTTTTTCGTCAGAATTTTTAGAAGCATTCCTGGGATTTTTGCAGCATTCTTCAGGTTCTTGGACAATCAGGGTTGTTTGACATGTTTTTGTAATGTTTTTAGCCTTTAGACAATGATTTCTTAAAGTTCTGTCAGTTTCCTGTCTGTTTCCTTGACTTTGCCCTGAAGTCTGTGCGGTTACAGTACAATGTATCTCTATGGAAATGATGTTGTATGAGGCATCGCGGCAAGGATTTGGATGTTGTATGAGGCATCAGGCTAGGATTTTAAATGTCTCATATAAAGTCCAAACTTGTGGAACCAAGTTTGGACGTTGTATGAGGTATCACTGTAAGTCCGAGTTTTGCCCCATCCAAACCGTGTTCAAACCCCACTAATAAAGAGCTGAATTTCACTACTTCATTCATCTGCTTCTTCATTCCGTGAACATGAAGCTAATGTGCCGGATGAGTAAAGAAATAGAACTCCTTAAGACCATTAAGCAAAGAAAGCTCCAACACCTTGGCCACATTATGAGGGACATCATAAAGTATAGAATCCATCAACTTGCTCTGTAAGGAAAGATCCCTGGGAACAGAGGGCCTGGAAATAGACTTCATAGCTGAAGAACCTGAGAGACTGGTGTGGCATGTCCTCGGAAGAACTGTTCCGAGGAGTTAAGAACAGAAAGACTATCACCATAATGATAGCCAATATCCGGAATGGAGGAGGAGAAAGTGGTGATGGTGGTAGAGGTTAAAAGGAGAAATCCTTCTTTAGAAGTACAGTAGTACCTTCGTCTCTAGAAAACAACTATTCTCCTGTCTTTTCAACATTAAAAGTAGGGGAAACAAATGAAGCATCTACTTATTTCAGATGATGCATATCTGTTATACTACAAATGAGAGAATAAGAACTTTTCTTGACAATATGTGTTTTTTCAATAAAAAAATCTATCAAAATGGTTTTGGGAAAGATGCCATTTTCCTTTGTTCTTGACATACTAATTTGAATTCCCACTAGCCTTCCAAGTTAAGGAAGACACGTTTTGTTCCAATTAGTTGCCATGAAACAATTGCTATAAGTCAGAAGCAAAAGAGGGTAAAGTAGGGGGGAGGGGGAGTGTGGAAAAGGATTTTTCAGATGAAGTGTAGTTAATTCTATGCTCCATTTTCCTACTATAAATACTTTATTTGGTATGAACAACTTAGCTACTCATATCAATTATAAATGATGGTCTGTTGTAACTTTCCCCACCCCACCACACTTGTAAAAGATGGAGATACCTGAGTGTTCCCACTGGCTGCAAGCCCAAGTATGTAACTGGCATATAAAAACCAGATGTATGGACTATTTATTTTGAACTGGAGAGTAAAGCAATACTTGGTCTCTGTTTCTCCTCACAGTCAGCCAAGAACATAAACAATATCTAGGGCACTGATTCCCCTAGACCCATGATGGTGAACCTTGGCACTCCAGATGTTCTTGGACTTCAATTCCCAGAAGCCCCCGTGAATCCACACAAATGGGTTTACTGTGATTCATCCAGCCCACACTGCCCTCATCGCTCCTGGAAGCAGAAGTAAAACGCGCCCACGGGTCTAGACAGAGAACAGTGTGTGGATTTTACCCAGTTCCTCTAAAAATAAAGGTATCCTGTTGGATCAAATACTTGTAACCCCTCATGCTCACCTCTGTTTATAGCCAAAGAGCCAGTGCTGTCTGCTTCTGCAGACGATTCCGTGGACATGTGGCAGGCATGACTAGACACCAGAGTGCATGGAATGCTGTTTATCTTCCCACCAAAGTGGTCCTTATTTATCTACTTGCAATTTCTTGCTTTCGAACTGTTAGGTTGGCAGGAGCTGGGACAGAGACAGAAGCTCATTCCGTCGTGCAGTACTCGGGTCTCAAACTGCTGACCTGCTGCCTTCCAGTCAGCGTCTTAGCCACTTGAGCCACAGATATTGATTAATTGCAGTATCCTGTTTCCCCAGGAAAAATTAAGAGGACAGATGTGAAATGGGGGGATGATATTTCTGATAAAATATCAAATTGTGAAGATCCCTGGAACAATTTCCTCCTGCATGTGGTATCTCTTGAAATTTTCTGTCCTTACAAAGGCCTTTAAAACCATCTATCTCCATGCTGGTGGGAAGAACAATACAGTGGTACCTCATACAACGATTTTAATCCATTCCATGGGGCTCGTTGTTGTACAAAACAATTGCTATACGATACATGCACCATATAGCGATTTTCCCTGTGGGATGCATTGTACAATGGTTTGTTTGTTTGTTTGCTAAGTGGTTTTTCCCATTGAAAAATTGTTGTACGATTTTTTCCATAGGGAAAATTGTTATGCAGGACACCATCTCCCCCCCCCCCAAAAAAAAACCACAAAAAAACAAAACAACCCAACAACCCTAATTGTTATGCGATTTCGTTGCTGTACAGGACAATTGTTGTATGAGGTTCCACTCTATTTGAATTACACATGTATGCTTATAATTCACAATCAACTTATAATTTAATAGTAATAATTATAACTGACCAGTGTTCATCCTTTTGTTTTTCCTGCCACCTCTCTAATATTCTCACCTTCTTTTCTGAAGCATTTGAATTTTCATGTTTCATAGTATAACTGTTTATATTTTTGTAGGGTTCAAGGTCAGGGCCAGAGGTCCCCTCTCCCCACCCATCTGCCAGGACAAACAAATTAAACCTCGCCACCTTGATTTTGTCATTCCCTGCTGCTTTGCCCTGTGCCCTCACATTGCCCTGTGACTCATCCTGGCTTTCATACATTATATCCAGGTTTTGAAGTGTTTTTCATTCTAGTATGAGTGGCCTGAATATCCCTGGGTTGTGTAAACAAGCTTTAGCAAAATCAGACCAAATACGCTGAACCACGATAGCTTGCAGAGCAGTCGGAGACAGAAACTAGTTCTTGGCGTAGTGAAAATATGGGATGCTTCACACAGCTGTTCTGTGGCTGTCTCCATGCCATCTCCCGGCATCTCTGTACTTCATATTTCACCTTAAATGGCTTGGCCACAGGCATTCAGAAGAGCAGTGAACCAAAAACCTCCCATAAAAGGGACAACATTTTAAAGTTCAGTCCAGCAATACCCACTTTAATGTCCTGCAGGTTTCTGTGTCATTTTGAACATCATTAGTAACTTTAACAGGGTCCTCCTCCACCTTTTTGATATTTTCCCTATGGTTTTGCTAGACAAATGGAAAGCTAATGCCAGAGGGACAGCAGTAATTATGTTTAGAACAAAATAACGCCTCTGTCTGAATGGAACTGCTTGCAAAATTAGGGCCCCCATGACAGGTAATGGGGAACATGCATTCTACCTAGATACTGTTGGACTGCAGCTCCTGTGCCTCTGCTCGTTAAAGCTGATGGGAGTTGTTGTCCAACAACACATAGTAAAGGTAAAGGTTTCCCTTGCTCAAAAGCCAGTTGTATCCAACTCAGGGTTCAGTGCTCATCTCTGTTTCAAAGCCAAAGAGCCAGCGTTGTCTGCTTCTGCAGAAATTTCCATGGTCATGTGGCAGGCATGACTAGACACCGGAGCGCACAGAGCGCTGTTTACCTTCCCACCGAAGTGGTCCCTATTTATCTACTTACAATGTCTTGCTTTCAAACTGCTAGGTTGGCAGGAGCTGGGACAAAGATGGGAGCGCATTCTGTCCTGCAGTACTCAGGAATCGAACTGTTGACCTTCAGCCTCCCAGTCAGCGTCTTAGCCACTTGAGCTAACACATAGAGGACTTCAAATTTCCAAGCCCTTCCACATATGGTAGAGGACAACCATGCTCTGTTGTGTGTAAATTATATTTGCAAATAAGGCCCTGCTAGTGTGGGTGGCAAGTGGCTGCATGTTTACAGCATGTTTACACAAACTTTATTACAAGCATGTAATGATGATGCATAATAATTTACAGTGCACACTCCTGAAGTCTGAATTTATCAGGGTTCAGAAAAGAATGTTCAAAAGGAAGCCAGCATTGAAGACATGTGAACTCTCAATTCCATGGGCTCCATGCTTGCTTCAGAGCAGAAATGAAACTCGTCATGTACTGTATGCTACGTATTTTAACATAGTGTGTAGTTCAGTCCTTTGGAAAGACTTTTCCAGATGGGGCTGACTGATCATAGGCTTTACCTGAACAGGAGAGAGTGTAGGAATCGGGGCCGCTAGGACGGCCGTTGGGTCCTGGAGGAGACTGATCAAGGAACGACACGAGGCAATATGGAGCGAGATCAGATCAGTGGTTTATTGAAGGAAAAGCATCATCATATATAGATCAGAAGGCAATGCAGGAAAGAACCGTCATCTGACAGAAAATCACATCACCCATTTACTCGGGTTAATGGGAAATCTCTCTTGGGGAAGTTAATTAACTCGGGCAAACACTGACAGGAGAAAACCATTGTCTGAGGCTTAGGCTAGGGTAAATATGGCTTCTATTTGCACCAAAGATCAGGCTAATCTGTGAGTCAGTAATTGCCTAATGGGTAACGGGAGGTTAGCGTTCTGCCTTCTCAGCAGAACTGCCGGTCAGGTCAGGTGTGGGTGAATAAACCCTTATGATTTATACTATTAATCCGCTCCCCCCCCAATTTCCGTACTGGCAAGGGCCAGTGACCAGGAACCTCCTTCGCCGGTGTAACCTCTGCCAGGGGCTGATTATGCCAATTGGGCATGAGGAATCCGCATCTCCCCTTTTTCTATTGTTTAGGAACCTGACAGGCGACTCTGCGCAAGAGAGGCATCAGCTGATGAGCGGGAATGACGCTTCGGGGTTCCCCCCATGAAGGACACCTTGATAATAGTGAGGGAATACATTGCATGAAACAGCATCCTGCTATGCCTAGTATTATCACCCCCACAATTACTTGAAGCGTTGTTTGGAGCCACCCCCACGGGAGCCACGACCACAACGAACTCCACCAATCCCATATCGAACCCTGCTTAATGTTCTTGACTAGGGTGTGGAGGTCCGTGAGCTGGCTCTGAGTTGTCAGTGAGATTAAAGCAACACATGCCGTGGACAGATTCGCAACCCAAATGATGTAACAACAAAAGATAGTCTATAGCTGCCCGATTGTCAAGGATGGCATGGCGAAGCTCTGCCTGCTCCTGGTTGAGCAGCGCTATCGCTGAGGAGGTATGGTTAATGGCTTTTGCTAAACCGCAAGCCAATTGACCAATTCTCTGAGCGTTGCCGACGGCTAAGCCTGGCACGCCAAGTATGCTGACTGCCAACGAGACGTATTCAGCTGGACTAAGAACCCTAATGTTGCTATCACATGAGCTGTCTAGCTGGGTGGCACGAGCGTGTCGTATGGGTGAGGAAACATCTGAAACATTTGTGCTTGGAACAATCATATCCTTAGTGGGGAGTAACAGTGTCAAACGACTGATACAACATGTGGAATCTGATACATTTGCGGGAATGTAGTTCCAAGTGTACTGATTACATGTAAAGAACCATCCTGAAGGTAGGGTAACATGAGCATACATTGAACCAAGTGTCTCTGGTTTATCACAAGTCCAGTTGCTGCTGCCAGTGTCGAGGCAGCGGCGCTGAGTTCGGCCGACTGCAGCGCAGCCGACCATTCGAGCACAAGTAGAGTTCGGACTGACCGCCACTCAAGGAGTGTGAAGAGTGGCTGTGTCAGCCGGTAAAGTCATTGTCAGCTGCATTCCCCCCCAGCGAGTGTATGCTGTGAAGCTCGCAGGGAGATGCAGACCGAAAATCCGCTTCAGCAGCCAGTCACCATCCCTGGTGCGTGCATCCAGAGTGTGGCACACAGGGATGAGGCAGGTGCGCAGAATGGAGGCAGAACCAATGTCCTGCTTCAGGCAAAAATCGGACTGGTTGACGAGACCCGCCAACCTTTCCCATAAGTTGTAGTGCATCCTGGCTGAAAAATCTTCGCCTGGCATCAAGCCGTTGGCCTTTAGTGAGACTGCCTGAACGCCTCCCCCCGCAAGTAGGGAGAGGATCAGGATGATGGTGACTGCCACGGTGTTGGCACTAATTTGGGCAAGGACTGCAGCCATGAAGTTCTCCGGTGTCGGTTCCCTCTCCTCGCGTCGGATGGCGTCCTCAGCCTCACAGCAAAGGATCTTGACCATCCCCCAGGTGACCTTCGGCTCCGCCAGCTGTCGCCACTTCTTCCGACGGGTCCCCTCGGTCAGGGTGAGGTCCTCCATCTCCGGGATCGGACTCGGGTCGGCCTGGGTCCACGCCATGTGGTTCCAAGTGAGGCTTGACACACCGAGCTGGAATCCAAACGACACCTGTAGGAGACATAACTGCAGCATACCCTCTTCCCCAGGTTACGAGTGGCGCCGGGCCCCTCCAGGAAGGGTCCGGTGGCACCCGGTAATGGACCATCAGTCGCGGGAGAGCTTCCGAACGGCGGAAGTGCTTCTCCTGCGGTGTGCAATCCGAAAAAACATTAAGGTGATTGTATGTGAACAATACCTTATTCAGACAATGCTGTGCCTGACCCTGTGACTTGGGGAGGGCTGGTGGCTCCCCCCCTTTCTGTTTGTTTGTCAATATAGGACTTGAGTGTCAGATTGACTCGTTCCACAATCGCTTGCCCCTGCGGATTGTAAGGAACGCCAAAAGTATGCTTGATGTCCCAGGTGGCCATGAAGGCGGCCAGCTGCCTGGAGGGGCGTTATCGGTTTTCACGTGCCGCGGCTTGCCCATTGCCACGATGCAGGAAAGGAGGTGCTGCTCCATGTGGGAAGCAGTCTCCCCTTTCTGCGCCGTTGCCCAAACGAATTTTGAAAAAGTATCTATGCAAACGTGCATGTACTGCCATCTGCCAACTGCGGAACGTGCATGACATCCATCTGCCACACCTGGTTAGCCTCTGTCCCTCGTGGGTTGACCCCCCACGAGGGCCCCCCCGGTGCCCCTGCACAATGCTGGCAAGAGCGAACTATGCCTTGGGCTTGAGAAAGTGGCAGATTGAACTGTCTGGCAAGCGCTTTGGCATTTTGATGAAAGAATGCATGACTCTGAATTGGAGTAGTGAAAACACCTAACACTGAACGTTGCTGAATTTCCTTTGCCGCCGCATCCGCTCTGCTATTGCCCGCGGAAATCGGACCCGGTAGGTCTTGGTGACTTCGGATGTGGGCAATATAGAGCGCTTCCGTGCGGTTTCGCAAATGAAATTGAGCTGTGAGGAACAAACTCAGCAAATTCTTGTCTATCGCGAGAGTGATGTATGCTCCCGGTAGACTGTGAAGCAAATTCCTAACATACTGACTGTCAGTAATGATGTTTAGTCGCTCTTTGGCGAAGGTGCGCAAAGCGAGGTTCACCGCTGCCAACTCTGCCCGCTGTGCGGACTTCTGTGGAAGAGTTAACAGCGTGCGCCAAGCCTGACCCTCCTGCCAAGTTAAGACACCATATGTGCGACCCCCATCCATGAAAACTGTCCTGGCCCCCTGAAGCGGAACCAGCGAGAGCAATTCGAACAAGCTGACTGTCTGCGTTTGAAGCGAGACAAGTCTGGGGTCTTTGGGCAAGTGGTATGCCAAGCATCCGGTGAATCCCTCCAAAGCAATTGGAAGCGAGTCACCGAGCTGCATCAACTGCTGAACCTGCTCTTTGGTGAACGGGACCACGATCTTTGCTAAGTCGTGCCCTGAAATGTCCCTAGCTCTCAGCCTTCCGCGGTAAACCATCGCGGAGACCAATTCTTGGGGAGGAACGATGTTTCAGGAAGAGGTGTTTGGCAAGTACACCCATTCCACGATACTCGCTCCTTTCTCAGAGTCCACTCCTAGGGCTCCGGTGAACATGGATCCTGCCTGAACAATGTACAAGTTCAGGATCGGAGCATATGGCCCCTGAGCAATCCTGTCCACCCACCTTTGGCTGAGAACTTGGTTGACTTTCTCGAGAGCCAAGCGTGCCTCTCGAGGAATTTGTATCCGGTCTGCCGGCTGCTTGCCTAATGTGAGCAGCGAGAAGAGCGGCTTCAAAAGATCCGTATCCAATCGGAAATACGGTCTGGCCCAATTAATGTTTCCTAAAACCTGCTGCAATTCTACCAGGGTGACTGAGTCCTTCAAGTTGATTTGGGGCAAAACTGGTGCTGCGAAAGAGCGGAGAAGCCGATGACCCAAGTATGAGAAGGGCTCGGTTCTCTGCACTTTTTCCGGGGCAATGAGTAACCCTTTCTCCCCCAGGCTGGCCTGGAGGTCTTTAAACATTTCGCTGCCGAGTTGCGGCACCGCGACCAAGATATCATCCATGAAATGGCAAACTAAAGCTGTGGGATGAAGGTTTCGAAACTTTTCCAGTGCGTTGTGAACATAAATTTGGCACAGGGTGGGTGAATTGAGCATGCCCTGTGGCAAAAATTTCCACGCGTAACGCTGCGTGGGCTCGCTGTGGTTCACAACCGGCACCGTAAAGGCGAACCTTTCCCTGTCCCTGGGGTCTAAGGGAATGGTGTAAAAGCAATCCTTGAGATCTACAACTAGGATCTCCCACCCCTCGGGAATCATATTTGGATTTGGGATGCCGCATTGAAGCGGACCCATTGGCTGTATACATTTATTGATCTCTCTGAGATCGTGGAGGAGTCGCCACTTCCCCGACTTCTTCTTAATGACAAAAATAGGCGAATTCCAGGGACTAGTGGACTGCTCTATATGTCCTGCGTCTAGCTGTTCTTTAACCAGTTGCTTTAGGGCGACTAATTTTTCTCCCACTACCGGCCATTGTTCCACCCAGACCGGCGTATTGGTGAGCCATTTAAGTGGCAACGCCATTACCCAAAGGTAAGCGTAGCACCGTACTGCTGTAAAATGTCTCGCCCCCAAAGGTTGATGTGCACGTCCAGAATGTGCGGCCGAATGACCGCTGTGCCGTCAGCCTTTGGAATCATGACTTCCACCCACTCCCGGCTCCTAAACGCCCTGTACTGCTCTTGGGGCTGGCCTGTGCCTTCGCAATGCTAGGAATGTGATCGGAATCTAGTCTAGCTCTGGCGAGCTCAGAGCAAGGGAAGCCTCTGTTTGGACCGGGGCCAGAGATGTGCCCGCGTTCCAGTTTCCCGAACTCGGACAGTATCTGGACCAATGGTAGCCTTTCTTACACTTCGGACACAGGGTGTTTGGAGCCTTGGAACGGCCGGAATTTTGTCCGCCTCCCTTGGATCGGCACTCCCTAGGGAAGTGACCGACCTTGCCACAATTGTGACATGCCCCTTGATTTTTACTCTTAGGTCTTCTACCCCCTTGCACCACTGCTGCTAGCAAACCCATTTTATAGGATTCTATGCCAATGTCGGCGCAAGCTCTAATCATGTCCGTGAGAGTCAGGTCGGGACGATTGCCCAGTGACTGCAAGATTTTACGGCAGTCTAAATTAGCGTTATCTTTAGCCAATTTCATCATGAGCTCTTGTTGGGCTTGCTCATTATCGATCTGCCTACTGATCGCTTCCTCTAAGCGATTGATGAAATCCATGTAGGGCTCCTGGGCTCCCTGTTTGACTGCGGTGTAATTTTTGGCTGCTTTGCCAGTTGCCGGGACCTTGAGAAAAGCCTTGAAGGCAGCCTCGGCTGACATCTGAAGAGTGGCTAGTGGCAAGTTGGTCTGCGCATCGATGGATTCGAAGGCACCTGAACCATATAACTGGTCAGGAAGTACTGCGCCTCCCATCCTGGCAGCCCTTGTCTGAGCCATAACAAATACTGTCCCATAACAAATACTGGCTGGGGTTGAGCATCATCCGCATGACGGATTTCCAGTCGTGCGGGATGAACATGGTATTCTCGCACACTTGCTGAAGCGTGCCCCTAGTGAAGCGACTTTGGAGTCCTGTCTCTGTAATGGCCTTCCGTATAGCCATGAGGAGCTTATACGGGACTGGTGAAGTGAGGGCATCCATTTCCAAGCGAATTGGACAAATCTGACTAAGCTCAGCTAGTTCTTCTGCTGGCAAATCCCCCTTCTTGATCTCTTCCTCAATTGTGCGCTGAAGGGCACTCTTGGTCTGGGAGCCTGTAACTGTCAGAGAAGCGCCTGCGCTCCTCATTCCATGCATTCCATCGGTGACGTCTGCAGCTGTCACCGAGGGAAAGCTCCCTACACTACTCTGCTTAAACTGCAATGACGGATAGAGCGCCGTGGGTGCCGATGGCTCGACTGGCGCTGGGGGTTCCTTGGCCTCTACCCGGACTGGTTCTATCTCCGCTAAGAGCTTCCTACATTTACTCCATGTGCGAATTATGCCCTCAGGAGCTTTCGGGGGTTGCTGAATGCAGTCTCCTATCTGATCCCAAAGCTGAAGGGTTAACGTACCTACTTCTGGGTAAAGCAGGCAGTGTTCCCTTAGGTACACCAAAAGTCTCGGTAGCTCTCCGCTGTGAAAACGTAACTGAAATACCCTGGCCAGGATTTTGAACTCTTCCTCACGAGTTCTTTGGCTAGCGGATGGACGCTGTCACTGAGGACAGGTCCCCATATTACCTGCGGGGGTTCTCCGAAGATTCCTCCTCGGGACGAGTCGACGCGTCTTTTGGGCCAGGTAATAGGTTTTGGCAACGATTCTTAGGGTAGAGCTCGGAGCGTGGTCTCCTGCCACGGGCCCTCGGTGGCCTCTGCGCTGTCAGGGGTTCACAGCTGACCCTGAGCGGAACGCGTTTTTCCGTGCCTGCAAGCCACCGCGAAAGTCGGGAGCAAGCTGTAGGATGCCTCTTCTGTAATGGCTCGCCGCAGGGCCGCCTTCCCGACCGGCTGGCTTACCGGCCGGGCTGCCACGCTGTCCTCCGGGACAATCGGACGTGGTTCAAGCGCAGAACCGGACCGTGTGATCGCTTACTCTCGGGTAAGATCACGTCTCGGGGTCACCAGATGTAGGAATCGGGGCCGCTAGGACGGCCACTGGGTCCCGGAGGAGACTGATCAAGGAACGACACGAGGCAATATGGAGCGAGATCAGATCAGTGGTTTATTGAAGGAAAAGCATCATCATATATAGATCAGAAGGCAATGCAGGAAAGAACCGTCATCTGACAGAAAATCACATCACCCATTTACTCGGGTTAATGGGAAATCTCTCTTGGGGAAGTTAATTAACTCGGGCAAACACTGACAGGAGAAAACCATTGTCTGAGGCTTAGGCTAGGGTAAATATGGCTTCTATTTGCACCAAAGATCAGGCTGATCTGTGAGTCAGTAATTGCCTAATGGGTAACGGGAGGTTAGCGTTCTGCCTTCTCAGCAGAACCGCCGGTCAGGTCAGGTGTGGGTGAATAAACCCTTATGATTTATACTATTAATCCGTCCCCCCAATTTCCGTACTGGCAAGGGCCAGTGACCAGGAACCTCCTTCGCCGGTGTAACCTCTGCCAGGGGCTGATTATGCCAATTGGGCATGCGGAATCCGCAAGAGAGTATAGAGAACTTTCTTTTGCAATTGAGCCTTGCTTTGAACAGTGAGGACAACTTTAAACTCTAACATAGCTTTGAGGAAATTTTGGCCCAGAATGGCCAATTCAAGGAATAATAGAAGTTGTAGTCCAGAACCCCTAGAGCAGGGATTCTCAACCTGTGGTCCATGGGCCGGATGCAGCCCATGGCACCATTTCATGTGGCCCCACCACCACCTCCACCACACCATGTGGTGTAGGAAGGCCCCCGAAGCTGTCTGAGGGAGCATGATCTGGGCCCCGGCTTAAAAAGGTTGAGAACTCCTGCCCTAGAGCCCCAAAGATTCCTTTTCAGTGCTCTACTGTATAAAACATTCCAGGTCTCCACTGCTTTTCCATTCTGAACTGCTGTCTACATATCCCATCCTCACCTTCTACACGGTGTCCCAAAAGTCGCCATATGTAGGCAAAATTGCATAACAATAGATATCTTCAAATGTGTGTAGGGAAGAAGAGTGTGTGTGTCAGTGATGCACTGCAGCAGGTTCTGTCAGGTTCTGCAGAACCGGTAGAGGAAATTCCCCCAGCCCACGCCCACTTGGATGGCCATGGCCACCTCCATAGCCCATAATGCAGGATGTTTGGCCATGCCCACAGATTTGGCCCCGCCCACAGATTTGGCCAGCCCACAGAGTAGGTAGTAAAAAAAATTGCAATGCATCACTGGTGTGTGTGTAAAAACAGGTGGCCAACATATAAAGAATATTTTGTAAAAATTTGGGATTCATATTTTGTACAAAAATTTGGAGTTCAGTTGAATCACCGCCCATTCCTAGAATTTCCCCACCTATTGGGACAAACCAAAAAGTCCATGGAGGTTACAGTGGCTTCACACGAAGACTCCCCATCTACCAGAAATGGACCACTGCTTTTTTGACTCAGGCAGCAAATGGAATGGGCAGGCCCTGAATGTGTCAGACTTTGAGACCAAAGATGAACCCATTTGTGCTGATTGTTATTTACTTAGCCGATGAGTTTCTCCCAGAGAAAAGTGATACTCCCCACTGGTATGCACTAGCTGGAAAATTATACTTGTCCAAATGAACGAAACACTTCTCAATGTAAACATTAGGAACTGCAGCATATTCTTACAAGATTGCATTTTAGGCTTGGAGCTTGAAATTTAACAATTCAGTGGCACTCTGGTTATGTACAGCCATCTACATAGTGATTTCAAGTTTAAAAGATAAGACTGTCAGTACTTTTGACTTGTAAATTTTCAAAAGCAGGAGGTTTCAAAAGAACAGGAGCCGGGATTCAGTTTTATTAAAACTGTTTATGGGACCATTTTTCTTTCTAATGTGAGTCAGTCAAATAAGCAATATTTGAATATATAGGAGGTATTTAAATGTATCTTTGCCATGGGTTCGCAACCTACCACCCGTGGACAGGATTCAGCCTGCGTCACCATTTCATGTGGCCCACTGCGCTTGCTCCCACTGCTGCCGGAAGTGGTGAAAGAGGCAGAAACACCCACGAC
Source organism: Bradypodion ventrale (assembly GCA_035047345.1). NCBI lineage: Eukaryota > Metazoa > Chordata > Lepidosauria > Squamata > Chamaeleonidae > Bradypodion > Bradypodion ventrale. The sequence continues at coordinate 184,420,384 of JAWDJE010000001.1, read as the reverse complement.
CGCATTTACAGCTGTTGCAAATGCATTTACGACAACCTTAAACATGCTCACGGCTGTCGTTAATGCATTTACGACAGCCACGGACACATTTTATGGCAGCGTTTGCAGAGGGGGAACTACAGCCCAACCTGCTCAGCTGTCTGAGGGGGCATGGTCCAGCCCACGGCTAGAAAATGTTGAGAACTCCTATTCTTTGCCTTTCTACTTGGCTGCAGTATACATACTGCTTATCTTTCAACAAAAACATAAATGCCACCCAAGTGTCAAAAATAAAGAAATGTTTTAAGACAAATCATTATTATTAGTATTTTTTAAAAAAAGAGAGCATAGAATGGGTAAAATCTTGTTGAGGGGGAACCCCAGCAGTAGGTGATCTGGGTGTGATTTTTTTACTATTAAAGGCTTCCAATTCCGAATATTGGCTATCCTCATGATGGTCAGCCATGAAGATTGTCCTGGGAACAATATAATGCAATGGTCTCCATTTGCCTTCTGCACCACAGAGAGGTCCTCATACCACTAATCCAGTTCAGTGAGTCACTTTCTGGTCCTGAGCCCTTTTGGCACACAGTCCTTCTCAGCCCCTGGCTGTAGGCCAGGATTGATGAAGCTGATTGCCCTCAGACAGGATTTGGGCCATCCAAAGTGGTTTCTCCCATTTTATTTTATTTTTAGTTAAGTTTTAGGGACTTTTCCTAGTAGTAGTTTTTGGTTTTGCTTAGGAAATAGGAAGCTCTTTAGCAGCTTGACCATTTCCTGCTTAGGTCTGTTCATCTGCCTATTTGTAGCCAAGTTCATCATTCCTCCGTTGCTTCGGTAACATCAGACAGGCTGGCTGGCCAAATCCATAACAAATCCTAGGTATGCATGTTGCTAAGAAGAGAGAAGTATCTTTTCAGTATTAAATGCATAGTAACACCATTGAATGAGTTTTTCCTTACCTGTTAGTACAGTATATGTAAAGAAATAGTAGTGTTGAGCAATCAAGGATTCAAGATCAGCCATCATTTTACTGCTACTGATGGGCTATGTTTGCTCATAGAAGAACTTATTGTATAAGAACTACTTCTGGTCTACAGATCATGTGGACATATTTATTTGAGGGGGTTGCCTTCGAAATGTGTTTAAAATCTTTGGCCACTGGCTGATTAGTGAGAAAGGAGAATGTTGTGCTTGTTTTTGGTATTACAGTAAAACCCCTACTTATGTAAAAAGTCTGTTCTGTAGGCTTTTATGTAAATCGGTTTTTTACTTAACTCGAAGCAAACCCATAGGAACAATGAATTTTTACATAACTCAAAGCAATCCCATAGGAAAAATGAATTTTTTACGTAACTCAAAGCAAACCCATAGGAAAATTATATTTATGTAAATCAAAGCAACCCCACAAAAAAAAGATTTTTTTTACGAAACTCAAAGCAAACCCATAGGAAATACTACTACTACTTACTTTATTATGGAAATTGTGTTATGTAAATCAGGACATTTATGTAAATCAAGACATGGTTTTAGTGCAAAAATCATTATGTAAGTCGAATATTACATAACTCGAGGTAAGTCGGGTTTTTACTGCATATTGCACTTCTTTTGTTGCTGTTTTTCTAAAGGCTTTTATACGTGTTAACCTTTTGTTTGTTTATTTTGAACACTTAATTAATACTGTATTGTAGGACTTTTAATTATGTCTTTTTAAAAATTCATCTTGAAAGCCACCTTGGGATCAGCCAAACAGAAAGGAGGGATATAAATTAAACAGATATGACATTGTAAATGAATATATACATTTGAGTGGGAATGAATAAAAATAGGAAAAGATGCAAGGATATGAGATATTTATTTAAATAAATGCACCAGTCACATTATCCTTGGAGTACCAGGAGTACCAATCAGTGTCTTTTGTCCCCCCCCCCCTTCTTTTTTGGCAATGCAACAGGGCAAAAAGCAAAACCTGAGAAAACAAAGTTTGTTCTCAGGAAAAGAAAACCTTACAGGATTATGATTCCTCTTTTTTGTGTGTCCTGGTCAAACTGTGGACTGCCAAAATGAACTTTTTTTGGCTTTGTCATTGGTCAAACTTAAGTCCTCATCGGCAGTAGTCAGCAGACCAGTAAATGAGCCAGATTCTTTATCCCTTCACATCCACACAACATGTTGTTGTCCGCCAGCAGCCTACACTTGAGAATGTTCATCTTGCATTATGCAGTTGTTCATTAATTGCAGGAACCATTCCAAAGTGCAAGGACCAAACTGCCTTATCTGCTCTGTTCTTATGTCGTCGATACCTTGTGCTTTATTTGGTTTCAATGCTTTTTATAGTTTCCTTCAGTTAAGATGCCACAAAGAGGCTATTAAGTAAATTATGTTGAAATCAGCCCATAAAGCTTCATCTTCCAAAAAATTTCCTCATGAAGACCTAAGAATATTTTAGTATTGTACAGAGTTGTAGACGGTGTCTCTAAACTATCCTGTGTTATACACAACAGAAAAATATTATGGAGCCAAGCAGGATATGCACCCTACACACCCACCCATAGTCAGAATTCACACCACTCTTTAATCCTTACTACAGTACTTGAAATATATAACATTTAGATTTCACTGGTTTAGCTATTTATTCCTAACACATTATAATCAGCAGTTATTGCTTAAGGTTTCGTTTGGAGATTTCAGGGCACATGCATCATTCTGGCATTGTGTACAAATTGCATTGTGTACAAATAGGATTTCAGCCAATATTTGGTTATCTATGAGATGTCAAAAGTTTAGCCACTAACCATTTTCAGCTGAAAGGTAGAAGTTACATATTACTGACAGAATCAATCATCTGCTAGATCTACTCTAACACTGGCATTTCTGAAGGATTAACTGGAGAACAGTAGCACTGAATAGGTTCCAAGGCTTAGCATATAGCCAGCCTTTATGGTACATACTGAACAGCTGTTCCTGGAAATTTCTTTGTAAACACAATTTGGCTACAACAGAACCACTCCCACTTCCCCTATATGTACTGGTATGTAATTTGCGTATAAATATAGATGTGATTTTAAAGTTACTACTAGTAGGGTTATGGATTTGTTATAGATTGGCTGCAGTCCTGTCTACACTGAACACAATAAAGGGCCACTTCCTAGCCTAGTAAAATACTAATAAATCTCCATGTCAGAATAAAACAGATTTTACTGATTAAGAGGCTGGTGCTTATCACATTTTAATCAGTATTTAGTCATTTAAGAAAACTGCAGTTATTTCATTCACCTACAAAGTTAGCTTCCAAGTTAAATGTTACAGGTTGAAATAAGCTTTGCCACTCCATCCCAAAGACAAGACATACAACGGTGTGGAATAAAAAAAATTGGGCCACTTTGTTAACTGCTACAAAACAAAGAACTATCTAACCTTCCGCAGGGCATTGAAGTACAGAGAACCTACCCAAAAGCTGTACCAACCTATCTTGTGGGACACCAACCTTGACTGAATGGAGGGGTACACCCTCACCCAAGCCACATCCATGGGGTGTGCTTATCAAATTGACCCCTCCCCCAGATGACCAATCAGGGGACATTCCTACCCCTCCCACCAGGCTTCCAAAATACATTCTCTGTACTTCCCGTCTAAAAGTGACTGACCAACCCTAAACAATTGCCCTTGACCCATACTATTCTATGCAGAACAGGCAAAAAAGACTCCAAGCCATGCCAATCACTTGGAACCAAAAAATTCCTGTCTGGCCCAGAAACTGCGACCGGCTCTCTTACATCAAATTTCAGGGCAGAAGGGATGATCGTTGAAACCTACGCTCACACAAAGAGAAAGAGAAACACCAAAACTGTAACAAACATGCAAACTCCTCCTACTCTGACTCTACCAATCTCAATCTTCCACAACACTGGTGTGATTTTCAAATTGAGAGGATCGACAAACGCGTCTTGAACTGTGCATGCACATGCCCGAAAGCTACCCTTGCCACTCCATCCCAAAGACAAGACATACAACGGCGTGGAATTAAAAAATGGGCCACTTTTTTAACTGTTACAGAACAAAGAACTATCTAACCTTCCACAGGGCATTGAAGTACGGAGAACCTACCCAAAAGCTATACCAACCTATCTGGTGGGGAAACCAACCTTGACTGAACAGAGGGGTACACCCTCAGCCAAGCCACACCCACAGGGCATGCCTAGTAGCTGCTCTCACTCCTGATGTGACCCCTAATTCAAAGAGGGTGGATGCATTTTAGCCTTTGGGCAGTCTGCTTTGGGCATCTTTGCTGGGAGTCTAGACTTGTTGGCTATGAGTGAGGCTACCTAATTATCTTCTTCCATGTCCAGGTCAAACTTTGGACTGCCAACTGAAGCCACTTTCTTGGCTTTATCATTGGCCAAAATTAAATCTTCATCAGTACATGTTTCTGATAGTAATCAGAAGACCAGTAAACGAGCCGTATTCTGTATCTCTCCACATTCATACAGCATGTTGTTGTCCGCCAGCAGCCCCCACTTGAGCATGTTGGTCTTGCAACCCTCAGCCAGTTCAGAGTCCTCCAAATGAGTGTAGAGGAGGTTGAGTTCCTCAGCCATATCCTCCTTTAATGTTGTTCCTTGTTCAGTGAGCTCCTTCCTCCATCTTCCAATTTGGGTTAGTTCTTGCATACCTCAAGAATATTTGTTCTTGCCATAAAGCTCTTCCTGGATCTGAGCTGACAGACTTGAGGCTCATATCCATTCAGAGGATGTAGAGGGCCATTCTCTTGCGTAGTTCTCTTGGCGTCCGCTGCTGTTTCTCTCCTTATTTTAGGTGGAGCAATACCAATTATAGGATATAATTTGACTACCTAATCAATACCACAGGATTTGATCTGATTATCAAATGGGTGAATTTGATGTATTTTTTTTACTGTCCACATGACCCAAAGTCTGAGCTGAATCTGTCTGGCTTTTTTGGCTCCCAGGCTGTTTTTAAAATTCTGTTTCTCTTGGTGGCTTCTACTTTTTCATTCTGGAATGTTTCCCCATATCACTTGTGCTTCCTTCTTGTGATTTCTGGGGGGAAGAAACATGCATGTTTATGGGCGGTAGGACAGTAGGCGGTAGAACTTTGCTGCCCCCCCTCCGGACTTATTTGCGGCTGGGGCAGAGAGGCCGCTGCAGTATTGTGACGTGGTATTTTTTTCTATTGATATATTGTCTGGACTGAATATTGTAATCCTATTGTATTGCCATTTTTATTGTACTGCTATTTTTTGTTGCATTGTATTGCTGTATTTTATTGTATTGCAATGCTTAATTTTGTTGTGAGTTGCCCTGAGTCGGCGTATGCTGAGTGGGCAGCATACAAATCGAATAAATGAAATGAAATGAAATGATCAAATTGACCCATCTCCCAGATGACCAATCAGGGGGAACTCCCACTCCTCCCACCAGGCTCCCAAAATACATTCTCCATACTTCCTGCCACAGCCAGAAGGACAACTAAGGCCAGGTGTGAGAATGCTGTCTGACCCCCCAGCTACCACCGCCACCTTTCCCCCGAGACCATCTTGTGGTGCACCAAGAATCCCAACTCCTCCAAACACTGGACTCTTGTCTGACAACATCCCAACAGGGCCATGAACGACACCCAACTGTTTTGTAGTTCCACCTATGGAGCCCGTAACATCCCCCGTCTCTGTCACTGACACACCAGAGCCCAAAGCAGGTTGCCTATCCCTCCCCACCACACCTTTTCCCACTTCCCCTGCTCCATCCTTCCTCCCCAACTGGCTCACCACTTCTCCACTGGAAAAAGCTGATCCCCCCCCCCCCCTGTGCAATTCCCTCTTGAACAGGCTGGGGGTCATAAGAGGAAAGGTGGAGTGAAAGGCCAAGGGAAACCGATTGGCCAAGGCTATTGAGTAGACGGCAACGCCCCCGGTGCTCCACCTCCCATCACCTTAAAGCTTGCTGTTAACTCACCTCCTGGCATCACTCCAGGCATCAAAGCGATAGTCCCCAATGCTGTATCACTCGAACTCCCCATCTCATTTGACCCCGAAGCTCCCACGTCCACTGACTAGCCCCGCGGCTGCAAGACAATCCCTGACAAGGGTTCCGATGAAGCCTCAGCAGTCACCGGAGCTTGCTTTCCATACACCTCCCTCCCAGCATAAGCCTCCTCACCCACCCCAGATTCCTCTACTGGTAACAATTGGCATGAGCTGGCAGGATCCAAATCCACCGGCTGGGAAGAAGGCACAAACCGGCCAGGCTCCAGCAAAGATAATCTATTGCTAAATTCCTCCATGAACGCCTTTACCGCTGCTGATTTACTGGCCCTTGTACCCCTACGAGGCTCTGTCAGACTCACGAATGGCAAAGGATTGGCCGACATGCCCTCCCCCACCTCCAAGGCAAAATCCACCAACTCCTTCCCATCTGAAGAATCCAATGACACCTCCAATCCTTGCGACTTCTTGGGAGGGATGGCTTCATCTCCCCCCACTCACACCTTGTCCCCTCTTCCGAGCCATAGCCACCACTAACTACACTTCCACTTAATGAACGAAAAACACATCCTCCTTCGTTGAAACCTATGCTCCCACAAAGTGAAAGAGAAATAGCAAAACTGTTACAAACACGCGAACTCTTCCTACTCTGTCTCTACCAATCCCTGTCTTCCACACCGCTGGCGTGATTTTCAAATTGGGAGGCATGGCAAAGGGTTCTCAAACTGCACATGCATGCACCCGAAAGCTACCCATCTGCTCAGTCTAGTTTGAAAATAGAATTTGAAATACATTGCCCTGAGAAGAACAGGGTATTGGATAGGAGTCATAATTTGTGTCAAACACTGGGAAATTCTTGGGGGGGGGGGGGGGGGACAAACACAAACCTGGTTGCAGCATGATCCCTGTGAAGTTGACGTTTAAGTTAGAGATTCTACCAAAAACAAACCATTTGCTAGCTCTAGCTTTGAAACAGGTATGAAACATATTTGCTAGTGAATTAGGAACTACAAAACCTATGAAGGTCAGTTGGCTAGGGGCCCATTAAATTATACAGTTTTGTCTCTCCAGTCTCATACATCTGTTGTTGTTTTTTAAAAAAATGGATGTACAGCAAACTTCAAGCATTACGGATGTGAAGTAATCTTGCTTCAGCCTAAAAATAATCAAGGATAGAAATAAAGGATCACCATTTAAATTACAATTATTAGAACAAGGCTGGGTCCACCTGAGTTGGAGAACTAAAGTTTTGACCAGTTTCTTGTTTTTTTTAAAAAAATTATGCTTTATGTAAAAATAGAAGAAAAGATTATTCACCTGTTATTTTGTCCACCAAAATTTCAACGTTTTTGTCTGGCAATTTCTCGCATTGATCTGTGAAAAGCAATCTCAACATATTGATAGTTTCTAGTAATAAGTTAGGAAATGAATAAAAATATTGATTTCTATACAGGATAATTAATTTCTAGAGAAATTACACTTGTGCTTACTAATACACCATCCATGCCTGATTGTGAAGCACTGGTCTTGATTTTGTTTTTGTTTCAAAAAGATGAAGGAGGTACATACACTGGTGAAGTTTGGATTCCTGTATCCATATCATCTTAAGTTGCATCTAGAAAAGACAGAAAACTTTAATAGTTGCCCACTCTCCCACACTGACAAAGAGAAACAAAATGAGTATGGTAGGTGAATTAGCCAACTAAAAGCACATAACTTCAAAGGCTGTTGTCTCTGTGGAATCTGCAGAAAGGAATAGCTGGATCAAGTAAACCCCTCCCATGCCAAATCAACAATCACTCTTAATTATACAAGCTTACCTCACTGCACAGGCTTTCAAGGGATACTCAAGGAGACAATGTGAGAATCTATCCTAAACACTTTCACGTGTAGTAGATTAGCAGCTGAGCAGAAAATGCCTGGGAAATGGACAAGAACGCCCCCACCCCCCAGAGACTCCTACCATGTATTTTTAGTAAATACTATATTATTGTGCTCCTTCTTCAGGTTTTACTTGACTGCTCCCATAGATTACTTCGGTGACCAATTTGCTCTTTGATATAGAGGTTCAGCAACTGGGCATTGTAAAAGCCTCCAAAGGGTCAACTAGTTGTGAATAGCACCATCTGGAGTGAGCTTCATGTGTTAAATAGGTAAAGCCTTGAGCTCTACATGCCAGGGGATAAATGTATCTGGGGAAAATTAAAGCCCTCCTCAGAGGAGAAACAGGAGCCGTGGGCAGCCCACCATGCACCTTTATTAGCAGTCAGAAATGCTAGTAGCAGGCCTACTATTTAGCCAATAGAGCTCTGAAAATGTGCACTGATGATCCCATTTTCCTGACGAGTGGTACAGCAGATTCCAACTGGCTGATGCAGGTCCTAAATACAATTACTGTAATTCAAACCTCTCTCCTTAGAAATGCTGATTACATGGTTACCAGAGCTGAATGATCAATGGAATCCTCCTGTCTTATCCCAACACCCAGTTGCTATGCTACTATATCATTTCTACACATTCTGATTCAATGTTTTGTGGTCTACTAGCCTAGGACCGTGATGGTGAACCTTGGCACTCCAGATGTTCTTGGACTTCAATTCTCAGAAGCTCAAGCACCCTGTGAATCCACACGAATGGGTTTACTGCGATTCATCTGGTCCGCGCTGCCCTCGTCGCTCCTGGAAGCGGAAGTAAAGCGTGCCCGTACGGATTCTTGCCTTCCCCCAAACTTTACAGGCCATGGGCCGGTCACATGGTTCACTATGGCCTTAGGGCCGGATCCAGCCCCCGACACCAATTCATTCGGCCCGCGAAGCCCTCGTTGCTCCCGGCATCTTTTGCACCATGACTGCAATGCCCATTCACATTGTGGCACTTTTGGTGGGAGATGAGTATTTATTATTCATTTAATACTTCATATTCATTTAATATAGTGGTTCCCAACATGGGGCCCACACCTCACAGTGGGACATCAATTCCCAGAAGCCTAAGTCAATACATTAGCTGATCAGTGCTTTGGGGAATTGACTTAGGCTTCTGGGAATTGAAGTCCAAAAAACAAAGGTTGGGAGACACAGATTTAATACTTCATTTTCTATTTTAGGATTAGTCTTTCTGACTGCTACTTTAATACCACTTTCTTCCTGGAAACTGTATTCTGTGATCCATTAGACCAGTGCTTGCCATCCTTGGGCCCCCAGAAGTTCTTAAACTAGGTCACCCTTGTTCGAAAGCCAGTCGTATCCAACTCTAGGGTTCAGTGCTCATCTCTATTTATAGCCAAAGAGCTAGTGCTGCCTACAGATGCCAGAAATCTTGACTAACATAGCCAGTGATGAAGGTCTCTGGCAGCTGTAGTCTAATAATATCTGAGGCATCAAGGTTGGGAACCAATGTGCTCAACCATCCATCAGTAACATTCATTATTTCAAAACTGTTTGCATCTGAACTAAAACTTTAGGAAGGACGATTATAGACAGCAATCAACATCCAATCTGGAGATTCATTGGTTAGCAGTCCTGGTGCCAGATATTTCGCTGTGTGGAGGTAAGCATTAAATCAAAGCTAAATGGCATGATTTAATCATTTGCAATTAAGAACTGTACATTGTGAGTGTGTCAATGGGGATGCAATAAATTGCCTGGTCATTATTTGCACTCTGTTCCTTATTTGGCTTAAGAATGTTATTTGCCATTGGGTTGCAAGATGTAGGATGCCAGTTCTTCATTAGACCATGGAAGTGAAACTATGATCCCCATTGAGACAGGTGGGATAGAAGCATAGCTGTCCCTTATTGGCCAGGAAAACCCCTTATTTTACCCTCTTTCCCACCGTCATCCCTTATTAATTAGACTGCAATGCCCTATTGTCGCCATTGAAGGGCAGTACAGGATAAGCATAGCTGTCACGTATCCCTTATTTGCCAGGAAATTTCCCTTATTTCCAAATCCAAAACTTGACAGGTATGAATAGAAGTAGAGGCAGAAGTGTAACTGGTGGAACAAGAAAAAAGTGTGGAGGAAGAACTAAGTAATAAGAAGAAATGTCTTGTGATAGTTCAGAAAAAGACTTGAGCATTTACGGCAAAGCTTGAGAAGAAACACCCATTATAAAGTCTTTGTGTACTATAAAAGAAAACAGTTCTGAATGCAATACAGTTTCCTACTGAGACTCTTAAAATTGTTGCATTATGCACCAACTTTTTTTTTTTTAAATGCCTTAAGTCAGAATCAAAACAGCATTAATTTTAATCAGGTTCGAGCAGAGTCCACAAGAATGAAAAGGCTTCGCCAGTTTAAAAAGAATGAAGCAGGCCTCGCCAGTCCTCAGATTCTTAACTGATTACTCTGACAAGGCAAAGCATGTAGAAGGCAGAGTTATGCAAAGAGAGTTATTATTTAGCCTCTGCTGTTTGTAGGTAAGTTGCCAACCTTCAGGCACTTCTCAAAAAATTAAGCAGATTGTTAGTCACAGTAGGGCTTCATTCATATGTAATGGGCTTGATCTAATAAATGTAGGGCAAACTGTGGGATATTTCTGATTACAAACCAGAGTATGATCTTGGTTTCATATCCAGCTAACAAATTGCTGCTTGTAGCCTTCATTACATAATAATACATGTGATTGGTACATAACAAAGAATACAAGTGGCAACTTGTTAAGTGGTGGCAATTTGCTACTGCAGTTTATACCATTGTACTTATGCCATCACAAATATCCAATAGGATTGTAATCAGCAATAATTAAATAATGCAATACCTTCATATTTTCAGCCATCTTCTAGACTGCCATCTTTTCCTGGAGTTTTGGTCACGAAAGAAATCATGAACAACGATTCAAAGCAAGTACAGTAAAACCCTGACTTACAAATGCCCCGAGCTGCATAAAATTCGACTTATATAATGATTTTGTGCTAAAACCCTGTCCCGATTACATAAATGTATCGATTTACATAAATTTACATAACACGATTTCCTATGGGTTTGCTTCGAGTTACATAAAAAAATCATTTTTCCTATGGGTTTGCTTTGAGTTATGTGAGAATTCATTTCGACTATGGTTTTGCTCCGATTTACATAAAAATTTCATTTTTCCTATGGGTTTGCTTCGAGTTACATACAAAAATATTTTTTCCTATGGGTTTGCTTTGAGTTACATAAAAAAGCGATTTAAGCAAAAGCCTACGGAACAGACTTTTTGTGTAAGTAGAGGTTTTACTGTATGATATAACCCTAACAAATTAAGCACACTACAGCGTCGAGCACTAGACCACCTTATCACTCTATTGATACATTAGTTTAGCAGCAGATCACCTCTGTGTGGACAAAAAAGGATAAACATTGATATGAAAAATAAATGATTCCAAAGAATTGCAGCAGACTAAAATGCTTCTGCAGTATGTGTATGTGTTTGCACCTTATGAATAAACTGGAAAACTTTCATAGTTGAAATCTTTGACTTGATCCACAAAAGTTCACATTTAAATACAGGAGTTAGTCTTTAAGGTGCCACAACATTTTTTGCTGTTCTGTTTTGTTTACTTTCAGATATGGAAAACTTTCGATTTTCCCTAACACTTTCAATTTTCAATTTTCAACTTTCAATTTTTCCTAACATTGTGCAACATTTTAAAAGCCCACTGGTTTTACAATGAACCATAAAAGGAGTGCTTATAAAAGGGTGAGATCAAAGGAAGGAAAAGAGCATACATCGGATGAGGGGCCAGTTTGGACAATGGCACTAAAATATTCTGCAATTTTAGTGTGGTCACTCAATCTGTATAGAAATGTAAAATAGGCTGTGTATCATGACTTGCTGGTGTAGCTGTAGCTTAAATGAACTCATCGACTATAAAGTTTCATATTGGTTGTAAGCATTAGTACGAAATGCCAGGAAGAAATTACTTTTGGACTCCAACCTTTGGAATTCCCTTGCCAGCAAAGCAACTGCAAAGGGGAATGATATTCCATTATGTACCTTTGTAGGCAGAAGGCTGTTATTGTCAAGCAGATGGAATTCCTCCTTCAGTCTTCTGCGCCTCTTTACATTATAGCAATAGACCAGCGCAAGTACATTAAGACACCTCCCTTGAGATAAGCACTCTAATTCAAAAGACTTTTTCTCTGGTTTTTATTGACATCTTTTAATATTGCATTAAGAGTTTCAAATTTTTTTTAATTACTAAAAGATTTGCTGATCATACTGGACTTTCAATAAAAAGCAAAGTTGTCGCATGATCCTCTAGAGCAATTCATACATGCATTTTCCTAATTGGGTTTTGAGTACATAATCCTAAAATCTTTTTCTCCCAAAATGGGACATTGGCGGTTACAGACATGTAAACATGGTGCTTGTGATCAGATAATGAACATGCTTCTTTAACAGGCGATACGAAATTTTGAATAGGCAACACTTTCCTTACTCCTACTTTATGAATAATTGCAAGCATTGTAGAGTATATTTACTAACTATAAACGTGATCAAACCCAGGAACTTACACCAGAACTAGACCTCTACTGATAACCAAAATCTGTGTTTGGATGTGTATTGTATACGATGGGTTGATCAAATATCAAATAAAAAACTGGGTATAAGATCAGGTGCAAAACAAGTGTCAATCTTGATTGAGTTCGCAAGGCATCGGTGGGCTGGGCATGTGTGCTCTGGTGGCACAGTGGTTAAACTGCTGTCCTGCAACCAAAAGGTTGTGAGTTCAATCCTGACTAGGATTCAAGGTTGACTCAGCCTTCCATCCTTCCAAGGTCTGTAAAATGAGTACCCAGCATGTGTGGGGTAAAATGCTAATTAACTTGTGATCCGGTGTTGTGTATGGAATGTAAGTGCTACGTTATGCCTTTCAGTTAAATGTAACCAGTTCTACAGGAAATGTATACTCAAGCTATTTGTAAAGAACACATTGTATTCAGCTGCTATTGGAATGCGAGCTTGCTACCAGAGAGGGGAGCAGCGAGCATTCAGCTCACATGGTACAAATCCCCCAACCATCTCCAGCCGTGAGAAACATTCCCGCCACGACACACCTGGACAAGAAGGGCATGCCGCCAGATGACGTCACACCGACGGTAGCCAATAGGCTGCCGTGTAGCCACATTCAAAATGTATAGTCACCATATAAAAGGAGCTGTATCACCGCCATTACCTCGTGTTCGTACTGCATGCCATGCAATAAAGATGTGTTAAGACTTGTACGGCTGCTTCCATTGTCTTGATTCCCTGAACACCAAATTGGCGACGAGGATGGGATATGGCTTCCCACGGGAACAAGACACAACCAATCTTTAACATAAATCAGCCAGACCAATGGGAAAGGTTCGAAATGCATTACCGCAGCACACTGGTGATAACCGAAATCACCAACGAGGGGAAAAAGCGCACCCAGCTCATCACGATGTTGGTGTACCACGCCGTGAAGCTCTTGGTCAACCTGGTGGCACCGAGGAAGGTGGAAGAGGTCCTGGTCAAACACCTCCTAGTAGCGCTGCGGGGACATTTCCGGCCGACCGTGTCCATTTTCACGGCCAGAGCTGCCTTTGAGAGATGGAACCAGCGCCCGGGTGAGTCTGTGGCCGAGTTTGTGGTGGCCCACCACGTGGCGGCAACCCCATGTGAGTGGGCAGACCTGGAAACCACCTTCAGGGACCGTTTGCTCTGCAGTCTGAAGGACGAGGAGACCCAACGAAAGCTGATGACCCGTGGCCACGACCTGACATTTCAAGAGGTCCTAAAAGAGGCACAGGCAGCCGAAGCCAAGAGGGCCAGAGTCAAGCTGTGCAAGGCAAGGGCCCCACCAACTGACGGGGCAGCAACTCCAGTGCAAGCGGCCTGGCGGGACCATCGATCCCCAGCATCACCCTCCTCCTCCTCCTCGGAGGCCAGCGAGGAGGAAGACATCCTAAAGGTATGGAAGGCAGCAACTGAGAAGCGTGACAAGGGAAGTCGCCGTTGCCATGGCTAAGCAAGTGCCCATTCCAGAAAGTCGAGCATCACAACTGCGGACGGAGGGGCCACATCACCGAAGTATGCAGACAACAGTGAGGAGAGTACAAGGACACAGCGGAGCGTCCCCTGAAGAGGCCGGACAGCGTTTTCGATGACAGCGACCCAGAAGTGCATCGCGTGTACCGACAGGTTTGCAGCAACAGCCGGGCGGCTGTGCACAGCGTGTCCTTGGGGCACCCCTGTTTTTTCATTGAGGTACTGTTGCAAGGGGTCCCAGTTAGGATGGAAATAGACTCGGGGTCGTCCTACTCCATTATATCCCAGCGGGAGTTCCTGCACATTCCCCCTAATGAGCGACCCAAACTCAAGGCCTTAAAGACTCATTTGCAGGATGTTCAAGGGGTCGGAATCCCAGTGTTGGGGGTGGGGGAATTCTGGGTACAATTTAAACACCATAGGGAGAAGCTGCCCTTAGTAGTCCTGAAGGGGGGGGTTGCTATCTCCTGGGAATGCAGTGGTTCAAGCCCCTGGGAATTTCAATAGAGGGTATCCATGCCGTCGGGTCCGACCCCATCCAGGACGTTTGCAATGCACACCCGGTGGTATTCAAGAAGGGGCTCGGGGAATTCAAGGGGCCCCCTGTTTCATTTGATCTAGACCCGGAAATCTGGCCTATTCGGCTCAAGCCAAGGAGGGTCCCATTCGCCCTCAAGGACAAAATAGAAGCGGACAAACTGGTGGGCCAGAGGATTTTGGTTCCAGTGGACTCTGCGGAGTGGGAAACTCCTATTGTGACTGTTTTGAAACCTAACGGGGAGGTTAGGATTTGTGCGGATTATAAATGTATAATAAATAAGGCAATCCGCCCAAATGCATACCTGGTGCCGGTTGTTAGCCACCTATTAGCCACGTTGCACGGAGGAAGGTATTTCGCTAAATTGGATTTGGCACAGGCGTACCAACAACTGACCGTAACTCCAGCTGCTGCCGTGGCACAGACAATTGTAACACACAAAGGGGCTTTTAAGTTCACGCGCCTGCAGTTCGGGGTAAATTCGGCCCCTGGGATTTTCCAGTCCCTCATGGAACATTTGCTAAAGGGGCTCCCCAGAGTTCTCCCATATTTTGATGACGTACTGATAACAGCGGGGAGTGTGTCGGAACTGGCTAAGAGGGTGGACAAGGTTCTGTCGATCTTCAAAAAAGCAGGGTTGAGGTTTAAAAAGAACAAGTGTGTGTTTCTGGCAAGGGAGGTTGAGTTCTCAGGGTTTAAAATAACCCCCAATGGAGTAAACTCTCCGAATCGAAGGTTGCGGCCATCCAAAATGCCCCTCACCCCACCACGAAACCAGGGTTGCAGTCATTTCTGGGGCTCCTGAATTTCTACCATTCCTTCTTGCCAAGGAAGGCATCTGTTATGGAGCCACTGCATATGTTACTTAAGAAGGATGCGGTTTGGCGGTGGGGAGACAGTCAGGAAATGCGTTCAAGGAATTAAAGCGACTTCTATCCTCGGAAGCGGTCTTAACCCACTTTGACCCCAGAAAGCCCGTAGTTCTAGTCTGCGACGCCTCACCGGTAGGGGTGAGGGCGGTGTTGTGCCACATGTTAGACAATGGGCGGAAAGCTCCAGTGGCATTCTACTCCAGATCGCTTTCAAAGGCGGAGCGCAACTACGCGCAAATGGACAGGGAGGCTCTCGCCATAGTCGCAGGTACAAAGAAGTTCCACAACTTCCTGTACGGTCAACCGTTCACCATTGTGACCAACCACAAACCCCTACTAGGTATTTTCACCACAGGCAAGCCCATGCCACAGATTCTGTCCCCCAGAATGCTCCGATGGGCCATCTTCCTCAATGCGTACTAGCACACACTGGTCCACCGCCTGGGGAAAGACATCAGCCATGCAGATGCTCTTTCCAGGTTACCCCTGCCACAGTTAGGAAACTCTGAGTGCGAGGTGGAGCAAGATCATCAAGTGCTTCTGATCGAAGCCCTTGACTCACCCCCAATAGTTCCCACAGACCTCGCCAAGGCCACGGCAAAGGATAAAACCCTTTCCCTAGAGAGCTCCTGGGTCCAGAAAGGGTGGCCAATGTCCTCCCCCAGGGAGGAATTCATGGCTTATGTTAGAAAAAGGGATGAGCTTTCCACAGAAAGGGGTTGCCTCCTATGGGGCCAGTGGGTGGTCATTCCCGAGTCAATGAGGTCAAGAGTGCTCAAGCTACTGCACATCAGCCACCCCGGGATCGTACGCTCTAAAGCTCTGGCCAGAAGATACTTCTGGTGGCCCCAAATGGACACGGACATAGAGCATATGGTTGGCAATTGCGAGAATTGCCAAAGTACTCAACCTGAAGAGTCCCGACTTCCCCATAGAGAGTGGGACACGGCCCGAGGACCATGGTCCCGGGTGCATGTAGATTTTGCAGGTCCCTTCAGGGGAGCCCTTTTCCTGCTAATAGTAGATGCTTACTCCAAGTGGTTGGAGGTGATTCCGATGTCCAGCACCTCATCAGCCGCAACCGTAAAGAAATTGTGCAAGGTGTTTAGTTGTTTCGGGATACCAGACATGCTTGTGAGCGACAACGCCAGTACCTTCACGTCTGCGGAATTTCAGGCATTCATTGAGAAAAACGCCATTCGGCATATCACCTCTGCCCCTTTCCACCCCGCAACAAATGGCCAGGTAGAACGCCAGGTGCAAACTACAAAGGAGACATTGCAGCACATGGGCACCGGGGACCTGAACCTGCAACTGTGCCAGTTCCTGCTGTGCTATAGGGTGACACCGCTCGCGTCGGGGCTCTCGCCTGCAGAGCTCCTCATGTGCAGGAAACCTGTAATGCTTCTAACTAGGTTGGACCCAACAAGGGTGGAGGATAAAGGAAGGAACATAGAAATAGGAAACACCAAAAGCTTCACAACAGGAGAGCCGGTATATTGCAGGAATTACATGGCTGCAGGGCCGGCCTGGGTCCCAGGAGTAGTCATTGAGCAAACGGGGCCAGTCTCGTACTGTGTAGAGATCAGCACAGGTCTCCTCTGGAGAAGGCACACCGATCAACTCAGGGTTACTGATAGGCAGGACGCAGACAGGCAGCCACAGGATTCAGCGTTAGGGTCCTCCCCCACCCGCTTATCCCAAGTGGGAGACACAGGGTACCCCTTGGGTACAAATGCGGATCGTTGATCCTCACCTAGGGGGGAGGGGGTTGACACGAACCCATATCCCCTGGACACCAGGGATACTTTGGAAGAGAGGAACAAGTTTGACAGGGAGGAAGAGTTTGATTTTGATTTTTGGAATGGGGGGGTTTGGAGTGGTCCCCCGCCCGTCCGAGCGAAGAGTGGGGGTTTTCGTTAGTCCCAGGAGCCCCCGGTTTCTCGACATTAGAGTTCACCTCCACCCCACATTTTCAGTCAGGGGCTGCACAACTGCAGCAAGCCGCTAATGAGCCCATCCATCCTATTGCAGGGCAAGAACCAAGAGAGCAGAGAAGCGCAAGGATCCCCGAACCAAGCACAGCATCCACACGCCCCAAACGCACATGCTGGAAACCACATTGGTTGAGGGACTTTGTCCCATCCTAGGGGGGGAAGGGGTGTTGTGTATGGAATGTAAATGCTACGTTATGCCTTTAAGTTAAATGTAACCAGTTCTACAGGAAATGTATACTCAAGCCATTTGTAAAGAACACATTGTATTCAGCTGTTATTGGAATGCGAGCTTGCTACCAGAGAGGGGAGCAGCAAGCATTCAGCTCACATGGTACAAATCCCGCAACCATCTCCAGCCGTGGGAAACATTCTCGCCATGACACACCTAGACAAGAAGAGCGTGTCGCCGGATGACATCACACCGACGGTAGCCAATAGGCTGCCGTGTAGCCACATTCAAAATGTATAGTCACCGTATAAAAGGAGCTGTATCACCGCCATTACCTCGTGTTCGTACTGCATGCCATGCAATAAAGATGTGTTAAGCCTTGTACGGCTGCTTCCATTGTCTTGATTCCTTGGACACCGAAACCACCCATAGTGCTATGGGACGGTCTTCTTCTGTCATGTCCTGATTAGACCCTGGACTGCCACAATGAAGCCACTTTCTTCACTTTGTTGTTGCCCAAAGAACAATGTCAGTGTGCTCTTAGCTACACTGTAAAGCTGTCAGAAGACCTCCTATGTGCCTCACACATAGCAGTGCTCGTGTGGAGCAAGTTTGCACAGCAATAAGAAACAAAGTTTAATTCTTTGTATGTGTGTGCACGCCAATTTTTATCTTCCTTTACATATTTCTGATTTTATTTTTCTTTTGTTCTGTTTTATGGGTACACCAGGCCATGGATGAGATAAATAATTAATGTTTGCAACATGATTTTAAATAAACCTGGGACAGAAAGTGTTATATATACTTTTGTTAGTATTGTGTACAACCTCCAGAGAAGTTATTTCAAGCTCATTAATGTGTGGTTTAATCTGAAATTTCTGTGGGTAATTAGAAAGAACATTTAATGGAACAAACAAATTTTTTTTAAAAAAAAAGAAAGCATATTATTCCCTGCTTCTTGGAAACAAAGGAGCCAGAACAACGCATGACTATTAAATTGTTAACAGTGCAGCATTAAAGAGAACCAACAGTGTTATAGTTAACATTGTTTGGGAAGAATAGGAGTTCTGAAACAAGAAGAGATTAACGTCAGATATTAAATAGCCTTGCATGAAATCTAATGGCATTTGAGAAATTCCATGGGTGTATGACATTTTGCATTGCTCTATTATGGATTCTTACGCATGGACAGTTAACGGTATGGCTGCAAACACAATAAAAAGGGAGATTCATCAGCAAGCTGAAGGAAATGAAGTTGAGCTCAAGGTGTGCTTGCTCATCTCGAATAAGTTTTTATAGGACTTTTATTAAATGACCTACAAGACTTGTGTTACCATAAATCTCAATGGGACAAAGAAGTTTGTGTGCATATTGTGGGCAACAGTGCACCCACCTTTAAAAAATTTGATGGGTTCTGATCTCTATGTGTAGGAATTGGGCCGTGAGGAGGCCCTTAGGATCCCGGAGGAGACTGGTCAAAGGAGCGACACGAGGCAAGATGGAGTGAAGACCAGTGATTTATTGAGGGAAAACCATCAGTATATATTATGCAGAAGGCTGCGCATGGTAGGAATGGTCATCTGACAGAAAATCACATCACCTATTTGCTCAGGTTAATTGGGAAACTCTCTTGAGGAAGTTAATTAACTGGGGCAAACATGGACCTCGGAATCCCCATTGTTCAGGGATTAGGCAGGGTAAACATGGCATCTGTTTGTGCCTGAGATTACGCTGAGACACGGAGATGAGTGATTTACTCTAATGGGTAACTGAGGTCTGCGAGATGCTTATTCGGCAGAGTCGTCGGTCAGGCTGGAAGCAGCCGAATTAATCCCTATCATTAATTCACCCCCCTTATGCCCTGACAAGGGCCAGAGGCCAGGAGTTTGCCCGCTGGTTTAACCTCTGCCAGAGACCACTGGTGCCCAACCGGGCACGGGGAATCTTCACCTCCCCTTACTTTTTTATATTAAGAGCCTGACTGGCGACTCTGCGCGGGAGCGGCATCAGCTGTTGACGCTTCGGGGTTCCCACCATGGGGGACATCTCGATGGCAGTGAGGGAATACATTGCATGAAACAACACACTGTTGTGCCCAGTATTACCACCCCCACAATCACTTTGAGTGTCGTCTGGAGCCAACCCCATGGGAACCACAACCACAGGGAGTCCTGCCACCCACATGAAGAATCCTCCTTGATGTTCTAGGGTGTGGAGGTCCGTGAGCTGGCTCTGTATCTTGTGGGTATTGTCTGTGAGGTTAAAGCAACACATGCCATGGACAGACTTGCAGCCCACATGATGTAACAACAGGGGATAATCGATAGCTGCTTGATTATCCAGTATGGCATGGCGAAGCTCTGTCTGCTCCTGGCTGAGCAGCGCTATTGCTGAGGAGGTATGGTCAATGGCTTTTGCTAATCCGCAAGCCAATTCTCCGAGCGTTGCCTATGGCTAAGCCTGGCACACTGAATATACTGCTGCCTGGTTTTTCAGAGCTGTGGGTCTGAATTCAGACTGCTTTCTGTAGCAAGGCAAGATAACGAGATGTGTCATTGATCTCTTACGGTGACCTGGGGAGATTCTAAGCTATCTCTGCAGCTTCTGGTGCTGTGCAAATGTCTCTTCTAACACCTATGGGGAGGTGTGAAACTAACTGGGGATTACCAGCTACCGGGTACTCAATCTTTCCAAGCAATGGGCCGATGCAAAACATGGGCCGGTCTGGCTTCCTTTGGTGGAAGCTGGTCGTTATTAACAATATACAGAAATTCAAGGTTCCCTTGCAAATCCCAACTGGAGCATTGTACAAGGCATGAATAAATAATAGCAACTACAGATAATAATAGCAATAGAAGACATTCAGCAGCTTTTCGAAGGATGAGGCTTCTCTTCTTGGTGGGGTTTCATGTGTAGCTTGAGCTTGGAAGAGTCTTGTTTTGGGGAAAAGCATGGTCCTCAGAAGTAGCACTGAGTATGCCATAGAAATGTCTTTGGAGATGTAAGTCATAAAGGAAGACGGACAGCTGATGACATCCAGGACAGTGACTGGTGCTGCTCTTTGCAATCATCCGGGTCTGATTCTGGCCTCTGGGACCTGCATGGGGAAGAGACTTGTTTGGGAGATAAAAATTCTGAAAGAGTTAGTTAGTTTTTGCACTTATAGGATAGCAATTGCTGTGCAACTATGGGACGTGGTTTTCCCCCCTTTCTGTTTGTTTGTCAATGTAGGACTTAAGCGTCCGATAGACCCGTTCCACAATCGCTTGCCCCTGCGGATTGTAAGGAACGCCAAAAGTGAGCTTAATATCCCAGGTGGCCCTGAAGGTGGCCAGCTGCCTGGAGCTATAAGCTGGGGCGTCAACGGACGTCGTGCGCCGACGTTCGCCCTTGGCCGTGGGAAAGGAGATGCTGCTCCACATGGGGAGCCGTTACTCCCTTCTGTGCTGTTACCCAAACAAACTGTGGGAAGGTATTAATGCAAACGTCCATGTACTGCCATTTGCCAAAATGTGGGGATGTGTGACGTCCATTTGCCACACCTGAATGGCCTCTGTCCCTCGTGGGTTGACCCCCCCCCCCCCCCGCGAGGGCCCCCCCCTGGTGCCCCTGCACGATGCAGGCGGGGACGGACTATGCCTCGGGCTTGGGAAAGTGGCAGGTTGAACTGCCTTGCAAGTGCTTGGCATTCTGAAGAAGGAATGCATGACTCTGAATTGGAGTTGCGAGGAACAAACTTAGCAAATTTTTGTCTATCATGGGATAGATGTATGCTCCCAGTAGACTGTGAAGCAAATTCCTAGGAAACTGGCTGTCAGCAATTATGTTGGAGCGTTCTTTGGCAAAGGTGCGCAAAGCGAGGTGCACGGCTGCCAGCTCTGCCCGCTTGCGGAAGAGTCAGGAGCGTGCGCCAAGCTTGGTCCTCTTGCCAAGTGAGAACCTAATATGTGCGACCCCCATAAGTGAAAACTGTCCTAGCCCCCCCGAAGGGGAACCAGTGACATTCATCCACACAAGGTGACTGTCTGCTAGAAGTGAGACGAGTCTGGGGTCTTATGGCAAACCTTGGCGCATGAAGCGCCAGGCTTCCCTTGGGTAAATTTCTCAAGAAGGCCCCCCTGCGCACATCCGCCCATGGTGTGCGTGCATACTTTCACTGGAGCGATTTTGGTGCTCCTGTGAGAAGGGTGCCAGATGCTGGCTTAGCCTTTTGCCTGTGCTTAGACTAGCAGCAAAAAGGGAAGGGGTGGCCTGAGAATGCCTGTATCTTATTGAAAGTGTGACCTGACTGCATTCTTAAAATGGTCCTAGGCTGTCCTGACTAATGAGTGGCACTCTGCACATTCTCAGGAGCTCAGGGACTAATCCTTCCTCTGTGCTCTGGAGTTTGCGAAATGTGTCTGCCCACTAGAGAGGGTGCTGTGGGCCAGGTGCCATACTTAAAATGACCTAAGACTTATTAAAGACAAACCAACTATGACGTGCCAGCTGTAAGGAAATAATACACAAAAAATGAAAAGACACACAGGTTAAGCATTTCCACAGGGAGTTCCACTGGCGAAAGGAGGGAAGGAGGAAAGACAAGTCAGAAGTTAGCACAATGAGAATGCAACAACTCTTATCATAACGAAATCAGATAAGGTCAGGTAACCATGGCAACTGGCTGGGATCCTCCTGTTAATTAATCCTGGAGCCTGTGAAAGGAAGGAGTGTAAGGCTGTAGAAATAAGGCCTGGAAAGGAATTTTGTTCCTGTAAGCATTTTCTGAAGATACAGAGCGCAAAAATGTTTGCGTGCTTTTTCCTGTGAAAGGGGTACAATGAGTGAGTTACTGATTACAGTCAAAATACCAGAACAGTATCTTTCCTAAGAGAATGAAGGAGAGTTAGAACGATTCTCAACCTGCGGCCAGATGTGGGCGAGTGGGCCAGATGTGGCCCATGTTGCTCTGCCACTCCGCCCGCCAAGCCAAGAAGGGCTGTGTGGCGAAGGAAGGGCAGGATGACTGTCCGGACCTCAGAGCTGCCTGAGGCCCCGGAATTTGGCCCCTGACTTAAAAAGGTTGAGAACCGAGGTTACAAGATGATAACACAATACACACATGAAGACAATGCAATTCTCTCACTCCTAGTGAGATGCGTGACTTAAAGAGTCAAGAGACATTCAAAAAACCTTAAAACACAGAGATGGGGGTTTGAGGAACACGGACGTAGGAAGGGGCCCCATAGCTTATGATACAGTGAGGAAAACTCATAGAAGTGATTTTTTGTTTTCAGATCGCGCTTCTGAAAAGAAAAATCTGTTTTCCTGATTGCAAAACCGGTTTCCAAGAGAGGCTTAATCCTTTGACAAAGAGAAAAGTCTCAAGGGAAGGAGGGGGGGGAACCACCCCGCCCTATTGTAGGTTAGGATTCCCCCCCCCCTCTCCTCTCCTGCCCAAGCTGCCAAGCAGGCAAGGCAAAGGGTCTTGCTCATCATGCTTCCTCAAGCTTTAAATAGCTCCTGCCCATGAACAGAGTGCAAACTGTTTTAACACATATTTCACAGTGACATTACCACGCAGTTACACACAAGGAACACTTTTTCAGTCATACTGTGGTCATAGAGACAAGGCTTTTGCAATCATACACAGTTCTTGCAGACATACATTCAGTGGTGCACCACACATACACACATCTATTTACGCATTCGCACATTCCTCCCCTGATCTGCAGTGTTCAATACTACACATGAGGAGATGGCTAATACACAGCTGGCTATTTTACAACCATCTGGCTGCTTTTACTTAGGGGCGAGTTTCTCTGGGCTACTCCCAAGGTGAGACAAGTAGGTTCTGCCTGTGCCCTGGGGGAACTCGGGGTACTATTGCTGGGATGGTTCTTCTGGCATAGCCAGGGCGATGGCTGCCTCCTTTCTAGCCTGGGCCAGATGCATGCCAGGGTGGCCATTTGGCATTAAGACAACCTTTTGAAGATCTGCCTGGTCTAGATTGGCATTCTCTTCTAAGGTGTCCCATTTTTCCACACTGGAAGCAGGCGCCTTGGGGTTTTGGCACTGCTCTGCGCCTGAGTGCGGTAATGGGTCTGCTTTGGAGCCCTGCGTGGCCAGGGGCCGTGCAGGTTTCCGTGAGCAGTGGGCGCTGAGCATCCCTGCCTGAACGCGTGTCTGCCTTCAGATGGGCTGAGCACAGCAGTTGGGCGCTAGCTAATTGTGCCACTGGCAATTTCCCCGTGAATGGATCTTCCTCACCCATGCGCTGAATGGAGTTCTTTCTTTGCAGGGAACTTTTAACTGTCCGAGAAGCGCCAAGGCCTCTCATGCCATGAATTCCTTCAGTGACGTCTGCAGCTGTCACTGAGGGAATGCTCCCTATACTGCCCTGCTTAAGCTGAAATGACGAATAGAGACTTCTTGAGGCTGATGGTTCTGACTGCGCTGGGGTTTTCTGGGTCTCTATCCGGACTGGGTCTACCTCTGCTGAGAGTTTCCTACATTTGCTCCATGTGCGGGTTATGCCCTCTGGAGCTTTCGGGGGTTGCTGAATGCAGTCTCCTATCTGATCCCAGAGCTTCAGGGTTAACGTACCTACTTCTGGGTAAAGTAGGCAGTGTTCCCCGAGATACGCCAAAAGTCTCGCTAATTCCCTGCTGTGAAATCGTAATTTAAAAACCCTGGCCAGGATTTTGAACTCCTCCTCTCGAGTTCTTTGGCTAGCGGACGGACTTGGTCTGTGAGAACAAGTCCCCATATTACCTGCAGTTGGGTCTCCGGAAGATTCCTCCTCGGGACGAGTCAACGCGTCTTGTCAGGCAATAGGTTCGGGCGTCTAGTGTCTGGGGTAGACCTCGGAGCGTGGACCTTCCACCACGGGCCCTTCTAACGGCCTCTGCGATGTCAGGGGCTCACAGCCTGCCCTGAGCGGAACGCGTTTCCCTCTATGGCAACCTCCTCGAAAGCGGGAGCAAGCTGTAGGAATGTCTCTCTGGAATGCCTCGCCGCAGGCCACTTCTCCGATCGGCTGGCTGCCGGTCGGAGCGCCGCGCTGTCCTCCGGGATGACAGGTTGCGGTACTAGCGCAGAACCGGACCGCATGGATCGCTACTCACGAGTAGACCTCTCCGGGGTCTCTTACTCACGAGTAGAATCACGTCTCGGGGTCACCAGATGTAGGAATTGGGCCGTGAGGAGGCCCTTAGGATCCCGGAGGAGACTGGTCAAAGGAGCGACACGAGGCAAGATGGAGTGAAGACCAGTGATTTATTGAGGGAAAACCATCAGTATATATTATGCAGAAGGCTGCACATGGTAGGAATGGTCATCTGACAGAAAATCACATCACCTATTTGCTCAGGTTAATTGGGAAACTCTCTTGGGGAAGTTAATTAACTGGGGCAAACATGGACCTCGGAATCCCCATTGTTCAGGGATTAGGCAGGGTAAACATGGCATCTGTTTGTACCTGAGATTACGCTGAGACACGGAGATGAGTGATTTACTCTAATGGGTAACTGAGGTCTGCGAGATGCTTATTCGGCAGAGTCGTCGGTCAGGCTGGAAGCAGCCGAATTAATCCCTATCATTAATTCACCCCCCTTATGCCCTGACAAGGGCCAGAGGCCAGGAGTTTGCCCGCTGGTTTAACCTCTGCCAGAGACCACTGGTGCCCAACCGGGCACGGGGAATCTTCATCTATGTTTAATGGTTTATCAAACTAGTTGACAATTATATTAGTGTCAAGATAGGGCAAGTGCAGATGGACATTCTGCCCGCTCTTTTGAGCTCTTGGGGATCGATCTGTCCACATTAAGTGCTGATACACGAAAAAAAATATTTTTTAAACCATCTAACTAATGCAGTGCTACAATGATCAGCTGAGGAGGGAGTAAAATAATTACACATTCCATGCCCCTCTGCAGAAGAATAGGGGAAGTGTTTAACTGAAACCCACCCCCCAGGCTCCCAAGTACTTTTTAAAACCCAATCTGGGGTTTCAACTTTTTTTGGCAGCACTTGGATATATATGCTGTTCCCAGCACCTGTGAATGTTGTGGATGTTATATATGGGAGCTTTGCAGCTTTCAAAATCTGTTTCCAGATTAAACATCTGGTATGCTGAAGGGACTGCAGTGGTTCAAGTGGCTAAGATGCTGACTGGAAGGCAGGAGGTCAGCAGTTCAATTCCCTAGTACTGCAGGATGGAATGAGCTCCCGTCTTTGTCCCAGCTCCTGCCAACCTAGCAGTTCGAAAGCAATAAATTGCAAGTAGATAAATAAGGGACCACTTTGGTGGGAAGGTAAACAGTGTTCCGTGCACTCCAGTGTCTAATCATGCCTGCCACATGACCACGGAAACTTCTGCAGAAGCAGACAGTGCTGGCTCTTCGGCTTTGAAACAGAGATGAACACTGAACCCTAGAATCGGATACGACTGGCTTGAAAGCAAGGGAAACTTTTACCTTTATGCTGAAGGGATTAACAAACCCTTTCAGCATTTCCAGTGTTTCAGTTAAACACTTCCCCTATTCCTCTGCAGAGGGGCACGGAATGTGTAATTATTTACTCCCTCCTCAGCTGATCATTGTAGCACTGCATTAGTTAGATGGTTTAAAAATATTTTTTTTCGTGTATCAGTCCACAGCGTGTCCTTAGGACACCCACGTTATTTTGTTGAGGTACTGGTGCAAGGGGTCCCTGTTAAGATGGAGATAGACTCGGGTTCCTCATATTCAATCATTTCCCAGAGGGAGTTTTTGGGAATTTCCCCCAACGTGCGGCCAAAGCTCAAAGCACTGAGGTCTACGCTGCGGGATGTACAGGGAAATAGCATTCAGGTGTTGGGGGTTGGAAAATTCAAGGTCCAATACAAGCAACACGCCGCAGAACTTCCCCTGGTTGTTCTCAAGGGGGGGAGTTGTTGCCTCCTCGGGACTCAATGGTTTAAGCCCCTGGGTTTGTTCATTGGGGGGGGTGCATGCCGTTGGGACTGACCCAATACAGGAGGTGTGTAACGCGCATCCCGAAGTGTTCAAGAAGAGACTCGGAAAATCCAAGGGGCCCCCAGTGGCATTCGACCTGGACCCGGAGGTCCGCCCAATAAGACTCAAACCGCGCAGAGTGCCTTTTGCACTTAAGGACAAGATAGAGGCGGAACTGGACAAACTGGTGGGCCAGGGGATTCTTGTTCCTGTTGATTCCGCGGAGTGGGAAACTCCGATTGTAACGGCGCTGAAGGCCAACGGGGAGGTTCGAATATGCGCTGATTACAAATGTACCATTAATAAGGCGATACGCCCAAATGCGTATCCAGTGCCGGTAGTCAGCCACCTGTTGGCCAGGTTACATGGGGGAAAGTGTTTCGCAAAGCTTGACCTGGCGCAGGCATACCAGCAGCTCTCGGTAACCCCAGCTGCAGCTGCTGCGCAGACGATAGTCACTCATAAGGGGGCGTTCCAGGTGACGCGCCTACAGTTTGGCGTGAACTCGGCGCCAGGCATGTTCCAATCGCTCGTGGAACGCCTCTTAAAGGGTCTGGAGGGGGTCTTGCCATACTTTGATGACGTATTGATAACGGGGGGGAGTGAGTCAGAATTGGCTGAGAGGCTAGACAAAGTACTGACGGTATTTGAAAAGGCGGGGTTGAGGTTGCGGAAAGACAAATGCGTCTTCTTCGCAAAAGAGGTTGAGTTCCTGGGTTTTCGGGTAACCCCTGCAGGCATCAAACCCTCCGAATCAAAGGTGGCCGCCGTCCAAAATGCTCCTTGCCCCACCTCAAAGCCCGAATTGCAGTCGTTCCTGGGGCTCTTAAACTTCTACCATTCCTTCCTGCCTAGGAAGGCGTCGGTAGCAGAGCCGCTTCATAAGCTACTAAAAAAGGACGAGGCGTGGAAGTGGGGCGAGAGCCAGGAGAGGGCATTCAATGAGCTGAAACAACTCTTATCCTCAGACGCCATATTAACCCATTTTGACCCCAAGAAACCAGTGGTTCTGATATGTGATGCATCCCCAGTGGGGGTGGGGGCGGTTCTGTGCCACGTGTTGGAAAATGGGCGGGAGGCCCCAATGGCGTTCTACTCCAGGTCCCTGTCTAAGACAGAGCGCAACTACGCACAGACAGACAGGGAGGCATTAGCGATAATTGCTGGGACGAAGAAGTTCCACGACTTCCTCTATGGGCGCCCCTTTACCATCGTGACTGACCACAAGCCCCTGCTAGGCATTTTTACCGCAGACAAGCCCACGCCACAGATTCTGTCCCCTAGGATGCTCAGGTGGGCCATTTTTTTAAACGCGTACCAGAACGCGCTGGTGTATCACCCTGGAAAGGACATAAGCCACGCGGACGCCCTGTCGAGGTCACCCCTTCCCCACACAAGCAGCCACGTGTGTGAGGTGGAACAAGACCACCAAGTGCTCATGATAGAGGTCCTAGATTCACCCCCCATAGTGCCCGCAGAGATCGCCAAGGCGACGGGCAAGGACAGGACGTTGGCCCTGGTCAGTTCTTGGGTGCAGAAAGGGTGGCCAACGTCCTCCCCGGCGGCGGAGTTCGCCCTATTTTTTATGAAAAAGCTGGAACTGTCCATGGAGAGGGGGTGCCTCCTGTGGGGCCAGCGGGTAATCGTCCCTGAATCCCTGAGAGCTAGGGTGCTTAAGCTGCTGCATGTCAGCCACCCTGGAATTGTCCGCTCCAAGGCACTGGCCAGGAGCTACTTCTGGTGGCCCCAGTTGGACGCCGATATCGAGCACATGGTGGGCACTTGCGAGAATTGCCAAAGCTCCCGGCCCGAAGAGGCTCGACTTCCGCACAGGGAATGGGATGCGGCAAAGGGGCTGTGGTCCCGCGTGCACATTGATTTTGCGGGCCCTTTCAGAGGATCGCTTTTCCTCCTCATAGTGGATGCTTACTCCAAGTGGTTAGAGGTTATCCCAGTTGCGAACACCTCCTCAGCCGCAACAATTAAACAATTGCGCAGGCTGTTCAGTTCGTTCGGTATACCCGACACACTTGTTAGCGATAACGTGAGTTGCTTCACATCCGCCGAATTCAGGGCATTCACAGACATCAACGCCATCCGGCACATCACCTCCGCGCCCTTCCACCCGGCGACGAATGGCCAGGTAGAACGCCTCGTGCGTACCACCAAAGACGCGCTGAGATGCATGGGCCCCGGGGACTTAAACCTGCAGTTGTGCCAGTTTTTGCTGGGATATAGGGTGACCCCCCCTAGCGTCAGGATACTCGCCCGCAGAGCTCCTAATGCGCAGAAAGCTGACTATGGTACTGACCAGGCTAGACCCTACAAGGGTGGAAGACACTGGGAGGAACATCAGGTTAGCGGGCACGAAGAGTTTCGAAATAGGCGCCCCGGTCCATTGCAGAAACTACGCTAGCGCAGGGCCAGCCTGGGTTCCGGGCGTAGTCATTGGGCAAACGGGTCCCGTGTCGTATTGTGTAGAGACCAGCACAGGTCTACTCTGGAGGCGGCACGCGGACCAACTCCGGCGCCGGGTCTCCGGAAACCAGAGCGCGGACAGCGCGGAACAGGATTCAACGTTAGGGTTCTCCCCCACCCGTTCAGCCCAAGGGGGAGGAGAGGGGGGCCAGTGGTCCCCACCAAGGGGGGAAGGGAATAAGTTTGTCCCCATAGATATCCTGAGGGATACCCCCACAGATACCCCAGAAAATGATTTTGAGTTTGAGTTACAAAACCGGGGGGGGTTTCGGAGTGGTCCCCCACCCATCCAGGCGAGAAGCGGGGTTTTTCGTTAGCCCCCAGTGCCCCCGGTTTTCCCACAATGGAGTTTACCCCTACCCCAAAAGCTGCGGATCCACGGCAAGTCGTTAACGAGTCTCCCTCTCCCATTGCAGGACAAGAGACCAGGGAACGCAGAAGCGATAGCACCCCCGGGACAAGCCAGCCAGCCTTGCGCCCAAAACGCGCTTGCCATAAACCATATTGGATGAGAGACTTCGTCTCATCCTAGGGGGGAGGGATGTTGTGTTTGGAATACTGTGCCTTTAAGTAATGTAACACTCAGATGAGTGGATATAATAACCACCAGCTGTAACACTGTAACCTTCTGTATCAGGACGCGAGCTAATGACCACTAGGGGCAATAGCGAGCGCCCAGCTCACATGGTTCCAATTCCCCAAATATCTACAGCGTGGGAAGATTCCCGCCACCACCTCACCTGGACAAGAAGGGTGTGACGGGGAATGACGTCACACAGACAGTAGCCAATGGGCTATCGAGGAGCCACATTCAAATGTATAGCCACAGTATATATTGAGCTGTTCATCCGCCATTACCACATGTTCCCCCGGACCATCATGCAATAAAGATGGTTAAGCCAACCTTTCGGCTGTTTCTATTGTCTTGGTTCTCATACACTAAAAGGTGCTTTCTCGTTGTTCCATTGGCTAGAGGGGATCGCCTCTCTAGCACTACAAGGAGGGCCTTCTCTGTGTCTGCACCGGCCCGATGGAACCTCCTGCCAACAGAGTTGCGGCTGCAGACAGAATTGCTGCCCTTTAGGAAAGCACTGAAAACCTGGCAGGCAGGTGTGGGGCCTTGATGGAAATGTAGCCCGCACCTGCTAGCTTGTGCAATAATCTGGATCCTCCCCCTCCCTCTTTTTTATGATGGGGGTGGGTGGGTTTTAATTGGGGTTGTTTTTATCTGTCTTATGTTTTTACTGTATCTGTTTTTATTATGTTTTTATTTTGTATATGCCGTATATGCTGTTTGTGAGCCGCCCTGAGTCGGGTTCTCCTGAGTGGTCGGCATAGAAGCATGAAAATTAAATTAAATTCAAATGCTACAATGATCAGCTAGGAGGAAGAAAATGATTATACTTTCCTTGCCTCTCTGAAGAGGAGCAGGGGAAGTATTTTGTTTGCTGTATGGAAAAATGGCTCATCAGCCATTTCATCATATTGCCAAAGGTTGCTTGGGATGTTTGGACAGGGAGAGCGATCCTATCCTAAAGTAACCCAAAAAATCAGCTAACTTAGATCTAATAAAAACAGGCTAATTTGCCAAATGCAGACTAAAGGAAGCTCACATGAATCTAAAAAGACATTATTTTTAAGCCTCATGGCTCTGCTGGATGAGTCTTTACATGAGGATGGGTCAGAAACCCAGGAACTGCAAGGTCCTGCCTTTTACATTTCCTTCCACATTTTGAGGTTGAGTTATCTCCAACTTAAACCTGCCCTTGAAACATCAGTTGAGAGTGAGACAGTTTACCTTTCCTCTTCATCCTATTTGGTTGCTCAAAATTATATTCTTCAGGTTGTTATTTTCCTGCCCTGGCCTCATCTCAGGGAAGAAAGAGATGTTAGAGATAGCTTGTGGCTGGGGGGAAACTTCAATCAGCTGCCAGTTGCAGTGTTAACAGCCACTTTACAGCTGACAGGAGAAACCCTTTCCCTACAGCTGCAAAGTGGCTGCTATAGGAGAGAAGCAAAATGCTGTTCAGATGCAGAGGTGACACTAAACGGCATTTTGCCTCTCCCTCTGATCTCAAATGGCTTTCAAAAAGCTGATCTGCACCAGCTCAGGAGACAAGCCGTAACTTCTTTACATCTGGCAAATGCAGTGAATAAATGACATTTTCAGGCTTTGCTCTTGCCTTGTCAAGAGTGTGAAGATGCTAGGTTGGTTCCAAGGGCTTTTATCAGCAAGGGAAATTTTCACTATTTCTTTTGCAATAGTCTTTATCTAAAGCACCTCTGTCAACCTAGCAGTTAAGGGAAAAAAGAAATTGCAAGTAAATAAATAGGTGCCACTTCTGTGGGAAGGTAACAACATTCCATGAGCTCCAGCATTTAGTCATGCCTGTCACGTGACCATGGGAACATCTGCATACACAGACAGTACTGGCTCTTTAGCTATAAATTGAGATGAGTACCACACCCTAGAGCAGTGATGGGCAGTCTTGGGCAGGAGTGCTGACTTGGGCTTCTGGGAATTGAAGTTCAAGAACAGCTGGAGGGCCAAGACTGCCCATCACTGCCCTAAAGTCAGATATGACTGGCTTTTGAGCAAATGCAACTTTTTTTTTTAATTTAGTATATTTTTATACCGCTTTCCTCACCTATTGGTGTCCCAAAGTGGTTTACAGACAAACAAAGAGGGTAAATGACATAAAACTTGAAATACAATTAAACATTGTGGCTGAACATCCGAGGGAGCCTAAGAGACGTCATCCAGGCTCAACGTCAGTGATAGAGCTTGGTACTCAACATCCTCTGCAACATCCTCGGGCATCTTAAGTCCCATGTCATGGGTAACAGCCGCTCCCACTCCCCTCCAACCGGCTGAGGGGAAAAGCTCAGGGGGCTCTGTGGCAGGGACGAAGGTGGAAAATGTCCTCCTGCCACAGAGCAACTTTACCTTTGCCCCTCCACTCCACAGAAGACTCAGACACCAGTGTTGGTCAAAAACTGAGGCCACCTTTATTGAATATTGTAACCAAACAAATACTCCATCAGAAACGGGTCTCTGGAAGGTGTCTTCACAGTGCAGTCTGGGTAGTCACTCTGAACAATCCCCCTCCCCCAGGCCTGGAGGGCAAGTCCACCTTTGGACTCCCCTCCCTTCTGCTGCCTACCATCCAGCCAACGCATGGCCTGCAAGAGGCAGCCATCATCCCCTGGTGCATACCTCACCTTGGGACAACTTGTTCAGCAACTTAAACTCTATTGGATGACCCTGGGCCATTTTTGGATGTAGAGGTCTACATTTCAGACTCTAGAAGAGTAGCGGTTAAGTTGTATAGGAAACCAACGGATAGGAACCCGTATTTAGAGTACTCTTCTTATCATCCAGCCTTTGTCAGAAATAACATCCCTTTTGGCCTTTTTGCCCGTGCCAAGAGAAACTCCACGGAATCCGCAGTCTTCAATAAATCCGCCTTAGTCATCCAGAGAAAACTTAAAAATAGAGGTTATCCCACGCACGTAATTAATTCAGCTCTTCAGAGAGTAAGGGACACACCCAGAAAACATTTGCTTGATAGGAAACAGCGTGGAGGGGGTAATTTGATCAGGTGTTCTTTTGAGTTTTCACCAGCAGCCAACCAAATTAAGAACATTATTTACAAACACTGGCATTTGGTTAAGGACCTTCCCGGGTGTAATGAAAAAACGATGATTGGCTTTAGAAGGTCGAAATCTATTAGTAACATTCTTGTACGTTCCGACCATACTGCCAGGACTATTATTGAAGATAAACCATTTCCAACAGGACATTATAAGTGTCATTCATGTACAGTTTGTCAATTCTGCTGGGAAACCAAAGATATTTATGTTCCAAATAAGTGGTTAACCTTTTCTTTAAAATCCCTTTCCAGTTGTGCCAGCAAATGCGTGATTTATATGTGGGAATGCCCCTGCCAGATGCGTTATGTGGGACTCACCAGTCAGCCACTCAGGCAGCGGATTTCGGAACACAGGTCTAAAATTAGACACCAGGTGACAGAAGCACCATTGGTCTCTCACTATATGGAAAAGTGCCACTCAGATAGGGACTTCCGCTTTGTAGTGTTAGAGACGGTTCAACCAAAGTTATTTGAAAGATGTGATATCAACAAAAGATTAAGACAACGGGAAGCATTTTTTATTCACTTCTTTGATACTATGTATCCAAAAGGATTAAATCAGGAGCATGATTTGGCGGCGTTTCTATAGAATTTTCCAGGGAGTAAGTTTATACGACTCTAGAAGCTGGCTTCGGGCTTGTATAGCAATTGGTTACACGTGAGTCAGTTTTCATTTAGCATAAAGGCAGCTGCTCCACACACATCATTAACGTCCATATGCACCTAATAGCTTGAGCAGAGGCAAGGACGCGGTTTCAAGAGACTCTTTTACATATTGGTAAGCTTGTGCCTTTTGACTTTCTTACATTCATAGTAATGTTATATATCTTTGAGAACTCATGTGCAACAGTAGTTACCATTTTTAGTCATGCTAATTATCATGTTTGTATATAATTTTTATGTGCAGATCTTCCTGAAGAAGAATATAGTAATTCGAAAAGTCAAAATAACTGGTATCGACTTTGAAAGAAAATATTGCTATATCAGTGAATCATTCATATCTACCTGTGAAAGAAACAGTGAACTATTTACATTTACCCACAGAGGAATTAATTTTGTTTATCCAAGAATACGTCATTACTGTAACTCTCATTCACTAACTTACCCACAGAGGAATTATTTTTGTTGTTACGCTTTTGGAAATATATTTTTTATAAAGACTTTTGCTTATACATTACGGCTTCATTCTTCTTTAAGCCACAGTCACTATTTCAAACGGTTCTTCTTATCAGTCTTATATAGCTGAGCCATCCAGGACCTCCAGGTGAAGTTTATGATTGTCCAGAACCTTCCCCAGGGCTCTCAGGTGGGGTCTATCAGATACAGCAGGGTGAGGGGCTAACCCTGCAAGTCCTAGAGCTGCCTTCCAGGCTGGGGCTCTAATACTGCAAGTATCAAAGCTACCTCCCAGAAACTCATCCTGCAAATACCAGCGCTCCCTCTGATCCTGACATCGTCTTGCCATCTAAATAAACAATACAGTTACAGTCTATTAAAATTGGTTAATAGTTAGTGGAAGCAGACATAAATAAAGACTTAAAATCTTTGTTTAACATGATTTAAATATAAGTTACTAGCATTCCTGCCCGAGCTTTGCCCCGGGGATGGTTTGGGGCTGTTTTGGGTTTTGTTTTGTTTTTGACAGGGAACTTACCGAGGTGCTGGGATGGGATGGGGGATGGAGGCTTTGTGGTAGCAGCCTGCCGGGCAGCAGTTGCAGAAGAGGCACAGTTGTCGGCTCTGGTGGCCTTGCGTTTCTCGCCACGGATTGGGCGGCAGCAGTGGAAGAGCCGCGGCGTCCACCGGCGGCAGCCTGGTGTTTCCCACCATGGCCTTGCATTCCCGGCCTGGGTGGGGGGATTGTTGCAGTGCAGTGGTGGCTGGCAGTGTGGGAAAAGGCGCAGCAGCCACCTCTGGCAGCCCTGCGTTCCCCGGCGTTGCCTTGCATTGGTGGCCTTGGTATGGAGCAGTGGTGGCCGGCAGCGGGGGGAAAGGCACATCGGCCACCTCTGGCGGCCTTACATTTCTTGGTGTTCTCTTACGTTGGCTGCCTTGGCATGGAGCAGTGGTGTCCGGCGCCCAGTTGTGACGTGTGCGCACTGGCATGGACATGCGCACTGTGCCAGGGATGCGATCTGTGCTGGTTGGGCTTATGCCCCACCAGCGGCCTCCAGACCTCCTTCTTTGACCCCTTTGGTGGGTAAGGTAGGTCTGGGAAAACTTTAAGGGGGGAGGGTGGCTGGGGGAGCAAACACAGCCAGGACCTACAAATGTATGGGTCCGCTTTATATTTATAGATGTAAGACTTTGCATTTCTTATTAATTTAATTTGAACATTTCAGAATAATCTGATTATCTCTTAGGATATTGGGATCACTTTAAGAATTATAGGAGATTAGATACTGTAATTTTAATACTGAGCTGATTATTTAGGAAAGCATAAGTTAAAATAATGTTTGAAAAGAGAGAATTTTTTTAACCTTATTATTATGATATTGTAAAAAAAGTTATTATCAATAAAATGTATGTTTATGAACATCTTTAGTTGTTTTGCTGTAAACAACTATCAATATTTGATTTTTAAAGTACCAATTTCACTCAACCCTTTCCCTCCTTATGTATCCCTGTTCCTCTCCCGCACTACCACCCTTTAGTAAATATCCTGCACCATTACATTTTGTCTATACCTGCACCAGATTTTTTTCTGATTGATTTTGCAATAATAAATTTACATGGAAGTATCCCTCTGGATTATAATACCCATATGGGTGAAGTAAAACTGTATAAAAAGACAACAGAAGCCTCTTTCTCTGTCTTCTTCTGCCATAGCTGATTCTGAATATTGGCTATTCTCGTGGCGATCAGTCATGAAGATTGTCCTGGGATCAATATAATGCAGTAGTCTTCTACAGGTGAAACTCGGAAAATTAGAATATCGTGCAAATGTCCATTCATTTCACTTAAAAGTTGAAACAAAAATTATATATGAGATAGACTCACTACATGCAAAGCGAGAGATATCATGCCTTAATTCATTATAATTGTGTACATGAGATTATGTGATGATTATGGGGTATATGAGATTGGGGGGGTTGGGGTATTCATAAGTTGTAAGCCATAAGCATCAATATTATAACAAAGTAAGGCTTGAACTATCTCGCTTTGCATATGTAATGAGTCTATCTCATATATTTGTTTCACCTTTTAAATTGCATTACTGAACTGAATAAACATTTGCATGATATTCTAATTTTCTGAGTTTCACCTGTATTTGCCTATCACATTGCGGCGTGGCCCCCGTACCATTGATCCAGTTCTCTAAGCTCTGTGTAGGAGAACAGCGGAAGATTGAACTGGAACTAAAAGGAAGAGAAACTGAAAATTGCTGTGGCTAGGGAGAATTACATTAATCATTAACTAGAGCAAAGTACTAACAAAACTGTTTTGTGGGCCATAACATGTAACATGACTCGGCAAAATGAATTTTGGCCTTAAATGATAAGTCTGGACTCTGAAGTAACCTTATCTTATTTTAAAATTTTAAATTTTTTAGATTTTTAATTTTTAGGATTTTGGAATTTTAGAATTTTGAAATTTTAAAGTTTTGAAGTTTTTAAATTTTTAAATTGTACTGTTAAGTATAATTTTGGATTCGGAAACAAGGGAAATTTCCCTTCTGTCAAGAGTGGTTTGGAATAGGGAAAGGAGTAAGACAAGGCTGCATTTTATCACCCTGCTTATTCAATCTATACACAGAGCACATAATGCGCAATGCAGGGATGGAGGAATCACAATATGGGATCAAAATTGCTGGGAGAAACATCAACAGTTTGAGATATGCAGACGATACCACCCTAATGGCAGAAAGTGAGGAAGATCTAAAGAACCTCTTGATTGGTTTGAAGGAGGAGAGTGCAAAAGCTGACTTGAGACTTAATATCAAGAAAACAAAGATAATGGCAACAGGTCCGACCAGTCCCTGGAAAATAGATGGGGAAGAAGTAGAAGCAGTGACAGATTTTACTTTCCTGGGATCTAAGATCACTGCAGATGGCGACTGTAGCCATGAAATAAAAAGACGACTGATTATGGGGAGACAAGCTATGAGAAACCTGGGGAATATAGTGAAAAGCAGAGACATCACCTTGAAAACAAAAATTCGCATAGTCAAAGCAATGGTATTCCCAAGTGGTAATGTATGGGTGTGAGAGCTGGACCATTAGGAAGGCTGAGCGCAGAAGAATAGATGCATCTGAGATGTGGTGTTGGAGGAGAGTCCTGAGAGTCCTTTGGACAGCAAAGAGAACAAATAGGTCAATACTGGAAGAAATCAACCATGACTGTTCATTGCAGGGACAAATAGTGAAGATGAAGCTAAAGTACTTTGGACATCAAATGAGAAGGGAGGACTCACTTGAGAAGGCCTTGATGCTG
The DNA here is from genome assembly GCA_035047345.1 of Bradypodion ventrale. Taxonomy (NCBI): domain Eukaryota; kingdom Metazoa; phylum Chordata; class Lepidosauria; order Squamata; family Chamaeleonidae; genus Bradypodion; species Bradypodion ventrale. Next base: position 184,383,293 of record JAWDJE010000001.1, on the reverse strand, counting down.
GGAAAAGTGGAGGGCAAGAGAAGAAGGGGGCGTCCAAAGATGAAATGGATAGATGGTATTGTGGACACAATGGGCACAGAGCTTGGCAGGCTGAGGAGAATGGTGGAGGACAGAGGTGCCTGGAGGAAAATGGTCCATGGGGTCGCAAAGGGTCAGAATCGACTGTGCGACTGAACAACAACAACAAGTATCCTGTATTTGCCGGGAAATTTCCCTTCTGTCAAGTATCCTGTATTTGCCGGGAAATTTCCCTTATTTCCGAATCCAAAACTTGACAGGTATGCTTCTAAGCTCTGTGTAGGAGAACAGCAGAAGATTGAACTGGAACTAAAAGGAAGAGAAACTGAAAATTGGTGTGACTTGGGAGGATTACATTAATCATTAACTAGAGCAAAGTACTAACAAAACTGTTTTTTGGGCTTTATATGTAACATGACTCAGCAAAAGTGAATTTTGGCCTTAAATGATAAGTCTGGACTCTGAAGTAATCTTATCTTATTTTAAAATTTTAATTTTTTTAGATTTTTAATTTTTAGAATTTTGGAATTTTAGAATTTTGAAATTTTGAAATTTTAAAGTTTTTTTTAATGATTTTTATTAAATTTTTTGACAGACATACAAAAAAAGAAAACAGTAACAATACAATACAATAATAACTCAGAAATAACATCAACGCAATATTAACTCACATTCATAGAGGCTAGCACCTAACAATACTTGAGCTACCGTATTTATTCGTGTATAACGCGCAAAATTTTATACCCAAAAAAAGGCTCAAAGTTTGGGTGCGCGTTATACACGAGGACTGGGCCGCGCGACTCAAGAAGCCGGCGCCGGGTAGGCGCGGAGCACGCCGCGGCCCTCCCCGGAGGGTTCCCTTCTCGACCCGGCGGGTGCGTGCAGGTGAGCGGCGGCGGCAGCGGGACCTGGGCAGGCGCCCAGGTCCCGCTGCCGCCGCCGCTCACCTGCACGCACCCGCCGAGAAGGGAACCCTCCGGGGAGGGCCGCGGCGTGCTCCGCGCCTACCCGGCGCCGGCTTCTTGAGTCGCGCGGCCTGGGTAGGCGTGGAGCACGCCGCGGCCCTCTCCCGGAGGGTTCCCTTCTCGGCGGGTGCGTGCAGGTGAGCGGCGGCGGCAGCGGGACCTGGGCGCCTGCCCAGGTCCCGCTGCCGCCGCCGCTCACCTGCACGCACCCGCCGGGTCGAGAAGGGAACCCTACGGGAGAGGGCCGCGGCGTGCTTCACGCCTACCCGGGCCGCGCGACTCAAGGAGCCGGCGCCGGGTAGGCGCAGAGCACGCCGCGGCCCTCCTCCCAGGCGCCCAGGTCCCGCTGCCGCCGCCGCTCACCTGCACGCACCCGCCGAGAAGGGAACCCTACGGGAGAGGGCCGCGGCGTGCTCCACGCCTACCCGGGCCGCGCGACTCAAGGAGCCGGCGCCGGGTAGGCGCGGAGCACGCCGCGGCCCTCCTCCCAGGCGCCCAGGTCCCGCTGCCGCCGCCGCTCACCTGCACGCACCCGCCGGGTCGAGAAGGGAACCCTATGGGAGAGGGCCGCGGCGTGCTCCACGCCTACCCGGGCCGCGCGACTCAAGGAGCCGGCGCCGAGTACGGTAGGCACTGCTGAGATGCACCGTCTGCCCCACCCACGGGCCCAGGGGCGCGCGGCTGGCGGGATCTGATTGGGTGGCGCGGGAGACGAGGCGTGTGAAAAAATTTTTTATACCAATATTTCATGGAAAATTAGGGGTGCGCGTTATACACGAGTGCGCGTTATACTCGAATAAATACGGTAATTATTTACCATATAACCATCATTATTAGATACCACAGTATAGAATATTACACAATCAAATAATAAGAGCTTTCTGTGCTACCTCTATTATAGTTTTTTAATACTTACAAATCACCCTGTGAATATGTACAATGCCCGGAGAGTTTAATTTCTATTTTAACTCCAAAAACCTCTTTGAGATGGTACAGGTCCTGAGCAATCATTTACCATGAGAGAGTGCTCCACAAACGGTTTCCATATATTCCAAAACCTATTCTCTTTTAAATTATCTCGTTTCACTTTAATCTCCCATGTCAATTTGTCGTTCAATGCTAGACTCCACATTTCCTTATACCATTCTCCGATCTGTATATCTACATCGTTTTTCCAATTTCTAGCTATGCATTGTCTACCTGTAGTTAATACAATTTCCAATAATTCTTTTTCCTCCTTATTCAAACCCAAACCTTCCACATTTATTAAAAGAATGGTACCTGACTCCAACTTAACGTTTTTACCCAATATTTCACCAAACTCCCCTTCTATTCTTCCCCAAAAATCCCTTATTTTTTACAACTCCACCACATATGTTCATATGTTCCATCAGTTTCTTTACATCTCCAACATAACTTATCTCTTTTATTATCCATCTGGTAAAGCCTTAGTGGTGTCAAGTACCATTGCCACAACATTTTAAAATTATGTTCTTTAATTCTTACAGACATTGTTCTCATGATCCTCTTTTTCCATTTATTTCTCCATTCAACCTCCCCAATTTTTATATTCAAATTTTGTTCCCACTTACGTTTCAGGTCTTCCTGTGAATCTTTATCCTTATTCAATATAGTATAAAGTTTGCTTACAAGACCCTTAATACCTCTTTCCCCTTTTCTAATCTTTATTACCAATTCCTCAAATTCCATCTTAATTCTGTCTATCCCTACTTCTCTTTTATATTTTTTATTCCAATTATCCACCCTTAATTTCTGAAACCAGTCCAAATTTAACTTCTCAAATATTTTTTTTCTCTTAGTATCATCATCACAAGCTTTCAACCAGTCCTTCAGTAAAAACACCCCATCTTTAACCAATATTTCCTTTTTTTCCTTATCTAATTTTATTGGGAAATACACCATACCAGTCAATTCCAAAATTGGAGAAAGATTTGGGACCATATCTATCTTTACCTTTTTCCACACTTCCATGAGACCTCTCATCATAGTATTGTTTGGCCTTTTCAGCTTATCCTTTATTCCCAGAAAAATCATATTGCCAATATTTCTATATTCTTTCATCTCCATTTGCTCCCAAATTGTCTTTTCTCTTGCCAAAATTTTCACAACATTCTTAATTTGAAATGCACGATAATATGCTAACAAATTTGGCATGCCCAGACCCCCTTCTTTCTGAGACAGATACCAGAACTTCTTTGAAAGTCTAGATCTTTTACCTCCATTACAGAAACAATTAAACATCTTTTGAAACTCATTAATCTCCGTCTCCTTCAAATGGATCGCTAATGCATCAAATAAAAAATTAATCTTTTAAATTACGGGTTTGGGGGTAGATTTAATAGGGTAATAGATTTATTATATCAAAAAGGCAATGCTAGGATTAGGGTAAATGAGGAGCTTACTGATGTGGTAAATCTAGAGGCAGGTACCAGGCAGGGCTGTCCATTATCTCCTATCCTGTTTATCATGGCAATGGAGATATTAGCTAAAAATATGAGGGATGATTTAAATATAGAAGGGATTATGGGTAATAAAGTGAGTATGTATGCGGATGATACATTGCTTACGGTGAAAAATCCGGAGTTGGTAATGGACAGGATTAAAGATCATCTACAGGTATTTGAAGCTATAACTGGATTAATGATAAACTGGGATAAATCAGAATTGATGTTGTGTAATTTGGGGGTAGGTGAGATGGACAAGATAGTGGAAGTGTTTAATATACAAATTAAAGATAAGTTGAAATATTTGGGGATAACTATTTCAAACAAATTAGAAGAACTTAAACGATTGAACTATGACAGCTTGAGAGCCGAATTCAAGAATAAAATACAAGAGTTTCAGAAGTTGAAGCTGTCATGGTTCGGAAGGATTGCAATTTGTAAAATGATACTGCTACCAAAGAAATTTTAAAGTTTTGAAGCTTTTAAATTTTTAAATTGTACTGTCACATATAAGTTTTGGATTCGGAAATAAGGGAAATTTCCCTTCTGTCAAGTATCCTGTATTTGCAAGGAAATTTCCCTTCTGTCAAGTATCCTGTATTTGCCAGGAAATTTCCCTTCTGTCAAGTATCCTGTATTTGCCGGGAAATTTCCCTTCTGCCAAGTATGCTGTATTTGCCAGGAAATTTCCCTTCTGTCAAGTATCCTGTATTTGCCGGGAAATTTCCCTTCTGTCAAGTATCCTGTATTTGCTGGGAAATTTCCCTTCTGTCAAGTATCCTGTATTTTCCGGGAAATTTCCCTTCTGTCAAGTATCCTGTATTTGCCGGGAAATTTCCCTTCAGTCAAGTATCCTGTATTTGCTGGGAAATTTCCCTTATTTCTGAATCCAAAACTTGACAGGTATGCTTCTAAGCTCTGTGTAGGAGAACAGTGGAAGATTGAACTGGAACTAAAAGGAAGATAAACTAAAAATTGCTGTGGCTAGGGAGAATTGCATTAATCATTAACTAGAGCAAAGTACTAACAAAACTGTTTTGTGGGCCATTATATGTAACATGACTCAGCAAAAGTGAATTTTGACCTCAAATGATAAGTCTGGACTCTGAAGTAATCTTATCTTATTTTAAAATTTAAAATTTTCTAGATTTTTAATTTTTAGGATTTTGGAATTTTGAAATTTTAAAGTTTTTAAGTTTTTACATTTTTAAATTGTACTGTCAGGTACAAGTTTTGGATTCGGAAATAAGGGAAATTTCCCTTCTGTCAAGTATCCTGTATTTGCCAGGAAATTTCCCTTATGTCAAGTATCCTGTATTTGCCGGGAAATTTCCCTTCTGTCAAGTATCCTGTATTTGCCGGGAAATTTCCCTTCTGTCAAGTATCCTGTATTTGCCAGGAAATTTCACTTCTGTCAAGTATCCTGTATTTGCTGGGTAATTTCCCTTCTGTTAAGTATCCTGTATTTGCTGGGAAATGTCCCTTCTGTCAAGTATCCTGTATTTGCCGGGAAATTTCCATTATTTCCGAATCCAAAACTTGACAGGTATGGTTCTGTGAGTCACTTTCTGATCCTGAGCCCTTTTGGCTCAATCTGATGAACCTGCTGCCCTCCATCAAGATGGATTCAAGTGGAGTTTAATCCAATCATCACCCTTTCCTGTGGACATCTCCACCCAAGGCCATTGGTCCTCAGGGGACGTCTAAGCCTTATTATCATTATGGAGTTTCAGTTAAACATAGCAGCTCTTTTTCTTTTCACTTGCTTCTCCTATCAAATTTCTGCTATCACCACTTCTACTGCCTCCATATTCAAACAAAACTATACAGTCAACATCAATCGATGAAATGGGGTGGGCATGCCCGCCTGCCTTTGGCTCCAAGACCATAGGCAGTGTGATGTTTGAAAAGGAAGGTGGGTGTTATGTATGTACAATGTTGCTTTAAGAAATGTATGAATGTAACCTGACCACAATTACAAAGTAGCACAGCTGTTAAAGGAACGCGAGTTATCTGCCCATAGAGGGCAGCTGCGAGCGTTCAACTCACATGGTTCTCATTCCTCAAATCACCGGCAGCCGCGGGAACTCCCCCGCACTATCAAACAACTACAGAAGATGGGCGTGACTTGGACGACGTCACGCCGGTAGCAGCCAATGAGCTACCGTACAGCAAGATTCAAATGTATTGTACTACTGTATATAATGTGAGGTACCTCCGCCATTACCACATGTTCGTTCTGATCATCAACCAATAAACCTGTGTTAGTCCTTACTGTGACTCCTTCCATGTCTTCTGTTAAAGACACGAAATTGGCGATGAAGGTGGGATCGATGGCAAATCCCAAGGTCAAGCAGTACCAGTTCGATGTCAGCGAGCCCGAACAATGGGAGCTCTACGAGTGCCAGTTTCGGCACGCGATGGAAGCCGCAGGCGTCAACAATGACGCGAAAATGCGCTCGCACTTCCTGGCCCAGGTGGGACCGGCCACGCTGCGTATCCTGATGACCCTGGTGGCCCCCCGGAAGGTGGACGAGGTGCCCATCGACCGCATCCTGGAGAGGTTGGGCGAGCACTTCCAGCCACCTGTCTCGATCTTCCCAGCCCGGGTCGCATTTCACAGGCGAGACCAGCAACCGGGCGAATCCATGTCCGCCTATGCGGCGGCCCTCAGGCTTGCAGCGGTGCACTGCCAGTGGGATGACCTGGACCAGGCCCTCCGAGACCGCATGTTGTGTGGTTTGAGGGACGAGGAGCTCCTGCATTCCTTAACTCAGGGCCTGTCTACACTGGCTGATTTTGGGATGAAGGGATTGCTTAGGTCAGGGGAGGAGCAAAATGCCATTTGGCACAATCCCCATGTCCAAACACCAGTCAAGGGGACCATCATGGGAAGTGTAATTCTTTTTTTCCCTTCAAGTCCACTAAATCATTGGGAACCCCTGTGCTTAAACACTCTTACTAGTGAGCAAGTAACTCATTGAGCTCAGTGGAACTTTTGACTAAAAAGATGCTTAAGACGGCACTGGTGAGCTTACACTTAGTGTTGTTAATGGCCACATAGGAGTCATATATATTAGCCACAAGTGCTAGCAGGGCTCGTCGCTCGCAACTCAGGGTAAAGGGCCGCCCTCATCCTAAGGTCTTCGCCATAGGCTAACCATGACGGGCCAGGGAAATCAACCACGGCCCAGTAAATATTGTCCAAGTACTGGACCATTGGGATGGCCAAATCAGGATGGGCCCTAAGATATACTGCCATGTATATCAAATAGGCCGGTAACCAATTGGCCCAAGTGCGAGGCGGCTTGCGACGACGGGGCAACTCCTTGTCCCTGTCGTCCTGCCCCTCTATCTCCTCCTCAGTGGGTTCACGTTGCAGGAGGGGAAAAATGTGAATATATTCCCCACGCCACATCTTCTCGCTAATAGCCCGGGACAAATGGTCACCCAGGGGTATGGAGTAACCAGCCGTCGCAGAGCCGCGGTTGGCACGGATTGGAGTGGGGAAACACATAATAGGCCCTATCGGACCCCTGAGAAGTTAAGGGAAAGCATAGGGGCAGTCACCCCTATAAGAACCAGGGTGTAATTGGCCCGTTGCGGCCATGGCCACTGTACCCCCCCAGCGTTATGAGCTAGTGTCACAGGTGTGCTGATTTGACCAGGATACTCACTCGGTGCACCCCCACAAGCCGCCCCCCACTGGGGGTTCCGGCCCGTGGTAGGTGTCGGAGCTCGCGATGGCCATTGAGCTCTGTGTTTCCGTGCGTCCAGGCCGGATGGCATCAGCCTGCACTGGCCTGATGGCCTCCAGCAGCTAAACCTTGTTGGCGGCCCGCTGCGCAGCCGTGGCCAGCATGTGGGCCGGAACCGCAGAGTTGGCAAGCCCACCATCCGAAGGTGGTGGAGCAATGCCCATTGATGCCTCCAGTGCCGAAATGCGGGCAAGGAGAGCATCCACAGCATCGGACCCACCGGGATAAGGTTGGCCGAATGGGCCGGATGGCCTGCAGGTTAATTGATGAGGGATAAACCCATGTGGCAATCCCTGGCCAGAATAGGGCCATGCCCAATAATCCGGCCCATGAGGGGCCGGAAGAACGGTGGGGCGGAAACCCACACCGCACCAGAGTGGGCCGCTATGCCCCAAGCCGGGGAAAGGCGCAGCAGGGGTAGAAACCCCTGGGGAGCAGGCCTGCGCCGCCCCAGCCCGAGTCCTCAGACTGGGAGGGTAGGCGGAGGCCTGGTCACCCTCATTGGTGGCAGTGGGTATCGTAACCCCGCCACCCGCCTGTGGGGGTGCCGCCCAAGCCCTCCGGCCCGGTGGCAGCCCAGAGGAGGTCGAGGGGGTAGGCCGAGCCCTCCCCCTAAGTTGCGGCCTGGGGGCCACCTGGGCCTCGCGCTTGGGTGCCATGGCAACCCAAGAAGGCGCAGGTCGAAGGAGGAAAATTCCTCCGATGAAGAAAGAGCCGGGAAAGAAGCGTCGGAGCAAACTTCTCTGCTCCGTCACTTCATAAAATGGCAGCGCGGCTGCCTCGTGGCCACCCCTTTTACAGAGGGGTGGCCATGCCCCCTAACTAGCCTGAATGTCTGCGTCCGGGTGGGGGGGCGCAAAAAGCGCGGCGGCCATTTTGGCGCCGCGCTTGCATTGAGCTCAGTGGAACTTTTGACTAGAAAGATGCTTAAGACGGCACTGGTGAGCTTACACTTAGTGTTGTTAATGGACATCAAATTGGAACTATTTATAAAATATAAATTATCTCAGGTGTAATTCTGGGTAAAAGGGCTGCTGTAGCAAGTGCAGCACTGAGGACTCAGTGGGCAAGTGGGAGGAATGGATCTTTATTGACTGTGTCCACTTGAGTACTTAGCTCAGCATGAACATAGGCTCCCAAGGTGGTGGGAGTGATCAGAGAGGTCTATAAATTCTCTATCTCTCTCTCTAACACACACACAGAGACACACTATCTGTGGGCATCTGCCAACTCACAGAAGTGGACTCAGTAGTGGCATTCAGAATGCCTAAGATGAAACTTTGGGTTATTTATAGAATGCGGGGAGGGCAGTTACAAATAAAATATCAGATGCTATTCTGAGGTTGCCTTGTCTAAATCAGCTCAAGAGTTCACAGTCACCATGACAACTTTGGGACTTTCCTACCATGCCCTCATTTGTAAGCTACCTTATATTCCTCTACAGAAAAGATGGCTGAGTTAAAATAAAAAAGGAAATACATTTTTTTTAAAAAAGAAAAAACCAGTCCTTTGCTTGGCAGGATTTTCCAACCTGAGGAATGTTGGATCGCAAATTCTACCATCCCAGCACATCATGGTCAATGATTAGGGGTGGTGGGATTATTGTCTAGTTGAAGCTAAGAAAAGTTCTCAACATTCAGTACTTAGATGGGTGACCACCAAGTGACCTGAAGCAAGCTGTTTTGAATTCCATGTTCCATTAGCTACTTGAAATCTGTTTTGCACCTAATACAACTAATTTAAGTTTATTGTCTTCTGCACTCTAAAGGCTTTTTTTAAAAAAAAAAAACCTTTGCTCAGCATCCTGCCCAACTTTTTCCTCTGTATCTCAGTCTTATTTACCACACAACCGGAAGAGGGTACCTGAAGTATTTTTCTTGCTCCACTGCTTGGTGACACATTTTCTTGGCTTTAAGATCATTTTAAAAGTTATGAAGTGTACATGTTTTGAGTTCCCAAAAGCTCTTGGTTAGGCTAGGGCAGAGGTGGCCAACCTTGATGCTCCAGGTGTTCTTGGACTTCAATTCCCAGAAGACTAAGTCAGCATACCAGCTGATCAGGGCTTCTGGTAATTGAAGTTCTAGAACATCTGGACCACCAAAGTTGGCCACCCCTGGGCTAGGTGGTAGAAAAAGGATGAGGATGAAGGAAAAAAAGAGTGTCAGATATCATGGTAGCCTCAAAGGTACTCATAACATATTGAGTGGGATCATTTCTTAGCCTGAGAGGCAACAGGATCTTATTCTTCTTAGGAGAGGAAGATGGGCAACCACACCATAAGGAAAGAAATTTTATTGTGACATCAAGCAGAAGGACACAGCAAGAGAATGACACAAAATATAGAGTACTAGCAAAGGTTGCCCGGCATTGCCGGGCTGTTTTAAATGGTGTTGGAAAGTTTTTGTTGTTGTTGTTGTTATTGTTAATGTTTGTAAAGAAGAGGTTAGTCTATAATTGAAATTTTTAAAATTTTTATTTATACAATTTTTTTTGATGGCCTGTTATAAACTGTGATGAGTTTTGTTTGGTGTTTTGGTTTTGTGGATGAAAAAAAGAATAAAGGATGATATACTTTTTCGAAAAACTCTTGGGGCCTTTTGTGTGGGGCTATTGTGTCTTTTTGAATTTTTTTATTATTGTGGGCAGGAAGTGCTGCTGGTAGGGGTTATCTTGTATTTTGACTGTTTTTTTCTCTCGTGGCCTCTGGGTGGAGCTTCTTCCAGTAAGTAGTCTCTTTCTTTATTCATTTCTTTTCCAGTAGTTGTTGTGTGAGGTCGTCTGGTGGTGAGTTGGCTGTTTTTCTTTATTTGGGGTGGTGGTGGTGTTTGGATTTTGTGATGTTTGGCTGGGTGCTGGGTGTGTTTGGAAATGTTTGTTGTTGTTAACTTTTTTGGTGTTATTTTTGTTTGTTTTTGTGTATTTTTGAATGTTTTGATTGTTTGTTTTTGTGTTTTTTGGTGTCCTACGGGGGGGATCCCCTCTCTGCCGTCTCCCCTGGCTCTGGAAGGCTTTGGGGGAAAGACCCCTTTTGTCTCCCCAAACCTTCCAGACTCATGGGACCCAGGAGAGGGGATCGAATCCAGGCTAGCCTCTGATATTAAAAGGGAAATCTCAATTGGGGATTCCCCTTTAATATCAGTGGGGGGGGGTTGTGATCCCCCTCTCCGCTGGCTTCCTTGGGTTTGGGAGGGTTGGGTTGAGAAAATGGGTCTGTCTCCCCCACCCTTCCGGACCCAGGAGAGCCATCGGAGAGGGGGATTCCCCCCCAAAAAAACTCCATTTTTAAAGAGAAGTAACCGCTTGGTTTCTTCTCTTTAATATGGGGCATGTGTGTGTGTGGGGGGGGAGGGAATCCCCTCTGCCAGGTCCCCTGGGGTCAGGAGGGTTGGGGAGACAGGCTCCTTTGGTCCCCCCAAACCTTCCAGACTCATGGGACCCAGGAGAGGGGATCGAATCCAGGCTACCCTCTGATATTAAAAGGGAAATCTCAATTGGGGATTCCCCTTTAATATCAGGGGGGGTTGTGATCCCCCTCTCCGCTGGCTTCCTTGGGTTTGGGAGGGTTGGGTTGAGAAAATGGGTCTGTCTCCCCCACTCTTCCGGACCCAGGAGAGCCATCGGAGAGGGGGATCCCCCCCCCCCCAACTCCGTTTTTAAAGAGAAGTAACCGCTTGGTTTCTTCTCTTTAAAATGGGGCGTGTGTGTTTGTGGAAGGGGAATCCCCTCTCTGCCGGGTCCCCTGGGGTCAGGAGGGTTGGGGAGACAGGCTCCTTTGGTCCCCCCAACCCTCTCAACCCCAGGGGAGCCAGTAGAGAGGGGGAGCACAACACCTCTGCCCCCACCCAGTGATATTAAAGGGGAAACTCCGATTAGGAGCTTCATGCACCGATGGGGAGGAGAGCTTTGGTTCCTGCAGCTTGTCGGACTTGCTCTCCCGGTGTTTTTGTTTTATTTTGGGGGCGCCGGCTTCCTCAGCATTCTGCGCGCTCATGGCGCGCAGGATGCTGGGGCTTGTAGTTATAGGTTTGTGCTTTGTGTTTGTGCTGCGTTTTTTTAAAACGGTTTTCTTTTGATTGGCTGTGGCGCGTTTCCGAACGTTCCTTGCGCCGTGCCGTGCGAGAGCCTCTCAGCCTGATTGGCTCTGGTGCGGCACGGCGCAAGGAATGTTGGGAAAGGAAGTTGTTTCCCTTTTTTCACGTTTGTGGGGCTGTTGCCCCACTGCCGGTTTTCTCAATCCTTTGTTGACCTGCGGACCCAGATCGGCCGTTTGCACGAAGGGTGAGTGCAGGCAAGTAGGGCGAGGCATAGCAACCTATAGCCAGTTCCAACGGTTAACACTTGGTTTTATAGGTTAAGATACCAGAAAAGAAAGAGCCATATTTACTAGCTCGTTAGGTCAGTTACACAGAAGAAAAGGAGGTCTATGAGGTAACAATGTAGATAAGTGGGGCCTTCAGATGAAGGGTGAATGATTTCAAACTTTGTATCCAAACTATATGCACCGGTACATGCATGCACACCGAAGAATACAGCATAAATTTTGTGCTTTCTCTTGGCTCCTGCTTTTATTACTGTACCTTATAACTGGACACTAAACGATGCAAACAGAATGGGACACAATTGCACATCAGCCTCCTTAGTCAATCTAGGGAAAGACCTCTGAAAAAACATGAAAAATGAACTTTAGATAGGATAGTTTCTTCTGACACACTAAATCACTGTCTGGGGAAAGCCTAACCACATATGAACCTCTGTCTCTACATATTATTTACTAGTATATTTTGCCCGGCCTTGCCGGGCAGTTTTTTTTTTTTGTGTGTTTTTTGGTTAGGGGTGTTTTGGTTGGTGGTGATTTGAATTTGTGGTTTTTGAATTTATTTGCATTTTTTATTTTTTTATTTTTATTTGGATTTTTAATAGTTTTTTTGACTGTTTTATACTCTTCCGGCCTCTAGGTGGGGCTGTGATTAAGAATACTGTGATTGTCTTTATTTCTTCAGTTCTGCTGCAGAGGCATGGAGGGAGGACGTCTTTCGTAAGTGCTCTTGATTTATTGTTTTATTTTTATTTTGTTTTGATTTTGGGGTACTGGGCTGGGGGGTTTAAGCAGAGTGTTTCTACTTAAACCTCCCAAAGTGTTTTTGCTTGTTCTTTTTTTCCCCTGGATTTTAGGGCTAAGAAGAATGCTTCAAGCACTCCATGATTTCTGCCAGCAACAGGAGCTCCAACTAAATTATGTCAAGACTAAAATAATGGTCTTCTCTCCCCGGCCGAAACTGTATACCTGGGTTATGAATGGAATTACATTGGAGCAAGTCCATTGCTTTAAATACCTCAGCCAGGTAATTCGATCTAATAGGTCCTTTCTGGCCCATAGAGCTAAAGCTGTCCTATCAATTAGATCCCTGTATGCTAAGAAACAAGCTCAATCTGTGAAGGTTGTCCTGAGATTGTTCTAGATGAAAGTCCTCCCTCTTATGTTGGTGGGTAGCCCCCTGGGTTCCCATTCAGATTACTTGAAACTGGAGTCAATTCAATCGCGGTTCCTTAGATCTATACTTAGGATTCCACTGTCAATAGCAGGAGCAGTTATGAGATTGGAAGTTGACTGGTAAGCTTTTCGGCATGTAGCCTGGAAAGCAAAGCTGAGGCTGTGGCTCAAGCTGTGTTTTAAACCTGTGGGCCTAGCCCCTTTAATATTAAGGGATAATTTCCAATCATTCTGGGAAAGGGAGATTATTGATAGAGTTCAGGTTTGCGGGTTGTTCCATTTGTACCTAGAATCCATGGTTTACACCCAAGCTAGAGCCATAATATCCCAAAGCCTGAGTGATATTGGCAAGCAAGAGGATATTGCTTTTTTGAAACCGGAGATGTGTTTGGTGACCACTCCAGCTCCATATTTGGCCAAAATTTGTTATGTAGAATATTGCAGACTTTATACAGCCGCTAGATTGAACGCCCTCAATACAGCTGTTCTATTGGGAAGATACAAAGGTATACCATATGCCCAAAGAACCTGTCTCTGTCCCCAGAAAGCAGTTGAGTCAACTGAGCATATCCTTCTGAATTGTCCTTTCTATGCTGACATTAGACAAATACTCATAGCTCCTCTTCTTTGCCAAATCAGATTTGAGCCTAGAGAAAATCAGATTCGATTTCTCTTGAACAGTGTTGCTGCTTTGTTAGCCATACGAGTTTCTAAATTCCTTTTTTTGGCACTCAAATGTCGCAAGATTAAAATTGACAGTATTGACTCAGTCCTTGGATATTTCTGGTTGTTATTTACTTTTTTTTCTTTCCATATTTATTTTTGTAGTTTGTGACATTATTGTTTTTTGAGTAAGGTATTTTCATGTTGTTATGTTGTAGATAGGTATTTTTGGTGAGTTTTCATGGTTTTTCATTAGCCTTTGGTATTTCAGGTGTTTTTGTTGAGTTTTTTGTTTATTGTTTTGTTGTTTATTGGGTTTATTTGAATTATTTGTTTATTTATTTGTGGTTTTTTATTTTTGATGCTTGGCGTTGTGTTTAACTGTTTTGTTGTGGTTGTGGTTGTGCTTTGCGGGGTGAAGAACGGCCTGTCTGTCGTTTCCTCTTTTCCCCATTGCTGTTTCGAAATTAGGTTTCGAGCCAGCAGTCAGCTCACTCTTCGTCTGGTAAGGTTCATTAGGTCGGTCAGGGGAGAAGGAGGCAGAGAAGAGTTATCTGCTTTATGATGGTTTCTCCTCTTGGCTTCCGTTTCCCCTTGCTTACCTAACGGGAGATCGGCTGGCAACGATCTGTAAGGGGTGGTTCTCTTCCCTGCGGATTGCTGGCTGCTGCTTTTCTATTACCTCCATCACTGTTTCGTGCTAGTTCTTGAAACAGTGGTGTGGGTAGTACAAAGGCAGCAGTCAGCAATTTGCCAGGGAGGGTGCTTCCCCTGAAGAAGTGCTGCCTGCTGCTGTCCCCCCCCCCCAGCTCAACTTACCTTGAGGCCAGCGGTGGTCTCTCCGTGTCTTCGGTGGGGTAGCGGGGAGGAGAAGGTTCCCTCTTCTCCCCTTTGCTCCAGGAAAGAAGGCCGGCAGTTGTCTCACTGTGTTTTTTTGCAGGTTTGGGTTAGCGAGGCCATGGGTTAGCGGCGGCCTTGCACTCCCATTGCGTGAGGTGCTGTGTCCGCCTTCAGCGGCCTTGCGTTCCCATTGCGTGAGGCGTTATTTTATTTTATGCACACTGGCTTTTTCAACGTTCTACGCACTCGTGCCCTTCAGCTGATTGGCTGAAGTGGTCACGGCACGGAGAACACTGGAAGTTTTAATTTGATTTTTCTGTCTGCGTTCGTGGGGTGGCTGCCCCACTGGCGGCTGCTGGACCCTTGCGGTGATGGTAGGTCAGCATAAAGGGAAGTGTATGGGGCTCGGTACAGGATAGTATGGATGGGTGCGGGCATGTATACTGTATTCCAACGGTTAACGTCCCTCCTTATAGGTAAAGATAGAGTTCACCTGTTACATTGTCACAGTAAACTCATAAGGGCCATTTTGACCAAGGTCATCATTTGAGTATGGAAAATGCCTAGAATAGAATTCCAAGTTTATTGTGTGTTTATATTTTGTAACACAAATGGGGTCAGAGGGTGTATCAGTAAATACTGGCCAGCTTTCAAACAGCTTTTTCAAATACTTTTCTTTAGCACTATAATTGTTGGGGTACACAGAAAGAGCCTCTTTGAAGACTGTGATATTTTGGAACCACAATCGGACATACCCTGGTAATGGCAACCTTGTGTTACCAGCTAATCATTCTCACACTAGGTCAGGCAAAAGGAACTGCACAATGAACTCACCCAAAGGTGGCTTCATTTTAGTAGTTTTACATTTTGGCCAAGACATGGAAGAAGAAGAAGCACCATACGTATGTTAGAAGAGAGATATACAACAGTGTTTAATGGATTCACACAAAGGTGGGGAATTCTTAGGAAGGATTTGAGTTACAAGGAGTGGGAGAACTGGAGAAACAGGAGCTGCTGCTCTCATGGCTGAGGATAAGGCCTTTAACATCTTGGTTTAGGATTTTAGAGACTGTATAGAGCTGATTTCTCTATGTTCTGGATGTCCTACTTCAGTTAATAAATATATCCTATGATCAGTTCTGGTTAGAATGACCATGTACATTTTGATAATTTTTTTTCTTTGCTTCCTTTTATGTCAATAAAGGTTTAATAATAATAAATATATCTTGGCCTTTGTTCTGATTTGGTTTCAAAGAGACATTTGAATTCTTCTTCCATTCTTCAAGCAACTCCCATTCTGGTGCTGGTGAAAAGTACTCAGGGTATATAAGTTGTAGCATCCAGCTTTGTTATAGCACTACTGCTGTTGTTCGTCAGACAGACAGACAAACAAGTTGATTAGAGAGAGCCAGCCAGCCAGCCAGCCAGCCAGCCAGCCAGAGAATACTTCACATGAACAAGCATTCTAACAGCACATTACCAAGTGCAAGAACTTCATGAATTAAACCATCTTCATCAAATAAAGACATGTCTTATTGTTTTCTTACTGAAGTTTCAGTATGAGGGGGGAAACAGCATACCATCATTTCCTCTACATTAGACAATAATCATACGTTATTTATAGCCATGGTATACATGAAAAGATAAGTTAACTTTAAGAGCATATCTTTGCAAAGTTGATCAAATGGGTTTTAATCCATATCATTTCCTCTAAAGTTCACTGGTAACAGAGTGCCCAAGATCTGGGATGTTTTTCTCTTACCAGAATAGTTGGGTAAAGCCTCCTTCAGGTGATAAGCTGTTGGTCCATGGTAAGTTAGAATTCAATGCAAAAGCAAACCACTCTGGGAATATGAAAATCCAATGGAAGTGTGGCATATTAAATAAATCTTTAAAATATCAAGGGCGGAGAACAGTATTCTTCAGATGTTTGAAGCCTAAAACTCCCATCAGTGTAAAAAAAAAAAGCGACTGTAGGGACACAGCTACCTTAAATGACTAAATCAAAACAATCTGAATTAGCCCATTTAAGGCCCAACACTATAAAGTGTATGTGTTTCTTCATGATCTATAGTGTCAGCAGCTTCAGGAAATGGCAGTTGATATTTTATGTGGAATTTGCTGACATTAGCAAATATTTCATACCAGATTTAATTTAATTTAATTTAATTTAATTGTTAGATTTCTATGCTGTCCTTTCAGGCGAACCCAACTCAGGGCGGCTAAAACAGATTAAAAAACATCTAAAACAGATTAAAAACCCAAAGTCACCCAACCACCTACCCACCCTCCTACTGGTGTTATTATGTCAGGTTTCCTAGATAGATTTTCATAATGTGTACCCAGGGAAAGAGGAGCAGAACATTAACTAACCAGATTTAGTGAATATTGATAAAGTAATAATGGAATTGTTACCAGAAAAATGGATACTGGATACAGTTACAACTTCGGTTCGAGTCGCTGGTGGAGCCCTTCTCCCAAGAACGAGGAGGCGTTTAATTTAGGCAAAATTAAAATTGGTTTGTTGAAAAGAGGTTTAAGCGTCACTGGCCGGGGGCCGGGAAAAGCCCTATTCTCAACCTTTTGTCTATTAAAGTCCCTTAAGTGAGCATCTCTTTTTGGTTCCGATGTCTTGCGTGCAAATGTGCTGAGAGCGCTCCTGACATTTTCTATCAGGAGATTTTTATACCCTCCACCCAAGGGAGCTCAACTAGTTCTACTGCTAGCTAACAAGTTTACAAAATAAGAGATTTACAATGGTGAACAAAAACCCGGCACCAGACTCTTTTGTTACAGTAAAAGGTCAATCATATAGAGACAAAACAGGTCAATTACATAGGCAAAAGGTGATGGGTAGAGCAATTGCCCTGGAAATGACAGAGTTCATTGTTCAGCAAATGCAGGTTGTGACATCATTCAGGTGGCACCCAATGGGCGCCAGGATTGTAATTTTGCACAAATCAAAAAGTCCAGATTTGAATCCAGGATGCAAAAGGACCAATGACGAAGATGGGCATCCTTCAGACTCCCCTGAGGAGGAGCATTGCTTTGAGGCTCTTGGCAAAATTCCATTCCCACCCAGCAATTAATCTATCCTGAGTCAGCCCAAGCACTATCTACAATTGAATACAGGAGGGGTCCCAAAAACAATGAGCATGCCAGGTGCAAGAGTAAACAAAACAATACAACAAGTAAACAGAGGAATCAAGGTGGCTTGGGGCAAAATGTGAAGTGATGGCTTCCTGTGGCATTGAGCCTTCCTGGATGCTTGCAGGAGGTAGGCTGAGGTGCAAGAAAAGATCCTGATTTGAGATACAAACAGAGCATGTTAAAATCAAATCTAAAATATTTTAGAGTCTTTTTTGGGTGACATAATCTATACAGAGCAAAGGAAATATGCTAGCTTGAATAGAACAGTTTCCATTTGAAAACATTTTTATTAAGTTATCTAACATCCCAGGTATAACTGCCAATGAAATAATATTTATTAGGAATGAAAGGGGCCAAGTCTGTTGTGTCAACCCTTGCAGTATATACCTTCAAGCGTGTGTGGGTGCATGGTCAGAGTGGTGCTTGTGTACACATAAGCCTAATCAATCCTAAACGAAGTGGCAGAATAAAGTGAGCGAAATAAGTTTATTTGAGAGGAATAAAACGGAATAACTTTAATAAAAGGGGATAGAAAGATAGAAATAAAAGACTGAGGGTGCATTTTCTGAAAATGGGGTTACAGAATCACATCAGAACATATTTATATAATTCTGTAAATCATGTGGTTTTTACAAGTGGTGATCAATTGAAAAAAAGGAAATAATAACACTGTTTTGTTTCTTTATAGGTAATTCATGCGTCACATCAACATAGCAGGGTTGGACAGTATCCTGAAAATAGCTTCCCAAAAAACCTTTACGTAAAAATAGTTCAGAAATTGATCTACATGTATTTATTTATAAAGCCAAATTATATTGGTTGCATTTAGATTTCACTCTAAACCAGGGGTGCCCAAACTTTTCAGGTCACGTGGTTCAGGGAGCCTGTCACTATGCCCTGGGGGCCAGATCCGGCCCTTGACACCAATTCATCTGGCCCACGAAGCCCTCGTCGCTTCCAGAAGCGGAAGTACTCTAAACTACTGTAAACTACTCAAAGCTCTGCACTCTAAACTACATGGCACAGGAGGGCACAGCTGTTGTACTGGTTGAAAAGGAATGACCTAACGGAGGCCTTTGATAATAAAAGGCAGAAGGCCTTTTGGGCTAGTGCAAAAGGCCTCTAGAAGGCCACAATGAGATCTTCTCATAATCTAATAGAT
Source organism: Bradypodion ventrale (assembly GCA_035047345.1). Lineage (NCBI taxonomy): Eukaryota > Metazoa > Chordata > Lepidosauria > Squamata > Chamaeleonidae > Bradypodion > Bradypodion ventrale. The sequence continues at coordinate 184,364,781 of JAWDJE010000001.1, read as the reverse complement.
ATCCACATGAAGCAACGAATTCACTACTCCAAGCAGTGCTGGAGTCATAAGCAGGTGGCTTAGTGGTTAAGACGCTGAGCTGGAGACTGGAAGGTCGGGTTTCGATACCTGAGAGCTGCACTTGGGGACATGAAAGGCACCTCATTCGGGCGTCTCCTGAGTGGAGTTTCTCCAGCAAAAATCCTTTCAACCCAGAGTAACCTCTGTCACTAAATTATTATTACGAACAGGGGGTCCTAGCTGCGCCCAGGTAACAACGGCAATTGCAGTGGAAAATTCTACCCCTTCTCAGTGGGTTTTGATATGAGGGAAGATGGAGAAGTTGGCCTTGAGGGAAAACTTGATGCAGACCTGTTTTATGCTTTTCAGAAAATAAGATAGACATTTCTATTCATCTTTTTGTTCTGTACCAGAACTGAATGCAAGGAAGATTTTCTTCCAGTTGGGCTGTTATCTACAAAAGCTAAGCCCCCATTCCCTAAAACATTTCCCATGTAGTTTTCATTTTTGTACTACTTGTATTAAAAATAAAATATAATTTGTGAAAACCTTCATGACTTTGGAGGGTTTGACTGTTTTTTATTCTGTAATGGTCAGATCCATGTATCTACCTGATTGCGTTTGCATGCATTTTCAATGAAATGCCAGTGGAACACTAAATGGCCAGGAATGCTTATGTCTTTGCTAGTTATTTTTCATTGTGCAATTACAATACAAACTGTTAATCTCTTACATAGCCATTGCCTTACAAAATGGTTTCCTTAGCAACAGGAAATTGCTACTGAGGAGAAAACTCCTATTAGGAGCAAGTAATAGGCTTTTAAGGAAAAATAAAGGTGATTTCAGACTGGTCAAAGAGCAATTTTAATTTAATTTAATTTAATTGTCACATTTATATACCGCTCACTCGGCCAAAGCCAACTCAGGGCGGTTCACAGTAAAAATTAAAAAAACACATGTTAAAAACAGTTACAACTACCCACCCCCTAAAAACAAGGGGTGCAGGATCCAAAGGCACCATGGGGAGGACTTCTTCTACACCAACCACCCAATGGAGGTTACCCTTCCACCTGCACCCCACACTTGACCCGCCAGCCAGGTTTTAAGTTCTTTTCTGAAAGGCAGCAATTCCGTCCGGAGATGTAGCTCTGTTGGCAGGAGGTTCCAGAGGGCCGGTGCAGACACAGAGAAGACTCTCCTCCTTGTGCCAGAGAGGCGAGCCCCCCTGGCTGATGGAACAATTAGAGAGCCCCTCCGGTCCGCTCTGATTGGACGGACAGACGTCCTCAGGGCGATGCGGTCTCTTAGGTAACCCGGCCCACTACCATATAGGGCTTTAAAGGTCAAAACCAGCACCTTGAATTGCACCCGGAGACAAACTGGCAACCAGTGCAGCTCCCGGAGCAGTGGCAAAGCACGGGCATAACGCCCACACCCCATCACCACCCGGGCTGCCGCATTCTGTACCAGCTGTAGCCTCCGAATGGTTGTCAAGGGCAGCCCCATGTAGAGCGCATTGCAATAATCTAGTCTGGAGGTGACCAGAGCGTGAGTGACCATGAGCAAGGAGTCCCGGTCCAGGAGTGGGCGCAACTGGCGAATCACCCGAAGTTGGGCGAAAGCCCTCCTGGTCACAGCCGCCACCTGTTCTTCTAGCAGTAGCCGTGAATCCAGGAGGACCCCCAAGTTGCACACCGGGTCTGTCTGGGGCAAAATAGCCCCATCCAGAACCAAAGATGGTAGCTCCCGGGTTAACGCAGGACCCCTTATCCATAGCCACTCAGTCTTGCTGGGATTCAGTTGTAGCCCGTTAGCCCCCATCCTGACCTCAACAGGTTCCAGGCACCTGGAAAGGACTTTGACGGCATCACTGGGGTCCCCATGGGCCGAGATGTACAACTGAGTGTCATCCGCGTACTGATGGTACCGCACCCCATGGGAACGAATGATCTCACCCAGCGGCTTCATGTAGATGTTAAATAGGAGAGGAGAGAGCACCGAGCCCTGAGGCACCCCCCATTTGAGGGGCCTAGGACTGGACCTCTCACTCTCCAACCACACCGACTGGGTCCAACCCCTCAGAAATGAGGAAAACCAGGACCACACAGTGCCCTGGATTCCCAATCCTCGGAGCCGTTCCAGAAGGATACCGTGGTCAACGGTATCGAAAGCCGCTGAGAGGTCAAGAAGAGCAAGGACGGATGGGTGACCACCGTCCCGCTCCCGCCAGATATCATCCATCAGTGCGACCAATGCCATCTCGGTACCATATCCAGGCCTGAATCCTGACTGAAAGGGGTCCAGGTAATCCGCTTCATCCAGTACCCCCTGCAGCCGATGCGCCACTGCCTTCTCCAACACCTTCCCTAAAAAGGGGAGGTTGGAGACAGGCTTATAGTTGGTTAGGACAGCTGGGTTGAGGGAAGGTTTCTTCAGGAGGGGGCGCACCAAGGCATGTTTTAAAGGTGCAGGAAACACCCCCTCCCGCAATGATGCATTGATCATAGCCCCAACCCAGCCACCTGTCACTGCCTTGGAGGCTTTCACCAACCAGGTGGGACAGGGGTCCAATGGGCAGGTAGTGGCGCGCACAGCTGCAAGGAGCCTGTCCACTTCATCAGGGGCAACTGGATCAAACTGGTCCCAGATGGTATGGCAAGACTGTGCTCCAGCTCCCTCTGGACTCTCCCCATCGACGCCAGGATTAAACCCCGAGCGAATCCGATCAATTTTCTCCACTAGATGGTCAGCAAAGTCCTCAGCCGACCCCTGCCAACCAGGCACCGGGGTCCCTCTACCAAGGAGAGACCTGGTAACCCGGAACAGGGTGGCTGGGCGATTATCAGCAGAGGCAATAAGGGTGGTGAAGTATTGCCGCCTCACCACCTCCATCGCCACTAGATAGGCCTTAATAGCGGCTCTAGCTAGTGTCCAATCGGAGTCTCTCTGGGTCTTCACCCAGCGGCGCTCTAGGCGTCTCTTTGCCCGTTTGAGCTCCCGCAGTTCATCTGTGAACCACGGAGATGACCTAGCTCCATGAGCTCTGAGAGGCCGTAGTGGTGCGATTTCATCCAAGGCCGCTGTTGTCATCCTGTTCCACAGGTCAACCAGCGCCTCGGGCGAATCGTGTTGCCGATCCAGAGGGAAATCCCCCAGTTCCCTCTGGAATCCATCAGGATCCATCAGTTGCCGGGGGCGGGCCATTCTAATAGGCCCTGCCTCCCTACGATGAAGCGTCGCACCCAGGAAGTCTAGAGCCACCAAATAATGATCTGACCGTGGCACAGGTGTTATGTCTAATTTCCGTAGTCTCAGATCACTCTGCCACCGCTCCGACAAAAAGATTAAATCTGGTGTGTGGCCACTGCCCTGGTCGGGCCCTGAATTACCTGAATCAGGTCCATAGCTGCCATGGAAGCCATGAACTCCTGAGCCACCTCGGAGCCAGTCCCCAGCGAAGGCAAATTGAAGTCCCCCAGAACCATCAGTCTAGGGAACTCCAACGCCAACACTGAGACGGCCTCGAGGAGCTCAGGCAGGGAGTCCCTTACCCTGCAAGGGGGCAGGTACAGGAGTAAGACTCCCAACTGACCCTTAGAGCCCAGACGCAGAAGCAGGGTCTCACAACCCAGAATTTGTGGAGCGGTAGCCCTGGCGACTCCCAGTGACTCCCTGGCTATGATGGCAACGCCACCGCCCTTTCCCTCATCCCTAGGCTGGTGCCAAATACTGAACCCAGCTGGACATATTTCTGACAGAGGAACCCCATCCTCTGGTCTCAGCCAGGTCTCAGTGATACATGCCAGGTCAGCCCGCTCCCCCATAATGGAATCTTGTATCAGGGGGGCCTTATTACATACCGACCTGGCATTCATCAGCAGCAGCCTAAGGGCAGGGTCACCCTGGGTCAGCTGCTCAGGACCTAGAGGTGTAACCGGGGGGCTGGAACGAGGGACAGATACTAAGCATCTGCCCTGCATTCCCCGAGTGCGGCCCGCCCCTCGGTACCCGCTATATCGCCCCATGCCCATCACAACCTCTATATTGGCCCCCGGAGCCTCCCTGATTGCCTTGGACAGAATACTGCCTCTCCTTCCTGGCTGGCTGGGCAGTCTCTCCCTCCCTCCCTCCCACCCCCATATAAAACCGCCCCACCCACTCCCCCCACCACCCTCCGCAAAGCTCCGGTGGTGATGGAAGTGATGGGGCATTCTTCCAAATCTACCTTGAACCCTCAACTGGGGTGAGACATTCCACCCGCAGTAGCGACGGCGGTGGGCCGGCTTTTCAAAGCCATCTCGAATCGTCACCTTAATTTTATCCCCATGGACCTCCAAGCCAGCCCCAGACAGACTGCTGCTGCTATTCCCTGGCAGGCAAGTTAGTCCCTCAATCCTTCTAACTCTCCCTCCCTCCCTCCAGGCTGGGGAATACTGGGAGTGGTACTCTAGAAAAGTAATTTTCCTCAGTTTTTGTTAGTTGAGCATAGAAAACAGCTTTTCTATATTCACTCAGTAATCTTTACAAAGACTTTGTAAAGGAAGTAGACTAAGCTAGTGTCTGCTCTTGAAGAACTAGCTATCTATTATGACAACAATCACCCGACACCTAATTCAGAAAAAAACATAAATATGTGCATTCTGTTTACGAAATAAGGAGGCAAGAAAGAAGTTGAACATAACCTGGAGAGTCCACAAATTCAACCACTGTGACAATCCAAAATACCTGGGGGTAAAACTGGACCATGCTTCGACTTATAGACATTGTTACTAAGCAGAAAGTATGCGCCATTACAGTGTCACCCACAAACTTACAATACCACATGGGGAGCACAGCCTAATGTTCTCTGTACATCTGCCTTCGCCCTGTGTTTCTCTGCTGCGGATATGCTGCCCCAGTTTCCCTCCAATTTTATACAATCTCTATTCCTTGTAAAACTACTCCAGTTCAATATTTGTATTGCCTTTTGCTCTAATAGAAGAACATCTCTGTGGAGGGGGAAATGAGAATTTCACAAAATATTCCAGGCTCCAAATGGCTCATCTTTATGTTGCGTGGAAAGATTCTAAGGAAATCCAACCTTTTGTTTCCTAATGTAAAGCACATCTTGAAAGAGTGCTTTTGCTTGTGAAATATGTGTGTGCACATGTTTGCATACATACAAGTGCCAATCATTACTTTCATCACATAACTTGCATAAGCAAATAATTTCAAAATATGCAGAAGTGGCTGTCTGGGTTTGGGACACTCACATATGACAACTGCACAAGAGACAACACTGGGTTTCCAACCCTAAGTGCACCCAGTTGAATTTGCCAATGGAAAATAAATTCTTGGTAGTGTGTGTTGTAATGCGAAACCTTGCTGTGCTGGAATAAAGACACATCGAGGCCGTGATGTAGTGGTCCAGCTCCAAAATGAGGTGGGCAAAAAGCTTTTATTACCCTGCCTGTCGGCGAAAGACCTTGAGGTGGTCACCACCCCTGATTACAAAGTGACCCTGCTTGCTAAGTATTTCTATGTCACCCCTATACTATAGGCAAGGGTTTCTAATGTTCTACTCTAATCTAAAGGAGCATCTGTTTCCCTGGGACCTATCTCATTTGTGTCTATTAATCTCTATTGTTTACCTTAACTCAGGGAAACATCTGTGGCTATTGTCATCATACCTGTCAAGTTTTGGATTTGGAAATAAGGGAAATTTCCTGGCAAATACAGGATACTTGACAGCTATGCTTATCGTGTATAAGGCATTGCAGTCTAATTAATAAGGGATGACGGCGGGAAAAAGGGTAAAATAAGAGGTTTTCCTGGCCAATAAGGGATACTTGACAGCTATGATTGTCATGTTAAAACAGGATGTTGCCCGTCAATCGGGAGGCAGTTCAGGAATGTGGCCCAATCCTTATCTAACTTCTCCAGCGAAGCCCGTGCTTCCAAGATAGGAGGCCTTTATCCTGAATTATGGCATGGCTGTGGCCGGCAAACGAACTTCTAGGGAGAAGCTTATTAATAAATTCATATTTATAAGACTCCCCGCTATGCGGGCAGTCCACAAGTGTGTCTCTTTTGGTTTTCCCCTCAAAGGTTTTTACTTGAAAACATCTGGTTTGTGCTAACATGGAATCACAGTAATTACAAATTTTAATAAAGTACAACTGAATAGAGCCATAGGTTTAGCAACTTTGTCCTTGCTAAATCTCTTCCAGCAATTTCCTTGTGGCAAAAATTTGGGCTGAACTTAAAACTACAGTAATTCCAAAAAAATGTGTTTTTATTTGAGCTTCTCCGTTTTCTTTGAGTATCCTTTTTACAGTTCTTGTGATCTAACAGAGCTGCTAGCTCTGCGAGTCAGATATAGCTAAATACTGCTTTTAATTGCTACTCTTATATCAATAGCAATCTTCAGATTCCTTCAGATTCCATTAAGCTAGTCATTCTTTGTTCTTTTAATTTTAATCACTTGGCCAAGGTTCTCTGTCTCTAAAGGAATCCCCTTGTTAAGTCCCTGTGCTTATCACAAAAGCACATTAATTAACATGCAGCGGCTCGGATGGATGGAATTCTATTCTTGGATGGCAAAAGGAGGCAAAATAGGAGGAGCAATGTCACCCTGAGGAATTTAGCCATAGCTTGGTTCCACTGCAATTCATTGGATTTGAAATGCCATCTTATTTCACTTTGCCTACAATTAATCTCCCCTAAATTCATGGAGATTTATTTCTGACCAAATGTGTATGGGATGCTTTCTCAACCAAATAATTATGTCCAAGCCCATTTGTTTCATGGAAAAGATGCATGTCTGATTGCACTGGGAAAGGGTAACTTTGTTGGAAGTGATCTCCCTTAAAATGACCCTTCTATCTGCTGGAGAATTACTCCAGCCTGGCCCCCAAAATATTAACCCTACAGCCGGACCAAGAAGATTCAGCACAGATCAGGCTGGAGCTCATTTCCCTGTAAGTCTTGTGATTACTGGGAAATGGCTCGCAGTGCAGTCTTAACGCACAGCCATTGTTTTCACGACTTTGTCAGAACAGTATCTCCTTTGTAAGTATGTCATCCAGGAAACATGGAGACAAATGCTGGGGCTTAATGCCTGACTACACTATCAAAAACCAGATGATGTGCTCCCCTTATGAATCGGGGGAATTCGGTTATTTTTTTTTCTGTCAGAAAAATACAAAGGCTGATTTCGATTTCAAAGTTAATACTGACTCTATTCAAATCACAGCAAAGCTGAACCATTCCAATTTGGCTTTCCAGTGCATCCTTACTCTCACCTACTAACATACCTGTCAAGTGCGTCTCCAGAAAATACGGAACCTGGGCAGAATCCTTCTGGGCATGCAGAGAACCTACTTTCTTTGCAGGTCAAATTACGGGATGGCAGCGGGAAAGTAGAGGAAGTGGTGCAGAAATACGGGAAATCCCGGCCAATCTGGGATACTTGACAGGTATGCCTACCAAGGCAGACATTACAGCCTTAAGTGGCTATAAATATTCAAATCACAGTGAGGAACCCACATAATAGAGCCACTGTTTTCAATGATCCTCCTCTACAAATATTACCAGCTAGCTACCAACTCTTCTTTGTGGTTGTGCTCAGAATGTGAAAAATGTTAGGCCCAATCCTTCTGGAAAGTTATTTTCTGGCGTATAAGACTACTTTTTAACCCCAAAAAATCTGTGCCAAAGTCGGGGGTCATCTTATAGGACAGGTACTTAACTGCAGCTTGTTTCCCCTTGCTTCATATGTCCGGCGCATATGGTGGGGGGTGCCGCGGCCGAGTCCCTGCTCTGTGCGGGGAGTATGAAGCAAGGGGAAGCAAGCTGCACACATCTTCCTGTACCTCGAGGAGGAGAACGTGAACGTGGATTGGCTCTCCACCAGAACCTGCCCATTCGACCCGGAGGGCTGCGCGTCTTCGGGTTGAGTGTGGGTTAATTTTTATTTGGTGTGCATTGGAAGAGAGGTAGTCTTATACGGCAAGTATATTCCAAACTCTATATTTTAACTGGAAAAGTTGGGGGTCGTCTTATACGCCCAGTCGTCTTATACGCTGGAAAATATGGTATTTCTGCATGGCTAGTGTGTGTCCCCTTCACCTGCCTTCTAAAATAAATAGCTCCCTAGTTGTGCCTTCAGCTAGAGGGGCTCGCCTCTCTGGCACGCGAAGAAGGGCCTTCTCCATGACCGCACCAGCAATCTGGAACCTCCTGCCAACAGAATTGAGGTTACAGACAGAATTGCTGCCTTTCAGGAAAGGTTTGAAAACCTGGCTGGCAGGGCAGGTGTGGGGCCTTAATGGGAATATGGCCCCAGCCTGCTGGCTCCTTTCCAGCTAGAGTCCAGTTAGTGTCCCTCCTTCTGTATTGTTGTATTCCTCCTATTCCCCTTTAGTTTTCCCTTTTAGTTTTTAAATGAGGTGGGGGTAGGAAGGTGAGTAGCTGAGTGGGTGACATAGGGTTTTTAACTTGTTTTTATATGTTTTTAACTGTTGTACGCCGCCCTGAGTTGGGTTTGCCCAAGTGGGCAGCATAAAAATTTAAGAATTAAATTAAATTAAATATATTATTACATCTTGAAAGGGCTTAGGAATTATCTCTGGTCAAAGTCTCTGGAGAGCCTCTGCCATTCAGAATAGATGGTAGTAAACTAGATTGACAAATCAGTTAATTTTTTACAGTGTGCACCTCTATATTCTCAGCAATCCTCTATCACCATCCTTCTCCCTCTTTCTTTCTTTCGCCTACAAGACATATGTAGGGTCCTAAGAGGCATAATTCATCTATGAGAAATTTGGCAGATACATGCTGAATGTTCCGTTTGGGCTCACCACTGTGTCTACTTCCGAATGTGGTCTTTCTGGGGTAAACACTTTAATCTGTGCTAAAATATTTGTGATGGCACAGAAAGGAAGCTCTGAAAGCCCGAGCTAATGCTGTTTGCATATATTCATGTCAACACAGAATAATATACTGTATGCCAATTTTCTTTCAAGTACTATATATGCTATTGTCAAGACTTGCATCACTTTAAATGCAGCAGGTTTAATAAACTACAGAATTTGATGGTTGTATTATTACAACTTCCACAATAAATTTATAAAGCTATTTTAAAGTATTGTATGTTTGTTGATAATAATTAAGTAGTTAATTAGGTAGTCATGTTAACTTCAGATATAGCAGACTTTCTGTCTTCTGAGTTTTCTTTGCCAGCCAATATTAATATGCTCTCAATTTTTATAAGATGCTAGTATGTCCTCCTTTTATACTGTTTCATGTCACTAAGAATATTAATTCCTGTGGTCCAGTCTTCTTTTCTCATTAATGAGAAAAATGAAGCCATGTGGCCAATCTATTTTAGAATAAAAATAGCTTTGGAAACTTTTATTACAATCTTCACAGTAAAGTCTAGTCAACTCTAGACAACTGGAGTTTCCATGGACCTCAAGAAGCCTGGTGGCACAGTGGTTACACTGCTGTACTGCAGCCAAAACTGCTGATCTGAGTTCAATCCTGATGGGAATCAAGGCTGACTCCACCTTCCATCCTTCCAAGCTCAGTAAAATGAGTACTAAGCATGTTGGGAGCAAAATGCTACAGTAGCTACCTTGTGTACCGCCCAGAGAGTACTCCAAGCACTATGGGGCCGTATATGTGTAAGTAACAGTCTGGAATACTGATAGATCCTGGGATGCTGTTGCTGAGCCCCCTGACCCCACACCCTGCCAACCTCACTGTCCCAGTCTAATCTGCAAGCTCACGGGTAGCAGAGGATGCAATGCAGTCATCAAAGTTGAAGTAAAATACAGTATAACTGCCTGGCCAATTGGTTTCTGGAAGTAGAATGGTGTGAGGGCGCTATTTTGTCTTTTGCCTCAGGCAGGTATTTTAATCCAATCACAGCTATGGATCTACTTTCACTGCTTGTAGAAACCATACCACCTGACTTTTACTTATCATCTTAGAACCAAGGTCCAAAGAAATTTGTATTCTGTAACATGAGTACAATGGGGCAGGTTTATTTTCTATGCAAACAGACTGGAAAGTTTTTAATACCACAGTTGGGCTTTGTGCCAGACTTGTTACAACTGATGGTCATATAATTCTGACCAACATCCTGTTCCCAGTACTTGCCACCTACAGTCAGGAGTCTTGTATGACAAATAGGGCAGTTAATTCATATCCACCAGGTTTCATTTCCATTTAACTACACCGTGTTTTGTTGAAATAATGCTATGGGTTCTTTTTGTCCCAATATATTATGCTGGGTTGTTGTTGTTTGTATAAAGCACCCAGCGACAAGATGCAATAGATGTTGGGATGATTTTGTCTCAATTATTTTGTCTGTTTGTTTTTAAACCACTTCTACATGGATAGTGGTTGAAACTAGAGAATGCTGTTCTATAACTCTTTAGGTGATAATGTCGTAAAATGTATACTGTCTAGTTCTTTGTGGATTCTGCAACAGAATTTGACTCTGGCAGATAAGATGTCCTACCCTGATATCTGAGGGGAGAAATGTAAATGGATCTAATAATTAACATTCTCATTTAATACTGATATAAACACAAAGAGACCACTGGATCATGTTGCCTCACAGGGTAATGTATATTCTTGATTATACCCTGCCATATTCTCTTTTGTCTCCAGTGACATTTGAATTTTAGATTAGGGTGGCAAACTTGTGATTCCAAAATGTACCAAATATAGCCTTTTAATTACATTATCCAAATCACAGTTGTATTTATCTGCACAGTTCTTCATGCTCCACGAGCAACAAATAAATTGAATGAAATAAATTCCTCCTGATGAAAAGGACTAAGTACTTTTGCAAGAGTGTTACCTTTTATTGTGATATGCCAGATAATAATCTGGCCACCACATTATACATTAGCTAAAGTTTTTCAGCACTTTTCAACAGCATTACATTTGTAGTGATTAGCATATAATCCAGTATGGCCAGATCTCTACCTTCCCTAGGAAAATATGTACAGTAATACCTCAGATAACGTTTGCATCAGATAACGCTAAAACCGCATAACGTTAAGCAATCTGGGGGAAAATTGCATCGCATAGCGTTAAAATCCTATGTGATACATTGGATAACATTCACTAAAGCCTGTGCCGGTTACACTGTATCTATATGGAGTTTTAATGTTATGTGATTCATCCCATAGGATTTTAACGTTATCTGATGCATGCATCAGATAACATTAAAAATCGGATAACACTAAGATTTGTGGAACCAAGTTTTAGTGTAATCCGGGGTTTTACTGTACTGTATTTGCTGGTGTATAAAACCCACTCCCCCCACCCCCTTAAAACACACTGAAAAAATAGAGTTTGTCTTGTACTGTATATAGAGGCCTATAGTGGGCTATTTTGGTGATAACAGGGTGTGTCTTATACTACGGTCCGTCTTATATGCTAGTAAATTTGGTAACAAGTATAATAATAAAAGGGAAAAATGGATAAAAAGAACCTTGGGTACTATTGCTACTTATGCTTTTCTTATACCCCAGAATCACTGCTAGACAGCAAGGGCTCAGGCCTTCAGGAGAGAAATCTGCATAAACTTTACACCAGTGCTTCCCAGCCTTTGGGTTTTGGACTTCAGTTCCCAGAAGCCTAAGTCAATTTCCCCAAAGCACTGATCAGTCTGTAACCAATATTTTGAATATACATGAACCAGTCTGACAAAAGGGGGCAGATCAGGACCCAACTCCGGTTTTAAATTAAAGATTAGGCCAAATTATTAAGAGGAGAGCCATGTGAACTTCATTCTCTTCATACAGCTGCAAGATCAGGTGAGTATAAGTATAATTGGGGAGACTGTCGAGTTCTGTACGATTTGTGTCCTACATAGTTAGGTTTGCTTTGAACTATATCCCTCACCAGACTAAACATCTGGGTTAATTTCTCAGCGAGATTAGGGTTGGGTTTCCTTGAGCTGACTATTGGACACCACCACATCTCATCAACGTGGTAGCAAAATTCTTTGGTAGGGACCGGAACATCGCATTTTCCTGAATAACCACAAGGAAAGAGGACTGTTCTGTGGTGAGGCTTAATCACCCCAGCCACGAAACTTAATTGGACTGTTTTCCAACAAGAGATGACCCCCCACTTGAGGAAAGTTAAAATAGCACCGAGACCAGTGTGGCCAGCTGTGAGGTGCGCCTGAAATAATTGATCTGCTAAGCAAGATAGGAGTTATCCACCTTGAGCTAGCACAAATTGGTGACGAGACTAAGTGATACTTTGAGTTGCCAAAACTGGATAATGATAATTATAGGGGACGCTGTCCGTAGATGGGACTTAACTCGGAACCTGGAAGTCTTTAGATCTAGAGCATGAAAAGGCCTTAGTAAACCGGGAGGGCGGAGCTAAGCGTTCAAGCAAGACCAAGGAAAAAGGAATTTGGGACAGGGATGCCTCAGGTGATTGTCCTCATAAAAATGGAGCAAATCAACAGAAACCTATGTTTTCAAAGATAGACAGCCTGTGACTGTAAAGCAGACATAGAAATGTTAGAAGAAGGGGTGGAATAAATTGGGCAGACCACAGTCTAACCAGAGTAAATTATCCCCTTAACCAAAGTTGAATCCCATATACAGTAGACCCTCGCATAATGACGTTACTTGGTTCGCCTAGTAGCATTGCTAAGCAATTTTGGTTGTTATGCTGGTTTCTATGGAGTTTCCCGCATAACAACGTTTTTGTCCGGATAATGATGGTTATTTAAGCGTTGTTGTTCGGACAACGACACTAAAACGTTGTTATGCGTGGGAACACATGGTGCATAACGATGCATTGTTAAGTGAAAATGATTCTATCCAAACGCGTTGTTATGCATACCTGTCAACTATCCCGTTTCCCCCTGGGAAAGCCCCTTATTTTTAACCCTCTTCCCACCCCCTCCCGTTTTATTAATTTCCCCGTATTTTCCCTTATTTTTTTTAAAAAATATCCTGACCGGAATCCCTCACAGGCGAAGCTGCAGTATTTTTTTCCGGCCACCAGAGGTTGCTGTGTGGCAGGCTTTTCGCTTGTGGAAGGAGTGAGAGAGAAGGGGGGGCATTCTGTAGTTTCTCTTTCCCTTTCCTGCAATAAGGCTGCTTAGCTTTTGCTGCTAGGAGCAGGAGTCTACTCTAGGTGAGCGATATATTTTATATATCCAGGGGCAAATCAGTGGGAGGGGGGTTGCCTGATCACTATATGAGAGAGAGGGGGGTAATTAATCCCTTGCTCCTCCACACTAATTGGGGGGGGGTGTTGCCTGATCACTATATGAGAGAGAGGGGGGGAATTAATCCCTTGCTCCTCCACACTAATTGGGTGTGTGTGTGTGTATGTGTGTTGCCTGGTCCCTGTATGAGAGAGAGGGGGGGAATTAATCCCTTGCTCCTCCACACTAATTGGGGGGGGTTGTTGCCTGATCACTATATGAGAGGGGGGAATTAATCCCTTGCTCCTCCACACTAATTGGGGGGGTTGACTGATCACTATATGAGAGAGAGGGGGGAATTAATCCCTTGCTCCTCCACACTAATTGGGGGGTTGCCTGATCACTATATGAGAGAGAGGGGGGAGAATTAATCCCTTGCTCCTCCACACTAATTGGGGGGGTTGCCTGATCACTATATGAGAGGGGGGAATTAATCCCTTGCTCCTCCACACTAATTTGGGGTGTGTGTGTTGCCTGATCACTATATGAGAGAGAGGGGGTGGGAATTAATCCCTTGCTCCTCCACACTAATTGGGAGGGGTTGCCTGATCACTATATGAGAGAGGGGCGGGGGATTCACTATATGAACTGATCACTTTCGAACTGCTAGGATGGCAGGAGCTGGGACAAAGACGGGAGCTCATTCCGTCCTGCAGTACTCGGGAATCGAACTGCTTACCTTCTGCCTCCCAGTCATCATCTTAGTCACTTAAGCCACTGAGTAAACAAGAAAGAAAACAAAACAAAAGTCACCCAAGAAGATGGGGAAAGGGTTCTTTGGCCCACACAGCTTTGTGCCCATTGCATCTACAATACCATCTAGCCATCTTATTTTTGGCCACCCCCTTCTTTTGTCCTCCACGTTTCCCAGCATCAAGGCCTTCTCAAGTGAATCCTCTCTTCTCATTTGATGTCCAAAGTACTTTAGCGTCATCTTTACTATTTGACCTCTAATGAGCAGTCATGGTTGATTTCTTCTAGGATCGATCTATTTCTAACACCACATTTCAAAGGCATCTATTTTTCTGTGCTCAGCTTTCCCAGTGGTCCAGCTCTCACACCCATACATTACCACCGGGAATACCATTGCTTTGACTATGCAATTTTTTGTTTGCAAGGTGATGCCTCTACTTTGAACTATGTTTCCCAGGTTTCTCGTAGCTTGTTTCCCAAGCATCAGTCGCCTTTTTATTTCATGGCTGGATTCACCATCTGCAGCGATCTTTGATCCTAAGAAAGTCGTATCCATCTCTGGGGTGCAGTGCTCATCTCCATTTACAGCCAAAGAGCCAGTGCTGTCTATGTTTGCAGACATTTTCATGGCCATGTGGCAGGCATGACTAGAGCCCAGCAAGTCACATGGCTATATTTGGCCACACCCACAGATTTGGCCACACCCACAGATGGTGTGGCCAAAATTTCCCTTATTTTCGAATCCAAAACTTGACAGGTATGGTTGTTACGTGAGGGTTGACTGTAAATTGAAATTCATGTTAGATTGGAATGTAACTGAATTAGAATGCATTGAAAGTAACTTGCCCAGGTTTCTGTTGTTAAGGAAAGACAAGCAATTGATCTTCAGCACTGATCTACACCAACCTCAAAAGTATTGAACTCAGGGTGGCTAATTATGGCATCCTGAGAAATCATAATTAAACTGACCCTTAAAGGTCTGGAAAAGGTCAATGTATTGACTTAGGCTTCTGGCAATTGAAGTTCTCCTGTGAGGTGTGAGCCCCATGTTGGGAAACACTGCTTTACATGTATGGATGCAAATGATAATGGGGGGGGGGGGAATGGGGCCAAACAGTGTGACGTCCCAACGCACAGTATACAGCGTACGTAGAGAGGCGATAGACGCAGGGTATACTTTTACTTAAGAAATGGTAACCTTCTTTTGAGATAAGAAATGTATAAATAATTTCTCTGTATTTTCAACAACGCAGGATTGAGAAATGTGCCAGTGGGGCCAGAGCCCCACAAATGCGAATCTATGGAAACAACTTCATTTCCCAATGTTCTTTGCGCTGCGCTGTGCCACAGCCAATCAGGCTGAGAGGCGGGAGCACAAAGAACGTGGGGAAATGCGCCGCGGCCAATCAAAAACCACCCGTACCAAAAAAAAGAGCACAAAGGGAAAAAACTACAATCCCCAGTGTCATGAGCGCACAGAACGGGGAGAAATGCGCTGCGTGAAAAATTAAAATAAAAAATGCACTGCCTCAGAGAAACACAGCCCGCGTTAAGGAAACCGCCATCCCGCAGATGGCCTTCCTTAACGCAGTCCGGCAACAGAGGCCATGCCACGTTAAAGAAATCCCCCACCATGCCGATGGCCTTCCTTAACGCGGTCCAGCAATAGAGGCCATGCCGCGTTAAAGAAATCCCCCACCCCGCCGATGGCCTTCCTTAATGCGGTCCGGCAACAGAGGCCACGCCGCGTTAAGGAACCCCCCCACCCTGCAGATGGCCTTCCTTAACGCGGTCCGGCAACAGAGGCCACGCCACATTAAGGAAACCCCCGCCGCCGCTGCCCTTCCTTCCCACGGGCCAGGCATCGAGCCCAGCACGCGAGAAGGAAAAACACCCCCCACCACCGCTGCCCACCGCCACATGGTATTGCCACAGGCCAGCCACCGAGGCCGGCCCACGGAAATACCCCCACCCCCAACACAAACAAGAACATTAAAAAATAATAATAAACATAAAAAGGAAACACAAAAACATCCAAAAACAACCAAAAATAAACAAGGAGAAACACACAGAACCTCCCCCCCAAAAAAAACCAAAACAGAAAGACACCCCACCACCACCGCTGCCCACCGCCACATGGTATTTCCACAGGCCAGCCACCGACGCCGGCCCACGGAAATACCCCCACTCCAACACAAACAAGAACATTCAAAAATAATCAAAAACAAAAACTAATAAACATAAAAAGAAAACACAAAAACATCCAAAAACAACCGAAAAATAAACAAGGAGAAACACACAGAACACCCCCCCCCCAACCCAAAACAAACCCCCCTAACAAAAATAAACCAGAGAATTTACCAGGAGACGTCCTCACTCATCGACGACCGGAACTGAAATGAGAAAAGGAGGACACTACTAACAGGAAGAAGATGCGACACCCACAGGCCAGTAGAGAAAAATCACTCAAAATTAAAAATTACGCAACAGAACCACCCAGTGGCCACAGGAGAAATAACAGTCAAAATATTAAAATTAATCTCAAAGATTAAAAAAAGGAAATAAGTTTTAAAAACATTCAAAAATATCCACAATAATCAAAAATAATTCAAACATAAATAAATAAGTTCTCCCAAAAAAAATCTAAACACAGTAAAAAACATTGAATTTTTAAAAAAACACACTTACACATTTTTAAAATTGTTATCCAAGGTACACCTATTAACAAAAACTCACATAGTAACACATTATTTTTTTAAATACAATAATTGAAAAAATTATATCAACCTTTCCTCTTTTTAAAATCCCCCCCCCCAAAATGATCACAGTTTAAAACAGGCCATTTGCATAAACATAAAACAAAAACCTTACAACACCATTTAAAACAGCCCGGCAACGCCAGGCAACCTCTGCTAGTATTCAAAAAAATGTATAATTACATCGTATGCATAGTTGCATGTTATTTTATGTAATTTACTTTAACCACATGTCTTTAATTATTTGTAGATTCCTTGAAAAAAGACAGTCAGACTGAAAAGCTTAATATACTGGATAGCTTCGGAAATATTATATATACAAAAATCAATTGATACAAGTTGAGCATAAAAGATGTTCATGAACTGAGTTTTGGCAATAAAGCCCTTTCTTCTCTGTGTTACAATTTTACGAACTCTTCATTTGAATATATTTCTGTGGAATATTTTTGTGATTGAAATCTGAAAATAAGGATATTAAGTTATTTTTTCATTAAATTACAGTACCTAAATGGACTTTGAAAATAAATAGTGTATTAATTGCTAAGAAACCACGTGTTAACTGGATGCAAATGATATACCTGCAGGGATAGGTCCAGGGCACTGGGAATGAGGTTCAGGATTAGGGCTCAATGAGGCCAAGTCTGGCAACACCTACGCTACAGTCTATGTCTATGAGTAACACCTTTCATAAAACAGCTTATGTGCCAGCTTCTCTTGTGGCAAAATAACCACTGAAAGATCACCTCAGTGTATTGGCTTTAGCTTAACTGTGTGGTCATGCAATGCCTCCCTGAGAATGACAGCGCTCGAGAGTTCACTGCCAGACTGATAAACCAGGCAAGAGCTTCTTTTCACTCTTTGATAACCATTCTCAATCAGATTTAGAGCACACCAGCATCCAATGGACCTGTGTGACAGGTCTCATGAGGGATATCCTGTCTCATTCTCTAAGGCCGTGAAGGTCACTGAGGTGTTTGCTTCCGCCTGCCTCCCCTGAGAAAAGTACATTTCCTTAAGAGATAGCTGTGTTGCAGAAAGGTTAAATCACAGCAGCAAAGAATGACTTGGATTGCCTGACTTGTCACAGAAGTCAAGGCATGTTTGCAATGGGGGAAGAGGACAAAAGGGCAGCATCACAGAGAGAATGCCATCCATCACACTTACAAGAAGATACATTTAGTGCTGGAGGAACAGAGTGGTTCAGCAGATAAGGAGCGAAAGGGATCATGTCTTTGGTTGATCTGTTTTGTTCAAAGGCAGCTCAAGATCTGCATTTCCCCTCAGCATCAGCCAGTCAGTTAATCAGTCTATTTTATTTATTTATTTTCTAGATTTCTACCCCGCCCTCCTAGTGCAATGCTCCACTGATTTAGTATCCATCCGGCTGGCTTGCTTAGTACACACATAGTAATGGACTTTTGAAGCACATACTGTACTTCCATTTGCTTCCTTGGAAAATAATGTGTCAAACCCTGCCGGTGCCTCTGCCTCTTCTGAGAAAGAAATTAAATAGCAACGTAAGCTTTCACAGGATCCGGTATTTGTTGTTGTCCATTATAACATGAAAGCAACCTCCATTAAAATCTGCCGTGCACTCTTGCAATTGAATTCCTTCAGCTGCCTTTTATTGCTATCATTCCACTTAGGACAAAATTACCTATGCCATTAATTGCACATTTGCATTTCACAGGCTTTTTAAAAAAAATAAAATCATAGGTTTGTGGGGAGGGGAGGAATGTGGGCAGAACTAACTGGAAAGTTCTCTGGGCATAACATAGACATGATGATGCCTTGTTATTGGTCTCTACAGTGACCCAGGTATATGTGGGGCTGTGATGTGACAGGATCAGGGCAGGCATCTATGGTGTGCAGAGTTGCTGAAGCAGGAGAGAATTTTATAGAAGACTAGCATTTTTTTGTCTGGCTTTGCCGGGCAGGTATTTTTTGTGTGTTGGTGGTTGGGGTGTTTTTTTGGGTGGTGCACGCACGCAACTGCACACACACACACACACACACACACACACACACACACACACACACACACACACACACACAGGGGGTGTGGAGCTCCGCATTCGGCCCTTGTCTGTCAGAGAAAGCAAGCCCCTTCTCCAACAGGCAAGGGCTGAATGTGGAAGGGGCCCGCTTCCCTCCGGGAGGCGAAGGCAGAGAACGGAGTACCATTCTTTGCCTTTGTTTCCCAGGGAAGTGGCTCACTTCCCTTGGTTGGTGGGTGCTTAAGGCACCAGTGCCTTTGGCCCCCGGCCCCCGAGGAAGGGGCTCGCTTCTCTGCCTTTGTTTCCTGGGGAAATGGCTCACTTCCCTCAGTTGGTGGGGGCCGAAGGCACCAGTGCCTTCAGCCCCCGCCCCATGGAAAGCGATGGCTTCCCTCCAGGAGGCAAAGACAGAGAACAGAGCGCCGTTCTTGGCCTTTGTCTCCTGGAGGGAAGCAGTTTGTGTTCCTCGGTGGGCGGGGGCCGAATGGCTTCTCTCAGGGAGACGAAGGCCGAGAATGGAGTATTGTTTTAGGCCTTCATCTCCCGGAGGGAAGCAGGTCGTTTTCCTCAGTGGGCGGGAGCCAAAGTGGGCGGGGGCCAAAAACTTCGGCCCCCGCCCTCTGTGGAAGACGATGGCTTCCCTCAGGGAGATGAAGGCTGAGAACAGAGTGCTGTTCTCGGCCTTCGTCTCTCTGAGGGAAGCGTTTTGTTTCCCCGCTACCCCAAAACCCTGCTGAAGCCGCGGCAAGGCCAGCACCGGCCTTCGTCACCGGGGCTGCAGGGAGAAGAGGGGCTTCCCCGCAACCCCACCAAAGCCGTGGCGAGGCCGGCGCTGGCCTCCGCCCCTGGGGCCGTGGGGATGGCTTCCCTCCGGGAGACCAAGGCTGACATCAGAGCACTGTTTTTGGCCTTCATCTTCTGGTGGGAAGTGGTTAGCTCGTCGTCGGTTGTTTTTTTATGCGTGCGCTGGCTGCCCCGCCTACTCCGTACTCACGCCCTTCAGCCTGATTGGCTGAGGGGTTGCGTGGTGCAGAGGATGCTGGGAAGTGTAGTATTTTTTTGTTTGGGCTCATGGGGCGTTTGCCCCACTCTCGCTTCCAGACCCTTGTGGCAATGCTTGAAGGGTTAAAAGGTAAGTGTGGGCAGCTTGGTACAGGATGGTTGGGACGGGTGTGGCCACGCATGCACGGCCCCTGCACCTTTTTATGGGTATGGATAAATAGGTTTCCATCTGCTTTCTCCCTCATTTCGGGGAAATGGTTTGGGACCAGTGAAAATCCTACAATTAGGCAGAATTAAGTTGTTCAGGAAGTAGATTTTGAGTTTAGAGAAGTCAATTTTATTTGCTTTTTCTTATTATTTTGTTTTGTTTCATTTTTTACCACCAGGCACTGTGTAGGATTTTCTTTTTACCTCACACACCAAAATAGCGTGATTTATTCCAATGCTATCCATGTTGACCGATCAAGGGCAGGATGCAATTTGCTGCTCTGTCTCAGGCAGCAAAATGTCTTTGGCCAGGCCAGCCTTGTTTCAGTGAGGCAGACAGACAACTAGCCTTTCCATCTGTACCATTTTCCTTATTTGAGTCACATATATAAGGCTACTGTTTGCACAAGGAAAGAAAATATATAGGCCTCCAGGAATGCTTGGCATGTAATCTTGAAATATTTTCTCTGACCAATGTTGTTACCACACTGTAAAGCTCTGTGCTGTGCAAGGAGGGATGTCGTATAGAGAAATATTGTATAGTCCTAATCAAAAGACACTTGTTGCTAAAGCAATTAGAAAAACCCTTGTAAAGTTTCAGCAAATATATTTGAACTGTAAAGTGATGCTGAAGTTGCTATGATGTACTATTTTGCCAACCAGCTATTGCTTAATGTTACAAAACAGTACGTTCAGTGGAGCATACAGCAACATTCAAATGAGAAGAACAGGAAAACATTGCCTCAGAATGGCTTTTCCAAGTCCTTTCTCCAAAATAGCCGCTCTGGGACCCCATGTCCAACAAAGTAGGTATGTTTAGCCATTGATACAGCTTGGAGAAATATTGGTTGATGGTTCTTTGATAAAACCTGTTACAGAGTAACATATCAGAACACAATACAAATGCGGGAGTGTGGTAATCAAATACTGTGTGAGTGTTCATGATCCAAGATAATTTCTCTAGGTATACACCAATTTCTTGTGGATAGTGCAGGAAAATTGTAAATGAAAGCTGCAAAAGTTCATAGCAGGTATCTGTCCCAGGCCCTTTTTCTTAGGGATGAGTTAGGGGAGAAATGCAGGCTGTATTGGAAGGATGGATTTCAAAATACACCTCAGGTAGCTGTTGGTTGGATATTATTCCCCAGCTCCTTAAATGAAGAATATCAGGTAATAGGCTTGTGCATACACCTTTTGAAATGGCCAACTTCTATTTGGTCAGGAAACAGGGCAGTAAAAAGACCCCAGAGCCCTCCATCAGGGAATTGAGGTTAAAATTTGTTTATCCACAAGGTAGCACCAACTGTAGCCAAATCGAAGTCAATTGGGGCCATTCAACAATTACGTGATCCTCAAAGGGGGGAGGGGGTCTGCCATCCGAATTACAGAAAAATTATGTGGGGTCAGGGGGCTCAAAATTACGTAATCCATTTGAAACTGTTTCTAACCGACAGTAGGAAACCAAACCTGTGCATAAAAAGAAAGGGTTTTATTTACCTTTGTGCCTTGCTCCATGCAGTGAAAATGTAGGGGAAAAACCATGCTTCCTGGTTGCAGGGAGAGCAAGAGGATAGGCTAGAGCATCGCTTCCTGCTTCAGTGCAATTAGCCTGCCTGCCCATTTCCCCTGCAGCACCATCACTGGCTGGTGGTGCAAAATACAGTACTATTTGGTTCGGATCACGTAATTTTAAGGGGGGAGGGGGTCAAAGCAAAAATTACGGTTGGATTACATGGGAGGGGTGTCAATTTCCCCCCAGAAAAAGTCATCATGTAATTGTTGAATGACCCCTTAGCCATATGACCTAGTGGTTGAAAATGGCTGTTTGGCCTTTACAAGGTACAGTTGCTCACAATTGCAGGAACTGGAGCAGATGTTAATGCTCGTCAAAAACAGCATCCCAGAGGGGGAATTCTCTACTTCCCAAGAGCAATTCTCTGAATATCCTATTGCATGTCTTTTTACCAACTCCTGTAAGGCCTGAATCCACCGACTAATATTTATTGACAGCCACTCATAAAGATTTTTTTCGGCCGAGTATCATTGTTCCATGCCATACAATATGATGTAAGTCTCCCAACCTCTTCTATCTACACAAAATGGTTCCTCGCAGAAGGAAAATATTTAGGATGTTTTCATGTGATAGACGAGGAGGAAGCAGGCAGCATGTCAAGCATAGCTGACCAAAGGTGATACCAGCAGTGGTGAATGGAAATTTTATCTTAAGAATTAGTGGGCAGATGTCACTTAAGCTCAACCCAGGATACTTAGATTTGGAAAAAAGGTTTTTTTACCTAAGCTCTGCAATATTAAAGCTGTGTTTACTGAGTCTTATTAAATGTTTATTTTCCTGTTCAGGTGTGAAAACTAAGTATTTTTCATATGAGCAGTAAATTCTGTTCTCACTTCTTATTTCTTGATACAGGTTTTTGGTTTTTTGTTTGTTTGTTTTTTACAGATGCTATTTTCCTTCTACAGTATGCATGTATGCATTTATCTATTTCTGCCAGGCTTTCTAGAGAGTCTAAAAATATTAAAATATACATATAAATTATATGACTAAGAATATAAAATACAGCATTAAAAAGCCTGCAGTGGAGAGGAAAAACAATAACCTCAAACTATCAAGCACTGTGTCAGCATTGTTATCAAAACAATGTTACGCCTCTTTAATTTTATGTTTCAAAAGGGCCAAGAAAATTAAAAGGTCTTCACATGGTGCCGAAGGGACCACAAGAAAGGGGACTGATGAGTGTCTGTGGGGAGAATATTTTGCAGTTAAAGTGTCAGGAAATGGAAAGGGTTAATCTGTTGGTCAGTCAAAAAACACTCTGTTAATGTTCAGATAAAATGTGAGACACATCATAAAAAGGGATTTCATGCCTTTGCAACAGAAACTTTCTGGCTTATCATTCTGATGCCAGTAACGGCAGGATTCCTCAATATATATTTAAAATCAGAAAAGGATAGGGAAATTGGAGGGAAATGGCCTGACTGCTGGCTAGAGTTTGCTAATTCTTTCAAGCAATATTGTCCTGGACGAGCTACACCAAAGGGCTATTGCAGACCATCCATTGAGCTGTATGACCCATTAGGCCAGGGGTGCCCAAACTTTTCAGGCCACGGGCCAGTCAGGTGGTTCAGGGAGCCAGTCGCTATGGCCTGGGTGCCAGATCCAGCCCCTGACAACAATTCATCCGGCCCACGAATCCCTCGTCGCTCCTGGGAGTGGAAGTAAAATGCACCCGTATGGGCGCATTTTACTTCCACTTCCAGGAGCGATGAGGGCTTCATGGGCTGGATGAATTGGTGTCGGGGGCTGGATCGGGCCCGAGGCCGTAGTTTGGGTACCTCTGCGTTAGACAGCTGAACAAGGATTCTCTGAAAAGGAAACCAAGAGGAGGCTGGGCAGCTGTCCCATCGATTTAATGGTACAGGTATGTTTGTCTAGGGCCATGGTTGCTTAGTGGTTATGACGCTGACCTTGATGACTAGAAGGTCAGCAGTTCAGCTGTTCTAAACATGAGTGCTGTGTGATGGCATGCACCCCCGTTGTCTGTCCCAGCTTCTGCCAGCCTAGCAACATGAAGGCAAGAAATTGCAAGTACTGCTTCAGTGGGAAAGGTAACAGTTTTCCATGCACTTCAGCATCTAGTCATGTTTGCCACATGATCATGGAAATATCTGCAGATGCAGACAGCGCTGGCTCTTTGGGTGTAAACAGAGATGAACACAACCCCCTAGAGTCGGACATGACTGGCTTTCAAGCAGGGGAGGAGGCCTATGTTTCTCTACTTCCCAAGACATCTAAAAGGGTTTACTTTGTAGTAATTTTAGATTGAGGAAAGATAGAGTTTCTTATTTTCAATGTGTGCTGGCTTTGACTATACCATCCGCATGTGTGATTGTACTCTTTTTACTTGTGTTTGATCTATCGTTTGAAGCAATTGATCATATCTTGCTCGTGTTTTACAGATATACCCTTGGTTTTCTGTCATTCTTTTCAATAAAACTTATAAAATCCATTCTAGTGTTTGGAACTCAGTTTTGTTACTCAAAAGGGGAATTTAGGGACTATTTCCAGTCCTTGATTTGTGGCTACAATCTACCTGGTGATACCAAAATAGAAACCGTTCAAAAAGTTAAGTCAATGAAAATTCATTTATTAATGTTCAATTTTTTCTTCTCTTTTTCAAAAATTTCAGTGATCAAACAAACAAAAATCCTGTGGACATCCATTAGCACTGAAGAGTAACGCCATAGAGGCTACAGGACACAATGAGAGAACTATATACAAATTACAGATCCCTGATGAAATTATAATTTGAAAAGCCAGGCATATCGCGGGACGGCTTTGGATTATTGTACATACGCAGGATTTTAGTTTGTTTGATCATTGAAATTTTTGAAAAAGAGAAGAAAAAATGAACATGAATAAATTAATTTTCGTTGACTTAACTTTTTGAACGGTTGCTATTTTGGTATCAGTTGATTTCACTGTTCAGCCAACCTCTTGCGGAGATTATAATCTACCAGGAACAGATAATGGTTATTAGAATATTTTTCCTTGATTAAGGAAAAGAGGAAATGGCAGCAGTTTCTTCAAAATTTCAATTTCAATTTGTACCCCGCCTTTCTTGGCCAAGGCTGACACAAGGCGGCAACAACACGTCAATACAATGTATAAGATACAATATAAAATACAATAAAGCACGGAATGGAAATACAATGTTACAAAAACACAATACAAAATGCCACAGTAACAAGTTAACAAGATAAATATGAATAATACAACCATATATAACAGAATTAAGGCCCAACGAACTCAGTGTCAGTAGCGGCCTCAGAACAGCAAAGTCCCCATGGCCACGAAAAAACGGCACAGGTGCTACCACTCCCCCCGCAAAATGGGGGAAGGAGCTCCACGCCTCAGCAACAGTCTCAGCAGAAGCAAAGTCCCCCATGGCTGTCAAAAAAAGGCACAAGAACTTCAACTCCCCCGCCAACTCAGGGGAAGGAGCTCCCCACCTCAGCAGCGGTGGCAGAGGTGGCCATGGTAGCCCAAATTGGCCCCAGGAGCAGCCCCAGCTGAGGGAACACGACGGCAGTGGTCCTCTCGCCAGCCCCGACAGCTTTTTCTTCCCTCTCGGGCCAGGGGAGGAGTTGGTCCCGGGAGCAGCCTCAGCTGAGGGAATGTGGCATACTACAGTATTTCAACTGGTCAATAGTTTTAGCTCCCATTCATCCTCTGTGTATTCCTCCTAGCCCTGGGTAAAGAGTGCAGAGAAGACATTGGAAAAGACATTGGGATAGCCAGGCCGTGGCGGTTTTCCTCACACATAGTACTGTAATGAAAAGGTCCTTTCCCTAGAAGCCTTCACCACACCTCACTTTGTGAGGCACTTGGAGCGGTAATGTTCATGAGATGTAAGGGGGGAAATCAAGTCCATGAAGTAGTCAAGAGCATGTTTATGTGGCTTTTCAGATGCTATTGATTTCCATAAATCAATGCACTTAACATGTTACACTAGATAAAACATATTACATTGTGCAAAAATCTGTGTACAGTTTTTTAGTGTATGAGAACCAAGACACAGGAACAGCCGAAAGATTGGCTTAACACATCTTTATTGCATGGTGGTCCGGGGGAACATGTGGTAATGGTGGATGAACAGCTCAATATATACAGTGGCTATACATTTGAATGTGGCTCCACGATAGCCCATTGGCTACCGCCCGCGTGACGTCATCCCTGGTCACGCCCTTCTTGTCCAGGTGAGGTAGTGGCGGGAATCTTCCCGCGCTGGAGTAATTGCGTAATTGGAATCATATGAGCTGGACGCTCGCTATTGCCACCTAGTGGTTACTAGCTCGCGTCCTATTACAGAAGGTTACAGTGTTACAGTTGATGGGTGTTACATTGTTGCAAAGGCATAATATTATGAACACAAAATCCCTCCCCCCTAGGATGAGACGAAGTCTCTCATCCAATATGGCTTATTGCAAACGCGTTTTGGGCGTTCTGCTGGCTGGCTTGTCCTGGGGGCGCTACTGCTTCTCTGTCCCCTGGTCTCTTGTCCTGCAACGGGAGAGGGAGACTCGTTAGTGACTTGCCGCGGCTCTGCGGCTTTTGGGGAAGGGACAAACTCCATTGTGGGAAAACCGGGGGCACTGGGGGCTAACGAAAAACCCCGCTTCTCGCTTGGATGGGTGGGGGACCACTCCGAAACCCCCCCCCCCCCGGTTTTGAAACTGAAACTCAAAATCATCTACTGGGTCATTGGGGACATCCCACAGGTTATCTATGAGGACAGACTCCTTCCCCTCCCCCCTTGGTGGGGACCACTGGCCCCCTTCTCCTCCCCCTTGGGCTGAACGGGTGAGGGAGAACCCTAACGCTGAATTCTTCTGCGCGCCATCCGCGCTTTGGCTGTCCGGAACCCGGCGCCGGAGTTGATCTGCGTGCCGTCTCCAGAGTAGACCCGCACTGGTCTCTACACGATACGACATGGGACCCGTCTGGCCAACGATGACGCCCGGGACCCATGCTGGCCCTGCGCTAGCGTAGTTCCTGCAATGCACCGGGGCACCTACTTCGAAACTCTTGGTGTCCGCTAACCCTATGTTCCTCCCAGTGTCCTCCACCCTCGTTGGGTCTAGCCTGGTCAGAATCGTGGTCAGCTTTCTACGCATTAAGAGCTCTGCGGGTGAATACCCTGAAGCTAGGGGAGTCACCCTGTAGCCCAGCAAGAACTGACACAGTTGCAGGTTCAGGTCCCCGGAGCCCATGCACCTCAGCGCGTCTTTGGTGGTGCGCACGAGGCACTCTACCTGGCCGTTTGTCGCCGGGTGGAAAGGGGCGGAAGTGATGTGCCGAATGGCGTTGATCTCGGTGAATGCCCTGAACTCGGCGGACGTGAAACAACTAGCGTTATCGCTAATTAGGGTGTCGGGTATCCCGAACGTGCTAAAGACCCTACGCAATTGCTTTACTGTCATTGCCGAAGAGATGCTTGTAACTGGGATTACCTCCAACCACTTGGAGTAAGCATCCTCCACGAGGAGAAAAAGTGTCCCCCTAAATGGGCCCGCAAAATCGATGTGCACACGGGACCACGGCCCTTTTGCCGCGTCCCACTCCCTGTGCGGCAGACGCGCTTCTTCGGGCCGGGAGCATTGGCAGCTCTTGCAAGTGCCCACCATGTGCTCGATGTCGGCATCTAATTGGGGCCACCAGAAGTAGCTCCTGGCTAGAGCCTTGGAGCGGACAATCCCCGGGTGGCTGACGTGCAGCAGTTTGAGCACCCTCGGTCTTAGGGATTCGGGGACTACCACCCGCTGGCCCCATAGGAGGCACCCCCTCTCTATGGACAACTCTAGCCTCTTCCTAAAAAACGGGGCGAACTCTGCCGCCGGGGAGGATGCTGGCCACCCTTTCTGCACCCAGGAGCTGACTAGAGCTAGCGTTTTGTCCTTGCCGGTCGCCTTGGCGGTCTTGTTCTTCCTCGCCCACGACGCTGCTGACGTGGGGGAGGGGAGACCTCGACAGGGCGTCCGCGTGGCTTATTTCCTTTCCCGGCCGGTACACCAACGCGTGCTGATACGCGTTTAAGAAGATGGCCCACCTTAACATCCTAGGGGACAGGATGTGAGGTGTGGGCTTGTCTGCAGTGAAAATGCCTAGCAGGGGCTTGTGGTCGGTCACTATGGTGAAGGGACGGCCATAGAGGAAATCGTGGAACTTTTTAGTCCCCGCGATTATTGCTAGCGCTTCCCTGTCTGTCTGGGCGTAGTGTCGCTCTGCCTGGGACAGGGATCTGGAGTAGAATGCTATCGGGGCCTCTCTCCCGTTTTCCAACACGTGGCACAGCACCGCCCCCACCCCCACTGGAGATGCATCACATACCAGGACCACCGGTCTCTTGGGGTCAAAATGGGTGAGAATGGCGTCAGATGCTAGGAGTTGTTTCAGTTCACTGAATGCCCTCTCCTGGCTCTCGCCCCACTTCCACGCCTCGTCCTTCTTGAGTAGCTTGTGAAGTGGCTCAGCTACCGATGCCTTCCGAGGCAGGAAGGAGTGGTAAAAGTTTAAGAGCCCTAGGAACGACTGCAATTCGGGCTTGAAGGTGGGGCGAGGGGCACTCTGAATGGCGGCTACCTTTGATTTGGAGGGTTTAATTCCCGCAGGGGTTACCCGGAAACCCAAGAACTCAACCTCTTTTGCGAAGAAAACGCATTTGTCTTTTCGCAACCTCAACCCCGCCTTTTCAAACACCGCCAGCACCTTGTCCAGCCTTTCAGCCAACTCTGCCTCGC
Source organism: Bradypodion ventrale (assembly GCA_035047345.1). NCBI lineage: Eukaryota > Metazoa > Chordata > Lepidosauria > Squamata > Chamaeleonidae > Bradypodion > Bradypodion ventrale. Next base: position 184,336,573 of record JAWDJE010000001.1, on the reverse strand, counting down.
TCCCCCCCGTTATCAATACGTCATCAAAGTATGGCAAGACCCCCTCCAGCCCCTTTAAGAGGCGTTCCACGAGCGACTGGAAAATACCCGGCGCCGAGTTCACGCCGAACTGTAGGCGCGTCACCTGGAACGCCCCCTTATGAGTGACTATCATTTGCGCAGCAGCTGCAGCTGGGGTTACTGAGAGTTGCTGATAGGCTTGCGCCAGGTCAAGTTTTGCGAAACACTTTCCCCCATGTAACCTGGCCAACAGGTGGCTGACTACCGGCACCGGATACGCATTTGGGCGGTGTTGTGTCCTAATGGCTTGATCCTCCACATGGATAACAATGTATCTGAACCAATGTAACCTTGCCTATGGGCAACGATGTAACCTTCAGCTGTATCACATAAACCCTGTAATAGGACGCGAGCTAATGACCACCAGCTGGCAGCAGCGAGCGTCCAAAGCTCTCTTGGTCCAAACTCATCAAAGGCAACAGCGCGGGAAGTTTTCCCGCCACCACCTACACCTGGACAAGAAGGGCGTGACCAGCAATGACGTCACGCAGACAGTAGCCAATGGGCTATCATGGAACCACGTTCAAATGTGTTACGACTGTATATAAAGAGCTATTGATCCGCCATTACCTCATGTTCCCTCTGACCACCATGCAATAAACCTGAGTTAACCCAGCCCGAGGCTGTGTCCTGTGTCTTGGTTCTCATACACCAAATTGGCGACGAAGGTGGGATAATGGATCCCCAAGGAGCAGCCAGGGCACAGAGCGGGTTCAACATCACCAAACCGCAAGACTGGGAGCTTTTTGAGATGGACTTCCAGGCGGCGCTGGTGGAACTCAAAGTCAAAGAAGACGATGAGGAGAGGAAGAGGGCCATCCTCACCAGAATGCTTGGGATAGAAACCAAGCGAACGCTGGTGGGCATCATTGCACCGAAGAAGGTGAGCGAATTCAAAGCAGACGACATCATGAAGCTGCTGCGTGAGCGTTTCCGTCCCTCGAGGGCAATGTTTCCCGCTCGGAGCGCGTTTTGGAGGCGAGTCCAAGCGCCGGACGAGTCGGTTGAGGCATTCGTAACAGCCATGAGGATAGCCGCCGGCCCCTGCAGATGGGACGACCTAGAGACGGCCCTCAGGGACGGAGTGCTGTGTGGCCTGAAGGACAAGGAGGTGCAGCGCAGCTTGATGAACAAGGAGCCACCACCCACGCTGGCGGAGGTTGTAGAGGCCGCGGAAGCCGCGGAGTCCACGAATGCCGGAGTGGACGAAATGCACCAGTGGCGTGAGTGGCGTCCTAGAGCCGGCAAAGCGGAGAATTCGGTGCACGGAAAATCCGGACAGTCGGTGCACGCAACCCGAAGGGCCTCGAAGTCGTCTACGGAAGGCAGCGACGGCGAGGAGGTCCAGAGGGTCCGAAAAGGGGGGCGCCGCTGCGATGGTTGCGGAGCGGCCCATGAGCGCGTAAGGTGCCCATTCAGGAAAGCCGAGTGTTACACCTGCGGCCGTCGGGGGCACATCGCCAAGGCGTGCAGAAAACGGAAGGAGGGCCGGAGGCAGTCACAAGACCGCTCAACCAGACCGGACCGTCCAGCAAGGTCCAAAGATGGCGCCCAGACCACGAGGAAGCAGGACGGCGTGGGCCGCATCTCGGACGACAGCGAGGACGACGCTCCGGTGTTCAGCGTGGCCGCGGGACAGTCCCATTACTTCGTTGAGGTACTAGTACAAGGGGCCCCTATCAGGATGGAAATTGACTCGGGGTCCTCCTATTCTATAATTTCCCAGAAAGAGTTCTTGAAAATCGACCCCCACGTGCGACCCAAACTTAAAACGTTGAGGTCCACGCTACGAGATGTACAGGGGAACAGCATTCCAGTATTGGGGGTCGGGAAATTTCGGGTCAGTTTTAAGAGACATTCTGCGGAGCTGCCCCTAGTTGTCCTTAAGGGGGGTAGTTGTAGCCTCCTAGGGACGCAGTGGTTTCAGCCCTTAGGTTTGTTCATAGGGGGAGTGCATACCGTGGGGGTGGATCCAATACAAGCGGTGTGCGACGCGCATTCCGCCGTTTTTAAAAAAGGACTCGGAAAGTTCAAGGGACCCCCTGTAGCCTTCGACCTAGACCCGGAGGTCCGCCCGATAAGACTCAAACCGCGCAGGGTGCCATTCGCACTAAAGGACAAAATAGAGGCGGAACTGGACAAACTGGTGGGCCAGGGGATTCTTATTCCTGTTGATTCCGCGGAGTGGGAAACTCCAATTGTAACCGCTCTGAAGGCTAACGGGGAGGTGCGCATTTGCGCTGATTATAAGTGTACAATTAACAAGGCGATCCGCCCTAATGCATACCCGGTGCCGGTGGTCAGCCACCTTCTGGCCAGGCTGAATGGGGGAAAGTGTTTCGCTAAACTCGATTTGGCTCAAGCTTATCAGCAACTCCCTGTAACTCCCGCCACGGCCGCGGCACAAACGATAGTCACACATAAAGGAGCGTTCCAGGTGTCGCGTTTACAGTTCGGCGTGAACTCGGCACCCGGCCTTTTTCAGTCGCTTGTGGAACGCCTCCTGAAGGGGCTGGAGGGGGTGTTGCCTTATTTTGATGACGTGTTGATAACAGGGGGGAGTGAGGCCGAACTGGCAAAGAGATTGGATAAAGTTCTGACTGTCTTCGAGAAAGCGGGGCTACGACTGAGAAAAGACAAATGTGTCTTCTTCGAAACTGAGGTTGAGTTTCTTGGGTTTCGAGTCACGCCAGAGGGTATTAAGCCATCCAAATCCAAAGTAGCCGCCATCAAGAATGCCCCTCGCCCCACATCCAAAACCGAGCTACAGTCATTTCTGGGGCTCCTCAATTTTTACCATACCTTCCTTCCACGGAAGGCGTCCGTGGCCGAGCCACTCCATCGGTTGCTAAAAAAGGAGGAAACATGGGTGTGGGGTGATGAGCAAGAGAGGGCGTTCAAAGAGTTGAAGCAACTCCTAACATCCGAGGCAATCCTAACGCATTTCGATCCCAAACGGCCAGTGGTCTTAGTCTGTGACGCATCCCCGGTGGGGGTGGGGGCGGTGCTTTGCCACGTGTTGAACGACGGAAGGGAAGCCCCGATAGCGTTTTATTCAAGGTCCCTGTCCCAAGCAGAGCGTAATTACGCACAGACCGACAGGGAGGCACTAGCGATAGTAGCGGGAACCAAAAAATTTCACGATTTTCTGTATGGTCGGCCGTTCAAAATCGTGACTGACCACAAGCCCCTATTAGGAATTTTCACTGCAAATAAGCCCACACCACAGATCCTGTCCCCAAGAATGCTGCGGTGGGCTATTTTTCTCAACGCATACCAGCATGAGCTGGAATACCGGCCCGGGAAGGAGATCAGCCATGCCGACGCACTCTCGAGGTCTCCTTTGCCCTTGTCGGGTGTCCAGAAGGAAAGGGCAGAAAGAGATCGCCAGGTTTTGTTAATAGAGGTTTTAGACTCACCCCCAATAGTACCAGCCGACATTGCCAGGGCCACAGGAAAGGACAGAACGCTAGAGAAAGTTAGCTCATGGGTACAGAAGGGGTGGCCGGCATCATCCCCAGGTACGGAATTCGACCCATTTTTTCGAAAAAAGATGGAGTTGTCCCTAGAGAGGGGCTGCCTTTTGTGGGGCCAACGGGTGGTGGTTCCTACGTCCCTGCGACCGAGGGTTCTCGAACTGCTCCACGTCAGCCACCCCGGCATCGTCCGGTCCAAGGCGCTGGCCCGGAGTTACTTCTGGTGGCCACAGCTGGACGCGGACATTGAGCACATGGTCGGCACTTGTGAGGCATGCCAGGGCTCCCGGCCAGAGGCGGCCCGTCTTCCGCATAGGGAATGGGACACAGCAAGGGGGCCATGGTCCAGGGTGCACGTAGACTTCGCTGGCCCATTCCGAGGAACAATGTTTCTCCTGGTGGTGGATGCATTCTCCAAGTGGTTGGAGGTTATCCCAGTAAAGAGTACGTCCTCCGCCACTACAATTAGCCAGCTAAGGAGAGTCTTTTCCACGTTCGGTTTACCCGACACTTTAGTCAGCGATAACGCTAGTTGTTTCACCTCCGCTGAATTCAAGGCATTCATGGAGGCAAACGCCATTCGGCATGTCACATCCGCACCGTTTCACCCCGCCACGAATGGCCAAGTGGAACGGCTGGTGCGAACGACAAAGGATGCGCTGCGGCGCATGGGCCCGGGGGACCTAAATCACCAAGTATGTCAGTTTTTGTTAGCGTATAGGGTGACCCCCTTAGCGTCAGGTTACTCGCCGGCAGAGCTGCTGATGCGGCGAAAACTGACCACGATCCTGTCCAGGCTAGACCCGACGAGAGTCGAGGACCAAGGAAAAAACATAGGGCTGGCAGTCTCGAAAGGTTTCGCCGCCGGCGATCCTGTTCACTGCAGGAACTACGCCAGCGCAGGTCCAGCCTGGGTACCAGGGACGGTTGTGGAAAGGACGGGGCCAGTGTCGTACCGGGTCGAGACTAGCACAGGTCTCCTCTGGAGGAGGCACGCGGACCAACTTAGGCACCGAGTGAGTGGGGGGCCGGTCAGTGGAGCTCAGCGACAGGACTCAGCGTTAGGGTTCTCCCCCACCCGTTTAGCCCAAGGGGGGGACAGCAACGGACAACAGTCCCAAGCAAGGGGGGAAAGCAGCGGCCCCGACTCATACCCTTTTGATACGCCAGCTCTATCAGAGGCTGGGGAAGGGGGAGAGGAGTTCGCGACCGAAGGGGGAGAGGAGTCCGCGACCGCTGCCCCCGGATTTAATTCTGATTTTGATTTTGAGAGCCGGGGGGGGTTTCGGGAGTGTTCCCCCACCCGTCCAAGCGAGAAGAGGGGTTTTTCGTTAGCCCCCAGTGCCCCCGGTTCTTCCCCAATAAAGCACACACCTCCCAACAACGCCGCGGAGCCGCGGCAAGTCACTAACGAGTCTCCCTCTCCAATTACAGGGCAGGAAACCAGGGGACAAAGAGAAGGTAGCAAACCAGGGGGAAGGCAGCCCACACCGAGACCCCAGCGTGTTCGAAATAAGCCATCTTGGCTGAGAGACTTCGTCCCATCCTAGGGGGGGGGGAGTGTGGTTTCGAGACTTCGTCTCATCCTAGGGGGGAGGGATGTTGTGTCCTAATGGCTTGATCCTCCACATGGATAACAATGTATCTGAACCAATGTAACCTTGCCTATGGGCAACAATGTAACCTTCAGCTGTATCACATAAACCCTGTAATAGGACGCGAGCTAATGACCACCAGCTGGCAGCAGCGAGCGTCCAAAGCTCTCTTGGTCCAAACTCATCAAAGGCAACAGCGCGGGACGTTTTCCCGCCACCACCTACACCTGGACAAGAAGGGCGTGACCAGCAATGACGTCACGCAGACAGTAGCCAATGGGCTATCATGGAACCACGTTCAAATGTGTTACGACTGTATATAAAGAGCTATTGATCCGCCATTACCTCATGTTCCCTCTGACCACCATGCAATAAACCTGAGTTAACCCAGCCCGAGGCTGTGTCCTGTGTCTTGGTTCTCATACACCAAAGGCGGATCGCCTTATTAATGGTGCACTTATAATCAGCGCATATGCGAACCTCCCCGTTGGCCTTTAGCGCAGTTACAATCGGAGTTTCCCACTCCGCGGAATCAACAGGAACAAGAATCCCCTGGCCCAACAATTTGTCCAGTTCCGCCTCTATCTTGTCCTTTAGTGCGAAAGGGACTCTGCGCGGCTTGAGTCTTATTGGGCGGACCTCCGGGTCCAGGTCGAACGCTACTGGGGGTCCCTTGAATTTTCCGAGTCCTTTCTTGAAAACTTCGGGGTGCGCGTCACACACCTCCTGTATTGGGTCAGTCCCAACGGCATGCACCCCCCAATGAACAAACCCAGGGGCTTAAACCATTGAGTCCCGAGGAGGCTGCAACTTCCCCCCTTGAGAACAACCAGGGGAAGTTCCGCGGCGTGTTGCTTGTATTGGACCTTGAATTTTCCAACCCCCAACACCGGAATGCTATTTCCCTGTACGTCCCGCAGCGTGGACCTCAACGCTTTGAGCTTAGGGCGCACGTGGGGGGAGATTCCCAAGAACTCCCGCTGGGACATGATTGAGTAGGAGGAACCCGAGTCTATCTCCATCCTAACAGGGGCCCCTTGCACCAGTACCTCAACAAAGTAACGGGGGTGTCCCAAGGACACGCTGTACACTGGGGCGTCGTCGCTGCTGTCGTCAGAGATGCGGCCCACGCCGTCCTGCTTCCTCGCGGGCCGGGCGCCCTCCTTGGTCTTTGGCGGGCGGTCTGCCGGGCTTTTCTGGTCTTTGCGCCGCCGTCTGCAGACCTTGGCGGTGTGCCCCCGGCGTCCGCAGTTGTGGCACTCGGCCTTCCGGAACGGGCACTTGATGCGGTCGTGGGCCGCTCCACAGCCGTCACAGCGTCGGCCGTCCTTCCGAACCCTCCGGACGTCCTCGTCGTCGCTGCTCTCCGTGGCAGATTTTGGCGTGTGCCTGGCCGCCTGCACCGAGCCCGCGGCCTTGTCGGGTTGTGGGGGCCTTTCTCGGAACCCCTTGACTCCGGCCCTCGTGGCCTCCGCGGCCTGGGCCGCCTTCACGACCTCGCGCAGCGTCGGGGGTGGCTCCTGGTTCATCAGCTTTCGCTGAACCTCCTCATCCCACAGGCCACACAGCATGCGGTCCCTGAGGGCGATTTCCAGATTTTCCCACTTGCATGGGCCGGCGGCCAACCGCAGGGCCGCTGCAAAGGCGGCGATGGACTCACCAGGCGCTTGAACTCTCTTCCAGAACGCGTCTCGAGCCGAAAACATCGAGACCAAGGGCTGGAAATGGTCGCGCATCACTTTTAGAAGCTGTTTGGCCGTCAGCTCGCTCACTTTCTTCGGTGATACTAGGTCCACCAATACTCTTCTGGCGGAATTCCCAAGCATCCGAGTGAGGATGGCCCTCTTCTTTCCCTCGTCCGTAATGTCGGACACCACCAGCGTATCTTGGAAGTCCATTTCAAAGAGCTCCCAGTCTTCCGGCTTGTTGATGTCGAAACCGGCATGTGTCTTGATCTCGTGGGAAGCCATATCCCACCTTCGTCGCCAATTTAGTGTATGAGAACCAAGACACAGGAACAGCCGAAAGATTGGCTTAACACATCTTTATTGCATGGTGGTCCGGGGGAACGTGTGGTAATGGTGGACGAACAGCTCAATATATACAGTGGCTATACATTTGAATGTGACTCCACGATAGCCCATTGGCTACCGCCCGTGTGACGTCATCCCTGGTCACGCCCTTCTTGTCCAGGTGAGGTAGTGGCGGGAATCTTCCCGCGCTGGAGTAATTGCGTAATTGGAACCATATGAGCTGGATGCTCGCTATTGCCACCTAGTGGTTACTAGCTCGCGTCCTATTACAGAAGGTTACAGTGTTACAGTTGATGGGTGTTACATTGTTGCAAAGGCATAATATTATGAATACAACAAGTTTCCAGAAGGCTAGTCAAAGCAGTCTACAACAGCAAAAAAATGAAGAGTCCCGGGGCACTGTAAAGACTAAGAGATCTGCATTAGCCAAAATATTTCGGATTCATGAAGCATTATCCTAAAAAAAAAAAAAAGTACACTAATACAGTGCAAATGGTTGGGAGTTATAGTGATGGTGACAAATATTTTGTGCAGTTTAAAGTTAGTGGTAGGCATACTTGCAAGAGAAAGAAAAGAATTGTCACACTCGCCAGATGCTTTCTAGTGTATATTTTACCCTACACTACCCTCTTGTGGCCAAAACTGAGTTTGCTAGCTCTTCCTTGCTGGACAAAATAACAGCCTGCATTTGGTATTCCACCTCTTTGGCCTTTGGAGGAAAAAAAAATAGGCATATACCATAAATCTTGATCTATATGTCTCTGCTCATTGATCAATTCAGTAGTATACCCAAAATGTGTTTATCTAGGTCAATGATGGCAAACCTTTTAGATAAATTTGCTTGGAAAAAGCAAAAGAGCTGGCATGGAATATCAGGCAGTCAGTGCCTGTGGTGATCTTAGAAAGAGAAAGCAAACCCCAGAAAGGGTCATCATAATTGACTTGTTGGCATGTGCGCACGCATGCACATGCACACACACACACACACACACACAGAGAAAGACATAGATACAGACACAGATATGGAAGAAGATTTATCTTTGCACATCCATTCCTAAATCCAGGAGGTGTCCTAGTCTTGGCGTCTCTAGTCAAAAGGGCAGCAAGAAGCCTCAAGTCCAGACAGCCACTGCCAACTGGATAGCCAGCTAAAACAATATCTTGCACTAACTGGCGGGTAAAGGTAAATGTCTCACTTGCTCAAAAGCCAGCTGTGTCTGACTTTGGGGGTGGGGGGTGGGCAGTGCTCATATATGTTTACAACCAAAAAGCCAGTACTGTCTGCATCTGCATTCTTTTTCTCTCTGTTACTAACATAAAAAACCAAGTTAGCCTCATTCAGTGGTGGCGGCTGCAACTTGTATCCACGAATTTTTTTCTCCTGAAGCAGGAAAAATGCCATTGGTGTGAATTTGTTTAAGATAGATCTCAGCATGAAGTGACCCACACACTGTGATCATGGAGCCATCTCCTATGGCACATATGAAATGAGACATGCAGGATTTAACACTGTGACTGCAATGGACTTTTGCAGCCTTGAGGATATGGACAAGGTGCGCCTTCACAGCCAGTCCATCTGGCATGGTCTCTTCAACCTCCATGTGCTTTGGGAATCAGAGTTCCTCCTTTGTCGTTTTGCCGTTGGGCCCAATATGATGTTTTTCAGTGGCATTTCCTCCACTGAGGAGACCATCACCAATGCCCATAGCCATTGGCCCCTTTAGGGAGTCAGGTTATTTACCGCCACCAAACACTTGGCGTTGAGTCACTGGCTGTATGGTCTACTCCATTATCATAGTGGGATGTTCAGCGAGACTATTTCAGCCTCATTATGGACTGGAAGGTGGCAGGTCAGCAGTTCAATACCCGAATACTGCAGGAGTGAGTGAGCGCCCGCCTCTGTCCCAGCTAATGACAACCTAGCAGTTTGAAATCAAGAAATTGCAAGTAGATAAATAGGGTCCACTCTTAGAAAGGTAAACAGCATTCCGTGCATACCTGTCAACCATCCCGTTTTACCCGGGAAAACCCCTTATTTTTTCCCTCTTCCCGCCCCCTCCCGTTTTATTAATGTCCCCATATTTTCCCTTATTTTTTAAAAAAATATCCTAACCGGAGCCCTCACAGGTGAAGCTGCAGTATTTTTTTCCGGCCACCAGAGGTCGCTGTGTGGCAGGCTTTTCGCATGTGGAAGGGGAGAGAGAGAAAGGGGGGGGGCTTCTGAGTTTCTCTTTCATTTTCCTGCCAGCCATATGGCCAATATGGCGGCTTCATTTTTGGTTGGAGCCACCATGCTGGGAGGGACGGGAGTCTACTAGAGGTGAGCGATATTTCATATATGCAGGGGCAAGTCAGCTCTTGGTCTGGGGGCAGAGACTTCTCTCTCACTCTCATGCTTTATTGAGCTGTTTCTGCCCTGCCTCTGTCCTGGCTAGAGGATTCTGTTTCTAGAGTTCTAGAGTTAACTTGGGAGGGGTGGGGTAGGTTATGTGCTTGATCACTATATGCTAACGGTAAAGGTTTCCCTTGCTCGAAAGCCAGTCATATCTATAGAGTGCCAAGGTTCGCCATCACATTCATAGATTCCTACAGCAGCCAATTTTTAGAGCAAGAAGCTGCTTTTCATACAAGAGAGCAGATCCAAAATACACGGGGAGAATTATCAGAGCTCATAGATCCAGTGTGCTTGCACGGTTGTGTAAGGGGATCTGAGTTAGGTAAAGGTAAAGGGTCACCCTTGCTCAAAAGCCAATCGTATCTGACTCTAGGGTTCAGTGCTCTTCTCTGTTTCAAAGCCGAAGAGCCAGCGTTGTCTGCGTCTGCAGACATTTCCGTGGTCATGTGGCACGCATGACTAGACACCAGAGCACACGAAACGCTGTTACCTTCCCACCAAAGCGGTCCCTATTTAAAGGTTTCCCTTGCTCGAAAGCCTGTTGTATCCGACTCTAGGGTGCAGTGCTCATCTCTGTTTCTAAGCCGAAGAGCCAGCGCTGCCTGCTTCTGCAGACGTTTATGTGGTCATGTGGCAGGCATGACTAGACACCGGAGCACACGGAACGCTGTTACCTTCTCACCAAAGTGGTCCCTATTTATCTACTTTCAATGTCTTGCTTTCAAACTGCTAGGCTGGCAGGAGCTGGGACAAAGACGGGAGCTCATTCCATCCTGCAGTACTCGGGAATCGAACTGCTGACCTTCTGCCTCCCAGTCAGCATCTTAATCACTTAAGCCATTGAGTAAACAAGAAAGAAAACAAAACAAAAGTCCCCCAAGAAAATGGGGAAAGGGTTCTTTGGCCCACACAGCTTTGTGCCCATTGCATCTACAATACCATCTAGCCATCTTATTTTGCCCCCCCCCCTTCTTTTGTCTTCTACCTTTCCCAGCATCAAGGTCTTTCTCAAGTGAATCCTCTCTTCTCATTTGATGTCCAAAGTACTTTAGCGTCATCTTTACTATTTGTCCTTTAATGAGCAGTCATTTGTCCTTTAATGAGCAGTCATGGTTGATTTCTTCTAGCATAGACCTATTTCTAACGCAACATTTCAAAGGCATCTATTTTTCTGCGCTCAGCTTTCCCAATGGTCCAACTCTCACACCCATACATTACCACCGGGAATACCATTGCTTTGACTATGCATTTTTTTGTTTGCAAGGTGATGCCTCTACTTTTAACTATGTTCCCCAGGTTTCTCATATCTTGTTTCCCAAGCATCAGTCACCTTTTTATTTCACGGGTGCAATCACCATCTGCAGAGATCTTTGATCCTAAGAAAGTAAAATCTGCCAGTCGTATCCAACTCTAGGGTGCAGTGCTCAGCTCCATTTACAGCCAAAGAGCCAGTGCTGTCTGTGTTTGCAGACATTTTCATGGCCATGTGGCAGGCATGACTAGAGCCCATCAAGTTACATGGCTATATTTGGCCACACCCACAGATTTGGTCACACCCTCAGAGGGGTGTGGCCAAAATTTCCCTTATTTTCAAATCCAAAAGTTGACAGGTATGCCCATCAGACTGAAGCCAAGGAGAGTGCCTTTTGCACTAAAGGACAAAATTGAGACTGAACTGGACAAACTGGTGGGTCAGGGGATTTTGGTACCAGTGGAATCCGCCAAGTGGGAAACCCCCATTGTTACGGCACTTAAGGCTAACGTGGAGGTCAGAATCTGTGCTGACTACAAGTGCACGATTAACAAGGCAATTCGCCCAAATGCGTACTCGGTGCCGGTAGTAAGTCACCTGTTAGCAACTTTGCACGGGGGAGGTGTTTCGCCAAGCTAGATTTAGCATAGGCATATCAACAATTAACTGTGACCCCAGCTGCAGCCGCCGCTCAAACCATTGTTACTCATAAGGGAGCCTTTAAAGTGACGCACCTCCAATTCGGCGTAAATTCGGCTCCAGGAATCTTTCAGTCCCTCGTGGAAAGATTGTTGAAAGGGCTCCCAGGTGTTTTCCCTTACTTTGACGACATTTTGATAATGGCAGGAGGTGAACAGGAATTGGCCAAGAGGTTAGACCGGGTACTAACCGTGTTCGAGAAAGCGGGGCTCAGGTTGAGAAAGGATAAGTGTGTGTTTTTCGCTGAAGAGGTAGAGTTTCTGGGTTTCCAGATAACCCCTGAGGGAATCAAACCAGCAGAGTCAAAGGTGTCGGCAGTGCAGGATGCCCCTCACCCCACCACCAAGGTCGAACTACAGTCCTTCCTAGGACTCAAGAAAGATGTGGCTTGGCGGTGGGGGGACAGCCAGGAACGGGCATTCGGAGGGCTCAAGCAGCTTCTATCCTCCGAGGCTGTCTTGACCCACTTCAATCCAAAGAAACCCGTTGTGTTAGTCTGTGATGCCTCACCAGTGGGGGTGGGGGCAGTCCTCTGCCACGTGCTAGAGAGCGGGCGAGAAGCCCCGGTGGCTTTCTATTCAAGATCCCTGTCCAAGGCAGAGCGCAACTACACACAAACAGATAGGGAAGCCCTGGCGATTGTTGCAGGAACCAAAAAGTTCCACGACTTCCTTTATGGCAGACCGTTCACAGTCATGACCGACCATAAGCCCCTGCTAGGGATTTTTACCACAGACAAGCCAACCCTGCAGATCTTGTCCCCAAGGATGCTGCGATGGGCCATCTTCCTCAACACGTACCAGTATGCGTTGACCTACCATCCCAGCAAGGAGATCAGCCATGCTGATGCCCTTTCCAGGTCACCCCTCCCACAGGCAGGGGACCCAGAGTGCGAGGTAGAGCAGGACCACCAGGTGCTCCTGATCGAGTCCCTAGAGTCGCCCCCGATACTGCCTGTGGAGATCGCCAAGGCTACGGCGAAAGACAAGTCATTGGCCCTAGTCAGTTCATGGGTACAAAAAGAGTGGCCGACAACCTCCCCTACGGAGGAATTCAAGGTTTATGGTAGGCGAAGAGACGAACTCTCCTTAGAAAGGGGCTGCCTACTCTGGGGGCAGCGGGTAATAATCCCCGAAGTTCTGAGGTCTCGGGTGCTCAAGATGCTGCATATCAGCCACCCAGGGATCGTGTGCTCCAAAGCGCTAGCTAGAAGTTACGTCTGGTGGCCCAAGCTGGATTCAGACATAGAACACATGATCGGCACTTGCGAGAGCTGCCAGAGCACCCGGCCCAAGGAGTCCCGACTTCCGCATAGAGAATGGGACACAGCCCGGGGACCATGGTCGCGTCTGCATGTGGATTTCGTGGGTCCCTTCAGGGGCACCCTTTTCCTTATAATAGTGGACTCCTACTCCAAATGGTTGGAAGTAATCCCGATGGCCAGTACATCGTCAGCTGCGACGATTAAGCAATTACGCAAGGTATTCAGCTGTTTCGGTTTACCTGACATACTTGTGAGTGATAATGCCACAACTTTCACATCAGCTGAGTTCCAAGGTTTCATAGAGATTAACAAAATTCGCCACATAACTGCGGCCCCTTTTCACCCTGCTACAAATTGTCAAGCGGAACGCCTGGTGCGAACAACGAAGGATGCACTGCGTAGGATGGGCCCCGGGGATTTGAACTTACAACTTTGCCAATTCCTATTAAGGTATTGGGTAACCCCCGTAGCGACGGGTCTGTCACCCGCCGAACTCCTTATGCGGAGGAAACCCACCACGATCCTCTCGAAGTTAGACCCAACCAGGGTGGAGGACATGGGTAGAAACATAGAGACGGGGGGCACCAAGATTTTCAAGATCGGTGAGGCAGTGCATTGCCATAACTACGCAGCCGGTGGGCCTAACTGGGTGCCTGGAATAGTGGTCGGGCAAACGGGGCCAGTCTCTTACAATGTCGAGACAAGCACAGGACTCCTCTGGAGGAGGCATGCCGACCAGCTCAGGGGTAGGATAGTAGGAAGGCAAGACTTGAGTGACCAAGCACAGCATTCAGCGTTAGGGTTCTCCCCCACCCACTTATCCCAAGGGGAAGACACAGACCACAGGGGGGAGGGAATTGACACAAATCCGCATTCTTTTGACCCCCTGGGTAACAGGAACAATTTGGAAGAGGCGGATTTCGAGGAGCTGTTAGACTTTGAGTTAGGAAACCAGGGGGATTTTTCGGAGTGGTCCCCCACCCGTCCAAGCGAAGAGCTGGGTTTTTCTTTAGTCCCTGGAGCCCCCAGTTTCACATCCCTGGAGTTTACTCCCACACCTAGACCTCCCCAATCCCCGGCTCAGAACTCGCAGCCAATCGCTAACGAGTTACGCTCTCCCACTGTAGGATGAGGGCAGAGTAACCAGGAGCATGCAGGGACTCCGACCCCAAGTGCGGCCACCACTCGCCCAAAGCGAACGTGCGGGAAGCCTCAATGGCTGAAGGACTTCATCCTCACCTAGTGGGAGGGGTGTTAAGTATTGAATGAATGTTGAAAGTTTCCCTTTAACAGAATGTAACCAGTCAATGTATCCAATTGTATCTAATCAGAGACACATTGTAGCAAGCTGTAGAAGGATGCGAGCTAAGTGGCCACAGGTGACAGTAGCGAGCATCCGGCTCACATGGTACAGATTCCCCAAATACCTGAAGAGCAGGAAACCTTCCCGCCACACCACACCTGGAGAAGATGGGGGTGACGATCTATGACATCACGCGGACAGTAGCCAATGAACTACCACCCGGGATATTCAAATTACAGTGTACTATAAATAGAGCTGTTTTGTCCGCCATTGCCTCATGTTCACTCTGACCATCATGCAATAAAGTTGTGTTTAGCCCTACTGTGGCTCCTTCTTTGTCTTCCTTGCAAGACACCAAACTCTCCTAGCTGTCCTCTGGTGCAGATGGCCACATCCCTGTTCCCAAATCAGGGAATCAGGAGGCTCAGCAGCTCTTTAATTTCCCTGACACCTGAAATGCTGCTATGGCCAAGGAGGAAGGTTGAGGAAGAGAAGTAGAAGCAAGAGACAAGAGGGGAAGTAACAAGGGTCAAAGAAAAGGAAAAAGATATCTTTCCTTTTGTATACAAAGTCATAGCCACGGAACAAAGACTGTGGAACAAGCCTTTCCCCTCAGTTCTTTTCTGCTTTGGATGATAGTCCAATCTAGCAAATAATGATGGTGCCAGATCCAATACATGATTAGGTAATGAGGTGACATCCAGGGACTCTAGGAAAAGAGAAGAGAGGAAGATAAGGCTGGGTTGGTAGAAGGGATGTGGATTCCGCTTACACAATTGGCACAGCTGTCCCTGACAGAACCACAGTTGTGGGAGAACACTCCTTCGAGCCGTTGGTTTCGAGGGGACAGAAATTGGGGAGCGGAATATTAGATATAGTTTGATTCACCGATTGCTGACCTGACAGGCAGCTAGGACAATAGAGGGCCAAAGATTGCCAGATGGTTAACTTGATAGGCACGTAATGAGTAATCTCGCATCCGCAGAAGCTCTAAGCCTTAGAGTCAACCTCAGCCCCTTGTTTGCTCCCGATAACGATGAACAATGCATGTCCGCGGTAGTTAATTAGCTAGATAAGAAACTTCCCCCGGTAAAGTCATCCCTAATTAGTAACTTGTGTAATCATGATGTGCAGACTCAGGGCTTTCCTGTAACTCCTATGCACAATGTATGCACGCAGCCAAGCCAGGCAGGTATAAAGTCTTTTGCTTTCTGATCAATAAACACTGGTCTTCACTCCATCTTGCCTCGCGTGTCTTGCTTGACCAGTCTCCTCTGGGACCCTCCGGCCCACATCAGGCCCCGATCCAACAAAGGGAGAAGAGAAATTAGGAAAAGAATCCTCCCTTCCTTCTTGACATCACTGTTGCTGCAGTCTAAGCTCCATACAGGGATGGGAGGGGAGAGGAGTGTGTATCTCTTGCTCCCTAGATTGGATCTGGAGCCCCTTATAATCTGGTTAGAGAATTGAGGTAGGTGGGAAATAGACCCTAACCCAAAAAGAATCAATGTTGTTTTTATTGGAACTGGGATCCAATAAGAGATGGGAAATTTTCCAGGTGTGGTAGAGGAAGGCTGAAGGAAAGAGTTTCTTACATTGATTAAGCCAACAGGAGACCATTCAACCTTTTTCTGGGCTGTGCTTCTGACCCCAGATAATTAGGATGGGTCCTTTGTGGGTCAAAGGATCACTCTACTGAGCAAAAGAGATCACTCTCCTTATTTTTGTACTGTCTCAGTTCTTTCTGAGCCCTTGAGCTGTTTCTCTACCTCTATTTCCAAACAAAGGGCTTTCCTCCCATCTCCTTGAGCCACAATTTTTTGATGGCATGAGGCTCAGCATTTTCTGCATTGGAAGCTCCACTGAGTTGTCCTCTTTAACAAAGGAGATCCCCTCACTTCCCTCCATGAATTGATTGTGGTAGGCATCCAAGAAGTGAGAAACATTGTGCGAACATAATGGTCCTTTGGGTTAACCATCCAGTGAGAGCAAAGTGTGTGCACTATTGCATTGAATCGAAATATCCTATTTAAAGATGATTCCCAATCTATTGAATCTCCTTGGAATAGTGCAGCAGGATCATGGGTATCATGCCTTTCTTGTCCTCTTCTGCAGTTTTCCCATTGGTTAGTTTCTCCCTGTCTGCTTTCATGATATGAAACAACTTTGGGGACATCAGTCGAGTTGCAAGTATCCAGCATTTTAGATCATTTCTTAGCCTTGGTGGATCCGAGGTAGAACTGTTTCTGTGATTTGTGTTCTGATTTTGCAAATACAACCTTTCCCTGATTCTTTGTCCAGAAAATCCAGCATTTCATTTTAGCTGTTCCAGAAATATGTTTGCGAGCTCTCATAGAAACATCCAAGATAATCCCTGTGTGACCCAGACCCTGAAACAGGATGGGGAGGTATGACTTTGTGTTGACTCTTAAGTTGATGCCTAATGCTACTCATCCCATGAGTTTAAAGAAAGCCACACCCTCACATGCTCTTTATCCTGCTGGAGAGTTGAATATGCTGGACCACAAATTTCATTCTTCAGATTTCTTTCTTACTCTTTCATCACACTCTGGTTGTCTTTCAACCATTCTTGCTGTGGTTTTGTAGGTTCTTTTGTGTCTAGAGGGCATTTTAGTCAAAATACAGACAGTGGGAGAGTGGTGACATGACTTTTCGAGTCCAAGGAGAATTTTATCTCCTGCTCATTCATCTTGATTT
This sequence comes from Bradypodion ventrale, assembly GCA_035047345.1. Lineage (NCBI taxonomy): Eukaryota > Metazoa > Chordata > Lepidosauria > Squamata > Chamaeleonidae > Bradypodion > Bradypodion ventrale. The sequence goes on along the minus strand of JAWDJE010000001.1, from coordinate 184,319,778 downwards.
CTGCTACTGACATAATTTACTTCAAATCCAATTGGGTTACTGACTGTTTAATCATACACACAAGAGGACGGAAGGAACATTATTCATGTCCCTATCATATTGACTATCCACCATATATATGAGAGACTGCTACCTAGGTTTCTCACAGTTTGTTCCATCCCAACCCCTGGGGAAAAAGTCTGGTGGCACCTTCAAGAATGATTGACTGATATTAGCACAGGTTTTCAGTTTTGTATGAGCTAGAAGAAGAGCACGGCAGTGAAACAAATGAAAAATGAGTTGGGACCAGCAGGAACCTATTCTTTGATAGTCTGGTCCATCAAGGAATCAAGAATGAACTATTTTAAACTCCACTATAACATTTCATTTTTGTAGTGTGTGCTGAAACGAAAGCTACTGCAATTTATTCTATTGCTTTTACAACTGTTTTTAGTTAAATGGTAATTAATGAAAATATTTTCTTGGGTAATTTTCCTATTATTACACCCCCCCTCCCCCGCTATGTTGCAGGTATTCTTTTTTTTTTCCTCTTTCATGAGTCCATGAGTCCTAGATTCTGCTTGTAGACGATTTTGGCTATGGACTTTGTTGCTATTGAATGGTTTTGCTGGAAATTCTTTCATCTAATTCCTGTTCTTAGACCCTTTAAGATCTCTACCTTCACCTCCAAACCCAATGCCAAATGAGCATCTTCCCAAAAAGAGCACAGTCAGGGTTCATTTATGGAGCAGAGGGGTGATAAAACTTTCATTCTCTTTAATATATTTCTTAGACTCATCCTCATTCAAACCAATGAGAGTCAGTTATAACATGCCTGATCCTCCATGAAATAATTTGCTGCATTGAGTGCCTCTCAAATTTGTTTTGGGATCCTGATGTTGTCTAGAGCTTCTCTAACTTGCAACTCCCTCAGGACACTCAATGGACTTTCTCAAAGGGTATGTACGGCTCAGAAGACAAAGAACCTTCTGACATTTGTTTCTTAGTGGTTATCAAATTCCTCAACAAATTATACAGGCCATTTACTTAATTCAGGGACACGATTCCTTCCTTGAAAAACTTCTCCTTTTCCTAGTTGTCATTATGGTTTCACCCATTTCTTCCTTCGTAATTGTTTGGTATCAGTTGCTGCACAGTGTAACAGGAAAACAGGAAGTCGCTTGGTACACCTGTTGACTTGATGCTAAGAAATCGTCTGTCTTCCACTACGCTCTGGCCAGTGATGCACTCCAAAAAAATTTACTACCACCTCTGTGGGCGGGGCCAAATCTGTGGGCATGGCCAACACAATGGGGTATGGAGGTGGGAGTGGCCAGCCAGGTGGGCGTGGCCTGGGGAATTTCCGCTACCGGTTCTCCCGAACAGGACAGAACCTGCTTCAGTGCATCACTGGCTCTGGCCCCCAAATAAGACTGGGAGTCTCCCTGGGTAGTTGAATTCCTGGGATAGTGTTTTCCTCTTTCTTTCCCTCTGCAAAAGAAAGCACCTCAGCAACATCTGATCTCCTACATTTCCCAGGCTTCCCAGCAGGTGGAATATTCCTTTTATATTGCTGGAGGCACAGGGGAACTTGGGAAATGTAGCAGCCATCGCAACTTTCCACCTGCCAGAGGATGAGGGGCAGGAAGGCAGAGGGGGAAAGCCCTCCTGTCCCTACCATTGCTGTAGCTTGAGCCATAGCCAGAGGCAACAGTGTGTGTGTGTGGGAGGGAGGGGCTGCCATGGGGGAAGGGGGGCAGTTCAGAATCCAAGCACCAGTCAGAAAGGGTGCCCTGTTTGGATTCGGAACCAGGGATCCCAGGGCTCCAGGGGCCTAAATTCTCCTGCACATTAAGCTTCCCTTGGGTTTACCAGATGAGGTCCTGTACATGCAATTTGGAGTCCAAATGCCAGTGAGGATGACAAAGGAAAGAGGAAGTGAGAGAGGCACTTGGGAACATACCTGTCCACCTTCCCGGATTGGTCGGGATTTCCCGTTTTTTTGTGCCGATTTTCGCCATTTCCCACCCAGAGCTGCCGAAACCCCGGAATTTGGCAGCAGGGGGAAAGGCGTTACTGCGCATCCCTTCTGTGCAGCTCACTTCTATGCATGTGTAGAAGGCTTTTACACATGCGTAGAACCCTTCTACGCTTGCGTAGAACCCTTCTACGCATGCGTAGAAGGCTTCTGTGCAGAAGGGGATCGTAGAAGCCTTCTACGCATGAGTAAAAGCCTTCTACGCATGCGTAGAAGCGAGCTGCGCAGAACCGTTCTGCGCAAGTCACTTTTACGCATGCATAGGGTTTTACGCATGCGTAAAAAGCGACCTGCGCAGAACCGTTCTGCGCAGGTCCCGGATTGTCTGCAGCCGCGGTTGACAGGTATGCTTGGGAAGGTGTTTGATCCTGGCTAGGCTTACCTAATGCTACCCTGGTGGTCGGAGCAAAGCCATAGGTTTGCACAGTAAGAGTACTAGAAGACAAAATATCCAATTGTTAAGATCACAGTAGAAGAAGAATGTAAAGGTGGAGACACAGATCAAAGTTTGGAATGGTCAATGTGAAAAGACTGAAGGGTTGAAGACAGTGGTGGGCTCCAAATTTTTTTACTACCACACTGCGGCCGTGGTGTGGTGGGCGTGGCCAGGGGGAAAGCCCTGTATTGCACCCAAATTAGGACTACTTTATTTCAAAACTTGAATGGGTGGGGTCAGTCAGAATTTCTGCTACCAGAACTGGTGCGAACCTGCTGGTGCCCACCACTGGTTGAAGATCCACCATTGTGTGGAAGATACCTGGAGCAAATCCTAGTCCCTTGCTCCACATCAGGTCTGATGATCTCCAATCCTTTGCTGCCCAATCTAGACCTACTATGGATACCATTCTTTTTAACCTGAAGGAGAAATGAAACTCCAACACCTCCCCCCTCTGGCAGCCAGAATTTCTATGACATCTGAGTTTTCAGCAATCCACTTCCTGCACTTTGCACATCATCTCCTAATCAGTTTGGACTGCGGATGCTTTCACCCTCTTCCTATATCTTCCGGGAACTGAGGGGCAGCAGAATCTATATCTCACTTCATGACTTGTTCAGCTGGTCTTGCTTTACTATAGCAATTATATAATGATATACATTTTCCCCACAACTTCTTTCTCTGCAGCTACAGCTAACTAACAAAGCCAAAGGATTTCGCTTGGCTGATATAGGTGGCATACAAGTCTAATAAATCAATTTATTTTAATCCTGTTGTGAAATTATTGTTCCAATATTCTCTATCTATTCATCTGTTACATTACTGTGATGTGATTATTTTATTTTGCTAGTGATGCTTTATATGTTGCTATTTAAACTTTATGTACACACTAAAATAAATTGTGTATTTGTTATTTCTCTGCTTGACTCTGTTGTGAATTGCTTTGACCACATGGACAGTCTGTAGACAACTTACACTTGCATACAGGAAATCATGTAATTATTGCTTCCTAATTACTTCATACTGGCTTTCTCATATTAGTGATTACTACATAAATGATGCCAACACTAAAATATATTGGTACTAAAAATGCAATAATTGATGCAGTAGTAGTTGTTCAGTCGCACAGTCAGTTCCGACCTTTTGCAACCCCATGGACCACCGTACGCCAGGCATAGTATTGATGCATATTATCGTCAAAAAAGCCATCTAGTTTCTGGGTTCCAATATATGGAGTAGTCAGTCATACGGCAAGCCTAGTGCTTGCAAGAAGCAATGAATAAGAAGAACCACATGGCCTGAGTTATACCCCAACTTTATATAAGAGACCTGGGAGTGCATACCATTTCTTGGGGGTGGGTTCCTATCCTGTGGATCCAGGAGTCTGGCATGTCAGAAAAGTAGCACAGTAAAGAGATTTCTCAAGTATTCCCCAAGATGTGTCCCCCCCCCCGCCCGCCCGACACCAAATGCCCCCACCATTTCCACCTGCATATCCACCCTAAATATTTGTAAATTTAATCAAAATATATTTTTTAGAAAAGTAGAGTTTTCTGATAGAGGTTGATCTATAATAAATACAACACAAATCTCTTTTCAATCTCCCTCCATTTGCCTCTCCTACTCTAGGCTATGTTAACAGATTCTACCTCGGCATACCTCAAAGTTGTTTTCCATCCTGAACTACTGCTTACAAGACTTAAACATCTCCTTCAAACCAGTAAATACAGCATTGTGGATCTCTGTTGTCCTCACTCCTCCTCCTTTTCCACTTTGGAATGTAACTTTTTAAAATTAATGACATGTTATTAGGAATATGGAATATGAATGATTACATATAGTAAATGAAGGCGGAGTTGTGAATCACACTATATTTGGAATGCTTGTGTTGTATTGCCGTGAGAGCTAGAGATTGAATCTGCTGCTGTTAAAAATAACGCACTGGCCAATAAAGAATGAAGAGGCATTGTCTTTCCTTCTGGTTTACTTTCTCTGCCTTAGTTTTGGGAGCAAAGCTGTGGGCAAGGCTGACAAAGCAAGGAATTAGCTGAGGAGTTTTGTTTCCTAATTCCTTGACCAACAATGAAATCTAAGCCAAACTGTGTTGGAATACCACGATATTTCTGGCCCCCATTAACACTCATTTGTCCAAACCCCACTCTTATAAGGCTCTGTTCATGGGAACTTGCACCCAAATAGTTTGAATTTCTTTAAAACAAATGCAAATACAGGGTGTGAAGGGGTGGCAATTATGAAAGACACCCCAGTATTGGCCATTAGCCTGAAGGAGACCCCAAATCGATTGTCAATTCAGCCAGAGATCTTTTATTCAAAACTCTTTATACTTTCTCTCCACCACTCATTACCATTCACCATATTATGCATGGAGGAAAGAAACTCCAGTCTATTGAGCCACTTACAGGTGGACAGCAGTGAAGTGACATTCACTGCCCCCTGTATCAGGCAGTCTAACCATCAGTCATGGGTTATAGACCCTTAGGTGCTGTCTTGAATGTCATTAGCAGATGGTCAGGCTGTCTCTCACAGCACCAGTGATATTGCTGGGTCCTCGTCTTTTTTCTTTTTTTGAAGAAGCAATTTCTGGCTCCATCTCAATCCCATCAGATCCTCTAGGGCAGGAATCAGCAAACTTGGCTCTCCAGATGTTCTTGGACTTCAATTCCCAGAAGCCCTGATCAGAAGAGATCCACCCTGTATCCTTGGCAAGGACCCATGGAGGGCCAACGAGAGCATAAGGACTTTATGTGCCCAAAGGGCTCAGGATCAGAAGGTGACCCGCGGAACTGGATCCGTGGTACGGGTATCACGCTGCGATGTAGAAGGCCACTGCATTATACTGTTCCCAGACCAATCTTCATGGCCGATCACCATGATAATAGTCAATAACAGGGCCATAGCCAGGCTTCTAGATGTAGGTGGGCAAATATTTTTTCAGGATGGGCAACAAAGCCTCTTTTCAATGCATTCCTATGGGAAACTGCGTTTTGCCAGGGTAGGCAAACTGGTAAGTCAGGGTGCCTGGCTACGGCCCTGGCCAATATTCATTTATTTTTATTTATTTATTTGTTGCTGTTGTGTTTTGTTTACTCTCAGCTAAGCCAATAGATAAAGGTAAAGGTTTCCCTTGCTCGAAAGCCAGTCGTATCTGTTATGTATAACTGTTGAACACCAAAGTATCCGACCCTAGGGTTCAGTGCTCATCTCTGCTTCAAAGCTGAAGAGCCAGCACTGTCTGCTTCTGCAGACGTTTCCATGGTCATGTGGCAGGCATGACTAGACACCGGAGCGCACGGAACACTGTTTACCTTCCTACCAAAGTGGTCCCTATTGATCTACTTGCAAGATGGATAGATAGATAGATAGATAGATAGATAGATAGATAGATAGATAGATAGATAGAGAGAGAGAGAGAGAGAGAGAGAGAGACCCTGGCAAACACCCTGGCAAAGCGCAGTTTCCCCATAGGAATGCATTGAAAAGAGGCTCTGTTGCCCATCCTGGCCAATATTAATTTGGTTTTCTTATTATTTATTTATTTATTTGTTGCTGTTGTGTTTACTCTCAGTTAAGCCAATACAGTATTCAGAACCGGATACGTCAGTTGAAGGAGGAGGCTCAGGAAAGGCATAGGAAAGCCCTCGCCTCGCCAAGGAGTCCCCCTGGTAGCAGAGAAGCCAGCCGGACAAGGAAACCCCCCGTTACTGGGCCTCGGGGGAGGAAGAAAAGGGCGGAGCAGCTCCGGGAAGAGGGAGGCGGCGAAGGGAGGAAGGGGTGGGCCGCTGCCGCCGCCGCTTGCTTCTCCCTGCCAGACCCTCTGGCCCTGCTCGGGCGGGCCTTCCCCATAGGGAAAGACGGTCCGGAGCTTAAGGGGGTTCACCCCGCACCGCACCGCACCGCTTTGCTCCAGGACCGGCCCGCGAAGGACCAGCCGAGGCTCCCGGTGCTCTTTCCCTCCGGTGGGGGGGGGGGGGGGAGGAAGCCTCCTATGCGGCCTTTCCGTGGCTCCGGAGGCGCCTCCGCCGGGCCCTCCTCCTTGCCCTGCTGAGCACGGGGGGAAGGGGTCGGGATCCGGAGGAGAGGGGAAAGTCTGGCCAGGGGAAGGGGCGGCTTGGCTGAGCCACCCCAAACCCACCCCCGCCGCCGCCCGGGGCTCCCCCTCGGCGCCCTCCTTTTCCCCTGCCGTCGACAAGCCGCCGACGCCTTTTTGCCAGGGGGGAGGGATGTCTTCTGCCAGCTCCGTGGACATGATTGAAACCCCTCCGGTGCTCAACTTCGAGGAGATCGACTACAAGGAGATCGAGGTGGAAGAGGTGAGACACACACACACACACACACACACACACCCCAAATAGGGGAGAGATCTACAAGGAGATCGAGGTGGAAGAGGAGACACACACACACAAATAGGGGAGAGAGTTTGTGAGTAAGCCCCCACTCCGTGTAAACACACACACACACACACACACACACACACACACACACACACACAGAGAGAGAGAGAGAGAGTTGCTTGGATGTCAGGAGGACCCCTGAAGTCATGTAAGGTATAAAGGTAAAGGTCCATGCTCGGAAGCCAGCCGTATCCGACACTACGGTTCAGTGCTCATCTCTGTGTATAGCCCAAGAGCCAGCGGTGTCGGTGTGTGTGCAGACGTTTCTGTGGCAGGCATGACTAGACTAGACATAGGATTCACTCACATTGGCTGAGTGCATGCCTCTAGGGAGATTGTAGCCATAGCGCTAAACATCAGTTTGCAGTAAAACACAGTTTACCAGAATGTTATTGCTTTATTATGTTTTGATATTTGGATGTACCCCGTCCAGAGTGGGAAATTTCCCAATTGAGTGGTATAAAAATGCAAACAAACAGATAGATAGATAGATAGATAGATAGATAGATAGACAGACATTTCTGTGGTCATGTGGCAGGCATGACTAGACACTGGAGTGCATAGTATGCTGTTTACCTCCCCACCAAAGTGGTCTCTATTTATCTTGTAAGGTAAAGGTTGCCCTTGCTCGAAAGCCAGTCATATCTGACTCTAGGGTTCAGTGCTCATCTCTGCTTATAGCCCAAGAGCCAATGCTGTCGGTGTGTGCAGACGTTTCTGTGGTCATGACTAGACACCGGAGTGCATAGAATACTGTTTACCTTCCCACCGATGTGGTCCCACGGAAGTGGTCCCTATTTATCTACTTGCAATTTCTTGCTTTCGAACGGCTAGGTTGGCAGTTAGGTTATCTTGCACCTCTGGGTTAATTACTACTTTGTTCCTGGTACTAATTAAATTGCTTTGGGCATAACATTGCTGTTTTTTTTATTTTTAGCCATCGCCACCCTTTCTCCAGAGAAACTCAAGGTGGTGTGCCTGGATCCTCCTTTTTAAAATCTACATAGCAACCTAACACCTTTACATTAAGAGGTAGGGACTGGCTCCACCTTGGGTAGGGATTGGAACAGCTGGATGAGAATTTTAACTCGGGCAGACATCCTATAAAATGGGTTGACATCCTATAAAATTGTCATTTCTGCCATTATAGTAAAGGCTTGATTGAAAGCCAGTCGTATCCGACTCTAGGGGTTGGTGCTAATCTCTGTTTACAGCCAAAGAGACAGTACTGTCTTGTCTGCAGATGTTTCCGTGGTCATGTGGCTGTTATGACTAGATGCCGGAATGCTGTTAACTTTCCTGGCAAAGCGGTACCTATTTATCTACTTGCAATTTCTTGCTTTTGACCTGCTAGGTTTGCAGAAACTGAGACAGAAACAAGCTCACTCCATCAAGCAGCACTTGGTTTTCAAACTGCTGTCTTGCCAACCTTCCAGTTGTCAAGTTCAGCGTCTTAACCACTAAGCCACTGCAGTCCTCTGTGATTATAGTACAGGGTCTCTAATTTGATTACTTTAGTTATTCTTTCTGGGTAAACTTGGATTGGACAGTAGGGCAATTTTAGAAAAAAAAGATGTCAAGGATATTTGGAAGTTGCTGGGTTTTCCCCCTCTTCCTCACCCCATTAACCCGTTTTGAAATATAAATAGGCTCATTATACTCTTATTAGAGAAAGAAGAGACCCAGTACTATAATGGCAGAAACAACAATTTTATAGGACTTAGCTTGAGTTCAAATTCTCATTCAGTTGTTCCAATACCCAGCCAAGATGGAGCCAGTTACTACCTCTTAATGTAAGTCATTTAGTTGCCATGAAGATTAAATGAGGAGCCATGTACACCAACCTTGAGTTTCTCTGGAAAAAGGGTGAACTAAAAATAATAATAGTAATAATAGTAATAATAGTAATAATAGTAATAATAGTAATTATTATTATTATTATTATTATTATTATTATTATTATTATTATTATTATTATTATTATTATTATTATTATTATTATTATTATTATTATATTTGTACAGTATAATATATAATATGCACAAAGCAATTTAATTAGTACCAGGGACTTAGTCTGGATGCTTTCAAAGGCTGACCTGTTGAGACTTGGCTTATATCAAGGGTTAAATGTACTGAAAAGACATGATTGCTTTGGGGACCTCAAGACAAACAAAAGTTCTTCCAGGGTTCCCCTCCAAAAGTGAACATTTACAGCAGATTTTATTGCTGTTTGTGAGCTGTAGTTTGAAATGTGTTCTTAAAAATTTGAAATATAAAGTTTGGCACTTAATGGTTGGGGTGGCACCAAGGACGATAGAGGTTGTGCTTGGAGAACTCTGGAGGGCCACATGCTTCCCAATTCCTTGCCTGTCTGCGTTGTCAAAATGAGCTCATGCCTCCCAGTTCTGTTCATTATTATTTTTCAAATTACATATTGATTTCCTCCGCAACTCTCACCTCTAAGAAACAGAGTCTGGCACAACATCTTGCCATGAACCTTTGGAACTCATAATTGATACTTTCCCTGCACTAGTAAAGGTAAAGGTTTCCCTTGCTCGAAAGCCAGTCATATCCGACTCTAGGGTTCAGTGCTCATCTCTGTTTCAAAGCTGAAGAGCCCGCGCTGTCTGCTTCTGCAGACGTTTCCGTGGTCATGTGGCAGGCATGACTAGACACCGGAGGGCACGGAGTGCTGTTACCTTCCCGCCGAAGGGGTCCCTATTTATCTGCTTGCAAATTCTTGCTTTCAGACTGCTAGGTTGGCAGGAGCTGGGACAAAGACCTGAGCTCATTCCGTCCTGCAGTACTCGGGAATTGAACTGCTGACCTTTCGCTTCCCAGCCAGCGTCTTAGCCATGTGAGCCACTGCAATCCTTTCCCTGCACTATCCACAAGAAATTGATGCATGTCTGAAAAACTGAGCTTGAATCACGAAAGCTCATGTATTGTTTGATTTCGTTAGTGAGCCAACAAAGGCAATGCCTTATTCCTGCATTTGCTTCTCTGGATTTCTGAGTCCTCTGCTGTCTGGAGGTATCTTGTTCCTTAAAATGCTTACTTTTGATGAGCAGGAGAAGAAAGGATTTGAGACCATACTGGGAACAACATTCAACTGGAAGGTAAAGGGGGTGGGGGGAGAGAACCAGCACTAGGAATGGCTAAACCAAGTAAAAACCTGGTTAAATTACAGCTTCAAGCAAACAGTGGTATGAAATGTACAGAAAACTAGCCACTGTGTTGTTGCATATGCAGTACCTGCCACCTTTATTCCTTGGAGTATGCCACGTGGCTCTCAGGTTGGGACAGCCGCTCACTTAGGTTCATTACTGGCATTGCTTTGAAGAGCCAGGGGTACTAAAGCATCTGATCTTAGGAAGAACTGAACTGCTGTCCCTAAGACTCATGAGGAAGCCTATCAAAGGATGGGTGTCTGCATCTGTCCTCACTTATAATCGTTTCCCAGTGGGCAGATAGGCTAGTTTTGACTGAAATAACAAGTGGAACTGAAAATGGCTGCTAGGAGGGAGGAAAAGCTGTGCAATGTCACAAACCACCAAATGCATATTGCCAGTAGAAATGGTACACATGCAAAACAAATATCTATTTTACATTTATATCCCACCCTTTGGATGCAGGCACCACTCAGGAGTGGCTTACAATGTGTATAAATATCATAGATTGATAGATAGATAGATAGACCTATGGACCATTGATCTCCAGGCACCCCTGTCCTCCACCATCCTCCTCAGCCCGCTCAGCTTGGTGCCCGCTGCGTCCACAATGCCATCCAGCCATCTCATCCTTGGCCGTCCCCTTTTTCTTTTGCCCTCCACCTTTCCCAGCATCAAGGCTTTCTCAAGTGAATCCTCTCTTCTCATTTGGCGTCTAAAGTACTTCAGCTTCATCTTTACTATTTGACCTTCTAAGGAGCAGTCAGGACTGGTTTCTTTCAAGATTGACTTATTTGTTCTCCTCGCTGTCCAGGGTAATAGATAGATAGATAGATAGATAGATAGATAGATAGATAGATAGATAGATAGATACTGTAGCTAGATAGACAACAAACATCTACACAAATTGGCCAGTCACCCTGGAGAAATGCTCTCAACCTTGATGCAACAGATAAGTTGTTGAGACTAACCCTTACATAACGCGTTCGAATAGCATCATTTTCGCTTAACGATGCGTAGTCATGCACCACGTGTTCCCCCACACAACGACGTTTTTAGCGTCGTTATCCGGACAAGGACACTAAAATAACCGTCATTATCCAGATAGCGATGCTAAAAACGTTATGCGGGAAACTCCATAGAAACCCTCATAACAACGAAAATTGCTTAACAACACTACTTGGGGAACCAAGTAACGTCGTTATGCGAGGGTTTACTGTACTTAGAATCTATTTGCATATGCGCTATGGTGCAAAGCCCATGATACATTTTGCTACTTGGGCTGGAGAGATCCCAGCATTGATGGCATTATTTTTACAGGCACTATATACTTGATCAAGATTTATCCTTACAAAAAAACCGAAGGTAAATATAATTACCTGTTCCTTCAAACAGCTTTGGTTGATCTATTTTCCATTAAGAGGTTATGCTCCACAAATATAAATGCTAATAACACTCAGTAAGGGTCTGACTGTAGGTTTAATATACGGGGGCACTTTAAGATAAGTTCTGCTCCACAGCTTTGCCTGTGAAATATCTCTTACACGGTAGTGTGGCATTCAAAACAGAAGAGAAGCTAAAGCAAACCACAATCAAGGATGAGGATCTTTTATTCTGAAACTTATTTATAGTTTATCGGTAAACTGGTAGTCTTAACATACTGGGCAATTAGAGTTCCTACCTTCAGATTAACATTTTTCCATCATGAATTAATGGATAATACTGTTGACAACTCATCCAAAAGATCTTCCTGCATTCATTGTAGGAATGTTATAAGGCTAGCATAAGTAAAGTTGACCGTGTGTTGTATTTGAAGTGATGTTCTCAGTGCCATATCTGACAGGTATGCAATAGTGTCATCAGTGATGGGAGCTCTAGCCTCTGTTAACACAGAGTATTCAAGATGGTGCACTTTAATTAATGCTCTCTCAAGTTTGAGAGCCGTCATAAAGCCATGTATGCAAGTTCAGTGAGACTTTCCATATCTGGCCTTTTGATATTGTGCCTTGGTGAATTGCAAACTTTCAGTTGTATACAGCTTGTTTCCACAATAAACTACAGCTATCCAGTGGGATCCAGCTATCCAGTGGGATCCTGCCACAAACTGCAGCTATCCAGTGGGATCCTGCCAACCTAGCAGTTCGAAAGCACGAAATTGCAAGTAGATAAACTGCGGTGGGAAGGTAAACAGCGCTCCGTGCAAATTTCATGTGTCTAGTCATGCCTGCCACATGACCACGGAAATGTCTGCAGAAGCAGACAGCGCTGGCTCTTCGGATTTGAAACAGATGAGCACTGAACCCTAGAGTCAGATACGACTGGCTTTCAAGCAAGGGAAACCTTTACTTTTATCCAGTGGTGAAATATACAGTGGAACCTCATACAACAATTGTCGTGTATAGCAACGAAATTGCATAGCAATTAGGTTTGGGTGGAAATGGTGTCCCATATAACAACCTATGGAAACAATCGTACAACAATTTTTCAATGAGGAAAACCACTTAGCGAAAAAAATCGTTGTACAATGCATCCCATAGGAAAATCGCTATATGATGCATGCATCGTATAGCAATTGCTTTGTTCAACAACGAACCCCGTGGAACGGATTAAAATTGTTGTATGAAGTACTACTGTATTTCCATTCAGTTCCACCATTACCAAGAAGGGGGAGGTTAGGAACAAACTTTACTCCTATGTGGTTGCATATCTCTTCTGATGTTTTCAGTGCAGTCAACGAATAGATCCCATGTGTACTCGATTATGGGATATGCCAGATCCTGTAATTTAATTTGTTTCATCCAGGGTATATATTTAGATAAATATTTGAGTCACTTAATGTCAGAAAGAGGAAGTGGTTGAAGGAGCATGAGTGGCAGCATTCGGTTTCTAATTTTTATCATCCTCACTTCCCCTGCTCACAGCAATACATTCCTCCCTTGCTCGAAAGCCAGTCCTATCCAATTTTTTAAATTAAATTTTCAACAAAATAACATACAAATAACACTACATAAGAAATAATACAAAGACAAATACATTTCAAATATAACATGCAAAATGCAAATTTCATGTTAAAAAGTGAAAAAATCAAAATGCAAACAATAACAAATACACAACTTAGTTGATGTTCCATGATTTCTCATTTTAATACTATACTGACCTTTATAATTAACTATTTAATGTAGCCAACATTCACAATATCCCCATTATTATACTACTAAGCCAAATCAACACAATATAATACACACCCAGTGAAATATACAATGCCCAGGAGATTACGGTGTGTAACAACATACTTTCACTGTTTCCAAAAACTCATTTGTTCTGGTGCTGGACTGTCCCCTTCTCCTGATGTAAAATCCACAAATGGTTGTCAAATTTCTCAAAATCTATTTTCTTTAATTATACCTTTCCTTTTATTCAACTCCCATGTTAATTTATCATTAAATTTATCATTCAATGCAAGTTGCCACATTTACCTATACCAGTCCTTAATTGTTAAAATCTCGTCACTTTTCCATTTTTTTTTTTTGCTATACATTGTCTAGCTGTTGACAATATTATAGACAACAACTCTTTTTTATTTCATCTAAATTCATACCTTCCACATCTGTCAGCAAGACAATACCCGGCCTCAAAGTAATTCGACCACCCTACTTCTCAGTTGTGTAGATCTTGAGATATCACAGGTTGTACAAGTCTTTTGAGGACTATGAAGTCATGTCATTCTGCCCTGTTAAGAATTATTTGGATGAGCTATGCTGATTCTGTGTTTGAAATATTCATTTAAATGTTTTCAATTTTCTTTTGCTTCAGGTTGTTGGAAGAGGTGCCTTTGGAGTGGTTTGCAAAGCTAAATGGCGGGGGAAGGATGTGGCCATTAAGCAAATAGAAAGTGAATCTGAACGAAAAGCCTTCATAGTAGAGGTAAAATTTTATGTTAACGTGTTTTTTTCTGTCTCAGTCTCTCAGGTAGCCCATTGGTTCCAGAGTGAAGATATTAAGGTTGTATTGAAACTCAAGGCACCAAACAACACCATAACTGTATAGTCTCTGAAGGCTGAACTGTGTAAAAATACAATTAGCAATTGTTCTTTTACTAATGAATGCTATGATACGTTCACAGTTTTAGTTAATTACATGCTGTCACATTAGTTAATTATGGCAACTCTAATAGGTATCAAGGTGAAATATTTAAGGAGAGGTTCTAATTCCTCAGTGAGTTTCTGTAGCCAAGTAGAGATTTGAACCCTGATCAGATCTTGAATGATGATGCTTCTCTCCCAATCTTTTGTGTATTCGCACGGTAGCTGATATATTTTAAAAAAACTAAGAAAAAGACAAACTTTGACCAAGAACGTATTTTTTAAATACATTGCTTTTTCCCCTTAATTTCAGCTTCGACAGTTGTCACGGGTGAACCATCCTAATATTGTCAAGTTATATGGCGCTTGTTTGAACCCAGTAAGTAAAACTGTTTTGATGTTTGACATCATAGTTTTGTTTTGGGCTCAAAAATTGCAATATGTTTTATTAAATGTTGTTTAGTTTTTCCCCTCTTTATTTGCACATTATGCATTGAAGTTTTTTCCTTTTAATATATCAAAGTATGCTTGTGTATTTAGACTAACCTGATTCTCTGGGGTTTATCCCACTGTTGTACTATGGATTCACTTTATTCCATCATTCTGCTGTCATTCGAATTTGTCCTTCAACAAATACTTTCTTACTGAAAAGTTGATCACCTCCCTTCCTGTAGAGCAGGAGTTCTTAACCTTTTAAAGTTGGGGGCCAGGTCATTTTGGCTATTTTGCCCTTCCTCCACCACATGGCACTTCCTGGTATGGGGCCACATGAAATGGTGTCGCAGGCTGCAGGTTGAGAATCCCTGCTGTAGCGCCTACAGTGTAGACCTAGAGTAGGTCCCATTCCTGGATGGCTAATTCCCGCTTACCTCCTTGAAGATCCATTCTGGTCTGTGGAGAAGGAGACATTCAGATTCACCTGAGCAGTGGTTGACTTCATCTCTGCCATAATCCACTGGCACCTTTGCTAACTTTCCTATCAAGTTCCTCCTTTCTCTGACTAAGCTGAGGAAGGAAAACTGGGAGGAGTTTATCAGACATGAAACAAAACAAAGACAAAAATGTTAAATTTTGTATGTGAGCTTTTGTGGATCAAGTCCACTTCCTCAGACACTTCCTTCACAAGCTCCTAGAAGAACTCCTGGGAAAAGCTTGTGGAGCATGACCTTTGTTTGACTGACTTATATCCTGCCCAAAATAAATTTAACATAAATAGAAACAAATCACATAATTCAATTAAATGCTAACTAACTAAAATTTAATAACAAGAATAAAATACCTAACTAGATGATGTCCAAGTGAAACAATAAATGTTAACAGTATATCATAAACCAATAGACCATTTTTTTGTTGTTGTTGGTCAGTTGCACAGTCGATTCCGACCCTTTGCTACCCCATGGACCATTGCCCACCAGGCACCTCTATTATTCCAGGCCAAATATTGCAAAATCACAGCTCAGTAACATAGTTCTAAAGCAGGAGTTCTCAACCTTTTTAAGCCAAGGGCCGTGTCACGCTCCCTCAGACAGCTTCAGGGGTTGGATGGCCATTTTGCCCTTCCTCTACCTCACGGCACTTCCTGGTGTGGTGGAGGCGGTGGGGGCCACATGAAATGATGTTGTGGGCTGCAACTGGCCCGCCGGTTGCAGGTTGAGAATCCCAGTTCTAAATCATTAAGGGCTTTGTATGTTAACATCACCTGGAATCAGACTAGCTGCTACATTGTACGCACTGAAGCCTCCATACCAGCCTCAAGGGCAGAGCCACATAGAGACCAGTAATCATACTTTGAGATTACCAACACACAGGTCAGCATTGTCAAAGATTTCCTATCCAGGAATGGGAGAAACTACCCCACATATGATGGAAGGCAAAAGATGATATCTGATGTTCCATATATAGAACCGGGTCAAGCTGCACATCCAGATCTGAAAAAAGAAAGCCACATCCCTCAGAGTGAGGGAAATTCTCTGAACCTGAGATCAGTTGTCCCTAACTAGCATGAGCTCCCATCTTATTCGGATTCAGTCTCCGCTCATTATCTTCCATCTACTCCATGACTGCCCCCAGGCACCTCTCCAGGGGGAGAGCAGCATCCATTACTGAGGTGGAAAAGGAGAGATATAGCTGCGTAGCAGTAGTGTACAGTGGAACCCAGGATAATGACAAAACTTGGTTCCTCAAGTTGTGTTGTTGTCTGATTTTTGTCGTTGTCCGGGGCATGCATTGGAAGCGTAGAAAGGTAGGAGATCAAACATGAAGCATTGGATAATAGTGCAATGTCATTATCCGGTGCATGATTTTTCAAAAAATATAATGTCATTATGCGGTTTTAACATTCGATCGCGTCGTTACCCAGGGTTCCACTGTATTGTATTGATGAAAGCAAACTCCATATCTCATGATAACCTCCCCCTATTAAACATCATAGGGAAGATTGTCAACCCCTGGGGTACCCCATATTGTTGTATTCAAGTGTC
Source organism: Bradypodion ventrale (assembly GCA_035047345.1). Taxonomy (NCBI): domain Eukaryota; kingdom Metazoa; phylum Chordata; class Lepidosauria; order Squamata; family Chamaeleonidae; genus Bradypodion; species Bradypodion ventrale. The sequence goes on along the minus strand of JAWDJE010000001.1, from coordinate 184,303,181 downwards.
CGACAACTCATCCCCCAGATGTACTCTCAAGACACACAACTCAAGAAATGATCTGAGTCAGGCCAAAGCCTTGCCACCAGTGCCCAATCCCAAGAGCCTGTCCAAGAGGATATTGTGGTCAACAGTATCAAAGGCTGCTGAGAGATTCAAGAGTACCAACAATGAATGAGGTATTACTCTGGTCAGCCTCACTCAGAAGGTCATCCAGCAGGGCCTAAAGCCTTGTAGGGCCTGAACCAGACTGGAATGGATCGAGTACTCCAGGAATGCCCCCAACTGATTCACCTCCACCTTTTCCACCAACTTATCCAAAAATAAGACGTTTGCAACCGAATGATAGTTGTTAATATCATCGGCTGCCAACTTGGGTTAAGCTCTTCTAGCTTTACACCTGCCTGAACTGGGCTGCATTAGAGGTGAGTCAGTGTCCCAGTCTCCATTTTAGAAAATAAGTGCATCAATAAATAGAGTCGGTGGGATGGTAGTAATAGGAAGTATAGAAGAAAATTAAAGCTATAACAGTCCCTTTTTTCTGCAGTTATCTGCAAAATCTGCAAAGGAAAACAGAAGAATTACATGAGTTATTTATTTTTTCTGATTTATACTGCCACCCAACTCCAAAGACTCTGGGCAGCTCACATAAAATAAAACCAGAAATTCTGCTTATCCAGAATTTCAGGTATAAATACAGTACATGTGGATTGCAGACAATGAATTCAATGAGAAATTAAATGCAGTAAAGTCTGAGAGTGACAGTTAACATCATGATTACATTTAACACTGACTGTTCACAGAGTCTTTGGTGACAACGTAAACAACAATTTTTTTAAAATAAGACATTCTTTCCCCCACTAAGGTATGTCTTGTTATGGAATATGCTGAAGGGGGTTCTCTATATAATGGTGAGTATGTCTTTTGAATTCCATTGCATAGAACTACATAAAATGTAAGGTTACATTTACACATTTGTTCTATCTATACAATCAGTTATATAAGTGACAGAATTACTTTGCAAAATGTAGTTCGAATAATCAATCAATGTTTGATTATTTTTTACTGGAAATTCTTTTTGTTTTCTCTTTTTAAGAGCAGAATTTAACATTATATATAATTAATACTGTGGAAATACAGGCTAATTCATAACCAAATTGGTTAAGGAAGGAAGGAAGTTAGTGGTGAACCATAATAGAAATGTAGCTTGGAATGGAATTTTTTTCTAAGGAATTAATTTGACGCAGTCAGATGATCAGTTCTGTTAAAATTATTCCCTCCAAAAGAGTCTCTCCTTAGGTTTTATATTGTCAGTTACCAACCCTACTGAAATTATGCAGGGAAATATTCCATGGTGATTCATTGACCAGTTCTGACATTTTACCTTGAGAATAAAAAATGCAAAAAATAAAGTTATATCTCCCTTGTCACACAGGATTGATAACAGAATGGCTTGGAAGTTGAAAAATACCACTTCAAATTTCTTTTAAAGTAACTAGAAAATGTTACAGCAATAGGTAACTTTGTAACTAATGGCAATGTTGCTTTTGAAATTTAATTTCGTTACGCCATATTAGCTTTCAAAAATAACTGTCACAGTAACTGTGACTTAACACTTCCAAGCCTTGGCCAGGATAAAGTGGCTGTGTGTTTGCTTTATAGCAGGGGTGCCCAGACTACAGCCCAGGGCCCAGATCCGGCCTATGACACCAATTCATCCGGCCCACTAAGCCCTCATCGCTCCTGGGCTTTGTGGGCCAGATGAATTGGCGTTGGGAGGCTAGATCGCGGCCCCGGGCCATAGTGACCGGCCCCCTGAACCACATGACTGGCCCACAACCCAAAAAGTTTGGGCACCCCCACTTTACAGAGAGAACACAATTCACAGATCAACACTACTGTCACGTAATCACAAAACTGAAAGCATGCAGTTGCAGCATTGTAAATGCAGAATTAATTAAAAATGGTTAGAAATACCCGTCTGCTGTGCCACAAATGCTGTTGAAGTCAAGCAATATTGAGTGCTTACTCCTTCTATGCCACGTTGACTTTGAGATAAGTATAGTTGTTCAAGAAATAAAGTAAGTTTTTATGAAGTGGTGCAGTTTATTTTAAAAAGGGCTGTGCTGTTGAAAATAAGGGCTAATTTAGATTAGTGTATTCAGTTTAACACATGTATAGATGGCTTTCACAAACAGGTTACAAACCCCTTTGGGGCCATTCAACAATTACGCGATCCATTTTTTGGGGGGAAATTGACCCCCTCCCCCCATGTAATCCGACCGTAACTTTCGCTTTGGAAACCCCCCCTTTTTGTTTTTTAAATTATGTAATTCAGAGTTTTTGTATCAAAACTCTGATTTTTAGAGCTTTTCACTATTGGTGCCTAATGCAGAACGTATCGGTGAGGATTCAATAATCTCAAATCGGATCAAAATTCCCAGAGATCATTTTTAAACCTAAAAAAAGCACCATGTTTCGAAACCACAACAGCTCCAAATGGATTATGTAATCTTTGACCTGACCCCTCCCCGCCCCCATATAATTTTCCATAATTCATATGGCAGACCCCCTCCTCCCCCTCGAGGATCACGTAATTGTTGAATGGCCCCTTTTAATTCTAAAAAACAAAGGATGACAATTGTATATTTCACAATTTATTCAAAGAAATAGGGTACCTGTCTTGTTTCTACTGCAATGTCCAATAAAGTTCTTTTTTAGTTTCTACCTTTATTTTTCAGTCCTACATGGTGCTGAGCCACTGCCTTACTACACTGCTGCACATGCAATGAGTTGGTGTTTACAGTGTTCTCAAGGAGTAGCATATCTTCACAGCATGAAACCGAAGGCTCTCATTCACAGGGATCTAAAACCACCAAAGTAGGTTTTCAGCCACCATAAAAGCTTCTGTTATTCAACCTATTCTCTAGTCATGCTATAGGATACTATATATAGTCCCTATTTTTATATTTAACTTGTTTTAATTTTATGCCAATATTATGGTGCTTTGCATTAATACTGAAGAATACCTGTATATTGAGTGCATCTACTCATTGTGTGAACATATGACTGTAATATTATAGATGTCAATTCCAAGAACATCTTACTTCATTAGAAATAGTGATATAATTTGTTGTTGTTCAGTCGCACAGTCGATTCCAACCCTTTGCGACCCTATGGACCATTGATCTCCAGGCACCCCTGTCCTCCACCATCCTCTTCAGCCCGCTCAGCTCGGTGCCCGCTGCATCCACAATTGAATTGAATTGAATTGAAATTTTAATTTATATACCGCTTACTTACCCAATGAGTAACTCAAAGCAGTTCACAAAACAGACAGTACAAGCATATAAGTGCAACATAATCAATACAAAAGCAAACACAGGTGATGCAAAATAGCACCAAACATAATTATACAATAATCATTACAACAGTTACAGCAATTGAACATATCACATATCATAGAAACAATTACATCAAACGAATAGGCAATACAACATCATTAATCCTGTTGCCATCCAGCCATCCAGCCAATGCCATCCAGCCATCTCATCCTTGGCCGTCCCCTTTTTCTCTTGCCCTCCACCTTTCCCAGCATCAAGGCTTTCTCAAGTGAATCCTCTCTTCTCATTTGGTGTCCAAAGTACTTCAGCTTCATCTTTACTATTTGACCTTCTAAGAAGTAGTCAGGACTGATTTCTTTCAAGATTGACTTATTTGTTCTCCTCGCTGTCCAGGGTACTCTCAAAACTCTCCTCCAACACCACATCTCAAAGGTGTCTATTGTTCTGTGCTCAGCCTTCCTAATGATCCAGCTCTCACATCCATACATTACCACCGGGAATATCATTGCTTTGACTATACGGATTTTTGTTTGCAAGGTGATGTCTCTGCTTTTAACTATGTTCCCCAGGTTTCTCATGGCTTGTCTCCCTAGAATCAGTCACCTCTTTATTTCATGGCTGCAGTCACCATCTGCAGTGATCCTAGATCCCAAGAAAGTAAAATCTGTCACTGCTTCTACTTCTTCCCCATCTACTTTCCCGGTGCTGATAGGGCCTGTTGCCATTATCTTGGTTTTCTTGATGTTAAGTCTCAGGCCAGCTTTTGCACTCTCTTCTTTCAACCTAATCATGAGCTTCTTTAAATCTTCCTCACTTTCTGCCATTAGGGTGGTATCGTCTGCATATCTCAAATTGTTGATGTTTCTCCCAGCAATTTTTATCCCATATTGTGATTCCTCCATCCCTGCATTGCGCATTATGTGCTCTGTGTATAGGTTGAAAAGGTAGGGTGATAAAATGCAGCCTTGTCTTACTCCTTTTCCTATTCCAAACCATTCTGTCATTCCGTGTTCTGTCCTAACTGTTGCTTCTTGACTCTTGTACAGATTTCTCATGAGGCATATGAGGTGTTCTGGTATTCCCATTTCTTTAAGTACTTGCCACATTTTATTGTGGTCCACGCAGTCAAAGGCCTTGGTGTAGTCAATAAAGCAGATGTATACTTGTTTCTGATATTCCTTTGTTTTCTCCATGATCCACCGTATATTAGCAATGTGGTCTCTAGTCCCCCTGCCTCTTCTGAACCCCGCCTGCACCTCTGGCAATTCTCTCTCCACGTGCTGCTGAAGTCTATCCTGTATTATCTTGAGCATCACCTTGCTAGCGTGTGGGATGAGCGCAATTGTTCGATAATTTGAACACTCTTTGGCACTACCCTTCTTTGGGATTGGAACGTATACTGATCTTTTCCAATCCTTTGGCCACTGTTTTGATTTCCAGATCTGCTGGCATATCGAATGCAGTAATTTGATTCCGTCATCTTTTAGAGCTTTGATAAATTCAACTGGGATACCGTCATCTCCACTAGCTTTGTTGTTTGCAGTACTTTTTAGGGCCTTTCTGACTTCACTCTCTAGGATGTCTGGCTCAAGTTCAATGTTCTCATCATTGTGATTATCAGTGGTGTTGAGGTCCTTTTTGTAAAGTTCCTCTGTGTATTCTTTCCATCTTTTCTTAATCTCTTCTGCATCAGCTAATTCCTTGCCGTCTTGTCCCTTATCATGGTCATTTTTGCTTTGAATGTTCCCTTGATTTCCCCAAATTTTTTGAAAAGATCTCTAGTCCGGCCTCTTGTATTGTTTTCCTCTATTTCTTTGCACTGTTCATTTAAATAGATTTCCTTGTCTCTTCTTGCTTTTCTTTGAAATTCTGTGTTCAAGTGACTGTATTTTTTCTTTTCTCCTTTGCCTTTTGCATTCCTTCTTTCCTCTGCTATTTTAAGAGTCTCATCAGACAATCACTTTGCTTTCTTATGCTTCTTTTCTTTTGGTATGGTTTTCCTTGCTGCCTCCTGCATGATGTCCCGCACATCTGTCCATAATTCTTCTAGTACTCTGTCTATCAATTCCAAACCATTAAATCTGTTCCTCACCTCCACTGTGTATTAGTGATATAATGGTAAGCCTTTAAATAAAGTATGTACTGTATTACTAATTATACTGCATCACAAAAAAATAAATATGGTCTGCTACTTGGTCTAATCTATGTGTTCTACAGTAAATCAAGTGCACTGAATCCAAATCTGAAGTCCGATTCGGCCTAGGAGGTCAGGATCTTAAGTTAGGATCTTGGTTAGGTTCTTGCATTGATCACACTGGGTATATTTGCCACAAATATAGCAAAAATTTCTGGTTTATTAACACAGCTGTGCCTACTCATCTTTAGCTCAAAACAGACTCACTATGGCCTAGCTGTACTATCCAATAAGATGGTTTCGCACTAAAAACAAGCCCTTGTTCCATCTTGCTTTATATACCTATTTCTGATGTCAGCTCACTGTCTTGCCGAGACATGCCCAGCAGCCGCTGGAACATGCATGCCATCAGGGGATGTGATTCAGCTGAGTCGGCAGCAGGTGTAGTGGTAGCTGCAACTCTTCTAATGTTCCCATGTAAAAAACATTACCCAATTGCTGACTATTTGAACAGCTATAGCATGCCTTAAAAATGTACGTGATAGGCAAATTCTGTGTTCAGATTTGGAATCAGCATGTAAATCACATGTGTTATTCCCAGTAGTTTACAATATTGATTGTCCAATGAGACTCACTTTCTGACTGTTGCACCATTGTATAGTACCAATTATTTTTCATTATTATATACAGTACTGTACCAGCATATTTGTGCCCGGCCTTGCCAGGCAGTTTTGTGTGTGTGTGTGTGTGTGTGTGTGTGTGTGTGTGTGTGTGTGTGTGTGTGTGTGTGTGTGTGTGTGTGTGTGTTTTATGGTTAGGGGTGGTTTAGGTGGTGGTATTTTGTATTTGTGGCTTTTGATTGTATTTTATTATATTTTTCATTTTGATTTTTTAAAATATTTTTGACTTTTTTACTCTTCTGGCCTCCAGGTGGGGCTGTGTTTAAGAGTATTGCGATTTTCTTTCTTTGTTCAGTTCTGTTCTGGAGTCATGGAGGGAGGACGTGTTTGGTGAGTGCTCTTTATTGTTTATTTTGTTTTGATTTTGGGGTGTTTGGCTGGGGGGTTTAAGTAGAGAGTTTCTACTTAAACCCCTCAAAATGTTTCTGCTTGTTCTTTTGTTTTTATTTTGGGTTTGAGATGTGTTTAATTGTTTTGATTATTTCTGGTTATTTATTTTTCTGATTTCTTCCGTATTTATTTGTTTAATTTGTGATATTATTGTTTGTTGAGTTAGGTATTTTCGTGTTGTAGATAGGTGTTTTTAGTGAGTTTTTATTGTTTTTCGGTAGCCTTTGGTATTTTGGGTGTTTTTTGTTGAGTTTGTGGTTTATTGGTTTTATTTTAATTATTTGTTTATTTATTTGTGTTTTATTATTTTTGATGCTTGGCATTTTGGTTAACTGTGTAGTTTTGTTGTTGTTGTGTTTTGTGGGGTGAAGAATGGCCTGTTTGTAGTTTCATCTTTTTCCCATTGCTGTTTAGAAATTAGGTTTCGATGCAGCGATGGGGAAAAGGAAGAGCCAGCTCGCTCTTCATCTGGTAAGGTTCGTTAGGTCGGTCAGGTGAAAAGGAAGCAGAGAACAGCTATCTGCTTCATGATGGTTCTCTCCTCTCGGCCTTCTTTTTCCCTGGCTTACCTGACGGGAGATCGGCAGGCAACGATCCGTAAGGGGTAGTGCTCTTCCTTGCGGATTGCTGGCTGCTGCTTTTCTATTACCTCCACCGCTGTTTCGTGCTAGTTCTCGAAATAGAGGTGTGGGTAGTAGAAAGCAGCATCCAGTCATTCACCAGGGAGTGTGCTTCCCCTGACGAATTGCTGCCTGCTGCTTGTGTTTTTTCCACCCTGGCCGGCGGTGATCTCGCCGTGTCTTCGGTGGGGTAGCGGGGAGTAGAGGGAGTCCCTCTTCTCCTCGTTGCTCCGGGAAAGAAGGCCGGCGTTTGTCTCACCGTGTTTTTTTGCGGGTTTGGGTTAGCGAGGCCGTGAGGCGCTGCGTCCGCCTGCAGCGGCCTTGCACTCCCGTTGCGGGAGGGGGTTTTATTTTATTTTTCGCACGCTGACTTTTTCAGTGTTCTGTGTGCTCGCGCCCTTCAGCCTGATTGGCTGAAGTGGTCATGGCGTGGAGGACGCTGGGACTTGAAGTTCTGTTCCTTTTGTTTGTGTTAGTGCGGCAGTTTTTTCCCCTGCAGCTCGTTTTCTTTTGGGTGCGCCGGCTTTCCCAATGTTCTCTTTGCTCTTGCCTGTCAGCCTGATTGGCTGAGTGGTGGCACGGCGTGGAGGACGTTGAGGCTTGAAGTTGTTTTGTTTTATTTGCATTCGTGGGGCGGTTGCCCCACTGGCGACTGCCGGACCCTTGCCGTGATGGTCGGGCCGGGTAAAGGTGAGTGCAGGCGGCTCAGTATGGGATAGTATGGACGGGTGTGGAAGCGGGTATGCCGGAGTCCAATGGTTAACAGCCCTCTTTATAGATAAAGATAGCCTCCCCATAGCATAGCATAAGTTCCCTGGTTGCTCATAGAATAAATGATTAAAGCACAGTATAGTACAATGAAAAAATGAAAAAACTAAAAGTCAGCTAAAATATAGGTTGGGAACAAAGAATTTACTTTAAAATTAATATTGGTCTGTATGTGCTGTGCATATTTCATTTCTGTATTCACTTCTGAGTGAATATAATCTTAGTAAACTGATTAAAATGTGATCTCAGGAAGAAATGAATTTCCTACTGATAACATATACTGTATATCAGTGCCTGGATTCTGTTGATTTTTCAAGCTCTATCTAGTGGAAGGAAGAAATGCAGTCCATGATGAAACTTTACACATAGCTCCAGCTGCATTCTCGGTGGCACCTATTGATTTGTATAAAGTTAGTTTGACTGGATATAATCTGTAAAACTGGGATAAAGAATTAGTAAAACCTTTCCCCTCCAGGCACTGAAGTTGACAGGGACCGGGAACAGGGGTAGATTTAACTTCACTGAAGGGTGCCTCAAGTTTCATTTATTTGTTGTCTCCTATTATAGGTAAGTGGCTTCAAAATGTGCATTATGAACTGGGTGGAATACAGTAAAACCCCAATTTACATATGGCTCAAGTTACATAAAATTTGACTTACATAATGATTTTGTGCTAAAACCATGTCCTGATTTACACGATTTCCTATGGGGTTGCTTCGAGTTACATAAAGATTCTTTTCCCTATGGGTTTGCTTTGAATTCCATAAAAAATCATTTCCCTATGGGTTTACTTCAATTGACATAAAAATTTCACTTTTCCTATGGGTTTGCTTTGAGTTATGTAAAAAAATTTTCCCCTATGATTTTGCTTCGAGTTACATAAAAAACCAATTTAAGCAAAAGCCTATGGAATGGACTTCTTTTTTTCGTAAGTAGGGGTTTTACTGTACTGTATTTAGTGACCAAATTGTGCTTTCCCTCTTCTGATCCTGGATAACCTCACCAGCATAGACAGAATGGAATCCGTTGTTTTTTCCTTTGGTTTATGGCTCCTCTCCCATATACATTTTTTGTAGTTATAAATAAACACAGCTATATTTAATGAGATAATTTGCTGCTATATTTGCTTTTCAGACTTGGGTTTTAAAATCAATGGATATCACACTTAAATCTTGAAATGGCACATTTTAAAATGTCCATCAGTGTAATAACTGCTTTTTGGAGTCTCAAAACTAGTGAACTATTCTGTTTGTTTGACAGCTTGCTTTTGGTGGCAGGGGGAACAGTTTTAAAGATCTGTGATTTTGGTACAGCTTGTGATATTCAGACACACATGACCAACAACAAAGGAAGTGCTGCATGGATGGCACCGGAAGTTTTTGAAGGTAACAAAATAATTTGGAACATTGAGTATATTCTTGCGTATATTATAAGCATAAGTGTTTGTTTCTTTTTGTAATAAACTGTCATTGCAGGTTAAAATTTCTAGTTCTATGTAAATGTTCAATATTTGCATGTGCTGTGGAGCATAATAGGCAACACATTAAAAAACTTTTTTTTTATAAAAGCTGGACTTCTAATATTTTAGATACACACTATTTATCTCCTTACTGTTCCGTATTCTTATTCTTCTTTTGTGTCCCGATCAAACCTTGGAGGGCCAAAATGAAGCCTAAGTCAATTCCCCAATGCACTGATCAGCCAGTGTACTGACTTAGGCTTCTGGAAATCGAAGTCTCCCTGTGGCCCCACGTTGGGACCAACTGTTCTAAAACATAGGTCCTCAAACTTGGCTCTCCAGGTGTTCTTGTACTTCAGTTACCAGAAGCTGATCAGGGGTTCCCCACAGGGGGAGGAATTTGATTTTTACGGGGGGCAATTCGAGAATGAGTTATTGGATGGCCTTTTAGGCTTCTTCCATGTGACTAGGAGTTCACTTTTTGAATACTAAGAAATATGTCATGGGGGGTGTGGGTGGGAATCAGGATTTTAGAGATGCTTTAGGTGGGGCATGGCCAAAAAAAGGTTGGGAACCACTGTTCTAGAGAGTTCTGGCTTCTTGATGCATGAAGATGTGATCATTACGTAAATATGCTGTGGAGCCCACTGCATGGCTGAATAAATATTAAAGTGCCTGCTCTGTGCCATTTTCTGTAGGAATATGTTAGAGGTCATGGATTCTTGCCATGATCTTTTGTGTTCGTAAAGTCAATTCAACCCAGATGGTACCAGTGCATGGAAAGGGAAGCCCATTTTATCTGTATAGGGAAGCATCCCATATATCAGTGATACAAAACCTGAGACGGCGCGGAAGTCATACAGACCCAGTTTTCCATTGCATCTCTGCACAGGCCCCACTTTTCAGAACCAATTGATCAGGTGATCATTTGTTTTTGGGGAAAAAATGCAGATCATTTCCCTTAAACGTATGGAGAGGGATACAAATTCTCTACTCTGGAGATGAAAAGTTCTATGATTTTTGCATGTTGACCATAGGGGTGCTTTGCCTATCCCTATATTACAGACATACTCACAACTCATGTTCAATTTTGGTACTAATAGTCAAATAACATTTTTAGTTTTGTTACTGAACTTCAGAGATAATTTTTTTAATGATACAAATTATATAAATGAATCTTTTTCAGGTAGCAATTATAGTGAAAAATGTGATGTATTCAGCTGGGGTATTATTCTTTGGGAAGTGATTACCCGTAGAAAACCTTTTGATGAAATCGGAGGTCCTGCTTTTCGAATCATGTGGGCAGTTCACAATGGTAAGTTGAAACATGACTGGGATGACATGCTTAACTGATACATAGTGATCTTAATCCTCTTGGTTATTTATTCTTGCATAAGTGCAGTTGCATTAATCACAGTATCAAGTTGCCGCTTGCATTCGTTCATTGTACTGTAGTTATATCAGGTGACTCAGTGAGCAACAGGGAATACATGTGCTGACTCATTATTAGAAACACAACAGTATTTAATTCAATTCAATTATTCGACTTGTATGCTGCCCAACTCGCAATGCGACTATGTAATTACAATTGTAATTACAATGACAAAGAATCAAATTATCGCAGTACAGAAACACTTCGATAATGACTGGAACAATTAAACAAACTGGAATGATTAAACAATACAACAACACAGCGTCTGGTAATAGTGGCGGCGATTTTGTAGCCGCCTAGCTGCAGTTCGTTCCCTCCAGGCCGGCTGGCCAAGGGGACGTCTGGAAATGGTGTTGGCGGTGGCGGTTTTGTAGTCGCACGAGCCTCTCAGTTGCAGTTCGTTCCCTCCAGGCCGGCTGGCTGAGGGGACGTTCAGAGGTGGTGATGGCAGCGGCGGTTTTGTAGCCACCCGAGCTGTCCAGCTGCATTTTGTTCCCTCTAGGCCGGTTGGCCGATTATAACTAACCATAAGAACATAAGAACAGCCTTGCTGGAACAGGCCACAGCCCATCCAGTCCAGCATTCTGTCTCACACAGTGGCTCACCATTTCCTTCAGGGTATTCCCAAGGAGATGCCTTCACCTGCTTAGGATTCCCTGGAAATGGCATTGAGAGATATCCTGCCTATCTCCAACCAATAGGGTTCAGGCTAGTATTTCCTAAATAGATGTACATTTGCCATTACATTAAAACTCCAGATTACAGATGCCTCAGGTAACAGAAAACTCGACTTATGGAAGGAAATTCTGAGGAAATGGCATCCTGATTTATGGAAAAGTCTCACGATATGAAAAGTTTTTTTGGGTATTCCGATGCTTCCCATGGTGGTGGGAGGGTGTTTGGGGCATTTCTGCTCTGTTTTTGAAAATGTTCATCACTTTTTTGCTCCAGCAGAAGCTCTTCCTACATCCAGGAAGTACTGGAACTCCCCCCCCCCCCTCCAGCTGTTAGTCGGGGATTTTTCCTGCAATTACCAGGACTAGCCACTAAGTGGTGCTGACAGAAATGTAATGAATATGCCTTGAAATTTAAAAAAAAATCAGCTCCAAAGATCACTAAAAAGCCAAAAAAAAACAACCTTGTTTTTTCTGTTCCAAACTCAGAAACATTATGGTTGAGGGAGGGGGTTTGGCTCTTTTCTAACCTCTGGAACTTTTTAAAATTTTCAGTGCATTCCTATGGGGAATTGTTCTTCACGTTACAGAAAAATTGCTTTACAGAAAACATCCCAGAACGGATTAATTCTGTAACCTGGGGTCTTACTGTACAGTATTTGGAGTTTGGGGCAGTAATTTGGTGCCGGATGTGTTGATAGCCATTTAGGGCCAAACTAGATGTTCTGATAGCAATTTTCTTCTAAAACTAATCAAAATTTAGTTGAGAAGGTAAAATGCAAGGTCTGATAAAAAGTAAATGAAGCTTGTGAGTGAACAATACACAATATGTATTCTGCTTATACAAATAACCCAGATCCATATTTAGATGTGTAAATCTATCATCATGTTTCTTTTCACCATTATTTTTCTTACCATAAGTGATGATAATACAGTATGTCTATTCATTCCATTATTACTGTCTACTTGAGATAGTTGATATTTTTGTTCAGATTAGTAGTTTTGCATGCATTTTACATTGTGTTTACTCAGAACTGGTTTCATGCAGAAAAAAACATTTTGTAATTCAGCAGGTATCTGTGGAGTAGGTTTTCTATAGTTTGTATTGTTTTCTACAGATTAGTTGTTTAAATTATTGGAAAAACATTTTAGACTGTAGAAACAATCTAAACTGAAAAGTAGTACTGTACTATACTTTCCTCAATGTCTGTTTCCTACTGTGTATAATAATGAAATTGAGAATAAATCTTGATTAATTTTCCGGAATGCTTGAGTAACTTGTTTAACTTGAAACATGGGTAACTGTTTCACTAAACGTTTAGGATACCTAACACTTGCTTCATGGGGGACAACGGACTACAGCTGAATCCCGGCAAAACTGAGTGGCTATGGGTGAAGGGACCCAGTCCTCATAAGAAGTTATCACCACTGCTTTGGGATGGGGCATTGGTGCATGTTATTAATCAATTGCGCCCACACCTGGACCGGGAGGTCCATGCCCTGGTCACCTCCCATTTGGACTATTGTAATGTGCTCTACATGGGGCTGCCCTTGATGACCATCCGGAGACTGCAGTTGGTCCAAAATGCGTCGGCCTGCGTGGTGGTGGGGTGTAGTCGTTTCACCTGTGCCTTGCCACTGCTGCAGGAGCTACACTGGCTGCCTATATGTCTCCGGGTGCAATTCAAGGTGCTGGTTGTCACCTTTAAAGCTCTTCATGGTATTGGACCAGGTTACCTCAGGGACTGCATTGTCCCTAGGACATCGACCCGTCCCACGAGAGCAAACCGAGAGGGCACCCTTCAGGTACCATCTGTTGGGGAAGCTCGCCTCTCCAGCACAAGGAAAAGGGCCTTCTCAGTCATAGCCCCCACACTATGGAGCCTCCTCCCGGTAGAACTACGCCTCCAGGCTCAGTTGCTACCATTTAGGAAAGAATTGAAGACATTGTTGGCAAAATAGGTCTGGGAGCCGGGATTGTCAACAAGCTCCCCTTTCTGGCTCGTCTGAGGCTCCCCCTTCCTGTAATTAATGTTTAATGTTAAGGTCTTGTAGATTTTATATTTGTTTTTAGATAGTAAATGGCACAACGGGGGGTAATATTGCTATGTTTTTAAGGGTTATTTTAATTCTTTCATATTGGTTTTAACTTGTGTACACTGCCCAGAGTCCATTGGATAGGGTGGTATATAAATCTATTAAATTAATTAAATTAAATTAATATTGCTACTATTTTGTTACTACTCTCCTTAACTGAAATATAAGCAACTCTGAGAAACCTTTCATTTTAAGAGTAGGGTATAAATAAAATAAAATAAATAAAATGCCTTTGCAATACTGAATTCATTTTTCCAGTTCACACTGTGCGGCACTTCTGCAACAAACAATGCAGTGAAGGGGTAAAATAAATCATGTACTTCCTATATTTAATCATCACATATTTCGGTATGCAGATGGGGTTGGGGATATTTTATGGAAGGAAAGCAGTGTTAGTTTATTTTCCTGAATATTCAGTTTAAAACAGTCAAAACTGGTTATTATTTTGCAATGAGTATCATTCTTGGCAATTTCATTTTATGTTTACATTACAATTACATATATTGAAACAATTTTAATTGTTTACTTCTAGGTACTCGGCCACCATTGATAAAAAATTTACCTAAACCTATTGAGAGTTTAATGACACGTTGTTGGTCTAAAGACCCTTCACAACGACCTTCTATGGAAGAAATTGTCAAGATAATGACACATTTGATGAAGGTATAGCATTCACATTTATAAACATTGCTATAATATACTGAGAAATTTGGCTTGGGAAGAAATATGGAAGATGGAAGGCATGGAATGGGGTGGGTGGACATAGATGGAAACATAGCAACTCTGGCAAGCATTGGACAATAAATATAATAGCATATCTGACTACCAGAAGTTCCACCAAGATCCTGTTGCATCAAGGCATCCTCGCTGTAAGAAATCATTGTGTTACAGACAACTTAAGTTTATACTCACTTTTTGGTGATCTTTTTAATAGCATTTTTCAGAAATATGATTTTTTCCCCCCAAACCATGAACAAGTAAAAAAGAATCCCACAGTGTTAATTTTACTCTTTACGGGGAACTAATCACATTTCCACCCTTCCCCATTTAAAATATTAGACCATGACTCATTTTGCACAGATTTATAAACCGCAGTCATAGGCTTGTGTGCTTCACCTCCATTTCCCCTTGATGCAATTCCCTATGAGGAGACAGGGGGAGAGTGTATGTTTTCAGTGTAGTCCTTGGTTTCTTCTAACAAGCTACACCACAGGAAACAAAGCAACTGTCTGCCTTACTTGAGGGGTTCTCAACCTTTTCAACCTGTGGGCTGGACCACGCCCCCTCAGACAGTTGAGCAGACCAGAATGATGGTTCCCCCCCCCCCAACGTAAAAACGACCGTAAAATGTGTGCACAGCTTTGTAAACACGTTTAGGACAATAAATACACATTTACAGCTGTTGCAAACATGTCTGCTTCTGGTGGCAGCGTCGGTGGCATGGGCCACATGAAATGGTGCTGCGGGCCGTAGGTTGAGAATCCCTGTCTTACTCTGTGTAATAGCCCTTTCTTGCACTCTCAAGTTGGTTCAGTTTAAAAAATATATCAATTTTTTTTTCATGATTAAGATCCTCTTTTTCCCCAGTACTTTCCAGGGACTGATGAATCTCTACAATATCCATGCCAATATTCTGATGAAGGCCAAAGCAACTCTGCTACTAGTACAGGTAAATAAAATATGCAGTAAAAAGTTGATGATGATATACTGATATAATTATTAGAAATGCAAACTTTAGGCCCAGTTGTACTAATTACTGGGCCATATCCAGCAAAACTGTCCTGTGGATTCAGAGGATTCTTTTCCTAGGAACTTTTTGATCTCGTGTAGCTTTTCCACTGGATGAATAGGGGAACAGGTTTACTTCTACCTACACTCCCCTCTGTATCACAGACCAGTCCCTGAGGATTGTAGGATTTTCCAGAAAAGGGGTGTGAAATGGTACTACAGACTACAGTGAAAGGGGAAAGTGGAAAGAATTCTGAGTAAAGCAGTATTAATTGATGCACAAACTTTGGGAACAATCAGTTGACTGAAATCCAGTAGTAAGTTGCAATTGAGTAGGCCCATTGAAACTGGGGATTTGATGAGTCAATTCATATGTATGTTATTTTGATTCCATCAGCTGACTAGCTGGAATTCAACTACAGTAGAACCTCAGATAAAGTCCAAACTCCGTTCCACAAGTTTGGACTTTATCCGATTTTGGACTTTATCCGAATCAAATGGGTGATGCATCGGATAACGTCCAAAAATGGACTTTATCCAAGGTTCCTAAACCAAATACCTTGCATAACGTCCATTTTTTAGCGGTTTTGGACTTTATGCGATGCATCACGTGTGCATAAAAACTGCGACTTTTTCCGAGGTACCACTGCATCACGTTAACAAATAAATGGTATGGGCAAGTCCTGGGACCACTGCACTGGCATGACATCACAGTATTACTGCAATGTAGTATAACAAAGTAAAACTACTGTTTGTAATAATAAAAATAAATGCTTTGTGTACTATTTCAAATAGATTTGTTGAGAACTAATAGCATAAGATCTGTAAGGCACTTTATACTGAGTGAGACATTGGTTTTCTTTTGTCCAGTGGCCTGTATTTTGTGGCTTTTCAAAATTTTGAAGAAAAAACTCTTCTGTCCTTGTTTGGAGATACAAAGGACTAAGGCTAGGACTGCCCTACCTACTATAGAGTCTGTCCTGGATAGGCATATGCAGTCATTAGTTATGGACTCCAAATCCGAGAATTCGCCATTCTCGGAGTTCAGCTGACAGACCCTTAGCTAGACTGTTCACACCTAGGGAAAGGCGAAGCTAAAAGGCTTCCTGGTGTAGAATTTTCAAGTTCTTTTTAGCTGTCTAGAAAATGGCACATCCCTGGATCTGTCCATTATGCATTATACAAGGCAAAGAGTGAAATATTAATTATTTTATTTTATTTTTATTTAAAATATTGTAAAAAAACATACATCAACAAAAGAAAAACACACATAATATACGACTACAATACAGTGTGAACGCATCACCCAGGGGGCAGTACTGTACCTCTTTCCCAAAGTTATTGCTTACACAACTATACAAATTGCACAAGTCTTTTCTTTGTTTGTTGTTGTTCAGTCACACAGTCGAGTCCGACTCTTTGGAACCCCATAGACCACTGCACGCAAGGCACCTCCATCCTCCACCATCCTCCGCAGCCCTCTCAGCTCTACGCCCATTGTGTCAACAATTCCATCTAACCAACTCATCCTCTGCCACCCCCTTCTCCTTTTGCCCTCAATTTTTCTTAGCATCAAGGCCATCTCGAGTGAGTCCTCTCTTCTCATTTGGTGTCAAAAGTACTTTAGCTTCATCTTCAATATTTGTCCTTCCACGGAGTAGTCAGAGTTGATTTCCTTCAGGATTGACTTATTTGATCTCTTGGCTGTCCAGGGTACTCTCACAATTCTCCTCCAGCACCACATCTCAAAGGTATCTATTCTTTTGTGCTCAGCCATGCTTATGGTCAAGCTCTCACAGCCATACATTCCTACTGGGAGTACCATTACTTTGACTATAAGTTTTTATTATTGCCTATCTCCCAAATGTCCTATAATCATATCCAGGTTTAGTTCCTTTAGATTTTCCCAACACAAATTCAATAAATTACCCTCAAATGTCAACAAACTCATTTTTCTTAATAATACCTTTTTTACTTTTAATTCACATGTTAATTTATCATTAATCGCCATATTCCACAGTTCTTTGTACCACTTCTCCAATCCTAAATATCTACATGTTTTCCAATTTTTAGAAGTTACCATTTTTGCTGCTGCTGTCATCATCATATTTTTCTTGCATTTTTCCACATTTAGTTCTCCCAACTCATTAAACAAAGCAATCCTAGGACACAATCCAGTCTCAAGTGACAATATTTTGCTTACTTTTTCAAAGACCTATATCCAAGTTTTATTCACCTCTACACTCCCACCATAAGTAAAAATATGTCCCAGGATATTCATTGCATCTCCAGCAATTTTTCTTGTAGTTAGGCTCTGTTGGTGTTCTGTCTCCCCCTCCCTCTTAATTTCCTCGCTGGGGAAACACTCACAGCACGGTATATCCAAGAGAAGTCCAAGTTCCATCCAGAAATCCAGTCCAGAGTTTCAATAAGCCGAGGAGACAAGCAAACAGGAGCAGGGACAGGGAAGCTCAAACTTTGTCCATCACGGAGCCACACCCGGCGCTCTGGCTCCTTATATCCCCCCATGGGGTATGGCCCGATGCTTCCTAATTACCTCCTGGCCCTCCTCTCTCTCTGCCTCTGCTGGAGACGCTTTGCCTTGCTCCGATGTCTGGCGTCAAGCCACACCTCGTCACCAGAGCTGTCTGTGAGCTGCAGCTGCTGTCAAGGAGCATTCTCACCGTCAGACTGCTGCTGGAGTTCCAACGGAGGCTGAGGCAATGTCGGGGGGGCACTCCTGGGGAGGGGGTCCTGCCAGCTCCTCCCCCTCATCCTCAGAGTCCTCATACCCAAGGTGGGCTGGAGCTGGGCCGGGGGCTGGACTCACAACAGTTGGTGTGTAGCAGAGCAGCCGGAGGGCGCGCCACAGAAGGTGTGAACACTCTGATCAATGCAGCAACCAAAGCTTGTTTTGTGCAAAAGAGTTTCTTTACTTATGGTGCAAAACAAAAGGCTTCAAATATTTACATCAACAAGTATAACAGTAACTTTGGCCAGGGTGGAGAGGCTGTTATAGTATTATATTGTGTTGATGTATATTATTATATGCTGTTTATGTAGATTGAATTTTGTATATTGTATTACTTTGTACTGTATATTGTTTAATTATCATGTGAGCCGCCCTGAGTCGGGTTCCCTGATTGGGCGGCATACAAGTGCGAAAATTAAATTAAATTAAAATTAAGATAACTTCTCTTTTGGTGGCACGCAGTTCAGTTCACTGTGTCACAAATAACACAGTCTGTAACTTACAAGTTACATGGCTCAGCAAAACAGCAGTCCTTGGCTGAGCACTTGGTTCTGCTTACAATGCAAGTTGTAAAGTCCATTGGTATGGTGACGAAGCAATGAGTCAGCATACACAAGCAGAAACAGTTCCAAAAACCTTCAGCAAATAAGGTAGTTAGTCTTACTCTTTCCTTTGGCAAGACGATCCTCAGCGAGTCTGCAGTTTCTTCTTCCAGGATGTAGCGACCAGTAGGAGTCCTTGGCACACAAGCAGTATCTTGTGCATGGATTCCAACAAGCACGAAGGCACCTGTGAGCACGTAGGCTCTGGTGAGCACATAGGCTGAGGATGTGTGAACAAGTGCCTTGATTTATACACAGGTCTTGGGATTATACCTGTGTTGTTACAGCTACAAACCTCTTAAAGCAATACAACAGTATAACAGTGGTGTAATATCCTATACAACTAGTTAGGCGAATACTTATTATCCTCACAGGCTCATAGTGATTTATTTGAATTGGGGTAATATACCACCTCCATAGTATCTTCTAGCAATATTCTTTTATTCTTGTTGACATGCTTTTCATAATTCTTTGGCTCCAAATTTTAATTCCATTCCCCCTCCGTAACTCCACTTTTCAAATCCACTCCCATATTTATTTACTTATTTATACTTATACCCCACTCATCTAGGCGATTTTCCTATTCTTGGCGGCTAACAACACGAAACTCACATTAAAAACCGTCACACATTTTTAAAAATACAAAAAAAAACTATTGGCAACGGCGAGAGACCAAATAAAATACCTAATGCTCAACCATCGGCAAAACATTCTTGATGTTCTCTGGGCAGTTCCATGTTCCATTAATATTGTATAAAGCTTACTGACTGTACCTTTTAAAGATTTAGAGATACTGTAGTAACAAGTTTGGTTAAAGCATGCAGCAGAGTGTAAACTCTCCTTTCCGCAGTTGGTTTACTGTGCAGAAATTTCTCAAATTTGATCCTGATCTCCAGATTTTTAAACCTTTTTTTGGCGTAAAAATCCTTTCTATAGAAAGTTCTTGTGAAATGCTTTGCATCTCATAGAATAATGTCCTAAACAAGGATTCAGTTGTGCACATCTGATAGTGGGGAAGGCCCATCAGCAGAATGAAGAGGAGGCAGTTTCTCTTCCCATGCAGCCTCTGTGTACTCACCTCAGAATATTGTCCTTTCCTCACTCCCTGTTCCTAGTCCTTTGCACCATTCAACGTTCTGACGTGGAGGATTTCCCAGACCTCCAAAATAGATACTAAGAATCGAATGAGAACTATATGGAGGGGCACTTCTCTCTTTCTGAAGCCACTGACAGATGTCTTACATTAGTAGATGTATACCAGGGGTTCCCAAACTTTTAATGCCGCAGGCCTGACCACACCCCCGGACAGCTGAGCGGGCCGGACCATGTCTGTGGAAGTAAATGTGCCTGTTTCCACCTTTACGACAGCTGTGAGTGCATTTATGGCTGATGTAACGGTGTTTACGCATGCACGGGTGCATTTTCCACTTACGGAAACAGCAGAGGTGGCGGCAAGCCATGTGAAATGGTGCCATAGGCTGGTGCCAGCCCACAGGCCTTAGGCTGGGAACCCCTGATGTATACAATTGTTCCTGTACCTGGATGCTAACACCTGTTTGCCTTTATTCCCTATAAAGTACTATTAACAACATTCTCCCAATTGTTATATACAGGCAGAAAAATTTTCAGTAGCAACATTACAATCTGTATTTTAAAAGCTGCAAGTATGTAGAGTTTTGCTATTCTGAAACCATAGTTTATATAAATTTTTTAAGATAAATAAACTCATAAAGGTATAAGGATTCTGAGATCTGTGCATCATTAAAATTCTCTGCCATGTGTTGAAACAAGATGCTTTCACAAGTGATTTATTGAATGATAACATTTGATTTTGGGATCCTGAGATTTATCTGTTATTCTAGGCAATATGCTACACTTGTATCATCACAGTAATTTTTAAAATACATGTTTTTAAAAAAGAATAGGATGCAAAAATGTTTTTTAAAAGTAATAGAATAGTTATTTAAATCTAAACTGGGGTTTGTGAAGTTATTTTAAGAAAAATGAGTAAAGTAATATGCAAAAGTGATCTATAATTAAGCATTGGTTGGATATTGTCCTCAGACTGAGAGCATCACTGTACAGCTTAATTACAGATGGTGTTAGCAGGTCATTTTACTATTAAAATAATTTCCAAGCTCTGGTTTACAGTCAGAAGTGACTTCATAGTTAAAAAAAGATGTGTCTGATATTTATAGGCTCATTTATTGATATAACTTCCACAAATACAAGTAACAAGAGTGATGCCAACATGGAACTAAACGACTTTCAAGGAACGGCTACTAATGACACCATTAAACGTTTAGAATCAAAACTGGCACAGCAGATGAAAAATTCAGGAAAACAGCCGGTAAGAATATGGAAACTAATTTGTTAAAGAACTCACATTAGAAGTACTTCAGAATCAGAAAACGTATTCTGTCCTTTCCTGTTTTTTAAAATTGTTTTGCATGTGATTTTTCAAATGCCCGTAGTAAGTACCTGTCGAAAGTTTTTGACAAAGGTATACAAAATTAGGTCCATGACTTAACTGATCATATTCTATACCTTAACAAAAGTATTTGCTGCAATTTCCCTGCTGTGGAGCAGCAATAATTACACATTTCCATGTCATTTTAAAACAGTTTAATGTAAAAAAAATAATCAATATTGAAAATGTATTTTTATGCACCTTTTTGTTTCTTCACCTATTAGTTTTTGAATACTCTCAAATAATTGATTTTTCTGCAGGGAGAATCTGGCCGTTTGAGTTTACCTCTATCCCATGGTAGCAGTGTGGAGAGCTTGTCAGATGTTCGTGGGCGACCACAGTCAACCCTTGTTTCAGGAGAAAACAAACGAATGAGTGCTGATATGTCTGAAATTGAAGCTAGAATTGCTGCTACCACAGGTAAAAATACTGCTAAACAAGTAGACGTTGTGTGCTCAAAATGGTATCAAGAGAGAAACATGGCGAAGACAGTATATACTTCCATGAAAATCCAGCCTTTATTGTTACTGTAAAGACGGTCATATTAGTTGTGATCTACTGTTAGCATGACTGGAAGGTTGCTGAACCTTCTGCAGCCTTTTATATCTCTTCTCCCCTGCAGCCTTTTATATCTCTTCTCCTGGAAAGGACCTCTAAAAGACCTAGAAGCCTTCCTGAGGCTTCAGTGGATAGTAATAATCATCCACATTCAGGTGGGGACACCTTGTATCAGTGCAATTTTGGTAGCACCTATCTTGATGCAGTGTCTCTCTCCTAACATTGTTTCATGCAGTACAATATATAATATTCAGGAGTATTTTTCCAAAGAAGGGATTGCAGATGAAAGAAATATTAGTTGTATAGTCATCTGCTCATTCTAGCTTTGTATTTTACTTGTAAAGGAAAAACCTTACCATCCATCTGATTTAAATACACAGTATGTTTTGCAGACATACTTGCTTTCTCTATCAGTGAATCTCTTAGTTCAGAGTAGGAAGGCCCCAAAATTGTTGTATTCCTTATTAGTAAAGAGAATAGACTGCAGTGGCTCAAGTGGCTCAATTCCCGAGTACTGCAAGATGGAATGAGCTCCCGTCTTTGTCCCAGCTCCTGCCAACCTAGCAGTTCAAAAGCCAGAAATTGCAAGTACCTTCGGTGGGAAGGTAACAGCGTTCCGTGCACTCCGGTGACTAGTCATGCCTGCCACATGACCACGGAAACATCTGCAGAAGCAGACAGTGCTGGCTCTTCGGCTTTGAAACAGAGATGAGCACTGAACCCTAGAGTCGGATACGACTGGCTTTTGAGCAAGGGAAACCTTTACCTAAACAGAATAGGGCTGTCTTTGTACAGTATTCAAGCTAGTTTCCACTATTTCTAAACTAATATAAAGAGTGGACTTTTGTATGAACATTGTTTTAATAAATTCTTAAGGTATCGTTTCCTAAATATTAAGCGGTGGCTACAGTTCAGAGTAGAAAGCCACATATTCTCTGTTGCACTTGACCATAAAAGACAGGAGCGAAGGTAATTTGGGGAGCATTTCTCCCAGCCGTCAGCAATAAGCCAGGCTGGTACAGATTTGCAAACAGAGCTTCTTACAGAACCCTGTAGGTTTTGGATATGATGAGAGTGGAGAAGAGAAGGGTGTCCATGCACTTAACAACATTTCATAACAGCAGCAGTTGTATTACAGTGCATTAGATCCATCTACAAAGGGGATCAAGTGATCTTGTTATTACTACATGCTGTCAAGTCATGGGTAGGAAGAATTTACCATAGACCAATCTTTATGCAGTAGCCCACTTATCATGATTATCCCACTTATCCATGATTATTAAGAATTAATTAGCTGCAAAAGATCCTATCATTAACAGTCTTGTTCGGGTCTTGCAAACCCAAGGCTATGGCTTCCTTTCTTGAGTCAATTAATTTACTTAATTTAATTTAATTTTTCACCTTGTTCGCCACCTACTCAGGCAAGCCCAACTCGGGGCGGCTTACATAATCTAAAAAACCCCACACAATAAAAAACGGTTAAAATCTCATGTTAAGTTGCCTTTTCTGACTTCCTTCCATTTTACTGAATCTTATTATCTTTTCCAATGAGCTCCCAATATATTGTAAATACAATAGCCTCAGTTTAAGTCATTTTAGCCTCTGGTGAGAATTGAAGCTTGATTTGATCTAGAACCCACATCGGCCTTTCTGGTAGGCTGTGATATCAATAAAGCTCTCTCATCTCTGCATTTTGAAAAGATTGATCTTTTTCCTGTTAACTTTCTTCATTGCCCAGTTTTCACATCTCGAAATTGTAATCTGGAGTGCCAGAATATGTCTGATATTTTCCTTAGTACCCAGTGAGCTACTTTCAGTATCTTTCCTGTTCAATTGACATATACTATGTTAAGAATAAAAACAGTACAGAACTGTACTTCTCTCCCAAGAGTAACATCATAATAATAATAAAGTTTCCATAATTATTTAGTTTAATACTGCAATTGGAAAATCACTTCCTATTGCTTCAGAGTAGAGAAGATTGATATCAGGATCAGTTGGGCCTGGGTAGGAAGAATTTAGCACAGACTAATCTTTGTGCAGTAGCAGGAGGAAATGCATAGACCAGTGATGGCGAACCTATGGCATGCATGCCCGAGGTGGCACTCAGAGCCCTCTCTGTGGGAACCCGTGCTGTCACTCCAGCACAGTTTGCACCACCCCTCTGCCCAGTAGCCCAATGGGAGCACTTCCTCCCTCTCCCCAGCATAGTGTTCGTCCTGCCCCTGTGTCCAGCAGCCCAATGGGATAGCTTCCTCCCTCTGCCCAGCACAGTTTGCCCCGCTTCCCTGCCCAGCAGCCCAATGGAAGCATTTCCTCCCTCCACTGTTGCTGTGTTGACACTTTGTGATAAATAAGTGGGTTTGTGGTTGCAGTTTGGGCACTCGGTATCTAAAAGGTTCGCCATCACTGGCCTAGACTGTATCAGAACACTCATATTTTCACAGTGCACACCATCTTTCAAGGAAATCTACTGCTTCTATTGCTCTTCTGCCTTTCTTGAGTTAGACAACAGGAATACATAAAACTACTGTGCCCCCCCCAAGAGAATATGGGGGTTGGGGCCAACAGAAAGGTGTGTGTGATTTCCATAATCCTCCAGCTCTGCAGCCAATTGGGAGAGGACATGAGACTATAGTGACAAAGAGAATAAAAAAGAACATCTCTATTCATCCAGCAGCATTCCTTCCATTAAATCAGAAGTCTACCTTTGTCATTTGGAGGAAGATTCAGAATAAAATACAGCAGCTGGAATCCAGTTGAATTAACTCCATTTCAGTTAGAAGTTGTCCAAATTAAGGTTTAAGCATCGGTATTTGTTCTTGTGTACTTTTGCCTGTGCGAGCATTTTAGGACTTTAATAATTTAAAACATAATACTTTTGATCTTCAAGTAACAACTTAAGTATTGTGGCATGAAAGGTAGACTTGTTTAATTAGCTTCTGAATAGCAAGTCAGCACATGAACCTACTCCAGCTAGAATTGCTAGTTGGATTCTGGCCTATATACTGTACCTATTTCCAGGACACTAGTCTCATTAGCTTGTTGAAACAAGAAAGCAACTTTGTTGCCCATTCATAATTTGACATATTTAGGCTCAAGTGGCTAAGACGCTGACTGGAAGGCAGGAGGTCAGCAGTTCGATTCCCAAGTACTGCAGGACGGAATGAGCTCCTGCCCAACCTAGCAGTTCAAAAGCAAGAAACTGCAAGTAGATAAATAGGGACCACTTTGGTGGGAAGGTAAACAGCATTCTGTGTGCTCCGGTGTCTAGTCATGCCTGCCACATGACCATGGAAATGTCTGCAGAAGCAGACAGCGCTGGCTCTTCGGCTTTAAAACAGAGATCAGCACTGAACCCTAGAGTTGGATACGACTGGCTTTCAAGCAAGGGAAACCCTTACAGGGGACCCTCGATTAACGACACATTCGAATAGCGTCATTTTCGATTAACGATGCTACGACGCTCCCAATGTGATTGAATAACGACGTTATTCAAATAACGACAGTATTTTTACCATCGTTATTCGAATAACGATGTCATTATTCGAATAACGACGTCGTTATTCAAATAACGATGGTATTTTTACTGTCGTTATTCTAATAACGACATTTTTGTTGTTATTCGAATAACAACGTTATTCGAATAGCGATGCTACTTGGGGTCCACTGTATAGGCTATAATAACATAGTTGAGACTGGTCTAATTAAAATGATACTGTTTCATCATTTTGTATATTGTGGGGCCTTTCATTAGATGGATTATTACTGCTATTCTGACCCAATTAATAAAGCAGTCTTGTTATTTATAAAGTAACCTTTCTATTACATATTTCTGGTGAGCTATTGGCCAAACGCCTATTAGACTAAGCTTTCAACATGCATATGGGATGACTAGATGTCTGCCTTTGATACCTTATTTTCTAATCTAAATGTAAGAGTAATCCAACATTCCATGTCTTTGTATATAACTGTTGTTAAATAACTAAAATTACTCAACACATCAGTTCCTTTTATGTATATTAATAAAGTTTTTTAAAAGTATGGTGCTGTAAGGTGAAGTGCAACAAATATACATATAGGAACCAATTCTGGTTTCTCATCTGATTTTTATATTAAATTAGCATCTTGATATCAATAGAGTATATATAGAGAGAAACATGAGAGGTGATAGGTTATTCTTAGGATTTTCATCTGGGTGTCCTTTCCCTGTTCTGGTTCAAGGAAGGCTATTTTCAAAATGTCAAACCAATAGCATAATTCCAACAGAAATTTCAAGATGGGCAATCTTCTAATGTTTGTATCAATATAGTAGGAAACTTGCTTCTTTAATACCAAAGTCTAGGGAGTAGCATGATCAGATTCTGCTGCTAAGTAATCCAAAGATATCATGCCTAGAATAAATGAAACATTTTAGGAGCAAACATGTTCCTTATATTATAAGACCAGTGAGAATAGCAAATCTTGCTTGTGTATTCCTAATAAGAGTAACTGGGAATAACTTTTGGAGTAAAGTTGCTAAAGAAGCAGATCTTAAATCTTAAACCACAGAAAAAGTTGCCTTGTTCAGTTCCACTTGTCAGTCTCACATTCAAACCCAGAAATATTGTCTTAGCAGCCTCCATTTGGATTGCCTCAGCCATGTGGTGGTGAAACCTCAGCCAGTACTGGTAGAATTCATCTAGAACAGTTATCTGCACTAGCATACCTTCACAATCGTAATTCTCGGCTTTTAACCTGAGCCATTATACTACTGTCACATCCATCATCATTATTTTTTGCATTACACTTTTCTTTTCTAGCAAATACTTGAGTTGTCTTTTATTAATATGTATGACTGAGTAATATGGAAGCAGGCTGAATCTAGGTCTTTTTCAAAACAATAAAAGACTGCAGTTGAAAAGCAAAGGAATGCTGTGTTGGGATGAGTAGATCAAAATATGTGAAAACATTAGTGCATTTATGTAAAACCCTTAAGCACTTCTCTTGAAAATAGTACCTTTGGTGAGTGTTTGGACTGCAGCATAAAGCATTAACTTTATTAAAGTATGGGTGAAGTGGCATATAGGTGGGCACTTTAGTTTGCCTTTGTTTTTGTCTAGGCTTTGGTTTCCCCTCCTCCATCACCATTGATTGCCCTTTGTTAATTTGAAGTTTATGTTTCTAACTACTGTATAACTAATAATACTGTGTTCTGTTATTTTGTTGACCCTAGTTATGTATTGTTGCTCTTAACAATTGCTTTACAATTTTAAGCATGAATGGAAAGCTATGCAGTTCAGTCTGCATGTCCTGTTTGCATGAAATCTTGTTTAACTAACTTAAGTTAAAGTGCAGTTTTCAGTCTGAATGTTTTGTGTTACTATTGTAGTTGGTTGCATGTGTATTGTGTGTGTGTGTTTTTTCAGCCTTTCCCAAACCTAAACGAGGCCATCGTAAAACTGCTTCATTTGGCAACATTCTGGATGTTCCAGAGATCATCAGAACAGGTATCTCATACCAGCTGTGTAGGTCCATTGACACTGATACTGGAAGAATGATCAAATCTGTAAATACTTCTTGCTCCTGTTTATAAATTATTACCATCTAGCACCAGCTTATCACAGATGAGTGAGCAAAGAAAATTTTCGGTATCTCTTGCTCATATTGCAATTTGGCTATTCTTTTTGCTAACACCAAAAAGTGAAGGCATTCATATGTTTTGGATTCAGAAAAAAGAAGTAGTTATGCCATATATAGTATAAATGACAAATAAGAATAAAACATTGTACACGCATATGAAGATACTCAGTACTAGAAATTACAACTTAGCAAATAAACATATGTTAATATTGTGCTTATTTCCATGACATTTGATTAAAAGGTTCCATTTGCACATAAAATTGTCTCTCAGTTTCTACAGGCTTGTTGAGTTAGACCAAACTAATTTGCTGGACTCTGATTCCGTTCTTTTCTTTCTGGGAATAGATTTCTCCTAATTCTATGTTATAGTCATTAACTTTTCATCAAATAGCCGAGTGGGTAATACATTGGAAAACAGTGGCCTGTTTCATAAGAAGTGCTTCCAAAAAAGAATTGTTGGCAGAGACATTGGGCATCCCTTCCTTTCCTCATAGAAAAACATTTCTGGGAGATGAAAGGAGGAGGAAAAATCATTCAAAATGTGAATGTCACATTTTTCATTGATTCCTCCCTCTCTCTTTTCCGGCTCCTGGTATGCTGCCCTCCTCATTTGAAAGATTTTGCCTTCCTTTAATAGAATGAAAAGCTTTACAAAGGAAAGGGGAAGTCCCTTTCTGAAAGCTCCTTCATAAGCATTTTCTAGGATCCAAATATTTTTTATTTTCCTTTTATGTGAATTCTACATTTATTTATTGCTCAAAATTCTATAGCCGCCCCGCTTGCTCAAGCGACTCCAGGCGGCTCACAATGTTAATATCCCAACACTCGGAAAATTACGAACTCTTAAAATGTTAAAAATTGCAGAAATCATTAGGGCTTGAAACCATTAAAACCTGTTGCTAAAAAATACACGCACTAATTAAAATTAAGATTAAAACCTAAAAGTACAAGCGGCCATCATTGTATGATCCAGCGAGGGGGAGCTACCGTATCACCAGTGCCCCAAATCTGCTTCGCCAGCCATGTTTTTCAGTCTTTTCTGAAGGGCAGCAACTCCGTAATTCAGTTGGCAAGAGGTTCCATAGGGCCGGAGCAGATACCGAAAAGACCCTCCTTCTTGTGCCAGAGAGATGAACCTCTCTAGCTGATGGCACTTTTAAGGAGCTTCTCTGGTCTGGCAGATGTCCTCAGGGTGATGTGGTCTCTTAAGTAACCTGGACCACTACCATGTAGGGCTTTAAAGGTCACCAGCACCTTGAATTGCACCCGGAGGCACACTGGCAATCAATAGTAATGCTAATTAACTTGTGAACCATCTAAAGAGTGCACTAAACACTATGGGTCAGTATATACGTATAATTGCTGTTGCTACGGGTTGCAATTCAGGCCATAATCATGAAGTGGCCATGTGTATATCTTTTACGAAATGCAAACCACCTTGAGTCGCCCCAGGGCGAGGAAGGCAGTATATAAATAAATAAATAAATAAATAAATAAATAAATAAAATATGTGTGTAAGTAATGCTGAATATTCCATAAATAAAACTTAAGATTTGAGATGGTTCAATATGCCATTTCATAACTTGCCAGCTATAGCCAGTATAAAAGGGATGCATTACATGCAGCTATTTCTATTCTTACTTGGCCACATATGAGTAAGACAGGAAAATGCCTGGAATAACCAGCAGAATGCTTTGTTGTATCTACACAAAATGGGGGCTCAAACCCATAAAGGTGTGAAGAAACGGAGTTGGAAAACTTTGTTTCTGTGAACTTCTTGATGTTCCTTAGGGTCAAAACCTATGTTCATAACTTTTCATTACACAGAAATGAATTTTATGGAATATGTAATGCTCCTGTGAAGACTACCATATTTTATTTATTTGTTTGTTTGTTTGTTTGTTTGTTTATTTATTTGTGTTTGCCAATCGAAACACTTTTAATGAGCAACCTTTATATAATGGTATTTTCTAGCTAAATAGTTGAGTACATTTCCTGTACCATTCACTTCATAGAAATTCTCCACATCGTGAATGAAAAACGAAGAGAATGCCATGCATTCTGTCAGGAAGTGGCAAGGGGAGCTTTGAAAGGAATTCTAAATAGGCAATATATAATGCCTAGGCTAGAACTTGGCCAGGATACAAGAACCAACACCCTTGCTCTTGCCTCAGTGATAAGGAATTTCAGGCAACAAGTGGTTTAGAGCCTCTTTGTACATACATCCCTTGTGTCTGAAACAGTCATTATTTGAGCATGGGAGCATCTTAAATAGCAGTACTGTAAAGGGATTTTGTTGTACATGTTTATACATACACCTCAATAATATGTTCATGTGAAATTGGTGTTTTACGGGGGTGTAAAATATTTTGCACACACTATTTTCAGAATACGTTCTGGCCATAATCAACTTAGCTGTCTTAGGTACTCATTAGATTTGGCTATGGTGATTGACGCTAGCATGTAGGAGGATAGGACAAGAATTTCCCTCAGGACCTCCATCATCTTCATTGAAGGCAAATCTTGAAATCCCTTTGAGTTTCAGGAACAGCCTTTTCTGGCAGGGTACACAACTGTTTTAGAAATGGGCCTTTTTTTTAGGTATAGAGCTATAATTTTTCCTGACAAAATAAGGGAAATGACTCTGATAGTCTTCAGAACCCTAAATTGGTTTTGAACTCCAATTCCGTGTAAGTTTCTAGTCTTTTCTTTGGTAAGAAAAAGGCTTTTTGGAGTACAGTAAAACTCCTACTTACGAAAAAAAAGTCTGTTCTGTGGGCTTTTGTTTAAATCGTTTTTTTATCTAACTCGAAGCAAAAAAGGATCCAGGGGTGATCCAGGAAATTACCGACCTGTCAGTTTGACACATGTCCCAGGTAAAGTAATGGAAACTATCCTAAAAGATAGAATTAATAGGCACATAGAAGAGAAGGCGCTGCTAAAGGAGAGCCAACATGGCTTTTACAAGGGCAAATCATGCCTCACTAATCTGTTGGAATTTTTTGAGAGTGTCAACAAGCATGTGGATAAGGGGGATCCAGTTGACATTGTTTATCTGGACTTTCAGAAGGCTTTTGACAAGGTCCCACACCAAAGGCTCTTGAATAAACTTACCAGTCATGGAATAAAGGGAGAGGTCTTGTCCTGGATCAGCAACTGGCTAAGGGACAGGAAACAGAGGGTAGCACTAAATGGACACTTCTCCAAGTGGAGGGAAGTAAAGAGTGGGGTCCCCCAAGGTTCAGTACCGGGACCCCTGCTTTTCAACCTCTTCATAAATGATCTAGAGGTAGGAGTAAAAAGCAAGGTAGCCAAATTTGCTGATGACACTAAATTATAGAGGGTAGTGAAAACTGTGAGAGATTGTGAGGAGCTCCAGAGGGATCTCTTGACACTGGGGGAATGGGCAAAACAGTGGCAAATGAGCTTCAACATTAGTAAGTGCAGAGTGATGCATGTTGGGGCAAAGAACCCCAATTACATTTATAAACTGATGGGGTCTGAACTCTCTGCGACAAACCAGGAAAGGGACCTTGGTGTCCCAGTGGACAGCTCAATGAAGGTGTCAACCCAGTGTGCCTCAGCAGTGAAAAAAGCAAATTCAATGCTAGGGATCATTAGGAAGCGTATAGAAAATAAGTCAGCAAGTGTCATTTTGCCTCTTTATAAATCTATGGTGAGGCCCCATCTGGAATACTGTGTACTGTTCTGGTTGCCATACCTCCAGAAGGATATTATGGAGCTGGAAAAAGTGCAGAGGAGGGCAACCAGAATGATTAGGGGACTGGAACACCTTCCTTACCATCTGAGGCTGCAACGGTTGGGCGTCTTCACTCTTGAACGACGGTGCCTAATAGGTGACCTGATTGAAGTTCATAAGATCATGCACAGTGTGGACAAAGTAGATAAGGAAAAACTGTTTTCCGTATCGCATTGCACTAGAACTAGGGGACACTCCATGAAACTTTTGGGTACTAGTTCTCAAACAAATAAGAGAAAGTACTTTTTTACCCAGAGGATTACTGGTCTATGGAACTCCCTGCCAGACGAAGTGGTGAGAGCTGTCAGTCTTGACAGCTTTAAGAAAGGATTAGACAAGTTCATGGAGGACAAGGGTATCAATGGCTATCATTATGGATATTTAAGGACAACCTCCGGGTTGGAGAGATAGGCAGGATATCTCTCAATGCCATTTTCAGGGAATCCTAAGCAGGTGAAGGCATCTCCTTGGGAATACCCTGAAGGAAATGGTGAGCCACTGTGTGAGACAGAATGCTGGACTGGATGGGCTGTGGCCTATTCCAGCAAGGCTGTTCTTATGTTATGTAAACCCATAGGGGGAAAAAATTTTTACATAACTCGAAGCAAACCCATAGGAAAAATTATTTTGTTACGTAACTCAAAGCAAACCCAGAGGAAAAATTAAATTTTTATGTAAATTAAAGCAAACCGATAGGAAATCGTGTAAATCGGGACATGGTTTTAGCACAAAATCATTATGTAAGTCGAATTTTATGTAACTCGAGGCATATGTAAGTCGAGGTTTTACTGTATATCAGACTCTCTGGCAGATGTCTTTAAATTGCATAATCACTTGTACTGAAATTGAACTATCTAAGTTTTGCAGTACAATTTTTTTTGTGTATTATTAGCATTTTGGCACCCAACGCTAATATTAAGCTGGTGAAAATCACTTCCAAACGTATTGTAAACAAGGCTCACTGATTATTATACTGGAAGTTTACATTTTGTGGTTGAATTCCTAAGATACTGATTCAGGAGCAACAAGTATATACTGTATTAATATTTCGCTTCTTTGGCTGTGCTCAAGCTGCTTGTCAAATGCTGGTGATGGCCCAAAGGAAATGCTTAGCCTAATAGCTGCTTTAACGTCTTGCTGCTAATTGGGTGGTTTCTCATTTAAAACAGTGCTAATGAGAACAGGCATGTGTATGTGCACATGCATGCATGCACACACATGTAATATTCATACTTAACTCTAACCCAATCTAATTATTTTGTCTTTTTTATGATAATGATATAATGTTTCAGCAACACATGTGCAGGGTTCTTTAGATTCACAAATGTTGCTAAGCTGAAAGGAGGATGAGTATTCCAGATATTTTTCAAGTTTATTTCAGCTGAGCTAATTTTGGAATTGAGCTCTTGAATGAAATGTGCACATAATTGTTGTATCAGTCAAGGAGCAACTAGAGAGAAAGTTCTTGTTGAAATTGCTAGCAGATTGGGGCGGGGGGGGCGGGGGGGACAACTGCATCACCATATTAATGAACAATTGATTTTATTGAGATTTAGATTGGTTCTTTTTAGCGCATGCACGAAACATTCAGACTCTTCTAGAACTCTTAGGAGTTTGAAAACTCCTCCCTTCATGCCTTGCTGCAGTCGTGCCCTAATTCCCCTTCAGTTTCTTTTTTGTCACCACTGGAGACAGCCATGTTCTCAGAGCGTCCTTCATGCTGTAAATATTTCTGCTTTTTCAGTTTGATGATGGCTAGGAGTTCTTGTTGATTGGTGTGGTAACTTTTTTCATGAGGCAGCCAATGTGCATTCACGCAGAGAGGCCTTGACAGTGACACCACCACCACCCCCGCCTATGGAGCTGGCATCTGTTGTCAGCAGGATCTGAGGAGTCAGATCTCAAAAGGTCCTGCCTGTGAAGATGTTGGTCATTCTTGTCCACCACAATAGTTGGGTCACGATGTATGGTGGGAGATGCAGATGCTTAGTTTGTGGCTCATTGAGGTGGTCATAGACTGAAAGGAACCAACTCTGCAATAGTCGCATGTGAAGCCTCGTATAATTGAGAATTGCCATTGTAGATACCAGGAGGCCCAGGGCGGATGTTGTAAACCTTACAACATCTGCCCTGCTACGGAGCGCCATTAGGGACACACCAAGCCAAGCAGAGGGGACAAGAAGTGAGGTGGTGGTGGCCAGATGCAGACATTTGTGTCATTCCCGGGGGCTGAGTGTGGCTTTCCTGGCGGACATGGGTGAGAAGGGCAGCCTGGACCCCTCCTTCACCCACCCATGCAGGTCCTCCAGGCTAGTAAGCAGAGAAGTGGTGGGGGGAGTGGGGGCCTCAAGGTGGTCGGTAGCAGCGACAGCACCACCTGTCTGGCGTCTCAACAGTCTGAGGAGCTGTGAAACAGCCCCCAGCTTAAAAAGTTTGGGGACCCTGCCCAGGAGATGCATTTCTCCTGAATTGGATGAAGGACTTTCTATATGCATTCCCACTGGTTCATCTCCTTAATCGGGTGGTAGCAGCATTCACCAACCTAACTACCAACACCATCCTGATTGCCCCTTGGTGGCCCAGGCAGACATGGTTCACAATGCTCCTACAAATGTCAACACAACACAGACATATCCCAAACTGTTGGGACTACATAAACTCCTCCACCCAGACCTGCAGACCCTCTGTCTGACAGCGTGGAGAATTCACCATCACTTCTCAGAATACTGAGAGAGTTGAGCAAAACATCCACACGAATGAATTGTGCATACAAGTGGGCCAAATTTCAGGACTTCACTATATCTCTAGGAAAATCCAACTACTCCTCCCTCATTACTGACAGTACTCAAGTTCCTCCTTCAAATGAAAGAGCCTGGCCTTATTATGTCATCCCTATGGGTCTACCTTTCTGCCATAATATCATACCATCATCCTCAGGCACCAGAAAAACACTATTTCAAACACCCTGCAGTGAAAAGATTCCTCAAGAGGTTGGCAAATACATATCTTGATGTCCAGAGACCTGAACCTCAACGGTCATTGCCGTTAGTATTACAACAACTAGTGTCCAAACTGTTTGAACTTTATGGCCACAACCCCACTACATCAACTCACCTTTAAAACAGTATTCCTGCTGGCCGTAACATCCAGACAGCCAGTGAACAAGCTGGCAACCTTCAGGACAGACCCACTATATACTCAGTTGTTGTTGTATTTTTGTTTTTTGGGGGGGTTGTGACAAGGTGGTGATGCATACTGACATTTCATTCTTGTCCAAGGTGGTAACTCCGTTCCACCTGCAGCAGCCTATCATGCTCACAACCTTCTATGCAAACCCATCTTCACAGCTGGAAAAGTCACTACAAACACTTGACCTCCGATAGGCACTTGCTTTTTACCTGCAACACATTAAAGACTTTAGAAAATCAACAAGACTTTTAGTCTTATATGCTGGAGAGGGAGTAAAGGACAATCTATATCATCCCAACACGTTTCCAAGTGGCTGGTGGAAGCAATTGTACTGGCATACAAGATGGCCAAACAAAACCCTCCTGATAGCTTAACAACACATTCCACAAGGGCCTTCTCTATCTCCTCCGCATTTGTTCAGGGAGTTGACCTCTTCAACATTTGTCAGGCTGCTACCTGGTGAGATAATCTCAGCAGGCCATATTCTGTAGGAGAGTACTGTCTACGGTCTACAATGACATCCCACTATCTGGTAAGTGAGCTTGCTACTCACCCATTAGTATGCATTCACAGGGACCACAAAGAAGAACACCAGGTTGGTTACCTCTAACTGTAGTTCTTCGAGTGTTCACCTGTGAATTCTCACGTTCCTCCTTGCCTCCCAGCTTTGATGTCATATGTAGCTGTCCACACTGTTACTGGCGGCAACAAAAGTGGAAACTGAAGGGGAATTAGGGTGGGACCACAGACCCAAGGCATGAAGTGAGTTTTCAAACTTCTAAGAGCTCTAGAAGATTCTGACTGTTTCGCGCATATGCAAAGTCAACCCATTAGTGTGAATTCACAGGGGACCACTCAGCTAGAGTTGCAAGAAGGCAACCTGTCCTTTTTTGCTGCTGTAAACTCTTAATTTAAAAAAAAAATATTTTATGAGACTGAGTTCTCCATGCATCTAAAGTATCTTAAGCAGTTAAATGAACTATTAATGCATTTTTTTTTTAATTTTCTGCAGTTAAAATGGTAGTTAAACATCCTTTTTCTAAACAGCATATCATAATTGCTATAATTCAGAAGTTGTCCAGATTTTGAAAGTCATAGTTTCGGAAATTGTCCAGACTTTGAAAGTCATAGTATCAGTAATACCAAATATTGTCTGTTGCAAGAAATGGGGTAAAGAAGATGCAAATTTAAAAAATAAAACTGAAAAGAATAATCCCATGTCAGGTTCTAATTATATCCTAAAACTGTAAAGTTTCCCCTTTTTTGTAGTTGAAGAACTTGTTGAATCAAAGTCCCTTGTGAGAAATAGATTAAAAAGTTGTCAGACTGCATGTTGCATCTGAAAAGACACTTGGATTTGGATCTAATACTGAACAAGCATAAGGCAGCAACGTAGAAGTAAAAGGAAGACAAAGATCAATGTGTACTAGTTGCCTTCCCTTATGTGGAGCCACTGGATTGTACATCCCATGATATTAAGGAAAACTGTATTCAGAAAGTGAAATCTTAAATCTTTATCCTGCTTGAGTTTCCTTCTTTTTCTTTTATCCTCCTTAGTTTGACCCAGTGTTGCCCAACGTATGGCCCATGCCCCACAGGGTGACTTCAATTCCCAGAAGCCAAAGTCAGTACATTGGCTGATCAGTGCTTTGCGGGATTGACTTAGGCTTTTGGGAATTGAAGTCTGAAAACCAAACGTTGGGAAATACTGGTTTAACCTGACATTGAAATGTTCCCAGATGACTTTTATTCAGCCTTTAGAAAGGCAAAATAGGATTTGAGACATCTTACTACAAGCAGACTGCATGTTATAAAAGCTCAAATGACGAGTTGAAAGACACTATATGTTTATGCATGTGCTTGTCATTGTTGGAGAGCTTACTAAGTAAGTGTTACTACTAGGCTGTGTTTTTTTTTTAAAGTTATGCAATGCAACCTTCAAAGACTAAGAATCCTGAGTATTGTGTCAGCTGTTAATTGCAACATGTTAGTGTTTCCTTTTGGACAGCTGATCTCTTCTCTCAGGGGTAATATAAACAGTGACTGCTGTGATTCCAAAATTCTTGCAGAAAATTCTACAGGACAAAAAATGTGGTCTTCTGTAAAAAGTTCTTTGATTAATTTGAAGACTATCATGTTTTAGTTTTATATAGTCATCAGATGCATCTCTTTAAAAAAAAAGGGGGTGGCATTTGGTGGTGAGACCAGAAGGAAATGAAATGTTTAGATCCACTCTTTTAGTGCTTCTGCTGTCTAGTGCAATTGATTCTCAAACAAAACCATTAGGAGCAGAATGATTGATATAGAGATCAGGATTGGCATTTCCTGAGAGATGGGCTACTCAGAGCATATTGAGGTCAGTACTGTCGATTAATCATTCTGTTGACTAACCCAAAGAAGCAAAATAGCCTGGCAACTTGTTATCTTAGCAGCCTTCCTTTAGAAATCCCCATAACGTAACCTTCTTGAAATAGATGTCGTCATCAGTGCCAGTCCTCCCACCACCCCCGTTGCTAAGCTTGTTAACGTACATGTGACAGAAGATGGTGAAGGAAAGGACAGAAGCTATTCATGGGGTAGGAGTGGTTATTGTATTTAGGATATGCTTTCTGTTGACACACCAGTGTGTAGGGTGCTTCTTTCTTTTTTTCCCTTAAAACTTTGCAGCTGTCTCTTGGCCGTCCCCTCCCTCCTCATGTACAAACCCACTCTTTCTCTCCCTCTCACTGGATCAGTACAGATTCCAAGCACTTTCTGCAACAGTCGCACCCTTCTTATTTTGTTGAAGTGTGTTTCAGCTTTTCTTCCCCGCTCTTCTCAGCAGGCAACGGACAACAAAGGCGTAGATCCATTCAAGATCTTAGTATTGCTGGAACTGAAACCAACCAGGTAAAAAAAATCACATCCTTTTTGACACTCATAAATGGTTTATTAAATCGTGATCAGAGTTTTGTAAATAATAGGGTTGCATCTCATGCAAGAAAAGAAAACCGCATGAATTTTTTTTTAAAGATGTTTGGGCCCATAGTCTTGAAAATTAGTAGCATTAGGAAAGTATGATAGGCAGCTATAAAGAGACTTCCCTACCTCTGTACTGTGTTATGGTCATTAAACCATGAAATCCTTAGTATTTTATGTTACCATTTGCTGTAGTCTTTTCTTTGCATTGTGTTTGTTCAGAACGTAATAATAATTTATAAGTCTGTAATCCTGATATCTTTACTCATGGGCTTAGCAATTAGTAGAGATTTATTCCAAGTGAACTCTGTATAGAAACAGATTCTAAGTCATGTAATTGTGTGCATTTTTTAAATAATTATTTCACTTCTGAATAATACTTTAAATTTGGGTAAGGTCAGAGAAGTCACTTTTATAAACCTCAATAAGTGCAACTTAAAGTACAGTTTTTTATATGTCGATGTGAATGTTAGTGTGCTCAGTGAGACTTAGACCTAATAAATGTACATACATTTCACTCTTGGTTAGTTGACGTATTTCCTTCCTTTCTTGCTAAACTTGTCAACATTGATAAAGTTATTGTTAGGGAAACCACAACTGCTGAGACATATATAGATGC
Source organism: Bradypodion ventrale (assembly GCA_035047345.1). Lineage (NCBI taxonomy): Eukaryota > Metazoa > Chordata > Lepidosauria > Squamata > Chamaeleonidae > Bradypodion > Bradypodion ventrale. The sequence goes on along the minus strand of JAWDJE010000001.1, from coordinate 184,265,334 downwards.
TCAGATCTATCCAGAATTTTGCCTAGTTCTGCAAAGTGGTCTTCAAGACAAGCAATGTGTGTGGATACCACCAGACTCAATACTTTGTCAATGCAATTAGTAGTTTATAGTAAAAAAATATAAGAGGTGATGGTGGAATGAAGCTCTTATGTGCTGCATTGCTGTAAAGTAGCAATGTTGACACTATAGTAATACAGTACTTTAGTTGCTTGCAACTGTCATTCAGTGCCAATGTTTAGTGTGTGATTAACGTTCAAGTAGCCTGTAACTTAATGCCCCTGTGCATACTTCCAGAGGTTTAGTGAAACTTTTGGGTGTGCCCTTCATAATTCATAAATGATACTCCAGCACATATTTCAGATTGATGTGGAAGTAAAGATTAAACTGGACTGTGTTATAGAAAATCCTTTCTGAGGCAAGATAAGTAATGTGCAGCACCCACACTGAATCATAGCGCAAAGAGAAAGATGGTTGTTCTCCTTTGAACAGTTCTGAATCTAAGTTAATTCGAGATAGCCAAGAGTCAACTCATCTCAAATGCTGTTATCCTTCTGTGCTGTATCTTCATTGACATAATAGCAGCCCTGTGCACTTTGAGCATCAAAGGAGGAACTGTATCATAGAGAACCTGGCAGCTGGATTTCTCCATTGTTATTATGCTTGCTTGCCATTGCCCCTACCCTACCCATACTGAGAAGACAGTGGTCAATATGGCAGTAGGAGAAATACTGCAACTTTGTAAGGAACATATCTCTACATATGTACAAACACAGTGTGCAGTTTGGGTTTATTGCATCCCATAGTGACTTGCTGATCATAGTCAGCCATTGATTATTCAGTGAAAAGGAGAGCAACTACAGAATCTGCAACCCAGTGTCCCATGTCTCTTTTCAGATTATGATTTTATTCCCCTAACTGTCCAAATGAAGGCAACATCAGTCTGCAAGTAGTACATTTTCTAGGAACAAAGGGATGATTAGGAATAAAGAAGTGCCTGTGGAAATGGCTGATGCATGTGGATGATGGCCTTGCTTAGCCAAGTATTCTTGTCCCAGAATGCCTTTCATGCTTTCCTTGTCCAGCATGTCATTCTATGTTTATTAAGGATGTGAGGGCTTGTTAATGTTCCCACGCAGTCTTCTTTGATTATGTAATATTATCCTATTCTCAGGGTTCAAATCAAATTGAGGGCTTATGGAAATGTGCAAGTATTTATGTCTTTGGCATTGTCTTATTTTTAAAATAAGTGGGCTACTAAACAGGGACAAGTTGGTGGGAATAGGTGCATTAGTAGTTTGCTACTCTCATGCTTTGCATTATGAGATCAGCAGTACTTGTCCCTTGGTTGAACAGTCTTGGGCTCAACCTTTGCGCTTATTATGATCCTAAAAGAAAAGTATGCAGAATGTATGGATTTTATCACCACTTGAAGGGAGCCAAACATCTCAATTGTACTTTAGAGAAAAGTTGATAGGCAAATTAACTTCAAGAGCTCACAAGACTCTTATCACCTGATCTCCCCACAAATGTGTGTTCTTGCTTGCTGTAACCACAGTACGGACCTGTTGGCCTCGTAAAACTTTCCAACTGCATTATTCTATGGTTCCAGCTGAAATTAACGAGTCACCAGAAGGATTTGTGGGGGCATGCACATCTTCTAATTTAGCACATGCTCAAGAATCCTCCATTGTTTACTGATATATTGTTTCACTGATATATTGTTGATACTTTTTGATATGTATTGTTGATATTGTATTATTTATTTACTTTTGGCATTACTGTATTGTCATTTGTACTTGAACTAATGTTGTAAGCCGCCCTGAGTCGGCCTGTGCCGAGTAGGGCGAGGTATAAATCAAATAAACATAAACATAATAGTTACCAAGTAGAAGCAATTAAATGTTATGCCATTTGCTTTCACAGGTATAACAAAGCATTTGGGCCATCTAATAATTTTGCACTTTGAACAAGGTATTTTAATAACCCTGCATTTTTAGTGTTAATAATACTATTTTCTCCCCAACTCTCTTGGTACAGGAAAGTAGAAACAGCAGTAGGTCATCTAGTCCTAGTGTGAGAATGATCACTACCTCGGGACCAAGCTCTGAAAAACCAGCGCGTAGTCTTCCATGGACACCTGATGACTCTACAGGTAAAATTACTTTGTCTTAACATTATGAGAAGTTTGGGCGTTAGCTTCATGATTTACATGTATCTGAAATTAGTCCTTAAAACATGGCATGTGACATCAGTGATACGCATTGGTGATGAGCATCTGCCTTGGAGCAAGTCAGTAACCGTATTCAGGTATTCTGTTTCAAAGTGTATGGAGCACCAATGGTGCCATGTCCCAGCCCACCCCACTGACATCCCCAACCCTCTGAGAAGTTCTGCAGATCTTTTTGCATTCCGCATGATGTCTGCATATGAACTGTAGGCATATTGAGCAGAACAGTGTATCCATGATTACCTACCAATTGCAGAAAGATGATCAATTATAGAAGTTAGTTCAGGATTCTTACAGTGCCTATGGAAATCTTTGTACTGACGGAGGTTCTAGTGTTGGAGGGTCCATCTGCCCTACTGTGTGATCCGGCCCATAGGTTGGGGGGGATGGCTCTCACTCCTAGGGACAAGGTTCGCAACTTAGGTGTCATATTAGATCCCCATTTGACCCTTGAGGGGCATATCCATGCCCGTCAAGTGCAGCTCTGCCAAATACGGGAAATTACTGCACATGCATGGGCAGTAACCCGTTTGCGCATAGGCAGTAACCCGTTTGTGCATGCGCACCGTGGGAACGCATGCACAGTAACCCATTTGCATGCGCACCATGGGCGCACATGCGCATTAACCCTTTCCCCCGCCGTTCAAATACGGTGGCGGGAAAGGGGAGGAACGAGCGCTGAAAAACGGGAAATCCCGGCCAATATGGGATACTTGACAGGTATGTGCAAATTGCAGCGGTATGCAGAGCCACTTTCTTCCAACTGCACGAAATTGCTCAGTTGTGTCCCTACTTGGACAGACGGTCTCTCATAACACTAGTTATCTCAGTCGTAGTCTCACGTATTGGTTTCTGTAATGTTCTCTACGTGGGGCTTCCCGTGTGCCTGTTACGGAGGATCCAACAAGTTCAGAATGCAGCAGCCAGGCTGATTATGGGAATGAAAAAAATTGATCATGTCTCCCCAACCTTGGCAGGGCCGCACTAGCTTCCCATTATTTTCCATATCAGGTACAAGGTGTTAGTCCTAACGTTCAAAGCCCTAAACCAGTGGTTCCCAAAGTGGTCCCCACGCCCCACAGGGGACTTCATTTTCCAGAAGCCTAAGTCAGTATATTGGCTGATCAGTGCTTTGAGGAATTGACTTAGGCTTCTAGGAAATGGAGTCCAAGAACCAAAGTTTGGGAAACACTGCCCTAAACGGTCTGGGACCTTCCTACCTGGTGGAATGTCTTACTTTCAGGACAACAGCCCGCATCACTCGCTCCTCCATGACGATGCAGCTCCAGGTACCGACCCCGAGATTAGCTAGAAAGGCTGTGACTAGAAAGAGGGCCTTCTTGGTGGCAGCACCAATGCTGTGGAATTCCCTCCCAAGTGGAGCTGCGCCTGGTATCATCTTTCCATGTTTTGAAAAAGCAATTAAAAACTTCACTTTTTAAAGATGCCCTTGGCAATATTTTACCATCGGCCGATTGTTAGGCATTTTATTCTCCCCCACTGCTTCCAACATAGACTTTCTTATTAGGGTGTTTGGGTTTTGAGGGGTTTTATATGAAAATTTTAATATTTGTGTTAGTTTGTATTTTTGAATTTTGTGCTGTAAGCCGCCCTGAGTAGGAAAGTTTTTCATAGAAGGGTGGAATATAAGCTAAATTTATTTATTTATTTATTCAATGTGTATAGCCGCCCCAATTGACATGCGACTCTGGGTGGCGTACATAAAATCCTCAACGTTTATAGAAACCCTTAAAATTCATAAAAACACTGGGGGGAAAACTACCTCCCACCCGCACCAATTAAAAATCTAGTTAAAAACTTAAAAACATGAGTGATCCTGCTCTAAATGAGCCAGGGGGGAGGGATTTGTTCCCTCTCCACCTCCCCACACCTGCCCTGCCAGCCAGGTTTTCAGCTCTTTCCTGAAGGGCAGCAGCTCTGTCGGGAGATGCAGTTCAACGGGCAGGAAGTTCCATAGGGCCGAAGCGGATACCGAAAAGGCTCTTCTTCTAGTGTCTCTCTAGAAGTTGGTATTTTTAAAGAACCCCTCTGGTCCGCTCTAGTGGGACAGGCAGATATCCTTGGGGTGATGCAGTCTCTTAAGTATCCTGGCCCACTACCATGTATGGCTTTAAAGGTAATTACCAGCACCTTGAATGACATCTGGAAGCATACTGGCAACCAATGCAGCTCCCATAGCAGGGGTGAGGCATGGGCATAACGCCCATACCCCATCACTACACGGACAGCTGCATTCTGAACCAGCTGCAGCCTCCAAATGGTCATCAAGGGCAGCCCCATGTAGAGCGCATTACAATAATCTAGTCTGGAGGTGACCAGAGCGTGTGTGACTTTAAGCAAGGTGTTCTGGTCCAGGAGCAGGCATAATTGGCGAATGACACGAAGTTGTGCAAAAGCCCTCCTAGCCACGACTGCCACCTGCTCATAGGAGGACCCCCCAAGTCTGCTGATATTCTAGGTGAAGTGACGACATACATGGCGGGGCCATACCTGTCAAGTATTCCAGATTGGCCGGGAAATCCCGTATTTTGGCCTTCCTTCCCCCTCTTTCCCGCCGTCATCCTGTATTGGGGTGGCTGGGGAAAGGGGTTTCTGCGCATGCGTGCCCCAGAGGCAGAGGTGTGCATGTGTGAAGTTCCCGGATATCTATGGAGACAACTTGACAGGTATTGGCAGAGCTAAAGTGTACACCCTACCCCCACTTGTAACCACACACCCATTCAGGCTGAATAGGGCATCTGCATAAGTTGAGGCTGGTTCCATTCCTCATTGAATCTTGTTTGCTTCCCAGCACAGAACACAAGAAAGCAGCTGCAGCAATCAGAAAAAGGGAAGGCTAGAAGTAACCCTTACTTGCACAGAAGGCATCAGAGGCTTGCTTTTGTGCTTCAATTTCCTTAGGAGATGCTGGACAGTGGATTGTGGTTAGGCCTTCATATTTTAAGTCACATTGTCCCTAAACCTCTGGAGCAAACATTGTTAGACAGTACATACACAGGATTATTTTTTCTTACAAACTAGGTATGGAAGAATATATTTTGTAAGCTCCTTTGATATGAAACAGCATAAAGCATAACTTTTAGCAGTGAGTTATTAAGAAGTCTCTGTCTTTGTTGCATACTGAGTTGTATGACTTGGCATGCAATGGATAATTCCTATGCAGATTTCTTATGTTAGTCTGCTGCTAAATGTCACTACTTCAGGGTAACTGCACAACAGCATTTCAGCTATTAAATGCATTGCGTGCGTACGTGTCTCTATGAACGGTGGGGTAAATAGTGATTAGTTCTTGATTTGTTTAAAGTTGGAGGAAGAGCTCGTGATAATGATCACGAATACTTTTCTAATTAAGTGACTCAGTTTGTGAAGCAGCAAATACATTATGAAAAAAGAGATTCAAAAATTACTGCCCAAGCACTCTTTCTATTACCATATTGACCTTAGTGGTGCAAATTATTACCTGTTTTACTTGATCCATCATTCTCCTATGTTTATGTCCAAGTGTAAATTGTGCATTTGCATACAATGCACAGTAATAATAATTGCTTTAAACTGGTAATCACACAGTCAACTGGTATTCCAGCTAGTTAGTTAGGCAGGCAGGTAGGTAATACACTGTTTACTTGAAGTCAATTAAAACTACACAATGATCACAATTTTTTATTTAAAAAAAGTAGACATATTAAGAACAATTGAACATGACAGTATTAAAAACCACAATTAAAAGCAATTAAATAATCTTTAAAATAATTTTAAATTTTCAGAATTTAATAGAAAAAAACATTTCTGAAACTCCCACTTATCACTTAAAAAGTGAAAGTTTCTTTGGGATTTGACAACTCCCAGAATCCCCAGTCACCATGTTGTTGCTGTTGTCACATGCCATCATGTGGCCTCTGTTTTTTGGCAACCCTATGAATGTGAGACCTCTGGAAGCCCTGCTTAGTCCCTGCAAACTCAAGGCCATGGCTTGCTTTATGGAGTCAAACCATCTCGTCTCTGGTCTTGCTTTTCTTCTGCTTCTCTCAACCTTTTTCAGAATAATGTTATTTTCCAGCGAGTCTTGTCTGGTTTCCAGCATAGTTTATCCAACAAGGTGACCAAAACTGGCTCTGTTCTGTAGTTATTTATAACTGTCGGACAGTAAATGCCCAATACCTGTCATGACAGTAGATGCCTAATATTGGATAACAGATGCTTTGTTCATGTGATTTGAGAATTCGTTGTAGGGATAGAATGCTGTTTGGGTAACAGCTTACACTTGTGGGTACATGGATGTTTTTAACACTGTTAACCATGGATATGGACACGTAGCCTAGAGGAACACAGCTGTGATTTTATTTGGCTGGAATTACATCATGGTTCAGGGCACCTTCCAACAATAGATAAAGCAACCGCAAAAGCTACGCAACAAAATGTCAAGCATCAGTTGTTGAAATCAAAATCTTAGAGAACAAAAGCAAGTTGGTAAAATGTCACATGCTTTCATTCAGCCTTTTCCCTCCAGACACTTTTTTGAGCTAAAAATGTTTTACCTTATTTCCTATAAACAAATAGAAATCTGACTCATTAAACTTCTTTTTGAAGAAAGAGCTCATGATGGGAATGCTGAAAAGCCCCTGCTTCTTTTTCCGGCTGCTTTATCTTCAGATAGGGCCCTGGGCCAATCCTCTTTTTTGTTTGGAAGCTGCTTGTCCAGAGGACAGTTGGTGGACGGAAGCATCTTTACCAGTTCTCCTTCGTATAGTTTGTGAATCCCCACTCATGGGTTATGCGCCTGCGCAGAACGGAGATCGGAGGCTTGAAAAGCTATTGGTCTAAAGTTTTGGCGGTAAGACCGCCCACCGTACCGCCCACCCTGAGGCGCCCGCGCGCCATTTTACCTCAGTTCTCTTCTTTCCGCCGTAGCAGCAGGACGATCGTTGAGAGCTTCCTCAATTTTTTCGCCCTTCTGAGGGAAAGTCTTTTTGGCAAATTTAGCAATTTTTCTCGGTGATCTTGTCTCCGGGCAGGATCACCACCCCGGCTCTGTCTCTGCTCGTGAGTGGATTCAGTAGTCAATTTTTTCGCATCGATCACCGTCTCCCCCCTCAAGGGGGTGGCGGCTGGTCGGCCCTTCGGGGTACTAGTCTCCAGAAACTTCCACTGGAAGAATTTTTTCCGCGGTTGATGGCTGCAGCGTTTAAACAGTGCACGGCTTGCCTTAAGAAGTTTCCGGCTTCCGACGGACACAGCCTGTGCCTTTTTTGTTTGGGAGAGTCGCATCAGAGCCAGTCTTGCCCGCATTGCAAGAAGTTCACGCGCCTCGCGGTGCAGAACCGAAGCAATCGCCTCAAGGCTCACCTGATGGAGCTCGCTCTGGCTCCCGCCGCTTCCGGCTCCACGGCCGCCGCTGCCGCTCAACCACCGTCGACCTCTTCCTCCGTGCCGCCGATGAGGAAGAAGAAGAAGAAGGACAAGAATGGTGAGAAGAGGCGCAAGCGTGGGTCGGAGAAGAGACGGTCGCTCCCCCCCACTCCACGCACACCCGCCTCCCCCGGGCCTTCTCCACCGTTCTCGACTGCCCGATGCCCTTCTCCGGGATCCTCCATCTGGGGAGGACGGTCGTCTTCCGGGTCACCTGAGAAAGGACGCAGGGCTGGGGCTCCAGCTCGCCCACTTCAGGTGCTCCCCTCTCCTCCTCGGGGCAGAAATCCCTCGCCGAGGCAGGCCTCCGTCTCTCCACGGCCCAGGACGCCGACGGACGACGCGGTCTCCACCGTTCCGGCGACCGTTTCGCCGACACCGACGCCGGCCACCGTTTCGGCTCCCACCGTTTCGTGGACCATCCCTCCGGCCATCGGAGCTCCACCACCAGCGGACTCGGACGCGTCCCAGATGGCCATCGTCCGAGAGATGTTTCAGGTCATGGCGTCGTTTGCGACCAGGCTCCAGACTTCCACGCCTGCGGCCTCTGCGGCTCCGGTTCCGACCACCACAAGCCCCGGGCAGCCCGGCTCTGCCGCGGCCCCACCGACCTCCCGTGGGTCGAGTGCCCGCTCCGCCGGCCCACCCAACCCGTCATGGTGTGGTCCGGACGTTGATGCGGTGGACGCCCATCCCGCCGGCCCACCCAGGCCGTACTGGCGCGGTCCGGACGTGGACGACAGACTGCCTCCCTCGTCCTCCGATGAGTCCAGCTCGTCGTCGGAGGAGGACGAGGGAGACGTCGACGCCGAGCGCACGCCGGAACAGGCCATCGGCTCAGTGGACCCACCGCGTGGTGAGGACCAGCGCTCACTGACCGCCATGCTCACGAGGCTCGGCACCGCCCTCAACCTGAAGGTCGACCAACCGCCGTTGGAGGGTGAGGATCAGATGACCGCGAAGCTCGACAGGCGTGCTGTGCGGCCGGTCCACATAACCATGCTCCCCTCCATGATGACCACGGCGAGGGCGACGTGGAAGAAACCCTTGGCGGCGCACTCCGTCTCGTCCAGGCTCGACAGCATGTACCGGGTCCTGGACGAGAACGTCGAGTTTCTGCAGGCACATCCCCTGCCGAATTCCCTGGTGGTCAAGGCCTTCCAGCATAGGACGGCCACCAGCGGATTCCCGGTCCCGTCAACGCCGGAAGGAAAGAAACTGGACGCGGTGGGGCGTAAGTTTTATGCCACCGGCTCCCTATTCTTTCGGGCCGCCAACTATTCGGCCGCCATGGGCCTGTACCAATCTCACCTCTGGGAGCAGGTGAAGGTTGAGACGGCTAAACTGCCCGCCGATGCCCAGAAGAGGATTGACGCGCTGGCCACCGAGGGGGATTTCGTCGCCGAGCAACTGATGCGCACTGCCCGGCACATCAATGATTATGCGGCAAAAGATATGGCCTCCGCAATCTACCTCCGTCGCCATGCTTGGCTCAGGGACACCTCCCTCGATGACGCTATGAAAAAGCTCATCGAGGAGTTTCCCTTCGACGGTCAGGGCCTCTTCGGTCAGGACACAGATAAGGTCCTGAATGAGATGCGCCAGACCAGTTCCACGGCGAAGTTCCTGGGGCTCACCACGCCGGCTACCTCCACCAGGCCGAGGTTCCAGCCCTTCACACGCCGGTTCCAGGGCAACCCTCAGCAGCAGGGACCGACGGAGCAGCCTAGATCCAGCTCCTACAGACAGCGGCGACAACACAAACCCCGCTACCGGCCCTACGGACAGGACAAGCGCTCGACCGCGAGGGCCAAGCCCCGCGTTTGAAGCTGCGACGGCCGAGTCTCTCCCGCTCCACATCCCGTACCTCCCCCTCCGGAACTTCCTCCAGGCATGGTCGGGCATCACGGACGACCAGTGGGTCTTAAAGATCTTGTCCTCTGGCTACGCCATCGAGTTCGTGCGGGTGCCTCGAGTAGGAAAACATCGTCTCACCACCTCGTCCCCCCATTTGGAGGAAGAAATATCAACCCTTCTCTCCAAGGGAGCCATCGAGCGGGTAGCACCGTCCGACTGGGACAACGGCTTCTACTCGAGGTACTTCGTGGTCCAGAAGAAGGACGGAGGCCTTCGCCCTATCCTGGACCTACGCCGCCTGAACAAATGCATCCACACCAGGAAGTTCCGGATGGTGACCCTACAGACCGTCCTCCCCCTCATCAACAAAGGGGACTGGTTCACAATCATAGACCTCAAGGATGCCTACTTCCACGTCTCCATCCTCGAGGAACACAGGCGGTTTCTCCGCTTCCACATCGACAATTCCGTGTACCAATACCGGTGCCTACCGTTCGGACTGGCCACGGCACCGCGGGTCTTCACCAAATGCATGGCTCCGGTGGCAGCGTTCCTCCGCCAACGGGGCATCAGGGTCTTCCCATACATCGACGATTGGTTGATCGTCTCCTCCACCAAACCGTCGTCCGTTCGGGACACACAATACACGGTTCACCTCATGGAGAGTCTCGGCCTCAGGATCAACTCCACCAAGTCGAAGTTGACTCCCTCCCAGCGCGTCGAGTACATTGGAGCGGTACTCGACTCGCTCACTACGAGAGCCTACGCCCCCCAGAAACGCTTACGGGACATTGCGCAGGGGGTGAACGAACTGCGCACGAGACCGTGCATCCGGGCGAAGAAGGCTCAGAGACTTCTAGGCCTGATGGCCTCAACGACGGCAGTGATCCCCCATGCCAAGTTGAAATTCAGGTCCCTTCAATCGTGGCTCCTTCACGAGTTCGACGCACTTCGGGAGAGCCAATCGAAACGGTTGACACCATCTCCAGAACTGAGGGACCAACTGCTGTGGTGGTCCACACCACTCAACGTGGCCACGGGGAAGAGTTTCTACCCCCCGCAACCCTCGTTGCAGATACTGACCGACGCGAGCAACCTCGGCTGGGGCGCTGCTTGCGGGACTCTCACGGTCAACGACACCTGGACACCGCACGAAACGGTGTACCACATAAATTACTTGGAACTGCTGGCCATTTGGAAGGCTCTACGTTCCTTCGAGACTCTGCTCACCGGCAAGGCGGTTCAGGTGGCCTCGGACAATACCACGGCGGTGGCGTACCTCAACAAGCAGGGAGGAACACGGTCCACCACCCTCCTGTACCTTGCAGTGCAGTTGTGGGAATGGTGTCTGGAGAGGCACATTTACCCAATTGGAGTGCACATTCAGGGCACGCTGAATGTTTTGGCAGACCACCTGAGCCGCCTCACCTCCACGACCCACGAATGGGAACTGGACAACGGAGTGTTCCAGTCCCTGTGCGAGGTTTGGGGGACGCCGAGCATCGACCTCTTTGCATCGGAGTCCAACAGGAAACTCAACAGGTACTGCTCCAGAGCAGGCATCGGACGGGACTCCGAGGGAGATGCCTTCATGAAACGGTGGGATCAGGACTATCTCTATGCCTTTCCTCCGTTTCCTCTGGTCCAGAAGGTACTCACCAGGATGCACCAACACAGAGCCAATGCAATTCTGGTGGCACCGGCGTGGCCGCGCCAACCCTGGTTTCCGCTACTGTTGCGCATGTCGTCGCAGTATCGCACACTGCCGGAATCACCGACACTCCTCCAAATGGAGCAAGGCCAGCTGCACCATTCGGACCTGCCCAGCCTCCACCTCACCGCGTGGAGGATAACCCCAGACTGTCCAGGATTCTTGAACTAGCGCGGCGCCCTTCCACAAGGAAGTCCTACGCTTCCAAATACAGGCGTTTTTGTGCTTTCCTGGCCTCCCGACAGACACTCCCCACGCAGGTGGGACTGCAGGACATTTTAACCTACCTCCTCCAGCTGGCGGAAGCTGGCCTCAGCATCACCTCCATTCGAGTGCATCTCGCAGCAGTGGTGGCGCACTCCCCTGCTGGTTCGCTCGCTTCTGGGGCTTTCCGTGACCAAACGGTGAAGCGTTTTCTCAAGGGACTACGGAACGCTTTCCCTCCGGTCAGGACTCCTACGGCTCAATGGTCACTGTCTACCGTGCTCAACGCGCTCACCAGGACCCCTTTCGAGCCCATGGCCACCAGCGATGTTCGCCTCCTCACATGGAAAACGGCATTTCTTGTGGCTATCACGTCTGCACGACGAGCAGGAGAACTGGTCGCCCTGCGAGCAGATGCACCATTTCTCCAATTCTTCAACGACCGCGTCGTCCTACAAGCGGACATCACCTTCCTGCCCAAGGTGGTCTCCCAGTTTCACATGGCACAGACTATCTCCTTGCCAGTTTTCTTCCAGAACCCCTCTAACGCCCAAGAAAGGACTTGGCACACGCTGGATGTGAAACGAGCGTTATTGTTTTACACCAGCAGGACAAGAGAGTTCAGGAAGTCACAACGCCTCTTTGTGGCTTATGGGGGAAAGTCCAAGGGTGAACCCATTTCTGCTCAAAGGTTCTCCAAATGGATCACCTCTACCATTTACCTAGCCTACGAGTCAGCATCACTGCCACCTCCACCTCATGTCAGGGCGCATTCCACCAGGGCGGTTGCCACATCCACTGCTTTCCTGGAGGGCACACCGCTTGAGGACATATGTAAGGCTGCCACATGGTCCAGACCTTCTACATTTGTCCAGCACTACAGGGTGGACACCAGAGCCACTGCGGACGCCAGGCTTGGCTGTGTCGTCCTCGCCAGAGGGCTCCGGACTCATCGCCCCTGACGGGTCAACCTACGGCATCTTCATCTCATCGTGGGAACATCTCATCCGACTGCCCACCGACCAAGTGAGTGTGAGCTTGCTAATCTCCCATGAGTGGGGATTCACAAACTATACGAAGGAGAAAGTTCGGTTTCACTTACCAGTGATAACTTTCGTTCTTCGAGTATATAGTTTGTGAATACACACTACCCACCCTGCCTCCCCTCTTGAGCTGCACGGATGAGATCAATTGGTTTATCCTGTGCTTGGCTTAAGTATGGAACTGAGGTAAAATGGCGCGCGGGCGCCTCAGGGTGGGCGGTACGGTGGGCGGTCTTACCGCCAAAACTTTAGACCAATAGCTTTTCAAGCCTCCGATCTCCGTTCTGCGCAGGCGCATAACCCATGAGTGTGTATTCACAAACTATATACTCGAAGAACGAAAGTTATCACTGGTAAGTGAAACCGAACTTTCTGATGCTTTGATGTGTGCAAATGGCATGCGCAGGCATAGCACCATTCGCGATGCCAGAGAATACTTCATCCTCGTTGCATGTGCAGAACACACCTTGACTAGAGAAAGCAAGGAAGCTTTAGAGCAGGCGTTCTCAACCCCCAACCCACGGGCCCAGTCAGGCCCGTGCATATCATTAATATGCCCACGGTGAGAACCCAGGCACTTTAGCCTGCGTCATCAGCGTGACGCCAGGAAGTCACAGAATAGCACACTTTCCATGCTGCAGCGCCACTGAGGGACCTTGGAAAATCCCGCAAACACAGCGATCTTGCCCTGCACAGCCTGCCGTTGCAAGGAGAAGTGACATAGGCTGTGGAAGGAGCGCCAAAACAGACATGATCGCTGCCACTACGGATGACGTCAAAACAGTAAGCACCAGGAGCAACCCGTCTCCAGCCCCCACAGCTGCGTGTCAGGGGTGGGACCAGCCAGGTCTGGAAAAAAAGGTTGAGAACGCCAGCTTTAGAGCATGCGTATAGTTCTGTGCATACATCAGAATCCGTTGAAGGGCTCAGTTCTGCCTATTGACTGCATGTGTGTTCAACACATGTACCATTCAAAGCTTGGATTCTTGTGTCAAAAATGGTCTCGATATAAAAGCTACCCATTTTTAAATGTGTATACTGTAATTTAATTTCTTTCTCAATCCATTTCAGTCATTTTTAAGATGGTTCCTGCATTTTTTGTCTTCATTCCTTTTGAGCAGATTTTAGACTATTGTGCTTTTGTCACTGTGCAGTATTCCCCCCATTGGGTGGTCTCAGTCAAACAAGCACAATATAGTGCTGCAGCCCTTTATAGTAATGCACAGTAGAGGGAAGAGACCTTAGATCTAAGTGTGAAACTTCCGTCTGCCTGGTCTTGTAGATACAGAGTCTACTACAGTAGTCTTAAGACTATGATCATAGACACAGACTTCTTGGAAGAAGAAGAACATGAAACCAGTATCCATACTTTGGGCATGCCCAAGAGCACATAGGCACTACTAGCAAGAGAAAGATAAAAACTAAATAAAATAGTGACCATTTATGTAGCGAATCCTACACTGCTACACTCCACCTACTGTAGATTTCTATGTGGCTGCATTGGCTCTGTAAATGCATCACTGTGTAATATAAGGATAATATATTATAGTTGTTGTAACTTCAGCATTATGCAGTCAGCCATAATGTGGTGCTTAGCTGTAGAACTAGCCCATCATATCATGGCATAATCCGTGTTTTAGTGAAGTGTTAATGTTTAGTTTGTCCTGGGATCGTGTTGAAAATTCAGAACTCAGAATATCTGTTTATTTTTTTCCAACAGATACCAATGGATCTGATAACTCCATCCCAATGGCATACCTTACATTAGATCACCAGTTGCAAGTAAGTCATTGTAGACATGTATTATGTTAAAGCAACACTAGTAAAGGGTAAAGGTCTCTCTTGCTCGAAAGCCAGTTGTATCCGACTCTAGGGTGCAGTGCTCATCTCTGTTTCAAAGCCGAAGAGCCCATGCTGTCTGCTTCTGCAGACGTTTCCATGGTCATGTGGCAGGCATGACTAGACCCCGGAGTGCACGGAATGCTGTTACCTTCCCACTGAAATGGTCCCTATTTATCTACTTGCAATTTCTTGCTTTCAAACTGCTAGGTTGGCAGGAACTGGGACAAAGATGGGAGCTCATTTCTGTCCTGCAGGACTCGGGAATCGAACTGCTAACCTTCCGCCTCCCAGTCAACGTCTTAGCCACTTGAGCCACTGCAGTCCCCAAAACAACATTAGTACTCTCACTTATCTTTTTTGACACAGAAGGGACACCTGGAGGAGGGTATCTTAAGATGACCTCAAGGTACATATAAGAAGACATTTTTGAGATAAGCTAACCTCGGATTTCTCAGCACTTTAAAGGTCAACATCAGCATTTTGAATTGCATCCTATAAATAATTAGGAAATCAGTGCAGTTGAGAAATCACTGGCTGCTTACACTCACTTTATATCAAGCAGTCTCAAGCCATTATCAAATGTATCCCAAGTTGTAGCACATTCGAGTAGTCTACCTGGCAGTTGAGCCGAACATAAATGGCCATTATTGCCTGCTGTTTGGTATAAACAGTGTTGAAACTCATATAAAACTCTTAGGTGCTAAAAGGTGCGAGAGAGGCTACTTTTGCCTCAAGAGATAATAATAAGCCTAATAGTGCACCCCCAATATTAGCACCTATTCTTTGAAGTGTTAATAGCTGTCATAAAAAAAACTAAACAGTTAGCTGAAGAACTACCCATTAATAAAAACGTCAACCTGTTTGAACTGAGCTTCAGGATTTTGTCCTTCATTCAGTCCAGTAGCTTGGATAGGGAGTGATTCTGAACATCTGCTGCTTTTTATCTGGGTTATATGAGGGAAAAGATGTTCTAAAAGCTGCTGGAACTAGGCTGGTAGCTTTCCACATGGCCTCTTCACCCATTCCTCAGCTTTTACTTCTCCCACTTCAAGGAGGACACTTACACAGTCTTTGTTGCAGTCTTAATGCTTTTATTGCAGTCTTGTTGTTGTTCATTCGTACAGTTGGCTCTAACTTTTTGCGACCCCATAGACCATTGTCCTCCAGACACCTCTGCCCTCCACCATCCTCCTCAGCCCCCCCAGCCCTGTGCCCATTGTGTCCAGAATACCATCTAGCCATCTCATCTTTGGCCGTCCCCTTCTTCTTTTCCCCTCCACTTTCCCAGCATCAAGGCCTTCTCAAGTGAGTCCTCCCTTCTCATTTGATGTACAAAATACTTCAACTTCATCTTTACTATTTGACCTTCTAATGAGCAGTCAGGGTTGATTTCTTCTAAGATTGACCTATTTGTTCTCCTCGCTGTCCAGGGGACTCTCAAAACTCTCCTCCAACACCACATTTCAAAGGCATCTATTCTTCTGCGCTCAGCCTTTCTAATGGTCCAGCTGTCACAACCGTACATTACCACCAGAAATACCATTGCTTTGACTATGCGGACCTTTGTTTGCAGTGAGATGTCTCTACTTTTAACTATGTTTCCCAGGTTTCTCATAGCCTGTCTCCCAAGAATCAGTCGCCTTTTTATTTCATGGCTGCAGTCTCCATCTGCAGTGATCTTACATCCTAGGAAGTAGAATCTGTCACTGCTTCTACTTCTTCTCCATCTATTTTCCAGGGACTGATTTGGCCTGTTGCCATTATCTTGGTTTTCTTGATATTGAGTCTCAAACCAGCTTTTGCGCTCTCTTCTTTCAACCTAATCAAGAGCTTCTTTAAATCTTCCTCACTTTCTGCTATTAGGGTGGTGTCATCTGCATATCTCAAATTGTTGATGTTTCTCCCAGCAATTTTTATCCCATATTGTGATTCCTCCATCCCTGCATTGCGCATTATGTGCTCTGTGTATAAGTTGAATAAGCAGGGTGACAAAATGCAGCCTTGTCTTACTCCTTTTCCTATTCCAAACCACTCCGTCATTCTATACTCTGTCCTAACTGTTGCTTCTTGACTCATGTACAGATTTCTCATGAGATGTTCTAATCACTTGCCACATCTTGTTGTGGTTCACACAGTCAAAGGCCTTGGTGTAGTCAATGAAGCAGAAGTAAACTTGTTTCTGATATTCCTTTTCTTTATTGCAGTGCTCACAAACAAAACATAAGGCCAACTCGGCCTCTTTCCTTACAATTCTATATTGACTCTGACACACACACACCCTCAACTCTCCCTCCACCTTCTCCTCTCTGTGACAATAATATGCTTCACCATTTTATATCAGTTCCATCACCTCTTTGTGTCAATCAAAATTCTACCCAATCCTGGCCTTCACAGCAATGGCCTGATGTCTTTCCACTTGTGTTGCCCTCTCTAGGGTAACTTTCAGCCATAATTCACACCTCCACTTCCTTGGACATCGGTTCTCTCCTCACCCTTCCAGTCTTCTCGATGGCTGCCACCGCTGCGACCATCTAAAAGCTACCAGAACTAGGTTGGTAGCTTTTCCATGTAGCCTCTTCACCCATTCCTCAGCTTTTACTGATGTAAAGCTGGGTGCCATCTGCATGTTGATGACACCAGAGCACATACTCATAGATTGCGTCTCCCCAAAGTTTTAAGCATATGATGAAAAAGCAATGAGAGGATGAAATAGAGCCCTCGTGGCATAGTCGTTAAACTGCTGTAAAGGTAAAGGTCACCCTTGCTCGAAAGCCAGTCGTATCCAACTCTAGGGTTCAGTGCTCATCTCTGTTTCGTATCCGGAGAGCTAGTGCTTGTCTGCGTTTGCAGATGTTTCCGTGGTCATGTGGCAAGCATGACTAGACACCGGAGCACACGGAACACTGTTTACCTTTCCCGCTGAAGTGGTCCCTATTTATCTACTTGCAATTTCTTGCTTTCGAACTGCTAGGTTGGCAGGATAAACTGCTGTATTGCAGCCCAAACTGCTCACATTCTTGGTTAGGTCTTGAAGGGGCTCAACGTTGACGCATCTTTCCGCGGTCAGTAAAATAAGTACCCAGCATGTTGGGGGACAAAATGTTCATTACCTTGTAAACCACCTAGAGAGTGCACTAAGTTCTATGGGGCAGTATACAAGTGTAACTGTAATGTGTTGTAGCAGAATTAATTCTTCAGCTTTTCATTCTGAAAGTAATTATCCAACCAGGAATGTAGACACTGTAAAACAGGACTTTCAAGTAAGATGGCTGATCCAGAAGGATATCTTTTAAAATCTGAACAAGCACATTCTTCTGTAGTTTTTGAACCAGCAGTTGAGATGATTCTTTGAAGTCCTTTGTGGACTGTTACTTATCGACAGTGTAAGAAATTTTCAAAGGCAAAGCCTTCCCTGTAGTGATCCCTCTCTGTGCAATGCCCTCATAAGAAAAACCCGCCTAGTAACCTCAGTTACACACCAGGTGTTAAATACAGTATACAAATTTCTTTTATCCATTCTGTTTCAGGCATTTATTTATTTATTTGTTTGTTTTTCACGCTTATATACCGCCCACTCAGGTACAACCCAACTCAGGGCGGTTTACATAGCAGACAGTAAATACATAAAAGACACATGATAAAACAAAGTTAAAAGTTTAAAAAAAAACACCCCTAAAAGGTGCGCACGAACCGAAGGGACCTTGGGGGAAGGCACACTTCTCTATACCAACCACCCAACGGTACCCCCATCCCCACCCGCACCCCAAACTTGGCCCGCCAGCCTGGTCTTTAGTTCCTTCCTAAAGGGCAACAACTCCGTCTGGAGAGGCAGTTGTAATATTAAATAGTGTTTAGAATTGTAAGCCACCCCAGAGACCCCTCACAGTTGACAGTAGGAAAGTTAAATAAAGGGGGCGGGGTGTGGATGTGGGACAATGGGCTACAACTGAATCCCAGCAAGACTGAGTGGCTATGGATTAGGGGCCCATCCTTGTCTCGGGAGCAGGGCAGCCATGGCCAGGAGGGCTTTTGCCCAACTTCGGGTGATTCACCAGTTGCGCCCGCTCCTGAACCGGGATTCCTTGCTCATGGGCACACATGCCCTGGAGCAGATCAGCAGCCACTTGTTCAAGCCTCTTGCCCAAGAACCAAGTGATGCCAGCCTGTCAAAAGTTGTACTTCATGTCTGGATCCAGATTAGGTTTCCTTCCTGTAGCTTGATAAGTGTTGGTTTTTAAAAGGTGGTACCACTCCCTCGCTCAAGGAAAGTATAACTTCCTGGCTATTGGCTATTTCATCTACTAGCTGTACCAGATGGGCAAATGTTGGGTGTAGTTAGTTAAACTTGCCATCTGCATCATTGGTTGTCAGTGGATGAAATTTGTAAGTAGAGGAATGAGTTCTCTGAAAACCTCAGTGGGACTATGGCGTCCTAGTCAGGCTAGAGGGGTAATTTTAGTCTGGAAGTACCTTACAGTTTGATCAGAGTGAGGCACTGAAGGTATGGCTAACTTCTCAGGCTTTGGTAACCAAAAACCTTTCATCATCTGACATAGCATTCCTTGATGATATTATGAGAGGGTTTTTTTTCAATTGGGAATACACATCTTGGGTCTAAATAGACTTGCTGAAATGTTTTTAGGACATGACTTACAGAAACATTTTCACATTCATAAAGATGTGGATAGGAGAATTGGTTTTTAACATGTTTGATTTTATTTTCAGCCTCTAGCCCCGTGTCCAAACTCGAAAGAATCTATGGCTGTATTTGAACAGCACTGTAAAATGGCGCAAGAATATATGAAAGTTCAAACAGAAATAGCATTGCTGTTGCAGAGAAAGTAAGTTTAAGAAATATGTTCTGTTAATCGCTGGCAGTTAATTTTTAGTCCAATAAACTACAGTAAAAAAAACCCTACTTACGAAAAAAGTCAGTTCCGTAGGCTTTTGCTTAAATCGGTTTTTTATGTACCGTATTTTTCGGACCATAAGACGCACTTTTTCCTCCAAAAGTGGGGGGAAATGAGGGTGCGTCTTATAGTCTGAATGCGAGAGTGCGCGCGGGCTGAGCCCAGCTTGCCTTGGAAGGGAAGGGGTGATGGCTTCGCCCCTTCCCTTCCAAGGCGAGCGGGGAGTGGGCGCGGGCTGAGCCCGGCTTGCCTTGGAAGGGAGGGGAGATCGCTTATCTCCTTCCCTTCCAAGGTGAGCAGGGAGTGTGTTTTGCTATATTTTAATAAATATTTTTAGAATACCGGTACTGTTTGGTTCAGATTTTTTTTCTTGTTTTCCTGCTCTAAAAACTGGGTGCGTCTTATGGTCTGAAAAATACGGTAACTCGAAGCAAACCCATAGGAAAAATTTGTTTTTATGTAAGTTGAAGCAAACCCATAGGAAACATGAATTTTTTATGTAAATTGAAGCAAACCCATAGGGAAATGAATTTTTACGTAACTCAAAGCAAACTTATAGGAAATTGTGTAAATCGGGACATGGTTTTAGCACAAAATCATTATGTAAGTCGAATTTTATGTAACTCGAGGTATTTGTGAGTCGGGTTTTACTATATGTAATAATAATAATAATAATAATAATAATAATAATAATAATAATAATAATAATAATAATAATAATAATAATAATTGCATGAAGCAGTGACCATCAATGCTGATTGAAGAATGACAACATTTTCCTGTTTCTATCATCGTTTCGATTAGCTTAAATGATGGAAGAAAAGTGGCATACAGTATTCCAATAGGTAAAGAGATGTAAAAACATGGTGTCTTTATTATGCAGTCATGTACTAAGCTCACACCATCCTCTTCAGTAATCGCTTGGAATAACAGATTGTGTTTATAGTTGTAGCACATCATCTTTTGCAGCCTGCAGAATGACCGAGAGACTTTTTGTCTAGTCCAGCGCTCTGTTAATGGGACACTCTAGGAAGTTTTAATGGCTCCATCATATTGGCACTATGATTAGAGTCAGTTCAACATTCTGTGTGTTGTAATTACAGGAAGGTCTCAGGCAGGCTTTCACTATTGGATTAGTCTCTGGTAGAACTGGATAATCATATGCTGCCCTTTTCTCAGCAGCCTCCCCTGCTGGGGTATATACACGTAGTTCAGCGTGGGTGAAAGTTGCTGACTACATGGAACCCCTTCATTCCCTTCATTGGGCAGGCAGGATGGGCCTCCTGTCCTATGTCATTGAGCACATCTTTGTTTGCCATCTATACCCATGATGGCGAACCTTGGCACTCCAGATGTTCTTGGACTTCAGTTCCCAGAAGCCCAAGCCCCCATGAATCTGCACAAATGGGTTTACTGCGATTCATCCGACCTGCGCCACCCTCGTCGCTCCTGGAAGTGGAAGTAAAATGCGCCCATACGTCCGCTTCCAGGAGCAACGAGGGCGGCGCAGGTTGGATGAATCACAGTAAACCCATTTGTGCGGATTCATGGGGGCTTGGGCTTCTGGGAATTGAACTCCAAGAACATCTGGAGTGCCAAGGTTCACCATCATGGATCTATACTGTGTCACAGAAGAAACATCTCTGTTGGTCAGTTGCTACTTTTCAGAGGAGTAGCTATGTTAATTTGTTTTAGCATATCCCATAACCTGAATTGGTCTTTTCAATGCTGACCACTCTACCGAATCAAAAGCTTTTTTAAATATCCAGAGCAACTACTCCTGCATTTACTTTCTTTTCATTTATATGAACAATTATATTTAATACCCTTCTTATTAAATCTGGTGTTTGTCTTCCTTTAATGAATCCCCCCTGATCAGGTCTAATATATTATCAGTGGTGGGCTCCAAAAAAAATTTCTACCACACTGTGGGTGTGGTATAGTGGGTGAGGCCTGGGGGAAAGGCCTGCGTTGCACCCGAATTAGGACTACTTAATTTCAAAATTTGGATGGGCGGAGCCAGCCAGAATTTCTGCTACCGGTTCTGGCGAACTGGTGCGAACCTGCAGATGCCCACCACTGGGACAATTATACTGTATAAGCACAAGTATATATACATGCGTGACACGCATAGGCAGTGGGAGTGAGAGGGTTTCCCCTTGCACCTTTGGGGGGATGTCAAGTCACTCTATCACACATTGTTGTTTTTTGAGATTCAATCTGCCAGCTCTGATTCTATCCAAAGATACAATAAAACCTCTACTTACCCGGGGGGGGGGGGGGCGGTTCCACAGCTTTTGCTTAAATCGTTTTTTTTATGTAACTCGAAGCAAACCCATAGGAAAAAAATTTTTTTTTACGTAACTCGTAGCAAACCCATAGGGAAAATGAAATTTTTATGTAAATTGAAGCAAACCCATAGGAAAATGAATTTTTACATAACTCGAGGCAAACCCAAAGGGAAAATAATCTTTATGTAACTCGAAGCAAACCCATAGGAAATTGTGTAAACCGGGACATGGTTTTAGCACAAAATTATTATGTTAGTTGAATGTTATGTAACTTGAGGCATATGTAAGTCGGGGTTTTACTGTACACATCTTGTTCTTTCTCTTTAGAATTTCATTGTATCTTGTTTGTTTGTTTACATTTATCCAGGAAAGAACTAATAGCAGAACTGGACCAGGATGAAAAAGACCAGCAAAACACTTCCCGTCTGGTACAAGAGCATAAGAAGCTTTTAGATGAAAATAAAAGCCTTTCCACATACTACCAGCAATGCAAAAAACAGTTGGAGGTCATCCGAAACCAGCAACAAAAACGGCAAGGGACATCATGATTCAAAAGAGACTTCACATTGACAATGATGCACAAAAAAACTTTCCCTTTTTTAAAATGATCACGTAATAGGACAACTGAGTGTTTCCTTATTGATGTGTGCTGAATACGTAGACATACCTGCTGCTCTTCCAGCATCAGTTTCAGTATCTTTATTTGGGTGAACGTTGAGTTTTTTGAGAAAGGTAAGGACAGCTACATTCATAATCAGCAGCACTAAACATAAAGCAACACGCAGTGAACTCCCAGCCGTTTGCTTGCCTCTGGTGTGATGGCTATCCTACCAAAAATGATTAAGTGGCTGCGAAACTGTAAGATCTTTTGGTGTTAATACAATAGAAGCAATATAGAAAATTTCCATTTTTTTAGACTTCCTTTTTGTTCTTCTCTCATCTTGGACTGTTTGCAAGAATTGTCCATTTCCCAGAACTCAGCCTTACTCAACCTCACAATATGGTATGGGCTGAACAATAAATTCTTTTAAATAATTCCATCCTCAGTATTAAAGATAAGAGGTCTAAGCTGATGTCATCATTACTAGTCGAGTGCTTGGTTACCCTGCATTTTGTAATCGTAAAACCTTGTATTTTCTTTAGTTTGAGGGTCAAGGATTGGGAAGGGTATAGTGTCAAGGCCATATATGCAGTGTGAGGATAAAGATTCATTAAGCCAAATTGTTCTGGTTATGTTATTTAATTACATTTAGAATTGCTCCTATCCACCTTGGGTTTGTCACCTAGCAACCAAAGCACTGGGCATACTTTACAGTAAAACCCCAACTTACATATGCCTTGAGTTACATAAAATTTGACTTATATAATGATTCTGTGCTAAAACCATGTCCCGATTTACACAATTTCCTATGGGTTTGCTTTGATTTACATAAAAAATTCATTTTCCCTATGGGTTTGCTTCGAGTTACGTAAAAAACTGATTTAAGCAAAAGCCTACAGAACAGACTTTTTTCGTAAGTAGGGGTTTTACTGTACTCTATTTCCTGAAGCAATGGGAGGAAAAAGTAACTTGTTTCTCCCTACTATGCTCAGTTGTATACTCATTCTCCATTCTGCTTTCGCTAGCAAGATTCCAAGCACATTTTGCAATGAGGGGACAGGCAGATGTCCCTGGTGGTGCAGTGGTTAAACGGCCGTACTGCAGCCAAAATGTTGTGAGTTCAATCTTGATGTGAGTTCATTCTTGATGGGGATCAAGTTTGACTCAGCCTTCTATCCTCCCATGGTCGGTAAAATGAATAAAACTCAGCATGTTGGGGGAGGGAATGCTAATTAACTTGTGAACCGCTCATGGGGCAGGCAGTATAGAAGTGTAATTGCTATGGTAGGACTGGGGGAAAGGGGTCAAAGGAGCTGCTGCCTTCTCTCCTGCATTGAGATAGTTTGAGCAGAACTGGGACTCTGTGGCCCTCTGGTTGCTGATGGATCTAGTTCCTAATACCCTGACCAGGGACGAGAGAGGGTGTGTTGTCAGTCAGTCATCTATCTCTTGAAGACTGGAAGTTCCACAGTTCTCTTTTTTAAAACACAGACATTTTGATTGTTAAGGTGGCAATCCTTCTGTGAGTAGAACATTTTAGCTTACACTACAGTCGGAATCTAACTGAATTCCGTCTACAGGTGAAACTCAGAAAATTAGAATATCATGCAAATGTTCATTCAATCCAGTAATGCAACTTAAAAGGTGAAACACATATATGAGATAGACTCATTGCATGCAAAGCGAGATAGTTCAAGCCTTACTTTGTTATAATATTGATGCTTAAGGCTTACATTTTATGAAAAACCCCAAACCCCCCAATCTCATGTTCCCCAAAATCATCACATAATCTCATGTACGCTGTATGCCATGATCATCACAATTATAACGAATTAAGGCATGACATCTCTTCCTTTGCATGTAGTGAGTCTATCTCATATATTTGTTTCACCTTTTAAGTGAAATGAATGAACATTTGCACAATATTCTAACTTTCAGAGTTTCACCTGTATGTTCATTTTTAGAATTGGGCAAATTCTATACCAATACGGATGTTGGTAAGCTCCCCCAACTCTGCTTTGTCTTAATAATTGAACAAGGTCCACAGCATGATTAAGAACTTGGTATTTGTTGCCATTTTTCCAGTCTTTTTATTCTAGAACAGCATGTAATATCACTGTATACTGACCCAAATATGAAAGTGGCTTTCATGAAACACAAGGTTTTTTTAATTTGTAGAACAAAAAGATGAAACAGCAGGTCTACTTTAAAAAGCAACTTCTATAGGTTTTTCTGTATGAAAATCCTGCTTTTTCTGAAACTGACAAGCTGAATTTTGGCACTGCATGTTTTGTTGTGTCAACAATTTGAACTACAGAAACCAATGTTGCTAATACAGTGCACACATGTACACACATGCCCATGTATTTAGTCCTGTTTATTGAAGGAGACGGGTTGTTAAATTTTGGCTGCAGAATTTTTAAGTACAGTACCATATTACCTTTCCCACACACATTTTTTTTATCTTTTCATGAGGGTTTTTTTTAAAAGACTGCTTAATCTTTGTATCAGTGAGTCAGCTTGTAAGTCACCCATTTATTTGAAACTGACTATGACAAAGAAGGATGTGTCACTTGCCTATAACAATTCTTTTGAGTGGTCAACTGTGGATTCATATATCCCTACCAGCCTCCCCACATATGTCATGCTGTTTAGAAATTTTCTTCTAGTAACACACATGGGGAACTGAGAGGGAGTCATTAGTCACTCGTGAACATGTACAGTGGGCTCAGGCTGCTTCGTGCCTCAATTTTTGCAGCTCTGGGAGATTCCAAAGAGTTGTGTGCAGGCACAAAAACAACCCATTTTGTGTGAATCCACAGATGGTCACTTGAAGAACCACAGTTACAGGTAAGTAACCAGTCTACCAATGATGGGCAAACATGCCTAGGATTGCAGCCCTAATACAGTATGGTAGTACTGTTCATAAAGCATGTTTTAGCAGCTTTGCACTTTAAAAACTTGAACTTATATCTCATTAGTTTGCATCACGGAAACGAGTCCCATGGAAACATTTAGAAATTGTAACAACTTGTGCTGTCCAGTTTGTCAGATTGCTTCAACATTTTTGTTGGGGTTTACGAAGACATGGCCAAAAATGTAGAGCCCCATCATAAGCCGTTGGAAGTGGATCCTTTTATCATGTGAAACGGACTTCAGAAAAGCAGTCTGTCCAGGAGGTATCCTGAAGTGTTGAGATCTCCTAGGACAGTGATGGCAAACCTTTTAGGGACCGAGTGCCCAAACTGCAATCCAAAACCTACTTATTTATCGCAAAGTGCCAACACAGCAACGGGAGGAAGGAAATGCTCCCATTGGGCTGCTAGGCAGAGGGGCAGGGTGAACTCTGTGCTGGGGGAGGGAGGAAGTGCTCCCATTGGGCATGGTGCACTCTGTGCAGGGGTGACTGCACGGGTGCCCACAGAGAGGGCTCTGAGTGCCACCTCTGGCACGCATGCCATAGGTTCGCCACCACTGTCCTAGGAGTTACAGTCAATTATTTATTTGTCTGCTCATAATTAAGACTTAAGTGCATTCAATAAAGCATCCTCTGAAGTATATATATGTACACACCTGAGAATAAATCCAGTTGCTCTTGTTAAGACCTGTGCAGAAAGATTATTAATACTGAACATCTGTATTCCAGAAACACGTCACTTTGACTTAAAAAGTAACTTACTCATGCCAAGGTCTGAGAG
Organism: Bradypodion ventrale; assembly: GCA_035047345.1. Taxonomy (NCBI): domain Eukaryota; kingdom Metazoa; phylum Chordata; class Lepidosauria; order Squamata; family Chamaeleonidae; genus Bradypodion; species Bradypodion ventrale. The sequence goes on along the minus strand of JAWDJE010000001.1, from coordinate 184,239,523 downwards.
TTAAAACCAAACTCATTTTGCTTAAAGGGGAGGGTTGTAATTCCCAAGACCTAAGCAGATAATTTGATTAGCTGGCTGAAATTGATATTGGGATCAACTTAAGGGCACACATATTTATAGCAAAGTGTAGTTGGCAGGGAAAATACAGTATTAGGAATAGCACAAGTTATTCAAAGGATTGATCTGCATACTGAACAAAGTAGGCCCATTTGTGGTTCATCTACAATACTTGGCAGGTCTTATGACATTGCCAGCTGGTTTGGGGAAAATTCAATGGGTGTGCCATAACTGGGACACCCTAAATCAAAACTTCAAATTGGTGGTGGCCTAAGACTTTTGCACAGTACTGTATTTTTTTTCTATGCCATAGGTTGTTGTCACAATATTGACAAAAAAATCCTGTTACAGTTTGCAATAAAAAGATGTTTGGACATGCAGGTCTGTTGTATTAAAAACATGGAATCATTTTAAAGAACATCACCCTTATCCCTCTAGCAAGTGATAATCTGTAGTAGATAGTTTTGAAAGAGGAAAAAACTCATTTTCTGCCATAATTAGGCATGTACTGTATGTAAAAGTAGAGTCTTAGGCATGTCTACTCAAACGTAAACTTCATTCAGGTCAAAGGATTTTGTCCTCTGGAAGGTGAGTATAGGATCACAGTTTTATTCCCCTTTTCCTTATTTATCTAACATCCAATGTCTCAGAATGAATATGCACACATATGCTCCTCTGTCTCTGACATTAATGGACTTGCACATGGTAGGTGAACATCACAGAACACATTATAAATACAGTTGTTCTTTTGGTACTGTCTCAAAACAAATGCTTTGTTAGCTGTGAATTAGTATAACATACTGCATGAATCAGCTTGGGGGCTTTCTGCAATCCACAGTGGTTTTTGCAGCCTGGCAGAATGAAGCGTGGAGGGGAAGAGTAACAAATACCGCTGCCAGCGCAAGATGGGACATACATGTCAGCAATAAATAAACATAAATCAAATTGGAGAAACACCAAGAAAACGGGGAAATGAAACCTAAAATAATCCTATTTGTTTGTCAATTTTATTTTCCAATGTATATTCTACTGATGTTAACTGGCTATGGTCAACAATGACCAAAGCTCTATGACACATCTGTATGCATGTATGTGTTTGAAAGCCAAAAGCCCTTTTTGCGAGATAGGACTCATCACATCTGCCACTTCTGAAATGCTCGAAGACAACCAATTTCAGAGCAAATGCTTGTCTAATGTCGCAGCTGAAACTTATGCATCAGAAGCATGTAGACGTAACAGTTGCAAAGGGGGCTGGGGCAAAATTAGTGTTTCATCAGCCAAAAGCTAACCTGGCAAACCTTCTGCATCTTACTCTACTACAGCTTCCTTTGTCAGTTTCAGTCACGTGCTTGGTGTTCAGGAGAGTGGTTGACATCACCGGCAACTAACGCAGTGTATTAAAATGACAAATTTCCCTGGGAGCAAGAATGGTACTAAGAGTTTATTTTTGTAAATTAAGAAGATCGGAATAGCTGGCTGGATAGTTGAGTGAGTTATGAATCTGGCTGTGGAGCCAAGGGTTTGAAGTTCGATTGCATACCCCAGAAGAGCCAGCTTGTGTGGCCTTGGGCAAGCTGCACGGTCCCAGAGCGCTTCCAGAAGAAAAGAATGGTAATCACTTCTGTGTATTCTCTACCTAGAAACCCCTGTAAAGTGTTGTCGTAACTCAGAATCGATCTGAGTTATGGATGTGAGGAGTGCAAACATAAAGTAAGATGCCACCTGCATACATTTATCTGTTGGCATTTGTGCCTCAAACCTGGTGGAAAACTTTCACCATCTGTGAAGTGAGGCTTTAATCCAAATGTATCTCTACATGAATGTACAGTATGTTGTCCACCACTTGGGCAGGAATCCTATTTGCACCTACCCAACAGGAAGTCCAGTTTACTTCAGTAGGGTTTCCTTTAGATGGGAAGTATTTATCGTGTGGCACATTCACACCACAATTCAGTAAAAGAAAAACCATAAGAGAGAAAATACAAGTTATAAAATATGAAGTATAAAATTATAGATCTAGATTGCAAAGTATATATATTTTTGCATCATTTGCCACAGCCAAGAAATCAGTGAAATCTCCATGTATACGCTCTGTTTTGGCACTCTGTCACCATGTGTTGGATAGTTTTCTTTTCAGCCCCACAGTCACAATTCAGTGATGTTATTTTGCCTCACTTATAAAGTGCGTCTGTACATCTACCATGGCCCATGTAAATTCTATTCAATGTCCATATCGCATGGGCCGGTCAAATCCAGATGGTTTCTCTGAGATGCAGAGCAAGCTTTGACATTAGGGAGGAGGGGGAGGTAATTTTCTAGCCAAAGTTTCCACATACTGTGAATGTTAACATCTTCTGCAAGTGCTCTAGCAGTTGAGATGCCTGGATGTCTAGATCTCAGCCTGTTTTGCTCTAGGCAGGCTACATTGTTCAATACTGTACTGGCATCTGGGAATTATCAGTAATCGTCTGATATTCTTGAAGGAGGTCATTTTTTCCATCTTCCATCCAGAGGTGGTATATGACTCAGAAAAGGCAGCAAATATGTGGGGAGTAGATCATATTGTCCCACTAACAATGCACATTGTCTCATGCAGTTGAACATTAATACTACTTGGGTCTTAAGAATGGGCCAAAGGTTAACATTGCCACCTTAATCGCTATGCGAATTTTAGGCAGGCAGGTAGATAGATAGATAGATAGAATAAAACCCCGACTTACATATGCCTCAAATTACATAAAATTTGACTTACATAATGATTTTGTGCTAAACCCATGTCCCAGTTTACACAATTTCCTATGGATTTGCTTCGAGTTACATAAAGATTCTTTTCCCTATGGGTTTGCTTCGAGTTATGTAAAAATTCATTTCCCTATGGGTTTGCTTTGATTTACATAAAAATTTCATTTTTCTATGGGTTTGCTTCAAGTTACATAAAAAATTTCTATGGGTTTGCTTCGAGTTACATAAAAAACTGATTTAAGCAAAAGCCTACAGAACGGACTTTTTTCGTAAGTAGGGGTTTTACTGTAGATAGATAGATATAGAGAACCTCACCAAATGTGTTTTAAAATGCAATGGGTTATTTCCCTTCATGTAGGGTGGTCATTCGGTGTATACTGTATGGCTGCCCCCGCCCCTTTTCCTGATGCAGATGGTTTGCAATGTAACCTTGCAAAGGAGACCTACTCTCCCAGAAATCAGAAATTGCTGTAATCTGTTTAAAAGTGAAGGTCAAATAATTACAAAGTCTTTGCCAATGAAAAGCAAGGTCTTCAGCACTCTTTAGTGTAAAAGTAAACATTAGGAAATTGATAGCTGAAGAAAGCCCATTTGCAGCTTGGAGTGATCATTACTGAAGTTGATCCAAGGCTCAAGTAGTTAAGGCTACTGTTGGTGGCACTCTTCCAAGCTAAGTGATTTTGAGAAGTACATCCATAGGGCTGGTAGACATCTTTCTGATACAGACATTAGCAACCACTTCCAACCTTTACACATTAGCAGTAAAGCAAATAAAAAGCCTTTAAGGTGGAATTTGACAGTCTTGAAGTCAAGCCAACATCACATCATCTCTCCTCTGCGGGAGCTATCTGTGTAATCAGCACAAAGGGCAAGGCTTTGCCAAATAGCCCGGCAGCGGTGACAATGTCCAGCTTTATTACATCCAGCCACAAAGGAAAGGAAACAGGAACAGCTGTTGCACTTGCAGATGTGTCCAAAACTCACCCTTGCTATGCCTATTAAACACCCCGGAAGTAGGTTTTTCTTCACAACTGGGAAAGTACATTAAATGCAGATAGGGTTTCCATAACTCTCTCCCACAAAACCGGGACAGAAGTAAAGGTTTTCCTTGCTCAAAATCCAGTCATATCCGACTCTAGGGTTCATTGCTCATCTCTGTTTCAAAGCTGAAGAGCCAGTGCTGTCTGCGTCTGCAGACGTTTGCGTGGACATGTAGCAACAGGGATTCAAAAACACCAAAGTGTTGTAGCACCTTAAAGACTAACTCCTGTTTTGACATTAACTTTCTATTTGTATAAAAGTTTACCCAATCTCTTTCCTCTTTGGACTGTGCGGCTGCTGCTAATGACACTGGCTGCTGGTGCTTAAATAGAGGCGCCACTCTAAGGCGGCAAGAAAAAGGCGTGGTTTTTCTTCTTCAAACCAAGCATGCCTCTTGGTTTGAAAACTAGGAACTGTCAATGTTTTTTATGAAACCGGGTGGGACAGTTACAACTCGGGAAATTCCTGGGTTCCCGTGATGTATGGCAACCCTAAATGCAGAGCAAGACACTTGTTGATGGGATATAAAACATTTTCTTAATACATCGTGAGTTTCCATGGGTTGTTTAGCTTGTATCAACAAGGATTGGCACCAGGCAAGGAGGAAGGGAACAGCAGGTGCAGAGAAAAATGTCAAAGAGCTGCAAAAATAAGAAGCAGCCTTTTGGCAACTTAAAGAGGAGTCCATTTATTTCATTGACAGTTTTCCTGGAATATAAGTCACTCCCTCAGACACAGCTTTGAGAAATGCACTGTAATCCATAAAAACTCACACTGAAATAAATCTGTTTGTCCTCAAGATGCCAACACATTGTACCATTTAAAAAATAATAATAGTGTGAGCATTTCCATCCCCATCCAGAATGGTGGCACCAAGCAGGCGATCATTGGTGATGGTCTCCATGAACTCCGGGCTGTCAGAACTGCTTGAGCTAAACTTTATTCCAATCTAAAATGTATGGATGGGCACTAGCCACACCTTGTTCCTACAAGTTGCCAGCAAAGGCAGCTCTTTAGTCCAGTCCAGTCTTTTTTTCATCCATCCTAAGCCCACCCTATGCTCTTTAGAGAGGCTTGTAGTGTCAAGCTGCTAAGAAATGGGAACAGGTTACCAGGCCTTTTTTTCTGCTGCCTCTAACACTCCTTTTGATATGCACCTCCAGTAGCTTCTTTGTGTCTGGTGGGGACCAGGTGCCCTCCATGGGGTCAGTGCTGAGGTGGGTGACAATGATAGGCTGAAATGGATCCCTGTCCAGGGATTCTGGTCATACATATAGTCCAGATCCCCAATAGCACACAGGGTAGGGTCTAGTTCAGGGATTCTTAACCTGCAGCCCACGGGCCAGATGCGACCCGCTGCACCATTTCATGTGGCCCCCAACTGCCTCCACCACACCAAGAAGTGCCATGTGGTGGAGGAAGGGCAAAATGGCTGTCCGGCCCCCAAAGCTGTTTGAGGAAGCGTGACCCGGCCCCAGGCATTAAAAGGGTGAGAACTCATAGTCTAGCTCCTCCTTAGTTTATTCCATTCCTTGTCACCTGACTCTGCTTTGTTTTCTATGTATTTCTCACCCTCTTTTCCTTTATCTTCAACTGTCCTTCCTGATACCCAGCCTCCATCACCTTGCCCAGGTGTGCTGCATTGTCTGTTTCTCTTCCACATCACCACCTGTTGGCTGTCCTCTCTTGCCTCTGCCCTCTCCGGGCCTTCCCAGGGGCACAAGGTGAGGCAGATGGCTTGTAAGGGGCACATGTAGTGGCCACCTCAGAACTACACTTGCTGAAACAGAATTAACACAGCTCTTTTGTGGGAAGCATTTGATGTGGAAGTGCACATCATGACAGTCCACATTGACAAACTATCCAAAGAAAGTCTGCAGATGCAGGTGGCTGTGTTGCTCCACATCAACTAACTAGTGCAGGAACATATGATCTCCACCAGGAGTCGATTCTGTCAAAGGGATTAGTCTGAATTGCTTTTTTAAAGCTCTGAAACTCTTTAATCTGCATTAGGCTGTCCCCACCAGTGAGTTTCCATGGTCAAGCAGGGATTTCAACCCATGAGTCCTTCGTCCTCAGTCCAACACTCTGTCCACTATGCTACATTGGGTATCTATACTTCACTGAGTATTCTTGAGGGATGGGGAGAGATAAATAGCCCAATAAGAGGATGAAACATGATAACTGATCACAGAATGCTGAATAAATAGTCGTGGAAAGGGTGGGAAAATAGAAAATCCAGATGAAGAGGGAAGGAAGTGAAGGTATCTGAACGTATGCACTCAATGCTTTAAATATTTCTCGTTAGTCCAATTTGCCATTTATAGTTTAGGAAAACATGGGCTGGTCTACAATTCAAGGTGCTGGTGATTACCTTTAAAGTCCTACATGGTAGTGGACCAGGGTACTTAAGAGACCGCATCACTCCAAGGACATCTGTCCGTCCCACTAGAGTGGACCGGAAGGTCTATCTCATAGTTCCATCTGCTAGAGAAGCTCGCCTCTCTAGCACGAGAAGGAGGGCCTTCTCTGTGTCTGTTCTAGCCCTGTGGAACCTCCTCCCAACTGAACTGCATTTCCAGGCAGAGCTTTCACCCATTCACAAGAGCCTTAAGACCTGGCTTGCACAGCAGGTGTGGGGGGGCAGCTGGGGAGATAGCCACCTTGGGCTTGCTTGTTTAGGATGGTCAGTTCCTGCAAGTTTGTTATGTGACACTGGAGGGTATTTTTTAAAAGAAAAAAGATTTTTTAAATCTTAAATAAGTCTAGTTTTTAATGTTTTAAATGTTAAATTTTGGGGGGGAAGTTTTTAGAGTTTTATGTGTAAGCCGCCCAGAGTCGCCTCGGCGAGGGGGAGGCAGTAGAAATGTGATAAATAGATAGATAGATAGATAGAGGCACACTGCTTTCAGAAGTCAATAGAACCAGCCTTGATCATTTTTGAAAGGAAAGACATGATTTAAATGCCTAAAACAGGTGCATCAACTAGACATGTCAGGCCTCAGGACGCCGGCTAAAACCTCAGGGAACTACTATGTTTCTCCAGGTTACCCAGCAGGAACACAAACCTCAGGGCAAGTGGTCCTGGAAGAGGAAAGAGCTTGGGTTTTTGTGTCTCAGAAGGTACCCGCTATTCCCAGGGAAGACCAAGGCTCAAACAGGAGAGTATATGCATGGTTGTTCTTCATACACCCCATGCCTGTTCTGCTTCTATGACATCGCAAGACCCATTCCTGTGATATCACAAGGACTTGTCCTTACCACAGCTGTCAAGTTTGACCTGACAGCTGTGGGATGCTCTTGGCCTGCTAGCTGGCAACTCTAGCACAAATGGACTGGTCTTCTTCACTGTCTGGCACAATTAGCTTCATGTTAGTATTTGGTGACAAACGAGGTTTGCCTCTGTGGAATTATTATACCTGATGGATAAAATTGAAAGTGATTCTGCAATTGTTAAATATAGTATAACAGCTCTATTGCAAAATGAACATACAGTACTGTGCAAAGGTCTTAGGCCACCATCAGCGGGTTTGGGGAAAATTCAATGAGTGATTAGGGAGGCATAAGTCAGCCCATAGAGACACACTGAAACTAGAGAAGGTCTTCTGGTGACTCTCCTCTCAACTTTTTCGAAGGTTGGTGAAGTTTGGAGTTAAGGTGTCTGGGTTATGCGCCCCCCCCCCCCAAAAAAAAAAAATCACTCATTGAATTTTCCCCAAACCAGCTGGCAATGGCCTAAGAGTTTTGCACAGGACTGTAGTTGCACCACAAAGGGACCTACTTTGTCCAGTATGCAATGATCAATGCTTTGAATAACTTGTGCCATTCTTGATTTTGTATTTATTTCCCCTGCTAATTACACTTTGGGAGCGTAGCTGCCATTCTTTCATCTTGCTATTTTTCTATTTCGTATTTGGCATGCATGTCTATAACGACTTTTCCAAATGTTGAAATCTAGTTGCCAATACAACATATGGATCTTCCTGAGCCCAAGCAGAGATGGTGGCTCTTCCCTGCCAATATGAGTGCCAAGCATTCGTAGCTAGTATTTAGCTGATGAATGGCTTGGATACTTGCTGTTGTATAGAGAACGTCCCACAATTGAGATACAGTATTTACATGAAGCATAGATGATTTAAGGTTATGAGTTCAGTGTTTTGCTTATATATTAATGTGTGCTAAAAGAAAACACAGACATTTTTGCCCATGGACTCCAATTTATGGCTACACTGGTTGTTGTCTCTAGTTATAGTAGCTGCCTACTACAGGTCAGCAATGGAACATGTTCATTTGTTGAAACATAATTCACTCAAAAATTCACCTGTGTCAAACCATTAACATTTGAAAAATGTTACACAGGCATTTACAGAAATAATACTAAAGGGACATATTTATGTCTCAATTACATTTATAATCCACTTTTTCTTCAGTGACCCAAGGTAGCATACATGTCTCTTCTTCTTCCCATATCTGCATAACAAAACCCTGAGAAGTAGGTAAGGCTGAACAAATATGGATGGCCCAAGGTAGCTGAGTTCCATGGATAAAACAGGGGTCTAAACCTAGATCCCTTGAGTCCTCAGCAACACAACACAATGGACAGTTATTGTTCAATTTTGATTCACTATCCTTTTGGACACAGCCATTTTGTTTATTTTTGTTGATTGTTATTAGAAAGTTTTATTTGTGATGGTTTTTAATTGCTGTGCACCACCCATAGTGAGAATATATCACAGATGAGTGGGAAATAAATAAATAAATACACTCTACCCACCAATACTATCCCACCATTGGTAAAATGTAACGTAGTATTAGGAACAGACAGGATAAAATCATTAAGGAGATAAAGGTCGGGGCCAACTGGATGTCATTCAGCTTGGAGAAGCTGCCCTCCAGACATTTTGCCCTTGGCAGAAATCTTAGCTGCCACAGACAATAGTCAAAGGGTATAAGACACACGGCCAAAATGTCAGGTGGTCCAAAACTATTTCGTGAATGGGTGTTGTCCACAATTAGTCTGCTTAATCCAATAGGTGGAAGAGGATGGCACATATGCAGCTGAATTAAAACAGAAACCATTTATTTCAAGGGGAGGTGAAGGAAGATCTAAAAATTGCTGATTGGCAGGAACTTGCAAAGAGAGAAGACAAGACGAATAATGCACAGAAAGGGCTGCCCTGCATGTGCTCCATCGGACAAGAGCCATCTCACCTACAGTGCCATGGCCCTGAAGATCTCATTAACCTAAGGAAAAGTCATACTGGGTAATGAGGAAAATCAAATCAAATGAATCACGCTGAGTCGTGTTTGTTGCCCCCTGTTGGACAAGTCATTAAAAAAACAATCACCAAGTTGGCAGTAAACCAAATTTTGAAAGCCATATTGTGGCACCACCTTTATTAGGCCAACTCAATAATAGGGTGGGGTGGGGTGGGGAGGAATGTAAGCTTTTGAAATTTCTACATCCGCTCATTAACCAAGATTTGACACCGTCAAAAGGGGGAGGAAAGGAGGGAATGATTTGATTGATTACCCATCACTGATCCAGTTCTTAAAAAGGGATCCTTTTCCCAGGACAGATACCAGTCTGAGGTTTTTGCAAGTTGCTCACTAAACAAAGTACAGTAAGCTTGATCCCCCAGTTCGTTCCTTCCGAGTTCCTATGTTGCATAGCCTGTCTAAATGAAGGGTCAAAACTGACGTTTTTATGGAGCACGATATACACACATACCCACACACCCAAGAAATCATAAATATTTGCTACCAATCACTGCTTTCACCCTTTTCCTGTTTTGATGTCTCTTTTGTTCCCGGTCAGTGTTCAAAAGCAGGAGGCAGGTATGATCAAAACACTACATCAGCAATCTAATTTGATTACATCCCAGCAATGTTAAGGGCAAACAAGTGCTGATTTCGAGTGAGGGTAGTGATTACATGATCGTGTAGTGATCACATGAACGGTGAACATGCCAATAACACTGAACACAAACCAGCATTATACTGAGAAATGTTTTTCTAAATAAGCATTTTTTGCTGGTATGACCGCTACCCTCATCCCATAGCCAATAGAAAAGAAGCACCTTACAGAACTTATAAAAATGCTAGCAAAATCACCACCTCTTCCACCCCAAACTATGTGTATACTATTCCGTTTCTGTAAATCCCCGCCATTACTACAACTGCTCATGCCACTGTCACCACATGCACAGCAGGACAAAGTCTGAGAAGATATTGAGCAGGTCACCCTATGATAGCCAGCTAATCATTATCTGGAAAAACTGTCTAGACACTATAGTTCATGATAACCTTCATCTTAAAAGAATTATCCCATTGTAATCAATATACTGCCTGTTCTTTCATAGCATCGTTCTGCTCAATGTCCATTAGATATTGTTTCATGTCCCTGGAGGAGACACAACAGACAGAGTAGGGGAGGGGAGAAGATGCTGTGTGACTTGTATTGAAAAAACACCCTACTCCTTACACATAGATACATCGTTCAGAACATTTGAATCTTCCTTCTGAACAGGAAAACCTCAATGGGACAATGAAGTGGATAACAAGAAAAACAAAATAATACTTGTCAGATACACCATCTATCTGATTCTCTACAATACCCACAATGCACTGTTGTCTAAGACCCTCCCACCTTGTATATATAGCACTTACTGACTCCTAGTCAGTCCTCCATTCCAAAGAAGAGGCCAATATGTCCTAGTTCACTGGAAAAAGGATTGGCTTACTTTTGTGTTCAGGGAATGAAGAAGCAGACGAGTGAAGTAGTGAAATTCAGCTCTTTATTAGTGGGGTTTGAACACAGTTTGGATGGGGCAAAACTCGGACTTATATACACTATAAACAGTAACAGTAATACAACAAGCCCATTGGCTAACAGAGTGTGCACATTTTCGATCCACTTATTTGCATAAGAATAGATACATGAGAAAAGATTCATTCCGCTCCTGTCAGAAAACACAGTTAACATACATAACACTTACTAAATCGGAGCACCTGTCCATACAGCCCATTTGGGAGCACAGTTCCCCTCCATGCCTCCCTAGGGAAGAGCCAGATTATGCAGCCCTGGGGAAGCCACACATTTAGAAAAATATCCTCAGAAGAAAGACATGGTAAACCATTTTTTTAAAAAAAATATTTTTATTGGTTTTCAAATAAAATACAATCTATCATTCAAAATATATGAGAATTCCAAAAACATTACTTTTATAACTCCATACTCTCATAAACATTTATAACCCTTCCCCACGATCCCTCCACCACCCTCCTACCTAATCTCTTTATTCTGACTTTCTTTAAATTTCTCAGGCTTGTGTGCAATTGAACAGACAAATAAAAACACAAGTATTTACAAAGGATATAATGCCAGTGAATCCCTTATTTTTACAATTTTCCAAGTTATTGTCCAAAATTTATATTCTTCCTGGGTTGGTTTAATCCCCTCTTTGCTAGTTAGAGCATATATTACAAATAACTCCCATTCTTCCCAAAACGTACTCCTTGCAATTTCACCCCTTTTTTGTTTCAGTTCAGTTGTTAGTTTATCGTTCAAAGCTAACTTCCATACTTGTTTGTACCATTTTTCTCTTTTTATCTTAAATTTATTTTTCCACATGGTAAACCATTTCTATATACTTTGTATGCCATAAGTCAGAATCGACCTTCCAGTACACTATAGTTGTTGTTGTTGTTGTTGTTGTTGTTGTTGTTGCTGCTGCTGCTGCTGCTGCTGCTGCTGCTGCTGCAGTGGCGGCGGCGGTGGTGGTGGTGGTGGTGGTGGTGGTGAGATGGTGATGGTGATGGTGATGAGCAAAGGATGTGGGTTTGAAGTATTTGAGAAGCAGAGACCTAGATATGATAAATCCAATAAAAGACTACATACTGGCTGAAGCTAATGTTCAGCATAGACCTATGCGGACAAGTACAAACTATCTCCCATATGATACAATACACACGATGCTGCTCAACATGCACTGAGGAGGACCTTATGTTGGTAAGAGGAAATGCTGTTGAAGTGGCCCGATATTGGGCAGATAAATGAATGAATGTCATCTAGCCCTTTTTAATTCTATTTTGTTTTTAGATGTGTTAATTTTAGCATTGTATGTTGTTATATGCTGGTGGTGCATCTGATATGAATAAAGAAAGCATAGACAGATGTTTTAACATGCTTGTTTTACTCTTTCAGCATCACTATGTTTCTTTTTGTGGTCCCCACTCCTGTACTGGATCTATATTATAGTAGTACTTTCTTATCTTGGATAGCTTCCTCGATGTTGCTCCTTAACCAATCGGCCAGCCTCTTACATTTGTGTTGACCTTTCCTTATCTGAGGTATAAATTCCACAGCTTAGAAAAGGAATTTTTCCTGGACTTCATCCCTCACCCTACCCAGTACAGCCAGAACCCATGCTAACTAGGAAATCCTGCAACTTGTACTCAGAAAACTAAGTTTTCACAATTTGTTAAAAGTTTTCATAATATATATTTTTACTCTTTTGAACATAGCAATAGCAATTTCACTTTTATACCACCCTATAGCGCAGTGCACTCTCTGGGCGGTTCACAAGTTTATTAGCATTTTGTCCCCAACATGCTGGGTACTCTTTTTACTGACCTCAGAAGGAAGGAAGGAAGGAAGGCTAAGTCCACCTTGAGCCCTGGTCAGGATCAAACTCACAACATTCTGGCTGCAATACAGCAGTTTAACCACTGTGCCACCAGGACTCTTGTATAACATGTATAATATCCCTGCATTCTTTGTAGTATGGTTCTTTCAAGCCAAGCCAAACCAAGTCAAACCAAACAGAGCAATGGTGGGATTCAATTTTTTTACTACCTACTCTGTGGGTGTGGCATGGCAGGCATGGCATGGTGGCCATGTGACTGGGTGGGCAAAGGCATGTGGGCATGTGACTTGCTGGGCATGGCCATGTGATTTTCTGGGTGTGGGCATGTGACTGGGTGGCCGTAGCCACGTGACTGGGTGGCCGTGGCCAACTCAACATATTTTATTTGTCCTAATTACTGTTTAATTATAAAAAAGATATACCAAAAGGTAGTTTATTTTATCAATTTAATATTTAAATAAGAATAAGGAATGTAGGGAGGCCACACCGCCCAGGCGGGAACCAGGCACAGACCTACAACCTGAGGCTCTGGCAACCAGATTGGAGAAGCCCAGGGAACCTGCGCCACCGGTACGGGAGGTAGGCACTGCCCTACGACCCGAGGCTCCAGCAACCGGATGGGTGGGGGACAGCCAGAATTTCTACTACCGGTACAGTCATACCGGGGCATTCCGGCTGAATCCCACCACTGAAGCAAAGTCAACCAAGCCTCTCCCCACATTATGGCATCGGTGATGCTGTTTGTTGATCAGTCTCCTCAATGTCCAGAAACTGTGGGTGCTCACTCTATTTTTTGCAAGGTGCCAGCAAGCACTTTAGGTCAAATTAGTTCTTGGAAGAGAGCACATGGTGTGAAAGGCATGACAAACAAACATCGTGGAACGTCTAGCCAAGCTGGATATCTTTGCTTCCTGCAGCTCCAGAGGTAACTGCTGTTCAGTCGTTTCCTCAAACATCAGTGCTCAAGGGGAAGGGGGGGGGAGAAATAAACTTTATTTAACCTAATTAATTTTAATCACAGCTTTCCAATCTCATACTGTGTAAAGAATTACAAATTGTAATGCATTAATGGACTCTATGCCTTGTAGCTCTGCAAGCTCATTCCGAATTGTGCATTTGTATTTTCTACTTGAGTTTGCAATAATCATTAGTATGTGTGTGTGTGTTTAATGCAGTTAATGTCTTTTCTAAATTGCAGAAATGTGACAAAACAGATTGGGACGTGTCCCACAACTCAAGTGTGAGAACTGAACCTGCAGTTTTGGAAAATTCCAGTTGTGTAGCATCAGCGTGCTTCTAGGTGGTGTTCTGGTTGCTCAGATCATTTTAAAAGCTGAATACACACACAAACTTGCCTGCTGCAGTGCATTCCTAAACATCTGTATAACCACTTTGAAAGTTTAAAACTCCCAGGAAACTTTCATCAGAGGAGTCATGTGGAATTCTGGCCTTCTCCTTACTCCCTCCAGATACTAATGGAGCAATTATACTCATCTCTACTCAAAATTAAATCCACTGAGTTCAGATGATCCTGCTCCTACATAACTGGGTGTGAGGGTGCAGTCCAAGGATCTGTCCAAATGCTTTCATTGTGCAAATATCCTACTTCATTCATAGATTTTTATAATATGGATGGAGGCATAAACAATAGGAATGTCCAATAGCAATTTCCCTATGTTTTTCTAACCATTTCTTTCACCTCTTTTCTTACCACAAAATGTTACTTCAAGGTGAAATCATGGAATACCAGTACCTTTTGATTGGTACTGCTTTGTCTCTAACCAACATCAGGATTTCAAGTTATTCTTCACATACACACCAGTGTTTCTTCTGTCTCCCCCTTCCTTTTCCTCATTTGGATATTAAAACCTTCCGATCTTTTGTCATGCCTGCCACATGACTACAGAAATGTCTGCAGAAGCAGACAGCGCTGGCTCTTCGGCTTTGAAACAGAGATGAGCACTGAACCCTAGAGTCGGATACGACTGGCTTTCGAGCAAGGGAAACCTTTAAGGTAAAGGTAAAGGTCTCCCTTGCTCGAAAGCCAGTCATATCTAGGGTGCGTGCTCATCTCTTTTTCTAAGCCAAAGAGCCACCACTGTCTGCTTCTGCACACATTTCCATGGTCATGTGGCAGGCATGACTAGACACTGGAGCGCATGGAACGCTGTTACCTTCCCACCGAAGTGGTCCCTGTTTATCTACTTGCAATTTCTTGCTTTCGAACTGCTTTATCTTTACTATATTTTGTTCATACTACTTTGTAAAGATCTTGGAGGACCTACAGTGGCTTTAGATCTCATGCTCGGAGTGGTCAGTTGAAATCAACTGGACTTTATTTTCACTTTAAGTTTATTAGAGACTAAACATCTATTTAAAACTAACAAAGCACAAAATACATTCAACTCCAAAATCTTACCAAAAAAAATCATAATACCTGTGATACAAAATTTCATTTAGCAACTATAGCCCTGCCAAACATCCAAATGTGTTGTGGGTGGTTTCACACTTAGGTTAACTCTCCTATCAACAAACTGAATAAAAAAAGATCCATGGATAAATGAATGTACAGTATTAGTATATCTTGCACAAGGAGGAGGGCCTTCTCCGTTTCTGCTCCAATTCTGTGGAACCTCCTGCCAGGGAATTATGGCAGCAGACGGAATTGCTGCCCTTTAGGAAAGGGCTCAAAACCTGGCTGGCAGGGCAAGTGTGGGGGGCTGATGTGGAAGTGGTCCCCGCCCGTTGGCTCTTCTAAGATAAAGTGACTCTCTTGTATTGATGGGGGTGGGTAGGCTTTTTAACTGTCTTTTAATGGTTTTTTACAGGGTTGTCATTTTAATGATTTTATGGGATGATTTTATATGTTTTATACTTGTTGTGAGCCGCCCAGAGCCCCCCTAGGACGAGGGGGCGGCATATAAATTTAAATAAATAAATATTTCCTGTTTTTACTTCATAAGTCAGTTTTTTGGCAAGTGGCTACTCTCCATACCCTTTCATACAATTGAACTTTTACTAGTAAAGGTAAAGGTCACCCTTGCTCAAAAGCCAGTTGTATCTGACTCTAGGGTTCAGTACTCATCTCTATTTATAGCCAAAGAGTCAGCGCTGTCCGCGTTTGCAGGTGTTTCCGTGGACATGTGGCAGGCATGCCTAGACACCAAAGTGCATGGAACGCTGTTTACCTTCCCACCGAAGTGGTCCCTAGTTATCTACTTGCAGTGTCTTGCTTTTGAACTGCTAGGTTAGCAGAGGTTGGGAGCGAGATGGACGGTCATTCCGTCATGCAGCACAGTACTTGGGGTTTGAACTGCTGACTTTCCGCCTCCCAGTCAGTGTTTTAACCACTTGAGCCACTGCAATCCCATTTTTACTTTTATTAATCATTTCTAAATCTTGAACTTTTACTAATCATTTCTAAATCCTAGTGGCCTGTATCCTGTTTGCAACTGCAGAGGATCAAGTCCCAATGGCATAATGTGTTGTCATAATTGAATTCAAGTTACAGGAATACAGATTTCAGTTGAGTCTCAGAAAAAAACTTAACTGTTAGAGCAGTACAATAATGGGAGTGGTTACCTTCTGGAGGTGAGTGCTCCAGCACTGGAGGCATTCAAGAGAAAACTGGGAACCATCTATCAGATCTGTTTTGATTTCGATTACTTCATTGACCAGGTGGTTGTTGATGATGACCTTATAGCAATCCCACTTATCTACCGCCCCATAGTCCTTAGTGCATTCTCTGGATGGTTCACAAGTTAATTAGCATTTTGCTCCCAACATGCTGGGTACACATTTTACCGACCTTGGAAGGATAGAAGGGAACCAAGCATGGTAAGTGTTGTGTTCTAAGGGTTTTACCTTCCACATGGATTACAATGTATCTGAACCTTGCCTATAGCAACAATGTAACCTTCAGCTGTATCATATGAACCCTGAATGAGGACGCGAGCTAATGTCCACCAGCTGGCAGCAGCGAGCGTCCAAGCTCTATTGGTCCGATCTCATCAAAGGCAGCAGCGCGGGAAGCTTTCCCGCCACTACCTACACCTGGACAAGAAGGGCGTGACTCACAATGACGTCACGCAGGCAGTAGCCAATGGGCTACAATGGCACCACGTTCAAATGTATTACCACTGTATATAAAGAGCTATCGATCCGCCATTACCTCATGTTCCCTCTGTCCACGATGCAATAAACCTGAGTTAACCCAGCCCGAGGCTGTGTCCTGTGTCTTGGTTTTCATACACTAAATTGGCGACGAAGGTGGGATAATGGATTCCCAAAGTGCCAGGACACAGAGCGGGTTCAATATTACCAAGCCGCAAGACTGGACCATCTTTAACATGGATTTCAAGGCGGCATTGGTGGAACTCAAAGTCAAAGACGACGAGGAAAGGAAGAGGGCCATCCTCACCCGAATGCTGGGTGTAGAGACCAAGCGGACGCTGGTGGGCATGATCGAACCGAAGACGTTGGACGACTTCAAAACCGACGACATACTGAAGTTGCTGCGTGAGCGTTTCCAACCCTCGAAGGCAATGTTTCCTGCGAGGAGTGCGTTTTGGAGGCGAGTCCAAGCGCCGGATGAGTCGGTAGAGGCGTTCGTGGAGGCCCTGAGGGTAGCCGCCGTTCCCTGCAAGTGGGACAACCTGGAGATGATCATGAGGGACGTAGTGCTGTGTGGCCTGAAGGACAAGGAAGTGCAGCGCCGCCTGATGAACAGGGAGCCGCCACCCACGTTGGCCGAGGTCGTAGAGACCGCGGAATCCGCGGAGTCCACGAATGCGGGAGTGGACGAAATACACGAGTGGCGTGAGTGGCGTCCTAGGGCCAGCAAAGCGGAAAGCTCGGTGCGTGGCAAGTCAGGACAGCCGGTGCACGCGACTCGACGAACCTCGAGGTCCTCTACAGATGGCAGCGACGGCGAAGAGGTACAGAAAGTCCGGAAAGGGGGGCGCCGCTGCGATGGTTGCGGGGCGGCCCACGAGCGTGCGAAGTGCCCTTTCAGGAAAGCCGAATGTTACAGCTGTGGCCGGCGCGGGCACATCGCCAGGGCATGCAGAAATCGGAAAGAGGGCCGGAGGCAGTCGAAAGACCGTTCGGCCAGACCGGACCGTCCAGCGAGACCCCAAGATGGCGCCCGACCCACGAGGAAGCAGGACGGCGTGGGCCGCGTCTCGGACGGCAGTGAGGACGACACTGTGTTCAGCGTGTCCGCGGGACAAAACCATTACTTCATTGAGGTAATAGTACAAGGGGCCCCCGTTAGGATGGAGATTGACTCGGGGTCCTATTATTCCATAATTCCCCAGAAAGAGTTCTTGAAGATCGACCCCCAAGCGCGGCCCAAGCTTAAGACTCTGAGGTCCACGCTACGAGACGTACAAGGGAACAGCATTCCAGTGCTGGGGGTCGGGAAATTTCGGGTTCACTATAAAAGACATTCCGCAGAACTCCCGTTAGTCGTTCTCAAAGGGGGGAATTGTAGCCTCCTAGGGACGCAGTGGTTTCAGCCCTTGGGTTTGTTCATAGGGGGGGTGCATGCCGTGGGCGCGGATCCGATACAAGCGGTGTGTGACGCGCACCCCACCGTGTTTGAAAAAGGACTTGGAAAGTTCAAGGGACCCCCTGTAGCCTTCGACCTAGACCCGGAGGTCCGCCCGATAAGACTCAAACCGCGCAGGGTGCCTTTCGCACTAAAGGACAAAATAGAGGCGGAACTGGACAAATTGGTGGGCCAGGGGATTCTTATTCCTGTTGATTCCGCGGAGTGGGAAACTCCAATCGTAACAGCACTGAAGGCTAACGGGGAAGTGCGCATTTGCGCTGATTATAAGTGTACAATTAACAAGGCGATTCGCCCTAATGCATATCCGGTGCCAGTGGTCAGCCACCTTTTGGCCAGGCTAAATGGGGGAAAGTGTTTCGCTAAGCTCGATCTGGCACAAGCCTATCAGCAACTCCCCGTAACTCCCGCCACGGCCGCGGCACAAACGATAGTCACACATAAAGGAGCGTTCCAGGTGTCGCGGTTACAGTTCGGCGTGAACTCGGCACCCGGCCTTTTTCAGTCGCTTGTGGAACGCCTCCTGAAGGGGCTGGAGGGGGTGTTGCCTTATTTTGATGACGTATTGATAACAGGGGGGAGTGAGGCCGAACTGGCAAAGAGATTGGATAAAGTGCTAACTGTGTTCGAGAAAGCGGGGCTGAGACTGAGGAAGGACAAATGTGTTTTTTTCGAAACCGAGGTCGAATTCTTAGGGTTTCGGATCACACCTGAGGGTATTAAGCCGTCCAAATCCAAGGTAGCAGCCATTAAGAAGGCCCCTCGCCCCACATCCAAAACCGAACTTCAGTCATTCCTGGGGCTCCTCAATTTCTACCATACATTCCTTCCGCGGAAAGCCTCCGTGGCTGAACCGCTTCATCGGTTACTTAAGAAGGAGGAGGCATGGATGTGGGGTGACGAGCACGAGAAGGCGTTCAACGAACTTAAGCAACTTTTAACATCGGACGCAATCCTTACACACTTCGACCCCAAACGGCCGGTGGTCTTAGTCTGTGATGCATCACCGGTGGGGGTGGGGGCGGTGCTTTGCCACGTGTTGGATGACGGTCGGGAGGCCCCAGTGGCGTTTTACTCAAGGTCCCTGTCCCAAGCAGAGCGAAATTACGCGCAAACCGACAGGGAGGCATTGGCAATAGTAGCGGGGACCAAAAAGTTTCACGATTTTCTGTATGGCCGCCCATTCAAAATCGTGACGGATCACAAGCCCCTGTTAGGAATTTTCACGGCAGGCAAGCCCACGCCGCAGATACTGTCCCCGAGAATGTTGCGATGGGCCATTTTTCTTAACGCGTACCAACACGAGTTGGAGTACCGGCCTGGAAAGGAGATCAGCCATGCTGATGCGCTGTCGAGATCCCCTTTGCCCTTGACGGACGACCAAAAAGCCAGAATAGGAAGAGACCGCCAGGTGTTGCTAATCGAGGTTTTAGACGAACCCCCAATAGTACCAGCCGATATAGCCAGGGCGACAGGCAAGGACAGAACGCTGGCGAAAGTCAGCTCATGGGTGCAGAAAGGGTGGCCAGCATCGTCCCCAAGCAAGGAATTCGACCCATTCTTTCGGAAGAAGCTAGAGTTGTCCCTAGAAAGGGGGTGCCTGTTGTGGGGCCAACGGGTGGTGGTCCCAACACCCATGCGGCCGAGGGTTCTCAAACTGCTGCACGTCAGCCACCCGGGCATCGTTCGCTCAAAAGCGCTGGCCCGCAGTTACTTTTGGTGGCCACAGCTGGACGAGGACATTGAGCACATGGTCGGCACTTGTGAGGCGTGCCAGGGGTCCCGACCAGAGGCGGCCCGGCTTCCGCATAGGGAATGGGACACAGCAAGGGGGCCATGGTCCAGAGTGCACGTAGATTTCGCTGGCCCTTTCCGAGGAACCATGTTTCTCCTGGTGGTGGATGCATTCTCAAAGTGGCTGGAGGTCATTCCGGTAAAGAGCACATCCTCCACCACTACAATTAACCAACTGCGGAGAGTCTTTTCAACGTTCGGGTTACCCGACACTTTAGTCAGCGATAACGCGAGTTGCTTCACCTCCTCAGAGTTCGGGGCATTCATGGAGGCGAATGCCATTCGGCATGTCACGTCCGCGCCGTTTCACCCGGCCACGAATGGCCAAGTGGAACGGTTGGTGCGTACAACGAAGGAGGCGCTTCGGCGCATGGGCCCCGGGGACCTGAACCACCAAGTATGTCAGTTCTTACTAGCGTATAGGGTGACCCCCTTAGCGTCAGGTTACTCGCCGGCAGAGCTATTGATGCGGCGGAAACTGACTACACTCCTGTCCAGGCTGGACCCCACAAGAATTGAGGATAAGGGAAAAAACGTGGGGCTGGCAGTCTCGAAAGGGTTCGCCGCCGGCGACCCTGTCCATTGCAGGAACTATGCCAGCGCGGGGCCAGCCTGGGTGCCGGGGACGGTTGTAGAACAGACGGGGCCAGTGTCGTACCGAGTCGAAACCCACACCGGTCTCCTCTGGAGGAGACACGCAGACCAACTGAGGCACCGAGTCAGTGGGCCAGTCAGTGAGGATCCCCAACAAGATTCAGCGTTAGGGTTCTCCCCCACCCGCGTAACCCAAGGGGGAGACAGCAGCGGACAACAGTCCCAAGCAAGGGGGGAAGGAAGAAGCAGCGGCCCCGACTCATATCCTTTTGATAAACCAGTTCCGTCAGAGGCCGGGGAAGGGGGAGAGGAGTTCGCGACCGCTGCCCCCGAATGGACTTTAGATTTTGATTTAGCGAGCCGGGGGGGTTTTCAGGAGTGTTCCCCCACCCATCCAAGCGAGAAGAGGGGGTTTTCGTTAGCCCCCAGTGCCCCCGGTTCCTCCCTAAATAAGAGCACACCTCCCAACAACGCCGCAGAGCCGCGGCAAGTCACTAACGAGTCTCCCTCTCAAATTACAGGACAGGAAACCAGGGGACAAAGAGAAGGTAGCAAACCCGGGGAGAGGCAGCCCGCATCGAGACCTCAGCGTGTTCGAAACAAGCCATCTTGGCTGAGAGATTTTGTCTCCTAGGAGGGGGAGTGTCTGGAAGCATGGGCTCGAGACGTTGTCTCGTCCTAGGGGGGAGGGATGTTGTGTTCTAAGGGTTTTACCTTCCACATGGATTACAATGTATCTGAACCTTGCCTATAGCAACAATGTAACCTTCAGCTGTATCATATGAACCCTGAATGAGGACGCGAGCTAATGTCCACCAGCTGGCAGCAGCGAGCGTCCAAGCTCTATTGGTCCGATCTCATCAAAGGCAGCAGCGCGGGAAGCTTTCCCGCCACTACCTACACCTGGACAAGAAGGGCGTGACTCACAATGACGTCACGCAGGCAGTAGCCAATGGGCTACAATGGCACCACGTTCAAATGTATTACCACTGTATATAAAGAGCTATCGATCCGCCATTACCTCATGTTCCCTCTGTCCACGATGCAATAAACCTGAGTTAACCCAGCCCGAGGCTGTGTCCTGTGTCTTGGTTTTCATACACTAAAGTAAGGCAAACAATGAAGATTAGGTTATGCTGAAAGACAAAGTATACTGTACAACTGTACACATGTACCTTGAATTTCATGAGGCTTAATTCTAAGACATGTACGTTCAATCAGGTACTCTAAACCTGCTTTTATATGCCAATTTTTGCGGATTCAACAGAATTCTATTCTTAGATATTTTAAACACTAGATGGCGATGTAAGCATGGATTTCTCAGTAAGGTTGAATATTGAACCTAAAAAATTACAAAAATTAAAAATGAATCTGCAAAGTATCACCTAGAATGTACATTTATTTGAAATATGTCCCTGTTAATCAGGCTGCATTTCCAGCAAAATTTTAGATTTTCAAGATCTGTTACTTAAATGATTGCATTTTCAGTTTTGTAGAAATCCAAATCTTTTAAAAATATACAGAAAAGGTCAAATTGAAATTTTTTGTGGAGCCAATTGGGTGCAATGAATAGAAGCATGAGATGAGAGAACTGATTTCAAACCCTTGCTAAGCCATTGTAACAGAATGAAGTATACCCTGTTCTTTATTCTCATTCAATATGGCGATTTCAGATCAGGGAGAGAGAGAATGGTATGTATACAATGTGAGCCTCATGGTGTAGAAGAAATGAAACCTAAGGTGTGATTGACATGTCTTACTGTAAGATCATTGGTCCAAAGCTGGACCCTGTGGGAGGAGATATAACCCAGAGATTCACGCGCACACATGCAGACACAGATACACTCTCTGGAATGCTGTGCTTTTAAACTTGCCAAAATGTAGAAACTTGAGAGAAAGGGAGGCCCATGGGCTATCCCTGGAACATGCAGCTGGTTTTTTTTCTGCTTTGAAATGCTTTCTAAGCTTTTGCTGGACTGTATCTTGAATCTTTCTATGCTTTCAATATATTTCTAAAAATACCTGAAGAGACTTGGAGTGATTACTTGGCACACGTTACCTGAATCTACACTAGTTTTACATACACCTTTTGCTCACTACCTAGATTTCGGTTGGGAGTGACTGGGCATGCTGGTAGGAAAAGCTCTGAACTACTGGGTCCGATCCGGGTCAGGGAAGCAGGATCAGGTGCAATCCAATTGCCAGGAGGCCTGAGGACTACCGAGTCCTGCCTGGGAGTAAGCAGATTGGACTGCCAGTGCCAGGGGCAATAATAATCTCTTCTTGAACATGTCACTTGCCTCAGAAATTGTATGAGATTTACCACAAGTCAGATGCAATGAAACAGCACTTAACAGATGTTTTGTTGGGTAATACAGTCTTGTATGTCTGAGGTACTATATGCTTAAATGTTCCCAGTTCCTCAAGATCTTGGTAGGTGGTTCTTTCTCTCTCCTTACATTTGTGAAATGATAACTTGAGCCAAAAGTCCATAACAGTATTAGCTTGTATGGTCACTTTGTCTGCCGATGAAGTCGATTCAGTATGTGTGTCTTCTTGAAGCTATGTCGTTGTTGTGTTCAGAAAGGATGGCCTGCTGTAAATAAAGTTACATCAACCAATCAGAATGCAGCTGGGAATGTTGAAGCAAGACTTGATACACACACACACACACACACACACACACACACACACACACACACACACACACACAACTGGATCAGCCCCTGTCTCTGACAGGATGACTCTGACTCTAACTGCTGTGTGACAAATTCTGCAGGTGAGGTTTACTGAGCTGTCACCCACAGTATTATTGGTTTGCTCAGGATCCATCAGTCAGACAGGTGGAAGAGAGATGCAGACCTGTCAAGTATCCCGTAATGGGCAGGAAAACCACGTATTTTAATCAAACTGCCCGCTGGACTCCCGATTTTTATTTACCCCCATATTCTCCCATATTTTTGCCTGCACGGAACTCTAGGGTGAAGACTGGCACTGGCAACCAGTCTCCTCCTCCCCCAGAGCTCCCTGCAGGCAAGCAGCCAGGCCTCCAGACTGGGAGCAAAGCATCGGGGAATTTGGCATTGGGAGAGACTTTCACCTTGGCTGCGCAAGGCAACAAAGGTAAGCAGTAGCCTGTAGCAGTTTTTCCACATCGCTTTCTTTCCTGCAGCCCCAGAACTTCTTGGTGTTTTGCATGGGTATGTTTTCATCCTTATTTCCCTTTTTATCCTTATTTTAGTGGGGGTGGGAGAGGGGGGCCATCAAAAGAACCCCCACCAGTAACTACAAAATATGGAATTTATAGAGGAAAATAAGTGACAAATTCTGAGATCATTGATAAAATGATTGTAGAAATGTCAGAACAAAAAAACCCATGGTAATTTGAAAAACAAATAATTCAAAGAAAAACATCAGTTTCTTATACGGTAGACATCTTGTATTGCAATTAGATGTCAAAATGTGGAAAAATTCCAAGGGATGTTACAAGTTTTTAAAAATTGTAACTTTGTGACTTGCATGTTTATTCAGATGTAAGATCCAGGAATCCTTTGGAAGTCAAAGAAGCCTATCTTTGTAATTATTTTATGTCCATATTTAAAAGTGGTTAGGTATATATAC
Source organism: Bradypodion ventrale (assembly GCA_035047345.1). NCBI lineage: Eukaryota > Metazoa > Chordata > Lepidosauria > Squamata > Chamaeleonidae > Bradypodion > Bradypodion ventrale. The sequence goes on along the minus strand of JAWDJE010000001.1, from coordinate 184,215,454 downwards.
AGTATATCTAGAAGTGTGCCCCCAAAAAGCAAAAAGCCCACCAGCTGACTGAAAAAGGACAAAACGGTGCAAAATATTGGCAACAATGAGGTTCATCCTTCCCTCCCCTGCAGCCCTCTGCATTACCCAAAAATCATGTTCCAGGTTCTTTGCATCCATTAATGTATAGTATTTTGCAGCTGTGTTGCATTACTACAACCTCCCTTCTGAATCTTGCTGTCTAGTGCTGTACACACCCTTCATCTGGTTCAACACAAGCCTCAGATATAGACCTTCATGTTTCTTATAGAAAGGAAGATTAGATTTAGAGCTGTTTGTTTGCTGTACCATTTGCTGGGTGGCATTCCAACAAAATCTCGGGTGGTGAGATGGCCTCTTACATAATCTCAATTAAAAACAAGATCTGTATTTCAAAAGACAGATGCAATACTTTCAGAGGCTTCTACTGCTTTCAATAGAAAGAAGGAGAAAAATGCCAGGCAAGTTGCATCCTCAAAGCAAATGAAAGAAGAAATGATGTTAAAGTGAAGCTTTTCTGAAAGAAAAGAAATCAACATTAAAATGGAAGTAACACTGTAAGAAAGTTGTGATTGAAAGGTCTCCTGCAGGTTAACATCTTGGCACCATTACTTTTTAATACTTACACAAATGATTCCGATTGATCAGGGTACTCGACCTTTTAAAGTCAGGGGCCAGTTAACACCCCCTCAAAGAGTTCAGGGGCCAGACTGGGGGTTCCGCTGCCATTTTGGGGGAGTGGTGGGGACTCAGTGTGGTCCCACCACTGCCACTGCCAAAGACAGCAGTGGCGGGACCACCTCGAGCCCCCAACACTCCCCCAAAGCTGCTGCTGTCAGCAATGACCACCCCAAACCACTCACCACTTCACTCCCACTGACGCCAATGCCAGCAGCAACCATCGCAGTGGTGGGCATAAAAAATTTCCTGCCACACTGTGGGTGTGGCCATGTGACTGGGTGGGCATGGCCTGTTGGCTATGTGACTGCTCTTCACTATAGAGCTATGAAGTGGCTGGGGAGAGGCTAGGGAGGCACTTAGGGGTGAAACGGAGCCCTGGAAAAGCCTTGGACAAAGGGGAAATGGCTTCAGAGGTTCGCTATAGAGTGATGAAAATAGAAGAGGCTTCTATTTTCATAGCTCTATAGCGAAGAGCCCCCTCCGAAGCTATTTCCCCCTTCATCCAAGGCTTTTCCTGGGCTCTGTTTCACCCCGAAGTGCCTCCCCAACCAATCCAGAGTGGCTGGGGATGTGCTTTGGGGTGAAACGAAGCCTAGAAAAAGCCTTTAATAAAGGGGGAAATGGAGCGAGCCCCCTCTGAAGGCTAGGAGGGGGAGGGGCCAGCCATTTTTACTACCAGTATGCGCGTACTGGTGCGAACATGCTGATGCCCACCACTGAACCACCCACCACTCCCCCACATGTCGTTTCCCTGCTTACCAGCATGGAGGAGCTGCATGATATCAAATCATCCAGCATGCCCCCTCACTCCAGCCACTGCTTCTGCTTCCACCACTGCCGCCGCCACCTCAAGCCTTGTCCCCTCCACTTGGCTTGGCATGTCCCTAATAGCACTCTGTAACATTGCAGATGTTGTAAGCTCAATTGCGCCGACGACAGGACAGAGAAAGTGGATGTATCTCAATCAGGCAAGGAGAAAACTCCTTTCCTGCTGCATCTTGGGAGAAGCCTTTTTTTCTCTGCACCTGATTGAGATGGTGGCAAGCGAAAAAGCAGGTGGTGAACGCTTCCCTGTCCAGTGTACCAAAATGCCTCCCTGCACTCGAGAGAGCCCTGCTGCCCTCACCGTCAGGCAGTCAGTTTTTTGCTCTGAAGCAGGGAGAGAGAACTGCAGAGCTGCCAATCTCTCACACTGAAGACATGATGGGAGAAGCGGGCTCCAGAGTGAAAAACCACCTGCCTGGCGACGCGAGCAAGGGGGCTCTTTCGAGTGCAGTTGGGTGTCTTGGTGCACCGGGTTGGGAAGCCTTCATCACCTGCTTCTCCCATCATGTCTTCGGCACAACAAGCCATTTTTCTCTCTCCCTGCTCCAGAGTGAAAAAAAAAATGGCTGCCTGGTGGTGCAGGCAGCGGGGCTTTCTCAGGTGCAGCCCCATCAGAGAGAGGGAACCACGAAGCCTCTGCTCTCTTCTGGTGAGGCCAAGCTGGCTTCCCTTCAGCCCCTGTGGCTTCACTTACCCGCCTCATCATCCCTGCTCCATGGGGCTGCCAAGCCAGATGGGAAAAGTCTTGCTTGCTTCCAGCAAGAGAAAGAGGCTGAAGCAATGTTTCCCGTGTTCTGCCTTGGAGCTATTGGCCCACCCACCCGCCTTTCCTGGCAGCATGAGCACTGATTGGGTGGTGCCAATTCAAATGCAGTGCCATAAACATTCAAAAACATGACCCCACAAATGTCTCAATGAATTAATTTTAGTTTATTTTTGTGTATTTTCATTACAGAAACTCACTAGCAGCTGCTGCATTTTCCACCCTCGGCTTATACACAAGTCAATCTGTTTTCCTGGTTTCTCAGGTCAAAATTTGATACCTCGGCTTATATTCTGGTGAGTTTATACTCAAATATATAGGATAGTCAATATACAAGAAAAATATGATAAGTAAACAAGTAAAAAATGAAGGTAATACATCTAAAGAAAAATAATATAAATGTTTAGAAAATGTAATTTGTTATATATGTTATAACATTACATTGCAAAGTTTGGATATACAGTAGTGGTGAAACACATAAGCAGTGTAAATCTAATTTAAAAAACAAAATTCAACACCTGAAAATGCTGTATTTTATTTATAGCAAAAGGAGCAGTGGACAGCACACCACATTTTGAAGTAAAAATACCAAAATACATAGCTTTCATAGTCACAATAATAAACTCTTAATTTGTATTTTGTGCAGAAGAGACAAAAACTACTGAACAAAGCATAATCTATGATGTGACATTCCACTGTGGCATATTCAGTCAATAACCCTGGAAATAATTCAGCCTGATCTACAACCCTGATAAGCTTCAGTTAAAGTCTTTCTTGTTACAGAAGCTTTGCTTGAACTCCTGATAGGAAGACATTCTTCACTGACATTCAGGAAATCCAGCTCCTTCTAGATTCATTTACCTGTTCTAGTAGCTGTTTCTAAAAGAAATGCATGACAGGAAAAGAGAGGAAAATTGTAAAGTGCAAAGCAGCAGCGATAGTCCTGATGTAGAAATACAGTACAGTGAGCAAATTTGTAGTATGATTAATCGATCACAGCTGGCTTCTTCATCCTCAATATCTGACAGGAAAAAAAAGATAACTCATGGTAACAGATGCTTTCATGCATCATTCTGGGGGTTAGTGACTATCTCAAAGTTTCCTTGCAAAGCTATGTTTATTCTGATAAGTTTCAAGTGATTATGATGAATAACGTGTCAACAGAGTACTGCCTTATTAAGTTTTTAAAAAACCAGTTATCTATCTGGCCACTTCAAAAGCCACTTCAAAAGGCATAGCTATGTTTTGTTTGTGAGGTTGCTTTCCCTCCTAGTTTGTTGTGGTGGTTTTTTATCTACCATGCTAACACTTGTCATGTCTTGTTGACGTCTCTGTGGGATTTGGTACCAATTTCTCTCTGATGATCTCTAGAGCAGGGGAGGGGTGGCTAAGGTTTATTAGTTTCATTTTAAACTTTATTCAGCATAACAACAAACTATAGAGCTATTGTCCTTACAAAAGGATACAGCATCAGCATAAACTCCAAGAAAAATGTTTATTTTCAACATATACTCCTATTCATTGAACTGTGACAAACACAGGGCATTTCAGAGAATTATCAAATACAAAACTGTGTGGGTTCATTTATTTATTTTACTTTTTAAAATTATTATTTAATTTCTATCCTGCCTTTCTTCCAATATTGGAACCCAACAAGGCTCACGAAAACGTTACAAAACAGATACAAGTAAATCACAATAAATATACTATCAGTACACAGTAAAATACAATGGTCAGGAATGGCAGAGCTATTCGGGCATAAGTGGTGATAATGTCATCAGCCAGCATCATTGCTTTTTAATTTAAATTAATTTCAGAGCTCCCTATCCAATTTCCCTGTTCAGGTTCTGAGGCTCCACAAGGATCCCTTTTGATGTGGGGGAGCCTTTAGAAGCTTTCGGAAAGGGGGATGTGGAGCCTTTAATACCTGAACATCATTACTAGCAGCCATCTTGATCCTGGCAGTGGGAGACAGATATTAAAGTAGGGATTCTCGACCTGCACCCGTGGGCCAGATGTGACCCATGACACTATTTCATGTGGCCCACCTCCACCACACCAGGAAGTGTCATGTTGGAGGAAGGGCAAAACAGCTGTCCGGCCCTCAAAGCTGTCTGAGAGAGCATGACCTGGCCCCCAGCTTTAAAAGGTTCAGAACTCCTGTATTAAAGGCTCCCTTCCTCACCTTCCTGAGGTTTCTGCTGGTCAAAAGGCATCCCTAGGAAGCCTCAGAACCTGAGTGGGGGTAAATTAAATTAAATAGTAACCCTACAGCTAATGACACCATCACCATCTATGCCTAATCAATAGAATTTCAGCCAATATAAGCAGAAAGATATTAAGGAAATTCAGACACACAAGGGCATTTGTGGAATGGCTTTTTCCCTCTCATGGGCTGTCATACATGTGACTGCTCACACAACTATACCTAATTGCACATCCAATGTTTTTGGTGGTGCAAAAGACAGCCTGCCAGCCGGGGAGGACACATACATTTAAACAATGTTTCCTTCCACTCTTCCTAATGAGTAGCATCCAAAATCAGGGGAGCAGTTAGCCCCATTATAATATGAGAAGCAGTTTAGCTATTTTTTATCTTTCTGGCCGAGAAAACTGGATATAAGACTCAGCAGGTGATTTTGGCCTTGCGGCTGACCCTACTTCACAGGGTGGAGCAAACTGCCCTGGAGAAAAGGCCAGATAGATAAGGAATAAATACATAGAAAGTATTACTGAGCGAGGACCTCCCAAGAATGAAAACGATCACTTTAGCATGATGGTATGCATATCTTTGACTAGAACTCAGCAAGCCTCTTATGGATTGCTTCTGCGAAGCGTGAACTAACCACTCCTGGACTCTGCCTTCACCCAACTTAATCCTCCTCCCTTCTGCCCGGGCGTTCTGCCTCGGAGACTTCCCCGGTGACCCCTGTAATCATGGCTTGCATTATAGCTGCGATAAGACTTGGTGGCATTAGAGCTCAACTTCCAATCTGCGATGCATGGGATTGTATTAGTTCTCCTTCAGTGGCTGCAAAATAACTGCAATAATCAGTCCATCCCGTCTGTAAACCTGCCTCGGCTGACGTCTGAGGAAGTGGAGTTTGTTATTGTTTCAGCAGAGATCATTCTGCAACTTCATCGCTTTGATCCTTGGCCTTGCGTGGCTTTTTAAAGCTTAGCAGGGAGGAAAGGAGGGTTACAAGGCTTATAAATGCTTCTATTGCCTCAGATTATTCTCTTCCTCATTTGCAATCTGTTGGTGTGACTCATGCTTTCATGTGTTGAACTCAGAGAGTCTCTCCCCCCCCCCCTCCTCTCTCTGGAAGGCAAAAGCCATGTTTGAAAATGTTTCAAAATGTTATTTTCTGTGAGGTTTAGACCTGATTAAGAGGGGAGGGTGTTGTGTATGCATGTCTTGTACTGTCAGAATGTAACCACCCCAATTACAATGTATTGCAGCTGTAAAGGAACGCGAGCAAGCAGCCCATAGAGGGCAGCTGCGAGCGTTCAATCTCACATGGTTCACATTGCTCAATCACGGACAGCCGCGGGAAAACCTTCCCCGCATTCAGCAGCAGGAAAGAAGAACTACTGAAGAGAGGCGTGCCTGGGCGAGGCCACGCAGGTAGCGGCCAATGAGCTACCGTGCTACAAGATTCAAATGTATAACCCTACTGTATATAAAGAGATGTATCACCGCCATTACCTATGCTCCACCAGGTCCCCAAGCAATAAACCTGTGTTAAGCCAACCCTTCGGCTGTCCTGTTGTCTTTGGTCCCATACAGTAAACTGGCGACGAAGGTGGGATCAATGGCTGCCCACGGGACCAAGACATGCGCCGGCTACGAGATCAGGAAGCCGGGAGACTTGGAGCTGTTTGAGATAGACTTCAACGGAGCGCTGGTGGAGCTCGAAGTCTCAGATGAGGACAAGAAGAGGGCCATCTTCGTCCGCATGCTCGGACACGAGACAAAGAGGACTCTGGTGGACCTGATCGCGCCGAGGAGGGTGAGCGACTACAAAGCCAAAGAGCTTCTGGCTGTGTTGCGCGCCCACCTCCGGCCCGCGATAGCGATGTTCCCCGCTCGGAGCGCGTTCTGGAGGCGAGTCCAAGCGCCCGGGGAATCGGTCGCCGAGTTCGCCGCGGCCCTGCGGCTGGCCGCCGGCCCCTGCAAATGGGAGACCCCAGAAGTCACCCTCCGCGACTGCCTGCTCTGCGGCCTGAGGGACACCGAAACCCAGCGCGCGCTGATGAAGCAGGAGCCGCCCCCCACGTGGCAAACGGTCCTCGACACAGCGCAGGCCGCGGAAGCCACGGCGGCCGGCGTGCAAGAGCTCCAGGACTGGCGGCCGAAAACCGCCAAGGCAGAGAGCTCGGTGCGCGCGGCCCGGCGAGCCTCGGACTCAACCACGGAGGACGGCGACGACGACGACGATGTCCGGAAGGTCCAAAAGGAGGGCCGGCGCTGCGACGGCTGCGGCGCCGCCCACGCCCGCGCCAAATGCCCGTTCCGCAAGGCCGAGTGCCACAACTGCGGCCGGCGCGGGCACATCGCCAAGGTCTGCCGGAAGCGGCGCGAGGCCAAGAGGAGCTCCCCAGACCGCTCGGCGAGGCAGGATCGCACCACGAGGCCCAAGGACCACGGCACCCGGACCACGAGGAAGCGGGACGGCGTCGGACGCATCTCCGACGACAGCGAGGACGACGCCCCGGTTTTCAGCGTTTCCACGGAGCATCCCCGATACTTCGTCGAGGTAGTAATACAAGGGGCCCCTGTTAGGATGGAGGTGGACTCGGGTTCTTCTTACTCTATTATCTCCCAGGGAGAATTCCTAAAGATACCCCCCCACGTGCGGCCCAAGCTCAAGGCGTTGAGGGCCACACTAAAGGACGTGCAAGGGAACCGCATCCCGGTACTGGGGGTTGGGAAGTTCCAGGTCCAGTTCAAAAAGCGCACTGCAACGCTTCCCCTAGTCGTCCTCAAGGGAGGTAAATGCAGCCTCCTCGGGACTCAATGGTTTCAGCCCCTGGGGTTGTTCATCGGGGGGGTGCACGCCGTGGGAATACACGCCGCCGGGACTGATCCAATACAGAGCGTGTGTGAGGTGCACCCCGAAGTTTTTAAGAAAGGACTCGGAAAGTTCAAGGGCCCCCCAGTGACTTTCGACCTGGACCCTGGAGTGCGTCCAATCAGACTTAAACCGCGCAGGGTGCCTTTCGCCCTAAAAGACAAAATAGAGGCGGAATTGGACAAGTTGGTGGGCCAGGGGATCCTTGTTCCTGTTGACTCTGCGGAGTGGGAAACTCCAATTGTAACAGCACTCAAGGCCAACGGGGAGGTCCGCATATGCGCTGATTACAAGTGCACCATCAATAAGGCGATCCGCCCTAATGCGTATCCGGTGCCGGTAGTCAGCCACTTGTTGGCCAGGTTGCACGGGGGGAGGTGTTTTGCTAAACTCGACCTGGCCCAAGCCTATCAGCAGCTCCCGGTCACCCCCGCCGCGGCTGCTGCGCAGACCATAGTCACACACAAAGGGGCGTTCCAAGTATCGCGCCTCCAATTCGGCGTGAATTCGGCGCCCGGGATTTTTCAATCACTCGTGGAACGCCTCCTAAAGGGACTAGAGGGGGTGTTGCCATACTTTGATGACGTGTTGATTACGGGGGGCAACCGGGCAGAATTGGCAGAAAGGTTGGGAAGAGTCCTAGAAAAATTCGAAAAGGCGGGGTTGCGGTTGCGAAAGGACAAATGCGTCTTCTTCGCAACCGAGGTCGAGTTCCTAGGGTTTCGCATTACTCCCGAGGGAATACGGCCATCCCAATCCAAGGTGGCCGCCATCAAAAAGGCCCCTCGCCCCACCTCCAAGCCCGAGCTGCAGTCGTTCCTTGGGCTGCTCAACTTCTACCACTCCTTCCTTCCTCGGAAGGCAGCCGTGGCGGAACCGCTACACAAATTGTTAAAAAAGGACGAGGCATGGAAGTGGGGCGACGACCACGAGAAGGCTTTCAATGACCTGAAGCGACTCCTGGCATCAGATGCTGTACTGACCCACTTCAATCCCAAACGCCCAGTGGTCCTGATTTGCGATGCATCCCCGGTGGGGGTGGGGGCGGTGTTATGCCACGTGCTGGAGAACGGGAGGGAGGCCCCGATAGCGTTTTACTCTAGGTCCTTGTCCCAAGCGGAGAGAAACTACGCCCAGACAGACAGGGAAGCACTAGCGATAATTGCGGGGACCAAGAAATTTCATGATTTCGTGTATGGCCGCCCCTTCACCATAGTGACTGACCACAAGCCCTTGCTAGGCATTTTCACCGCAGATAAGCCCACACCCCAAATCCTGTCCCCGAGAATGCTCAGGTGGGCCATTTTTCTCAACGCGTATCAGCACGCGTTGGTATACCGGCCCGGAAAGGAGATCAGCCATGCGGATGCCCTGTCGAGGTCCCCCATTCCCCGGGATTGCTGCCACGTGGGCGAGGAAGAGAGAGACCACCAGGTTTTAATGATAGAGGTCCTAGACACCCCTCCAGTAGTACCGGCCGACATCGCCAAAGCGACCGGCAAGGACAAAACGTTAGCCACAGTCTCCTCCTGGGTACAGAAAGGGTGGCCCGTGTCTTCCCCAGCAGCGGAATTCGACACATTTTTCAAAAAGAAATTAGAGTTGTCCCTAGAGAGGGGTTGCCTTTTGTGGGGACAGCGGGTAGTGATCCCCACGTCCCTCCGGCCGAGGGTGCTTAAACTGCTGCACGTCAGCCACCCCGGAATCGTCCGCTCTAAGGCACTAGCCCGTAGCTACTTTTGGTGGCCCCAGCTAGATGCCGACATCGAGCACATGGTCGGCACTTGCGAAGCGTGCCAAAGCTCCAGGCCAGAAGAGGCTCGTCTGCCGCATAGAGAGTGGGACGCAGCGAGGGGGCCCTGGTCCCGGGTACACGTAGACTTTGCAGGGCCGTTCAGGGGAACGCCTTTCCTCCTAGTGGTGGACGCGTTCTCAAAGTGGTTGGAGGTCATCCCAGTCTCGAGCACCTCCTCGGCCACCACAGTTAAACAGTTACGGAGGGTCTTTTCCACGTTCGGTTTACCCGACACCCTCGTCAGCGATAACGCTAGCTGTTTCACCTCCGCCGAGTTCAGGGAATTCATGGACCTCAACGCCATTCGGCACATCACCTCCGCCCCTTTCCACCCGGCCACCAACGGCCAAGTAGAGCGCCTCGTGCGCACCACTAAAGACGCGCTGCGGCGCATGGGCTCCGGAGATCTAGACCGACAACTATGTCAGTTCTTGCTAAGGTACAGGGTCACCCCACTAGCGTCAGGATACTCCCCCGCGGAGTTACTAATGCGCAGGAAGCTGGCTACGGTAATCTCCAGGCTAGACCCCACCAGAGTGGAAGACAAAGGGCGAAATGTAGAGATGGATTCCTCAAAGAGTTTTAGCGTAGGCGCCCCCGTGCATTGCAGGAACTACGCCAGCGGGGGACCAGCCTGGGTGCCCGGCATTGTAATAGAACAAACCGGCCCCGTCTCATACCGCGTGGAGACCAATACAGGCCTCCTGTGGAGGCGGCACGCGGATCAACTCAGGCGGAGGGTCCCCGGAAAGCTGGACGAAGACGAGAGCAGCAACGAATCAGCGTTAGGGTACTCCCCCACCCGTTTAACCCAAGGGGGAGGGAAAGGGGAACATGGGTCCCCACCAAGGGGGGAGGAAAGGGAGTCCCCACTAAGGGGGGAGGAAAGGGAATCGATCCTCAGAAATCTTTTGCGGGAGTTTGCGGCGGAAAGGAAGAGCCCCGATCCCACACACATCCCCCGGGAGCGTCCCAGAAATACAGATTCCCCAAGAAGTTTAGACCTTGATTTACAGTGCCAGGGGGAGTTAGCGGAGTGGTCCCCCACCCGTCCTAGCGAAAAGAGGGGTTTCAGTTCAGCCCCTGGCACTTCCAGTCCCAGCAGCCCCTGTGAGTTAGAATGCAACATAGCACCAATTTCCCGGAGACCGACACCCCCAAGACAGGAGGCAACGGCGGGGCCGTCCGCCACAGCCTCAAGGTCCCCTGAGCGGGGGACGGAAGGGAGCAGAACCACAAGGGCATCCTCATCGGTCCCGCGGTTCACGATCAGAGGGTCCCCGGGGTCCGAGGGAAACAGACAGGGGTTCACTTCTCAGTTGTTCATCCCATTCCCTTCCCCCAACGCAAGGCAGGCACAGACGCCCCACAGAGCCACGAATGAATCCCCGTCTCCCGTTGCAGGACAAGCACCCACGGAGTCAGGGATCACAGGCTCTCCGGTACTAGGGCAGGCGCAAGCACGCCCCAAGCGAATGTGCGGCAAGCCACATTGGTTGCGGGACTTTGTCCCATCCTAGGGGGGAGGAGTGTTGTGTATGCATGTCTTGTACTGTCAGAATGTAACCACCCCAATTACAATGTATTGCAGCTGTAAAGGAACGCAAGCAAGCAGCCCATAGAGGGCAGCTGCGAGCGTTCAATCTCACATGGTTCACATTGCTCAATCACAGACAGCCGCGGGAAAACCTTCCCCGCATTCAGCAGCAGGAAAGAAGAACTACTGAAGAGAGGCGTGCCTGGGCGAGGCCACGCAGGTAGCGGCCAATGAGCTACCGTGCTACAAGATTCAAATGTATAACCCTACTGTATATAAAGAGATGTATTACCGCCATTACCTATGCTCCACCAGGTCCCCAAGCAATAAACCTGTGTTAAGCCAACCCTTCGGCTGTCCTGTTGTCTTTGGTCCCATACAGTAAAGAGGGGGTGTTGGAATGTAATTGTTATGCACTCAGATGCTGGAAAGTCTCTTAGAAATTATCAAGACTAATAATAAATTATAGACTGTAGGGAGCTGGAGATGCGTAAAGCTGCTTTCACAAGATTTACATCTGTTCTTCAAGCGCCTCATCTCCACCCACTTAACGAATCAAGCGGTGTTACGACTGTATCATTTTCCTGCTGCCTTTCTTCCTCCTGAGAAAAAAGCCGGCTTTCGGAAAGAAAGTTAGCCATGCAGGCTCTGCCTATGTATTGTACATGGGTAATTTGCATCTTATATTTGTTTTGGAGTCGTTCTCATCCTTTGGCGAAAGGATCCTCTCTTCTGTTTTTCCATTCCTGAAAAGGCTGGCAGAGGAAGAATCCTGATGTCTGCCAGGATTCCCAAGTCCCAAATGTTTGGATGCATAGTTATTACCTAATTGGCATACTGTGTGCCTTCTCTAATTAAATTAAAGGGAACTACCCGGCTGCACAAAAGCCTAGAAAAGTTGTTTTTTGGAGACTGCAACTCCCATAATCTCACAGCCGCCACAGCCAAAGGCCAGTTAAAATTCAAATGCCCTTCTAAACACCAAGTTACCGTCTCTGCCCCCAGATGTGAAAAACAGGTCACATCTTGGAAGTATCCCACAGATCAAAAGATTAAAACATCAGATGGGGACCCTTTTGTGGTTGGCTTTTTCTTTCTATATCTTAATGTCATTGCCACAAGAACAGATCTCATCATGCTTAGTCAGCTAGCTTTAAGTCAGGCAAGTAGCCAGGAATCTTCCCCTTCACTCTCTGGCATAAAAGGATTAATTGTGTATGCGTGTTGGGGGGGGGGGGGGAGAGGTTTCTTTCTGTCCCACCCAAAGTCTGATCCAGAGCCATTGATCTTTTTGTGTTGTATACTGAATGTCTACAAGTGCCCTTGAGATTGAGCAATTGGTGTTCTTTATTCAAAGGATGCAATTTCACTGTGACATAGTGTGGGGGACCTTCACTGTTCACCGGTAGGCCTTGGGATCCTCTGGTGTTGCCGGACCCACAGCTACAGCACAAACAGGGGACGCCTGATATTGGTTTGTGCGGCCTAAGGGTGTGCTCTCTCTGCTCAGGCTTAGTTCGGCAGAAAAAGACTGGTCCAGCTAGTCTGGCTCATGGGTTCCGGAGAAAATGGCAACTGGCAAATTAATGTCACAGGTCTAATTAGGCTGCGAAGACCTCTGGGAATGAACATGCCAATTCTCACGGAACGACACCCTTACCTCTAAGCTTGGGGAGAACTTGCTGGCCTTGAAAGTGTTGTGGGTGCATAGGAGTTGCCCGTTACCTTCCTCTTCAAAGATGGCTCACCACTTCTTGGCTGGGAACGGCGAAATGGCTGAGTCCTCCCTCGGATAGTTGGAGGAATTCCCCTCGCAAACCTCACAGGAGAAAGTTGCTAACTTCTCTGCAATAATGGGCCTTTGTAATGCAAAAGCCTCCCCTTTCTATATCTTGCTCTTGGCTTGGCTTTGAGAGAGCAAGAAGAACTCAGATTGACTCAAAAAGCCAATTTAATGAGTTTATTATAGAAACGTAAGATAAATACACATAATACAGAAATAAAAGAAATAAAAGTTAAGAAATAGAGCATAGCACTACCCTAACATTAGCTAGGCAATGTCGCTCTATGGTGCCCCATAAAAGTGGGTTCTATAGCTTCCTTGATGGTTAGGCAAGCATACCGAATTTGTGAAAGTATCCATATCTCTCTAAGGAGAGAGATCTCTCACTTCTAATTAAGCTTCTGTTTACATACCTTTTCTGATGGGGAAAGATAGATAAGCAGGGTTAATTGGCTTGTCAAAGTGACAAGGCAAATCCATAGATCAAAGATCCAGATGGCTCCTTATCAGTGTTCTCCATCTAACTCCGTGAGAGAGAACATGTTCACGGCTGGTCCCCTAGGGATGACCTTGAACAACCAGCCAGTAGGCAGGCAAGTTAAGCCTTCTAGAAAATGGTGGAATGTTCTCCTAAAATGGCATCGCTTAGGCTAAGTGTATTTACTCAGAATGAAACGAAATACATAGCATTGCAACATGATAACATACATGAAACTATGATTAATAACATAAAATAATGTCATCTTTGCCATGGAATCACGACACATAGCACCACACATAACTCACAGTCTTCTTGGTTCTCAAGACCATTTCTCATTAGCAGTCTTTCTCTGATGCGCGGCCCACATAGCTAAGGCCATAGTCATTTTCTCTTTTACTTTTGCCATGCTGGCATGGAGGTTTCCTTGTTCAAGGACTTTGAGAACTGTATTCATAGATCAGCAATTTGGATTCAGAAATGGGGAAAGCAAACATGGCACAGTAGCAGTAGACTCAGCTGCTGGCTCCAAAGGAAGAAGGCGAATGACAGCTGAACTCCCGAATAAAGTCCAAGAGATTTCCCAGACACTTCAACCACTGGGCACTAGACCTCCAATTGGGGTCGCCACATGGAATATGTATCCCACAGCAGCTTCTCCACCAAACATTTTCAAAGCTGTATTAAAAAGACAAAAATCTGTGTTGCTGTTTAGCATTTTCTACCTAGAAACCCCTTTGAGGGTCACCATAAAGTCAGAATCAACTTGGTAGTGTTTGCTCAACCAAACACTCACTCACTCACTCTCTCTCCCTGGACACCAATCCAGAGACAGGAAATGCTGTGTTTGCGGCCACATCATCTTAATGTGTCAGGTATGCAAAATAAGCTACCATACATCCCTTTATACCACTTTTTTTTGGCAAAAATTGAAATGTTTCACATTCTGACGGATGTTGTTTTGAATGCCTGGATAGTTTTCATGTGAAGAAAGTGTCACCTTCTTCGTTAAACCAAGTCCACCAGCAATCACTATCCAAAAGCGCTGCTAAATAAAATGAATCTCAGAGACCTCTATTTGTAGCTCTAGCGACGAGAATAAATCAAAAGCAGGCTATGGAACAAAAATAACTTCTCAGGAAAGGATGTTGTTCCAATCTGTAAGTAATGCCATCTGGTTGTCTAACAATCTAGGCTGTTAACACAGTTCCTGTCAGCATCACAGTGCGTGATTTGTGCACACATGGCAATGATTCCTCTACAATTTTGGTGTGAGTCTTAAAATTGCTCTGCATACTGAAGTCTCTTATAAATGAGCTTTGGCTGTGCCACAATGTTGTCTCAGGTTTCCCTTATTTTTAGGATTTGCATTTTAAGATGTAATGCAGGGCTGTGGTGGAAAAAAATGGAACTTGATACCTGCATACTTGTTGATTTGAAAATAAAGGAAGGAAAACAATTCAAATGAAGGTAAAGGTAAAGGTTTCCCTTGCTCGAAAACCAGTCGTATCTGGCTTTATGGTTCAGTGCTCATCTCCATTTCAAAGCCGAAGAGCCAGCGCTGTCTGCTTCTGCAGACGTTTCCGTGGTCATGTGGCAGCCATGACTAGACACCGGAGCGCACGGAACACTGTTCACTAGTCCCTATTTATCTACTTGCGATTTCTTGCTTTCGAACTGCAAGGTTGGCAGGAGCTGGGACAAGGTCGGGGGCTCATTCCGTCCTACAGGACTCGGGAATCGAACTGCTGACCTCCCGCCTGCCAGTCAGCGTCTTAGCCACTTGAGGCACTGCAGTCCAAATAGTGAGCAAAAGAGAGATGTACTGGTCCAAATCTGAAGCAAGGTGGAAGGAGTAGACTGGTTCAAAGAACCAGAAGCCTAAGAAGAAAAGGATTGTCACCTAAGACATGTTTTCAACCATATTGTTTCTTCCTAATAACTACTGCGTGTATTGTAGGTCGGAAAGTAGAGAATGACCTAAGAACACCCAGAATCCTTCGTGGCTGACTGGGGACTTGGACCAATGTTTTGTTGGTACAATTATATCATATTTATTAGCTAACAAAAATTACCTTCTTGATTTATTAGCATAAAGAAGTCACTTTAGGTAATTTATAGGCTCACTGTTCTGCTTGCTCATTCTGTGATAATGAGACATTTATATTCCAATGAGAATAACAGAATTCCTCTTCCCACACTCTGCTCCACGTAGTCAGTCAAAATATGCAAGGGAGCCAAATCACACTTTCTGCCTTCCCCTTTGGCCTGTGCACACTTTTGACATTGGGAGAAACTACTAGAGCAGTGATGGCCAACCTTGGCACTCCAGATGTTCTTGAACTTCAATTCCCAGAAGCCCTGATCATCAAGAGTGCTGACTTGGGCTTCTGTTAATTGAAGCCCAAGAACACTGGAATGCCAAGGTTGGCCATCACTGTACTAGAGCCTCATAGTCTAAGCCGTGGATTAGACTAATCCCACCATTTCAGGAATATGAGCTGCCACAGGAGGAACATAAAAATTGTCACTATACAATCATTCACCTGTAGATTTATGGACCCTGCTATCCAGGTTCAATCATCCCACTCCTCTTCTGATCCAGAACCTGCCTTCCTCACGATTAGATGAGCCCTTGACTCAGTTTCCTGCACTGTAGTTCACCTCATCCAGCAAGTAGCCCCAGTCTTCTGTGCTGCATTTTCAGGGGCTAAAGACAATTCCATAAAGAGGATGTGCTGAGGCAGCTCATTTCAACCAGCTCCACTGAAGGCACCTAAATTTGCACCAAGTCTATTGAATGTGTGATAAAGTACTATGAAAAAGGTAGTGTTGTTAACAGGATTTCTCCTTTGAAGAAGAAACTCTCTCATTCTTAAATCTCAGGCTAGTTTTACATTAGAAGTCTTAGTTGCAGGTCTATTGGCTAACATTACTTTTTGTATTACAGCTTCCAGAATTGTGGAACTGTGTTGAATGAGGAATTCTGGGAGTTGTAGTCCAGCAAAATAACTTTCCCAGTTCTGGGTGTCAGTTACTCTCTTTCTTCATCAAAACCTACCTTCTGCTATCATTCCTGATCCACCTGAACTGCTTTGCAAGCTGTCTCTCTTGGAGCACAAATAGGTTGTTCCAAAAGTCCATCCTCGGCTTCCTTTTCTTGGACTTCCTTAGATATTCTTCTGCAAATGTTGCTGAAAGGGCCTAAACTCCTACTCATACATGCTTTGTATTCTTTTGCCAACTTTTATTCCTGAGACTGATTTAAGGCTCATGGCTTTGGGTCTGAGCTTCTCTCTGACTGCGAGATCCCTAAGATGCCTCTTAAATGAGAAGCTGGTGCACTCTCAAGACAAGGCTAAGTGTTTATCATGTCACTGATCCATTTCCCAGCACTTAATGTTAATTGGTAGCCTGGCATTTGCATTAGGCTGAAGGATCTGGAGCTGGGGACAATTAAAGCCTGTGTCACAAAAGCAAACCCAAACATCTCCTTCCAGATAGTGAGAGACATAATGACAGGATATAAAAGAGTTCTCAGAAATCCCAAGCTGAACATATTCCAGAGCATGACTTTCTCTTTACTAGGCTCTTCGCCAGAATGACACATCGCTCTGACTCGCTGGAGTCATGGATAATCTGTCCTTCCTCTCTTCTTTCTCTTCTTCTTGCAACGATCCTGCTTCCATCAACCAGCACCAGGAGTGGTGGGGGCAGGGGCAGGGGTAAAATAGTGTATTATTTACTCTTCCATAGTTGTGGGGTTAGAGGAGGGTGAAGAAAGATTTGTTGCTTCTTGCACAGGCTGGCAGAAAAGAAAGGAAAGGCAAAGGCTAGGGGGAATGTGGAATAGCCCAGAAGGACCTACATTCTCACCACTTGTTTAATTATTTCTGGCTGACTTGGATTTTCCACTTGAAGTCTCCAAACAGTGTTTGACTGTAAAATAAAATATCTGAAGACATTTTAGACTTCTTCCCGCTTTTCCTGAGAAGCCAAGACTTGAGGGATATGATACATCTATATCTATAAAACAGAGGTGTGGGTTTGTATGTGCTCCAAAGGAACCCACATCCCTGGACCAATCTCGCTGAAAGTTTGCACATACATACCTTGGGCTTGCGAGATGAGCACTGTGAGGTTCTCAAAACCCATTTGGGGGTTTATGCCCCCCAAAGTGGGATGCAAAGGGGACACCTCCACCGGCTGGAGAAGCAGCAATCAACCAGCAGTACTGCGCACGCATAGCACAGCCAAGCCAGTGGCTTGAATTTTCCACTGGGAGACGCCACCGCTAAAGTAAGCTGTGGCCACGATTAGCGGCAGGGTCTCCTGCCCGTCAGTATACAGTTCTGTCAAGCCTCTGACCTTTCACTGAACAAACGAGGCCACGGCTTGAAAGAACTTAACATTTACGGGCTGGGGACGCCACCAGGTGGAAAAGTAAAACCGCAGTCAAGCCACGTCATCCTTGCTTTAAAGGACAAAAACAACCCGGGCAAGGCCAGGTAATTAGCTATTTAAATATAAACTTGAGGTTGAATCTTTGGGGTTTATGAAATACTGATGAGCTCAGTTAGAGAAGCCATTTTTTAAAAAGGAGAACAATTTTTCCCGGCTATGCACTGATGAAAAGCCCAAAGCCCAACCTACCAACCATGGGATCTTAGCAAAGGAAAAGTTCTTAGCTATCAATGGAACATCTACGCATTTTTTAAAATGTTGTACCAAGAGAAGACACAGGCAATAGAGATATGCCACAGTTAAAGATGAAAGCATGTTAATGTTGGAGAGAGGTGACTAAAGCGGTTTGGAAACTCAGGCTTCAAAGGAAACCTGAGTTTAAATCCTGAAGAAATAAGCTGAATACTTCTGGAAGAAGAAAGTAGGTCCTGTTGTGCCACTTTCAAGAGTTAAGGATTTTCATTCTCTTTTCTCGGGTTATAATAATGCCTGGTTTTGGCTTCAGAAGAATGACACAGTGCCGTTTTTGATGGTAGACTGAGAGTCATATCACAGGTTAAGGCTAGAACATATTCTCTCCTCTCAGCCTCTGGCTCCACAGCCAGATACCTCACTGAACTATCAAACTTGCTCCCTATTATATATAACCCTATAATTTCCTTCCAATTTCGGTAAAAAGTGTAATGCACGCCAGAATTCAGACTTGGTCTACTGTTTCATTTTGTGTATGATGGAGTTGATTTACAAAAGACAGAATGGCCTGTAATTAGACATTCTGGGCTGCCTGCTTCCATAAGAATTTGTCTGACTGCTAAGATCTCCACCAGAACTCTGGTTCAGGATGTTCTGTATTCTAAAATGAGTAAGGTAGGAACTGGAAGCAGATCTTCTTCATTACACTGCTTTCCAGATGTGATTGTCATACTACTTTTTCGTATCCCATGCTGCCTTAGGGTGTTCTTAATTTTATACAGTTGGATGCATGTGGTCATTCAGTGCTATTTCAACTGTCAATGCTCCATCAAATGAAACAATGGGATCTATAGTTTAGTAAAGTATTTACTGGCTGTATAGCTCAGTGGTTTAGGTATCAGGCTGCAAAGCCAGAGGTGGGCAGTTTGGCTCCTGGGAGAAGAACCAACCTGTGTAGTCATGGGCAAGTTGCTCAATCCCAGAACATCCCCAGAAGAAGAGAATAGTAAACCACTTCTGAGTATTCTGTACCTAGAAAACCCTGGAAAGGACTGCCATAAGTCAGAACTGATTTGATGGCACATTGTTATTATTTTTAAGTACTTAGACCTCTCTTCTAGAGATCACTGTTGTACTCACTAGAATTAGAAGGAGAATTATTTTAAAAACTCTCAAAATTAAAATTCTAAAGGTTCTGTAGGATGCAGCCATGGTAGGTAAGGTGAGATCAAATTGTTTTAACTATATGGTGTGGATGCCTTCTTAAAACAGAGGAATAAGCAGACCCACTGAAAAGACACCCCTAGTATTTTAAGATGTATCCACATAATACAAGATTATTAAAGAATTAGACAAAAGAAACTGAATCAAAACAATATAGACACATTCCATAAGAAGAAATGGGGTTTTCATTCAATGAGCAAATTATTCACTGTCAATTATTCATTTATAGCCAGTGAATTATTGATTCAGATTTCCTCTTGAATTACTCATGATGATCAAATATGAAGTCATAAAACAATTTTACCAAGGACCTGGTGGCAAGGGTACTTTTAATAGTGTACAGGAAGGGCAATATCTGCTTTTTATAAAAGGTTTTATCCTGAAGCCTTTCTTCTTGTATCTCTCAGGCCGTAAGAAATCTTGGATATTTGCAGACAACTTAGACAAGATTTTTAGGCCTTAGATACTAAAGTAATGGTAGCATGAATTGACTGTTGATGGAGAAGACTGTAGATACAGAATTGGTGGCTTTTCGAGTACGGACCCAAAAGTGCCAGACTCTTCAGGATATTCAAAGTCATGCCAGGAAGAATAATGTTCACAAGGAAAACATGAAGGAGATATATTCTCTACCTTTTCCTTTCTTTCTTTCTTTGCCACTACTGAAATAAATTGGAGAGAAATACTCTATGCCACATAGCTTTGGAAACACTGCTCAACAGGGGTAACTGAGGCTCCTTTAGATCCATAACTTCTGTGGGCTTTCATCTGTGGAAAATGACAGGGGTGTACCTCACCCCAAAACGTCAGGGAGCAAGCTTTGTTTCACCCTACAAGCTGTCACAGAGTCTAGCTCCCTGAAAGTTTCATTCCTCCGTCCTCCACCACCATTGCACTTTCTGACTTTCGAGCTCTGATGTCTGAGAGGTAAGGCAGGTAATGCTTCTATCAGAACTCTCTGATGGTGGGACTCACTGAAGGGTTTCTGTCTCTCCCTCCCTCCCTCTTTGAAGGGCGAGATCCAATGGCTCCTGGAGTACTGTATGGAGAACTGAAGAATCGCATCATGACTCTCATTTTGTATCACAGAACTGATTCCTCAAAAGAATGTATGTACAAGACTGGAACTTGAATTCTTTATTTATAATTGGAATTGTCACTTTTATTATTAATCTAGAATTGTGATTTGCCCTGTGATTGGATGTCTATTAACCGACAGGGCATGCCAAGGAGGAGGAAGAGGAGAGATATTAAAAATTAACATTCTTCATCTGTAGTGTAGCATCCATAAAAGAAACTGAGCATTGATCTAAGACCAGAAAAGTAAAATTAAATCCAGGCTCTTGTTTTCTAGTTTACTGCTTTGCTTTAAAAGCAGCTTTTGCACCCACCCGCCTACTCACTCACCCACACACTGCCGCCAATTTCCATGTTCTTTCAGACATATTGCCTGCACATTTTAAAAGCTAAAGAGGACTGTCAAAGCTGCCTATCTCTTCACTGATCATCTGCTCTGGCAGATTTTTTTAAAAGCTGATGCACAAGGTGAAACACACGAGAAAAGTATGTGGAACCTGTTTCAAGGTGAGAAAGAACCAAGATGATGATGAGGTGAGATGTGTCTAAAAACGAATTGGATGGAACTTGTACTTTCAAAATTGCTTTGTTTTATTACACCCTTCCAAGCCAGCATCAAAAATAGCATATAGCTCAGGGAAGAACAGAACAGAGATGCTACTTTGCTCATTGGACTAGTGCTACATCCATGCAGTGCCGACAAACCCTGGTGACCATAATCCTATTACGGGTATATGCCTGTTTAAGTCAAATGGTATAAACTGCAGTGTCAAATGGTGGGTCATTAAAGAGTCAATGCTTATATTCCTCATTCTACATCAGATATATGACTTGGCATGCTACAGTGGAACACAAGTGCCTACTCCTTAACTTGAGGCAATTTCTTGCTGTGATTTGTACTGTTTATGCCAGGGCTCATCCATCCAGTGGTGTTGTCCTCCAGTAGTTCTAGGGTGGTTCAAGTTCATTCTGGGTTCCTCCTCCTTAGAAATAAAAAAGTTCATCCTGACATTGCATCCACATATGGGTAAGGTAATTGTTGCTGGATACACTGGGATGTATTGGGCCGTTCTGGTGCCACCTGTCCAAAAACATCCAGAATTGCTTCCCATCTTTCACTTCCAAACCGATTGCCCTCCCTTTTTGTCAATCTTCTTTGCCTATCTTCTTCCCAGTTCACTTTCCTCCTCTTGTTTACTCACCTACCCTTCTCAAACCTTCACATTGTTTACCTACTGACCCATTTTACTGCGTGAATTGGGCAGTGCTTCTCTCTCTCTCTCTCTCTCTCTCTGCTTTTGAACTTTTGCTCTACATTGTTTAATTGATGTCTGCTTTTGGAGGGAAACAAAATCCTTAATCAATTAAACGTATATGAGGAGTTGGAAGAAACAGAAGGAAAACAGCAGAGGGCTGAGGCGCACTAAGAAAAGAAACAAGAGGAACACAAGACTAAAAAGATGGGGGTGTTGCTGATTTTTTTTGTACCATATTGTGATGTTCTGGTACTTTTACAATACAGTGGAACCTCATACAACAATTGCCCCGTATAGCAACAAAATCGCATAACAATTAGGTTTTAGGGGGAAATGGCGTCCTGCATAACAATTTTTCCTATGGAAAAAATCCTACAACAATTTTTCAATGGGAAAAACCACTTAACAAAAAACAAAAACTGTTGTACGATGCATTCCATAGGGAAAATCGCTATATGATACATGCATCGTATAGCAATTGTTTCATACAACAACAAGCCCCGTGGGACGGATTAAAATTGTCGTATGAGGTACCACTGTAAATGACTTTGCACCTTAGCATTAAATTTATGCTAGCAAAGAAGGAAGGAAGGAAGGAGCTAAAGACAGGAACAGCTAATATTACAAGAAAAATGGAGAAAACAACAACAACCAGAAACAATAAAAACTAAATAAATAAAGCAGGGTGTGTTACTAATTTTCTATTACATACAGTATTGTGATATTTTTAATCAAGCACCTTTGTGTTTTAGTGCTAAATCTATATTAGGAGGAGGAAGGAAGGAAAAACAGCTTATATCTCATGAAAGCTAAGAAAAATTTGCTGGTGGGAGTGGCATTAAGTTATGGCGGTGTGGAGACTGAATAGCAGAAAAACACAAAAGAAGCACAGATTAGCACAGCAAAAAAAATATCATGAGGGCATGATACTGGTTAGACAAAGTTAAACAAATGCTTAGAGGACATGAGAAACAAGATTCTGGCCAATATAATCATCATCTTGCCATAGGGTAAGGCGATAGAACACATAATTATTAGTCATGTACACTATCTTGGACAATGGTGCAAAACCAGACCAGATTGGGGTGTCGGGGTGGGGGTGTTGTGTCCAAGCATTTATTATTGTGTGTCAGCTTCGCCAAGGGCGCGTAATTCAAAAAGCAGCGTAGATCACTAATTTGCTGTATTGAATGTTCCCGCTTCTCCGGAAGCCCACCGAAATGTGTCCTCTTCTTGTAACGGCCAAATCCACTGTATTTAAGCAGGCCACCATGTACATATTCCCCAGTCCGGATCTTGAGCTGAATAAAAATCACTGTTGTTAACCCAATCCTGCTGGTTAAATTACTTCTTTGTCCAGACTCAACATTGGCGACAAAGGTGGGATGGCTGCTGCCACGTCTTCTTTCGAGCCCTTGGATCTCTCCAAGCCAGAGACATGGCCTATGTACAAGGTCCAGTTTGAGAACTTCATCGTTGCCAAGGGGGTGGCAGACGACAAACAGAAGGCGATGTTCCTGGCCCATTGCGGGTTGCCCACAATCGAGCTGATCATTCATCTGCTGCTGCCACGGGCTCTTAAGGACACGCTGCTTAAGGACATCCTGGATGTCCTCCGAAATCACTGCAAGCCAAAAACATTGATCTTCCCAACAAGAGTGGCTTTCTACCGACGGGATCAAAGGATGGGAGAGTCGGTCGCAGAATACGTAGCTGCCCTTTGCCAAGCGGCAGTGCCATGCCAGTGGGAGAATCTGGATGTGGCCCTTCATGACTGGCTTCTTGTTGGCCTCAGAGACAAGGCAACTCAGTGTCGCATGATGAAGAGGGAGGGATGTATTAACCTTTGATCAGGTTTTCCAGGAGGCCCAGGCAGCCAAGGTTGCCAACGCTGGGGTCAAGTTCTTCCAAGTTAAGCCTGCTTCACCGGTCAGAAAGGAGTCGAGCATCCACAAGCAGTGTTGCTCCAGCCCATCGTTATCTTCAGACAATGCAGAAGAGGGGGACGATGTTCATAAGGTCCACCATAGACACCATGAGGCTACCAAGAGCACCGTCGCTCCATGCCAGGGTTGCGGGAGCAGACACCTCTACACCCAGTGTCCGTTCAAATCTGCAGAGTGCCACAGGTGTGGCAGGAAGGGGCACATCGCCAAAGTGTGCCACCAGTGCTCCGAGGTTCGTCCTGGGGACAAACGTCGTCGCCAGACAGAGCACCCGATTTCAAAGATCTATGCAAGAAAGAGTTTTGCATCCTGTGTCAACGTGGTGTCTGAAAGGTTCTTTGTCAACGTCCACCTGCAGGGTTGTCCATTTCGGATGGAAGTCAACTTGGGTACATCCTACTCGATCATCTCCCAAAAATAGTTCCTTCGAATTTCGCTGGCGGGCCGCCCAAAGCTGCGGGCTCTCCAGGTCAACTTGAGTGACATACAGGGTCGTCACATCCCTGTGCTCAGGATCGGCACATTTGACGTACACTTCAAGGCCGTTGCGGCTAAACTCCCGTTTGTCATGGTCAAGGCACGTAAGAACAACCTTTTGGGTACACAATGGTTTGGGCCCCTGGGTAATGCAATTTTGGGGATTCATGGGGTTCAGGATGACCCCATTCACGCCACTTGTGAATGCTACCCAGATGTTTTTCATGCGGAACTGGGTGGGTACGTTCAAAGGGTCCCCTGTTAACTTTGAGCTGGGTCCGACTGTCCAGCCCATTCGGATGAAGCCTCGTAGAGTGCTTTTCCCACTCAAGGACCGCATTGATGCAGAACTTGACAAACTGGTTGCCGAGGGCATTTTGGAGCCGGTGGACTCCGCTCCATGGGAGACCCCCATTGTCAACGCACTCAAAGCCAATGGGGACATCCGCATCTGTGCAGACTATAAATGCACTATCAATAAAGCTATATGCACTAACTCTTATCCTGTTCCAGTGGTCAGCCACTTACTGGCCACCCTCCATGGGGGAAAATGTTTTGCCAAATTGGACTTGGCTCAGGCATATCAACAGTTGCCGGTCACTCCCGAGTCAGCTCTGTGTCAAACTATCACCACCCATAGGGGTGCGTTTCGTGTAAAACGTCTACAATTCTGTGTCACTGCCGCGCCTGGCATCTTCCAGGCTCTATTTGAAAGGTTGCTTAAGGGTCTACCAGGGGTACTGCCTTATTTTGATGATGTATTGATTGCCGGGAAGGACAAGGTGGACCTAGCATCCAAATTATGTAAAGTGTTGGAACAGTTTCGAAATGCTCGGTTACGCGTAAAACGGGATATATGTTGTTGTTTTTGTGCAGGAGGTAGAATTCTTGAAGTTCAAAATCACCCCTGAAGGTGTTAAGCCCTCTGACGCTAAGGTCAAGGCAGTATGGGATGCTCCCCGCCTGACTTCCAAAACAGAATTGCAAGCCTTTTTAGGGCTTTTGAATTTCTATCATTCATTTCTTCCTTGCAAGGCCACTGTAGCCGAGCCTCTGCACCAGTTGCTAAAGAAACAAACTGCTTGGAGGTGGGGTCCTTCTCAGGACAAAGGATTTTGCGAGGTCAAGAAGCTCCTAACTTCAGACGCTGTCCTTACCCATTACGATCCCCAAAGCCCCTTATCCTGGTATGTGATACCTCCCCTGTGGGGGTGGGAGCTGTGCTTTGCCACGACCTGGGGGGAGGAAAAGAGGCGCCCATTGCCTACTATTCCAGGTCCTTGTCTGCAACTGAGAATTATGCTCAGATTGACAGAGAGGCACTGGTAATAATTGGTGGGACCAAGAAATTCCAAGATTTCATCTACGGAAGGGCTTTTACAATCATCACAGATCACAAGCCATTGCTAGGCATTTTCGTACCACACAAACCCACACCCCAAATCCTGTCACAACACGTGCTGCGCTGGGCCATGTTCCTACAGGCATACCAATTCAACCTTCAGCATTGCCCAGGTGCCAGCATCAGTAATGCAGATGCACTGTCCAGATCCCCAGTTGCGATCATGGGCAAAATTGAGTCGGACCATCAGGTCCTCATGTTAGAGGTATTAGACTCCCCGCCAGTGTCCGCTGCAGACATCGCGGCTGAGATAAGGAAGGATCCCCTCCTGTCAAAGGACTCCATGTGGGTTCAGAAAGGGTGGCTTTCTCTACCGGTTTTTGAAGAGTTCAAAGTGTTTTACAGCAAACGTAATGAGCTGTCAATTGAAAGGGGGTGTTTGGTGTGGGGGTTCAGAGTGGTCGTTCCATCAAGTCTAAGGAACAAGGTGCTTCATACACTACATGTTAGCCACCTGGGAATTGTCCGATCTAAGGCACTAGCACGTAGCTATTTCTGGTGGCCCAGATTAGACCTCGACATTGAGGCATGGGTAGGGTGATGTAGGGAATGTCAAGCTTCCAGGCTGGAGGAAACACATCTTCCCAGTAGAGAGTGGGACACTGCAAAAGGTCCCTGGTTGTGAGTCCATATTGACTTCGCTGGTCCCTTCAGGGGAGCCATATTTCTGCTTGTCATAGACTCATATTCCAAGTGGTTGGAAGTCATTCCCATATCCGGGACGTTCTCTGCGGTTATGATCTGCAAGTTAAGGAGAGTGTTTTGTACTTTTGGTTTACCCAACATTGTTGTGTCCAATAACGCATCGACCTTCATGTTGGCAGAGTTTCAAGATTTTCTTTGCCGTAATGGTATCAGGCATATTACTGCTGCACCTTTCCACCCCACGACAAATGGACAGATCAAAAGACAGATCCAAACTGTCAAAGACACTTTAAAGCACATGGGGGCTGGAGACCTAGAATTGCAACTATGCCAGTTCTTACTGTCCCACAGGATCACCCCCCTGGCTTGAGGTTTCTTGCCAGCCAACCTCTTAATGAAGAGGAAACTGTCCACAGTTTTGGACCGCCTGGATCCCCACAGTAGGGAAGACAGGGGTCTCAATATTGATATCACCAATGCAAAGGATTTTGAAATCGGGCAGCCGGTTCATTGCCGGAATTACGTGCCTGGGTCTTCATGGTTGGGGGGTGAGGTGTTAGAACAAACAGGTCCAGTATCATACAGGGTCCTAATGGACAATGGTACCATCTGGAGGAGACACGCAGACCAAATGTGGCACCGAGTGCCAGGTCAAAACACCAACCCTGAGAGGGGAAATGTGACAACTGAGTCTCAAGAATCAGAATTTGAATTTGACAGGTTCAGTGAACCCTTGCCTGGTGAGCCTACTGCACTACCCTCACCGGGAACTCCCCCGGAGCAGCCTACCGCTGATTCAGCAGCAGAGGTTGGTTCTAGCCCCCCAATTCCATCTCCGGAACCAGTCATGGCTCCCAGCAAGTCGCCTCAAAGACCTGGGACCCCCAGGCACTCCCTCGAAGCACCCCAAAGACCTGGAACTCTCAGGCAACTCAACGAGCTACCCCAACGATGGGGAGATCCTGGGCGCTCGACGTACGTGTGGACCACCCAAGCATTGGGAAGATTTTGTCCCCCACTGAGGGGGAGGGATGTTGTGTCCAAGCATTTATTACTGTGTGTCAGTTTTGCCAGAAGTCTAAGGCGAAGCTGCGCGCCATTTTCCAAGGGCGCGTAATTCAAAAAGCAGCCTAGATCACTGATTCGCTGTATTGAATGTTCCCGCTTCTCCGGAAGCCCACCAAAATGTATCCTCTTCTTGTAACGGCCAAATCCACTGTATTTAAACAGGCCACCGTGTACATATTCCCCAGTCTGTATCTTGAGCTGAATAAAGATCACTGTTGTTAACCCAATTCTGCTGGTTAGATTACTTCTTTGTCCGGACTCAACAGGGTATTTGTGTGATTCTGGAGTGCCAATGCAGCACAGCAAAGACCAGGTCTTCACTAGGATGAAGCAGCACTACCAGTGGTAGGACTCAGCAGGTTTGCACCAGTTCACCAGAACCGGTAGCAGAAATTCTGGCTGGCCTCACCCATCCAAGTTTTGAAATAAAGT
Source organism: Bradypodion ventrale (assembly GCA_035047345.1). Classification (NCBI taxonomy): domain Eukaryota; kingdom Metazoa; phylum Chordata; class Lepidosauria; order Squamata; family Chamaeleonidae; genus Bradypodion; species Bradypodion ventrale. The sequence continues at coordinate 184,188,316 of JAWDJE010000001.1, read as the reverse complement.
AGTCCTAATTTGGGTGCAACGCAGGGCTTTCCCCCTGGCAACGCCCACCATACCATGCCCACAGAGTAGGTCCGTGATGGCAAACCTGGGAACTCCAGATGTTCTTGGACTTCAATTCCCTGAAGCCCCCGTGAATCCACACAAATGGGTTTACTGCGATTCATCCAGCCCACGCGTCACGGGTGCGTTTTACTTCTGCTTCCAGGAGTGACGAGGGCAGCGTGGGCTGGATTAATCGCAGTAAACCCATTCATGTGGATTCATGGGGTCTTCTGGGAATTGAAATCCAAGAACATCTGGAGTGCCAAGGTTCGCCATCACGGGAGTAGGTAGTAAAAAAAATGAATCCCACCACTGAGCACTACAGCAAGTGCTTTGTATCCCATTTGGCATTGATGGGGTAAAAAAGATTCTTAGCAATTTTCCCAGAGGAAAGGAGGAATTGCGAAAGTACTACAACAACAGTGGACTGAGGGTGCTGCTACACTAGCAGCAGGAGCAATCTACCGGGGACCACTTTGGTTTGATTAGAACGATTGGCTCCAATCACACACACTGGAACAGAGCCAAACCAGAGCAATCCTGCCTTTACCAGAAACTTAGAAGCCCATTGACAACAAAGGGATGCTTTGAGGGAGCAGACTGGTGCATTCTAGCATAGACCTCCAATCGCCTTCTTTAAGAGTGTACCAGCCTTTCCCTGAAGCACTCCAAGTGGGTTAAACATCCTGTGTTGTACACCTCTGAGTTGTTGATGCCAGAAAAGGTGATTGGCATTTAAACCCCTCAAAGATGATCAAGATCTCTCACCAGGACACTCTAACCCAGGCATCCCCAAATTACATCCCATGGGCTGGATCCGGCACAAGGCACCAAATCATCCAACCGGTGCCCTCGTTCCAGCTGCCGCTTCTACTGCCACAGCCTTAATCCTTGTCCCCTTGTTGTGTATTTAGGCACATTTGCAAGTAGCGCGGGCAGCGCCTTTGCAAGAGGAAAATTGTGGTTTTTCACCATCCAAATTAGTAACAGAAAGGGTGCGCTCATTATGCTAATCAGAGTCCTGTGATTGACTACAGTTTTGGATCCTGTTCTCCATTGGTTAAATATGTATATTCCCTGTTATGATTGGTTAGTTACAGTTGTCCGGCGAGTTGCTACTTTGTATGAAGAAGCCACCGCCGGGGAGACACTATATAAACCCCACGGGTAAACAAGAGTGGGGCCGGACCGGATCTATACTTCCCTCTTCATACAGGTAGCCAACAACGTGCTAGCCTGGGTCTCCTCCATTATGCTACAATCCTAAAGAAGCTAGGTATTGCCTCCTTCCTTGGCACACTCCGGAGGGACTGATTCCATGGGACTGTATAGCCATCTCCATGTCTGGAACGCCTTGTAAGCTCATCTTGAATAGACTGTTAAATAAAGACTTGTTGCTGTTTTGTTCATCGTCGTCTGGACTATTGCTTGCAAGGGCCAGACATAACACCCCTCCACTTGGCTTGACATGTGCCTGCCAGCACTCCATAGCAGGGTGGATATTGTAAGGTTTACAACACCCACTCTGCTGTGGAGCACCGTTAGGGACATGCCAACCCAAGCGGAGGGGACAAGGATTGAGCCAGTGGCGGCAGAAGCAGTCGGTTGCATACGTCTTTCCCAGGGGTCATGTGCATCTTTCCCGGGAGCTGCATTCAGCCAGAGCAGCAGCACCTGTTCAGCCCCTCAACAGTCTGAGGGGGTGTGAATCAGCCCCCAGCTCAAAAAGTTTGGGGACCACGGCTCTAACCACTGTGATGCTAAGGCAGGATCAGACCCCAATTAAATTCACCACAGGAGAAAATACTCCCTTGGAAGTGCTCCACCATCCATTTTGTGATGCTGTAGGATGCAGAGCGAGAGAGATGTCTTGCTGTTAAAACGTTGTCATCTTTTTGCATTCTTTTTCTTGTTCTATCATTATCTTAGTTTATTAAACTTCAGTGAACTATTGTGTACAGTACTATTAAAATTGAATGTACAGATGTAAAAAGAAAGATTGTTGTATCAGCTTTTTAAATAAATTTTTATTAATTTTTTTCAAAGATATACAAAAATACAAAACAATACATCCTAAAAAAAACATATATTACACAAAAAATGATTGACATATCCGATAATTGATCCAATACATTTTTATACCCATCTTTACAGTAAAACATCCCTTAAAAAGAAAATTAACATTTAATTATGATTTAGTAGTTAAGATCTAACCTATTTCAAAAATTCTTCCGAAAACTCTTTATTTATTAATACTACTAAATCCATTCCCATTAAACAATTCAATACTATTTTAATTTAGATACAACTATCGAAATCCAAATTACACATACATTACACCCTGTGTTTATTTACATTGCCCTGGAAAGCTCAGAATGTCTCATTATTTTACTTCCAAAAACTACTTTGATCCGGAACAGGTCTACTTCTTTCTGGACCCATAAATGAATGATCCACAAAGGGCTTCCAAATATTCCAAAATCTATTCTCTTTCAACCTATCTCTTTTTTCTTTTATCTCCCATGTGAATTTATCATTCAATGCTAAATTCCACATTTCTTTGTACCATTCTTCAGTCTGTATAATTACATCATTTTTCCAATTTCTAGCGATACATTGTCTACCCATTGTTAACATTATTTCTAGTAACTCTTTTTCCTCCTTGTTTAAATTCATACCATCCACATCTGTTAGCATAATGGTACCTGACGCCAGTTTAATTTTCTTACCCAATATTTCGCTGATCTCTTTTTCTATTCTTCTCCAAAAATCCTTTATCATCTTACAGCCCCACCACATGTGTTCATAAGTTTCTATAGTATCTTTACATCTCCAACATAAATTATCCCTTTTGTTATCAATCTGATGTAACCTCATTGGTATCAGATACCATCTCCACAACATTTTATAATTATGCTCTTTAATTCTAACTGACATAGTTCTCATTATCCTCTTTTTCCACTTATTTTTCCATACAGTAATACCTCATACAAAGTCCGCTTCATACAACATCGAATTCATACGACATCGCCTAATTCCTTGAAAAAATTTGCCTCAGAATTTTTAGAAGCATTCCTGGGATTTTTGCAGCATTCTTCAGGTTCTTGGACAATCAGGGTTGTTTGACATGTTTTTGTAATATATTTAGCCTTTAGACAATGATTTCTTAAAGTTCTGTTAGTTTCCTTGGCTTTGCCCTGAAGTCTCTGCTGTTACAATACAATGTATATGGAAACGACGTTGTACGAGGCATCGCAGCAAGGATTTGGACGTTGTATGAGGCATCGCGGCTAGGATTTTGCATGCCTCATACAAATTCCAAATCCGTATAAAGTCCAAACTTGTGGAACCAAGTTTGGACGTTGCATGAGGTATCACTGTACATCTTTTTCTATCTTTATATTCAAATCCTGTTCCCACTTCAATTTCAAATCCTCTTGTGTCTCCCCTTCAAAAAGCATAGAGTTTGCTAACTAGGCCCTTAATATTCTATCTCCTTTTTCTAATTTTTAAAACCAATTCTTCAAATTCCGTCTTTTCTCTGTCTATATCTAATTCTCTCAAATATTTACCATTCCAATTATTAACCTTCAATATCTGAAACCAATTCATTTTCAACTGTTCAAACAACTTTTTCTTCCTTCCTTCATCTCTGCAAATCTGTAACCAGTCTTTCACCAAGGAAACTTCATTTTTATCCAATATTTCCTTTATTTCTTTATCTATTTTTAACGGAAAACAAGCCATATCTGCTAATTCCAAGATTGGAGAGATATTTGGGGCCAAATCGTTCTTTAATCTTTTCCGCACATTCATAACTCCCTTCATCATTGTATTATTCGTAGCTGTCTTTCCAACATTCCCTCCCAAGAAGATCATTTTACCTATGTTCGTATAATCTTTCATCTCAATCTCCTCCCAAAGTACTTTTTCTCTTGCCAAGATCTTCACTACATTCTTAATTTGAAAAGCACGGTAATATGCCACTAAATTCGGCATCCCTAAACCACCTTCTTTCTGAGGTAGATGCCATATTTTTTTTGGTAATCTAGACTTTTTACCTCCATTACAAAAATTATTAAACAACTTTTGAAACTCATTAATTTCCTTGTCCTTCAATTGAATTGCCAATGCATCAAATAAAAAATTGATTCTAGGTAACAACATCATTTTGCTAAGTGCGATTCTCCCAAACCATGACAATTTCAACTTTTGAAAACTTTGTACTCTGGTCTTAATTTCCATTTTCAAACTATCGTAATTCAATCTTTTAAGGTCTTCCAATCTATTTGATATAATTATCCCCAAATATTTCAGTTTATCTTTAATTTGAATATTACTCAATCCCTTTATTTTCCCTTCTCCCATATTACACAGCATAATTTCGGATTTATCCCAATTTATCTTCAAACCCGTAATATCCTCAAAATCCTTAAATTGTATTCTAATCCTATCCATAACCCTCTCAGGGTGTTTAACAATTATCAATGTATCATCTGCGTACATACTTATTTTATTCCCCATTATCCCTTCTATTTTTACGTCCTCTCTTATACTTTTTGCCAATATTTCCATTACCATAATAAACAATATAGGGGACAAAGGACAGCCCTGTCTAGTACCTGCCTCTAACTTTACCTCATCTGAGACCTCATCATTTACTCTAACACTAGCTATTCCTTTCTGATATAATAAATCAATTACTCTTCTAAATTTGTCACCAAATCCATAGCTTTTAATTATTTCCTTAATCGAGGTCCATTGTAGGGAGTCAAATGCCTTAAAAATATCCAATGATATTAATCCCACTTTTTCTTTCATTTGATTCACATTATCTATTAAATCTAAAACTCTTCTAGTCAAGTCTGCCATTATGCCTCCCTTTTAAAAATCCCACTTGATCTAAATTTATATAATCACCCATAAACTTTTTTAGATGATTAGCCAATATTGCTGTGAAGATCTTAGCATCTTGATTTATAAGAGAGATTGGTCTATACGATTCCACTTTCTCTAAATTCTTTCCCGATTTTAGCAACAGAACAATCGTAGTCCTATACCATGAAGTCGGAATTTGTCCACCATCCAATATATAATTATATAATTTTACTAACTTTGGTACACGACATCTTTAAATTCCTTGTAAAAATCAGCCGGCAATCCGTCCTCTCCTGGGGCTTTCCCCAACTTCAAACCCGCAATTACCTCCTTTACCTCCTTTTCCGAGATTTGTTCTTCCATTTTATCCTGATGTTCCTGTTTTATTCCAATCGATATTTGCCTCTCTAATAGCATTTTAAGCTTCTCCACCTCTATCTCTTTTTTTGCCTACAAAGCTTGATAAAATTCCTTCACAATCTATCTCTAATCTTATTACATCTTATCCCTTGATTATTGACCAAAACTCCAATTTCTCTTTTTTCCTTTTTGGCTTTTGCCAATAATCTTGAATTTTTATTACTAAATTCAAAATACTCTCTATTTAAATAAATCAAATCTCTTTTTACCTTTTCTATATCTTTACCAAGCAATTCAGCCTTCAATCTTTGTAATTTAGCAAAAATTTCCTTGTCTTTCTTTTTGAATGCTCTTCCTGTAACTGTTTTATTTCCTTTTCACTTTTATCCTGTGCTAACGTATACTTTTTATATCTGTTGCTTGCCAACTTTATACTTTCCCCTCTAAAAACTGACTTCATGGCATCCCAAACCATATTAAAATTTACCTCATCATTATCATTCCATTGCCAGTTTTCCATCCAACTTTCTATAATTTGTTCTTTAAACTTTTGATCTTTAAATAGATTAGCATCATATCTCCAATTCCTCCTCCTTCTACTATCGTTCTGTAGCCTCAATTCCAAAACCACTTTGGCATGATCCGATCCCTTAAAAATTCCAATTTCAATCTCCTCAATATTTTTAACCATATTTTCAGTTACAAATACATAATCTATTCTAGAATAGGAGTTATGAACGTGTGAAAAATAAGAATATGCCCTTTCTAGTCCCTTAATCTCTCTCCAATAATCTTTCAAACCTAATGCAACCATCCAATGTCCAAAATCTTCCCTTTAATACCTGCTCCATACCTTGTTATATTTGTACAATCCAAATTTGATCTTACTAAATTAAAACCACCCACCACTATCATCTTTGCCGATTTTTCTATTACCATAATTTTGCAAATTTTTTCTAGGAATTCAGCTTGATGTTCATTTGGAGCATAAATATTCACCAAAGTTATTTCCTCATCATCTATTTTCTCTTTCACTATCAAATATCTGCCTTCTGGATCCGAGATACTTTTTGTTATCTCGAATCCCAATCTAGTAGAAATCAGAACTGCAACTCCTCTTGCTTTTGATGTGCCGAATGCCTTTTCATAATGTTGCATCCAACCTAAAAAAAATGTTTGTATTCATTCACTTTCATTTTCATTTATTCAATTTATATCCCGCCCCACTCAACACATGGCCGACTCTGGGCGGCTAACAACATAGAAATGACCCCAGGGCAACCCAAGGAGTTTACAAGATACAATATTCAAAATACAATAATAAATACAATATATCAAGTACATAAAATGACACAAATCACAGTATAAAGCAAAACAATCCGCAAAATGCAAAATATCAACACCGCATCAGAATAGAACAATTCTACCGAAACCACCCACAACAAAAAACCTGCCTTCAGAGTCTTATAAAGGGGAGGACAGGTCCCAGAAACGCCGGCCGGTGGCGTGGCCAGCAGGCCTCTTCGCCCCCACCAGGGCCGAGCGCAGCGGCAGTGGTGGTTCGCCCGGCAGGCCCCCTCGCCTTTTGAGTCCTGGCGAGGGGGGAGGGCGGGGCCCGGAGACGCCGGCCGGCGGCGTGGCCAGCGGGCCTCTTCGCCCCCACCGGGGCCGAGCGCAGTGGCAGTGGTGGTTCGCCCGGCAGGCCCCCTCGCCTTTTGAGTCCTGGCGAGGGGGGGAGGGCGGGGCCCGGAGATGCCGGCCGGTGGCGTGGCCAGCGGGCCTCTTCGCCCCCACCGGGGCCGAGCGCAGTGGCAGTGGTGGTTCGCCCGGCAGGCCCCCTCGCCTTTTGAGTCCTGGCGAGGGGGGAGGGCGGGGCCCGGAGACGCCGGCCGGTGGCGTGGCCAGCGGGCCTCTTCGCCCCCACCGGGGCCGAGCACAGCGGCGGTGGTGGTTCGCCCGGCAGGCCCCTCGCCTTTTGAGTCCTGGTGAGGGGGGGAGGGCGGGGCCCGGAGACGCCGGCCGGTGGCGTGGCCAGCAGGCCTCTTCGCCCCCACCGGGGCCGAGCGCAGCGGCGGTGGTGGTTCGCCCGGCAGGCCCCTCGCCTTTTGAGTCCTGGCGAGGGGGGGAGGGCGGGGCCCGGAGACGCCGGCCGGCAGCGTGGCCAGCGGGCCTCTTCGCCCCCACCGGGGCCGAGCGCAGTGGCAGTGGTGGTTCGCCCGGCAGGCCCCCTCGCCTTTTGAGTCCTGGCGAGGGGGGGAGGGCGGGGCCCGGAGATGCCGGCCGGTGGCGTGGCCAGCGGGCCTCTTCGCCCCCACCGGGGCCGAGCGCAGTGGCAGTGGTGGTTCGCCCGGCAGGCCCCCTCGCCTTTTGAGTCCTGGTGAGGGGGGAGGGCGGGGCCCGGAGACGCCGGCCGGTGGCGTGGCCAGCGGGCCTCTTCGCCCCCACCGGGGCCGAGCGCAGCGGCGGTGGTGGTTCGCCCGGCAGGCCCCTCGCCTTTTGAGTCCTGGCGAGGGGGGGAGGGCGGGGCCCGGAGACGCCGGCCGGTGGCGTGGCCAGCAGGCCTCTTCGCCCCCACCGGGGCCGAGCGCAGCAGCGGTGGTGGTTCGCCCGGCAGGTCCCTCGCCTTTTGAGTCCTGGCGAGGGGGGGAGGGCGGGGCCCGGAGACGCCGGCCGGTGGCGTGGCCAGCGGGCCTCTTCGCCCCCACCGGGGCCGAGCGCAGCGGCAGTGGTATCCTGTGATTTTTGATGAGTTTCCTGTAGAAAGACTATATCTGGTCTGTCCTTCCTCAAAACCGATTCTAACCTTCTCCTCTTAAGAACAAATCCTGTACCTTTTACATTCCACGTTAAAACTTTAATACTTCTCATATTTTAATTCAACATCCTCTTCTATCATTTCCGAGCTCTCCATTAAGCGTGTTACCTCTAACCCATCACAATTAAAATAAGACATCAAACAAAAAACACACAATGCCAACCTCCCCACTTTCTTTTAAAAAAGCTGCCTTCGTCCTCCAAAGAGGGGAGGGGGGACATGCAAGATGTGCGTGATGATTAATGCTCTAGCGCACCATCCCCATTATAAAACCAAATTATAAAAACTTTATATCATATAAAAATTCTTACATACTATCCTTTTACTCTCTACCCCTTACTTAACTCTTCCTCCACCACAATTAATGATAATTCATCCTCTTCTCCTTCCTGTTGCCCTCCACCTGTGGCTCCACCCACCTCTGCGTCCTCATAGTCGCTTCTTATGGCTCCCGATTCCAACAAATCTTTTCTAAAAGCTACCCACTCATCTGAACCCGCCTTGACCAAGTCAAGCAAGCTCAAGTACTCCAATGGATCAGTCCCTGCATCAATGACCTGCATTTTTTTCCATAGAAGAATCTTAACTGTTGTGGAAATCTCCAATTATATCTTACACCTTTTTTCGTCAACAATTTGGTTACCGGTTTCATCTTATATCTCCAAGCACGTTCCTTAATAGAAATATCATTATATACTTCCACATCAGAGCCATCGATTTTCAGAGTGCCAGAGCCAGCTTGTTTTTTAAAAAAAAAAAAAAAAAACCATTACCCTAAGCTTATCTCCCCAATTTGCAAATTTAACCAAAACATTTCTTTGAACAACTTTTCCTCTTCTCGGGCCCACTCTATATGCACTTACAATATCCTCCTGAACAAAATCCTTTCCCATTTTCAAATTATTTAACCACTGAACAATTCTATCTCTTAGCTGGTCTGGCATCCTTTCAATCACAATATTCTGTTTTCTCATCAATTCTTCCATAGCATCAATCCTTTTTCCATGCTCATCCACTTTCATCTTATTCTCCCTCACTCCTTCCTGTGTCCCTTTTATTTCTCCTTTCATAGTTTTCACCTCATTTTGCATCAACTTAACATTTCCCTCTATTTTTTGCAAGCTTAATTCTACTTTTTGGGAGAAATCCACAACAGTTGTAACCACTTTGTCCTGTTTTTTCAACATTTCATTTTTATCCTTCACTCTTGCCTCTTCCATCTTCTCAAATTTCTGAAACAATTTACCAAATTCAACCATAATTTGGGTCTGATCATAAGGTTCAGGTGATGATGATAATGATGGGGGAGCCTCCTCCACTGGTACTTTGTCCTTCCTCTTAGGTTTCACCACAGGCTCCTCCTCTTTTGCCTTTCCTCTTGTAACCTTATCCATAGTAGCGTCGACTAGAAGCTTCAATGCTGCAATACTCTTGACTCTCACAGAACCCTCCCCTTGAACCTGTTCCAGTGCTGCAAATATTATAACCAGTAATAATTGTAATCCCTTTGGCTTGATTGAAAATTCTGGAAAAATTTAATTGTTGTAATCCACAGCCAGCAGGAATCCAGGAACATCAATAAGTCCAAACAAAGAAAGTTTTCAAAAACTTATAATCCAATTGTTAGGAGCCAATCTTTGTATTCAATGATACTGACGGGGAAAAAAGAAATACAAACTTTCCACGGCCCAATCTTGATTGTAGAAATCAAATCCTCTATGCTCCAAGCCAAAACAAAACAAAAAAATCCAAAGCACTCCAAGTTTGATTATACTTTCAAAAGCCCACTGAGAACAGATATTGAAACTTGTATCGCAGCATATAAAACTGTTACAGCAGCAAGAGAGAAGAGACACACTGTAGCTATATTTTGGGTGGAAGAATGACTATATATCTATATATCTATATATCTATATATCTATAAAAAGAAAAAGATTCTGAAAGGAGAGTTATCCAAATTTAAAAACAAAGCCAAACAGGCAGATCCAATGAAACAATGCTTACATTCCACCTCTGCAGAGTCAGTTTTGTAATCCTGGCTGTGGCAGTGACTACACAATGTGGCCCCTTCCTTCTTCACCTTTGTCCCCACCTCCGAACTCGAACTCGCTTTTAACTTTATTAAATCCTTTGGAGTCTGAACCTCAACGTTCCACCCGTTATTTCCACTCTTCGTCCTCCAAACAGCTCCAAAGAACGCACAAACTCCATCTCTGTCTCTTTCTCCACAAGCCCGACTTGTCTACTGTATTCGCCACCGCTTAAGTTTCGTTTCTAAAACGCTGCCGCCATTAATCATCCCTCCTCCTTCTTCCTCCCATTCTAACTTCCACGGCACTTACTGAGACTTTGAATCCGCTGAACTCCACCTTAATCCACTCGTTCGTCCTCCGCCGCCACCACAGCCACATTCTTTTTGCTCTGACCCTCCGTTTTTTTTATTCAATTTGAATTTCGCAAATGTTTCCAAGCTCCCATCCGACCTCAGGTGCCTCGATTGGCACAGCTTACGCCGCGTCTCTCTCGCCGCCCGATCTTCGGACTCCGACCACTTGTTACCTCTGCTTAGTATTAGCAACAGCCGGAGGTTCAGATACCTTAAATTTAAAACTTTTTAAAAAGCTTTTTCGTTGCCAGTTTTAAAAATAAACTACTTTTCCAGCGCGAGCAAAGCAAAGCCCGTGTTACTCCACCACCATCTTGGCCACGCCCCCTTGTATCAGCTTTGAGTTGACTGATCACACAGTTCTGTGTAGACTTCCCTTCCCTTCTCCCATTTACATTCCCCCCTTCATGGAAATTTATTTTTTTTAAAAAAAAACAGAAGTGCACGGGTCATATCTTGGGCACAGCAGGTTAGATAGACGGAGGGCAGGCCTGATCTGTATGCTCTTTATCCAGTTAAGCACCTAGCTCCAGAGCATGAACTGAACTGTCCTTCATAGTCTTTTTGCATATTTCCATGAATCCTGTTTCAGAAAATAATGGGAAACCCACAAATAATAGAGATGGTCCAACCATCAGTCAATCCTAAAGGAAATCAACCCTGACTGCTCTTTGGAAGGACTGATATTTGAAGCTGAAGCTCAAGCACTTTGGCCACCAAATGAGAAGAGAAGACTCACTGGAGAAGGCCCTGATGCTAGGAAAGATTGAAGGCAAAAGGAAAAGGGGGTGGCAGAGGATGAGATAGCTAGATGGCATTGTTAACGTAGTGGACGTAGAACTGGGCGGACTACAGAGGATGGCAGATGATAGAGGAGCCTGGTGTGCAGTGGTCCATGGGATTGCAAAGGGTCGGACTCAACTGTGCAACTGAACAACAACAACAACCATTGGGCAGAATGAGTTAGTCACCTTGAGCAATAGATGGTAAGTGGTCTGGGAAGTGAAATAGCTACCCTCATCTCTGGCTTCTCCCTTTGCTGGATGGCTGTCTGTGGTTTCCAGAAAATACTAGGCTAGTTTGTCTGGATTGGGTGTGGGAATCATGAATCTGTCAATATCTTTTTTTGAGAAAGAGGGTTTCCTTCAGAAAATTTTGTTCTGATTATTATTTTCATTTTTTCCTCCAACCTCATAACTTTCTGATGTGACCATCCCACAGGGGATGTAATCTTATACCTATGGGATGTTGGAAGAGGGAGACAAAAAGACCACTAGATTGCTGGCACTGGGATGAGGAACTCAATTGGGGATCCAACAGCAATTTTTGGCTATTAAACTTACTTCCATCCTGAAGTTCACAAAGAGTCCTAAGATGCCCATTTTCAGGGAAGAGTAAGAAGCTTCCTCTGAAACATTTTGTTTAGACATTTCTGTTTTATGTCCCTGATTTGGGCCAGAAAAGCTGAAGGAACACTGCTCTGTCCTGGTCTCTGTCCAGGTCTTCCTCACTTAGAAATGTCCAGTCTACAAAAAAAGTGTATACTGGAAATAGCATTCCAAAAAGCTCACCAATTATCATTTAAAAGTCAAAAGAGAAAGCAAACTTATTAAATCAAGTTTAAAATCAATAATGTCTTGGTATTGAAAATATAAATTTGGGGGGAGGAGATCAGAAACTGAGATAAAGATTTCGGAACCAAAATTCCAATTATCAGGAAGTGGAGAGGAGTCTTTGTACAAACACAATGGCTATACCCTACTAAGCAGTCAAAGATATATTGATGCATTATGCAGGCCCGTTCTTCTGTTTCTGAACTGTGGTACTGATTGTGGGACAGTTTGAGAAAACTGCAGAGGCTAATATGAAAGCCACTTGCTTGAGAGCATATAAAGAGCTGTCAAGAATGGGAAACTTTGGTCTATGTTAGGTGAAGGGCTGATGGGAATTGTAAACCAAATATCTTGGAAGGCAAATTTTTATCTCATCTGCCTTCTAGAAGAAGCAACAACGCAGAAGGACCCAGAACATGAACACACAACAGATGCACCCTAAGAATAAGTGCAAAAATCAAATTTACTGCTACAGTGAAATCTGAAAATATGAGATGCCCTGCAATCTTTGTTGTTGTTGTTGTTGTTGTTGTTGTTTTTGAGGGGGCAGAGGCTAGGAAGCAACTCTTTATGAGAAGTTACAATAGTAATCAGAGGTGTAATTTGTTCTACAAAGTTATGTTAGCCTTAGAAGTAAGCTAAAGGTTCTGAGTGGTTATTTGAAAGTAACAGAAAGGTATTTGTGCACTGACGGGGACATTCATTAACTTGAGTTCATTCTGCCTGCTTTGAGTGGACATGCTGCTGTAGCTGGATCTTCATTTCAGATGCCTATATTTATATATTGACAGGAAATCAAGGCAGGGAGGGAAATGACAGCTCCATGAATTGCCGCAATGCAGGGAGATGAGCTAATGGACCATCTCCAGGCAGGCCTCTTGTGCAAGTTGATTGCAAAAAATGAGACACTTACTCTTTGCCAGCATCCCCTGAAGTCTTGCGCTAACGGGTGCAATCTCTCCCACCCCCATTGACTGTGAAAATCTTGAACGAGGCAGAGATGAGACACTTCACTGAAGCAAGCAGGTTTGGCACTCCCACACACTCCAGGATGGGCAGGCCATGCGCAGCCTATCATTTGTAAAGTCCAAAAGCATTGCATACACAACTGAATTATTGCGTTAGCTCTCATGAATGCTTTCTGTGCCATGAAGAGAAGGTTGGTAGCTCACTCTCTCCAATGATTTTGTTGGCACTCTATTGTCCTTATGGCATGAGGTGATAAACAGGATAAACTTGTAGCTGTGATGGAGGCTACACAAGAGTATGCCCTACCCTAAAATTTCTGAGAGCTCATTTTCTCTTTGGCTTATATTATATACTTTTTTACCATTCTGAACATATCTGAGTTTGCCTGATTTCAGAAGCTAAGCAAGTTCAGACCTAGTTAGTACTCTGATGAAACTGACCCGACCACCCCCCCTCGAGAATCCAGGGTGAGGGAAGGTCTGAATCCTGCCTGCAACATTGGAGAATCACTGCCAATCAAAGTTGACATTGCTGGACCAAAGGGACCAAAATCATGGCTCAGAATTGGGCCTTTTCCTATGTTTTTGCATCTTCGGGCTTCTAGGCGACAACATTAAAGAATTTTCATAGTGTATGGCATGAGGAGTGGGGAGAAAAGCCCACATTTTATTTTATTTATCCATATATATATATATAAAGCAGAGGTGTCCTTTTGTATGTGATGAACACAAATCTACACCCCTGCACCGATCACAATGTAACGTGGCACACACGTACCTTGGGTGTGCTGGATGGTCACTGTGGGGGTCACAAGCCCCATGGGGGGTGTATGCCACTAAATTGATCTGCAAGGGGAAGTATACTCGACAGGAGTGTGTGTGTGTGTCCCAGTGGTAGTATCCATAGTGATGCTAATGTCATAGCCCCAGGTAGGTCACCCGATTGTGACATCTTTACAATTGAGCTGGGCAGGGGCCTGATGTAATTGAGCTGGGCTGAGACCTGACACAGGTGGCCGGACACATAGTGATACTAATGTCATAGCCCCAGGTAGGTCACCTGATCGTGACATCATCATGATGTAATTGAGCTGGGCAGGGGCCTGACACAGGTGGCCAGACACATGTATGGTATGCAAAACCCGAGCAAGGCTGGGTAATTGGCTAGTGTTCCTTTAATTGTTGTGTTTTTCCACATCCTTACTTGACTATTACACCTGTCTAACCTCCATTTTTTTACACAACTTTTTGATCAAGGCTGGAAAATCTTTTATCCTCCAGATGTTTACTGCTGGAACCCCTGCAGCACTAGGTGGTGTGGCCCCTTGCACATGTGTTCATTTGTGCATTCATCCATTTATGTGTGTGTGTATGCGCACACACATTCTTTCATTGAATCATAAAATCACTGAGTTGGAAGGGGCCTTTTAGGCCATCAAGTCATACCCCCTGCTCAATGCAGGAATCCAAAACAAAGCAGACATGACAGTTGGTTGTCCAATTCTCTCTTGAATGCTTCCAGTGTTGGGTGCTCACCACCTCTCAGAGCAGTTGGTATCACTGTTATTTATTATTTTATTTATTTATTTAGTCGTATTTATATATGCCGCCCACTCAGGCAGAACCCGACTCAGGGCGGCATTACAACAAATTCTAAAAACATATAAAAACACTTTAAAAACCCCATATCCCACCCACTTAAAAAAACCCTTATCCCACCCATCCATCCCACCCACTCTAAAAAAGGAAGAGAGAGTTCTTAAATCTTTACGTAAGCCAGCAGGCGGGGACCGTAATCCCATTCGGGCCCCACACCTGCCCTGTTGTCCTGCTCTAACCATTAAGTTTTTCCTAATATTCAGCCTATATCTGACTTCCTGTAGTTTCAGTCCGTTATTACGTGTCCTGCACTCTGGGATGATAGAGAACAAATCCTTCTCTTCCTCTTTATGATTATCTTTCAGGTATGTGAAGAGTGCTATCATATCTCAAGGCTAAACATTCCCAGTTCCTTTAGTCTTTCCTCATATGGCTTGTTTTCTAGTCCTCTCTGATCATCCTTTCTTTGGAAGGCCAGTCCTCCATTTGAAGGACTGCCAGAGAACAATCTTCCTTCCAAAGACATCCTTCATTTGAAGTGCCCACTAGAACAAGGATTTCTTAGCCACAGATTTTAATTACAGTACAGTGATACCTCATACAACGTCCAAACTTGGTTCCACAAGTTTGGACTTTATACAGATTTGGACTTTGTATGAGGCATGCAAAATCCTAGCTGCTATGCCTCATACAATGTCCAAATCCTTGCTGCGATGCCTCGTACAACGTCGTTTCCATAGAGATACATTGTACTGTAACAGCACAGACTTCAGGGCAAAGCCAAGGAAACTGACAGAACTTTAAGAAATCATTGTCTAAAGGCTAAAAACATTACAAAAACATGTCAAACAACCCTGATTGTCCAAGAACCTGAAGAATGCTGCAAAAATCCCAGTAATGCTTCTAAAAATTCTGATGAAAAAATCCAAAAAATCCAAAATCGTGCTGAAAACCACTCCTAAACACTCTTCGCCTCGTGCAAAACCCACAAGAGCAATGCACGCAAATGCCCTGCCTTTTATACTGTCCAGGCACAATGCAACCTGGGAAAATCCCCAATGCCTCATACAAAGTCGCAGCGACTTTGTATGAGGCAACTTTTTTCAAGGAATTAGGCAATGTATGAATCCGATGTTGTATGAAGCGGACTTTGTATGAGGTATTACTGTACTTGAGAATCGTTCATCCCACTGTGATCAGAATGCTTGAATATATGTATGTTACAAAATGATCTAGGGTTTTCTGCCCCCTCTCCTTGAATAATAGTGACCAATGATTGAACCAACATTTTAAAAGTCATAGACCGTATTCCTGACTAAGCAAATAAAATAAAAAAATCAGCTGTATGCTTGCTTTTACATTTTCAATTCAGTCTTGTTCTTTCCCATATATCCTCCGTGTGTGTGTGTGTGTGTGTGTGTGTGTGTGTGTGTGTGTGTGTGTGTGTGTGTGTGTGTGTGTGTGTGTGTGTGAGAGAGAGAGAGAGAGAGAGAGAGAGAGAGAATTGGAGTGTAACCTTTTGTCAGAGCGACATCAACAATAAAAACAAAAGGCAATTCAGGAGCATCTCCTCAGTCAGCATTCCTTCTTGATTACCTTGCAGGCATTCCTGTCTGGCCTGAGAGAGAAGCACAGTACGCATTATAAGCCACACACTCCTTGCTCAAGTCATTTTCTGTCTTCTTTCCTCTGGCTAAGGGAAAATGTACAGGCAGGTGGGCACATGAGATTCTAATACTGAATGCCTGCCCTCTGGTCACAAAATGCATATGCCATTCTTCATCTTTTCTTAAAGACATCAAAGCTTTAGGAAGAATGCTTGCCTTTTCCTTTTTCATGACAAACTCTGCACACGGTGAAGAAAGGGGAGCATATGAGTAATGGAACACATCCTTCTTTGTGCTTAGAAACACATGCTGATCATAGGCTATTAGATAAAACAAACAGGTACATGAACAATATATTTTCCTGCAGTTACAATTCTCATTATATGTTATGGTGGAGCTACAGCATGTAAGAAAAAGTGTAACTGGGACAAAAATTGGCTATGGTAATGGAGTAGACCAGGAGTTCTCAACCTTTTTAAGCCAGGGGCCAGGTCACTCTCCCTCAGACAGCTTCGGGGCCTGGACAGCCATTTTGCTCTTCCTCCACTACATGACACTTCCTGGTGTGGTGGAGGCATTGGGGAGTGACATGAAATGGCACCACGGGCTGCATCCGGCCCATAGGCCGCAGGTTGAGAATCCCTGGAGTAGACCATACTGCCAGAGACTCAATGCTTATCATCAGGCAGTGGTTAACTAACTTAACAACCCTGGGGACTAACAGCCTTGGGTGGCAAAGTCTACAGGGAAGGTGATGGTCCCCAAGTGGAATAAATCCCACTTGAATCCATAGAATATATTCTATTCTATTAAATCCCACTTGAATCCATCTTGATGGAGGGCAGCAGCTTCATCAATACTGGCTTGGGGATGATAAGACTTTGTGTGCCAAAAGGGCTCAGGACCGGAAAGTGACTCACGGAATTGGATCAGTGATACAGTTGTCATGTTGCGATGCAGAAGGCAAATGGAAGGCCACTGTATTATATGGTTCCCAGGACAATCTTCACGGCTGATCACCATGATATTAGCCAATATTCAGAATTGGATATGGCACTTTAAGGAGAGGAAGGTATTTGTGGTAGGTAAAGGCCAAATCCACCTGTTGTGTTTGGAATATTGTGCCTTTAAGTAATGTAACACTCGAATGAGTGGATATAATAATCACCAGCTGTAACACTGTAACCTTCTGTATCAGGACGCGAGCTAGTGACCACTAGGGGCAATAGCGAGCGCCCAGCTCACATGGTTCCAATTCCCCAAATACCTACAGCGCGGGAAGATTCCCACCACCACCTCACCTGGACAAGAAGGGCGTGACCGGGAATGACGTCACGCAGACAGTGGCCAATGTGCTATCGAGGAGCCACATTCAAATGTATAGCCACAGTATATATTGAGCTGTTCATCCACCATTACCACATGTTCCCCCGGACCATCATGCAATAAAGATGTGTTAAGCCAACCTTTCGGCTGTTTCTATTGTCTTGGTTCTCATACACTAAACCACCTGAACAGAGCATGTATATAACCTGCAGCTGTTTCTCCCTGGGCAGAAGGAAATGTAAAACATGTGGACTCCACATGAAACTAATATGGGCATAACATGCTCAGACTCAAACATTCCTGCATATTCTAATCTCATGTGACCCAAACTTAGCCAATAGGACTGTAAAGACCTGGGAACAAAAAAAATTGCTAGTTACACCTCTGTTTACGAGGTCAAAAAACACTTAGCCTTTTTTAATCCAAAGGGATAATTACATTACCTTTTACCTTTCCCAGACTTACCTGTATTTCTCTTTATCCTAGCTGCAGTTCTCAATGTAGCTGAAGGAAATGTATTCTCTGTCAACAACTGGTAGCTGAAGGTGACACTGGTGGAGGAGACAACAGTAGTTACAACCAAGCTAGCTTGTATTCGTTTTGAGCAATAGGTGGTAATGGTAAACTCCTGCTGAACATATTGTGAGCTATCCTTACTATATAATTCAGATCCAATAGCTTTACAAAGGACTTGTCCTAGTAGTGATGAATCCTTCTAGGCCTGGTTTGTTCATACAAGTCAACAGAGTTAACTGCATTTCTCCCCCTGGCATGTCTACAGCGACTGTCACTATTAGTGAATGCACTTAAACATTTAGCAATGCTTACGAAGGTGTTGTAAGGTAGGCCATTATTACTGACAGGCAGGAGTACTTAGATGAAGAAGACAGGGATGAACCCAGCTCCTTCTGCATATTAACTAGATCTTCTTCCACTGAACTACAGCCTTCTCCAAAGTATAGTAATTGACAACCTGCCATCTCCTCAACTTGGCAGAATACACCATATCATGTTGCCAAAATATGGATTTAAAATGGTTTAGTAGCTACAGGGAGATTGGAAAGAGAGATTTAGCTCTTCACAGCTTATCTTCTTAGCAGCCACTATGCTATACCTGAGGAATAGCAGGTAAATATTAATTTAGCGCAGGACAACACAAACTGCATCTCTGCCCATTGACTGGGAACAATTTGCTTTCCATGGATGTTACAACATTTTTGTGTTCGTGTTTCCTCCAAATAGTCATGAAACTCATCCATGCCTGAACTAGAAGCTGCTAGAGTCATGCAATGTTCTACTTCTGCGGTTGTTGTCATTGTTTTTTTGCCTAAGCTACAATTGTTCAAGCTATTCCCATTCTACCATGTTACAGCACACCGGATTCTCTTTCACTTAAGAGCAAATGAAGAGAGAACCAAAGTGGAGCCATGTGTCCCTTGGTATTTTATTCAGTATGCTAATATCTGTATCAGCAGGTTTATAAGCTGATGTTCTTTTAATTGTTTTGGCTCCCCTCATCTCATATACATATACTAATGGGCCCACAACCTTTCATCCTTTTCTTTTTTAATTGCTAATGGTTTCTCCAGTAATATAAAATGACTGATGGCTATAGTCTGAGTAGGAAAATCAATATGCGTCCAGACTCCATCCATATAAGTTAAGAGCAGGCAAGGATCTGGGTTTTGCAAGACAACAGAACACACACCCAGTGGCGTCTGATGCCCACAGGCTCTAGTGGGGCAGAGAACTCAAGAGGCAGAGACAACTAGTAGAATTTTGCTATTCAACTTAACTTCCTTGCTACTTAGAAGTTGATGCTGGGAGTTTAATACTGTAGCTTGTTCCCACCTGCTCCATGATAGGACCACCCTTCCACCTATCCCAAGTATGGTTCCTCTGCAGATAGCAAAAAGGAAAGACACTGAGATGTCCTCTAACAACTTCCATAGTTTACAGAAGGAAGCCATGGACATAAGCATTTACCTCTGTCCCAAGCCAGGATCAGTCTTCTTTCTGTTCCTCTCCTCCTAGACAGTGGACATCATCACAGATACCTGGACTATGGATGCAGCAGCTCTAAGCAATTACTGTGGGCTACATCCAAACCAGTCTGTCAGGTCTTTAAGCCAATAAGGGGCCATTCAGTGGTGGGCTCCCAAAAAAATTACTACCACACTGTGAGCATGGTATGGTGGGCATGGCCAGGGGGAACGCCCTGCATTGCACCTAAATTAGGACTACTTCATTTCAAAACTTGAATGGGCATGGCCAGCCAGAATTTCTGCTACCGATTCTGGCGAACTGGTGCGAACCTGCTGATGCCCACCACTGGGGCCATTCAACAATTACGTGATCCTCGAGGGGGGAGGGGGTCTGCCATCTGAATTATGGAAAATTACGTGAGGGGTCAGGCCAAAGATTACATAATCCATTTTGAAACATGGTGCTTTTTTAGGTTTAAAAATGACTTCTGGGTATTTTGATCCGATTTGAGATTATTGAATCCTCACCGATACGTTCTGCATTAGGCAGCAATAGTGAAAAACTCTAAAAATTAGAGTTTCAATACAAAAACTCTGGATTATGTAATTTTAAAGCGAGGGGGGTCGAAGCAAAAATTACGGTCGGATTACATGGGAGCGGGTCAATTTCCCCCCAAAAATGGATCATCTAATTGTTGAATGGTCCCTAAGGACCTTGCTCTACTTAATTTAACATTTATAATACCCTGAATGATCACTAATAACAAACTGTCCCTTTCTTTTGTCTTACAAAATGGAAGTATTCTTCCTTTCAGGGCCAGTATTCCTCATAATTCCAGTTGCTGGTAATCACCAAGTAAGGCATTGCGCTTACATCCTGTTCATTGTTTTCCAAGGGACATAAGGCATAATGAACAAAATAGTTGGACTCATACAGCATCACACATAGCTTCTTTAGCTTCAGATTTCACTGGCCCAGATCCCAGCCCTCTATCCTTCTGAGGTCAGTAAAATTAGTACCCAGCATGTTAGGAACAATATGCTAATTACCTTGTGAACTGCCCAGAGAGTACACTAAGCACTACGGCAGTGATGACAAACCTTTTAGAGACCGAGTGCCCAAACTGAAACCCAAAACCCACTTATTTATCGCAACGTGCCAACACAGCAACAGAGGAGGGAGGAAACTCTTACATTGGGCTGCTGGGCAGAAGGGTGGGGCAAACTCTGTGCTGGGCTCCGAGTGCCACCTCTGACATGCGTGCCATAGGTTCGCCACCACTGCACTATGGAGTGGTATATAAGTGTAATTGCTATTGCTAGAAGTAACATTGGATTACTTCTGGCATGAGCAAAGAACTATATGAGTATTCTCTATTATTAATTGAATAACTGGGTTCCACTCCTATAATGAGATTTCCTTACCTATTAAGCCTCAACAAACAAACTTGCAAATAAAATGCATCTTTATGTCTGAAAACCAATCACAAAGCACAGCAGACTAAAATGCAAGATAGAGAATGAAAAATATGTGCTATGTCAAATAGATGTCTTTCATTACTTGGAGGAGCACCTTTGCAAATAATGCAATTAATAGTTTAGTTCGATCCAGAGAAGGGGAAGTATTAAGGGGTAATTGAGTTGAGGAAGATAAAAGAACACCATATGGGATACAACTTTCAGAAACGTTTAGACTTCCAGAGCTTTCAAAATATCTCCAAGTAATTAAAGTACAAGATAATTCTTAAAAATTTAACATATAAAAGATGTGCTTATTTCTTCAAGAACAAACAATGTTCCCTATAATTCAGGAATTTAACTAAGCACTCCTTTCTGTTCTAAACCGGAGTAAGTGTGCTTCTTGATCCTCTAATGTTAGGCACTAGACATCGTCACGGCTATTTAGACTTTGGATACAACAATTTGGTAATTTAACCTAAATAATCTGGAACAGTTTTTCTAAATAACAGAATGAAGCTATGTTCATAGCATGAAATCAACACAGGCTTTTATTCAAGGAGTATTGACCATGCCAAGTAGGCAGTTCTGAGAGTTTGAGTCCAACCCCCCCCCTAGAAAAAACACCTTTCAAACTTTTGAAACAGATCAAATCTTTTTACTAGCCAGAGGCTAAAACCATCAATGGCAGAGAGACTGTTTCCCAAATTTAACTACAGAATTTCTAGAGCAAGGATGAGTAAAGTATGGCTGTCCAGATGCTGTGAGTAGTTCTCACTACTGGCACTGAAGGCTAGGGCTGATGGAAATTACAGTCCAGCCACATCTGGAAACCTCCACTATTCCCACCACTGGCCTAAGTAACAGAGTTCACAAGGGCCCCTTTTTATAGAACATAATTTATTAATGCAAAATGCAAAGTTTGGAAGGTAAACTCATTACCAAATGTGTAATGCCACAGGGATTGTAATGCTACAAGGATTACTGTATGTTGATTCTGCTAACCATTTGGTACCTTTACAGAACAAAACTTGACAGGAATAGATCTGAATAACAATTTGGGTCTTCAGTCATTACCAAGTATGAAATGTCACATTAACTGGCATAGTTTGCAATATATGTCAACTATACTAACCAACCATTGTCCCTCCATATCCCAAAATGGTCATGGGTCTCTGTATAAATTATTGTCATGAAGTTTTCTTTGTGTGTCTGAGGAAGTGGATTTTATCCACAAAAGCTCACATTAAAATATAGTGATTAGTCTTAATGGTACCACAACATTTTTTTTCCAGCTCCCCCAAGTGCTTAGTGGTTAAGATGCTGAACTGGAGAATGGAAGGTCGGGTTTCAGTACCCAAGAGCTGCACTTAGGGACATGAAAGGAGCCTCATTCGGGCATCCCCTGAGCAGAGTTTCTCCAGCAAAAATCCTTTCAACCCAGAGTAATCTCTGATACAAAATTATTATTATATTTTATTTTTATATTTTTTGCTTCTTGTCTGATATACTTACACAAACTAATACAACTACCACTGCTGACTGTAACAACTTTGAAAACTACAGTTCACAGGGCTGCATCTACAGAACCAATTACCTTAGGAGGTATTGAGCACTTTAACACTGGAAGTATTCAAGAAAGAATTGGACAAACATCCATCAGATCTGCTTTGATTTGGGTTCCTGCATTGAACATGGGTTGCACTTGATGGCATCAAAGGCCCCTCCCAACTAAGTGATTCTATGATTCTATTATAACTACCCACATAAACTTAGTGTCCCCTTTTGGGGAACATTGTTCACTAATCCTCTCACTTATGTATCTCAGAAATCCCTTCTATTGGATTCCACTGGAGAACAGTCTAGAAGTCACAAAGCGAGGGCTGACACTTCCCTGCCTAAAAGAAATTGTTAGACTGTGCACTTCACAAACTCTTTACACATACATGAGACATATTTTGCAACTTGAGTTTATTTGATGTGAATTAATTTCTTTCTATCTAGACCAGTTTCCCAGGCAACAGCGCTTCCCTCTAATTTGCCTCAATCCTTTTTCTTCCCCCATCTGGGCCCTTTTCCCACCCCACATTTATGCCCCAATCTTGACAACATTTTTTTTAATGTGCTTTGCTTTTTTATCCTGGAAATCCGGTTCAGGAAACCCTGCCTTCCTCTGTACACTTCACAATCAGTATGTATTAATGTTGTGAGCATTTCCCCCCTCTTCTGGGAAATTGAGAAGGCGCACCTTATATTGATTTTTCCCCTCGTTGAAAAACTGCAGTTTAACCACTTTGCTGCCTACAGTTCAACAACTTTTAGCCCGCACGACTTACCTGGAATGAATGGGGAACAGCCATAAATCAAAACTGTAGATCATGTGTCCAAGCCACAATCTTTCCAGCACAAAGCCTTTTTCCTTCCCCATCTCAAATCCCCCTCCCCTTCCTGCAGTGAGGCCTTTTGCTCACCTCTCTACAACCCATCATCTTAGAGTTTGGTTCAAGGAGACAAAATTAACTGGTTCCACAGCCAGTTAATCCCTGTGAAATGATTCACCAAGCCCAGAAGGGCATGCTGAAATTATGCGGTGTGCATTGACACTTTATATGAACAAAGACTGAGAAAGAAAAGGAGAGGGGGGAAATCCACCACCACAGTAGGTTTTTAAAGGAGAAGAAAAATAGATGACATTTTATACTTGGAATTTGTCGTTCAGGGTCCAATGCTCATTACCAGAAATGTAGGAAATTGAAAGCAGGTGTGGGAAAGCTTTACTGAATGAAGCCAAGGCTCAGCTCTGTTTTTGGCTGGTAGGAAATATGTGTTTTGCACACAATGAATGACTGGATTCTTGCACTGTTGATTAACTGCCACAGCGCTTGATCCAGCAAAATCTTCTCCAAATGCCTAAATTAATTTAAAATAAGCCCAGGTTGATAACAGTGGCTAAAGGGTTGTTTGGCATTGAATAACTTCATAAAGCGAGGCTGTGGGATTGCCACAAAAGTTTGCAAATAGCATTCCACACCCTCCACCCTAAGATTAGAGGAAGCAAAAGAAAACAGGTTCTCTGGAAGCTGTTTTGGTAAGCAACAGCAATGTAAAATAAAGCACATTTTTTCTGTTGACTCCACAAATGTGTTTTCTGGAGTACAGAAGAACTAAATACTGTAACTCCATTGATGGTACAGTTGCTCAACTTATCCAAATTTTGGAACAAAAAATCCTGTGCTTCTTCCTTTAAAAACTGCACAACAAACAAGAGTCAGCGGGAGAGGGATTTTTCCCTGAGCATGCAGATGAACAATTTTCCCTGCTAAGAACTGCACCTTGAGCTTTTGTCAAAAGCATCCCACAGTCTGCAGTGAGCAGGCAGGTGACTTTGAAAAACTTACAGGCAAAGCATGAAAGGTAGAGATTCCCAGCTGCCTGCCCCCATCATCTGTTTCATCAAGAGATATACTGCCTTTGTATGTGGCGGCTCTATAAGCTGTCATAGTAAAAAAAAAGCCAGAGTTTGAAAATGTTACTTTTACTACTCACTGAAACCCTCAACCGGTATAAACAGTAGCCCAGAAAAGTAACTTTTCCAAGCCCTGGTTAATATCACTGGCTAGAGTAGGTGTGGCCAAAAAAAATTGGGCTGTGAGCTGGTCATGTGGTTCCTCCCACCAGAAGCGGAAGTAAAATGCGCCTTGCAATCTGTTTTGCAACAGGATGAGCTAGATTTTTTAGGCTGCCGTTTTCTCTGCTTAAACCATGGGTGCCCAAACTACAGCATGTGGGTCGGATCTGTCCCCTGACACCAATTCATCCAGCCCATGCCACCCTTGCTGCTACTGGAAGTGGAAGTAAAATGCACCCATATGGGTGCATTTTACTTCCACTTCCAAGAGCAGCAAGGGTGGTGCAGGCTGGATGAATTGGTGATGGGGCCGGATCTGGGCCATGGGCCATAGTTTGGGCACCCTTTTGCTAGAGTTTGCTGTTGCATAGTCCCTTCCTCCTAAATCATTTTTAGATATGTATTCCAGAAGCACACCAAACTCCTGCAATACCACCATGGGGTCCCATGTGTCCGTGTGAACAAATCCTGTCTTAGTATGCTTGGACTTGAAAGGATGAGGGTAGGAGTCATGCAGTCCTCCCACAACATCCAGAAAAAAGGGTGGATGGTACTTGTAGTCGAGTGCTGCTATGTCAATCTTACAGGAATTGTATCCTCAAGATATCTTCAAAGGCAGAACTGGGGTGGGAAAGTGGCAGGAAAATCAAATAAGCACCACATCTCCAGGATGTGTAACTAAAGTCAAGTCTCAAGATGGGAGTGCAGTGATGGGAATCAGCAGATTTGCCCCAGTTCGTCAGAACGGGTAGTAGAAATTCTGGCTGGCCCCACCCATTCAAGTTTTGAAATAAAATAGTCCTAATTCAGGTGCAACGTAGCCACGCCCACCATACCATGCCCACAGAGTAGGTAGTAAAAAAATTGAATCCCACAATTGTGGGAGTGGCAAACATGTAAAAAAACTACCTGGACGTATGTTGTTATTGAATTTTACTCCTGGGGTAAAGGGCAGGTTTGGGAGCATGAATTGGTTTTTCTCAGTCATATCTATTTCTCTAGTTGGCTTTGAAGTAGAAACATAGAAAACACAGCAATCTCTATATTCAACATAGTGGCTAGTTAAGGAACAAACTGTCAGTTGGCTGGAACCCAATTCAGAGTATCACCCAATGTGCAGAGAATGGCAAAGTCCTCTGTGTGGCACAGGCCTTCTTAGGTGATGGCAAATGGCCTGCCTGTGGTTGTATAGACAAGGTGGTTATTCAGGTATTTTCCATAGGCAAGGGGGGGGGCAGACAAAAGAGGTGCAAAATCCAAAACAAGGATAAGGCTACTCTTATTAAATCTCTTAAATATATGCTGAACTGGGCTTTTTAAAATTGGATACTAAAGGGTTCCGTTTTTTTTTTTCTTGAACCAATGGTGCTGGGCTGTTTTAAATGGTGGTGTA
Source organism: Bradypodion ventrale (assembly GCA_035047345.1). Taxonomy (NCBI): domain Eukaryota; kingdom Metazoa; phylum Chordata; class Lepidosauria; order Squamata; family Chamaeleonidae; genus Bradypodion; species Bradypodion ventrale. Next base: position 184,162,258 of record JAWDJE010000001.1, on the reverse strand, counting down.
AGGTTTTTTGATTTTGTGGCTTCGAGGCACTTCGTCCGCCTGCGGCGGACTTGCGCTCCCAGTGGGGTTTTTTTGGGGTTTTTTGGGGTTTTTTTGTTTTGTTTTGTTTTTGTTTTTTTTGCGTGCTGGCTTCCTCAGTGCCGGGCTCCTTAATTTGGTTTTTGAATGTGTTTTTTATGTTTATGCAATTTTTTAAAAAAATTAATTTATTTAATTTAATTTAAAATTATTTAGTTTAAAATTTAATTTTGTTTTTTAAAATGTTTATTTTTATGCATTTTTTTGTTTTGTTTTTTTGGGAGTGAAAAGTGATTTCTTTTTTTGTATTTTTTGAGATTAGTGTGTTTATTTTTGAATGTTTTTCTAACTTATTTGATTAATTTTGGAATTAATCTTATTATTTTTAATATTTTTAAATGTTTTTTCTCTTTTGGCCTCTGGGTGGGGGTGGTGAGCTTTTGTGCCTCTCTTTGCAATTGTTCTCTTCTGTCCTCTGGGTGTCGCTTCCGGTAAGTTTCCTCTTTCTCATTTGAGTTCCGGTTCTCATAGAAGGAAGACGTCTTTTGGTAAGTTCTCTGGGGTTTTGGGGGGGTGGGGGGGATTTTTTTTGGGGGGGGGGTGTCTGTGTGTTTTTTTTCTTGTTTTTTTTTTTTGCTGTTTTTGTGTTTTATTTTTGGATTTTTGTGTCTTGGAATGTTTTTGGTTTGTGTTTTTGTTTTTATTTTTTCAGTGGGGGGGGTGGCTTTCTTTCCCACGGGCCATGCTGGCTGGCCCGTGGGAAGGAAGGGCAATTGCGGGGAGGCTTTCTTTCCCACGGGCCAGCTGGCTGGCCCATGGGGAAGAAGGGCAGTTGCGGGGGGGTGGGTTGTTTGTATTTTTGTACGCCAGCTGGCCCTTCGAACGGAAGGGCAGCGGCGGCCGGGGGTTTACTTTTTTTTCCCCACGGGCCATGCTGGCTCACCCATGGGGAAGAATGGCAGCGGCGGCGGGCGTTTTTTTTAACTTTTATTTTTCGCGCGCTGGCCGCCTCAGCGTTCTGCGCGCTAATGGCGTGCAGGACGCTGGGGCTTGTAGTTTTGGCTGTGCGTGTTTGCTTTCTGCGGCAGTTTTTCTCTTGCAGCTTTTTTTATTGGCCGCGGCGCGTTTCTGAATGTTCCTTTTGCCGCGCCGCTCAGCCTGATTGGCTCTGGCGCGGCATGGTGAAAGGAACTTTGGGAATTGAAGTTCCCTTTTTTTGTTTGTGACTGGGGGGGCGCCTGCCCCCGGGTCAAAAATTTCAACCCAACAGTTACCTGCGAACCCCGTTTGGGCGAGTGAACGGAGGCTCGGACGGGGCTAGTGGGGCCTGGTGCAACATCCTTTGTCACATTCCAACGGTTAACACACCATTTTATAGGTATAGATATACTTGAGTATAAGCCAAGTTTTTAGGCCCAAAAATGAGCCTCAAAAAGGGGACACGGCGTATACTTCAGTCAATGACTACGAGGGTCCCAAGACCGTGCCAGATTGAGATGCGCTGACAAGTTAATTAATTTTACCTTATTTTCACGTATTTTGATTGTTGAAACTCACTAAGAGCTGCTGCATTTCCCATACTTGGCTTATACTTGGGTCAATCTATTTCCTGGGTTTTCAGGTCAGAATTCGGTACCTTGGCTTATATTTGGGTTGGCTTATTAGAGAGAGAGAGAGAGAGTGTGTGTGTGTTTATATACGGTATTTTTTTAAAAGCTAAGATTTTGAGTTCAGCAGGACTCTTCTTTAGGTTGGGCATGCCAGAGTTTAACCTTTTTTAAATTGTGCCACCCATTATTCTTGGGAACAAGAGGTTCTAAATCATTGACAACAGAGATGAGGAACCTTTGGTTGTCCACATGTTTTAACACATAGAATCATAAAATAACTGAGTTGGAAGGGGCCTTTTAGGCCATCGAGTCCAACCCCCTACTCAACGCAGGAATCTGAATTAAAACAGATATGACTGATGGTTGTCCAATTCTCTCTTGAATGCTTCCAGTGTTGGAGCACTCCCCACCCCTCGAGGCAGCTGATTCCACTGTCCTACTGCTCTAACTGTTAAGAGGGTTTTCCTAGTATTCAGCCTTTATTTGGTTCACATAACTCCCATCAATCCCATGCTTCAGGAGTCTCACTGTAAGAAACATCTGGAGGAACAAATATTTCTGCTTTATAGCAAGGTGTATGCCTACCCACACATGTACCTTGAAGCAGGACAACAAATTGGTCAGAATTGTAGCCCAAAAAGTATGGAGTGGACCAGGTTGACTAAGCAAAAAGATTGAATATGGCTTAAGCTACCAACCATCATATTAACTATATGTTGCGGTGTTTAAAAGACATACTGTCATTCTGCTGTTATGGTGTATTCACCCTACCTCCTTTAGGTTTCCAGGCCAGATCACCAGAGGGGCAGCTGAGCTCAGTAACAACCCAACACAAATGGCACAGGAGGCTGCCTGTGGGATGCATAAGGGACCAGAAGAAAAGACTGAGACTAATTTGCAGTCCAGACTTGGAGCATGTTAGAATATTTATTATTTTAGAAGAAATACCCCTTCTTTCATTAGATTGGTAACATCCATCTTTATTTCTCACCGGTTCAAACATAACAGGGAGCAACAACAGTTCTGCTCTTCAACAAGGTAAAATAAGTCTTATATACAAGTATCTAGTGGGTGGAGACTATTTACAATAGACGGAGTTCAAAACCTATGCATGATGGTTAATGTATTCTTCAAATATGGTTTTATGTTTAACCCTGACAGAGCACAAAGCCTGTCCCTCTGCTTTTGTTCTTCCCCTAGAGGAGTGCTTCCCAACCTTTGGTTTTTGGACTTTAATTCCCAGAAGCGTAAGTCAATTCCCCAAAGCACTGATCAGCCAATGTACTGACTTAGGCTTTTGGGAATTGAAGACCCCCTGTGGGGAATGTGCCTCACGTTGGGAACCACTGCCCTAGAGAGAAAAGGTAAGACACGTAGAACTGTTCTGTGCTGGAACTGGGTTCTTTCACACACACACACTGTGCACTGAACATGGCGTCAAGAATAAGCACCCTTCGGCTATCCATGAACTGGCAACAGAGGCCTTGAGAACAAGATCACAGGGCCAAGCCTGAACAAGGGAATATCAGTCTCAGCCTGGCCCTACTAAAAACAGTGGTTGGAAAAGCCCCGAGGCTGCAACAGTGCTGTAGTAATCTACGTAAACAGGGATATTTTCATCACCACCACCACCACAACCATCCCTGACTTTCCACAAGCTGAATAGAATTCACTTACGCATAGGCTAGTTTAGGCCCAGTCATAATTCTTTTTTCAAGCTGCTGCCAACAGAGTTTAGTCATCTTCTGGCACAGCCTTTTTAACCGCAAACATTACATAGCTGCTGGATGACTCATTGCTTTCAGTTATCTAATTCCTAGGCCAGTGCATGCTTGCTTCCTGCAGTTCAGAAGAATTCAGATTCCATAGATCCGTGATGGTGAACCTTGCCACTCCAGATGTTCTTGGACTTCAATTCCCAGAAGCCCAAGCACCCTGTGAATCCACACAAATGGGTTTACTGTGATTCATCCGGCCCACGCTGCCCTCGTTGGATTCACAGCATATCTGTCAAGTTTCGGGAAATTTCTGTCAAACCTCCGTATTTTATACTCTTTCCCGCCGTCATTCTGTTTTAGTTAGACTACAATTAGACTGGAGTCTGGAGTTAGACTGGAGGCCAGCACAGGATAAGTATAGCTGTCCAGTTTCCTGTTTTGGCCAGGAAATTTTCCTTATTTGACAGAAATTCACAGGGTGCTTGGGCTTCTGGGAATTGAAGTCCAAAAACATCTGGTGTGCCAAGGTTCGCCATCATGGCCATAGATGCTGCCACTCCTGCATTCAGTAAAACTTTGTTCCGATGCTGTAACCCAAACACCCGCTCTTTGCACACCACTGGGCTGTGGATCTACAAACAGCCCTATAAGATCAAATATTCCTACAAAACCTCTTTAGCATGTCCCGTTCCATCGTCGCAGATAGTTGAAGTTAAAGGACAGCTGCTAATTATTACTCATCCTGAATCTGTTGACCACCCTTCTAGGTTGGAGAGGTCTTTGTGTAACATATGGCTGATCCTGCTTCCTCTAAAGTAGCTGCTTCCCTTAGCTGCATAAACAAAAAACACGGCTCTATTCTCAGCGACAACGTAAAATTCAGTTGTAAGTCTAGTTTGCTAACGTCTGTGGAAGGGGAGGGGGGAGGAAGGGCAGATTGCTAACGTACATGATGTTTCCTTTGCAGCAGGCAGCAAAATATCTTGGACATACAGTAGTCCTATTCCTACACACACACACACACACACACACCAATATATATATGACTACTGTATGTCCAAGATATTTTGCTGCCTGCTGCAAAGGAAACATCATGTACGTTAACAATCTTTACCTATAAAGAGGGGCATTAACCGTTGGACTCCGGCATACACGCCTGCGCCCAATTATCGTATCCTGTACCGAGCCGCCTGCACTCACCTTAACCTGGACTGCAGAGCGCCGCAAGGTTGCCAAAGCCGGCAGTGGGGCAACAGCCCCACGAACGGGAACAAAGGGAAACAACTTCAATTCCCAATGTCCTCTGTGCCGTGCCGCGCCTCAGTCAATCAGGCTGACAGGCGCGAGCAAAAATAACGTTGAGAAATGCGGCGCGCTCAATTGAAATCGAGCCACATGAAAAAAACCACCACACGAACGCAAACAAAACAAACAAAACTCCAAGTCCCAGCATCCTACACGCCGTGAGCACTTCAGCCAATCAGGCTGAAGGGCGCGAGCGCACAGAACGCTGAAAAAGCCGGTGCACGAAAAATAAAATGAAAAAACGCCAGCCTCCTGCCACAGGAGCGCAAATCCACTGTAGGTGGACACAGCGCCTCACAGCCTCACAAACAAACACCCACAAATAACCACGGCGAGACACCCGCCGGCCTTCTTTCCCAGAGCAACGGGGAGAAGAGGGACTCCCTCTCCTCCCCGCTACCCTGCCGAAGATAGTGCGAGACCACCACCGGCCTCAAGGAAAGTTGAGTCGGGGTGGGGAAAAAATCAGCAGTAGGCAGCAGTTTGTCAGGGGAAGCACACTCCCTGGCAAATGACTGGCTGCTCCATTTGTACTACCAACACCACTGTTTCGAGAACTAGCATGAAACAGCGGTGGAGGTAATACAAAAGCAGCAGCCAGCAATCCGCAAGGAAGAGCACCACCCCTTACGGATTGCTGCTTGCCGCTCTCTTGTTAGGTAAGCCAGGAGAGAAAGGAGACAGAGAGGAGAGAACCATCATCAGGCAGATAGCTCTTCTCTGCCTCCTTCTCCCCTGACCTACCTAATGAACCTTACCGGACGAAGAGCGAGCTGACTGCCGGCTCCTCCTTTTCCCCATTGCTGCGTTGAAACCAAATTTCAAAGCAGCAATGGGGAAAAGAGAAACTGACAGACAGGCCGTTCTTCACACTAAATAACATAACAACAAAACTAAACATTTACCCAAAACGCCAAACACAAAAAAACACAAATAAATAAATAAACAAACAAACACATTAACCAACAAAACAATAAACAATAAAATCTACAAACAAAAACACCCAAAATACCATGAAAGCACAGAAAAAACACCTAACTACAACACAAAAATACCTAATTCAAACAACAAAAATACCACAAATTAAACAAATAATCACAAAAGAAATCAGAAACATAAAAAACTACCAGAAATAAACAAAACAATTAAACACATCTAACCCCCCAAAAAAAAACTACAAAAGAACAGAAACACCTACCAGTCCAAAAAAAACAAAACACCAAAAAACAAAAAACAAAACCCAAATTAAAAAAAACCCAGAGAACTCACCAGCATGTCCTCCCTCCGTAATTTTGGAGCTAATCAGGGACGCCAGCGTGAGCCCAGATTAGGCGGGGCAACAGCCACGTGGCCAGCGCACCAACGGCCTCTGAAAGCGCAGATTGCGGCCATGCAACAGTACAGCGCCGGAGAGTGCAGGGCCATGGCGGTCAGGCCCTCTACGCCGACCTAGGTCTCCGGTGCCTGGGGCAGAGAGTCCACCATGGCTGGGGCCCAGAAGAACCACCCCAGCAACAGTGCATGGGTAGATGCCCACCAGCAAGGAGGTTGGTGATGGGGAAGGCATGACCCAGCCAACACGCCTGCCCAAGCAGCCACCAGGGTGGCTGCGACAGGGATGGCAGCAGAGGCACCGTGAGGCAGAAGAGTACGCCCCACACCTAGGCCACCACCGCCCAGGACAGCAAAGTCGGCGGCCAGCGCCGTCCACACAGATGGAGCACTCACCAGGCTGGGCCGGAGATGCCCCTGGGATGGGGGGGAGCCGGCCCATGCCAGCCCGGGTAAGCGTGGGGAGGATCCCCCAGTTGGAGTCGAGCATGGATGAAAGAGTGGCAGCGTGGCTTGATCCCAGATGAGGGGGATGGAAGCGCAGCTTCCCACCATGCGGAGTGGCTCAGGGCAGCCCCCCCCCCCCCCCCCCCCGTGGCCACCAGCACTTCTGTGGACTGCCCACCAAACCCCGGGCAAAACCGGGTACCCATGCTAGTGAGGATATAATTTTGGAATTCTTGATCTCACAGGATTAATACAGAGGTTCCTTACTGAATGATAATGACTTAGCTAGCCTTTTGTGCCTGCCTCCATGTAGGAAGCCAGTCTTCTGTATTATCCAGTCAAGTGATGGGGATTTCTTACCTCACATTATAGAACAGTACTGGCAGGAGGCTATCATTGTAGGCTGGGCTGTGTATTCTACTCAGCAAAGGACAATCCTCTCATGAAAAGGCTGTATTTGAAGTCAAATCCTGTTGAAAGGGCCAAGAACCTCCAAAAGAGAAAGCAGGGATCTGATGTTGGCCATAGAATCATAGAATAACTGAGTTGGAATCAATGATTAGTGCTTGGACAGGAGCACACCGAGCAGTCAGCTGGTCCCATTGCTTCTTGTTGTGGTGGAATGTGTTATATTTCTATTTGCTAATTATTTCTCCATTAAAGGTAAAGGTTGCCCTTGGTCAAAAGCCAGTCTTATCCAACTCTAGGGTACGATGCTCATCTTTGTTTACAGTCAAAGAGCCAACGCTGTCTGTGTCTGCAGATGTTTCTGTGGTCATACGGCAGGCATGACTGGATACTGAAGTGAACAGAACACTGCTACCTTTCTCACCGAAGTGGTACCTATTTATCTACTTGCAATTTCTTGCTTTCGAACTGCTAGGCTGGCAGGAACTGGGACAGATGACAGGAGCTCACTCTGTCACACAGCACTCGTGTCTCGAGTTGCTGACCTGCTGACTTTCTGGTCATCAAGCTCAGCGTCTTATTCACTAAGCCAGTTAAAAGTTCTCAACCTTTTAAAGCCGTGGGCCGGGTCATGCTCCCTCATACGGCCATTTAGCCCTTCCTCCACCAATGGCACTTCCAGGTGTGGTGCAGGCAGTGGGGTCCACATGAAATGGTGCCACAGGCCACATCCGGCCCATGGGCCACAGGTTGAGGATCCCTGCACTAAGCTATCACAGCCCTATTTCTTCATTAGCAACTATCATATAATGGTATATATTTTATGCAAGCCTGATTGTCCTTCTTTTTCTTCTCTTGAATGATGTGTTTGGTCTCTTCTGGCAGTAGGTAAGTAGCTACAGCTTCCAAGCAATTACCTGTAACCTGGAACAAATTCTTAACTGGGAAATGTTGAGGCTGTATTTGCCTAATGATTCATGCTCAGAGACCAAGGCTGATCCTGCTTCCTCTAAAGTGGCTTCTTCCCTTAGCTGCATAAACAAAAGGCATGGCTCCATTCTCAGTGACAATATAAAATTCAGTTGTAAGTCTAGTTTGTGACTTTTTTTGATCTATTTTATTAGATATATTTGTGATTTTGATTTATTTCTTATTTTTTTGACTTGTTTTTACTCTTGTGGCCTCTAGATGGGGCTGTTAGCAAGAGTGCTACTTTGCATTTTTGACTTGTTTTTAATCTTCCGGCCTGCAGGTGGGGCTGTTAGTAATAGTGTTGGATTATTTTTTTTATTTGACTTCTTTTTTCTCTCCCAGCCTCTAGGTGGGGCTTCTTCTGGTAAGTAGTCTTTGTTTCTTCGTTTCTGTTCCGGAGTCGTGGAGGAAGGATGTGCTGGTGAGTTCTCTGGTTTTTTTAATCTGGGTTTTGTTTTTTGTTTTGTTTTTTGGTGTTGGGCTGGTAGGTGTTTCTGTTTCTTCTTTTGCAGTTTTGTTGGGTTTTAGATGTGTTTAATTGATTTGTTTATTTCTGGTTGTTTTTTATTTTTGTGATTTTGTTCGTGTTTATTTGTGTAATTTGTGGTAGTTTTGTTGTTAGAATTAGGTATTTTCGTGTTGTAGTTAGGTGTTTTTTCTGTGCTTTTATGGTATTGTGGGTGTTTTTGTTGGTGGATTTTGTTGTTTATTTTTTGTCAGTTAATGTGTTTTTAAATTATTTATTTATTTGTGTTTCATTAATTTTGGTGGTTAGCATTTTGGGTAAATGTTTGGTTTTGTTGTTGTGTTATTTAGCGTGAAGAACGTCCTGTCTGTCGGTTCTTCTTTTCCCCATTGCTGCTTCGAAATTTGGTTCCGATGCAGCAATGGGGAAAAGGAGGAGCCGGCAGTCAGCTGGCTCTTCCCCCGGGAAGATTCGTTAGGTAGGTCGGGGGGAAAAGAGGCAGAGAAGAGCTATCTGCCTGACAATGGTTCTCTCCTGTCTATCTCCTTTCTCTCCTGGCTTACCTAACCGGAGATCGGCAGGCAGCGATCTGTAAGGGGTGGTGGTCTTCCTTGTGGATTGCTGGCTGCTGCTTTTGTATTACCTCCATCGGAAGTACAAAGGCAGCAGCCAGTCATTCGCCAGGGAGGGTGCTTCCTCTGATGAATTGCTGCCTGCTGGTGGGTTTTTTCCCCCACCCCGGCTCAACTGACCTTGAGGCCGGCAGTGCTCTCGCCGTGTCTTCAGTGGGGTAGCGGGGAGGAGAGGGAGTCCCTCTTCTCCCCGTTGCTCCAGGAAAGAAGGCCAACAGTGGTCTCGCCATGGTTGTTTGTGTGTGTTTGTTTGCAAGGCCGTGAGGCGCTGCGTCCGGCTGCGGTGGACTTGTGCTCCCGTTGCGGGAGGCCGGCATGTTTTTATTTTATTTTTCACGTGCCAGCTTTTTCAGAATTCTGCACGCTTGCGCCCTTCAGCCTGATTGGCTGAAGTGCTCATGGCGCGTAGGACGCTGGGAGTTTTGTTTGTTTTGTTTGCATGCGTGCAGCAGGTTTTTTTTCCTGCGGCTTGATTTCAATTGGGCGCGCCTCAGTTCCCAATGTTCTTTTTGCTTGCGCCTCTCAGCCTGATTGGCTGAGGCGCGCTGCGGCGCAGAGGACGTTGGGAATCGAAGTTGTTTCCCTTTGTTTGCATTCGTGGGGCTGCTGCCCCACTGGCGATGACCAAAACCCCGCGGCGCTGAGAAGGCAGGGGTTACGGTGAGCGGATGGCTAGGTCGGGGATGGTTGGGCCTGGTGCAGGAGCCTTTGAACAAACCCAACGGTTAAGGCCTCTTTTTATAGGTATAGATAAGTACACAATGAAATGCAAGTGATCTCTTGCCGTATTTCATGGAATCAGATCAACTGCCTTCAAAACAGGCCGCCCTGAAGATTGTTGTTGGTAACTGGTAACCAAGTGGCAGCCTAAATCATATCCGTTCTAGTCTGCTTACTCTCAATTTGCATTGTTATCTCAAGTATTTAAGAAGAACCCAGAAATAAGATTTCAAGTCAGCAATGAGTTTACATATTATCCTTTGTGGTATTTCACTTTTATTTTGTGGGTTTCACTTGCTGGGTTTCTGAACTAGAGAAATATTCTTTCTGTGTTGTCTAGATGGCTGTGGAGGAGCACAGGGATTTCGCTTTCAAACAAATAAACAAACAAAGGTAACCCTGCACATCCATGAGGAAAAACAAAAATACTTTACAACAAAGACTTCACAACCAAAACAGCTGACCTAGTGTGACTTTTCCCTTTCTTTTCCCTTTGTCTGTTTCCCTTCCACCATTGTGTAATACTGATAATTTACATCAATTTACTTGTTGACCAAACGTGCTCCCTAAAGTGTAATTGCTAGCTTTGCTTATATAAGAAACTCATCTGTTTCTCTATCATGTGTTCTAGGCTGACTCAGGAAGAACTGTGTTTCACTCAGCGCAATGGTCGCATTTCCAAGTTGTGTGTTTTGCCTTGGGATTTTTGCCATGACCGCAAGATCAGGGTGTGTTTTTGGTTTAGGAAATAGTTAATTAGCTGTCTTATTTATCTTCATTAATAGGACAATTTGACATAGCTATGCTGTTTTTGTTGTTAGTTTAACATCTAAATCTACAGTCCATATGAATGTCACATCTGTGACTGACATTTTAAGGTGTGTGGCATAGAGAATCCCTCTATGGACAGTTCTTCCAACTCACATTGCAACTACCTTTAAAAGCAGTCATTCTTCTTCTGTGTCTAGGTCAGACATGAAATTGCCAAAATGAAGGCACCGTTTGGTGAGTTCATTCTACAGTTCCTTTCACCTGACCTACTGTTAGGAAGATTAGCCAGTAACACATGGTTGCCTTTACCATGGTATGCCCAATCGTGATTCAAGAATACCATAATCTTTGAGAAGGCTCTTTCTGTTTAAGCCAAAGCTGTCATTAAATAAAGCAAACTCAAGACAAGACTGACTGAACAAATAACTACATTTTAAGGAATATTCTTGAACCCAAAGTTATTACAGAGAAACCAATACTAAACATTGGACAACGGCTGCGATCACATTGGCAAGCCAAATCGGAGTGAATCAGCTTTGCTGCTGCTTGATTCACAGCCTCTTTTATGCTTCTATTTGGGTTAGATCGGTGGTTCCCAACCTTTTTTTGGCCATGCCCAGCCCCACCTATGCATCTCTAAAATCCTGATCCCCCACACCTCCATGACATATAATTCTTATTATTCAAAAAGTGAACTCCTGTTCATGTGGAGGAAGCCTAAAAGGCTACTAACTTGGTCTAAATAAGCTTCCAAAGAATTCACTGTTAATAACTCATTCTCGAATCCCGCCACCTTAAAAATCAAATTCTGTGTGCCCCATGTTGGGAACCATGGGGTTAGATGATCACATGAAGACCACAGATTGTTTCAAAGCCATTTTCCATGCTGGCTCCTTAAACAGATGTAATTTGATCCATGCAAAAGCCCATAATCCCCCTTTCTGTGATCCTACCTTCTGCTAATCCTCGGGTCTCTTTAGCTTAGCTCAGTAGTTTAGTTATCTCATTGTGGAGCCAGAGGTTGGAAGCTCAATTCCCCACTGTGCTTCCAGGGAGAAGAACTAGCCCCAGAATACCAACAGAAGAAGGAAACAGTAAGCCACTTCTAAGTACTGTATTCTTTACCTGGAAAACCCTGCAAAGGGTCCCCATATGTCAGAATCGACTTCATGGCACATGATTAATTAAAGCAAGTGGGCTATTTATAATATGGGACCCAGGTGGGAAAGGGAAAAAAATGCTCTACAGATAAAGCCTCCATGTGAATCTGTCTGCGCCATGTCAGCTTCCTCTGCTGCCACTATCCCTCGCTGCCTACCATAGAGAGGTGCAACCCTGGAGGACCCAACCAACTCTCTATGATAGACAGCAAGGGATAGAACGGCAGCAGAGGAAGCTGACATGGTGGCGCTAACCAAGTGAGTGAATTTAAAATAAAATTAAAAAAAAATAAAAGGGGCGTGGCCAGCCAATTCTACTACCAGTTTGCATGAACCAGTGCGAACCGGTAGAATCCCATCACTGCGTCTTACTCACTATGACTATGTTTAGGATTGCAAGCTAAGCAAAATGAATGCAATAAAATCCCTTCTGGAAGTTTTTGACCTGAGGAGACTTAGGAAGCCAGTCAACACCTTCATTCTATGTAGAGTCTTCTGTCTCTCCATAATATCCTATTTAGTTCTCCTTCCAAGTTAATTTAAGCATGGGTAGGTGAGCTATAGACTTGACAATACTGTAACTCAGAGACAGGGAGAACCTAGATATAAATGGTGAAGAAATAAGGAGCAAAGTTCTTAGCTAGGAGTCCTGATAAAGTGGCTGTATCAACAGGTCCAGCCTTCTCCATAACTTCCTCCTCTCCATCTTGTGTGGTTTCATTTATCTTTGCCTTGTTCAGATTTCAAATTGGGAGGAGTGTAGATGACTTAACCTTTTCTACAAATGTATTTATTTTTCTCCCCATGAAACCCGTATATTGTATCCAACTATTACTAGGATAGGTTTGGTTCATCTCTACACTGGTAATCTGATTGCCCATTGGTCTTACAAAATGAATCTTTAATTAGTGCTGAGAGAGCTTAGTAAGGAAAATCCGCTTGACTAGCAAGCTCTCTCTTTCTTTTCTTAGATCTCGCCAAGATCACAAAAATAGACTCAGCGTAATTTCAATCAATAGATGAGTCTCCAAGTGTTATTTTTGTGTATATAATTAGCACATTTTGAAACTTATTCTGCTGCATTCCCTACATTTCTTGGCCTGTATGTCCACTTAAGCATAGCTGAGCTGAACTAAAAATAAGATTCGGCACAACAGTTTATGAGTAGAGCTTCATTCCCTTGTTTGGTGGGTGAGTGGCTAAGATTATTGGTCTACTCTATTACCATAGCAGGATAACCTGGCCAGATTTTTTCCTTTTATCACCAATTGAAAAAATGCTCACAGCTGTGGTTTCAGTTGTCAATAAAAGGGAAAAACAGAGAGAAAACTATTATTTCTCTCCTGACTTTCAATTTCCCATATGGTGAAGTGACTCATCATCCTCTTCACAATATGGGCAAAGGGTTGTTTGGGGTGTTTGGATCAGGGAAGTGGACAAAAGAAAATTAACCCCTCCCACTTCAAAACCACACCAAAAATGAGTGAGCCCTACAAGAGGCTGTCTGGACATGCTCATGGTGCTGAAAATATTGTAGTACTGGCCCCAGTTAAATTTATTGCAGTTGCATTCCCTCCTCAGATAAAACCTTCTTTGCACAAGCCTAACACACTTCATTGACTGATGGTAGCTGATGAGTGTCGTGGTGGGCGAGTGGTTAAAAGATGCTGTGCTTGACGACTGGCAGGTCAGTAGTTCGAGACCCAAGTGCTGCATGACAGAGTTAGCTCCTGTTGTCTGTTCCAGCTCCTGCCAACCTAGCAGTTTGAAAGCAAGAAATTACAAGTAGATAAATAGGTACCAGGGAGTGTGGTGGTTCAAGTGGTTAAGACGCTGAGCTCGCTGACTGGGAGGTTGGAGTTCAATTCCCAGGTACTGCATGACGAAGTGAGCTCTCGTCTCTCCCAGCTCCTGCCAACTTAGCAGTTTTAAAGCAAGAAATTGCAAGTACTGTAGATAAATAGGGACCGCTTTGGTGGGAAAGTAAACAGCATTCCGTGCACTCCGGTGCTTAGGCATGCCTGCCACATGTCCATGGAAACATCTGCGGATGCAGACAGCACTGGATCTTTGGCTATAAACAGAGATGAGCACTAAACCCTAGAGTCTGATACGACTGGCTTTCGAGCAAGGGTGACCTTTACCTTTACTAAATAGGTACCACTTTGGCAGGAAAGGTAACAGTGTTCCGTATGCTTCAGCAATCTAGTAATGCCTGCCTCATGACCATGGGAAAAGGCCTGCAGATACTGAGATGAGCCTCACCTCCTAGAGTCGAACACAAATGGCTTTCAAGCAAGGGAGACCTAACTGCTAATACTCAGAGAAAGGCTTTGGCTGAAGAAGTTAATCACAAAGACAGGTAGACGTTTCAGAAGGAGGTGCCACCTCAGATGTTTGGGTTCTAAGACATTTAAGTCTTTAGGGTCAAATGCTAACATCATGTATTGTGGCTTTAAGAAAGGGGGGGGGACACCTGAAGGAAAACAAAAAAGACTGCCAAAGTAATCCTTCCAGAATGTATATAAAACTAGCAGAGGTTGCCCGGCGTTGCCGGGCTGTTTTAAATGGTGTTGGGAGGTGGGGTTTTTTTTGTTTACTTTGTATTGTTTTTTGGTGTTATTTTTGGTTGTTTTGTGTATTTTTTGATGTTTTTTATTGTTTTTTGTGTTTTTTGTTTTAAGTAATTTTTATTTAAATAATTTATTTATTTTAAAAAGTTTTGTTTGTTGTTGTGGCCTGGGGGGGGGGTTCCTTTCCGCGGGCTGGCCTTGCTGGCCGGACTGCGGGAATCCCCACACCACTTCAGGTGGTGTTGGGGGGGGGGGGGGTTCCTTTCCATGGGCCGGCCTTGGAGAGCCATCGGAGAGGGGTTTTCCCCAAAAAACACTCTGTTTTTAAAGAGAAGTAACCGCTTGGTTTCTTCTCTTTAATAATGGGGTGTCCTACGGGGGGATCCCCTCTCTGCCATGTCCCCTGGCTCTGGAAGGGTTGGGGGGACAGATCCCTTTTGTCCCCCCAAACCTTCCAGACTCATGGGACCCAGGAGAGGGGATGGAATCCAGCCATACCTGTCAACCATCCCGATTTGGCCGGGAAAACCCCGTAATTTGACCTCTATTGACATCATAACCCGCTCCCCGCTGCCAAAACCCGTAATTTGACAGTGGGGGAGAACGCTTTCTGCGCATGCATGGAAGCGCTACGCCACTTGCACAGCCCCTATGCATGCGTGGAAAGCGACCTGCGCACAAGCGATGTGCGCAGGTCCCGTTTTTCCGGAGCCGCGGGTTGACAGGTATGAATCCAGCCCACCTTCTGATATTAAAAGGGAAATCTCAATTGGGGTTTCCCCTTTAATATCAGTGTGGGGGGGGGGGTTGTGATCCCCCTCTCAGCTGGCTTCCTTGGGTTTGGGAGGGTTGGGGGGACAAAAGGGGTCTGTCTTCCCAACCCTTCCGGACCTAGGAGAGCCATCGGAGAGGGGGATTCCCCCCAAAAAACTCTATTTTTAAAGAGAAGTAACCGCTTGGTTTCTTCTCTTTAATATGGTGTGTGTGTGTGTGTGTGTGTGTGTGTGTGTGTGTGTGTGTGTGTGTGTGTGTGTGTGTGTGTGTGTGTGTGTGTGTGTGTGTGTGTGTGTGTGTGAAGGGGAATCCCCTCTCTGCTGGGTACCCTGGGGTCAGGAGGGTTGGGGTGACAGACCCCTTTTGTCCCCCCAACCCTCCCAACCCCAGGGGAGCCAGTAGAGAGGGGGAGTGCAACCCCCCACCCACCCAGTGATATTAAAGGGAAACTCTGATCGGGAGCTTCAGGTGCCGTTGGGGAGGGGGGCTTTGGTTCCCGCGACTTGGCCTCGCTGAAAGCGAAACCCTTTTGCGGTAAGTAGTCAGCGGATGGAGCACCGTCCAATGGCTTTGCTTACCTGGGAATGGGTTCACTTTCAGGGGGGGGCAGTCCCTTTTTTCCCCTTGACCTCCCCCCCTGTTTTTGTTGTTTTTTTTCCTGTGAGGTGCTGTGTCCAGCTGCGGCGGACCTGCGCTCCCGGTGTGTTTTTTATTTTTATTTTTCGCTCGCCAGCAGGACGATGGGGCTTATAGTTTGGCGTTTGCGTTTTCGGCTTGTGCGTCATTTTTTCCCTGCGGTTTCCTTTTGATTGGCCGTGGTGTGTTTCCGAACGTTCCTTTTGCTTGTGCCTCTCAGCCTAATTGGCTCTGGCACGGCGTGGTGCAAGGAACATTGGGAAATGAAATTGTTTCCCTTTTTCGCGTTTGTGAGGCTCTTGCCCCACTGGCGCATTTCTCAATCCTTTGTTGACCTGTGGACCCAGTTCGGATGTGTGCACGAATGGTCGGTGCAGGCTAGTAGGGCCTGGCTTAGGATCCTATGTGAAGTTCCAATGGTTAACACTTGATTTTATAGGTATAGATGGTCCCTTCTGGTGACCACCGCCGCTGTGCTCGGCCCCGGTGGGGGCGAAGAGGCCCGCTGGCCACGCCACCGGCCGGCGTTTCCAGGCCCCGCCCTCCCGCCCCTCGCCAGGACTCAAAAGGCGAGGGGGCATGCCGGGCGAACCACCACCGCCGCTGTGCTCGGCCCCGGCGGGGGTGAAGAGGCCTGCTGGCCATGCCACCGGCCGGCGTTTCCGGGCCCCGCCCTCCCCCCCTCGCCAGGACTCAAAAGGCGAGGGGGCATACCGGGCGAACCACCACCGCCGCTATGCTCGGCCCCGGCGGGGGCGAAGAGGCCTGCTGGCCACGCCATCGGCCGGCGTTTCCGGGCCCCGCCCTCCCCCCCTCGCCAGGACTCAAAAGGCGAGGGGGCATGCCGGGTGAACCACCACCGCCGCTGTGCTCGGCCCCGGCGGGGGCGAAGAGGCCCGCTGGCCACGCCATCGGCTGGCGTTTCCGGGCGCCGCCCTCCCCCCCTCGCCAGGACTCAAAAGGCGAGGGGGCCTGCCGGGCGAACCACCACCGCCGCTGTGCTCGGCCCCGGCGGGGGCGAAGAGGCCCGCTGGCCATGCCATCGGCCGGCGTTTCCGGGGGCCCCTCCCCCCCTCGCCAGGACTCAAAAGGCGAGGGGGCCTGCCGGGCGAACCACCACCGCCGCTGTGCTCGGCCCCGGCGGGGGCGAAGAGGCCTGCTGGCCACGCCACCGGCCGGCGTTTCCGGGCCCCACCCTCCCCCCCTCGCCAGGACTCAAAAGGCGAGGGGGCATGCCGGGCGAACCACCACCGCCGCTATGCTCGGCCCCGGCGGGGGCGAAGAGGCCCGCTGGCCACGCCATCGGCCGGCGTTTCTGGGCCCCGCCCTCCCCCCCTCGCCAGGACTCAAAAGGCGAGGGGGCTTGCCGGGCGAACCACCACCGCCGCTGTGCTCGGCCTCGCCTTCCGTGCTCCGGAGGGCTCAAAGGACGTTGCCCCGTGCCGCCCGAGGACCTGTCCTGCCTTCCTCGGGTCTTGCAACACTTGGTCCCGGTGGATGGGAGGCCGGGTTCCACCGCTACGTCCCTGCCTTCCGAGCCCCGGAGGGCTCAAAGGACGCTGCCCCTCGCCGCCTGAGGACCCGTCTTACCTCTCCTCGGGACTCGCAACATCTGGTCCTGGTGGATGGGAGGCCAGGTGCCGCTGCTACGTCCATGCCCCGACGCTACTGTGGGTGGAATGTCTCACCACAGTTGAGGGCTCAACGTAGATCTGAAAGAATGCCCCACCACTTCCATCACCGCCGGAGCCTTGCGGAGGGTGGTGGGGGGAGTGAGTGGGGCGGTTTTATATGGGGGTGGAAGGGAGGGAGGGAGAGACTGCTCGGCCAGCCAGAAAGGAGAGGCAGCATTCTGTCCAAGGCTATCAGGGAGGCTCCGGAGGCCAATATAGAGGTTGTGATGGGCATGGGGCGATATAGCGGGTACCGAGGAGCGGGCCGCACTCGGGGAATGCGGCGCAGATTCTTAGTATCTGTCCCTCGTTCCAGCCCCACGGTTACACCTCTAGGTCCTGAGCAGCTGACCCAGGGTGACCCTGCCCTTAGGCTGCTGCTGATGAATGCCAGGTCGGTATGTAATAAGGCCCCCCTGATACAAGACTCCATTATGGGGGAGCGGGCCGACCTGGCATGTATCACTGAGACCTGGCTGAGACCAGAGGATGGGGTTCCTCTGTCAGAAATGTATCCAGCTGGGTTCAGTATTTGGCACCAGCCTAGGGATGAGGGTAAGGGCGGTGGCGTTGCCATCATAGCCAGGGAGTCACTGGGAGTCACCAGGGCTACCGCTCCACAAATTCTGGGTTGTGAGGCCCTGCTTCTGCGTCTGGGCTTTAAGGGTCAGTTGGGAGTCTTACTCCTGTACCTGCCCCCTTGCAGGGTAAGGGACTCCCTGCCTGAGCTCCTCGAGGCCATCTCAGCGATGGCGTTGGAGTTCCCTAGACTGATGGTTCTGGGGGACTTCAATTTGCCTTCGCTGGGGACTGGCTCCGGGGTGGCTCAGGAGTTCATGGCTTCCATGGCAGATATGGACCTGATTCAGGTAATTCAGGGCCCGACCAGGGGCAGTGGCCACACACCAGATTTAATCTTTTTGTCGGAGCGGTGGCAGAGTGATCTGAGACTACGGAAATTAGACATAACACCTGTGCCATGGTCAGATCACTATTTGGTGGCTCTAGACTTCCTGGGTGCGACGCTTCATCGTAGGGAGGCAGGGCCTATTAGAATGGCTCGCCCCCGGCAACTGATGGATCCTGATGGATTCCAGAGGGAACTGGGGGATTTCCCTCTGGATCGGCAACACGATTCGCCCGAGGCGCTGGTTGACCTGTGGAACAGGATGACAACAGCGGCCTTGGATGAAATCGCACCACTACGGCCTCTCAGAGCTCATGGAGCTAGGTCATCTCCGTGGTTCACAGATGAACTGCGGGAGCTCAAATGGGCAAAGAGACGCCTAGAGCGCCGCTGGGTGAAGACCCAGAGAGACTATGATTGGACACTAGCTAGAGCCGCTATTAGGGCCTATCTAGTGGCGATGGAGGTGGTGAGGCGGCAATACTTCACCACCCTTATTGCCTCCGCTGATAATCGCCCGGCCACCCTGTTCCGGGTTACCAGGTCTCTCCTTGGTAGGGGGACCCCGGTGCCTGGTTGGCAGGGGTCGGCTGAGGACTTTGCTGACCATCTAGTGGAGAAAATCGATCGGATTCGCTCTGGGTTTAATCCTGGCGTGGATGGGGAGAGTCCGGAGGGAGCTGGAGTACAATCTTGCCATACCATCTGGGACCGGTTTGAGCCAGTTGCCCCTGATGAAGTGGACAGGCTCCTTGCAGCTGTGCGCGCCACTACCTGCCCATTGGACCCCTGTCCCACCTGGTTGGTGAAAGCCTCCAAGACGGTGACAGGTGACTGGGTTGGGGCTGTGATCAATGCATCATTGCGGGAGGGGGTGTTTCCTGCACCTTTAAAACATGCTTTGGTGCGCCCCCTCCTGAAGAAACCTTCCCTCGACCCAGCTGTCCTAACCAACTATAGGCCTGTCTCTAACCTCCCCTTTTTAGGGAAGGTGTTGGAGAAGGCAGTGGCGTGTCGGCTGCAGGGGGTGCTGGATGAAGCGGATTATCTGGACCCCTTTCAGTCAGGATTCAGGCCGGGATATGGTACCGAGACGGCATTGGTCGCACTGATGGATGATCTCTGGCGGGAGCGGGACGGTGGTCACCCATCCGTCCTTGCTCTTCTTGACCTCTCAGCGGCTTTCGATACCGTTGACCTCTCAGCGGCTTTCGATACCGTTGATCCTTCTGGGACGGCTCCGAGGATTGGGAATCCAGGGTAATGTGTGGTCCTGGTTTTCCTCATTTCTGAGGGGTCGTACCCAGTCGGTGTGGTTGGAGAGTGAGAGGTCCAGTCCTAGGCCCCTCAAATGGGGGGTGCCTCAGGGCTCGGTGCTCTCTCCTCTCCTATTTAACATCTACATGAAGCCGCTGGGTGAGATCATTCGTTCCCATGGGGTGCGGTACCATCAGTACGCGGATGACACTCAGTTGTACATCTCGGCCCATGGGGACCCCAGTGATGCCGTCAAAGTCCTTTCCAGATGCCTGGAAGCTGTGGGGGTCTGGATGGGGGCTAACGGGCTACAACTGAATCCCAGCAAGACTGAGTGGCTATGGATAGGGGGTCCTGCGTTAACCCGGGAGCTACCATCGTTGGTTCTGGATGGGGCTATTTTGCCCCAGACAGACCTGGTGCGCAACTTGGGGGTCCTCCTGGATTCACGGCTACTGCTAGAGGAACAGGTGGCGGCTGTGACCAGGAGGGCTTTCGCCCAACTTCGGGTGATCCGCCAGTTGCGCCCACTCCTGGACCGGGACTCCTTGCTCATGGTCACTCACGCTCTGGTTACCTCCAGACTAGATTATTGCAATGCGCTCTACATGGGGCTGCCCTTGACGACCATTCGGAGGCTACAGCTGGTCCAAAATGCGGCAGCCCGGGTGGTGATGGGGTGTGGGTGTTATGCCCGTGCTTTGCCACTGCTCCGGGAGCTGCACTGGTTGCCAGTTTGTCTCCGGGTGCAATTCAAGGTGCTGGTTTTGACCTTTAAAGCCCTATATGGTAGTGGGCCGGGTTACCTAAGAGACCGCATCGCCCTGAGGACGTCTGTCCGTCCAACCAGAGCGGACCGGAGGGGCTCTCTAATTGTTCCATCAGCCAGAGGGGCTCGCCTCTCTGGCACAAAGAGGAGAGCCTTCTCCGTGTCTGCACCGGCCCTCTGGAACCTCCTGCCAACAGAGCTACGTCTTCGGACGGAATTGCTGCCTTTCAGAAAAGATCTTAAAACCTGGCTGGCGGGTCAAGTGTGGGGTGCAGGTGGAAGGGTAACCTCCATTGGGTGGTTGGTGTAGAAGAACTCTTCCCCATGGTGCCTTTGGATCCTGCAGCCCTTGTTTTTAGGGGGTGGGTAGTTTTAACTGTTTTTAACTTGTGTTTTTAATTTTTATTGTGAACCGCCCTGAGTTGGCTTTGGCCGAGTGAGCGGTATATAAATGTGATAATTAAATTAAATTGAATTAAATTAAATTAAATTAAATTAACCAGTCAGAATTCTAATTGTTAAATTGTGAATAATTGAAGCTACCAGAACCTAGCAGTTCGAAAGCAAGAAATTACAAGTAGATAAATAGGTACCACTTCGGTGGGAAAAGATATTGGGGGCATGAAAGGAGCCTCATTTGGGCGTCCGTCTCCTGAGTGGAGTTTCTCCAACAAAAATCCTTTCAACCCAGAATGATTTCTGACATGAAGTAATCTACAGCTGCAGCACAAGCTGAGGACGCCATGATTTACAGAAGCTTTTTTTCACAACAGTCCTGAGTGCAGCTTTTATGCCGCTGCTGCTTCCCACCTTGACAAGCTGATGGACCCTGAAAGCAAGGCCTATTGAACCCCAGTGTGGAAGGCTAATGCCCTTGTCCAAGCTGAGGATAAAAGAGGGTTACCTCTCTGTTACTCCCCTTGCTCGTCTCTCTAGCACAAGAAGGAGGGCCTTCTCTGTGTCCACACCAGCCCTATGGAACCTCTTAGCAATAGAGCTACAGCTGCAGACAGAATTGCTGCCCTTTAGGAAAGGACTTAAAACCTGGCTGGCGGGGCAGGTGCATACCTGTCAAGTATCCCAGATTGGCCGGGATTTCCCATATTTCTGCGCCGCTAACTCTACTTTCCCGCCGCCATCCCGTAATTTGGCTGGCAGGGAAAGTAGTTACTGCGCATGCGTGTATGCACAGAACCCTTCTGCACATGCGCAGAAAGGTTCTGCACAGGTCCTGTATTTTCCGGAGCCACGCTTGACAGGTATGGGCAGGTGTGGGGCACTGATGGAGGCATGAACCCTGCCTGCTGGCTTGTATAAGATCCTCCCTCTTTTTTACAGATGGGGTGGGTGGGATTTTAATTGGGATGGTTTTTTTAAACAATTTTATCATGAATGTTTTATTGTCTTTTATCCTTTTATTTGTGAGCCGCCCGGAGTCGCTTCGGTGAGGGGGCAGCAATACAAATGTAAAAATTAAATTAAATTAAAATTAAATTTGCTGCACAGAAAACTACTGTACTTTGCTTCCATTTGCCATGGTCCAAGAAAAAAAAAAGAAAACAGCTGTGTAAGCTAGATTGTGCTTGTGATTTTTTTTTAGTGGTCCAATCAAGGTTTCACCTGTCCTCATATTCACTTTGGCATGGCTGAAGTCCTGTTGTTTATATTACATTCACCTCTGACCATTTCAAAAGAAATGTTTTATTCTGCACATATGAATTTACAACATTTTGTGCAGTTCGTGTTTGCAGTACTCATATATAGATGGATAGCCCCATAGAGCCAGGGAATGTTACATGAGCACTATGAAGAGGAAAACGAAGATTCCTTTTGTATTGCAGTCATACAGCATTAAAAAATTAAGATAAAATTTAAAAAATCAATGGGAATGAAAGACCACAGAAAAGAATTTCAAAATTCATGTGCCTTCAACTTTCAGTCTCATAGGGTGTTATTTCTCAGCTATCAGCTATAATGGAGTATTTGCTTCTCATTTAAGTCTCTTGGTTCTAAGGAATGGCACCCAGACTCTCCATTTGCATCTTGCTGTCTGACAGTCACCAACGTTAATTATTTATGTAAAATACATGGAGCAGCTAAATGTGGTTAAAATGATACTGGTGCCACTGATGACATCAGAACTGCATTACAGTAAGAGATTCGCTGCAGACGTTCGTAGGCTTTGAAAAACAACTTGTTCCACGGCCATTCAACCTTTAAATTTTTCTTTACTACCCTAAAACAAATACTCATGAAATCTTAGGATACGGGGGGGCACATTACTTGGAAAATCAGTCCAGTACCTCTTCTAATATTGCATTTCCAGAAAATCTAGATGCCCTTACCACTCAGTCCTCCTACTATGGAAAAAAAGCCATCGGAATAATGTATTTTAAAATCTAAAATCTAAACCATCCTAGGGCACACCTATTTCACTGTGCTGCTTTAATTTATTTTTTATTTTTAGGGTAACTCTTCATCTTGGGGTTTCACAACAGTCTAAGTTTTGGATAATTTATGATACTGTCATGTTACTGTGTATCATCACAGAGACTGTGGTGGCTCAAGTGGTTAAAACGCTGAACTTGACAACTGGAAGGTTGGCAGGTCAGCAGTTCAAGACCCAAGTACTGCATGACGGAATGAGCTCCCATCTCTGTCCCAGCTCCTGCCAACCTAGCATTTCAAAAGCAAGAAATTGCAAGTAGATAAATAGACACCACTTCGGTGGGAAGGTAAACAGCATTCCATGCACTTCGGTGTTGATATATGCCTGCCACATGTCCACGGGAATGTCTGCAGATGCAGACAGCGCTGGCTCTTTGGCTATAAATAGAGATGAGCACTGAACCCTAGCATTATATACAACTGGCTTTCGAGCAAGGGCGACCTTTATCTTTACTATATCATCACAGGATGTAGGGGGAAAGCACATAAGTAGACATGAACACAGCTTCCCACATTACTGTTTCTTGGTAGCATGTGGTCCCTTTTCATCCTTTTGCTGTCCTGGAACTGAATCGGTAGCCAGTGAAGTAGAAGATTTGAGACTAACTGGGGATGGCATGTCCAACCACCAGTATCTATCTGAGTCTATTTTAAGGCTAGCTAGGGAAGCCCATCCAGAAGTTTCATTGTTTGCCTAACAGCCAAAGTGTTTAACATGTATTAAATAAGAGGGTCGGAAGGTCAGCAGTTCGATTCCCGAGTACTGCAGGACGGAATGAGCTCCCGTCTTTGTCCCAGCTCCTGCCAACCTAGCAGTTCGAAAGCAAGAAATTAAATAGAGACCACTTTGGTAGGAAGGTAAACAGCGTTCCGTGCGCTCTGGTGTCTAGTCATGCCTGCCACATGACCACGGAAACGTCTGTAGAAGCAGACAGCGTTGGCTCTTTGGCTTTGATACAGAGATGAGCACTGAACCCTAGAGTCGAATATGACTGGCTTTCGAGCAAGGGAAACCTTTACCGTTCCCTAAGCCTAAGCCATTTTTAAGGCTGAGATCCTATGCTTGCATGTCTGATAATAAGCCTCACTGTAAGAAAGGACACTTACATCTTAGTGGACTTGTATAGGATAGTACTGTGAATTGTTGTTAGGTAAAATGAGCCAACTAATCTTTTTGGCCTTGAAAAACTAAACTCAAATTTAGGGTACATCTGATGATTGAATTTGCTCCCAGCCACTGTTCCATACAGTTCAATGTCGAGGGCTTTAAACCTTTTACTATTCTGCTTCAAATGAAGCATGTGCCCATGTTTAATTTAATAGCTCGATTGGGATCCATTCCAGCCTCCACAGCTCTCAGCAGAACATCCTGAAGAACTTGGAAAAGTATATCCCATAGAATGAAACCCCACCCAGGCTGTAATGTAAACCCTCAGTGCTCCACACCCTCCTTTTCATATTTCCCCTATTTTAATCTGCTCAGAAAGTCCCCTTGTATAGAGTAAAGGTAAAGGTTTCCCTTGCTCGAAAGTCAGTTGTATCCGACTCTAGGGTTCAGTGCTCATCTCTGTTTCTTTGGTGTCTTGCACGGAAGACAAAGAAGGAGTCGCAGTAAGGACTAACACAGGTTTATTGGTTGATGATCAGAACGAACATGTGGTAATGGCGGAGATACATCACATTATATACAGTAATGAAACAATGAAACACATTTGAATCTGGCTGCACGGTGGCTCATTGGCTGCCACCGTTGGGGGCGTCGTCTTGAGGCACGCCCCCCTCTTCTGTAGTTCTTCATGCGGAGAAGTTTCCCGCGGCTGTCCGTGATTTGGGGATTGAACCATGTGAGTATGAACGCTCGCACCCGCCCTTGATGGGCGGCTCGCTCGCGTTCCTTTAGCAGCTGTGATACATTGTGATATGGGGCTGGTTACATTCATTTACTTAAAGCAACAGTGTTCTTGCATACACAACATCCCTCCCCCCTAGGATGGGACGAAGTCCCTTAACCATTGTGGCTTCCCGCACGTGCGTCTGGGGCGCGTGTCAGCTTGCCCTAACACAGGGGAGCCCGTGGCTCCTGGTCCCGCGCGGTCTTGTCCTGCAATGTAAGGTGGGGACTCGTTAGTGGTTCTGTGATGAGGCTGCGGTGACCTTGCCTGTGGGGACGGGAACGGAATGAACAGTTGGGAAGTGAACCCTTGTCTACCGCCTGTAGGACCCGGGGACCCCCCTAGTACGAAACTCGGGACTGACGATGAGACCCTTGTGGCCCCGCTGTCTCCCGCTGCCTGTTTGGGGGTCTGGGGATTTGCGGCTGGCGAGATTCCGCTGGCTGCCTGTCTCTGTGGCGCTTGTCTCTTGGGGGCCGGGGCTATGGTGTACTCTAGCAAGCTCGTGCTGCGAGGACTGGAGGTACCAGGGGCTGAACTGAAACCCCTCTTCTCGCTAGGACGGGTGGGGGACCACTCCGCTAACTCCCCCTGGTACGGAAAATTATAGTCAAACTCTCGATCCTGGTCATAGTCGGGGGCAAACTGATTCCTCTCTTTAACTTCGCCCTCGTGCGCCTCCGTGTCTCCCCCTTGGGTAATGCGGGTGGGGGAGGACCCTAACGTTGATTCCCCCTCACTAGTGACTCGCCTTCGGAGCTGATCGGCGTGCCGTCTCCATGTTAGCCCTGAGTTCGTCTCGACCCTGTAGGAGACTGGCCCCGTTTGCTCGATGATTGTCCCCGGCACCCACGCTGGCCCCGAGGCCGCGTAGTTCCTGCAATGAACCGGGTCCCCTGTGGAAAAGTTCTTGGAGCTCCCCCCCCCTAAATTTATATTTCTCCCCTCATCCTCCACCCTGGACGGATCCATCCGGTCAAACAGCGTTGCCGGGCATCTCTTCATAAGCAGCTCGGCCGGGGAGAACCCTGAAGCTAGGGGGGTGGTCCTGTATGTGATTAGGAACTGGCACAGGTGTAGGTTCAGGTCGCCGGGGCCCATGCACCGCAGTGCGTCTTTCGTAGTGCGCACTTGGCGCTCTACCTGACCGTTTGTGGCGGGGTGGAATGGGGCAGCAGTAATGTGTCTGATTGCGTTCCTCTCCATGAAGGTTTGGAACTCGGTCGACGTGAAGCAACTTGCGTTGTCGCTCACGAGGACGTCTGGCAGGCCGAAGCAAGCAAAGAGTTTGCGCAACTGCTTTATGGTTGTCGCGGAGGAGGTGCTGCTCACGGGGATTACCTCCAACCACTTGGAGTAGGAGTCGACAACCAGTAGGAAGGTGGCCCCGCGGAAAGGCCCCGCGAAGTCGACATGGATACGAGACCACGGCCCGCGGGCTGTGTCCCACTCTCTATGGGGTAGTCGGGACTCCTCGGGCCGGGAGCTCTGGCAGCTCTCGCACGTGCCCACTAGACGCTCTATGTCAGCGTCTATCTGTGGCCACCAAAAGAAACTTCTGGCTAGGGCTTTGGACCGCACGATCCCCGGGTGACTGGTGTGTAGTAACTTCAGTACCCTTGCCCTTAATTTCTCTGGGATGATCACCCGCTGGCCCCAGAGTAGACAGCCCCTTTCCAGGGAAAGTTCCACCCTGCGCCTACAGAACGGTTTGAACGTTTCCTCCGGAGGAGTAGTGGGCCACCCCTTTTTCACCCATGAGCTAACCTGGGCTAGGATCTTGTCGGCCGCCGTGGCTTTGGCGAGGTCGGCCGGGACAATTGGGGGTGAGTCGAGGGACTCGATTAGCATGACCTGGTGGTCCTGCTCTACCTCGCATGCGGAATCCCCCAAGTTTGGGAGGGGAGATCGGGACAGGGCGTCTGCATGGGAGATCTCCTTCCCTGGGCGGTAGACTAACTCGTATTGGTAGGCGTTGAGGAATATGGCCCAACGCAACATCCTGGGGGAGAGAATTTGGGGGGTAGGTTTGCCGGTAGTGAAGATCCCCAGAAGCGGCTTGTGATCAGTCACTACCGTAAACTCGCGGCCGTATAGAAAATCATGAAACTTTTTGGTCCCTGCGATTATGGCCAGTGCCTCCCTGTCTGTCTGCGCGTAATTGCGCTCAGCCTTCGAAAGGGACCTGGAGTAGTAAGCCACCGGGGCCTCCCGCCCGCTCTCTAACACGTGGCACAGGACCGCCCCTACCCCCACCGGGGACGCATCACATACCAGAACCACTGGCTTCCTAGGGTCAAAATGTGTCAGGACCGCATCTGAGGAGAGGAGTGATTTTAGTTCTCGGAAGGCTCTCTCTTGTTTGTCCCCCCACCGCCAAACCGCGTCCTTTTTTAACAAGGCGTGCAGTGGCTCCGCAACCGATGCCTTCCTAGGCAGGAACGAGTGATAGAAGTTAAGGAGCCCCAGAAACGACTGCAGCTCCGGTTTTGCGGTGGGGCGAGGGGCATTCTGTACGGCTGCAACCTTGGACTCTGAGGGCCTGATCCCCTCTGGGGTTACTTTGAAACCTAGGAACTCCACCTCCCTCGCAAAAAACACACACTTGTCCTTCCTTAGTCGAAGCCCCGCTTTCTCGAAAACTGAGAGGACCCCATCTAGTCTTTTAGCTAGTTCTACCTCGCTCCCCGCTGTTATCAGCACATCGTCGAAGTATGGTAGAACTCCTGGAAGCCCCTTTAACAGGCGTTCCACGAGGGATTGGAAGATCCCGGGGGCCGAGTTCACGCCGAACTGAAGGCGCGTTACCTTAAATGCCCCCTTATGCGTTACTATGGTCTGCGCAGCGGCAGCGGCTGGGGTCACTGAAAGTTGCTGATAGGCCTGGGCTAGGTCTAACTTGGCGAAACACCTCCCCCCATGGAGTGTGGCCAGCAGGTGGCTGACCACGGGCACTGGGTATGCATTTGGCCGAATGGCCTTGTTGATCGTACATTTGTAGTCCGCACAAATCCTGACCTCCCCGTTTGATTTAAGGGCCGTAACAATCGGCGTCTCCCACTCTGCCGAATCAACTGGAACCAAAATCCCCTGCCCCACCAATTTGTCCAGTTCCGCCTCGATCTTGTCCTTGAGTGCGAAAGGCACCCTCCTCGGCTTAAGGCGGATGGGCCGGATTTCTGGGTCCAACTCGAATGAAACTGGGGGCCCCCTGTAAGTCCCGAGCCCTTTTTTAAAAACGTCCGGGTGCGCATTGCAAACGTCCTGCATTGGGTCAGTCTCTATGGCATGGATGCCGGACAGTTCTATTCCCAGGGGAGCAAACCACTGCGTCCCTAGGAGGCAACACTTCCCCCCCTTGAGGACCACTAGGGGCAGCCTTTCGGAGAAATTCTTGAACTTCACCTTGAATTTCCCCACCCCCAACACTGGGATCCCGTTTCCCTGTACGTCCCGCAGATGGGACCGCATGGCCCGCAACTTGGGCCGCGCCTCTGGGGGGATGCGCAAGTACTCCCTCTGGGACAGTATGGAGTATGACGACCCTGAGTCTATCTCCATTTTCACGGGGCACCCCTGCAACTGTACCTCCACGTAGAATCGCCGGTGCTTCAGGGCCACGCGGTGCACGCCGTCCTCGCCGCGAATGGTGGACACCTTCCTGGAACCGGCCGCCTTCCGCTGGTGGTGCTGGGGATGGCTGGAACTGCCTTTGCTCTCGGGTCGCCCGCGCCTGCAAACTCGGGCGATGTGCCCCTTTCGACCGCAATTGTGGCACTCGGCCTTGCGGAAGGGACACCTCGTGCGGTCGTGGGCCGCGCCACAGCCGTCGCAGCGGCGGTCCTGCCGCTCTCGGTCTTGCCGCCGCTCCCCGCGCTTCCTTACTCTCTGGACGCCGTCGTCCTCGCTGGTGTAGGAGTCCGCCGTTACGGACGAGTCGTCGGAGGCCTCTGGAGTGCCGGCGGGCGACCTAGGTGCCCGCCAGGCTGCCTTTGCTGGAGTCCGCCGTGCCGCTTGAACGGGGGACTTGGCCCGCTCGGATGCTGTGCTGCGGGCCTTGAACACCTTGACCCCGCTCCTGGCCGCCTCGGCCGCTTGCGCCTCTCGCAACACCTCGTTGAACGAGAGGTGCTCGTCGCGGGTCATGAGCTTCCGTTGTAGCTCCTCGTCCCGCAGGCCGCACAGCAGGCGGTCTCGCAGAGCCTGGTTCAGGTCGTCCCACTTGCAGTGCACGGCCGCCAGTCGAAGGGCCGCTGCGTAGTCGGACACGGACTCGCCTGAACGCTGGTCCCGCCGATGGAACGCGACCCGGGCCGGAAAAATCGACACGGGCGGCTGGAAATGTGCCCTCAGCAGCTCCAGGAGTTGGTCGATCGGCACTGCTTCAACCTTCTTTGGCGCCACCAAGTTCATGAGAATGCGCAGCGTGGCCGGTCCCACCTGGGCCAGGAAATGGGAGCGTATCAGCGCGTCGTCGTCGACGCCGGCTGCTTCCATCGCGTGCCGAAACTGGCACTCGTAGAGCTCCCACTGGTCAGGCTCGCTGACGTCGAAATGGTACGTCTTGACTCTGGGATTCGCCATTATCCCACCTTCGTCGCCAATTTGGTGTCTTGCACGGAAGACAAAGAAGGAGTCGCAGTAAGGACTAACACAGGTTTATTGGTTGATGATCAGAACGAACATGTGGTAATGGCGGAGATACATCACATTATATACAGTAATGAAACAATGAAACACATTTGAATCTGGCTGCACGGTGGCTCATTGGCTGCCACCGTTGGGGGCGTCGTCTTGAGGCACGCCCCCCTCTTCTGTAGTTCTTCATGCGGAGAAGTTTCCCGCGGCTGTCCGTGATTTGGGGATTGAACCATGTGAGTATGAACGCTCGCACCCGCCCTTGATGGGCGGCTCGCTCGCGTTCCTTTAGCAGCTGTGATACATTGTGATATGGGGCTGGTTACATTCATTTACTTAAAGCAACAGTGTTCTTGCATACACAACAGTTTCAAAGCTGAAGAACCAGCGCTGTATGCTTCTGCAGACCATTCCCGTCTTCTGGGGCACTTCTGGGACTGTGCAACCTGCTCAGCACCACACAAGCTGGTCTTTCTCCCATGAGTTAGAGTAGTGAATTGAAACTCTCAACTACAATGGCTCCACAGCCAGGTACTGTACTTAAACTCACTAGGACCATGATGGAGAACCTTGGCACTCCAGCTGTTCTTGAACTTCAATTCCAAGCAGCCCAAGTCTCTGTGAATCCACTCGAATGGGTTTACCTGGGCTTCTGGGAATGGAAGTTCAAGAATAGCTGGCGTGCCAAGGTTCACTATCACTGCACTAGAATATCCAGCAGAGAACATTTTCCCTCTGCTGGTTCCACATAATCATTAAAAAAATTAAATTCCCCCTGCCTCCAAAAAGGCCAGTAAGGATTTTTTTCAAATTAAAAAAATTTGACAGATGTTTTGGCTGTGGTGGGAATGGAGTATACCCTTCCAAGTTCCAAAGACCATTGTGTACAGTTTCTGGACCTCAAGAAGTTTTCCTCTTCTGGCATACAGACTGGCCCCATTTGATGTTCACAACAACCATGTAAGGTAGGCTAGCTTCTTGCTCTTACTCTTGCATGTCTAGGCCAGATGTGAAACTGCCAAAATGAAGGCACCTTTCGGTGAGTTCATTCTGCAGTTCCTTTTGCCTGACCTAGTGTGAGAAAGATTAGCCAGCAACACAAGGTACCTGTTACCATGGTACACCCGATTGTGGTTCAAAAATACCACAATCTTTGAGGAGGCTCTTTCTGTGTACCTAGATAGGCTAGCTGGTGGAATATATAAGTTGTTCAATAAGCCACCTGAGAGATAAATTAGGGTTTTTACCCATGTTCCATATTACCCATATTAGCACAAGTCTGAGACATTCTCCATTAAACTGTATGAATGTATATGAGTACATGGATTTCACCTAAACATAACAACAAACTTCTAAGCGCTTTGGGCTTCCTCTATACCGTAAGATGGGCCTTTCTATAAATAAATTAACCAACCCAAAAATATTGTCTATATTTTCAGCTCAAGCCCTGAAGCTGCAGCATTAGTTTTAACAGCATGTGAAATCACTTCACCCAGAGTTAAACATGTGTTCCATGTAGTAAATACAGGCTTTGATGGACTTATTTCCTGGCTTAAGGCATGCTTTTAGGAAGTAAATCTCTGTTTAAAATGGTTCCCAGGATGCAAGATTTTGATTTGTTACCTACAGACTTTTTCAATGTAAGCATACATTACTGAGGTCATCATCTTGCAGAGGCAGCAGCTAAATGCACAATTATTAGGTTTATTGTCATGGTTCCCCCGTGGTTCTCTAGCAAGTGCCCTCTTGGCAATTTTCAGAGGAGATTGCTGTCCTTGTGTGAGGCTGGGAGCCCCCCCCCCCCCCCCGTTGTCCTCAACAACCAGACTTTGAAGGTGTATGTGTTTTTTTGCAAACCTTCTGGGTAAAGGAAATAAATGCTTCTTAACCCTGCCACCCACTCACAAAACATGTGGCTGCCTCTTCTTTTTTGTCTGTTTTGTAACAACAGGGAAATCTAAAAGGGATGGAAAAGCAATAAATAAAGATTATCTGAAGCCATCTCTAGGCATTCAGGTTTTCCCTAAGTGCGAAGGTTGACTGAAATGCCTCCTTGTTGACAATGGAGCTCTGAAAATGGTGCTATAGCTATGTCAGGACAGGCATGTGTGATCACCAGTGCAGGCTTGGCAGGGTTTTGCAATGGCTCTTTCACCCTATGTAGCCGAACACAGTTACAGTGCCATTGCAAACCTTTCCTCTCAATGTGAAAAAGTCTGAATAGTCAGAGGCTATATGTGCATCTTCATTGTTCTCTTTTGCTTAAGAAGGCTAAACATTTAAAGTGGCACTGAGGTTTCTTTGCCAGCAAATGGTTCGGAAGGCAGGAAACACCCATTCAAATAATTTCTACTCCATTCTAGGGCAGGCTGGGACAACCTGGCATTCCCATCATCCGTCTCCAGGCTGTGTTGGCTGAAATTGTAGTCCAAAACACCTGCTGCCTATTGCCACATCAAAATGGCAATTTCTGTTCTCTTTTCGCTACAGCTTCCTTTTCCTCTTCTCTTTCCAGTAACGATTAACAATCATAGATGTCAAGAATCCAAGCTTACAGCTATGTTGAAATCTACTATCTGATTGTTTGAAAAAAATTGAAGGAACTCATATAATTATTTCCCCAAATGCATAAGGGTTGAATTAGGAAATCTTTGGCAGTTTCACGTCTGGCCTAGATAGGGTTGCCATATGTTCCGGAAAATCAGGATTGTCCCAGATTCAAGGTAGGAAAAATTGTCCCGGCCAGTTCAATAAAAATCATGTTAAAGTCCTGGATTTTTAAAACTTACTGATTGTGTATTATAACACACCATTAAAATAAATTCGAACTCTCGCCATCAAATGAGCGATTTCCTGCCACATTGGAGTTGGAGAATACCTGGAGACAAATCTTAATGTCCTTACCTCACAAAACCACCCGATAAGGGTGACCAGTGTGTTTCCTGGAACTCAGGACATTAAGAGTTGACCGTAACGCGACTTCTCAGAAGTACAACAGATCATCTTACAGTAAGAATTAACTGTTGTAAATAAATTCATTTATGTATTGATATATTTAATGTGAAAGTGTTTTATAGCCATACCTGTCAAGTGTCCTGTACTGGCCGGGAAATCCCCTATTTTACCCCTCTTTCCCCCTCTGTCCTGCCGCCATCCCAAATTTGGAGCAGCCAGAGGAGGGGTTACTGTGCATGCATGCCCATCAGAGGCAGAGGTGCGTATGCACGAGGGGTTTATGTGCATGTGCGATGGGTTTCTGCACATGTGCGCAGGGTTTCTGTGCATGCATTAAGGGGTTACTGCACATGCATGCCCATCAAAAGTGGAGGTGCGCATGCGCGAGGGGTTTCTGCGCATGCACACCCATCAGAGGTAGAGATGCTTCCTGTATTTTCTCAGCCGCATCTTGACAGGTATGTTTATAGCTGTCATTATATTATGTTTGTTTTTTAAAAGGTTATTTTGTAGAGAACCCGCCCATTTTTGTCAAGTATACTAGTTTTGTGGGAGAGAATTATGGCAACTCTAGGCCTAGACACGGAAGAAGAAGACAGAAATATCTTTAAAGAATTGCCTGGGTACTTCAATTGTGGCCAGAGCTCAGCATAGGATGGCGGGTACCACATGGTCTCAGCATAGCGCTTGGGATGCTGACTGCACAAAAGCTTCCAACAGGCCAACAGTGGTTTGAATGGTAAGACTAGAGGCAGGCATACTGGAAGGCAGCAGGCTTCAATCAGTCCACCTGCCCAGCAGGTTTCGGACCTTGCTTTCTATCAGAACAACCCTCTTTCAGAATTTCTACCAATGTTACAAGGTCCTCACAGACTGCCTTATCGAGGGTGTCCAGGGGCCATTCAACAATTACATGATCCTCAAGGGGAAGGGAGGGGGTCTGCCATCTGAATTACGGAAAATTATGTGGGGGCAAGGGGGCAGGTCAAAGATTACATAATCCATTTGAAGCTGTTGTGGTTTCGAAACATGGCGCTTTTTTAGGTATAAAAATTATCTCTGGGAATTTTGATCCAATTTGAGATTATTGAATTGCTTGTGCAGTCTGCATTAGGCACCAATAGAGTGAAAAGATCTAAAAATTAGGATTTCAATACAAAAGCTCTGGATTACGTACTTTTAAAGGGAGGGGGTCGAAGCATACCTGTCAAGTTGTCTCCGTAGAAATCCGGGAACTTTTCCAGGTGCGGCACGCATGCGCAGAAACCCCTTTGCGCATGTGCAGAAACCCCTTCATGCATGTGCAACACTGCCTCTGGGAGGCACATGCGCAGAAACCCCTTTCCCCAGCCGCCCCAATACAGGATGACGGCGGGAAAGAGGGGGAAGGAGGGCCAAAATACAGGATTTCCCAGCCAATCCAGGATACTTGACAGGTATAGTTCGAAGCGAAAATTACGGTCGGATTACATGGGGAGGAGGGGGTCAATTTTTGCCAAAAAATGGATCACGTAATTGTTGAATGGACCTCCATCGCAAAAGAAGCAAGGAGAAAATGACCCTAGGAAGAGAGCTTTCTCGGTGATGGCCCATTCACTATGGAACCATCTCCCTTTGGAAATCCAGCTGGCGTCCTCTCTGCAAATATTTAGGAAATTTTTGAAGAAAAGAAAGAAATTATCAATATCATTGTAACTGCGATGAGACTAGCTAGAGCTAAGAAATGGAAATCTGATAGTAAAATTGAATTATTAGAATGGTATATAAAGAAATGTGGAATATAGCAATAAACGATAAATTAACATCAGAATTAAGAGTCAAGAAAAGAATTTTAAAGAAACTGAATTTTAAGGAAATCTGGGGAGAGTTTTTGGATTATACAGTGGTAAAAGGGAAAGGTATGGAACCAAATCAAGAGTACATATCAGTTTTGAAAGAAGGATAAATTATAAATTAAAGAGACTGTAGATTAAACAAAGTAAAGAAGTATATAGGCTGTCCTGCTGGGTGAAGGGAGCACACAGTATTATTGTATATTGTAGTAGATGTGTTTTTGTTGTTTTATGGTTTATTCTAATGTATAGTTGTTGTTGTTATTCTTGGTAGTATTAATTTAAAAAAATTAAAATTAAATGTTCCTATTCAAAGCAAAGTAAAGCAATCACACTATTATATACCGCCCCATAGTGCTTAATGCACTCTCTGGGCGGTTCACAAGTTAATTAGCATTTTGCCCCAACATGCTGGATACTTATTTTACTGACCTCAGAAGAATGGAAGGCTGAGTCAACTTTGAGCCATGGTCACAACCTTTTGGTTATAGTACAGCAGTTTAACTGCTGTGCCATCAGGGCTTTTCAGAGAGGCTTTTCAGATATTCTTCCCTACCGGAGGGACTGTACTTAGCTTTATTAATTTTTTTTACTATCTGCGGTTTAATATTTATTATTTATTTTATTTTATTTTATATATTTATACCCTGCCCTACTGGTGCAAGCACCACTCAGGGCGTCTTACAGTGTGAAGCAAATACAATAATAAACATCTATGACGGAGCCTGGGTTCAACATCTCTAGAGCAGATGCAGCAGCGGCATCCCGGTGGCTCCTCCCTCCATCTGATGGTGGGAGTTAGGGGTTGGTGACGAGGTCCTCCTCAGTTGCCCTTCAGAGCCATGGTGGCTCCTCCCTCCAGCCATTGGTGGGGGCTATGGCAGCCACGAGGTCCTCCTCAGTCGCCCTTCAGGGCCATGGCATTATGGCATGCTCATTGATTTAGATTTAGGATTTTATGATTACCATATATTAAGTTTGAATTTGTTGTAATGGTTTTATTTGTATATATATGTTGTCACCTGCCCAGACATTGGGTGGGATACAATCAATCAATCAATCAATCAACCAACCAACCAACCAACCAACCAATCAATCAATCAATCAATCAAATTTGAGCAAGAGGGTCATTCCAGCCATTCTGCATTTTTACCATTGTGGTACACTTATGCGGGTTAATGCTATTATTTGGGGATTTGGAGATTAAGGCACAGTGGGAAGGCAAGGATAATCAGTCAATTATTACAGATTTCTAAGAGTCTTGTTTTATTTGCCACCACTTTGTTGGCAGTTTGGGGGCACTGGGGTTGGATCCAGGCAGTATGATGGTGACAAGCAGGAGTCTACTCACCAGGCTGTTGATGGAATCACCTTAAGGGGAACCGGGGGTAGGACCATGGTTAGTCCTTGCTCAGCGGCCATTGGCTACCTTCAGGTGGCAGGGAGTCATGAAAGCATACACCCATATAGTCTCCACAGGCCTGTTACTCCTGGTGGAATCTTCAGGTGCTGCTAAATGCATTGGTGGTGAGCACTGAAAGCCATTTGGGTCTCCCAGTGCGCCGGATCCATTCCTAGCCCTAGCCCAGGTGAACTGCTGCTGCAACTGCCACCACCGCCTCTACCGGACTTTCCCTCAGCCAGCCCGGCTGAGGGAAGGAGCAACAGCTGTGTGGCCCAGCCGGCCACAAAGACGGCGACACTGTTTCCGGACTTTCCCTTGGACCATACCTGTCAAGTTTTGGGAAATTTCTGTCAAATAAGGGAAATTTCCCAGCCAAAACAGGAAAGTGGACAGCTATGTTTATCCTGTGCTGGCCTCCAGTCTACCTCCAGTCTAATTGCAGTCTAACTAATACGGGATGACAGCGGGAAAGAGTGTAAAATATGGGGGTTTGACAGAAATTTCCCGAGACTTGACAGGTATGCCTTGGACATAGTTGGTCGGGCTGAGTTTACGATGTTTTCCATATATTGTTTTTTTGAAGTGTTTTTGTATCACGATAATTCAATATTTTGTAAACGTAATTGGGATCTTTTGAAATGTTTTTGTATTATGATAATGTGGTACCTTGTAATTGTAATTGTGATAATGTGTACCTCTGTTAGCCACCCAGAGTCGCTTAGCGATTGGGGCGGCATACAAGTACAACAACAACAACAACAACAGATAAAGTTGTGGCCTTGCTCCTTCCAAAGAATTGTATGTGGTGTTCTTGATAATGTCTGGTTCAGGCATCCCAGGCTCAACTTTAGGCCAACAAAACTCTGTTACAAAACATGGTAGTACTTCCAAGTACAGTATCTGTATAACCTGGGTAACTCAAGGGAAAATTCATACGTACAAACATTCAAAATGCTTATCTTCATATACAGCAGTGGTGGCGAACCTATGGTATGTGTGCCAGAGGTGACACTCAGAGCCCTCTCTGTGGGCATGCACATTGTCGCTCCAGCACAAAGTTTGCCCTGCCCCTTTGCCCAGCAGCTCAATGGGAGCGCTTCCTCCCTCCCCCAGCACAGAGTTTGCCCCACCCCTCTGCCCAGCAGCCCAATGGAAATGCTTCCTCCCTTCCCCAGCAGGGAGTTTGCCCTGCCTCTCTGTATCACGGATGGCAGCCTGCTGAGTTTGGGCACTCAGTCTCTAAAAGGTTTGCCATCACTGATATATAGGGAGTCATTTTGCTATTTGTTGCCTGTTTTCAATTACACATTGAATGCAGGTTTAGTCTTTCTCTTTTCTTCATATGATATAGTTACAGGATTATAATCACAACAGGTGGCTTTGGCCCCTGGGCATCCACATGTTAAAGATCATATTTGCATAAAGGCTAGAATGTATAGAATGATATGCTTCCAGACTCAAGCCTTGGGGGTCTTTCTAAATCAAAACGTTATGTGCAGATTGGGCCAATGCAATTTAGAGCTCTCAAAATCTCCTAACACAGAGAGAAAATGAATTCTGCATGCATATGAAACAGTCCCAAGTCCTAGTTGGTAAAGAACTTGAATCCTGTTGGACTATTCCATTCAAGACCAAGGGACCGTTTCAGCTGAACTACAGCCAGAAATTTTACCCTTTGGATTATAGCTTTATGCTGACAAGAGATTCAGTTTCCATGGTCATATGGCAGGCATGACTAGACACCTGAGTGCATGCAACACTGTTACCATTCCCGCTAAAGTGATACCTATTTATCTACTTGCAAATTCTTGCTTTTGAACTGTTAGGTTGGCAGGAGTTGGGACCAGTGGTGGGCATCAGCAGGTCTGCACCAGTCTGCCAGAACCGGTAGCAGAAATTCTGGTTGGCCCCACCCATCCAAGTTTTGAAATAAAGTAGTCCTAATTCAGGTGCAATGCAGGGCTTTCCCCCTGGCCACACCCACCATACCACGGCCACAGTGTGGTAGTAAAAAAATTTTGAACCCACCACTGGTTGGGACAGATATGGGAGCTCACTCTGTCGTGCAGCGCTCAGGTCTTGAACTGTTGACCTGCCGACTTTCTAGTCATCAAGTTCAGTGTCTTAACCACTAAGCCACTGCAGTCCCCTTTAACACATGAGCAAGATTTTCTACAATGAACCTCCCTTTTCCTCATATTGCCTCTGTCACTTCACTACATAGAAACAGCCTTTCCTTTCTCCAAGGACATAAATTAATTAAATAGGTACCGTTGGGTCAATTTCAAATTATGATGCCCCATTTCTATGGTTTTCTATACAGTACTCAGAAGTAGACTATTACTATAGTTCCATCTTCTCAGAGTGCTGTAGGACTGTATAGTTTACCCAAAGCTATACAGGCTTGTTCTTCTGGTGAGGAATTCAATTTTTGAACTCAGATGCTTCATTTCACTGAACAGCATTGCCCCAATTTTTTCTTTGACAATGCATACGGGCAGGTGATAGTAGAAGTCTTGTTGGGAGGGTTCAAATCAGAGCAAGGCTTTCTTTATTAAAATGTGAGTACTTTTAATCAC
Source organism: Bradypodion ventrale (assembly GCA_035047345.1). Taxonomy (NCBI): domain Eukaryota; kingdom Metazoa; phylum Chordata; class Lepidosauria; order Squamata; family Chamaeleonidae; genus Bradypodion; species Bradypodion ventrale. The sequence goes on along the minus strand of JAWDJE010000001.1, from coordinate 184,124,361 downwards.
ATTAGCTGACATTACAGCAATTCATATTGCAGCTCACATAAGAAAGGAGGTAATGAAGCATGAAATTTCTTCAGGAAATTCAACATCAGCTTTCAAATAATGTTCAGCCATAGTGTGGAGCCTAGTGTGGTAAAGGGGTGGGGGGAGAAAAAATACACAAAATAACAGTTCAAGGAAACTGTCTCTATCTTTTAAACAGAAGAAAGGTCTTATTATATAATTCAGAGCAGTAGAGAACTTCATATTCACATCCTTGTGTTAAGATTAAAGACTTTTGGCAGATATACAAATTATGTTATAAAAAAGAAGGAACAGAAGAAAAGTCAGGGAAGAAAGATAATGCAGTGTAAAAAGAAAGCAGATGCTTATCCTCCATTCTTTTTCCTATAGACTAAGAAAAAAGCACTGCTTTCTTTAAAGAAACTATTGTATTTTGTCTCCTCTACCCCTAAAGTCATTTTGTAATTTCAAATTTATTCCATGTTTTAGTTTTTCATTTTCAAGTGGATTTTTGAGTTGTGATCACTGAATAAATTTAATTTTGGCAAAACTTGATAGATATATCCTCATAACCTTCCCGAACTCTTCCTTTTAAAGTGAGATGTTACTGATGCGTGATTGCCATTGACTGAGAAACTATATTTTTCATTTTAAGCAAACCCTGTTGGAAACATAATCTTTCCTTTTAATCACTAACATATTCCACATTTTTCTAACTGAATATTTCATCTTGGATATCTCTCCTTCAAGCAAATTCTTTTCTTCTTTTAACAGCTTTGCCTTAACACTAAATCAAAAATCCTAAACCCAAATCTAATCAAACCCTGTAGAAAGTGAAACAGTGTTTTTAATTCATTTTACACACAGAGAGTTCATATCTTCTAGTTATAGATTAGCAGTACTAACTGTTGACTGAGTCACACTGCTTCCTCCATGCATGACTATAACATCATCTATATTACAGTGAAACCTCATGCAACAATGCCCCATATAGAAATCGCATAACAGTTAGGTTTTGGGGGGAAATGGCGTTCCGCATAACAATTTTCCCTATGGAAAAATCTGTTCAACAATTTTTCAATGGAAAAAACCACTTAGCGAAAAAAAACACGTTGTACAATGCATCCCATAGGGAAAATCGCTATACGATGCATGCATCGTATAGCAATTGTTTCGTACAACAATGAGCCCTGTGGAACGGATTAAAATCATTGTATGAGGTACCACTGTATATCTTTTTTCCACCACACTCTTCCCATCTGCAATTTTGTTAGCAAACAAGTTATTAAAGGTGCTAGTCCTCATCAATGTGAATGGCACTGTGAGAGCTGGGACCACGTACAGAACTGATTTCCTGTAGCATGGTTTATATAGTGAAATAGAACACAATCCATTGGGTTTATTTTATTCAAGATATAGCAAGATATGAAATAGAAAGACAGCATAACATTTTTACAGAACGGTTTTCCCTTAGAGACTGAATAATTATTTCCACCACCACCCTTCAATTTTATTCATGTCTGTGCATTGCCTGTGAGTCTGTCAATCATCCTTCTCTGTGTCCTGTTTCCATGAGGTAATAGAGTACATAAAATATGGGGTGTGGTGAGGGATGGGTGGGTGAGTATGGATTTCTTTTATGGAAATAGCCCAGTCCTCACAGACAGACATCTGATTTGGGTGAATTGAGAGGTAATGTGCCTGTGCCTGTAGGATTGAGGGGATTTGGAGGGGGAAAGGCAAATGTCATTGGCACCATGCCTCCAAATATTTGTTACTAGGAAACAACACTGGAGTTCTTCAGAGGTAACAGATGTGGGCAGAGTGGAAAATAGGACACTGGATGAGAAGGGACTTTGACCTGGCCCAGCCAACAAATTTGTAAGTTCTGTTTGATGAGGACAACATGAGATATGCCATTCCTTCTGTGCACTGCTCAAAACTGCTGCCTCCTGAATATGCTTTTACACAAGGAAAGCAACTGTCAAGCTTCTGTTCAAGACATATGTAATGTAACATGGAGTTGCTCCTTCAATTACAGCTTCACGAGGACCATTCATAATTTATTATTGTGATTCCTTAGCTCTGTAACCCATTTTCTAGGAGAACAAAGGTGCATTTGTAAAGGCTTAGTAGCTTTGCAGGGTAAGATTTTTTTAAAAAAGTCTAGTGCGCTTCCCCCACCACCACCCTTCACCATAAAAATACATTAATCTGTCTTCACTGAGACCTCCTGTTTCCTCACGCATCCCTAGATCCACAATGGCAGCGGGAAATTCACAGCATCAAGAACTGTTTGTGGCATGCAGCTAATTAATGACTTGCCCACTGCTGTAAATAATCTGTCCACACAACTTGGAGCTCAAATGTGGGAAACATTTTTCTATGGTTACAAACACCCACTTGATACTGCAGCATCAATATGGAGAGAAAATGGTGTCTTAAGGAATTTTCTACTGCACACTGGATGCTACTGCGTTAAGGAAACCTGAGATAACCATATGTCAACTGGACCCTTAGACAGATGGTCATGCACAAGCCATCAACAACCGTGATTGGGCAGCCTAATGTGTGACTTTCCATATATGTCTCAACACAAATACAATTTTGCCCATATGTATTTTTTTATTTATTAGATTTTTATCCCACACTCCCTACGGTTTTCCTCAGGGCCATGGTCATCTTCCAATTCCTGTTTTTATCGTCACAACATCCTTATAAGGTAGGTTTATACATTGTAACTTGCTGTCACCCAGCAAGCTTTGGGGCTAAGTGGGGATTAACATGTTCTCCCAAGTCGTAGCCCAGCACTCTAGCCACTATACCAGTATTAGTCATCTCACAAGGTACAGGTGAACCTGGCTGGGTTGAGGTTAATAGCTTCACTGGCATTCGAAATACAAAATCATACCTATGCTTTTGGCATGAGTCCTTCACCACTTATAACTTCCAATTAAATTCTAAAACATATTCTGGAGCAGTGACATTCTTTCTGTACTTTGGGCTGGCTGGATAGCTCAAATTGTAAAGTATTTGGCTGCAGAGACTGAGATTAGACATTCAATTCCCCACTGTGCATCCCAAAAGAGCCACTTTGTGTGGCCTTGAGCAAACTGCCCAGTTCAAGAACACCCCTGGAAGAAGGTACCAGTAAAGCACTTTTGAATATTCTCTACATAGAAGACACTCAAAAAAGTCAAATCAGAATTGACATAATTGCACTCTTCTTCTTCTTCTTCTTCATGATCTTGAGTCACTCATCAACTCATCAACTCCATGCCCTGGTTGTCTAGCAAAAGAAGTTTAGCCCTGTAGCCCATTTTTTGATGGATGCCCAGGAGCCATATCATCCAACACAATCATTAATCCAGGCAACAATCGAGTCAGCATGGGTTGTGGAAGTCTGGTTCTTCAGCTAAGATCTGTCTGATATGGTTGTACCTGTTCAGCATAGCTCCCAGCATCATTAGAATGCAAAAGCCCCTGCATGACAACATGGTACTTTATTGGGGGGAGGGATTGTTGGTGGTTGTTGTCGGCGTTGTTGTCGTCATCTTCATTTTTGTTGACGTCATCATCACCTACATTGTTTTTCTTCCTTCCTGCCTTTTTGCCATAAAAACATGTTGTAGCTTCCAACTAATAGCAGACATTCTCTCTCTTACAAACATTGAAAACAGATGGAACAAGTATCATAGGTGATATGTCACTGTAACAATAGGCAGAGCACAGCGTACTATGAACATTGCAAACATTCTTCTTGCTTCTTCTTGGGGAATATGTATGAAAAAGGGTTGTTTTAAGAAAGAGTACACTGTTATAGGTCGTAGCAGTCTTGTCATTAAACATTCAGGAAGTCAGCACTAGGCAGTGGAAAGGGGGGGGGGGGACGATAACTATGCCTGCCGTTCAATAGGTTTTCAGGTTAGTAACAGAAGAGGGTGGAGCTCATGGACCAAAAGAAAAAGAAGCATTTACTCAGACCTTTTGATTTAAATCTAGCCAGAGACTGGAAATTCTATACTATATATATATTCTGAACACATTCTGAAACTTGTGCTCTAATAAAGTAACTTTTCCAATTTTGTTTCTTACTAGTTATGACATGACTGCGGTGGCTTAGTGGTTAAGAAGCTGAACTTGATGACTGGAAGATTGGCAGGTCAGCAGTTCAAGTCCTGAGTGCTGCATGGCAAAGTGAGCTCCCATCTCTGACCTAGCTCCTGCCAATCTAGCACTTCAAAAGCAGGAAATTGCAAGTAGATAAATCGGTACCAGGACTGCCACATGTCAATGGAAACGTCTGCAGACACAGACAGCACTGACTCGTTGACTATAAACAAAGATGAGCACTAAACCCTAGAGTCAGATACGACTGGCTTTCGAGCAAGGGTGATCTAGCTGTGACATGGGAAACAACCAGACATTTCCCCTGAACATTTGGGGGGGGGGGGTCCCCTTGCCCTAGTCACAAACCACTTGTGATCTGAGCAATAACAGCTGGAGTGCCAAGATCACGGATCTAGTCAGTCTCTCTCTATGAAAGCGTGCCCAAGAATTGTATGAGATATCTTAGAGATGTGGAAAGTTACTTTTTTTGGACTCAGACTCTGAAAATTCTCCAGCCATGATGGGGTGTTCTGGAAGTAATAAAAAAGGAGCATTTTGCATCTTGGGTAGAAATCATATACTGTATTCATATTTGTGTGCATGTAGGTGGAAGGGGAGAAGAGAGAGTCTACATATAAAGTCATATATTAAATGCATGGGAAATGCATATGCTGGTATCAAAATGATTGCTCTGGCTCATTATGCTAAAAACAAACAAACGTTGAACTTGCCTTTGCATGAATGCATCTCCAACTCTTTGCACTACCCTAATAATTTTTTAACAGGATGCAACAAAAGAGATTATTTCAAGCAGTGTTGCGATGGCTGCCAGATGTTGGAGTGGCTGGCCGCAAGGAAGACACGCGAGACAATCGTGCGGTGAAGTCCAGCCCCGATCTAGGTTGGGTGGCACATATTTATTATCCTTTCTTGGGGTGATGTGCGCATTGAAGGATGCACATGACCCCCTAATACAGAAGGCTTGCATACATGACGTTTTCCGGTGGTCCAGCTACAATGCCAGCTCTTTGAAGTTACCCTGGGGTTAATGGACAACTCACACCTAATTACCTTGGGTTGGCGAAACCCATTTCCTGCCCTAATCTCGGAGTCGATGTGTATTGACTCCAGGTACCTAGCTTGTTCTGCCGTCTGGCGCAGCTTGTTTGCCCAACTTAATCTGTGGCCAGAAGCAGAGGATTGTGTATTTCCTTTCGAGTCATCATCTTTGGTTTTTGCCCTGTTTCTATCGTAGCCACCAGCCAAGGCTTTATGATTTGCCCCCCAAACTAACTAGCTAGCCCATACCCCAATTGCCTTTCCTGCAAAGTCCGGGTGGTCCCCGGATCTGTTGAAGGCCAGGCGAACCCCTGGGGAAATGTTTAGCCAATTATTCACACGGGCAACCCACATTCTCCATTCCTTTATTAGTTAAATCAGCCTGGCTGAGGGCACGGTAGATATAAGGCATGATCTGCTTGGGCATAACTGTCTCCCGAGGACTCCGCCATGAGGTGCACATTGACAAGAGTGAAGGAATGCACGGCGCAAAGCAGCAACACATAATTCCCACTACCACAACGTCAGTGATAGCTTTAAGCGCTATCTGCAACCACCTCCATAGCACCCAGGACAAGAGTTTGTCCCACCACCCCCAGTTGGCATTCTCCTTGATGTGTTTAACTATGGTGTCAAGTTCGGTGATTTGACTCTGGACCTTGCGAGAATTGTCCGTGAGGTTAAAACAACACATGTCTTGGATTCACAGCCCAAATGGTGTAAGAGCAGTAAATAGTCAATTGCTGCACGGTTATCCAGAACCGGATGCCTCAGTTCAGCCTGCTCTCGGTTTAACATGGCAATGGCTGATGAGGTGTGATTGATGGCTTTTGCTAGCACGCACGCCAGCTGGCTGATCCTGCGTGCGTTACCTACTGCTAGTCCGGGCACCCCCATAATGCTGACTGCTAGGGACACGTACTCTGCCTTGCTAAGCGCAGTGATATCACTGTCATATGTCTCATCTAGCTGGACCGCTCGTATGGGCCATGCTGGCCTTGGGGTGACCGGGTTTGGTGTGACTATCTTCCTCTCGGGGAGTACCAGGGTTAAGCGACTCACACAACAGTATGAGTCAGACATATTAGCGGGTATGTAGTTCCAAGTCCGTTGGTTACAAGTAAAAAACCATCCTGTAGGCAAAATAATATGAGCATACACATAACTGATTGTCTCTGGTTGGGTACATTTCCTAGTCTCTTTCCCGGGACTCAGGCAGTGGTGGTGCGGCCCCTTGGCTGTGGAGCAGCCCGTCATCTTGGCACAGGGCATGCTTGGGCTGATGGCCACCCAAGCTGTGTAGAGGGTGACTGCATCAGCGGGCAAAGTCTTTGTTACCTGAGTCCCCCAGTTCGCGTAAGTCGTGTACGTAATTCGGTGATAGTGCCCAAACACGCACACCCATTCATTGTCCCCAGCCTGCTCTCCTGGGGTACGGCAAACTGAGATCAGGCATGTACTTAGTAAAGAAGCGGCGTCCATGGTTTGCTGCAAGCAAAAGTCCGATTGGTTGACAAGTCCGGCTAATTTCTCCCAAATGTTGTACTGGAGCCTGGCGATTAAGTCTCCGCCAGGTGTCAAGTCCCCATAAGAAGCTTGAACCCCTTCCCCCATCAGCAAGGAAAGGATCAAGACGACCATCAGGGAATTGTAGGTGATTTGAGCTAGCACTGCGGCCACCATGTTTTGTGGGGTGGGCTCAGTGTTTTGCTCCATCAGGATGGACATGGCGTCGTCACACAAGGTCTTGACCATCCCCCAGGTCACTCTCTGGTCTGGTCTCGGCTGGGGTCGTCTGCTCCGCCTGGGTCCTCTCGTCAGGCTCACTCCATCCATCTCGGGCAGGGGGTCCGGGATTGCTTGGTTCCACACCATGTGGCTCGAAATGCGGTCTCACGCAGACGGTTCCTGTGGGGGACATAATCACTGCATACCCTCTCCCCCATGTTATCAGGGGCACCGGACCTCTCCAGGAGGGGTCCGGCAGCACCCTGAAGCGAACCATGGGTCGCGGGAGGATTTCCTGCCGTCGGAAATGCTTCTCCTGCGGGGTGCAGTCATCAAAAATTTTAATGTGGTTATAAGTGAATAAAACTTTGTGCAGGCATTGCTGTGCCTGACCCTGGCTTTTCGGGGGGACTACCTCCTCCCTTTCTGTTTGTTTTTCGATGTAGGACATTAGCGTCCAGTTCACCCATTCGACAATGGCTTGTCCCTGGGATTGTATGGAATGCCAAATGTGTGCTTTACATCCCAAGTTGCTAGGAATGTGGCTAGCTGTTTGGAACTATAAGCCGGCGCGTTGTCAGTCTTCAAGTGGCCTGGTTTGCCCATGGCCATGAAGCATGTCAAGAGATGTTGCTCTACATGAGTTGCAGCTTCTCCCTTCTGGGCCGTGGCCCAGGCAAACTGCGAGAATGTGTCAATGGAGACGTGCATATACTGCCATCTCCCAAATTTGGTTAGTTTCTGTCCCCCATGGGTTAACTCCCCATGAGGGGCCTCCCGGTGCTCCTGTGCATTGTGGGCAGGAGCGCACGATTCCCTGTTCTTGCGACAATGGCAGGTTAAACTGCCTTGCTAGTGCTTTGGCATTCTGGTGGAAGAATGCATGACTTTGGATCGGGGTCGTAAAGATGCCCGAGACTAATTTCTGGTGCGCTTCTTTAGCAGCTGCGTCAGCCCTGCTGTTGCCCTCGGAGATGGAGCCAGGTAAATCCTGGTGACTCCTAATGTGGGCTACATACAGCGCTTCTCTGCGGTGCTGCAGGTGAAACTGCATGGTCAAGAATAGGCTTAGCAAATTCTTGTCTATGGCGGGAGTGATGTAAGCTCCCGGTAGACTGTGGATCAAATTCCTGACATACTGACTATCTGTGATGATATTCAGTGGCTCCTGGGCGAATGTTTTCAAAGCGAGGTTTGCTGCTGCCAGCTCCGCTCTCTGTGCTGATTTTTGCGGAAGTGTCAGTAGTGTTTTCCAAGCCTTCTCCTCATGCCAAGTAAGAACTCCATACACTTTTCCCCCATCAGTGAATACCATCTTGGCTCCCTGGAGGGGAGTCAAAGCCAGCATTTCCTGCAATTTGACTGTCTGAGTCTGAAGTGAGACTAGTCTGGGGTCCTTTGGCAAGTGGTATGCCAGGCTCCCCGTGAACCCTTCTAATGTGATGGGTAGGGTGTCTCCCAACTGCATTAGTTGCTGTGTCTGCTCTTTGTTGAATGGCATGACTATCTTGGCCAACTCGTGTCCTGAAATGTCCCTTGCTCTTAGCCTTCCCTTGTGAATTACTGTGGCCACCAATTCCTGCGGAGGAACGATGTTCCTGGAGGAGGTGTTCGGTAGATACACCCATTCCACGACACCCCCCCGCTGGAGTCTATACCTAGTGCTCCTGCGAACATGGTCCCTGTTCTAATGATGTAAGGTTTAGCATGGGGGCGTATGGCCCCTCACTAATCCTGTCTACCCATTGATGGCTGAGAATGCGGTTTACTGCCTGGAGTGTTTGCTCAGCGTCGCACGGAATGTGTATCTGGTCGGCTGGCTGCTTTCCCTGGGTTAGCAGCAAGAAAAGTGGTTTTAAGAGGTCTGTGTCTATTTTAAAATACGGCCTTGCCCAATTGATGTTCCATTTGCTGGAGTTCTACTAGCATGACTGAGTCCTTAATATTGATCTTAGGCAGTACTGGTACTGCAAAAGATTGGAGCAACCAATGTCCCAGATAAGAATAGGGTTTGGCTCTCTGCACTTTCTCAGGAGCTATGACTAATCCTTTTCCCCTCAGTGTTCTCTGGAGGTCACAAAATACATTGCTGCCTAATTTCGGCGCTGCGATCAATATGTCATCCATGAAATGGCAGACTAAGACTTTGGGGTGCAGGTTCCGGAACCCCTCCAAGGCCTTGTGGACATAGATTTAGCACAGGGTTGGCGAGTTGAGCATTCCCTGTGGCAAAAATTTCCACACGAACCTTTGGGTTGGCTCCTTATGGTTAGTGACTGGCACTGTAAACGCGAACCTTTCCCTGTCCCTAGGGTCTAAAGGGATGGTGTAAAAGCAGTCTTTTAAGTCTACCATCAGGATCTCCCACCCTTCAGGGATCATGTTGGGATTGGGGGTACCGCGTTGAAGCGGTGTCATGGGCTGAATGCACTTATTGATTTCCCTTAAATCGTGGAGAAGTCGCCACTTTCCGGACTTCTTTTTAATGACAAAAATTGGTGAATTCCAGAGACTGGTAGATGGTTCTATGTGTCCCGCATCTAGCTGCTCTTTAACGAGCTGTTTTAAAGCCTCTAACTTTTTTCCAACTATCGGCCACTGCTCCACCCATACCGGCTCATCGGTTAACCATTTGAGCGGCAGGGCCATTACCCGAAAGTTAGGGTGGCACGATACTGTTGCAGAATGTCTCTTCCCCAGAGGTTGACGGGTACGTTTAGGACGTGCGGGTGTATTACTGCTGTGCCGTCTGCCCCCGGGATAGTGACCCACCCAGTCTCGGCTCCTGTAAGCTTCTTGAACTCCTCCTACCCCCCACACATCTGAAACTGCCTCGATTGCCCACTCATCGGGCCATAATTTCCTGCTGATTACGGTGACATCCGCTCCGGTGTCTAACAGACTGTCAAAAGGTCTTTTGTTTTAAAATACCTTAATGACAGGTCACTGTTTCCACTCTATGTTCTGCTCCACTGTTGCTATGATCTGGTATCCTCCTACTGCCCCTTCCTCTCTCTGGCGGTCTGTCGACCTGAATCCCGAATCTCCTCTGATCACTTCCTTGCCGCCACCTAGCACATGATACGGAACCATGATCAATTGCGCTACTGAATCCCCTTTGCTGATTGTCTGGGGTAGGTGTGTCCACAGCTGGACTTTGATGATGTCTGCGTAATCAGAGTCTATGACTCCTGGGATCACGAAGATCCCTTTCTTCCCTGCACTGCTTCGAGGCAAGACTAACCCTACTGTGCCTTAAGAACATAAGAACAGCCTTGCTCCTTCTGCGCCCGCCTCCTTCTGCGCCCGCCCCAGAGGGCAGGGGAGGGGGCGTGGCGATCATGTGCTGAGCCGCCGCTCCCTCCGATTGTTGCGGCCTCCTTTTTGCCCTAGTAGAGTTGAAGATTCCGAGCCGGGCGGTGGAACCCGAGCGGCCTCGCGAGCCACCCCCCCTTCTTCCCACCCGGGCCCGGCCCTTCGATCTGCCCGGCGGGTCCCCCCCGCCCAGACACCCCCCACCCCACCACCCCCTGGGCTTCCTCCGGATACAGACATGCTGCCCAACACGGGGAAGCTGGCAGGATGCACTCTCTTTATCACGGGTGCAAGCCGTGGCATTGGAAAAGCCATTGCCTTAAAGGCAGCAAAGGATGGGGCAAACATTGTCATAGCTGCTAAGACAGGAGTGCCTCATCGTACCCTTCCAGGAACAATCTACACAGCTGCAGAAGAAAGGTCTTCGCCGCGTCTCTCCTGGGCTCATTCCACCGGCCCAGGATGGGAGATGAGCGACAGCTGAGGCCGCCGGCAGTCCGTTCCCTCCTGGCCCCACCCACCAGGAGGGCTTCAAAAGAGCGCAGGAGCAGCTGCAGCTGTGTAAGGGCTAGGTGTTCCCTGGCTTTGCTGTGGTTACGGACATTCAGCCTTTGGCTATGTTGCGGACTTTGGCAGCTGAAGACACTCTTAGGCTTGTTAAGGTCGTAGACCACCCCCCCACCCCTTGGATCTTTTTGCTTATTCTGATTTAACTTGTACTGTATGATTCCTGACTTTGTTTTTTCTTTGTTTTACTGTAATAGATATGTTGTATCATTGATATTTTGTATCTTATTTGTATATTGCTTTGTATTATTTGTATCGTATTTTGTATTGTTTAGCATTATTATTGTAAACCGCTTCGAGTTCCCTTTTCGGGGAGTAAAGCGGTATAGAAATCTAAACAATAAATAAATAAATAAAACAGGCCACAGCCCATCCAGTCCAGCATTCTGTCTCACACAGTGGCTCACCATTTCCTTCAGGGTATTCCCAAGCAGATGCCTTCACCTGTTTAGGATTCCCTGGAAATGGCATTGAGAGATATCCTGCCTATCTCTCCAATCCAGAGGTTGTTCTTAAGTATCCATAATTTTAGCCATTGATACCCTGGTCCTCCATGAACTTGTCTAATCCTTTCTTAAAGCTGTCAAGACTGACAGCTGTCACCACTTCTTCTGGCAGGGAGTTCCATAGACCAGTAATCCTCTGGGTGAAAAAGTACTTTCTCTTATTTGTTTGAGAACTAGTACCCAAAAGTTTCATGGAGTGTCCCCTAGTTCTAGTGTTATGCGATAGGGAAAACAGTTTTTCCTTATCTACTTTGTCCACACCATGCATGATTTTATAAACTTCAATCAGGTCACCTCTTAGACATCGTCGTTCAAGAGTGAAGAGGCCCAACCGTTGCAGCCTCAGATGGTAAGGAAGGTGTTCCAGTCCCCTAATCATTCTGGTTGCCCTCCTCTGCACTTTTTCCAGCTCCATAATATCCTTCTGGAGGTATGGCGACCAGAACTGTACACATTATTCCAGATGGGGCCTCACCATAGATTTATAAAGAGGCAAAATGACACTTGCTGACTTATTTTCTATACCCTTCCTAATGATCCCTAGCATTGAGTTTGCTTTTTTCACTGCTGAGGCACACTGGGTTGACACCTTCATTGAGTTATCCACCAGGACACCAAGGTCCCTTTCCTGGTTTGTTGCAGAGAGTTCAGACCCCATCAGTTTATAAATGTAATTGGGGTTCTTTGCCCCAACATGCATCACTCTGCACTTACTAATGTTGAAGCTCATTTGCCACTGTTTTGCCCACTCCCCCAGTGTCAAGAGATCCCTCTGGAGCTCCTCACAATCTCTCACAGTTTTCACTACCCTGTATAATTTAGTGTCGTCAGCAAATTTGGCTACCTTGCTTTTTACTCCTACCTCTAGATCATTTATGAAGAGGTTGAAAAGCAGGGGTCCCAGTACTGAACCTTGGGGGACCCCACTCTTTACTTCCCTCCACTTGGAGAAGTGTCCATTTAGTGCTACCCTCTGTTTCCTGTCCCTTAGCCAGTTGCTGATCCAGGACAAGACCTGTCCCTTTATTCCATGACTGGTAGGTTTATTCAAGAGCCTTTGGTGTGGGACCTTGTCAAAAGCCTTCTGAAAGTCCAAATAAACAATGTCAACTGGATCCCCCTTATCCACATGCTTGTTGACACTCTCAAAAAATTCCAACAGATTAGTGAGGCATGATTTGCCCTTGTAAAAGCCATGTTGGCTCTCCTTTAGCAGCACCTTCTCTGCCTTGGGGCAGGGGACCTTTGTACTGGGTGTTAACTAAGTTTTTTTTAGATTTTTATTAATTATAAAAACAATACAAAAGAAAAAGAACATAATTGACAAAACAGAATACATTTCATTTTGACAATACAATGATCTAAAATACAAATAAAATGCCTAACAATAACAAGTTACTTCCACTTAGACAAAGAAAAAAGAAAAGAAAAGAAAGAGGAAAAAAACCCTATTTGATTGTATAACACCTCTATAATTTGCTGTACCAGTGCTTATATAAATCTACATCTAGTTACATTAAACAAAACAAATACTATTACAATAATCACCCTGTGTATTTACAACTAACAGGAGTCTGCGGGATGTTACATTTTTCACCATTTCCAATAATGTATATATTCTGGTACATGGCTGCCACCCTGGTCTCCTTTCAGTGAATGATCCACAAATGGTTGCCAAATTTTCCAAAATCTGTTTTCTTTAATGTTTCCCTTATATTTATTTATCTCCCATGTCAATTTATCGTTCAATGCAAGATCCCACATCTCTTTATACCAATCCTCAACCTTTAAAGCTCTATCAAGTTTCCAATTCCTTGCTATGCACATTCTACTCCTTTTTATCTTCTTTTACCTTTACATTTTCCACATCTGTTAACAACACAATATTTAAATTCAGTTTACATTCTAACCCCATAATGTCACATATTTCATTCTTAATTTTTCCCCAAAACTCTTTTACCATATTACATTTCCACCACATGTGTCCATATGTTCCCAAAGTGTTTTTGCATCTCCAACACATTTTGCTTTTAGTATTATCTATTTGAAATAATCTCTCTGGGGTCAAATACCACTTCCATAACATTTTGTAATTATGCTCCTTCATTCTAACCGACATAATTCTCATATATCTTTTTCTCAATTTATTTTCCCATTTTCCCCCAGGGATTTTTATGTTCAAATCCTGTTCCCAACACGATTTCAGAGTTTCTTGAGGGTTACCTTCTTTATTTAGGATTTTATATATTCTTCTTACTATGCCATTTAATACCATATCCCCTTTTCTTATCTTTAACAACAGTTCCTAAAATTCCGTTTTATCCCACTCTAAACTAATTTCTCCCTTATATTTACCATTCCATCTATCCAACAGCACCATTTGGAACCAATTCAAATTCAGCTGAGAGTAAATTTCTACTTTATTCTCTCTATCTTTACAGGCTCCTATCCAGTCTTTCAACAGGAAAATATTTTTTATTTCCAATACCTCTTTCAGCCTTTTATCTAATTTTATTGGAAAATTTTTAATATCCTCTAATTCTATTATTGAAGATAGTTCTGGAAGTCGCAAATAACGTCCTCCTGGCATTCTAGGTCTAATCCTGCGCTGCCCTTGGGTTCTGCCTGTGCCTCGGAAATGTTGGGGGTGACTATTGGGATGTCCGCTCTGGAGCTTCTAGGGCGGCAGTTGTCTCTATTTGAACCGGGGCTAGAGACACGCCCGTGGCCCGGTTTCCTGAATTCGGGCATAAGTTGGCCCAATGGAAGTCATTGTGGAACCTTGGGCACTGGGTGGATGGCATGGACGGGCGGCCCACAGGGGGACTGTTTCGACCTGCATTCTTTGGCAAAGTGCCCCATCTTGCCACACTGGTGGCAAGCTCCCTTGGGTTGGTTCCCACTTGCACGGCCACCGCTAACAGCCCCATTTTATAGGAGTCTGTTCCAACATCTGCGCAAGCCCTGATCATATCGGTAAGTGTCAAATCAGTTCTGTGACCCATTGCCTGCAAGATTTTGCGGCAGTCGAGGTTGGCATTGTCTTTTGCCAGCTTCATCATAAGCTCCTCTTGGGCCTCCTGGTTGTCTATCTGTCTGCTAATTGTGTCCTCTAACCGGTTAATGAAGTCCATGTAAGGTTCCTGTGCTCCCTGTATGATGGTGGTGTAATTCTTGGCGCCCTTGCCAGTGCTGGGTACCTTGAGGTATGCCTTGAAGGTGACCTCAGAAGCCAGCTGGAGTGTGGCTGCTGGCAGGACGGACTGCGTTTGGATGGTATCGAACTGCCCTGAGCCATATAGCTGCTCGGGAATTACTGCTCCTCCCATCCTGACAGCCCTAGCCTGCTCTTCTAGCCGGTACTAGCTGTCCCACAATAGGTACTGGCTGGGGTTCAGCATCATCCTCATCGTGACTTTCCAGTCATGAGGGATGAGCGTGGTGGATTCCCACAGCTGCTGGAGCGTGCCCCTTGTGAATCTGCTTTGGAGCCCTGTATCTGTGATGGCTTTGCGGATTTCCGCAAGCAGCTTGTATGGAATAGGCATGTATACCGCCACCTGATTGCCCGTGAGGGTGTCCATCTTTAAGCGGACTGGACATAGCATCTGGAGCTCTGCCAGTTCTGCGACCGGCAATTCCCCCTTGCGCAACTCCTCTTCTACCATTAGCTGGAAGGGACTCTTAATGACCTGGGAAGCACCTGCGCTCCCTAGGCTTCTGCCCACTCCCGTGACTTCTGCAGCTACCACAGAAGGGGAATCCTCTAAGCCCCCATGTCTGAACTGGATGGTCAGATAGATGGCTCTATGTACGCTGGGGGTTTCTCGGTCTCTACCCGGGCTGGACTGACTGCTGCAATTATCTCCCTACACTTGCTCCAAGTCCCTATGATTTTGGCAGGCGCTTGGGGTTCTTCCTTAAGGCATTTCCCTACTCTGTCTCAAACCTCTGGATCCATCGTGCCTGCTTCTGGGTAGAACAGACAGTGTTTCCCCAGATGCATCACGAGTTCCGTCAGGCTGCTCCTCCGTACCCTTATGCGAAATAGCCTGGCCAGGCCCTTGAACTCCTCCGCCTGAGCTCTTTGCCTGATGGATGAGTTTTGCCCCTCATGCAAGCCCCCATACTACCTGATTGGGGGTTCCCCGGATTTGCCTCTGCAGGATGAGTCGGTGCGCCTTTGGGGTAGTACGTCGGGGTGAGTGATGCACAGGACGATGTCCCTTGGGTCTGGTCAGTGGATCGGGATCACGGGCTTCCGTTGCTCTGCCTCTGCTGTTTCAGGATCTCGGCTCTCCCCTGGGTTTGGCGTCTGTTCTGATACGTGGGGTCTGCCGGGCTTGTGGTCGCGTTGGCTTCCTTGCTTCCAGATTGTCGCGGCCTCTGCTAGGGCCCACGTTGGCTTAGCCTTGAGATCGTGTCGGGTTCCGATCGGGGTAACGTCCCGATCAGAATCACATCATGGCTTCAGAGAAGAATCACGTTGGGGTCACCAGATGTTGCGATGGCTGCCAGATGTTGGAGTGGCTGGCCGCAAGGAAGACACACAAGACAATTGTGCGGTGAAGTCCAGCCCCGATCTGGGTCAGGTGGCACATATTTATTACCCTGCCTTGGGGTGATGCGCGCATAGGATGCGTGTGACCCCCTAATACAGAAGGCTTGAATACGTGACATTTTCCAGTGGTCCAGCTACAATGCCAGCTCTTGGAAGTTATACTGGGGTTAATGGACAACTTGCACCTAATTACCTTGGGTTGGCGAAACCCATTGTTCCTGCCCTAATCTCGGAGTCGATGTGTATTGACTCCAGGTACCTAGCTTGTTCTGCAGTCTGGCACGGCTTGTTTGCCCAATTTAATCTGCGGCCAGAAGCGGAGGATTGTGTATTTCCTTTAGAGTCATCATCTTTGGTTTTTGCCCTGTTTTTTATCGTAGCCACCAGCCAAGGCTTTATGATTTGCCCCCCAAACTAACTAGCTAGCCCGTACCCCAATTGCCTTTCCTGCAAAGTCTGGGTGGTCCCCGGATCTGTTGAAGGCCGGGCGAACCCCTGGGGAAAGGTTTGGCCAATTATTCATGCGGGCAATCCACAAAGCAGGTTTTTTAAAAATATGTGGGGATTTTCTGCCTTTCAGGTACAGAGATTTTTTTATTTTATTTTGCTCCTTAAATAATAACACATCTCTGTTAACATCTTCCCCAAATCAGCACTAATCAAAGTGTAGCTTCATTAAAGTTTGACTTCTCTGCCTCTTTTATAACAACTTAGATCTTACCAATGCATGAAAGGTTGTTAACACATCATCAGTTGGTGACTCATAGGTTTTCTTTTTGTCCCCTTTGAATTTACTTAGAATTATTTGTACCATGTTTGCTTTTGTGTGTGGTGTGTGTGTATAGTGATACAGTATTTCCTTTCTAGAAAGAGTCATTGTGTTTTATGTTAAATTTAGTAGGCATGGTGTAAAATTACACTGGCATAAATCTGCTGGGCATTACAAAACAAAGAATTGTCCTATTCAGTTGCACAAACGGCCACCCATCTCCAACACGACCAGTTATGAAGTTCATTGGCAGAAACGTTTTGCTGATTTCCCTTCATCTCAGTGCTGTAGCAATGAACACAGGCGCAACCTCGCCTCAATATGCTTATGTATAGTTGCACAACAGCAGTTTGGCTAATGTGTAATTTCAGCCCTGAGTTGCCCTAGGACAAGAGGGCAGGATATAAATCCAAATAAATAAATAAATAAATAAATTATGTATTAGGATACAGAACAATAACATAGTCTTTTCCACAAGACTAAGGGGTTTGGATTTCCAAAATCATGTGTGGCAATAGTGAAACAATGATTACTAAATAGTTGATTTGTTGCAATGCTTATCTACAATAGTTTGTGGTCCACAAAAATGATGATCTAACAAAGGGGAAACTAGTAGTACTGTACTGTAAAGGAAATGTTGAAATTTGGTCCCATTGGCATGGATTCTTCCTATTTTACCAAAGTTACATCAGAATATCTGAAGAAGGGTCAATGATGCAGATCCTTCCCATGGAGACATCCTCTCAGTACTTTCTATGCCGGCTAGCAACATAAACAAATAAGTAAGGAGGCTGTAGATAAGTAAATATTGGTTTTATGTGACATCAACCCCTTCCCAACTTTTGGTGACCCTAACAGAGTATTTGAAGTATGTGAGATGTTAAAATAGCAGCTCACAATTACCTTTCCTTAGTAAGTTTCTCTGGCTGGCTTGCAATTTGATTCCAGATTTAATCTAAAACTCTATCTGCTATCCCATGATGGTGAACCTTGGCACTCCAGGTGTTCTTGGACTTTATGCTAGTGGATCTCTGGGATATTAATTTATCTAGGGTCCATTCTTGCCAGAGGGTGTAGGGTTGCCATATGTCCCGGAAAACCAGGAATTTCCCAGATTTTGATTGTCCCGACCGGTTCCGTAAAAATCATTGAAAAGTCCTGGATTTGGAAGGTTTCAAACCAAGGGGAATGCTCTTAGTTTGAAAAAAAAATTCTCACCCTTTTCTTGCTGCCGTAGAGCGGCGCCTCTACTTAAGCACCAGCCAGCATCTGTAGCAGCAGCCACAGCAGCTTGGTGGCTGAAGAAGAAGGAGCTTGGGTTGATTAGTGTAGCCTGATCATCAGTAAGTGGAGGACCCCAGCGGCAGCTGGGGGGGGGGGGCTTCGCTGAACCCACCTCCCAGCTGACAGGCAGCTTGGCGATGGGATAAATTGAAGGTCTCTGAAAGGAGAATGAGGAAAAGGAGGGGAGCATGGGGGCCAGAGGAGGACGAAGGCGCTCCAGTAGGTCTCCTCAACAGCCCCATCTGACGCATGCACAGTTTGAAGAATCCAATGACGTCACGTGGCTGTCCCGATTTGTTGGGAAAGAATTATGGCAACCCTAAGAGGGTGCCTCTGCTGTCATGGCAATAGCACCAGCCAAATGTATTTGCCTGATATTCCATTTCATGCTGCTCAGCATGGTTGTTCAGAGATAATGTTCACCAAGAATATGTGTCTACCTAATTTTGGGGGGCACGGGGGTGGGAAGACTTTGACACAATGAGGGAGTTTTGTACTTCACTGCTATTCCTTGAGGGTTGTTGGTTTTTAAACAGGGGTTCCCAACCTTTTCAAGCTAGGGCCCAGGTCACACTCTTTCAGTGAACTTCGAGGGCCAGACGGCCATTTTGCCCTGCCTGCACGATGGGGGCAGCCATTTTGTCCCAATAGCTTCAAATGGGGTAGCCATTTTGTTTCTCCAATGCCCTTGGAGGGGGGCACATGAAATGATGCCGGGGGACTTAGGCTGGGAATCCCTGTCTTAAAAGGATGACCAAATGATATGACTTCATAGCAAATACTATTGTTGTTTTATGGTTTTAATTCTATTTGTTTATTATATAGAATTGTTTTGTTAAATGAGGGATGTCCAATAAAAATGTTGCAGCTTCTCAGGGCCAAATTCAACAGTGGAAAATATTTTTTCCTGCCTAATCTGATTCAGAATAAGAAGATCCAAATAGCAACATAAACAAATAAGTAAGGAGACTGGAGATAAGTAAATGTTGGTTTCATGTGCCACCAACCCCTTCCCAACTTTTGGTGACCCTAGCAGAGTATTTGAGGTATGTGAGATGCTAAAACATCAGCTTACAATTGCCATTCCTTAGTAAGTTTCCCTGGCTGGCCTGCAGTTTGATTCCAGATTTGATCTGCTATCCTGTGATGGACATATCATTTGCCAGCAGCATAACCTAACATAGCCAGTGAGAGGATTTTCCTCTCACCTCAGCTGATAGTTGTCCTGTTCCGTGCTGAATCAAGCAGTCAAGGTTCCTGGTCAGTAAAGCCCTGCACCAGGGTAAAAGGTGAATTAGGTGGAATGGGTACTGTAAATTTCATCACAAGAAGTCTGAAATCGTAGTCTAAGAGACAACCCAAATGGAGTGTTGGCACTCCAGGTGTTCTTGGACTTCAATTACCAAAAGCCCAAGTCAGCACTCCTGAGTGAAAGTAATTTAGGGTGTGTTTATATGTCTGTCTGACCCTCCCAAAGAGAATAAAGTACAGTAAAACTCCGACTTACATATGCCTCGAGTTACATAAAATTCGACTTACATAATGATTTTGTGCTAAAACCACGTCCCAATTTACACGATTTCCTATGGGTTTGCTTCGAGTTACAAAAATATTCTTTTTTCTATGGGTTTGCTTCGAGTTACGTAAAAATTTCATTTTTCCTATTGGTTTGCTTCGAGTTACGTAAAAATAATATTTCCTATGGGTTTGCTTCGAGTTACATAAAAAACTGATTTAATCAAAAGCCTACAGAACGGACTTTTTTTTTGCAAGTAGGGGTTTTACTGTACATAGTTGCTTTTATGCTTGTCCAAGAAAGCACCCTGCCTCCTATACTCATAGTTGATGTTGGTCAACATTTCTCAGGGATACACAATTTTTGGCCTTCTAGATATTATGGGATTATAGCAGTCATCATCCCCTCATCATTGGCTATATTGCATCTGGCATCATGCCTCACTGTTAGCTATAGTTGCCTATTTTAATAGTAAATATTACTGACATTAATCAACGGTGCTGTTGTGAAGGATATTGTTTTTTGCTTTGCTCTATTCTTATTAATAGAGTTTTATGGAAATGTTTTACAATCCTAAACTTGTTACTTTGAAAGTAAGCTGCAGGCATACCTGTCAACTTTTGGATTTGAAAATAAGGGAAATTTTGGCCACACCCCTCTGTGGGTGTGACCAAATCTGTGGGCATGGCCAAATATAGCCATGTGACTTGCTGGGCTCTAGTCATGCCTGCCACATGGCCATGAAAATGTCTGCAAACACAGACAGCACTGACTCTTTGGCTGTAAATGGAGATGAGCACTGCACCCTAGAGTTGGATACAACTGGTAGATTTTACTTTATTAGGATCAAAGATCTCTGCAGATGGTGATTGCAGCCGTGAAATAAAAAGGCAACTGATGCTTGGGAAACAAGCTATGAGAAACCTGGGGAACATAGTTAAAAGTAGAGGCATCGCCTTGCAAACAAAAAATTGCATAGTCAAAGCAATGGTATTCCCGGTGGTAATGTATGGGTGTGAGAGCTGGACCATTAGGAAAGCTGAGCACAGAAAAATAGATACCTTTGAAATGTGGTGTTAGAAATAGGTCGATCCTAGAAGAAATCAACCCTGACTGCTCATTAAAGGTCAAATAGTAAAAATGACGCTAAAGTACTTTGGACATCAAATGAGAAGAGAGGATTCACTTGAGAAAGCCTTGGTGCTGGGAAAGGTGGAGGACAAAAGAAGGGGGTGGCCAAAATAAGATGGCTAGATGGTATTGTAGATGCAATGGGCACAAAGCTATGTGGGCCAAAGAACCCTTTCCCCATTTTCTTGGGGGACTTTTGTTTTCTTTTCTTTCTTGTTTGCTCAGTGGCTTAAGTGACTAAGATGCTGACTGGGAGGCAGAAGGTCAGCAGTTCGATTCCCGAGTACTGCAGGACAGAATGAGCTCCTGTCTTTGTCCCAGCTCCTGCCATCCTAGCAGTTTGAAAGCAAGAAATTGCAAGTAGATAAATAGGGACCACTTTGGTGGGAAGGTAACAGCGTTCCGTGCGCTCTGGTGTCTAGTCATGCCTGCCACATGACCATGGAAATGTCTGCAGACGCAGACAACGCTGGCTCTTTGGCTTTGTAACAGAGATGAGTACTGAACCCTAGAGTTGGATACGATTGGCTTTTGAGCAAGGGCGACCCTTTACCTTTACCTAACTCAGATCCCAGTGAAAGCACACTGGATCTATGAGCTCTGATAATTCTCCCAGTGTATTTTGGATCTGGTCTCTCGTACAAAAAGCAGCTTCTTGCTCTAAAAATTGGCCACTGTAGGAATCTATGACTCTGATGGCGAACCTTGGCACTCTAGATACGACTTCCTTTCGAGCAAGGGAAACCTTTACCTTTAGCATATAGTGATCAAGCACATCCCCCACCCCCACCCCACCCCACCCCTCCCAAATTAACTCTAGAACAGAAACGGAACTCCACCCCCCCTCTCTCTCTCATATAGTGATCAAGCACATCCCCCCACCCCACCCCACCCCTCCCAAGTTAACTCTAGAACTCTAGAAACTGAAGGCAGGACAGAAACAACTCAATAAAGCATGAGAGTGAGAGAGAAGTCTCTGCCCCCAGACGAAGAGCTGATTTGCCCCTGCATAAATGAAATATCGCTCACCTCTGACTCCCATCCCTCCTCCCAGCATGGTGCCTTCAACCAGCCGCCATCTTGGACATGTGGCTGGCAGGAGAAAAATGAAAGAGAAACCTACAGAACGCCCCCCCCACACACACCTTCTCTCTCTCCCCTTCCAAAAGCGAAGAGCCTGCCACACAGCGACCTCTGGTGGCCGGAAAAAAATACTGCAGCTACGCCTGTGAGGTCAGGATATTTGTTTTAAAAATAAGGGGAAATACGGGGAAATTAATAAACCGGGAGGGGGGCGGGAAGAGAAGTAAAAATAAGGGGTTTTCCCGGGTAAAGCGGGATGGTTGACAGGTATGGCTGCAGGTAGTTAAATCAGTGGCACTTGCTTCCAAGTGCTGTTCAGATTTATTCATCCTAATTCAGTTTGCCTGCCACTATTGTTGATCTATAAGCCATTTTTCCCCCCTGTGTTTTAAGTAACAGAGCACAAGGAGCATGTTAAGTCTAAGAAGGGATGAACAATGACCTTTGTAGGTTACCACGCTGTGACTTCCATTCCATTCGATTTACAGCTACAGAGAACTCGTGTCAAAGTCCTTTGTGTAGTTCTGATATATTTATATGGATGATGTAGGCCCAATAAAAAAAGCTTGAATTGCTAGTATTTCCTGACAAATTAAAGGCAAGGAGGGACCAGAAATGAACGTTGGAAGGGCATGTACTAACAAAGCCTGCCCTGACACAGTGCTGCCTTGATGTAGCTCATCTTTGCCTGAAGGAATTTTATTATCCTATGGTGAGCAGTAATGAAAGATATGCTCAAATATCAAGCCTTTCAGAAAAAGATACTCCTCGTTTGCTTCCTCCATAATATAACAGATAATATGGTGGAATATATTTCTATTGTTATATATTATCACTCTGAATTGTTATTTCTAAAGATTGAAAAAAGGCACTGACCTTGTTTGACAAAATATTGAATTCTGCAATTGTATCTAAGAAAATTTTAAGGCTGATTATGTTATATATTTAAAGACTATCTTTTCTTTGAGAATAAAATCTCTCTCTCTCTCTCTCTCTCTCTCTCTCTCTCTCTCTTGCCCCTCATTTCTTTTCATCTGGCTGAACACAATGTCAAAACCTTGCTTTGCAAAGAATACAGTGAGCTGCTCAGAACTATATTTAGAACAATGCTACATCAGATTTAGACGCACACACCTATGTGTAGGGTTGTTCTTTAAAATCATTGTTGAGCAAAATAGCATTCCCCTGCATAAATCAGGATGTACTAATTGCTCTTTATCATCACTTTTACAAAAATAGTCTTTAGAGCAAATATAACCAATATACTTTCTACATTCTAAACAAAAGATGGAGCCTTGGCGAACGTGTCCAAATTTTGCAATGGAAGGAAGGAATGTATTTAAATCATTTGTTACTCTAAGGAAGTCTGTTACTCTAAAGAACACTGTGGTTTCAGGAGATGGGGTGTGTGTGTTTTTTTAATAGCTAGTTTGCATACTACATCAATGATTGTTTTTGAAACTCAAATCAGTTTCAAAGAAATTGAAGAGCTACATGAAACACATACTACACTTGCTACTTTAGGCAAACAGAAAAATTTCTGTCAGATAGAGAGAAAGTTTCACAGTTCTTCAGATTTGGACCACTTATGGCCAGATATGGAAACACATCTTTCGTTCTCTTCCAGTGCCATCCCTCTAGGCACGTAAATCTTTCAGAAACATCAGACGTGTGGATAAACTAGCATTCTCTCCCATCTGACCAAACACAAAACAAATGGCCAAACTAGATGATGCATTTAAAACATAATTGGCAACTGAGTAATCTTAAGAGAAAAAGATTGATACAAGCTTGTGTTAGAATAAACAGGCAAACTGTATCTGGCAAACTCGCTCACCTTTTTTGAAAGTGGGCGTTTGGGATGTCGTGTGGACTTTGTTTTATTCTTTTGATATCTCTGATGTTTGACTTTGAAGGATTTGGGGGATAGCTCTGTTTTAAGGAAAGAGGCATTTGCCTTAAAATGTGATCTGACTCAAATGTAGGCTATATGAATTGAGACATACTTGTGTTAGGATAAACAATATTTTTCTCTTAAGCAAGTTCTTCTGCTCCTAATAATATTTCCAGGAAGAGCTGTAGCAGGCACACCTGGGCAACCAGGCTCAGAGATGAATCCAGGAGCAGAAACAAACTGAAAACATGAGTTTTCATGTGGATAACTAACTCCCTGTTCCCTAAATTGCCTTGCAACTGATCAGGAACGTTCATGTCTTGCCAGGATTAAACTTCAACTTGTTTGCCCTCTTTCAGTCCATTATAGGTATGAGGCATTGGTTTAGAGCCAAGATAGCTTCCTTGGAACTAGATAAAAAGGACAGATAAGAGTTGAGTCATCAGCATATTGACAACAATGAACCCCGAAACCCAAGACTACCTCTCCCCGCAGTTTCATGTTGATGTTAAATAGCATGTGGACAGAAAAAAACACTAAAGCCTACCAAATTTACCACTTTGGGGCCACTGCAAGACCATACCTTCCGGTCCATCCCAGAGATGTGGCCCAGAAGGATACCACTGCAAATGGTACTGAAAGTCACCAAAAGGTCTGGCAAAACCAAAAGGGGATCACATCATACATCCACTTCCTGGCAAATGTTATCTACCAAGGCAACCAGAGCTGACTCAGTCCCATAACCAGGTCTGAAGCCTGTTTATCCAGCTAGATAAATAGGCTTCACTTTCTTCCATAGACACGAATGGTTGCCTCAATTTCTGTGGAGGAAAGTTAACACAGAGATTGCCACAACAACAGGCAGTGTGTCGATTTCAAACTTTAAAAGAACCACATCTAAAGTTCTCTTGGCTCCAGGCGAAATCTCACACAGTACTACAAACTCAAAGTTAATGGCATAAACTTCAAGCAAAGCTTACATTCAAATAAATAAATAGGGGCAATATATGGTATATCTCAAGAGCATTTTTATTCTTTTTGCATCTAACCTGTTCTGTTTTCCTTTTGCCCTTTGTCCCCATGACACAATTCTCTACTTGGAAGCAGCTCATATATCCTTCAAGCCTATTTCAGCTACACAAACTATAAGCTGCTCTTCTGTTTTGCTAATGTAAAACAGTTTCTTCTGGACAACTCTGTGTCTCCTATGCTTACACTAGGAGGGAAGGAGGTGTATGAGATAAGTGTGTGAGAGAAAATTCCTTTTCTTTTACCTCCTCCCCATCCACTTTGTTTCTCTGATCTTGCCAGCACAAGTCCAGTCATCCTACGCCTGCTGGATTTCCTCCTTCCACTGACCTACATCATTTCTATTGGCTTTCACTCACTCAGCCTCATTACACCAATCTTCTGTCTCAACCTCATTAGTGTTTTCATATCTTTGTGGCTTCACTTTCTATGCCATCTGCTACATCCTGTGTGACTCATCACTGGAATAACAACAAAAACAACCAAGAAAAATCTCTTCATGCTCAAGTAGCAATAACCACAGCGGATTGTCTACTCTCCTGTCAATGTGGGGGGGAGAACAAAACTGAAAACAGAGGTGGTGCCGAATTATGACCCCAGCAGAGAGAAATATATCTGAAGACATGATTCTCTGTGATGTCTGTCAGATGATTCAATCCTATACTCTTTTTACATGAGACGGAGGCTTCATTGAGTTCAAGAAGGCTAGACCCACATGTAAATCCATAGGGAACCGTAGCCCTGTTTTTGTTGTTATGACTTATGGTGACCCTTTGAAGGAGAGCTCTCCAAAATATCCTGTCCTCAGAAACCCTGCTTAACTCTTGTAAACTCAAGGATGTGGGTTCCCTCAGAGATTCAATCCATGTCATCTTTTCAGGCTGCCTTCCACCATTCACAGCATTATTGTCTTTTCCAGAAAGTCTAGCCTTCTCATAATGTGCTCAAAATAGGACAGTCTCGACTTCATCATTTTTGCCTTGAAACACGTCATGCTTGCTTTGCTCTAGGGTCCACTTGTTTGCCTTTCTGGCAGTCCAGTGCATTCACAGAGCTCTCTTCCAGCACCATATTTCAAATGAATAAAATGTTTCCTATCATATTTTTTTTAAAAAAAACTATCCAACTTTTGCATCCATACATGGTGACTGGGAATACAGTTGTAGCCCTAATGCAATTCAAATTCAATTGACAGGAGTTCAATTGAATACTTCACCTGGAAATATTTTGGTCTGAAAGTGATGTAGTTATGAACTTGTATGGTTCTGAAACCCCTGCTAGAATATTCTTTTCCACTACAGACAATGTATATACACAGTGGTGGGCATCAGCAGGTTCGCACCAGTTCGCCAGAAACGGTAGCAGAAATTCTGGTTGTCCCCGCCCATCCAGGTTTTGAAATAAAGTAGTCCTAATTCGGGTGCAACACAGGGCTTTGCCCCTGGCCACACCCACAATACCATGTGTGACGGACTGGAGTATACCATGTGCTTTTTCATACCTTGTTCTTTAGCCTCTGCAAAATGGTGATTTCAAATCTGTGGGAGTTAGAAAGAATGTAAACATTCTTTGCCTCGTGGTGGAGAAGAAATAGAACCTAATGTGTGATTGACATGTTTTGCTGTAAGATCATTGGTTGGAATCAGTGATGCACTGCAAAAAAAAAATTTGCTGCCTACTCTGTGGGCTGGTCAAATCTGTGGGTAGGGCCAAATCTGTGGGCATGGACAAGCATCCTGCATTATGGGCTTTGGAGGTGGGCGTGGCCAATGAAGTGGGTGTGGCCTGGGGAAATTTCCACTACCGGTTCTGCAGAACCTGCTGCAGTGCATCACTGGTTGGAATCCCTGAGGGGTACGCCAAAGGTGGACCCGGAGGGGAGGAGACATATCCCTGAGACGCAGACACACACACACTCAGGAATGCCTGTTTTGCAAGCAGCCAAGATGCAAGGGCTTGAGAGAAGGGGGCGGGGGGTTGGCTTTCCCTCACCCAAACAGCCTGCTTTATCTATTTGCCATATTTCTTTATTTTGAATTGTTCCTGATTATTTTCTGGACTGTATCCTGTATCTTGAGATGCTTACAATATAGAAGAGACTTGGAGTGATTTCTTGGCTCAACGCTAGCTTATCTGATGCCTGGGTTGTCCAGCCAGGGGGCTGCAACTCAGAAGGACAATAGGGCCTAATAGAGAGTAAGGCTTCCTACTGTCATACCATGCCCACAGTGTGGTAGTATTTTTTTTTTGGAGCCCACCACTGTGTATACATATGATTCAATATTTGGGCCCATGTTAAAAATGCATGCATGTTTAACTAGAAAAAAATAACTGTGCCTGTCTTGAAATGTTTCGTTGAAAAATATTAGCAATTCCAAGAATTCCAACAATTGTAGCCTTTCCAAAATGACATAAATCCATATGAATGTGAGTAGTCTGGAAACAAAAAGTTGCTTCAAATGCACCCAAAGGAATATTATGCCTTGCATTATTTTCTTTTTCATCTAAGAAGCAGGGTCTCATACTTTCTAATTATCTATTTTTGTAACTCTCTTATAGGTAAAGGTCACCCTTGCTTGAAAGCCATTCATATCCGACTCTAGGGTTCGGTGCTCATCACTGTTTAGAGCCAAAGAGCCAGGGCTGTCTGCGTTTGCAGATGTTTCCCTGGACATGTGGCAGGCATGCCTAGACACCAGAGCACACGGAACACTGTTTACCTTCCCACCAAAGTAGTACCTATTTATTTAGTTGAGATTTCTTGCTTTGGAACTGCTAGGTTGGCAGGAGCTGGGTCAGAGACGGGAGTTCACTACATCATGCAGCACTCGGCCTCGAACTGCTGACCTGCCAACCTTCCCATTGTCAGGTTCAACATCTTAACCACTAAGCCACCACAGTTCCTCTCTTATAAACTAGACATATGATCTTTTTAACTCTTGGGATTTCCAAGCCAGCATACCCATTGACTTTACTAGCTGGGCTGTGAAGGTTATAGGGTTGTTGTTGTTTTTTTAAAGGTTCTCATGCTTTGCTTTCAAGAGGTATGAATATCATGATTTTTTAGAGAACTGTTGTTGAAACACAGAGATCCAAAGCACACAAGAATGAGCAGTGCTTTGGATCCTGGGTACAAGGATTGGACATTACCTGCACAAGTGCTTTGAACACCTGACACAGCATTAAGTACTGGGTCCGGTAAAACGAACTGCAGAATTAACTCACCCAAAAAGGTGCCTTCATTTTGGCAGTTTCACGTCTGGTCTAGACGACGACGATGGCGGCGGCAAAGAAGAAGAAGAATCTTCATTCATTGGTTTTAGCCCATGGTCATCTTCTTCCGTGATGGTGAACCTCGGCTCTCCAGGTGTTCTTAGACTGCAACTACCAGAAACCCAAGTCAGCACTCCTGCTAATCATGGCTTCTGGGAACTGAAGTTCCAGAACACATGGAGTGCCAAGGTTCGCCATCACTGCTCTAGGTTAAGTTAATTTAACCTCTGCAACATTATTACTGTTGTGAATGGGAGATTTTTTTACTTTACACGTCCTTGAATACTGCTTAGTATGTCGTAGACTTAACTTCATTATAGGGCCCTTTTGAAGTCACTGTTTCCTCCTTCTGTACATGGTGTGTATATGTGTGAGTATGTTTGCGCACACTGGAGGGTCTGGAAAGAGCAGTCTCAACTAGAGATGTGAAGGCCTGGAAAAAAACCGGAAAAATTCAGGTGGGAACCGTTTTTCCCATTTTTTTTCCTGAAGCCTTTTTGTGTTTTTTCCGAAAAATTGAAAAAACTGGTGGTGGTGGTGGATGATTATTTATTTATTTATTTATTTCGTATATTTATATCCCGCCCTATTGGTGTGAACAGCACTCAGGAATGGAATGTTTTATTTTAACATGATGAATAAAATATTTTGAGATAAGGCCGGGTTCAAATATTTTATAAATCATTCCTAAAAAAATATGTATGGTATCAGATTATTTTCAATTTTCCCAAAAATTTACATTTTTTCCCGCCTCCTGGAAAAAACAATTTTTTCCCCGAGCTTCAAAATTTCCGGAAATTTTACATCTCTAGTCTCAACTTGAGAACTCAAAGGAAAGACTCCCTAAGTTGTCTTTTAATGGTGCCTCGGGAAATGGAGATGGTTCTGGACCTTGCAAAGATGACAGAACAAGGAGGAATGGAAGAGGATACCATAGACAGTGTCCCCTCCTCATTTTTGGTGTATTGGTCTATATTTTGGTGTATTATACCACCTTCACTAACCTTCCTGCAAATTCTCTTTTACAACATGAGCATAACAGGATGTGCCCACACAAGCAAGAGGTTAAACCATTAAGAGGTTAAACTCATTAGCATATGCTTTGCTTGGCAACTTCACACTGTTAAGATTGAAAAGGAGACATTTAAAACTAATCTGAATAATCATTTGTTACTGCTAGCTGTAGGAAGCTGTATTGATATGCATGTTTGTCTGTCATTCTGCTTGATTACTTTTTACTCATTGCTTAAGATATAGGAATGGGTTTTATTCATTGACATCTTGACCCCTGCTTCTGGAGTATATAAACCATGCCTGGAAGTTTTACTCCTTTGTCTGAAGAAGTGGACTTGATCCACTAAAGCTCACAGTAAAAATATAGCAGTTAGTCTTTAAAGTGCTGCAGTGTTTTTGTTTTTATTTTGTTTTCTAATACTCCTCATGAATGATGGCGGGGGACATGTGTGCATGCTTGTATAAATGCACAGCCAAGTTCACATGGTGTGTGTGTGTGTGTGTGTGTGTGTGTGTGTGTGTGTGTGTGTGTGTGTGCCTCTTTTAAGATGGTGCCTGCCACCTGCTGGCACTATAAAATGATGCATACATGTTGTAGCAGAAAAGGTGTTTCTCCCATGGGTAAAGAGAAGACTTCCCTTTCTCTCTCCAGGGTGGTTGCTGCTATTTTTATGATACTATAGCAGACAGCGCTGGCTCTTCAGCTTTGAAACAAGAGATGAGCACTGAACCCTAGAGTCGGATACAACTGGCTTTCGAGCAAGGGAAACCTTTACCTTTATTTTCATGATTTTTTAAAAAAAATAGCTTTTGATTAGAAAACTGGTATGCCAAGCGTTGTACTCCAGATGTTACCAGCATCATTCCTCCCTATTGGTAATACCGGCTAATGGAAGAAGCAGTCCTATAACATCTGGAAAGCAGCACTTTGACTACTGTTGTTTCTTCAGACTCTGTCTAACGAACAAACTAATTTTTAGATACATAAGAACAGATGCTTTTCAGTGATACAATAAAGGTAAAGCCTTCCTCCTGCATTTGTTTTTTGTGTAGATCACATGGCTGTTTTTGTTTACGGAATTACTGAGGATAACGCAAAAAAGCCGCCTACAGCACCATGAAGAACTCTACATGGACTTTTAACATCAGCACAGCAGCACTACAAATCGTAGGAAACAGCTACTGTACTTCCAACCACTTAGTAATATTCCTAATTGACTCTGATTTGGCTACAATTGGCGCACCTAGTGAGCAAACCAAATTTAATTCCAATTCCCCGATGTAGGGCTCTGGGTTTTTGTATTGCCTCTTCCTCTGGCCACAGAGAAACTTGAAGTTTCAAAAGAAGGTTATCTGTGGTGGTGGTGGTGGTGGTGGTGGTGGGGATGCAGATAACCTGGTTTCCTGTGTTTGCCAAATGGGCACAGTGATTAAGCTGCTATATTGCAACGAAAAGGTTGTGAGTTTGATCCTGACCAGGTTGACTCAGCCTTCCATCCTTCCAAGGTCGGTAACATGAGTACCTAGCATGTTGGGTGCAAAATGCTGATTAAATTATGAACCCTCCGGACTTAGTGCACTAAGTGCTATGGCATGGTATATAAGTGTGATTGCTTTTTTATCAGATGCAGCATGCTGTTTTTTTCCAACTCACACCTAAGCATCAGAGACTGGCACAACATTGGGGACTTTCATTGATAATTTCCCTGCCTACCCACAAAAGAATGATGCATGCTTGATGAAGTGGTCTTGAATCACGAAAGCTCATGCAATATTTATTTTTTCCCAGTGATTGCCTTCATACTGCACAAGAACAAAAGTAATTCTAAATCTGCAGCATGCATATGTTATCCCCTGTAAATAATTTTTCATTTACACATTGTTCTGATAAATATTAGAAAATTAACCCATTCAGAAGCATTATAAGAGAGGAAATGTAATTACGTCCATGTAAGAAGATGGCTGGATAGCTCAGTAATTTAGTTGAATTTTTTGGGAATAGTAGCTGTATTAGTCTGTTTCAATATTCAGTGATTTAGGTATCTGGTTGCAGAGCCAGAGTTCGGGAGTTCAGTTCCCCTGGGTGCCTCCCAGGAGAAGATCCAAATTGTTTGGCTTTGGGCAAGCTACACAATCCCAGGATGCCACCAGAAGAATAGAATTGTAAATCTATTCTGTGCATTCACTACCCCAAAAAACCCTGGAAAGGGTCACAGCACATAATTATGTATATTAAGAAGTTAAGACAATTAAAAGGCTTACATGAAAAACAAAAAAAGTTGCAGGTGAACAAATTCTTGCTGAGTCCCTAGCCTTAATCCTTTAAAGTAGCTCAACAGAAACTTTGATCTTCCAGATATTGAACTATAACTCCTAACACCTCAAACCTTTCAAACATGCTGGCTGGAGATGATAGGAGAGAGCATCTAACAAACGTCTAGAAGTCCGTATCATCTCCACCTGTGCTTTACAGGATGGGAATTGTGATTGTAAGAGTGTGAAGTATTGTTTGCCCCCAACCACAGCTCCTGGGGAAAGGGCATGCATATTTCTTCTTGATGCTGATGCAGATTTGTTTGTTTATTATAGTGAGAATGAATACACACACACTTGTACATGTATAGCTCTATACTAAAATTTGTATAAGTGTTAATGTACATCTGTATACATCACTATCCTCTTAGCGGGGGCTGGATCACTCTCCCTCAGACAGTTAAGGGGACCGGACTGGTGGCCCCTCATCGTAAACACTGCTGTAAACTGTCTGTGGCTGTCAACACATTTACGGCTGCCGTAAATGCATCCACGGCTGTTCCTGTCGGCAGCTGCTGGAAGTTGAGGGCCAGATTATTTGGCACCACAGGTCGGATTTTGTCAACCCATTTTAGAGTAACACTTTACAAGGTGCCTTACAAATAGTTAATACAGGTGAAAGTTGGAAAATTAGAATATCGTGAAAATGTTCATTCATTTCACTTAAAAGGTGAAACAAATATATGAGATTGACTCACTACATGCAAAGCGAGAGATGTCATGCCTTAATTCGTTATATTTGTGATGTTCATGGCGTACAGCATACATGAGATTATGGGATGATTATGGGGTACATGAACATGAGATTGGGGGGGTTGGGGTTTTAATAAACTGTAAGCTATTAACATCAATATTATAACAAAGTAAGGCTTGAACTATCTTGCTTTGCATGTAATGCATACCCGTCAAATGCGGCTCCGGAAAATATGGGAACTGTTCCGGCCTGGACGCGCATGCGCAGCAACAACTCCTTTGCGCATGCGCAGAAACCCTTTGCACATGCGTAGGGTTGCCATAATTCTTTCCCAACAAACCGGGACAGCCATTTGACGTCATTGCATTCTTCAAACTGTGCATGCGTCAGATGGGACTGTTGAGGAGACCTACTGGAGCGCCTTCGTCCTCCTCTGCCCCCCCATGCTCCCCTCCTTTTCCTCATTCTCCTTTCAGAGACCTTCAATTTATCCCATCGCCAAGCTGCCTGTCAGCTGGGAGGTGGGTTCAGCGAAGCCCCTCCCCTCATTGCCGCTGGGGTCCTCCACTTACCGATGATCAGGCCACACTGATCAACCCAATCTCCTTTTTCAGCCAGCAAGCTGCTGTGGATGCTGCTACAGATGCTGGCTGGTGCTTAAGTAGAGGTGCCGCTCTACGGCAGCAAGAAAAAGGCGCAATTTTTTTTCCAACTAAGAGCATTCCCCTTGGTTTGAAACCTTCCAAATCTGGGACTTTTCAATGATTTTTACGGAACCGGCCGGGACAATCAAAATCCGGGAAATTCCTGGTTTTCCGGGACATATGGCAACTCTACGCATGTATAGACCCCCTTTCCCCGCTGTTCAAAATATGGGGAGGTGGCGGGAAAAGGGAAGAACGAGCGCTGAAATATGGGAAATCCCGGCCAATACAGGATATTTGACAAGTATGATGTAATGAGTCTATCTCATATATTTGTTTCACCTTTTAAGTTGCATTACTGAACTGAATGAACATTTGCACGATATTCTAATTTTCCGAGTTTCACCTGTAGTTCAACACATATCCCATTCATGCCTGTTGTTTTAAGCCCCCACAAGCATTTGGGCTTTTTAAAATTATCTCTACCAGTAAATCTGATCTGTGCGGCTTGCTACTAGGGATAACAACTTAAATTATTTTAGGATCTCGAAGCAGCCTCAAATCTATGTATTAACCGTTCCTTTCTTTTCTTGAATAGTAGTGATAATAGTAGTAGCACAGAATAGATGCCTTTGAGATGTGGTGTTGGAGGAGAGTCCTGAGAGTCCCCTGGACAGTACAGAGAACAAACAGGTCAATTTTAGAAGAAATCAACCCTGACTGCTCATTGGAAGGGCAAATAGTAAAGATGAAGCTGAAGTACTTTGGGCATCAAATGAGAAGGGAGGATTCGCTTGAGAAGGTCTTGATGCTGGGAAAGGTGGAGGGCAAAAGAAGAAGGGGCGTCCAAAGATGAGATGGCTAGATGGTATTGTAGACACAATGGGCAGAGCTAGGCGGGCTGAGGAGGATGATGGAGGACAGAGGTGCCTGGAGGGCAATAGTCCACGGAATCGCCTGTGTGACTGAACAACAACAAGTGATAAGTATTAACGGCGCGGGAATCTTTTTCCTTCCAAACCCTTGACTGCCACACCGTCTTTTCCACATAGCAACAGTGACCTCATGGATCCCTGCGGTTTTTTTTATTTATCACTCCATTGGGACAGTGCGGCATCGTTAAAAAAAAAGGTTTCCTTCGATCTCCCCGCCGCGAGCGACCCACCCAGAAGTGGTGGGAAAGGGAGGGAGGGTGAGGGGGGCAAGGACTACAATTCCCAGTGTGCCTTTCGACCTCCCCCACCCCTCCCCAGGGAGGAAAAGAAGAAGAATGAAAAGAAGGGGACGACGCCGGAGGCGCCGAAGAGGAGGAGGATGTGCGCATGCGTGCGTGCGGCGTGGAATGCCCACGCTATTCTCAGAGCGGAGATACGCCCGGAGAGCCGCCTTCCCTCGCCCCTTGGTTTACGCCGTTTGCGCAGCGTTGTTGTGAATGGGGGAAAAAAAGGGGGCGGAGAGTTCTGTCTCTGGCCTTGTATATGTGTGTGTGTGTGTCAGAGAGAGAGATAGAGTGAGCGCGCGCGCGCGCATGGTAGTTGGTAGTGGCGGCGGCGGGAGGGAGGGAGGGAGGATGATGTCAGCCTGCGAATGTCAACAATGTAGCGATTGAGGGGAGTAGGCGGGCGTTCCATTGGGAAGAGCCAAGGGGGGGCAGAGCCGGTGGATACCGGGGTGGGTGGTGGGGCGTGGGGGGGGGGGACACGGCGGCAGGCGCAACAGCAGCAGAAGCCCTATACGACGCCCACGGGCAGCGCAGAAGCCCCGATCGGCCGCCGCCTTTTGCAGACAAGCCTCCCCCCCTCCCGTGTGTGTGTGTGTTTGTGTGTGTGTGTGTTACAGTTGTGTGTCACCCCCTCCCACACTATCCCTCTCCACCACCACCCCCAATCCCTGTTGCTGCTCGTGCAACAACCGCCTCCTCCTCCTCCTCCTCCTCCTCTTCTTCCAGCTTCCCTCTTCCATTTCCCCGCTCACCCTATATATGTGTTTTCCTCTTCCTCCAACCCCCACCACCCCCTTTCCTCCTCATCTCCTTTGCAAGACTTCGCTTCGGGAAAGACAGCTGCTGTGGCCGCTCCTCCTTTGATATATGTGTGTGTATATATATATAATTATTATTTTTCTTATTTTTTAAAATTTCATTTTATTTCCTACCCTGCGGTCGGCATGTGACGCGCGCCTTCTTTAGGTGCAGATTTTTTTATTTTATTTTTTGCGACGGGCAACCTCAGCCAACACAAGAACACCCCCACCCCACCCCCCACCCACCCCCCAAAATTGTGTGTGTGTGTGTGTCTTTTTCCTCTACATTTTTCCCGACCCTTCCAGTCCTTCCCGGGAAGCCAAGCAAGGGAGGGAGCCGACACCATAAGTTGAAAGGTGAGTCTTCTCTCTCTCTCGCATTGTTATTGTTATTGTTATTCTTTTCTCGGCTTGACCTCCTCCATCCCAGAAGGGATGGGAAAGGAGACGAAGTTTGGCTTTCCTCTTGAATCGGATCGGCGCCTTGCCCAATTCGCACCTTAGGGACGTCTGGGAAAGAGCCAAGCTGAGAGCCAGGTCGGGGGTGGTGGGGGTGGCTTGCCCGGTGTGTTGTTGTTGTTGTTGTTGTTGTTGTTGTTGTTGTTGTTGTTGTTGTTGTTGTTGTTTTAATCCCCCTTCCCCGGGCCGAGGGCTCCGCGCGCGCGCGCGCCGCTTCCCAGAGCCCTGGCGGCGCAGTGGTTCAACTGCTGTACTGCAGCCAGAAGGTTGTGAGTTCGATCCTGACCGGGTCTCTAGGTGGACTCAGCCATCCATCCTTCCGATGTCAGTCAAATGAGTACCCAGCATGTTTTTTGGGGGGCGGCGGCATAATGTTGGTTAACTCGTGAAGCGCCCAGAGAGTGGGGACAGTATATAAGTGTGATTGCTATTGCAATTTACGCGCGTGCCCCCCCCCCCCCATCTCGCAAAGGCGAGACGGGCGTGCTCACCTCTCTCTCTTTCTCACACACACACACACACTCACTATCTCTCTCCCGCCCTGTGTGTGTGTGGGAGGGTCGCCCCCCCCTCCCCGTGGGTCGCCTTTAATTGCATTAAGCGCCCCTGTCCCAACGC
This sequence comes from Bradypodion ventrale, assembly GCA_035047345.1. Classification (NCBI taxonomy): domain Eukaryota; kingdom Metazoa; phylum Chordata; class Lepidosauria; order Squamata; family Chamaeleonidae; genus Bradypodion; species Bradypodion ventrale. The sequence goes on along the minus strand of JAWDJE010000001.1, from coordinate 184,088,772 downwards.
GCTGGGCTTGGACGGTGGGGACTTGCCTAGGTCAGGACATGCTCGGCGGTGGGTGTTTTGGGGGAGCTGTGAGAGGAGGAGGAGCCACACGGGGTTATGGGGGTGGGGTGGGAGAGAAAACGGGGCGGGAGATGGGGAGGGGGGGAGAAAGAGAGACCCCACTCATTTCTTTCTAACCCCCTCCCCCAGCAGCTGTCAGATTGCGATGCCTTTTTTTATCTTTGCACGAGCTGGCAAAAGGGGGCGGCGGCACTCGTGTGTGTGTGTGTGTGTGTGTGTGTGTGTGTGTGTGTGTGTGTGTGTGTGTGTGTGTAAATGTCTGTGTGGGGGGTGGTGGCAAAGAGATAATCCCCCCCTCTGAACACCACCTTCTCCCCCCCCCTGAATCTCTGATGCGTTCTGAGAGTACATAAAACAAAAAGACATCATCATCATCATCATCATCATCATCATCATCATCATCATCATCATCATAACCCCATTGTGACACCTTAAAGACAAACTGGTGTATTTTAAAGTCAGCTTTCGTGGATCAAGTCCACTTCGGTTTCTCTGCTCAGCCAGAGTGCCTTGGTCTTTCTCAGATGGTGGGCGGGTGGTGGTGGTGGTGGTAGTGGTGGTGGTGGAAGCTTAGGCTGCATCTCGGCATGCCTTGAGACAACTTGGGATGAAGGGAAGAAGGTTGTCGCTCAAGGGAGCTAAGAGATTTCTCCCTTGGGAGTGGGGGACTGCAAGGATTGCTTTGGGCACAGAGTGGTTTCTGTGTGTGTGAATGTGTGTGTGTTCACTGGGAGTAGCTGCACGCCTCCTGTCAGATACCCATTAGAGCCATCCCGCGTGGGCAAAGAGCCTTTACGAAGCTGCTGTCATTATCCCTGCTGCTGCTGCCCTAATTCTCCCTTTGGGGGTTTCCTATTCATATTTTAATGTGTATTAGGATGCCAGTGTGGTCAGCATTTAGGCTATTTTTCCCCCTCTCCCTCCTTTATTTTTTGGGATAGCCTTTTGGGATAGTCCTGTGGCAGGCTGCAAAGAAAACAGTTGGGGGAGGTTAGGCTACTGTATAAGTTCCTGTCTCGTTCAAAGGCAATTTCTGATTATTATTATTATTATTATTTTGGTTTTATCCCAGCTCCTACCAACCTAGCAGTTCGAAAGCAAGAAATTGCAAGTAGATAAATAGGGACCACTTCAGTGGGAAGGTAACAGCATTCCGTGCGCTCCGTTGTCTAGTCATGCCTGCCACATGACCACGGAAACGTCTGCAGAAGCAGACAGCGCTGGCTCTTCGGCTTAGAAACAGAGATGAGCACTGCACCCTAGAGTCGGATACGACTGGCTTTCGAGCAAGGGAAAACTTTACCTTACCTTTACCTAACACCCCCCCCCCCCCCCCATAATAACCTGGCTTTGTAAATGTGCATGCTTGAGACATCTGAGTGGATTGCTACACTTCAACATGTTCATTAGATGTATGAGTTGGGCTGCCAAATTATTTGATGACTATTAAAAACTCTTATTTAAGTATCCTTGCAGAAATTGCCCTTTAAAATGATTGCTACTCTTTCTGATGAGCATCAGGAGGTTGCTTTCTTCTTGTCTTGTAATAGGTGGCTTTTAGAACAGGCTGTAGTTTCTATCGTTTTAAATCTGTTGAATTGCACAGCAAGAGGGTAATTATCATCGGAATATTTTGTTTGCCTAGTGGCATTTCAGTGAAAGAGATAATGCATGATGAAAAACTTTGCATTTTTTCTGCACTCTGTCTTTGGTAAAAAGTTGGGGAGAGATGTTAACACCTGTAATGCTGTTCTCAGGTTATTAAAACCATAACCTATAGACCAGGCAGCTAAACTGCAAAGGCTTTGGCTGTCATAAAGCAAGCTAAGTGTGAAATCATGCCTCTCCTTTTGTGGAACAGGCTATTTTTGTCATACAGCAGGCGTCTTTCTCAAAACGTTTCGGTTGTTGTGAGCTCATCAGGCTTTTCATTACTGAAGCTTGGGCAGAGGTGGAACAAACTTCTTTTTATAAGGTAATAAATGTGATGCACAAATGACATCTTTTAACAGCTCAAGAATTTATAGTAAGAAAAGAGTGCTAAATTATGCTCCTTTTGTATTCACAGTTGCAGGCTAAAACTTCAGTACTGTACAGTATTTTTAAAAAAGCCTTGTCCTATGAAAGTCCGTACATTGCCATGTGCATCCCAGCACCATACTGTTGTCCCAAAATAAAGCCCTCTTGAGTTCAAGAAAATTAACTCCCTAATAAGTGTACTTTTGAATTCTCTCTGTGCACTTACATAGAGCTAAGTCGGCTAATCACAGCTGGACTTAGATTTTATTAAATGTGCAATGCATTGGTTATGAAGAAAGTCTTTGCATATAGTAATTGTGTTTTTATCTACAGTTGTTGGCATAAAGGCATGAGAAAAAGAACTATGAATCCTAGTCCCTGGTCTGAATTGTGCTTCAGTCATAAAACGTAGGTGGCTTTAGGCAAGCCACTGCACCTTTTGAGACATAATACTATTCCATCTTCCTTAAGATGATGCACATAGTGTATTAGCTTAACCTTTGGCTTGTGTGGCCTCCCTCTTCTGTCTCCCTTTGGTGCAACCATAGAGAGGAGTCTGGAAGTTTCTTTTTCTGTTTTTAAACTAACTGAACTTTCTTCTTATATTTGAATGGGGATTACCTTAAATAGTGGTTGGTGAAACAAGCTATGACCAAATTTGTTTAGCATAGCTTTCCATAAGGAAAGCTGAGCGCAAATTAAGAATAGATGCCTTTGAGATGTGGTGTTGGAGGAGAGTTTTGAGCGTACCCTGGACAGCGAGGAGAAAAAAATAGGTTGATCTTAGAAGAAATCAACCCTGACTGCTCCTTAGAAGGTCAAATAGTAAAGATGAAGCTAAAGTACTTTGGACATCAAATGAGAAGAGAGGATTCACTTGAGAAAGCCTTGAGCTGGGAAAGGTAGAGACAAGAGAAGAAGGGGGTGGCAGAAAATGAGATGGATAGATGGTATTGTTGATGCAGTGGGCACAGAGCTGAGTGGGTTGAGGAGGATGGTGGAGGATAGGAGTGCCTGGCGGACAATGGTCTATGGGGTCGCAAAGGTTCGGAATCGACTGTCCAACTGAACAACAACAACAAAAAGCTTGAAATTTAAACGAACCCAAGTTCAAACAGAATGGGAAAGTCTGCTTTCCTTAAAAACCAGAACAACCATTTCCAATCATCTTTTCCCATTGACATCAATCCTGGAGTAAAAGGTAAAGGTCTCCCTTGCTCGAAAGCCAGTCGTATCCGACTCTAGGGTTCAGTGCTCATCTCTGTTTGATAGCTGAAGAGCCAGTGCTGTCTGCTTCTACAGACGTTTCTGTGGTCATGTGGCTTGGCATGACTAGACACCGGAGCGCACGGAACGCTGTTTACCTTTCCACCAAAGTGGCCCCTATTTATCTACAGTACTTGCAATTTCTTGCTTTCGAACTGCTAGGTTGACAGGAGACATAATAAATTCCAAATTTATTATGGGTCAGGGTCTCCCATTCACAAAGGTCTTCAAATTTATGTTTTCAAAATGAGTTTTGGAGATTGGGTGTTTTGTTAAATGTAAACATTTGAAAAATGCCACAGTTTTTGTAAGTCTTGTTCTGGCATATCTTCATTTAAAAAAAAATATATGACAGGATACTCAAAATGGGGGTTGACTAGGCCTACCTCTGAATCTTGGAGGCCCTGGTTTAAGATTGCCTTTGAAGCAGGATGAAGGCATCAACAAACTCCTCCCCTCATCAGTAATTTTGGATAGTGTTGATCTACCTAAAATAGGGGTGGCCAAACTTTTTACGCCGTGAGCCTGACCACACCCCTGGACAGCTGAGCAGGTCTGACCACGCCCCTGGAAACAGAAGTGAGCACATTTATGGCTGTCGTAAATGCACCCAATTCCACATTTACGACAGCCATGGGTATGTTTGTGCATGCACAGGTGCATTTTACAGCTGACGTAAATGCACCCACCTCCACTTCCGGGTGCGGTAGAGGCAGCGACGGGCTGGGTGGTATGGCATCAGGGGCTGGCCCGACCCATAGGCCATAGGTTGGGAACCCCCAACCTAAACGGGTCAGGGTTTTGAAATATTACCTTTGTATAATCCAACTTTCAGAACTACCCAGCCAGTTAAAAAGTAATGTTTCTAAGCTGTGACTAGATTTTTTTAGGGAATGAGACAACAAGGGTATACAGTATATGAAATGCTGTTTAAATAGGTAAGCCAGCCTGCTTTTTAAGGTTACCTGAGGAGGTGTCATTTGTGTTCTATCTGCAAATAAGCTGTAATTACTGGAAAGCAGCCATATGTCATTTCTGTAGTTGTACCTAGACCTTGCAACCTGTGATGCGCTGCAGAAAAATGTACTGCCCCCACCATGGGCGTGGCTAACTGTGGGCATGGCTAAAACTCTGTGGGCCACGCTCACTTGGCCTCCCTACGCCATGGCCTGGGGTAGGGAAGTGGGTGTGGCTGGCCAAGTGGACGTGGCCTGGGGGAATTTCTGCTACCGGTGCCCGGGCACCTGTGGGCACCTGTAGCAGCTCAACACTGCTTGCAACCCCTTTTAGTTGCCTTTCCATGATCTCTCCCTCTCTACCCCGTACCCCCCTTTAGTATTTGGCCTGTTAAACTACTTGATTGTTCTAAACACCCAGAAACGTCAGTTTTTAAAATGAGCCTGTCATTTTTACACTGATTTTAAAATTGCTTTGCGAATTTTTAAACAAGGACAGGTGTATAAATATTTTTGAATAAATTGTTGTCGTTGGATTCAACATGTATCATTGAGAGGAGGCTAAAATGTGCAGTGCTTGGAGAATCTATGGATTGCAATTGAGACTTTCAAAAATATACCTATAGTCATTTGTAGGTGGCAATATAAGAAATCCCATATTTATTTAACAAACAACAATTGCAAAAATTGCTAAATCGTTTACCCTATGCTAGCCTATAGCAGTGAATATGGCAGAAAACATTTTAAAATATGAATGCCAAGCTTCTAAAAAGATTTAATTTCTTCTTCAAATGTAACTACCTCCTCAGCCAACTGTCCAAAACGAGGCATGGAAATGCTGGACACCTGATATCAAAATCCTGCTAGTGGGGGGGAAAAAAAGAAGTAATTGTATTTTGCTTGCTGCATTTCAAGCGTGGGAATTGAGAGTTGGGATTGTATGTCTGTATTCCCACTTTGAGGATAACTTGTTCTGTGACATGCTTCGTTTTCTCAAACTGCACAGGTAATGCCTGTAGCAATGCTATGGAGATGATTGATGTTTTCAACAGCAGTAAAGAGCTCTCTCGATGAGCAGTACTGTGGAAGTTCAAGCAACACATAGATAATATCTAGCCATAATTAACTTCTGGAAGGTATGCATTCATAGGCTGGAGAGACAGGTTAAGGTGTGGAAGGATGACTACACACTATCACTTAACTTGTCACTAGATAGTCTTGTGGGAAACTTTTGGTACAAAACAGTATGTGCTTGATTGCTTCCAGGTAAGTTGGTGATAGAATCAGGAAACCTAATGTCCTCACTTTAACCAGACACGTATGTGCACGTGAGGTTGTTTTTTTCTGTTGTAGAGAGACTGTGTGTACAAGTAGCAAAAAGAATTTCATTTTCATCCAAAGACCAAACATAGCAAACATTCCTGAAGGGCAGTGGTTCATGATCAATAGTACACGTTTGGCGTGAGAAACAGTCTACATGGGACAGAGTCTTTCCATAGCATTACTAAGAATTCACTCTCTTTCAATTCCCGTGTCCTCTTGCTAATGTGACAGGCCATATCCTACCAACCTAACTTGTCATAGAAGGCTTTTTGTTTTAGTGAGACTCGGGTTTCTTAGTAAATTGATTGGTGAGACATGAAATCTGAGTGATTGAGAATGAGAACCATTAGAAAGCTTTATTGGTGTACCTGTGTTACATTCATGTATGTGGACATATTTAGTCATTGGTGTATGGCAGGGGTTCCCAAACTATGGACTGGACCAGGCCGCTGCTGGACCCGGAAATGAAAGTGGACGTATTTATGACAGCCGTAAAACGTGCCTGCGTATGCGTAAACGCAGTTACATCAACTGTAAATGCGCCCATGGCTATTGTAAAGATGGAAGCGGGCTCATTTACGTCTGCTTCCAGGGGCATGGTCTGGCCTGCTCAGCTGTCTGGGGGGGCATGGTCAGGCATGTGGTGTAAAAAGGTTGGGAACCCCTGGTATATGGCATACCACATTAATTAACTTGCATGCTTGAATTGGTACACTAAGAACCACACAACTAGTTCTGCTTGCAAAAGAGTTGATTTTGGATTGGTGTTTTTTTAAAGTCACATAACCAATGGATTTTTTAAAAAGTTGATATTGCTATGTATTTGGAAGATATTCACAAATTCAAGGAAAACATCAAAAACACTAACTGGCAATTGCAAGATGTTGAGTATATCCAGAGCAAATCCTTGATCTCAGTTTTAATCCTTTTGACTATATTGATGCCTCTCGTTTTAACATTTAATACTTTGCAGAAAATTTAGGGATGGAAGAGCTCAAACTAGGTATTCATTTTGGAAATTTAAGTCCAAGCTTTTCTGAAGTTCAGATTTAGATTGTTTTTAGCTTAGCCTTTGGCCCAGCATTATTCCTTCCTTTCTGCAGAAACATTGAGGGTGGTCTATTGCTTTAGCTGTTATTAGTAGCAACACTTTGGGTACCAGTATTGTGGGTTCCTGCCGAAACATTGTTTTCTAGGTACCAGGATTTTTTCTAAAGATCCAAAAGTCCTGGGAAATGACAGTTCTCAGGGGTTTAGATGCCGAGTGATCCGTTGCTCTTTCAAGAGCTTAATCAAACTGAAGCATCATTGTCACCACCACCTCCAACAAGATTTACATTTTGGACTCTAATGTATTCTCAGTGATGTCTCTCAGCATTGAACGAGATTTTGGAGCTTGGAAGGGGTCACAGGAACACAGAATGTCCCTTTAGGCCATAAGTCTGTCTTACTCAGTGTTATCAAAACTTACTGACAGTGAGTTTCTTTGCCTCGGGGAGGGATCTCCCCCCCTCCCAATATCTGATGCTGGGCCAAATGCTGCAAAAGTTAATTCAGGTACTATTCCAAGTAAAGCCAAATTAGTTTGTTTTCTTGATCTTGAAGAATCTTAACTGTGGCTAATGAAAGAGCCTTTAATCCTCAGATTAGCAGTAAACATGGATAAAGCCAAAGGCGGTGGCTTCTATTATCTTGGTATGGCTGCCATTCCCTCTTGATGACCCAGAGAAGTGTGATAATAGCAAACTGAAAGCTAATCTAAATCATTAGGTACAGGCAGCATGTAATAGCATATTAAATTATGTTTAGCCACAGGAGTTCAAGTGTTGCTGGGGTTTGGTACTATAATAGGAAACTGGCCCCATCTTTGCTGTCCTTCTGCAAGCAACCAAAGAGCTTTCTCTTCAGGCAAGTTTTCCCTCAGTAGTGACTGGTTGCTTTACAGAGGGTTCTTGAAATGGGATTTTTTTTGTGTGTGTGCCTGTTGCTTTTAAATGTATTTTTAGTATTGTTTTACACACTATTTTCAATGTGGTATTTATTTAAATCTCTTTTAATATTGTAATTGTTTTTAGCTTTTTAAAAAAACTGATGTAAGCCGCCTCGAGTCCTTTGCAAGCAAAAACAATAATAATAATAATAATAATAATAATAATAATAATAATAATAATAATAATAATAATAATAATAATAATAATAATAATAATAATAATAATAATAATAATAATAATAATAATAATAATAATAATAATAAATTTATTTATACCCCCCCTCCTGGTGCAAGCACCACTCAGGGCGGCTTACAATATACAGTAAATAGAAAGTTTAACAAAGTAACATCACATTACAATATAAAAAGAAAATATAATAAAGTAAACATCCATACAATAAGATCTGTAAAAACACACACGAGCAAGGTCCTCGTGGCCCCGCCGGCTGCCCCACAGGTGGGGCAGTCTCTCTCCCCGGCCTCGCTCTCACCAAGGGCAAGCATCCAGTGGCTCCGATAGCAGCAGGGTCTATATTGCCGCCCCACAGCTTGGGCCAGTCTCTCTCCCCACCCTTGAGGGCAGGCGTCCGGAGGCTCCGGTAGCGGCAGGGTTTTTATCAGCGCACCGGCCACCCCACAACTGGGGCCAGTCTCTCTCCTCGCCTTCGCTCTCACCGAGACAAACAAACAAATTTAGTATGATGGTTTAATATGATATGCAATTGTTTATGGGGAGACAACAGTATGTGACTGTTCCTTTACATGATATGTTTACAGTAGGTACCACAGCTAAGAATATAAATGCTTTCTCGACATTTCAAGACCTGTTGAAATATACTATCTTTTTGTAGCTATTTATATAGAAAATTGATTTGTAACTATGGTGCATTTCATATTTCCACTTGTGTCTGTGGAATGTGAATGGCTGTTTCGGGTTCTTAAATATACCATAAGGTTATCATAAAGGATGTTAAAGGTTGAACTTCCAGTACAGAATAGGATATTATCTTAAATAAATAAAGCATATGTTTGTTCTCTTAAAACAATAATGCAGAGTTGTCAGGTTTTATACTACCTTTTATGTTTACCCATTAGGCTTTAAAAATGTCTACTACTCAGAATGCTTTCGTTGATTTCGTTGTTCAGTTTCTAAAGTCGTGTTCTATCTCAGCTTCAGTACTACTAAAAGGAATGTTTTCTCTTCGTTTAATGATCATATCTGATGTTTCAATATGGCTATGTGTGAGCTTAGAATAGAAGCTTTCCGCCACTCTTACAATAATAAGTACAAAATGAGATTCAATATTAACAAGTGCTGGAAGGATGTCAAGACATGTGGTGAATGAAAAATGAATCTTATACTCCCTGTATCCTCCTATATCAGGGGTTCTCAACCTTTTTTAAGCCAGGAGCTGGATCACACCCCCTTAGACTATTGGTGGGCCGGACTGGTGTCCCCGCCACTGCTGCTGCCATTCCCCCATGCTGCCACTGCTGCCACCAACACTCTCCCACATGCCACCGGCCCGGCCCGCAAACACTCCCTCACATGCCGCCCACGCCGCCCTGCTCACCAGCCTTCAATGGGTGAAGGAGTGGTCCTGCCTGTCCTTGCCTATGCTGAGCCAGAGTGGCACCCGGGAAGGATGTGGGTGGACGCATGGATCTGCTGCTTCTGCGACTATCACCACCATCCTTTCCACCTCTGCCTGGCTTGGCATGTCCCTAATGCCAATCCATAGCAGGGCGTACGTTATAAGCCTTCTTACAACATCTGCCTTGCTATAAAACAGCATTAGGGACATGTTAAGCCAGGCAGAGGTGGAAAGGACGGCAACGGCAGCAGGAGTGAGGGCGGGGTCCAGATGGTATGGCACCAGGGGGCGGATCTGGTCCAGGGGCTGTAGGTTGAGAACACCTGCACTATATGATGAGTAACTCACACCCCCTTAGACTGTTGGTGGGCCGGACTGGTGTCCCCGCCACTGATGCTGCCATTCCCCCATGCTGCCACTGCTGCCACCAACACTCTCCCACATGCCACCGACCCGGCCCGCAAACACTCCCCCACATGCCGCCCACACCGCCACCCCCTGCTTACCAGCTTGCAATGGGTGAAGGAGTGGTCCTGCCTGTCCTTGCCTATGCTGAGCCAGAGCGGCACCCGGGAAGGATGTGGGTGGACGCATGGATCTGCTGCTTCTGCCACTATCACCACCATCCTTTCCACCTCTGCCTAGCCTGGCATGTCCCTAATGCCATTCCATAGCAGGGCGTATGTTATAAGCCTTCTTACAACATCTGCCTTGCTATAAAGCAGCATTAGGGACACGTTAAGCCAGGCAGAGGTGGAAAGGACGGCAACGGCAGCAGGAGTGAGGGCGGGGTCCAGATGGTATGGCACCAGGGGGCGGATCTGGTCCAGGGGCTGTAGGTTGAGAACCCCTGCACTATATGATGAGTAACTCACACCGGGCCTCTCACTTTAAAAGAGTGAAGCTGAAAAAGTACCAACTTTGGTATCTGAGTGAATGTATTTAGGAGTTTGGGGGTCCTAGACATACATTATCCAGAATATGTGGGTGAATTATCATTTGACATGTAAGATGCGTCTCTCTTTCGCTATGTAAAAAATTTGCAGTATGTACAAAGAAACGTGTTCACCTTGTATTACGAAGGAATGTCCTACTGGTAAGGGTAGCTTAAAGCAGGGGTGGCCAAAATACGACCCATGGGATGGATCCAGCCTCCAATGCCAATTAATCTGGCCTGCACCACCCTCGCCACTTCTGGAAGCGTAAGTAAAACATGCCCACGCATGTTTAGAACACTGCCTTAAATGCACCCGTGGCTGTCTTAAACGCGTTTACAACAGCCGCAGGTGTTTACGGCAGCTTTCTGAGCATGCAGGGTCGTGTTTTGGTTCTGCTTCCAGTGGGAAGAACCATGTGACCGGCCCGCTGAATATGACCGGCCTGCGGTCCAAAAAGTTTGGGCACCTCTGGCTTAAAGGATAGCTATAGCTTACTAATTATCTCTTACCATTTAAGAATGATTCAGAAACAACTGTTAGTTTGATACTTAAATATCTGTCTGCATAATTTCTATGGCATTACATATGTATGATACATCTTTCGATGAACACATGCTTGCATCAGCTATAGCCCAAATGCAACAATGTGCCTTGATATCCAACATTTGTGGAATTGGGACTTTCCCTGACTTTCCTTCTACAACTTTCCCATGCTTCCAAAAACATGCTGCAGTTTTTCTTGCCATCTGGAGCAGGTTTTAGAATACATGGGGGCTGCAGATGGGAGAGAGTACACCATTCTTCAAAGTTTAGGTCATTTGCTTACGTCTTACATGGGCTTCTTTATTTAATAAAGGAGCCAAAAGTGATGTAAAAGCAGTGGAAAATATTATGAGCCACTATCAAGTCATACGCCTATCTGTGTATAGCTGAATACCAATCGGTTTCCCAGGAATAAGGGCTTATAATGAGTTACATAAAGATTTACTTTCCAAAAGTAACTTTCCAGGCTCAGCCTTCTTTTATCACTGCTCTGCAGCATTAGAGAGTAAATACTGTATCATGCTTTACAGAGGTAAATAACAGAACTTACTATGTTGGCAAGATAGGGTCCCTTTCCAGGAATGAACAGTAATTAGTTACATTGCTTATCTTTCAATTCTGAAATGTGTATATCAGGGGTTCTCAACCTTTTTATGCCTGGGGCCGGGTCACTCTCCCTCAGACAATAGAGGAGGCCGAACTGGTGATTTCACCTGCCATAAACACTGCCATAAAATTGTCAGCGGCTGTCGTAATCATGTATACGACAGCCGCAGACGCATTTATGGCTGTCGTAAACGTGCCCCGTCCACATCTGGAGTGAGGCCAGAGGTCGGATCCGGCCCATGGGCCATAGGTTGAGAACCCATTTTGTATATGGTTGCTTCAAGTATGCCGATAGTGCTTACTCAGCTTCTGCAAAACTTGGTCACTGTTTCTTGTGTTATGAGGTGAAAAATACAAAAATAACCTCACAGCAGCTGCATAAATTAGCTTTTCATTTTGAAGCTTGCCTCAAGAAAATGTAAAATTTATGAGCATAGCCAGCTGAGTTGAAGCATGCTCGTTTTGCTTTCTAGTCATTCTGAAGCATGAAAAGTTAGCTTACCACTGCTCGAGTCCAAATTATAATTTTAAAGCAAGCAAGCATGTATGCAAGCAAGCAAAGGAATGTGTATAAATTTCTGTGAGAGCAATAATGAGCTTAAATGGAAGCTACTGGCTTAATACAACAATTATCAGCATTGTCAGAAGAGCTGTTGAAAGAACAATGCATGTAAATCAGAAGAGAAAATGGAAATACATGTTTTAAAAACCCTAACCAAATTTGTAAAGCACATAAGTGAAATATAATGTTTGTAAACTTTTATTAAATGTCAGAGAGTAAACAAAACAAAAAGACAAAAAAACATTGTGGCACCTTAAAGACTACTGCTGTATTTTTAATATGAGCTTTCGTGGATCGAGTCCACTTTGTCAGAAATAAGAGTGAGACTTCATGTCTTCGATTTATTACACATCAGGTACACAATGATTGACTAGGAGAGTTTTGAGAGTACCCTGGACAGCAAGGAGAACAGGAGGTCAATCTTGGAAGGAGGAAGGACTGCTAAGGAGCAGTCAACCCTGACTGCTCCTTAGAAGGTCAAATAGTAAAGATGAAGCTAAAGTACTTTGGGCATCAAATGAGAAGAGAGGATTCGCTTGAGAAAGCCTTGATGCTGGGAAAGGTGGAGGGCAAAAGAAGAAGGGGGCGGCTAAAAATGAGATGGCTAGATGGTATTGTAGACGCAGTTGGGTGGGTTGAGGAGGATGGTGGAGGACAGAGGTGACTAGAGGGCGGTGGTCCATGGGGTCGCAAAGGGTCAGAATTGACTGTGCGACTGAACAACAACAATAGAAGATCCCTGGTTGTTATTCAGATTTGCTGTGAAGTTTGGCCCTGTTGAGTTGCAAATGGTTAGTAGATGGATGCAAGACAAACATTGTGGCATTACACGTTTGCTTCAGACCTAGCACCTATTAACAATAGTGTGAGTGACGCAGGTGGAGCACCAAGTTCTTCCTTTGTTCTCTAAGGTGGCCTAAGGCTGTGGATGAAAATTCTACTGAAGTAGGTTCTGTAAAGGTAGTGTGGGAAATTGCAGCATATTTATTGATGTTTATTTATATTTGAATTTGTATGCCGCCCATTTGGCAACGCGACTCAGGGCAGCTCACAGACATATCTTCAAACATATATGCATATACAATAAAATACATTAAAATAACAAGTAAACCACAGTGTCCTCTGCCAACCCCGTGGCCGGGCGTTGGTGGGGCCCGGAGGTCGGAGCTCAATGTTCTAAACGGAGCCCGGAGCTTAACGTCCTCAACGGAGCCCCGAGCTCAATGTCCCCAACGGAGCCCCGAGCTCAACATCCTCAACAGCACCTTCAAATGTGATTGCATTGAATAAATGCAAATGTTATGTGTTCTCTGGTCACTTACCAATTAGGAAATTTCTTCTATATCAGAAAATTTTATTTCCAAGTGCTCAAGAATATCTTTTTATAGAAACCAGTCTTTAGCTTTTGTGCATCACATAGCTTCATGACTGGAGTTTATAATGCATTGATAGTTCTAAATTCAATTTAGAATTTAAAAGTGCATGTTCATTTAAAAGTGCATGTTCATCTGTCCCAGTGCAATACGTTACACTCTTTGAGACAACAATTTCAGAGGATTTTTTTTTTAAAGAGAAGTAGCTCAAAGTCTTTGTATGGAGGAAAACACACATACACCTAAAACTGATGTTTTAGACTACAAGGGTGTCCCCAAAGTCTCCATTCATAGGCAAAATTGCTTAACAACAGTTATCTTGGAACATGTTTGCTGTGAGTTGGAGAGAAGTCTTTGTATGTGAATAGAAAGAGGTGGCCAGTGTGTAGAGTAGGGGTGGCCAACCTTTTCATGCCATGAGCCTGACCACGCCCACTGACCAGCTGAGCAGGCCAGACACGCCCCTCTGAAGCAGAAGCAGGCGTGTTTACGACAGCTGTGAATGCACCCACTTCCACGTTTACAACAGCCACGAGCATGTTTACACATGCACAGGCACGTTTAGCATCTGGTTTACGTGTCCACTTCCACTTCCGGGGGTGATAACAATGGGCCAGATGAAATGGTGCGGCAGGCTGGGGTTGGCCTGCGTTCCCAACCTACGGTCTGTGGGCTGGCCCCAGCCCACCACACAATTTCATGGGGCCCGCAGCTGCCCAGCACCACCGCATGTGGCCTGCAGCCACCCTCGCCACTACCTGAAGTGGAAGTGGATGCGTTTATGTCAGCCGTAAACCACACCCACACATACGTAAACGCGCCCGCACCTGTCATAAACATGGAAGTGGGCGCATTTACAGTTGTCGTTAATGTGTCTACTTCCATTTTGGGTGTGTGGTCAGGCCCGCTCAGCTGTCCAGGAGGCTCGCAGCGTAAAAAGGTTGGGAACCCCTGGTGTAGAGAATGGTTTATAATTATTTCATATTAGGTACATTTAGCTACAATTTCCCATTTCCCCTATGTATGGTGACTTTTGGGACACCCTGTAGATGGCAGCTGCTAGTTAAAGCTAACATTTAATATATAATTCTGAAATCTGAAGAAGGAAAAAACTGTAGGGTTTAGGTGTCCTGCTAATTTATGTGTATTGAGTGAGGAAGGTGTGTGTGTGCGTGTGCCTGTGTGCGCATTGCACGCTTGCATTTATTGTGTGTGAGCCATTTAAAAATGTCAGCAGTTTCCTACAGGCAGGTCTTGCTGACTCACATGTCTCCGGTAGCATAAGCTACCTTCATTTCAAGCCCTCTACCGTAGGAGAGGATGCAGACATGAAGTATATGACAGAACTGCTTTTATCCCTAAATTGCTATTTTTAGTTTTGTTTACTGTTATGGTCTCCTTCCCGTTTATATTCCTTAGTAGAGTAATTTTTAATTAAAAAACCCCTCTTCATATTGCTCTTCAGATAAATGAATATGTCCTCCCTCTGTTCAAACATTGGATGTTTTATAGAATGCAGGTTGAAGTCTGTCTGTTTTGGTAGCATACCAAGGCCTGACCCAGAACGCATCTTTGGCAGGAAGATGTAACAAATCCTGTCTGTTTCTGTGAGTACACTTGTGACCCAAATACATTTACCTCATTCATTCTTAATTTCTCCAGAGAGGCATGCTTAGATGTGCATTTTTTTTAAAAAAAAAACCCACTTAACTGTGCATGCTTAAGTGTATGTATGGTATCTCATGAACAGGGGTGGTGGTTTCACATGAACATCTTTAATTCACTATTTGTTTATTTGTTTGCACTATTTATATATTGTCAGTCAAATGTGTTCCACTACTCTTTGCTGTTTAAAAGAACAAACAGCCAGCAAATATAACTAGTCAACCAAATTTAAAAACAAGGGGGGGGGGGGAAGGAAAAATTGCCTTACTAATACAATAAGCTCAATAAAAAATCAAATCAACATTCTCTAAATCCACTTTCTGTCAGTAGCACTCCCCAAAATATTATATACTCCAAAGTAGAATAATCTTTTTCAGGTGCCGTATCTCTTCCAGATATTGGCTATCATCATGGTGATAGTCTTCCTCTTCTTAACTCCTTGGAACAGTTCTTTGAGGACATTTCACACCAGTCTCTCAGGTTCTTCAGCCACGAAGTCTGTCTACGTCAGGAGTTCTCAATTTTTTAATGCCGGGGGCTGGGTCACGGTCCCTCAGACAGCTTCAGGGGCTGGACAGCCATTTTGCCCTTATTCCACCACATGGCACTTCCTGGTGTGGTAGAGGTGGTGGTGGTGGTGGGGACATGAAATGGCACCGAGGGCCTCATCCAGCCCACAGGTCACAGGTTGAGAATCCCTAGACTACGTCCATGACCTCTCTTCCTAGGGATCTTTCCTTGCAGAGCAAATTGGAGTACTCTATACTTTATTTTGTTCCTCATGCTCTGGCCAAGGTATTCAAAGTAGAATAAATAAAAATTAAGAAAACAACAAAACAAATTAATCTTGATCAAGTTAAATAATCACCCAAAGGCCTCCTTATACATACATACATACATACATACATACATACATACAGTAGAACCCTGCATAACGAAAAAGCTTTGTTCCATGGAGCTCTTCGCTATGTGTTTTTTTCATTATGCAAAGCAAATGGATAATAGTCCACATAATGGGGAAAAATATTCATTATATGGGGTTTCGTTAAGTGTGGTATACTCCACTTAATAAAACCCAATATAACGATTCCCCCCCCCCCCCCCCATTATGCAGGGTATCGCAAATAGCACACAAAGGCTTCGTTGTACGAATTTTTGATTATGCGAAGCGTTCATTATGTGGGGTCCCACTACATGCATGCATGCATGCACACATACTTTTTGTGATTCAATTTTTGTTTGTTGCCACATATATTCTTTATGTTTAAAATTGTTGTTGGTCTTTTCTTTCCTTTCTTGCCAGATTAATTGTTCACCTCCATGAATCCTGATTATTTAAGTCTATAGAGTATTGGAGTGTTGTTGGCCTATAACTCCCAGCCTTCTCCACGGTTAGCTGTGTTAGCTCAGGGACAGATGGTAGTTACAGTCCAACAACAGCAGAAGGGCTGCACTTTGCCCAACATGGGTCGTTTCCCTTCTCCTAGAGAGGGTTGTGACCGACAAGCTGCAGGTGTTCCTGGATTAAATCAATGGTTTGGATCCATTCCATTCAGAGTTTAGGCCTTGGTATGGTACTGAAACTGCACTGGTTACGCTGCATGATGAACTTCGGGAAACAGAGCATGATATCTCTCCCAATGCTTCTGGATTTCTTGGCAGCCTTTGATACTGTTGATCATGGTATCCTCCTGGGGCAGCTGTCGAGGTTAGGAATCGAAGGCACTGATTTCCTTTGGGCCTGGTTCTTCCTTGACAGCTGGACCCAGAGAATTCAACATGGGGAGTTTGTTTCAGCTCCGTAGATCATTACTATGCCGGTGATGGTGAACCTTGGCACTCCAGCTATGCTTGAACTTCGATTCCCAGAAGCCCTGATCAGCAGGTGTGCTGACTTGGGCTTCTGGGAGTTGGAGTCCAGGAACACCTGGAGTGCCAAAGTTCGCAATCACATGAATAGACTACTCAAGCCAATCATATTTTTCACTGAAGTCTTGATAACTACATTTCTTGGTGCTAATCAGCTAGATTTCTCTGGACAAACGGCAAACGTCTAACTGGAACTTAAGTTTTTTGCAGGTGATTGTCTCAGTGGAATGTACCCTGCTTTTATCCGATCAAGAGATCCAGGGACGCTGGGCTCCGTTAAGGACTTTTTGTTATCTATTTTCCATTGATATTTTAGTGCTCAAGTGTGTTTTATTGTCTAAATTGTACTGTGTTGCTTTTGTAGATTGAATTTCTATACATTGTATATTGTACTTTTGTATATTTATTTTGTATTGTTGATTTATATTGTGATTGTTGTGAGCCGCCCTGAGTGGGCGGCATACAAATCGAATAAATGAAATGAAATGAAAATGAAATACTAGGTGTTCCACAGGGGTCGACACATCCCCAGTCTCTCTCTGTGTGTGTGTGTGTGTGTGTGTGTGTGTGAGAGAGTGAGTGAGTGAGAGAGAGAGATATTGGTGTCACCAATATGCAGATGACATCCAACGCTATCCGTTTCAACCTCTGCAGTGGATGCAGTCCAGTGCCTTGATGACTGCCTAGCCTCGTTAATGGAATGGATGAGAAAAAAAATTGGAACTAAACCCTGACAAGACAGGTCCTGATGTTGGCGGGAAATAAATAAAGAAAAGCTTATAATGGCTGGGGATTGGAATTTGGTGAAGGATAAAGTTCTGGATAGATAGGGTGTTATAAAAATATAGTAATTCTATATTGTCTATAATAAATAATTTGGCCAATAAGTTTGATTTGAAGAATGATGGGGGGAGTTAAAAGGACAAGAGTATATACATATTATTTACAGGTACATAATACTTACTCTAGGATAGACTATATATTTGTTTTAAGCAATATACTAAGGAAGATAGTAAAAATTGATGTAGGCTTGATCTAAGTCTCGGACCATACTATGGTAAAGATGCAAATTACCACCCAGTGTGATTACAAGGAAACAACAAGATGGAGGTTTGATTTAAATTTATTAACTAATAATCAGATAGCTGATAAATTAGAGACAGAATGGAAACAGATATGGGATATTAACGTTAATGGAGAAGTTAAACCGGAAATGGTATAAGATGCTATGAAATTGGTTATAAGAGGCTTGAGTATTAAGGAATCAAAGTTACAGAAAAAATAAATAAGGGAAGCTTCTTTGTTTCCTATAGCAGGGGTGCCCAAACTTTTCAGGCCACAGGCCGGTCATGTAGTTCCACCGGAAGTAGAATTAAAATGCACCCGTGAATGTGTATAATGCTGCCGTAAATTCACCCACGGCTGTCGTAATTGTGTTTACAGCAGCCACTGGTCATTTACGGCAGCGTTTGCACATGCACGGGCGCATTTTACTTCCGCTTCCGGGAGCAGCGACGGACGGCTGGAATAGCACTGTGGGCCAGATCTGGACCACGGGCCATAGTTTGAACACCCCTGACCTATAGGATTGCTCTCTGATAAGATTAGCAACATACAGAAATAACAATTCATGCATAAAATGCACAAATTCTCAGCTGGAATGTGACAATCCAGAAATACATTGAAACATCAGCATGGAATATAAAATTTATAATTGAACAGTTTGCTAGATTTTGTCTAAAGTTAAACTTTTAAAGGTTGCCTGCCACCAAATAAACATTGCTTTAGTGTGGCTAACAGAGTAAGCAAAATCTGTTACTCCGAATGAGCAATATTAAGAACAAAGGACAGAGCTATTATTAGTCGTCTCTGATTAGTTCCATGGCTATTAATGAAATGGAGGTTGGGGTGGGAAGAGATTTGAGAAAAGAAATCTGAGTGCTGTGGAAGATGTGAAAGAAATGGGTGTTCTTGGTTTCCACCAATGTGTATGACTCACTGGTTTCAGAAGGCTTTCTAATTCTAATAATAAATCTATGCAAGGCTTTTAAAAGCTGTGGTGTAAGTTGGAAAACCTTTATACAAAGTAGCATATTTTTTGAGTTTTTTAATGGTGTAATCATTGATTTTTGTATTGATTAGTACTTTACATCACTTCTCGTACTTTACATCATTTCTGCTGTACAGTACTTCCTTTTTAAAAATTAAATAACTGAGGGAGGGGGATTATTTTCTTGGGTTTATCCCCTGTTGGTTATAGGAGCTAGTTGCATTGTTAAAGAAAAAAAAAGGGAGGGGGAGAGAAACAAAGATACAGTAAAACCCCGACTTACAAATGCCCCGAGTTACGCAAAAAATTCATTTCCCTGTGGGTTTGCTTCGAGTTACGTAAAAATTCATTTCCCTATGGATTTGCTTCAATTTACATAAAAATTTCATTTTTCCTATGGGTTTGCTTCGTGTTACATAGAAAACCGATTTAAGCAAATGCCTACGGAATGGACTTTTTGCGTAAGTAGGGGTTTTACTGTACAGTAAAACCCAGACTTACAAATGCCTTGAGTTACATAAAATTCGACATATATAATGATTTTATGCTAAAACCATGTTCCGATTTACACAATTTCCTATGGGTTTGCTTCAAGTTACATAAAGATTCGTTTTCCTATGGGTTTGCTTCGAGTTACAAAAAAATTTGATTTAAGCAAAAGCCTACAGAACGGACTTTTTTTTTGTAAGTAGGGTTTTTACTGTACCCCTGTTTTGGAGACGAGGAAGCTTGAATGTCTTTCTAAATCAAGAGTTCCCAAACTGAGCTGGACCTCCCAGGAGGTTGCAAAGTGTTTTCCAGTAGGCAAGTGGAAGTCACTCCAGTTATGCTATACTATGCAGGCTAAAAGAATCAGGGATGGAGTGGGGCTTAGAGCAGGGGTTCCCAACCTTTTCCCTGCCGAGGGCCGGGTCATGCTCTCTCAGTCAGCTTTGAGGGCCGGACAGCCATTTTGCCCTGCCTGCATGATGGGGATTGCTGTTTTGTCCCAATATCTTCAAGAGGGTGGCCATTTTGTTTCTCGAATGTCCTTGGAGGGATGGGGGGAGCACATGAAATGGCACCGGGGGCTGGATCTGGCCCAAGGACCTTAGTTTGGGAACTCCTGGTTTAGAGAGATGCCACCATTTTCTGAGGTGGGTAGTGTAGCAAAGGAGTAAAAAAATAATTATCTGTAATATATATTTTTCTTTACCATGTTAAAGTGCCTTTTAATGCAAGTGTTTTATGCGAGGGGTTGCAGGTTACTTGACTGTTATAAAAATGGGTTGTGATTCAAAAATAAATAAATGTTGGGAACACATTGTTCTAAATCTTACTGTCTGGGGTGTCAGGCTACCAAATAGCTGTGTCTGGTCCTTTAGGTTTCCTTGACTTAACCATTAGACCTCTACTTCTTCTTGTCCTAGATTGCATACTGAGTACTGTACTTTGAACTGTTCTGTTTAATTATCTAGATTCTAGATTGGAACAACGTTTACAGCATAGCAAGCATTATTAGGATATCATAAAGATAAGATACATGGATGAAAAGTGGTATTATCAATAACACTTAAGGAAATAAATGTTTAGCTTATACTGTACAGGCCTGCTGATACAGTCAATCCTCGAGATATGAATTTAATTCGTTCCTCAATGTTCTTATCTTGAAAAATTTGCATCTTGAAACTCAATGAAAAATTGCATTACCAGAAGTGGCCACTTGAGGTAACCGTATACTTTTTGTATTTTGAAAAAAATCCTATCAAAAATGTGTATCTCAATTTTTTCCTGAGATTTCCATTCATTTTGCAAGTTTTTTGTAAGTCAAACCATTCGTATGTTGAGGTTCCACTGTACTAGAAACTTTAAACGTAGTTGTAATTGCAGGGGTCCCCTGCATTTGTGGTTTCTGTTTACCTGGGATACAATGCCATGCTTGCTGAAATAAAAGAAAGGAAATTCTTCCTTTGAAAGAGATATGGTACACTGTAATCAAGTCAATTTGTTATTGCAGAGTCAGTGATTCATCATGGTTGGAACTTGCCACTGACCCATATAAACTTTCAGAGTGCATTGTTAAATTGCTCACTCTGGAAACTAGACACAAAATGAGAGAAGAAAAGCTGAACATCTAGGTCAGATTGAGAGAAATAGGTGGCTCATGAAGAAATGCAAAAAATAGTTTAGTAAAAACTTCATACAGACATGTAACTCTGCTCAAGTAGCATAATCTAGGTAAAATATGAACTGGTGGAAATGTAATGACTGATCAGAAGATGCAAATAAGAGAAATCATACTATCCTATTATTAAAGTCCCTTATCCTGACCTGAATTCCATGGTCTTATAGCAGGGGTTTCCAACCCCTGACCCGTGGGCTTAATCCGGCCTGTGCATATCATCAGTTTGGCCTGCAGTGGCCACCCCGGCGCCTCTAGACCTGCCCCCCCTTGCCGGAAGTTGCATAATGTCACTTAGCATGGTGTTGGCAGGAATCGTGCTGTTTTTGCTGCTTTGTGCACAGGCTCTGCCACTTCCCAGGGCAGTGGGAGGCTTTTCGGAGCATGTTCGCTCCAGTTTGGTAATTTCCCAACGCTCCTCCACTGCACTTTGACAGCTAGAGCGGGACAGTGAGCAACTTCCAGTGCCGGGTGGAGATTACGTAGGCACCTAGAATCCCAGTGCGGAACCAGGAAGTTGGTCACCGTCCCACTCTAGCTGCCAAAGCGCAGTGGAGGAGCGTCGGAAAATTACCAAACCGGAGTGAACATGCTCCGAAAAGCTTCCCGCCACCCTGGGAAGCGACTGAGGCTGTGCACAAAGTGGCAGAAACTGGATGATTCCAGCTGCCACTGCTGCTGCCGGTGACGACATAAACGACGAAAAGTTGTAGGTGCAGCCATGCCGCCGGCCCCCACAGCTGAGCGTGGTGGCGGGAACTGGCCCCCTGGCGGGAAAATGTTGGGAACCTCTGTCTTAGAGGAAGAGGAATCACTGAGCCACTTTTCATAGCGTGAAACCTGGAAGCATGGGAATTAGTAGTTTTTCGTATGCTTATTATTGGTGTGTTAGAAGCATGTGTGTGTGTTTTAAGTTAAATATAAAATTAATTCTGGGCAATAGAGGAAGAAAGTATTAGCCAAAATAAAGCCCATCATTCACCACAGAACTACAAGATATTTATTTAGAGAGAGTAATATTTTTGGTCAGAACTTTTTGTTTTGTTTCAACCAGGAGTTGAAAAGAAAGGATACTCTGCTTGGGTTTATAATTTTTCCCCAAGGTCTTTGTGTGAACAGATGTTGAGAAGTTTGAAACATTTTACTGGATAAGGTTGTTCTATCAGTATTAAAGAAAAAGCTAGCATGTCACCTTTTGTATTCTACCAAATGAGATAGGCTGGAATAGGCTGGGTGTCTTTCATCACATGGGACCAAACAGAAGATTTTACTTGGATTTCCTTGATCACATTTGAGTCCATTCACTCGATTTGGTACTTCCTTGTGTAAACCAATTGCAGAGGGAAGCGAGTTTGTCACATGGAGTGAAATCTAAGCTTGGCTGCCCGATCCAAAAGAAATGTTCTCATCGTAAGATGTAGAAATCACAGCATTCTGTTACTGCAGTTTTTTGTTTGTTCACTGTGGCTAGACTTTAAAGTTAATATGACCCAAAAATGAAAACATCTGTACAAAACATTTAAAAGAGAGACTGCCTTGATTGCTTGCTTTGTTTGCCTCTTATTTTTCCTTTTTTAATCCTGTGGGTTCTACTAAAACTGGATCCGTGACTCATTCTGTCTCAGTTGTTCATCTGCCAATTGAGATTTAACTTCTACTTGGTGGAATCTAATGACTAATGCTTAATAAGGGTAACCACCAAACTCCCAGCTGAGATATGCCAGCATCAAGAAAATAAACTATCCAGTTTTACCACGTCATGCTTTTGAACCCTAGAGAATTTGGCAAGCTTGCCAGCTGAGTTACAACATAATTGCTTTGTTCAGCCCTGATTATTAGTAATCATATATGAAGCCATATTTCCCAGCAAACAATATTCAAGATAATAAACTATTGGAAGCTTACAGTTCATTAGCTACGTGTTCACCTCTTGCTGTGTAAGTTCCAGTCTACAATTCAGTCAATAATTCTATTCCTATTATGTATTTTTTTGGGGGGAAGCTAAACAGTTGATTGTGCAACTTGGACTTGAGATTTAACTTAATAAAATAGTCAAAATGCTACACTAGTATCATGAGTTTTGTGTGATCCAAAAGATTATAGAGGGTTATCTCTGCTTTAGGTAACATGAAAAGCACTTTGCAAACTCTGCAAAAACAAAGGAACTAAAAGAAATATAAAGTGAACAAAGAAAATCTACAGAAGCATATCAGAAATAGATCTCTGAGGAATTGGATTATCTTTTGCTCTGCTTAGATAATTCAGTTTTCTTTGTGACATTAGCACTTCTTCTGTTTAATCCTGCAGAGGAGATGGCTGTGCATCAGTCATCAGAGGTGTGTGTGTACAGTTGTTTGCTAGGCAAGGGGTTCCTAACCTAAGGCCCATGGGCCAGATCTGGCCCACAGCACCATTTCATGTGGCCCCGCCCCTCCAAGGGCATTCGAGAAACAAAATGACCATCCCTTTGAAGCTGTTGGGACAAAATGGCCACCCCCATCGTGCAGGTAGGACAAAATGGCCATCTGGCCCTTGAAGCTGACTGAGGGAGCGTGACCTGGCCCCCGGCTTGAAAAGGTTGGGAACCCCTGTGCTAGGCAAAGGCAACCCAAAGTCCTGTGGTTCCCAAGAGTCTCAGAGTCCTTCAGTGCCATACCACATGCTGGTGGCAGTATGGGCATTGAACCGGGCATCTCCTTGAGGTACCTCCTGAATCTAGTTCATTCCATTGCAGGGTATCTTGGCACATACCTGGTGAGCACCAAAATCTGCACTAGGCCACCCATTCAGGGATCTTCTTTAAAAATGAAGGTCTAGCCCAATGGCAGCTGCAAGTCCTCCTTGTCCATTTGTCAATGTTAATTCTTAAGATCTTATCTCCCCTCTTTCTGCCCCTTCCTTTTTATTTCTCGCTCTCCTTCCCACTTTCCTCCTTCTTCCAATCCCAACTGCCCTATTCCTTCTGGAACCTCCTTCAACCCTTTTCTTTCTGTCTCCACAGACTTGATTCTTCTTGCTTTTCCTCTGCCACCGTGAAACCCCTGGGTTCCTCCAAATCATTATGACCCCAGTTGATAGGGGAAACTAGAGTCCAGACCCTTATCTGCAGGGGGCGACAAGCCACCTCCTCCTCTGTGGTCACCTCCACAAATACATTCAGATGGAGTTCAGCTCAGTTCCCTGGGAGGTCCTACTGTATCTCCAAAGGTTTGAGTCAGAATTATGTTCCCCCACTTACACACACATGGGATGTTTGTGCTACCACCAACAGTTTTGTGAATGGCCAGTGTTACTAAGGTACTATCTGTCATTAGTTTCCTTCTGACCTCACTGGAAGTTTCCTTCCAACTGTGTGTGTGTGTGTGTGTGTGTGTGTGTTGCAAACACAAATATAACAAAACTTTTTAGCCGCCACCGAGCGAGTTGCCCAAAGAAAAAAGGAAGAATTCAAATGTCTCCTTGAAGTCAAATGATAATAAAGTTCAAATATATTTATCAACTGAGGTAGGATGTCCTCAACATAAATTAATTGGGTCCAAATAGACAGTCTCTAAAACCCTAAAATAAAGTGCAGATATAAATTCATAAGATCACTACATGGATTCACTCTTCCAGTTTGAATCCATATTTCCTGCAACAAATATCCTGAAATTCTACTACCTATACCAAGATGGTAAGGGCTTTATTATCCTCCATGGGAAGAACAGTTCCACTCTTTTTTTTAAAAAAAAAAGTAATTTACATATACATGTAAATACATATAAACAGAATGCAACACTACAATTAATAAGAAAAAACTATTACCATAAATATTATTTTTCTTTTTAATTATAGTTTTCTTATTAATTGCAGTGTAGTTGTCCCCACTCTTTCCTAACTCATCTTGAATTTCAGACTTTTCCTAGGATTTTCCCACCCATTGTGCTGAACCAAACAGTATAGTTCATGCTGTAATAAATGTGTAGGCTTAAAATGTCACATAAGTCTTTATATCAGATCATTTGTTTATTCACAAAGAGATTAAGTTCAGCATTTCAAATTTGATTCTGTGAACTAATCAATAAGAGGGAGAGTAGGGGATAAAATGGAGTCTGTATTATTTAGAACAGTAGCTTAAAGCAGATTTTATTTATTTATATTTATTTATTTATAATTCAAATTTCTATGCCGCCCAATCAGGCGAACCCGACTCAGGGCGGCTCACAACAGGGTTAAAACATACATATTAAAAACAATTAAAACCCCAACATACCCACCCACCTATTAAAAACTAACCACATTAAAACTGTCCGCATTAAAAAGATGGAGAGGCTTCATTTTATAAGCCAACAGGTGGGGGCCACTCTTCCATCCGGGCCCCACACCTGCCCCGCCAACCAGGTTTTTAATTCTTTTCTGAAAGGCAGCAGCTCCGTCTGCTCCCGCAACTCTACTGGCAGAAGGTTCCACAAGGCTGGTGCGGACACGGAAAAGGCACTCCTTCGTGTGCCAGACAGGTGAGCCCCTCTGGCAGATGGAACAATTAGAGAGCCCCTCTGGTCCACTCTGGTTGGACGGACAGACACTCTTGGGATGATGCGGTCTCTTAGGTATCCTGGCCCACTACCATGTAGGGCTTTAAAGGTCAAAACCAGCACCTTGAATTGGACCCGGAGACAAACTGGTAACCAGTGCAGCTCCTGAAGCAATGGTGAGGCGCGAGCATAACGCCCACACCTCATCACCACCTGGGCTGCCGCATTCTGCACCAGCTGTAGCCTTTGAATGGTCGTCAAGGGCAGCCCCATGTAGAGCGCATTGCAATAATCTAGCCTGGAGGTCACCAGAGCATGTGTGACCATGAGCAAGGAGTCCCGGTCCAGGAGCGAATGCAACTGATGGATGACGCGAAGCTGTGCGAAAGCCCTCCTGGCCACGGCCGCCACCTGATCTACAAGTAGCAGTCCCGAATCCAGGACAACCCCTAAGTTGCGTACCGGGTCTGTCTGGGGCAAAGCAGCCCCATCCAAGACCAAAGTTGGCAGCTCCCTGGATAACGCGGGGGCCCCTATCCATAGCCACTCAGTCTTGGAGGGATTCAATTGTAGCCCGTTGTCCCCCATCCAGACTCCACAGCTTCCAGACATCTGGATAGGACATTGACCGCATCACTGGGGTCCCCACGGGCCGAGATGTACAGCTGGGTATAATCAGCATACTGATGATACATCACCCCATTGGAACGGATAATCTCGCCCAGCGGCTTCATGTAGAGGTTGAATAGGAGAGGAGAGAACACCGAGCCCTGAGGCACCCCATAGCGTAGGGGCCTAGGGCTGGACCTCTCACTCTCCAACCAGAAATGAGGAAAACCAGGATAACACAGTACCCTGGATCCCCAATCCTTTGAGCCATTCCAGAAGGATACCATGGTCAACAGTATCGAAGGCCGCTGAGAGGTCAAGAAGGGCAAGGACGGACGGATGGCCACCGTCCCGCTCCCGCCAGATATCATCTACCAGTGCGACCAGTGCCGTCTCTGTACCATATCCAGGCCTGAAACCTGATTGAAAGGGATCCAGATAATTCCTTTATGTTGTGTGACAAGGAAAGTAGTCAGAACTGGAAATGCCAGCATTTTGTTTATTGTTAGTTTGTTTTCTGCAGCTCTGCTTTTGCTGCATCCACGTACCTCCATGAAAGCTGGAAAAAGTGGTCCATTTGAAATGTGGTGCTGGAGAAAGTTTTGGAAATACCCTGGATTGTGAAAAGGGCAAACAAGTGGGTCCTAGAGCAACTCAAGTCTGAACTGTCTCTGGAGGCAAAAGCGATGAAATTGAAGCTATCCTTCTTTGGAACACAATAATTTTTACTTTGATTCAGCAGCTTAACAATGATAATTGTGGATTTGTTTTGTAATATAAATTGTAGAAAGGCTTAATTTTTCCCCACTTCTATTCCCCCCCCCCTCTTTTTCAGGATTGATTTTTTAAAAGGCCAATGGTAAAATGAAACAAATACACAACACAGACACATGTGAGTCATATGATTAGTAGCGTACAATTAACTATGAATCTAATCATTGTGAAAGAAAGAAAAGAAAGTGGTATAGCTAGCATTGAGAGTGTTTTGTCCGCTTATCTTCATAAAAAGAATAAGAAATATTAAAATTGACTCTTCCCCCCAGAAATAATGATCAAACCATGAGAAAACAATACATTAATTTAGATGCATTGATTTTGTATGATACAGTACTGTATGAATATTTATATGATACAGTATTATATGAATATCATACAGAATACACTATGTGTGTTTCTGTATGATGTTGTCTAATAAAATAAACTGAGCCATGTGTACATATCAGTACAGTTGTTCCGTATGTTGATCAGATCCATATGTTGGCCACTTTCCTTCAGTCCCTTGAGTGGTCGACTTTCAGAGGTTTCACTGTATTTGGAGAATGAGTTATGCTGCTACTGCTTTCCCCCCTCCTCCTTCAGTGAGTAACCCGTGGGTTAAATTTCACTGGATTTTTTACAGTTTAATAGAACAGATTTAAAATTGTGTACCTGAAGGCATAAGAATTTGGGCTATCCAGACCAAAAGAGGATGTTTGGAAACGGGTTTCTAAAATATAGATTTCTGCTGATAGCGTATTGATTAAAGTGTGTTGTATTTGCTAACATCAAAAGTCTCAAAGAAGATATTCCTATTATTTATCTGGGGTGTCTTCTATTGATTGTTCTCACAACCCCATCAATGAAATTTTCAGCTGATATCTTGGAATTGATGTTGAAGGTATATAGAGAGTTCTTGTGATTTTGAAAGAGAAACTGAGCAGATTTTCTTTTTAAAAAAGTTTACCAAAAGGTAAGGCCATGTATAAGATTCATCTTTAGGATATACAGAAATGAATAAAGACCAACAGTATATTTCAGATGTAACATTTAGCCCAGAGTGCCCAAACTTTTCAGTCTGCAGGCTGGTCACATGGTTGAGCGGGGCCGGTCATGTGGTTCTTCCCACTGGAAGCAGAAGTAAAACATGCCCATGCATGCAGAAAACATTGCCATAATTGCTCCCACGGCTGTCGTAAACGTTTACGACAGCTGCGGGTGCTTTATGACAGCGTTCTGCGCAGGTGTGCTTTATTTCTGCTTCTGGGAGTGTCAAGGGTGGGGTAGGCCAGATTATTAAGCGCCGCCAGCCGGATGCAGCCTGTGGGCCATAGTTTGGCGACCCCTGGTTTAGCCCATGGTCCAGGGGATTGCCAGATAGATAGTGGAGATTGTGGAGTATTCAGAAATCGCAACACAACTACACAGAGAAATGGAGGCAAAAGTGATGCAAGTTAAGAAAATGCTGTATACATTATTGTTTGCATTTTTTAAAAAAAACACAACTAAGCGTACAACATATGTCTACAGTGATTTCTTAACTCAAAGCAGTTTATGTTTACACCAACGTAGCTAGTCGAGAGGAAGGATTCAGGCCAATTCTAAAGCAAGACCAGATTATTTCTTCATGAACTAGCAAAATACTACTTGCTAATAAGCTGTGGCCTGTTGTACCTTTTGGGATAATAACAATCTTTCTAAGTGGATTTTATTTTGGCCACAGTATATAGTTTGGTTGTTCTGTCAGAAACACTTTTCAGGTTCTCCTTTCCAACCCAGAGATTATTAGTTTTAAACCTAGTTCACCAGACAATCGCAGAGAAGTTCATTGCAAGAAGAAAAGTGTTGCTGAGATAATAATAATAATAATAATAATAATAATAATAATAATAATAATAATAATAATAATAATAATAATAATAATAATAATAATAATAATTTCATGTCCGAAATTATTCTGGGTTGAAAGGATTTTTGCTGGAGAAACTCTGCTCAGGGAATGCCCAAATGAGGCTCCTTTCATGTCCCCAAGAGCTTGGACAGAGACGGGCGCTCAGCCTGTCATGCAGTATCCGGGTCTCGAACTGTTGACTTGCCAGCCTTCCAGCTAACAAGATGAGCTTCTTAACTACTGAGCCACTACAGCCCTTGAGATAGTGAAGTGGAGAAGAGTGGGACAGACCAGAGCTGCTCAATGAGCAAGAGTAGACTCCTGACTTCTCTTCTTACTTTTGCTTTCCAAGGAAAAGGAACAGAAACTCCACTTTTACACTTTTTAATCGCTAACCCGGATGAGGTATTGATATGACTGCATTCCTATGTTTTAGGGCAAGGGTGCCCAAACCTTTCGGGCTGTGGGCCAGTCACATAGTTGAGCGGGCCTGTCACATGGTTCCTCCCACCGGAAGTGGAAATAAAACACACACTGTGCATGTGCAAAACACTGCCGTAAATGCACCCACAGTTGTAAACGCGTTTACGACAGCCGCTGGTGCATTTAAGTCAGTGTTTTGCATATGCACGTGCGCATTTAACTTCTGCTTCCGGGAGCGGTGTAGGCTGGATTATTAGGCACCATAGGCCAGATCTGACCCATGGGCCATAGTTTGGGCACCCCTGTTTTAGAGCATCCTTTCCAAGCCTGGAGCCCTTTAAATGTTTTGGACTGCAACTCAACAATATTAATCAGTGGCCTTAGAGGTGGAGGCTGATAAGTTGCAGTGCAAAACATTTTGAGGGCATTAGGTTGGGGACAGATATTTTAGGGCAGGAGTTGGCAACCGCGACCTTGCAGATATTTTTGGACTGCAGCTTCCGTATTCCATTATTATTGGCAATGTTTGGTAGGAGTAGTGGAAATAGCAAGGCCAGCAAGCATCCCGGTATGCTCTTGGGTTCATGACTAGGACAAAAGAAAGCCAGGATTCTGAGAATGCTTGCTTATCATGAACAAGCAACATGCTGGCGACTGCTGGTTAATTGATCCTACTTCCAGATATGTGGCTGAACCAACTACAGAATAAAGCTCCAGGGGGTGGATTATTCTGTTTTTTTGGGAGCAGGCAGCATCCCATTTTTGTTTCATCCCCCAAAGCCTAAAAGAGACTCCAGGGTTTGTTCTTCTTTCTTTGGTTTGTTGGGAGATAAATAAACCAGAGACTGAAAGCTGTGAGTTGATGTGATAAACTACCCCACAGAGCAAAATTCTGTTGTTTAATTAGTTGTTTCTGCTGTAAGTGGGAGCAAATGGTTGTACAGTGGAACCTCAGTTAACAAAATTTAATGCGTTCTCTGAGACCTTTTGTACTACGAAAAAATTGTAAAGCGCATTTCCCATAGGAGTGCATTGAATGCAATTTCCCATAGCAATGCATTGAAAACCAATTAATCCGTTCTGGAAAAAAATTTGCTAGCTGAGCCACTATTTCCTATGACATTCCTTTTATTATGCGATTTTTGTGTTAACCCAGCTGTTTGTTAAGCAAGGTTCCACTGTATTTGTTTGAGATAGTTTTAGGATTCCTGTACAACTTTGGTTTGTAATGTGAACACACAGTGTATAAATGGAAATAAATGCAAAAGTGCTGTGTTTGGTCTTGGTAGTTAATTTGAAAGCTCTGTTTGATGTCAGTGCTGGCCATTTAACATCACAACGATGTAATTAAGGCATCATATTAAGCTTTTATCTTCAAGTGATTCACAGGCTTATCTCTCAATGTGCGTGTTTGCATCATACCTGTGGTGGTGGGAAGAAAATGTGGAGGAAGATTTCTTATAACTGTTTTATTTAAAATTTGCTAATCTTACTTTAGAATCAGGAAGACCAGACCACAGGTGTAAGGCGCTTCTGGCTTCTTCTTCTTTTTAAATCATGAACAATCTGATGAGGAAGGAGGGAAGACTATCTCTCTGTTCATGCAATCTGCAGGGAGGCCACACTTACAATGTTGAGAACTGTAGGTTGAATACGAATG
Source organism: Bradypodion ventrale (assembly GCA_035047345.1). Lineage (NCBI taxonomy): Eukaryota > Metazoa > Chordata > Lepidosauria > Squamata > Chamaeleonidae > Bradypodion > Bradypodion ventrale. The sequence goes on along the minus strand of JAWDJE010000001.1, from coordinate 184,057,943 downwards.
ATACTGATAATCTCTTAGATGAGTGGTATTATCTTAATGTACTGTAAATTTACCTGCTAACAAGCAGGTTTGGTTGGGGAAAAAGACAAGTACAGTGGTACCTTGATTAAAGAGCACAATGTGTTCCACGGGATTGCTCTTTAAGCGAATTTGCTCTTTAAGCAAAACACCTTGTAAGTAACCAATTGTGACTTCTGGTGGGTGTAATTGCAAACCCCAATTTAGTTGTTAAGTGAGTTTTTGGTTGGTTTTAGTTGTTAAGCAAGGCAACCATTCAGAGAAAATTCTGCTCTTTAAGCGAGTTAGTCTCTAAGCGAGGCACTCTTTATGTGAGGTTCTACTGTAAAATCTTTTATCCATTTGTAGACCTGATGTTCATTGTCACAGTAAGATGCTAAAGGTGCTATGACTTTTGAAATACTGTGGTACCTCATACAACAATTTTAATCTATTCCAGAGGGCTCGGTGTTGTACGAAACAATTGCTATACGACACATGCATCGTATAGCGATTTTCCCTGTGGGATGCATCGTACAACATTTTTTTTTTGCTAAGTGGTTTTTCCCATTGAAAAGTTGTTGTATGACTTTTCCCATAGGGTAAATTGTTATGTGGGATGCCATTTCCCCCCAAAACCTATTTGTTATGCGATTTCATTGCTATACAGAGCGATTGTTGTATAAGGTTCCACTGTACAGTATATATATTTCCCTCTTAACTTCACTGTGGGTATGAAATGGTAATGTTGTGCTTGCCTATTTCTGCTGGATAGGTTTAAGATTAAAGATTGGCTGCAGCTTGTAGGAATCAAATCAGAAGTGGTCACGTGTGGCCCAGCATCTTCAGTGGAGACTTTTGGAACTCTTCTGGAATCGGGAAAAGCAGACTAAAGATAATCCATAGGTATACATGTAGGATAGCAAAAATTGCTGGTAAGGGATAGAATACATAAAGAAGCAAGAATGGTTATATAATTATTGGAGGAAAAGTAAAAATAATTGAGCAAGAGGCAGAAAAGTAGCTGAAGTGTTTGCTTCATGGCTGAAATCCTGTTACAGTACTTAGCGTAGTGAGTTTCCCTAGAGTCAGCCCATTGAATCAATGGGGATTTGATGACTCAGCATCTGAATAAGTTCCATTAATTGAAATCAGCCTACTCTAGTTGTGACTTTATCATAGTAAGTTGCAACTAGAGTGGGCCCATTTGAATCAGTGGGACTTATAGCAGAGTTGACTCATCAAAGTTCCACTAAGTCTACTATAGTTTGATTTACTATGTAAGCATCAGGATTTCAGCTGCTATGTGTAGCAAGGAAATTCTGTACAGTACTTCCTATAACAGGTCCTAGTCAGCAGTGTAGCTGCACCGTTCTCGATCAGCTGAAGATTCTTCAAATCAGCCTTGTGTAGAACCCATTATAGTAATTTAAGTAGGATATAACTAAGGCATATATTTGAGCCAGATCAAACATTGCCAGGAATGGATATAGCTCATGCACTAGCTTTAAACTGTACAAGTTCCTAGTTACTGCTGAAATTTTTGGGACTTTTCAAGGGAATTATAATCTCTTCTAGCAAAGGTTGAATCACAGTTCTTGTCCTTTATCCAGTTCATTACTAACGTCAGTGGTTTTGAATCAAAACAGCCATTTTGAAAAGGAGAACGTAGAATTGGGTTCATTAGCATACTGGTGGCACTGAACTCCAACGTTCTGGACTGTTTCTCTCAGTAGTTTCATATTTATGTTAAATAGCATCATGAGGGACTCTACAGGTCAAGGTTGACCATTCCAGGGAGGATCAGAGTCACTGCAAGACAGTGCCTCCATGTTCCAGCCAAGAGAAAGTCTGGAAAGATATAGTTGATGGTATCAAAATGCTGGTGAGGAGTTCTTTTGGACTGGTAAGAGATGTACTTCTCCCCCCCCACCTCCATTTTCTGGTGTGTCATACACCAAGGCAGCCACAGCTACTAGTGGCCTATAACCTGGCCTGAAGCCAAAGTGAAATGGGTTTCAGGTAATCTGTCTCAGTCAAAAGCCGCTGAAGCTGCTTCTTCATTTGTAACAAGGTCAGACTCTAAATTGCCAAAATGAAGCTACCTTTTCATACCCATCAAGCACCGCTCCGGAAAATACGAGAACTGCTCCGGCCCGGGTGCGCATGCACAGGAAAAACTCCATTGTGCATGTGTGGAACCCCTTTGTGCATGTGCAGAACATGTTTGGGTATGTGCAGATGGGTACTCTGTGTGTGTGTGCACAATAACCCCTTTCCCCGCCGTTCTAAATATGGGACGGCGCCGGGAAAGGAGGAACGCGCGCCAAAATTCGGGATTTCCCGGCCAATCCAGGATACTTGACAGGTATGTACCTGTAGTAGTTCCTTTCGCCTGACCTAGTGTGAGAAAGATTAGCCAGCACAACAAGGTTGCCATTGCTCGGGATATGCATGATTGTGGTTCCAAAATACCACAGTCTTTGAGGAGGCTCTTTCTATGTAGCCCACTTCTGAAGCTGAAAAACCACCATACACTCCAGTACTTTGCCCAAGGATGAAATGCTGGAGAGTGGTAATAATTATGTAGTATGGTGGATTTTAGAAAAAGTTTTTGCAAAGTTTGTTCTAATGTCTGTATTAGGCAGGCTGGGGTCATTTCTTGCTGTAGGTAGCCATTCTCCAATCCCATAAACAAGTTGGCCAGTTCTCCCACTGAATGGCTGTTCCCATGAGCTAGAGTGGGCAAGAATCCAACAAACATGTGGTGGTTGTCACTTCTCCAAGGACCCTGTCCCCATTACCAAGGTGTACAAATTGAAAAAAATACCTTTTAACATTGGGGGAAATAGAGGCTACATTTTCAGCCTTAGGTTTTCTGTCAACTATAGCATCAAAATCAAAGGGGATTCAAACAGTCTCGTTTAGTAAGTGTCAAGACCATGCTGTATGTTGAGTCCCATGAGCAGAACTCTGTTTAGGAAGGTCTGGATCTAATCTAAGGCTACAGGTTATTTTTCAAGTTTTTTCCTCATGAATGACTTTCTAACTTGAGTTTCATAAATGCTTTTAGCCCAGATTTTTTTCCCCTGAGGTTGCTGCAAATCCTGGACATGCTGGGAGATTTTTCTATAGTTAGTTGGGATGACAAGTGCTTCTTGTGATGAAAATTCTCTCATCACTAATGTGTGGCAAAAATCTCAGTTGCAGATTGTTAAATTGTGTTACCACGACCTATACATGGGAACAGATGATTGGTGAGAATGTCTTATGAGCAGTTCAGCATACATTTTAGCATTTTGGAGGATTTCATTCCCCCCACCCCACCCCCACCCCCACCCCAAAAAATCAATTTGTGGTTGCCTCTGTAATGTTTAAGCATTCAAATTTAGAAAAATGCTATTTCTTCTCATAGATTCCACTTAGCAGGTGTAGTTCAATTCGGTTAAATAAACCACTACTTTAAATAATTGCTCAAGTGAAACATAGCAGTTGAACAATGTTTAATTTCCCCCTTTTCGTTCTCTGCTTTCCTCCTATACATTATTTTTATAGTGATGTAGAGAACATCTTTTGACCTTTGAAACCTAAAGAGATTGATTAAATTATTTAGATTAAACTAAATAGTGTAAGCAATATGCTTAGTTTAATCAGTCTTATATAAAGAATGGACCTGCTATAGATTCTTTCTACATTTTGTGTGAAATAACACCAATATTAGTGCTATGCCTGAAGAATATTTTTCTTTGTTGTTGCAAACTGTCAAGTTGGAACTGACTCAAAGCAACCCTATTTAAGGAATTGCTTTACCAGTTCTACATACAGAATGAGTTTCCATATTGGTGGGGTGGGGTTCGAACCCAGGTCTCATTAGTCCTAATCTGTCAAACTAGCCACTACACCAGGGGTTCTCAACCTTTAGCCCCCAGATGTTCCTGGACTTCAATTCCTAGAAGCCCCGATCAGCAGTTGTACTGACTTGGGCTTTTGAAAATTGAAGTCTAAGAACACCTGGGGCCCCAAGGTTGAGAACCCCTGATGTAGTGGCTAGCTCAGTGATGGGCAGTCTTGGCCCTCCAGCTGTTCTTGAACTTCAATTCCCAGAAACCCTGACCAGCTGGTGTGTTGACTTGGGCTTCTGGGAATTGAAGTTCAAGAACAGCTGGAGGGCCAAGACTGCCCATCACTGGGCTAGCTTGACAGATTAGGACCATGATGGCGAACCTTGGCACTCCAGCTGTTCTTGGACTTTCATTTCCAGAAGCCCAAGTTTCTGTGAATCCACACAAATGGATTTACCGTGTGTGCAGTAAGCCCATTCATGTGGATTCGTAGAGACTTGGGCTTCTGGGAATTGAAGTCCAAGAACAGCTGGAGTGGCAAGGTTCGCCATGGCTGGATTTGGACTACGGAGACCTGGTTTTGAACCCCATCCCACCCCTCAGACGTAGAAACTCACTTGGTGTGTAGAACTGGTAAAGCAGTTTGGGTATCCTGAAGAATCTTTTTAGTCCTTAGTTATTGAAATGTCAGTGGCACTGATTTATAACTTTGTGATATTAGTTTTTATATGTAATACTGTACTATTAAATGGAAGAAGAGCAGAGAAGAACTATATTTGACATCCCTTGACAAGACACTGAGTTATGATGGAGAGATATGAAAATATTTCTGTCTCTGTTTTTGCATATGTTAACTGTGGTCTCTTCCTTGGTGCAGAGACAAACCTCTTCCTCTTTCCCCTTGCTCCATTTCTCCCAAAACTGCTTTTGCTCCCAGTAATAATAACAACAGGAGGGGACATTGTTGTGAAGAGTTCTGACATGGCGGCTGACAGAAGTACTTCTCAGAAAAGGAGAAGGAAATGGCTTAGATAGAAGGCCTAATGGGATCTGTACTTTATTGCTGAAAGACCTGAATGTGGATGAAAAAGATAACTTCTGAGGACCCTAACACTTGAAAGGTGGGGGGTCACCCCAGTCTGGAGGTTTTGGCTAGTGGAAAACGCTTGTCAGGAGAGCATAACCTCTCATGTGGTTGTATGCTTATGTTCTTTAACTTTTACAGGAGGAAATGCCCTTTGCTGGAGGAGATGTTATCTTCTTTAAACCAGTCCCCGTCCCCCGTCTCCCCCCCCCACACTATCCTGCTCTTTTAAAAGGTGTGACACAATTATTTTTAATTAGGTTCATAAAGAGCAGCAAAAAAATGTGACATTGATATGCCCTTTTTGTAGTTCCTGAATATGGGCGTTCGTAGCTCTGTGTGTACTCTGTGGTTATTGCTGTGCAGCTGGAAACTACGTGGCAGACCTGCTGCTTCCTCTGTGACAGTCACAGGTGGCCAGATGTGGGTGTTGTGTAAGGAGGAGAGAGCACAACACCCACATCCTTTGGCATGCACTGTAAGAACCACTACCATTTTTTTGGCATGTACTTCGGGCTAGAGCAGGTTTGATCTCTATTTTTTTTTTCTTTCACTGCTAACTGCTTTTGTTATGACTTTGGGGTTTTGATTGTAAATGTGCTATTTTTGAGTTAAATAAATTTTTGATCCAATGTGGTGGATGGATTTGGGCAAAAGAAACTTGGCTTCGCATCCAGAGATCCTATGATCCAAAACCATTTTGTGCCATCAGATGTGATTTTCAGTTGCTGCCTGAAATCTGCTGATTCTTTCCCTTCCTGCTGCAGTTATCTGTTGCTGCATCTTGCTGTTTCATGGGGTCTCCTAATTAACCGGGACTGCAGATCAGCAGTTCGATTCCCAAGTACTGCAGGACAGAATGAGCTCCCCGTCTTTGTCCCAGCTCCTGCCAACCTAGCAGTTCAAAAGCAAGAAATTGCAAGTAGATAAATAGGGACCACTTCAGTGGGAAGGTACCAGCATTCCGTGCGCTACATGCCTGCCACATGAACACGGAAATGTCTGCAGAAGCAGACAGTGCTGGCTCTTCGGCTTTGAAACAGATGAGCACTGAACCCTAGAGTCAGATACGACTGACTTTCGAGCAAGGGAGACCTTTACCTTTACTTAATTAACCACAAGGATAATCTTTTTAGAGCTTCAGTATGTTTTGATGGGGAAGAATGTAAAAAAGCCCTGTTGCATAGACCAGTGATGGCAAACCTTTTAGAGACCGAGTTCCCAAACTGCAACCCAAAACCCACTTATTTATCGCAAAGTTCCAACACAGAAACAGGAAAGGTAGGAAACACTCCCATTGGGCTGCTGGGCAGAGGAGCGCTGTAAACTATGTGCTGGGGGGGAGGAAGGAAGCACTCCCATTGGGCTGCTGGGCCGAGAGGCCGAGCAAACTCTGTGCTGGGTTGACTGCATGAGTGCCCACAGAGAGGACTCCGAGTGCCACCTCTGGCACATGTGCCATAAGTTTGGCACCACTGGCATAGTCTTATTAATTATTATTTTTTGATCCCAGCTGTTGGAGACAGATCCCTTCTATGTCACCATTTTTATCCACTCTTGACCCTGATCTTTAACTTACTTACAGAATCCTGGATTCGATCTCATGATGGGTCCCCATCCATTAGTGGGTTCTAGGAGAATAGCCAGGCAATCAGAGCAGCACTTTAAGAAACAATGGGTGGCTAGAACAAAATATTCTTTAAAACTCTCACAATTTCTTGGAATTTGCTATATCACAGGCACAATGGGAACTCCAAAAGGCATCTAGACGCAGTTGCCAGCATTCTTCAACTCAAGGGCACAGAAGGTGACTGCCCTATAAAATTAAGAAATAGTAGTTGCCCTTCCCTGTCTTCAGAAAAAATGAAGAATGCTTGGAGAAGTTGCCCATACTTAAATAGACATATTTGGTAACACACATGCCTTTGGCCCCTAAACATCAATCCAAGATGCCAGCCATACTTTCAGTCTAAAACTGATGGTAGCACTGCATTCCATGCCAGGCAGTAGAGTGTTGTTGGCTAGGAAATCTCTGCACAGCTAAATTGGGAATTCCTCTGGTTTACTTTTCCCAAAATAGCTCAGCAACTCAGTTGTCAAGCCTGTTGATTCTTCTCCAGTTCCAGAGGTTTTGGCTGGGAGGAACCCGCAAAAGTATTAGTATCTCAGAGCTCGCATGTTGACCGAAGAATTTCAGTATTTTTGTATGTTTGTAACTTGAGTGTGTTTTGATAATGTGCTTTTCGGAAACTCAGGCTGCTGGAAGCATGTCAATAAGATGGTTCTTACAGGCCTGTGAAATTCTGTCTAAATGTCGTTTGGTATGCAATAGACTCAGTGGTATGACCTAGCAGCTTACACATTTGGTTTCTTGTTACTAGTATCATGAGATTTATTGATTCTCAACCCTGTTTTAAAAAGGATACCCTTGCCAGAGTATGGAATGTTGATTGTGGCCAAGTTCAAGGCAATGATGATGATGATGATGATATGGAACAAGGAGTTAAAGAAGTAATGAACTAAGCCTTTTTTCCCAATAGTCTTTTCTTCTGAAATTAGCTATGTTTAACTTTGAGCCTTCCTTGAACATGTTTTCAAGATACTGTACCTGTTACTCACTGGAGAAAATGGATAGTCTCACAATAGTGTTCTTCATGTACCTGTATTAGGCTAACAGGCTTCTTTTCCTTTCTTCTTCCCGGAATTATTCAAGCCAATGAAGAACAGACTGAATGATAAGTGTGGCGATTTTAAAATTCAAGTGGGTAGATTCATAGAATACTTTTAACCATACTGTATAACTCTTTTTCCTCCTTTTCAAGATAAGTATCAGGTGAAAACTGTCTTATATGGAATGCGTCAGTCCATAATAGGCAAATCTTGATGTTGACTGATTTTTTTTAAAAAAAGAATAAGCCTTAGTTATTGTATTGAGATAGTGTGCAAATTGTTTTTCATACCATGATAACAATGTGGGTCTTCTTTCATTGAATAAAGTTGTTCTATGTTGGTGGTAAAATTCCACTTAATTTCCCAGTGATGATCATAGAATTAAAGAGTCAAGTGGAAGCCTATGAGGCCATCAATGCAGGAACCCAAATCAAGCAATCTGACAGATTTGATTTGAATTTGAATTTATATACCGCCCTTCCCTCGGCTCGCCTGCCTGGAGGAAACAAGGACCAGCTGAGCGGCGCATTGGCCAGATTTAAAAACTCGACTGCGCCACTATCGGATGCCCTTCCCTTGGCTCGCCTGCCTGAAGGGAACAAAGACCAGCTGAGCAGCGCATTGGCCGGACTTAAAAACTTGACCACGCTGCTACCGGACGCCCTTCCCTCGGCTCGCCTGCCTGGAGACAACTGTACTCTGTTGTCTATTTTTCTCTTGAATGTCTCCAGTGATAATTCATTGGGGACTTAAAAAAACAGCTTTCATTGGAGCAAGGCTGGTCAAGTGGGAGAGATATTCTCCCACTCCCTGGGACTCCCTGTCTCACCCGGGAGCCTGCGCCACCGGATCCCGGGAGTGGAGACAGGTGCGAGAGCCACCGCCCCGCCCCCCCCCCACAGCTGACTTCGCTCTCTGGGCCGGCCCGCCCAGAGAGCAGAAAAAGGGGAGACGCCGCCGTCGTGGAGAGGGACTCCCTGTCTTGCCCGGGAGCCCACGCCACCGGCTCCCGGGAGTGGAGACAGGTGGGAGAGCCACCACCCCCCCACAGCTGACTTCGCTCTCTGGGCCGGCCCGCCCAGAGAGCAGAAAAAGGGGAGATGCCGCCGTCGTGGAGAGGGACTCCCTGTCTCGCCCGGGAGCCCACGCCACCGGCTCCCGGGAGTGGAGACAGGTGGGAGAGCCACCGGCCCTCCACAGCTGACTTCGCTCTCTGGGCCGGCCCGCCCAGAGAGCAGAAAAAGGGGAGACGCCGCCGTCGCGGAGAGGGACTCCCTGTCTCACCCGGGAGCCCACGCCACTGGCTCCCGGGAGTGGAGACAGGTGGGAGATGCTGCGGGTTGTCCTGGTTGGCCCCCTGGGATGCTTCGCTACCATCTTCTTGTTGTTGGCTAGGATTTGGGGCCAGCCGCGGCGGGCGGCTGGACTTGCCATGGTCTGGGCCTCGGTGGAGGTGAGGAGGCTGGTCGGCTTGGAGCTTCAGGACTTGTGCACGCTTTTGTTCCACCCACCCCCCTTCTGGAAGGACTAAAAGGACTGTGCTGGGTATATTTTTTATATTGTTATTTGACGTTTTGAATTTTTTTTTAATATTTTGTACTCTTTGATGTGAGTAACTGATGTTTAGGATTTTATTGTATTGTACCTTATTTGATGTATTGTTAGAAACTGTATTGTAGTGCACATGTAGTGCATATTGTAGTGTATATATATATATTTCTGTAATTTCTGCGGACAGGGATTTGTAATTGTACTTTTGGTGATTGATTTTTTGCTGTATTTATTGTATGTTATGTTACTGTATTTCGTATTATTGTCCGCTATGTAAACCGCCCTGAGTCGGGTTCGCCTGAGTGAGCGGTATACAAGCGCGAAAATTAAATTAAATTAAATTAATTCTTTGAATCTATTCACTGCCGATTTTAAGATCGTGAACTGAGTCTTACTTAATATCCCAAAATGTTCTCTTTATTGCTATATCAGCTCATGCCTTGGTGGTGCAGTGGTTAACCTGCTGTACTGCAACCAAAAGTAAGTTTGATCCTGACCAGTGCTCAAGGTTGACTCAGCCTTCTATCCTTCTGAGGATGGTAAAATAAGTACCTAACATGTTGGGTGCAAAATGCTAATTAACTTGTGAACCGCCCAGAGAGTGCATTAAGTGCTATGGAGCAGTATAGAAGTGTGATTGCTTTGCTTTACACACAAAAAATGACTTTTCCTGTGGATCTTCCCCGTGTACTACATGACTGTGTAATACTGTGTATCTGGCTGCTTGAACTCTCATTGCCCACACACAGGGAACTTGCACAGAACCCTTCCTGAGGAGAAGATATTTGGAGGGATGCCATTGTGGTCATGTAGCTTCTTAAGAAGATATAATAAGCCAAACAAATCTAAAAATAAAGTTGTGCTTTCACAGATGTTGTCTGGAGCACCCTGAGGTTGATAAGTTAGTTTGCTTGTGTAGTCAGTCTGTACCTGCAAAATGTACGTATCAGCTGTTTCAACTTGTCATATATTTTGATTAATGATTTCATAGGGACAGCCACCCAGAGATATAATCTGTAAACTTGTCCGAGTCCTCCCTGTTTACCACTCCCAGAATATAGTGAAGGCTTTGATCGTCATCTTTGCTCTCAAACCAGAAATACTTTGGCCCAAGTATTCTAATGTGCTGTTGGAAATAATGCTTGAAAACTCTGAAACAGTGAGACAAAGCAAGAGGAGAAACAATGACTTGAATAGGTTCTGGGGATACGTTTGATGCTGAAAACCCAAATACTGTACAGTAAAACCCCGACTTACAAATGCCCCGAGTTAAGTAAAATTCGACTTACATAATGATTTGTGCTAAAACCATGTCCTGATTTACATAAAAGTCCCGATTTACATAAATTTACGTAACACGATTTCTTATGGGTTTGCTTTGAGTTATATAAAAATTCATTTCCCTAAGGGTTTGCTTCGATTTACATAAAAAATTCATTTTTCCTATGGGTTTGCTTCGAGTTACATACAAAAATAATTTTTCCTATGGGTTTGCTTCGAGTTATGTAAAAAACCGATTTAGGCGAAAGCCTACAGAACGGACATTTTGAGTAAGTAGGGGTTTTTCTGTAAACTGATATTGAATAAAGAAGGAAGAAAATGATGCATGATACCAAAGGCTAGAAACCACAGGGATTCCATTTTTATGTATGCCCATGTGCACATTGTCTCTTCTTCTGGAAGTGAGCTTTCATACTTCGAATGACAAAAGTGAGCCTGAGAGGTAGCGTCCTCTGTAACTCTGTTCACAAACTCTTTCACTGGGATCCACACTGGAAGACTCAATTTCTTTTCAGCATCTTGCTTATTCCCCAAGTGAAACCCCGGATGGGTTATAGATAAGGAGAACAGAAAAGAAGGAAGTAAATATAGCACATTCTTGATTAATTAACATATATTACTCTCATTTCAAATAATGGCTGATCATAGTTCACCCTTGCAATGTTCATACAACATTTGAGTCTATTGGCTTGATCACACAATGTTAGATTAATCCTTCATTTGTCATTCCACTATTCTGGAAAGGAGTAAATGGTTACGATGATAGCCAGAACGTATGGAAAAGAGAGGACTCCTACTTCTTCATCGTCATCTAGGGCAGACATGAAACTGCCAAAATGAAGCCACCTTTTCTGCAGTTCCTTTCGGCTGACTTAGTGTGAGAAAGACTAGCCGGCACAAGGGTGCCACTGCCCCAGGATATACCTGAAAGTGATTTTTAGATACCACAATCTTTGAGGAGGCTCTTTCTGTGTACCCCAAGGGAGGCATGAAATGCTGTCTTTAGTTGGTTCTTGGACCCCATAAAATGGGCAAGGCTGAAACATGTCTTCTTGGCAGGTGTTGCCTTCCTGTGCGCCAGACTATAAGCCAGGGAACTGCAACAAATGCATTATTCAGACATTTTTGCCCTGAAAGTGGAAACTCCTGCAATGTATCTTGTTAGGGAATAAAACTTCCAAAAGCAAGTTAACAAGATTAATGTTGGTAAATATTTGTAAAACAGGTTGTACAACCCTCTTTAAAAGAGATTATGTTGCATTTATAATACTTCTATCTTAACACCACCATGGTCTGATTCTGAATCACTTTTATTTGATTTATTTTGCTTGTTTTAGCTTCATGCTTTTAATCAGCAAGTTGCAAATTTGCATGACTGTCTACTTATCATTACTTTGGGGATAATCGCATTAAATCACTTGTTCATAGTTGCAGATAGCCAAAGGAAACTAACACCGGGTAGACATTTAAAGAAAACTGGTGTGTTATGTTTTGTAAGACAGCATGAACGGCTGAGAATGAAGCATATTTTCAGTATGGAGCTGCACTTCCATTATGAGATAATAGATGATAAAGTAAATTATTTAGCTAGAGTAACACTTGTATAGCCCCCACCCCTTCAGCAGCACATGCATGCTGCTGTTTTGTTGCAGGTGGACGCATCTTTGCATTGCTACAACTGCTATGTAAACTTTTAAATCAAAAACAGTTTGTAATGTGGGGTGGTGGAGCTACTTATATGCATTGCATACACTGCTGTGTGCCTAGAGGGTTTGCTGATTATGTTACCATTGCAGGCAAATAGATTGATTTGAATCATGTTTGGTTGAAACACATACACAGTAGTCTTTGCCATTCCCAGTATTTAAGATTTTCTATTGTGTTGCTGCAATCAGGTGGAAGCAGACTTGGATCTTGGTGGTTAGAGGTAGAGGTTTCCCTTGCTCGAAAGCTAGTCATATCTGACTCTAGGGTGTAGTGCTCATTTCTGTTTCAAAGCCGAAGAGCCAATGCTGTCTGCTTCTGCAGACGTTTCCATGGTCATGTGGCAGGCATGGCTAGACACCGGAGCGCACGGAGCGCTGTTACCTTCCCACCGAAGTGGTCCCTATTTATCTACTTGCAATTTCTTGCTTTCGAACTGCTAGGTTGGCAGGAGCTCGGTGGTTAGGAGTCTTTATTTTTTCTGCTAGCATGACAAGCCAAGAGATCTATAACTGTTCAAAATAGCAGTAGAGGTGCAAAGCAGATGAAGATGCCAGCGGGGAAGAAGTCAAGTGGTTGCTTTAAAGTTCTCTGTTCAAGTTTCTAATTATTTAAATGAACTAATTGGGGACAGTTATCTGATCTGTGGGAGGATACTTGAGGATGAGTTTTGATAAGGGCTACCAGGTTACCCTTTGCAATTCATTCTTTAGGAGGGTGCACTGTATTTCATGATTGGTTTGATGATTTATATTGGGATGGCCAACCTTTTTACACCCCTGGACAGCTGAGTGGGCCGGACCACACTCCTGGAGGTGGAAGCGGGCGCATTTACGGCTGTCATAAATATGTCCACTTTTTCATTTACGACAGCCGCGGGCACGTTTTATGACTGATGTAAACGCGCTCACTTCCACTTCCAGATGCAGCAGAGGCGGTGGCGGGCCGGGTGGAATGGCATTGCGGGCTGGGTCTGGCACCCCTGGTTTATATTGTTAAAAACTGGCTGATTAATTACTTCTCCAAAGCAGGTAGCAATTTTGGCACCCCAGGCCTTGCCACCCTATTGTTTAGTTCACATGAGTGTGGCATCTGTAAGGAAGAGAAGCGAGGAATGGGAAACAGGTACACCACAATCTGTCCTCACAAGAGCTACACTGGTTCTGAGCCTATCAGTTTTGTGATTGCTGTATATGTGTTTGGAGTGGATGTGCTCCCTTTCAGCAGCAAATACCAAGTAGCATCTTTGAATGCTTCTGGCAACAAACTTTTGTGCCCTTGTATTTTGGTATTCTGTGTTGAAACCTTAGTCACCCTGCCCCAGTTGGGTGTCTGTGGAGAAGTATGGGAGGTACTCCTCAGTGATGCACTGCAAAAAAATTTACTACCTACTCTGTGGGCTGTCCAAATCTGTGGGCGGGGCCAAACATCCTGCATTATGGCCTATGGAGGTGGGCATGGCCAACCAAGTGGGCATGGCCTGAGGGAATTTCTGATACTGGTTCTGCATAACCTGACAGAACCTGCTGCAGCGCATCACTGGAGGTACTACAGGGGAACTAAAGGAAAAATTGCTTCCCATTTTCCTGTCCCTGTCCTTCCAGTAGGAGCCTCTGTGGGATGTTTTTCTCCACAAAAGATAGAATCTATTTTTTATTTTGCTGTTGTCATTTGATGTGTCTAAACCAGTGTTTCACAACCTTTGGTTTTTGGACTTCAATTCCCAGAAGCCTAAGTCAATTCCTCAAAGCACTCATCAGCCAATGTACTGACTTAGGCTTCTGGGAATTGAAGTTCCCCTGTAGGGCGTGGCCCCAACATTTGGAACCACTGGTCCAAACATTCTGCACATGTTGCTCTTCATTTTACAGATGTTGCCTATATATTAAATAGAGCCATAGTTCCAAAGTACAGTGGAGCCTTGGTTAACATAATCAATGCGTTCTCTGGGACATTTCTTACAGCGAAAATTACTTTAACCAAATTTCCCATAGGAATGCATTCAATGCAATTTCCCATAGGAATGCATTGAAAACCAATTAATCTGTTCCAGAAAATTTCTGTAAACCGAGCCACTATTTTCTATGGATTTCCTTTTGTTATGCGATTTTTATGTTAACCGAGCCATTTGTTAACCAAGGTTCCACTGTATAGATGTATATTATAAAGGTACATTCTGTTTATTTGGCTCTCAATAGAACAATTAATAAGGGAAACAAAATTGTAGCCTACAGAGTGGAAATGTTCAATATACATTCCAGTCCCAAATGAAATACCAAAGAGTGCATTAAATATAGAACCATTGCATTAACTTCTCATGCAAGCAAATTAGTTTAGCAGCAGCTATATGGAGTGAGAAATACTAGATATTTGAGCTGATTTCAGGAAAGGAGGAGGCACTTAGAGATTACATTGTAAATACTGTATATCTTTGTTACTGGGATGAATCAAATAGTTCCAGAAGAAACTCATATTATGCTTATATAAGCCCTTTCAATTGTATATGTCATGAGAAGATATGGATTTTTCTAAAATAGGTGAGCCAGAACATTTGATGATCCTGATTCAAAGCCTGTACTCTGTACAGGAAACTCCTTCTAGACCAGACTATGGAGAAATAAAACAGTTTCTTATAGGCCAATGTGTCTAACAGTGCATTTTATCCCCTTGTTTGTTCAATTTATATGGAGAGCATATATGGATAGCTAGATTACATTCATATAAAGAAGGAATGAAAGTTGGCGGGGAAAACATAATTTAAGATATGCAGATGATGCTATACTATTGGCAGAAATTTGGCAATGACTTGAAACTGCTGAAGATGAAAGAAGGAAGTTCAAAAGCAGGATTACAATTAAGAAGACAAAAATATTTACTATTGAAGATTTCCATAACTTGAATCTTGAGAACAAACACATCAGAATTGTTAGATATTATTTTATTTCAGTCATGAATCCAACTGGAAAATGCAGCAAAGACATTCGAAAAAGATTGAGAATCAGAAGAACAGCTACAAAGAGACTATATGTCATCGAAGACCAGGAACACTCATACTATTCTGATGATGATTATGAGCAGATGTAAAAGCTGGCCAGTGAAGAAATCTGACAAGAAGAAAATTAACTCAAATGAAATGTAGTGTTGGTAGAGGGGGATTTATGGATGCTGTGGAACACCAAAAGGACAAATAAATGGAATGTAAATTGAATCAAGCCTAAACGCTAGCTTACGAGAAGCAAACATGACTATAGCTATTTTACTTTGGTAAAAGTATGAGAGGGTAAGACTGACTGTAAAAGAAAATATGCTAGGAAATGTTGAAGTAATAGAAAAGGAGGAAGACAGGTTGAAACAGATTCAATAAAGAAAATCTAAGCTTTGAGTTTTCGCAATCTAAGGAGGATTGTTAATGACAGGAACTTTTGTGGGGCCATTGATTCATAGGATAGTGGCACATGGCAAAACAACAATAGCTCTCTGTTCTTCTAAAATTGTGTTAGCTGTTTTATGGACTTGCCAAAAATTGTTCTTCCCTTTCTCTTTAACACTTAACCTTTTCAAGTCCTCCCTTTGGCATCTTCCTTTACCTGAATGGATGATCAAATTCCATAAACTTGATAATAACCCACAAAAGTGTTAGTATCTCAGAGCTCACATGTTGATTGAAGAATTTCAGTATTTTTATACATTTGTAACTTGAGTGTGTTTTGATAATGTGCTTTTCGGAAACTCAGGCTGCTGGAAGCATGTCAATAAGATGGTTCTCACAGGCCTGTGAAATTCTGTCTAAATGTTGTTTGGTATGTAATAGACTCAGTGGTGTGATATAGCAGCTTACACATTTGGTTTCTTGTTACTAGTATCATGAGATTTATTGATTCTCAACCCTGTTTTAAAAAGGATACCCTTGCCAGAGTATGGAATGTTGATTGTGGCCAAGTTCAAGGCAATGATGATTATGATGATGATTATGATGATTTGGAACAAGGAGTTAAGAAGTAATGAACTAATTCTTTTATTTCAATAGTCTTTTCTTCTGAAATTAGCTATGTTTAAGTTTGAGCCTCCCTTGATCATGTTTTCAAGATACCTGTTACTCACAGGAGAAAATGGATACTCACAATAGTGTTCTTCATGTACAGTACCTGTATTAGGCTAACAGGCTTCTTTTCCTTTCTTCTTCCCGGAATTATTCAAGCCAACGAAGAACAGACTAAATGATAAGTGTGGCGATTTTAAAATTCAAGTGGGGAGATTCATAGAATACTTTTAACCATATAATTCTCAACCCACCCCACCCCCTTCAAGATAGGTGTCAGGTGAAAACTGTCTTATATGGAATCCAAGTCAGCCCATGATAGGCCAATCTATCTATGGAGTGCAATAAAATGAAATTGTGTTAGCTGTTTTATGGAGTTGCCACAAACTATTCTTCCCTTTCTCTTTAACTCTTAACCTTTTCAAGTCCTCTTTTTGACATCTTCCTTTTCCTGAATGGATGATCAAATTCCATTCCATACACTTGATGCTACCACGAGTCTATTAAAGTTTATGCTGCAATACTGGTTGCTAAACTTTTAGGCTCTTTGCTGTAAAAGAACGACTCTGTTACTCTTCTGGAAGTTTATAAAAATATTTTTGATAAGGAAGTATTATGGGAATGTAATAGAGACACTGCTTTAGTATGCTCTCTCAGGCTGATAAATAGCTATGTTCTCCGCTAGTAACTATGAATTATTATGTTAAAGCTTCACGTAAAGAGATGTTGATGCTTCACTTAAATGGTTTTCCCGGGCTAAACGTGATTGAATTTGGTGTATGTGATGTTTTATATAATTCAACAAAGCACATAAAAGCTATCTTCTAGATTACTGAAGAGAAGCACATTGGAACTTTGACTTGTTAGCAAATTAGACTATTCAGTTTGTAATTTCAGGGATCATAGAATTGTAGAGTTGGTAAAAACACCAAGGATCTTCTACTCCAGCTGTTGCCAGTGTAGGAATCCATGGATAAAATATTCTTGAGAGATTGTAAATGAAAAGAGGATGTTGTTTATACTTCTAAGGGCCGTTAAATAGGCTTTCAATGTCTGTTTTTGATTTGTAGTCAGTGTAGGTGGTAAAACAGAGTTTTACGGAAGAAATTCGCATCTTTTAAAAATTTGTTCTTGAAGTTGTTTAACTAGGAAGAAAGAAGGGGTCAAAATGACATTGCTGAAAAGTTAGAGAAGAGCTGTTATTCTGAAATGTATTGAATGTTGAGAAGCCATGCTAAGAGCTGTCTGATTGTACAAGAGTAAAATATATTTGGCTTGGAACATGGAGTCTAAAGGGCTACAGAGAAAGAGGAGGAACTAAGCTCATTGCCCACCCTAGATTATCACGCTCTTTCCAGGAAGTAACTTCAGTAGAACTGACCAATTCCCTGATGTAGATAATTACTGGCTTCTGATGGTGTTTTCCCAAGTTTTTATTTGCATATACTGGGGAAGTGAATTCCTGTAACAGTTTTTTTCCATATTGTGGCCCTATCTAGTTTTCTTGAGTCTTAAAAATATTTTTATTTTGTATTAGAACTTGGATTCTCTTAGAGCAGGGGCGCCCAAACTATGGCCTGTGGGCCAGATCTGACCCCGATGCCAATCCATCTGGCCTACACCATCCTCGTCGCTCCTGGAAGCAGAAGTAAAACGTGCCCGTAGCACATTTTACTTCTGCTTCTGGGAGCGACAAGGGCGGTGTGGGGCGGATGAATTGGTATCGGGGGCAGGATTTGGCCCACGGGTTGTAGTTTGGGCGCACCCCTGGTTTAAGCAGAGAAAATGGCAGCCTAAAATCTATCTCATCCTGTTGCAAAACAGATTGCAAGGGACATTTTACTTCCGCTTTCGGTGGGAGGAACCACGTGACCGGCCCACGACCCAAAAAGGTTTGGGCACCCCTGTCTTAGAGGAAAAGTAGGATTTTGTGATTTTGTAAGAATGAATAAATAATATAAACAATGAAATAAATACCCTATTTGCTGGCGTATAAAACCCACTTCCCCCCTTAAAATACACTGGAAAAATGGGGTGCATCTTGTACTGTATATAGTGGCCTAAGGTGGGCTATTTTGGTAATAACAGGATGTGTCTTATACTCCGATGCATCTTATACACCGGCAAATACGGTAATTCATAGCATTTGGTTTATAGACAAAAATTATATAAATAATTTAAATGTTAAAAACATTACATTCTGAGTAACACTTTCAATGTTGAGGCCATTTTGCATCAAGAAAAATCTCAGATTTTTAGCTTTATAAGACTAAAAAAATCATAAACAGAATCACCATTTACAGTAGTGTTGAATCCACATTCGTAACCCACTTTTTTCATGGAAAATAAAAACATGATGTACAGAATAAAAATAAAAATTAGTCTTTTAAGTCCATATTTACATATGGATAACATGCAGTCTTCTCTTATCCCAAATTTCAATCATCTCTTTTGACAGTCTATGTATATTATGCTGGATAAATGTGGTGGAGAGTAACAGAGCCTTCTGTAGTTTGCCTAATCTGTGTTCTGTAGTGCTGTCAGCCAGTGAGACTGTGGTACAGGATCCTCCTTTATCATGCTGAAATAATGAGCATATTCCAAGCCTTTTTCAGTCTTAGAACAAACATCAAACATGAACAAGCCTACTCTCATCATGAATTCTCCTCTGATTCTATTTCTACCTAGCCCACTTGGCAAGTGCTAAGTGACATGAAAGTGGCTGCTCATTTTAAGCAAAAATAGAGATTCTCAGTCCTGAAGCTTTTCACCTATTATTTGAGGAGTGCAAAAGTGTTGGCATTCAGCTCTAAGGTGCTTATTCTATTCACCTATTGTGTATCATTACATTCCATGAAGCCTGTTTACGGTTCTCTGAATGGTCGCCTCGCTTAACAGCTAAAACCAACCAAAAACTCGTTTAACAACTAAACCGGGGTCTGCAATCCCCCCTGCCAGGAGTTACAATTGGTCACTTACAATGGTGTTTCACTTAAAGAGCAAACATGCTTAAAGTGCAATCCCGTGGAATGCATTATGCTCTTTAAGCAAGGTACCACTGTATATAAAATGAAATGGGGAATTTGGCAAATATTTCTGTTAGCAGTATTTTGAAGATGAAACAGTCATTTACACTAGATAACCATAAACTAATTCCAGGTACATGTTCCTCAATAGAGCCGCTGTACTCAGTCAGAGGTGTGTAAATTGTTGCAGTCTGTTGCACTCAATTTCCCCAAGTACAAAATTGCTATGTATTCAGGAAGAAAAAATTTGTTGCAATTATTGTAGACCTTCAAAAAGGTTGACTAGATGATTATTCAGTTCAAAGATGGATTCTAGTCAGGGTTTGCAGGAGTTACTTTTTGCTGGCTTGCAAATTGAGGGAATTGTAGTCCAAGAAACTAATCTGTTCAGATTTTTGTTTTTGTTCAGTTGAACAGTCGCTTTGGGATAGGCTATTTCAGTGGGTGAGCAAAGTGCAGCTTTGGGGACAGCCATTTTGGGGGAGGGGCAAGTGTGTGCTGAACACCATGGGAGGGCACTGGACTGGGGCGAGGGGTGGCGACCAAGGGACGGGGGAGAAGGCTGGCCCCGTGAACTGCTTGGTCACTGCCCCTCGTTTGCTCCGCCCAGTGCGCAGCACCTTAGAATAAACCATTGCTCCAAGCTGAAGAACGGAGCTTGGAGCAATGACTTAATCTAAAGTGCCACACGCTGGGCAGAGCAAGTGAGGGGAGGTGACCAAGGGACGGAGGAGAAGGCTGCCCCCCGGGAATCACTTGGTCACTGCTGAAGGAGGGAGCTTGGAGCAATGGCTTAATCTAAAGTGCCACACGCCGGGCAGAGCAAGTGAGGGGAGGTGACCAAGGGACAGAGGAGAAGGCTGCCCCTGGTTTCCTGCTTCTAAATTGTAAAAAAGGCTCGCTCTTTCTGCTGTTCTCTCATTTTACATCTAAGAATGAGCCTGGCTGGACTACATACTCCATGCCACATTAACCTGAGGAAGTAGTTGTGAACTATGAACGCTTGCTAAGTTTTGAATTTTAAAATGACCTGAAAGAGGTTTTGTCTCCAGCATTTGTTTGAATTTCTGATGGGTCACATGGCTGGATTTTGTATATTAAAAATGACACTTTTTATTACTATACAATAGAAAATGAATGTAGGTATTCTAAATAAACAAATAAACATAGCGAGTTGAGGTTTCATTGTTCCAAGAAAACTGAATAGCTTGATTGTGAGCTACACTTTGTGTGTCAACTCTGCCAAACCAAGTAATGTCAATCCATTTGCGTCTTGCTTCCAGCTGTTTTAAACACAAGTGGTTTGGCATTAGAGTGTAGACATGTGAGGAGCAAATCCAGGGTCATTGAGCTAGATGATTAATGGGCTTGCACACACTCACACATACTTCCCTCTCCAGGCATCCACCACCAAGACTCCCTCGCACATTAAGTATTGATGTCGACAATTTTTTTGAATTTATTGATTTATTCAAAGCATTTATGAATCACTTTTCTGTCCATCATGAGTCCCAAAGAGATACATAATAACATTATTTAAAAACAGATTAAAACTTTTTTAAAATCCAAGGTGTAGAGAGAATACAGTGAAGCTTCACCCTGTATACATTGCTTATTAAGTCCATGTAACAAAAACATGTTCCATCTAGCAGCACTCATTTAATCTCTACATTTCTTGCACTGTTCCTCATGACATTTTAAATGCAACGTTCTGTTCTGTTCTCTCTAATATAGACACATAGAATATAGAGCTTTGTTAGTAGATGTGGACTGTTCTCAGGCACTCCAAACTTATCATAAAATTAATTTTAGGAGAGCACGGAGCAGCGTTGGCTAATGGTCTAAACGTAATCCTTCCATGTGCAAAAGGAATCATGCTTCTGTGGTATTCTTATACTGTAACTGTTTTTCTGCACAAGGGCTAAGTTCTCATACTTTACAAGTGTTCTTGCAGCCCAAACCATGCCATTAATTCAATATTGTAACATACAGTACATACTTTGGCTAATTTGTGCCTATGTTGTCCTAGAAGAGCTCTGGTGGCGCAGTCGTTAAATGCTGTATTGCAGCCAAAACATTGTGAGTTTGATCTTGATAGGCTCACAGTTGACTCAGCCTTCCATCCTTCTGAGGACAGTAAAATGAGTGCCCAGTATATTGGAGATAAAATGCTAATTAACTTGAGAACTTCCCAGAGAGTGCACTAAGCACTATGGAGCAGTAAATAAGTGTAATTATTATTGCTATTTTTAAACATATGGACTGAATCCCTGTTTCACATAACCAAGTAATAGTATCTAACAGTAGTCTCTCTGCCCATTATGCTCTGTACAGGGTGCCTCTCAGGAAATAGTATTCTGGGTGGGGTAGTTCAAACAATACAGGTACAACAGTCTCATCCCTAGTTGCACATGCTTTAAATCTTCACAGTGCCCAGCTGTTGAAGCCAAAAGAAATACTGTCTCAGGTGGAATATTTTAAAGCATAATGTACTATTATTTTGTTCAGCATGATAACGAAAGCTTATACCATATTTAGCACAAAACATCTGTCTGTTTTTTTTGGGGGGCTATGACCTTCCAGATGTTAGCTTCCACCTCCCACTGTCCCCCATTACTCTTCATGCTATTGAAAGCTTGTGGGAGTTAGACATTAAAAAATCTGAAGATCAAAAGTATCATCTCTGGTGTATTGGAACAGTGTCACAGTTTAATTGGCGGGTACTTGGTATGAAGAGTCATGCCACATGCAGTATCAATTAACTAGAGTAATTTCACTGTAATTGTCAGCAAAGTAATACATGACTAATATTGATTTCACCAGAGAGTGTGTGTGTATGAGAGAGTATTAAAGTACAGTGGAACCTCATACAACAGTCGCCCCGTATAGCAACAAAATCGCATAACAATTAAGTTTGGGGGGAAATGGTGTCCCGCATAAAAAATTTCCCTATGGAAAAAATAGTACAACAATTTTTTAATGGGAAAACCCACTTAGCAAAAAAAATATATTGTTGTACGATGCATCCCATAGGGAAAGTCATTATACGATGCATGTATCGTATAGCAATTGTTTCGTACAACAACGAGCCCCATGGAACGGATTAAAATCGTTGTATGAGGTACCACTGCATCTGTAAGAATTTTCTTGAATGAAGGATTTGGGAATCTGGGAAAATGAGATCTGTCTCAATTAGTTTATGTGGCTGTGGAGATATACCGGTAGTTTGGGAGTCGTCACACAAACACACACACACACACCGCGTGAATCCCAAAACAACCTGCCTATGTAGCTTTAGGCAAGCTGTCCCAGGAGGCATCCAGAAGAAGGGAATGGTAAATCCCTTCTGAGTACTCTCTACCTAGAAAACACTGAATTGCTCTGATGGCTCACAATTATATTACTGTATCTTACAAATTGGTCGACTGAAAATAAGCTGCTCAAATTAGTGAATGCAGATTTTAATGTCTTTTTCTCCTGTGCATGGATTTCACCAGTATGCATCTCTGTTCTGATCATTAGTTAGTAAAAACTGTTGTTGGAAGCCAAATTGCACACTTCTCTTGCTTGAAAGCTAGTTGTGTCTGACTCTAGGGGACAGTGCGCATCTCCGTTTACAGACAAATGTTGTATTTTTCAACCATAACATTGTTGTAGGAAACAGGAAAGCATAGACAGTCTGTAAATCCTGTTCCTGAGCAATAATGGTTGCTGTGGTATACAGTTTATAGAATTCATTTTTCAACCATGTGTTGTCTACCTCAAGATTCTAAGTTTAAAATAAGAGATTTCTACTGTAATTGTAATTTATTTGTATTTACAATGTATCTTTGCCTTTTGTTATTTTAAATGCTGTAAACCGCTTTGATTCTCCCATTGGGATGAAAAAAGCGGTATAGAAATAAAACTCTATCTATCTACATCTAACTATACTGTTCAGATCCCAGACACAATCTTCTATATACAGGTATACGGCTTGGTATGCAGTATTTTACATCTACGTTTCTCTTTTTATTTTTAAGTATGTTTCCCTAGATCATAGAAAATATTTGAAGTGATTGGTTTTATTTTAAATTAGTTTAATTATAAGAGACAAAAAAAGTTTGGCTAGATTACATTAAAAATTGAACAATGTTTAGCTTTTGTAGAGATTGACTGTGTCTTGCCATAATATGTATATGCGAAAGCGTTAAGAAATTTTAATATTTTATTGCTGTGCATAACTAAAAACCTAAACCTGCTTTCTTGTTTCTATGGTAACAAATATTGAAGCATGTCTAGCCAACACTGCTTCCCCTACTTCTTAATTTTAGTATTAATGAATTCCTAGAACCTTAAAATTGTTCAATCTGTTAAAAACAGAAATACAGTTATAAATTCTTTAGATTAATGTTCAGCATAATTCTATATTTGAAAACAGAACAGAACCATGTCTTTGTTTCAAGAGAGAAAGTTAATAGGATGAAATTCCTGGAAAACCGTTCACATTTGCACAATGTTTTGTATTGCTGACTTGGCAATGAGTGGGAAAAGTCAGACTTCAATTATTACAGAACAGAGTTGTAGCCACAGGATTCTACTGAAAATGTCAGGACATTCTTGGAAATAGGATAATCTAAAACTGGTATTTGCAGGGCCGGCATCAGAAATTTCCGGGCCCGGTACGCCCCCCCCATTTTGGCCACACCCCTTTGGTTTCTTGCTCATGCGTGGTTTGTTTGTGCATGCGTACATCAGTGGTTTCCCGGCAGCGCCATGCCCCTGTGGTTTTCTGCGCATGCGTGGTTTGTTTGTGCATGCGCACGTCAGTGGTTTCCCGGTGCCACCGGGCCCCCGTCATCTCTGGGCCCGAGACGGGAGTCCTGATGCCCCCCCCCCTCCACGATGGCAGCCCTGGGTATTTGGACTGAGAACTAACAGAAGTACAAGCTGGGTTCTGAAGAGGCAGGAGAACCAGAGACCAAATTGCCAACATTTGCTGGATCATGGAGAAAGCAATGGAGTACTAAAAAAAAGGTCTACTTCTGTTTCATTGACTACACTTAAGCCTTTGATTGTGTGGATCACAATAAACTGTGGCAAGTCCTTAAAGAGATGGGAGTAAGACCACCCCACCTATCTTCTGCAAAACTTGTATGCAGGTCAAGAAGCGATAGGACTGGATACATAACAACTGATTGGTTTTGAATAGGAAAAGGAGTATGACAAGGCTGTATATTGTCACCCTGTTTATTTAATGTATGTGCAGAGTATATCATGGCAAATGCAGGGCTAGATGAAGCACAAATTGGAATTAAGATTGCTGGGAGAAATATCAACAACCTGAGATAGGCAGATGACACTACCCTAATGATAGAAAGTAAAGAAGATCTAAAGAACCTCTTGATGAGGGTGAAAGAGGAGAGTGCAAAAGCTGGCTTGAAACTCAACATCAAAAAACCAAGATCATGACACCCAGCCCCATCACATGGCAAATAGAAGGGGAAGAAATTGAAGCAGTGACAGACCTTACCTTCTTGGGATCTAAAATCACTGCAGATGGTGATTGCAACCATGAAATAAAAAGACACTCCTTGGGAGGCAAGCCATGTTGGCCATCATGTTGGCTCATTTCAAGTTAGTGTGCCTCCCTCTATGTTGCTTATATCCCTTTTATTCTTTTATGAATAGGGTGGGGTAGGAAGGTGGGTAGGTGGGTGGGTGACTTGGGGTTTTAAATCTCTTTTTATATGTTTTTAATCTGCTGTAAGCCGCCCTGAGTCGGGTTCGGCTGAGTGGGTGGCATAAATTTTGTAAAATTAAACTAAACTAAAAATTAAATTAAATGGCAAACCTAGGCAACATAATAAAAAGTAGAGACATCACCCTGCCAACAAAAGTCCGCATAGTTAAAGCAATGGTCTTCCCAATAGTAATGTATGGCTGTGAGAGCTGGACCATAAGGTAGGCTGAGCGCAGCAGAATAGATGTGTTGTTGGAGATCAAATCTAAGGAAATCAATCCTGACTGCTGTTTGGAAGGTAAAATAGCAAAGCTGAAGCTCAAGTACAGAGGTACCTCGCTTAAAGAGCATAATGCGTTCCACAGGATTGCTCTTTAAGCAAGTTGCTCTTTAAGCGAAACACTTGAAAAAAGCACCATCACTGTCATTGTAAGTGACCAATTGTGACTTCTGGCAGGTGTGTGTGTGTTGCAAACCCCGATTTAGTTGTTAATCAGGTTTTTGGTTGTTTTTAGTTGTTAAGCGAGGGGGACCATTCAGAGAAAACTGCTCTTTAAGCAAGTTAGTCTCTAAGCGAGGTGCTCTTTGTGTAAGGTTTTACTGTACTTTGGCCATGAAATGAGAAGAGAGGACTCATTGGAGAAGGCTCTGATGCTAGGAAAGATCGAAGGCAAAAGGAGAAGAGGGTGGCAGAGGATGATTTGGTTAGACAGCATTGTTGACTCTGGAGGATGGTAGATGACAGAAGAGCCTGGCATGCTGTGGTCCATGGAATCACAAAGTGTTGGACTCGACTGTGTGACTGAACAGCAGCAGCAGCAGCAAAAAGATGGTATTGGCTACAACAATTCAGACTTAAATTAAGGGTTAGTTGGAGTGTGTGGCTCAGTTCAGAGCTGTGGTCCCGCAATCAGTCTCTGAGTGAATTGTGGATTCAGCTTTGGAGAGAGGCAGTTATCAGTTTGATGCCTTGTAGCTTCCCATTGTGCTGTGAAGAAGGATTTAGTTACAGTAAAACCCCTACTTACAAAAAAAAGTCAGTTCCGTAGGTTTGGCTTAAATCGTTTTTTTATGTAACTCGAAGCAAACCCATAGGAAAAATTAATTTTATGTAACTCGAAGCAAACCCATAGGAAAAAATAATTTTTATGTAAATCGAAGCAAACCCATAGGGAATTGAATTTTTACGTAACTTGAAGCAAACCATAGGAAAAAGAATCTTTATGTAACTTGAAGCAAACCCATAGGAAACCGTGTAAATCGGGACATGATTTTAGCACAAAATCATTATGTAAGTTGAATTTTATGTAACTCAAGGCATATGTAAGTCAGGGTTTTTACTGGACAGTCAACCCTCACATAACAACGCGTTCGGATAGCATCATTTAGATATATTTTTTGTTCTTGTGGAACAAGAACAGCTACGATTGTTTTGCACTGGCTTTTACAGAACAATTTATGTATGCATATGAACCATTTTCCGGGTTCTGCACATATACGCTTGCACAGTACCTACTTTCCCCGCCAGTCAAATTACAGGGTGGTGGCGGGAAAGTAGAGGAAGTGGCACAGAATTACGGGAAATCCCGGCCAATCCGGGATACTTGACAGGTATGATATGAACTGCTTATGAGATCTTCTTGTGAATAAGAGAATTGCCTTTCACTAGCATAATATCCTTCTTCAGTTCTGGGAACCCATCAGATTTTCAAATCAAACAGATTACCCTTTTACGTGATAGGGCATAATGGGCTCAATGTTAAAATTGATATTTTATGTGCAAGAAGTCTTGAGTTCAGCCTTCTACTAATAAAGAAGAGCTGGGGATAACTTTTTCCTTCCCTGCAAAGCTGCAGTCAGAAGGATGCTGTCAGATTCACAGCTCAACTTAATGCAGTTGTCTTGTTCAGGACAGAAGTGGGAGTGGAAAAACTTCAGGGCTGTGACTGTCATTATTAACATAAAAATGTCATGATCATGTCAACCTATCAAGTCAAACATTGAAATCTGTTCTCCTTACTTGTAAATGTAACAATTTTAGTGGTGGCAGACCACTTCAGTGGGAAGGTAACAGCGTTCTGTGCGCTCCGGTGTCTAGTCATGCCTGCCACATGACCATGGAAATGTCTGCAGAAGCAGATAACGCTGGCTCTTCGGCTTTGAAACAGATGATCACTGAACTCTAGAGTCGGATACGACTGGCTTTCAAGCAAGGAAACCTTACCATTCTTTCTCAAGCCACTATTTAATTTTGGAAAGCTGATTTCGCTCTCTCTCTAAGTTTTTTATATTAAGAAGTGTAATGTCTGTGGTACATTTAATTTTGAAGTGTAACATTGGCTTCTGAATCTTAAGATTTCTTTGCTTTCTTATTCTGAGAGCTCAACGAGAACAACAAGGGTTTTGAATTTCTTCTCTATTTTTGTGCCTCATACAAATTTAAATTAATAGTCCTCCCCCTTCATTTTCTGAACCCTTTTCAGCAGTTATTTCCTAACTTTTCCCATGACATTTCTGTCTGCTTTTACAGATGATTGTGTGGAGTGAAAGAGGTTATTGTTGACTGGAACAGAACAAGTATGTGCACATTTGCTAATCTGTTTAGTACAGGATTTCAAGTGTGGGTGACATTTGACTGAGAAGTAGGATTTGGACATGCGTGCATATATGTGACTACATGTTAATCCTGTGAATTTATATTTTCTGGAAAGTCTTCAGTCTTTTTGACCAAAAAATCCAAATATACATTTCATTGGGAAAATAGAGTGGTCATAGTAAAAGAGTAGCTTCTGATCTTACCTAATCTGTAAGCCCATACAGGACAACAAAGTAAGCCCTCCCATTAGGTGAAGCTTGATTACCACTTCAGGTCTGATGATTTCACAACTGCACTTTCTCAGTTGCCAACCTTTTGAAGTCGGGGGCTGGGTCACACTCCCTCAGACAGTTGAGGGGGCCCGACTGGTGGTCCCCTGGCTGTTTACGGCTGCCTTAAATGTATCCGCGGCTGCCGTAAATGTGTCCATGGCTGTGGTTTATGACAGCTGTAAACAAGTCTGTGGCCTATTCCAGTGGCGGCTGGAGCGAGGGCGCAGGTTTGTTGATTTGGCACTACAGTCCGGATCTGGCCTGCAGGCCATAGGTTGCCTACCCAGATAGAAAGTTGGCTTCCTTTTTTAAAAAATAGCTAAGATCTGAAGATCCTTGAGACCTAGGCATTGTTAGTGGGCTACCAACACAGTTGATTTCCCAAGAGAATTCTCTAACTTTCGTTCTTTTTTTAGACAATTCAATTTAGACAATTAAAACAGAGTTGAAATGGAGAATGCATATAAATCTTAGTGTTTCCTCTTAATAGTTCATTATTTGTTTTTTAAATCATGATTACATTGCTTAAATGTGATCTCCCAGTGCAGTGATGGGCAGACGTGAGCTTCCAGCTGTTTTTAGCCTGCCAGCCCCATTGACTCTGCTTTTGTTGGCTTGGTTTGGTGAGAGTTGCAGACCACCAAGATTCATTTTAGCCACTCTTGGACTAACAGTGAGTTATCTTTTGTCATTTACAGCCTGCTCCCCCCTTTTTTAAATCAGTTTCTACATTTCCACCAAATTTTTAATAAAGACTTGGTTGACATGTTGGCAGCAAGTTTTTTAGCCCTTGGGGAATTTAAAAAAGTTATTTTAAAGTACTTTAGTTTTCAAAATCATTGCCTTTCATGTGGTAGTACTTAATCTCTGAAACCTCTGAGTACAACTGGTCTATAATGGTCGCCCATACTGTGGCTTTCATCTTCAGCATAGACCCATCCAGAAATATCAGATAGTAATTCCCACCATCACCAGTTATTGTCTCCAGTGTAAGGGGGAGAAGGAAATCTTCGTTGGTCTGTAAGAAGTTGTCTGCCCACCCTTTGAACTTTTGGATAGGTTGCTAGGGCAAAGGAGTTGGGTCTGTAGAGTGGGCTGTGGACTGTATCCAGGACTTCATTCAGGCAAGCAAGGGACAGAGATGCAAATGCATATAAGCCAACATAATTACAGTAAAACCTCTACATACGATTTTCCCCCGTTCCATGAGGTTATTTGTACAGTATGTCAAAAAATTTGTATGTTGAAAAAACATTACATTACCAGAAGAGGCCACTCGATGTCAGCTTATTTTTTGTACAGTATGTCGGATTTTTCCTATTAAAAATTTGTATGTCAATTTTTCCCCAGCCAGGATTTCTAGTTGTATGTCAAATTTTTTGTAAGCCGAACCGTTTGTATGTCGGGGTTCCACTGTACTTGGAAAGAGTTGTGTTCTACGTTGTGCTTTCTGTTTCAAGAGGTTATCCAGAGAACTCCTATTTATTAATTCACTCCTGCTGAGTTGCTGATGAAGAAAGTTAAATACCGTATTTTCCGGTGTATAAGACGACTGGGCGTATAAGACGACCCCCAACTTTTCCAGTTAAAATATAGAGTTTGGAATATACTTGCCATATAAGACTACCTCTCTTCCAATGCACACCAAATAAAAATTAACCCACACTCAACCCGAAGACGCGCAGCCTTCCGAGTCGAATGGGCAGGTTCTGGTGGAGAGCCAATCCACGCTC
Source organism: Bradypodion ventrale (assembly GCA_035047345.1). Lineage (NCBI taxonomy): Eukaryota > Metazoa > Chordata > Lepidosauria > Squamata > Chamaeleonidae > Bradypodion > Bradypodion ventrale. The sequence continues at coordinate 184,028,426 of JAWDJE010000001.1, read as the reverse complement.
ACGTTCTCCTCCTCGAGGTACAGGAAGATGTGTGCAGCTTGCTTCCCCTTGCTTCATACTCCCCACACAGAGCAGGGACTCGGCCACGGCACCCCCCACCATATGCGGCGGACATATGAAGCAAGGGGAAACAAGCTGCAGTTAAGTACCTGTCCTATAAGACGACCCCCGACTTTGGCACAGATTTTTCGGGGTTAAAAAGTAGTCTTATGTGCCAGAAAATATAGTACATATCTTGTTGACCAGATCATTGCTTCCAAGAGAGTGAGAGGCCAATGCCTCTGGGATTCTAAGATCTACCCTGGTTGGAAAAGGGTAACGTTTTCGAACTTGACCAATATTTCATAGAGGATGGGTAAGAATGAGGCATCACCCTACCTTTTAAAACAATCTCTTTTACTAAAATACAGTACTTACTTCTCCCAAACTGTTTCCAGGCATAAGGTCAGAGACAGGCATAATATACTTCTCGGGCCCCCCCCCCCCCCAACATGTGCCTTTCTTTTGAGAGTTTTGCAAACAGCTGATTACATCATGTAAATTTCTAGAGCTGCAAGCACAGAATTTGCTGAATTTTCCACTTGCTTCTGTCAGTAGATGTTGAGTTGTGATTGACATAAGGTTAGGCAAACAAACCTGACAGCCTTTGCTTTATCCTAAACTGGCTGTTATAAATGGATAGGATTAAGCTGCTTTTAAAAGCAAAGAGCTGTGTGTGTGTGTGTGTGTGTGTGTGTGTGTGTGTGTGTGTGTGTGTGTGTGTGTGTGTGTGTGTGTGTGTGTGTGTGTGTGTGTGTGTGTGTGTGCGCATGTGCGCGCGCGCACACACACACACACACGCATACATGCGTGTGTGTGTGTGTGTGTGTTACATTTACAAGTTTTTATTCCATTCTTCATCTACCATAATATAGTCAAATTTATCTTGTCTGAGTTTATGAATGTGTGTGCTTGTTTTGTTCTTTTTTCGTAACTCATTTCCAAGAAAGCAGAGTACATCTGAAGGGCGCCTGGATCTGTTGAGAAGGCACCCTATTTTTAACATTCTATATCAAGTGTCAGCATTGCCCATTTTAATCTCTGTGTTTGTATGTGTATGCGTGCACACACACGGACAGACACAAGCATGTGCGCACACACACTCAGAGATCCCTTATACAAACGTGAATGCTTTTTTCTGCCTTGTTTACAGTAATGCATTCTTGAACAATTATAGTAAAAGACCTTGGCCGCTAGTCTGTGAACTAAAGCCCGCTTTTAGGCTGGTGAATGAAAAGAACGCTTGCTGGGAGGGATTTTTTTTTTCTAAAAAAAGAGAGTATTAAGAAGAAGAAGTAAATGAAGAAGCAGCAGACATAGAAAGAAACATGCGGCTCCAGAGGGAAATAACTTTGTGCTTTACAGTTGCTTGTGTGGATGGGAACCAGATGGTAAGCTGGGACACCCGCTCCGTTAGCTGAGGAGCCAAACATATGGTTAATAGTTTGGAGAAAACAGCTCTCCGAGCCAGGGCTTTGCTGACTACTCCACATTACAGATTGTTACTGTGTGGCATTACATTGCCAAGCTAAGTGCTTAATGCCCACTGCGGGCTCTGGGCACACACTTGCACAAATGACTTTCAGCTCTTTTCTGGCATCATTCAAGAAGCTGATGTCATGCCCAGCTTTTTTAAAAAAAATAAAACACGCCACTTTCCTCTCCTCTCTTTGCTATGGCAAAAGCTCAAGTCTTTGCATGCTTTAAGCCCTGAGTCACAGTCTGCTTTCTTGTACATTCCTTCTCTCCCTTTGGTTTAATCCAGGGGTTCCCAAACTACCGCCTGGGGGCCGGCCCCCAACGACATCCCATTTGGCCTGTCGCTGCCTCCGCTGCACCTGGATGTGGAAGCGGGCACATTTACATCAGCTGTAAAATACGCATGCGCAAACGCACCCACGTTTGTCGTAAATGTGGAAGCGGGTGCATTTATGACAGATGTAAATGCGCCTCCTTCTGCGGTCTGGCCCACTCAGCTGTCCGGGGGTGTGGTCAGGCCCGCGACATAAAAAGGTTGGCCACCCCTGGTTTAATTGGTCGTCGTCCCCCCCCCCCCCATAATTTTTTTTACAACCAGAATGGATTTCAGCCGTGCGTTTTCACGTCCACCATTTGAAGTTCCTGTTTTGGATGCTTTGAGCAACGCTAGTCCCAAGTTATCTAAGGAACTGCTGAGCTCATTCATCTGCTTTTCATGGCCCGCTTCCTTTTATTTTTAGCCAAATCTGTCAGGCCTGACAGGCGGGTAATTTGAGCCAGAGAAAGGGCAACACTCCAGGTCTCTTCCACAAAGCAATTCTCTCCCCCCTCCTCTCTCTCTTCCTCCCTCCTTCCTGGGAAGGCTCCAAACTTGGCCTGCTTGAGGCAGATGGATTTGTTGAGTCATGTGAGATCATTTACACAAAAACACAGCAAGGGGGTAAGCGAATGTGGGAAGGGAGAGAATGAGATGGGGAGCAGAGGGGAAAGTTGGGTGGGGGCGTGTGCAGTCCTGTTGACCCTGGCAAGTGTAAGACATCTTCTCTGAAGGCAGCTAGACAGAAGAATGCAGCGGATTCATTCTTGTATAAGGTAATGTCTAGTTTACAGTACAGGGTGGAGCAGGGATGGAAGTATCACTTGAAAACAGATTATCCACAAAATTAAATCCACATCGTATGCATCCACAGAGTGGCAGTGGGAATGGAACACGCATACGTGTGCGCGCACACGTGCACACGCATGCACATGCACACACATGCAATAGGAGCTTGCTTTGTCTTGATGCCAGCATGACTGGGGGATGTGGGTGGGGTGTAACAGGAAAAGCTGGAACTTAACGTGAGCTACTCTCAGGCATTTCTTTCCAGAGATAGGATAGCTTGGGGTGGAGAAACATGCAAAATTTTAGTGCATCAAATCCTCTCATAGAGTTACTGGAGTGGGATGAAGAAACAGCGGGATTTGGTGTTAATCCCCAAAACAAGATAAATAGCGGGATGACTTTCTTCACGATCAAGGAAGGAAACAGCACTGATATGTTCAAAAAGGTTTGCTTTTGTAAGCCTCAACATTGATTTCAAAGGAGGAGTGGGAAAGATTACCAATGGACACCTTTGTATTTTAAATCATAATGAAGTAGAGTTCAAAATCCTGGTGTATGACATCTGGCTGTTTTTATTGATGTAATTAGTTGTTTTTACTGACTTCATGTGCTGGGAGAAATTTTGTGGTTTTAAAGCGTCACAGATACGCCAGATTCTATAGTTGGGGTAAGAACAAAATATGTGAGTTTCATTTTCTGAACAGATGGTGTGCACCAAACGTAAAATGCAGAAGTGGTGGCACATGTTAAAATGGTAGCATACTTAGCTAAAAAAAAAAAATAATTTGGTGTTTGTGATTTTGCATTTCAACTTGCCTTCCAAATTTCTATTCATGAAAATAGCCTTTTCCCTGCAATGATAGTGATAGTTTCTCTGAAATTATTGAATGCTGAAACCAATACTGTATTTTGCTTTGAATGGTCTCTTAGGGTTTTTTGATGGGTTTTCTCACCCCAACCTCATTTATACCTTGATATTTTTTTCTTTGCTGAAATAGAACAAGGAAACAGGGCTGATTGAATTCTAATTCTGTCTTTGACCAGAATTCCTGATTTATATTAGATTTTCAGTTCACCTGCTAATGAATGTACCTCTAAAGATGCCTGATTGGGGGATTTGGTTGGCAAGGCTTGGGACACATGGTGGAATGACTCTATAATTTGTGTTTGAAAATTCTTGCACATGGTACTGTTTGCAAGAAGGCAGCACTTTCATGTAGATGGGCATCCTGTTATATATGCACTGAGGGTTGCAGACAGATTTATTGCCACATTGAAAACTATGCCATAGCCATGCCGAAATCTTGTAGTGAATAGTATATTTGTCTAAGATCTAACTACAAAGTGCATGTAACTAAATGCAGTACTATAAGGCTGGTACTGTACACATGATTGTTCATTTCTGCTCCAAAAAGTTTCAATTGCACCACTTTTAAACAACAATTAGGAGTTTTATATCAAGGTGGGTGGGTATGTTGGGGTTTTAATTGTTTTTAATATGTATGTTTTAATCCTGTTGTAAGCCGCCCTGAGTCGGGTTCGCCTGATTGGTCGGCATAGAAATTTGAATTATAAATAAATTAATAAATAAGTTTCAAATAGCACACTCTTTAAACAAATCAGATCTTCTGGGGAAACAGGAGATGTGGGGAAGGGGAAATAATTAGTGTGTAATCTGGGATAATTTAAAGGAGGGCAATCTTCAGACATCTGGATGTGTTGGATAACATTTTCTGTCATCCTCAGCTAGTGGCTTTACTAGGTAGGGATAATGAGAATTTTAGTCCAGTACATCTCAGGAACACCAGGTTGGGGAAAGCTAATTTTGAGACACTTAAGGCATTTGGATAAACAGAGTTTGACTAAATAAAAACTCTGTTCAGCCTGTCATCTGTGATGGCATCTCATGAAACTGAGCAGTGTATATGGGTGAGAAGGTGGAAGTGTGAAATTGATATCAGTGAAACCTCCACCTTGTTTCTTTTACTTTGCCAAGTCTCCTATGTAACCATGATTGGCATGGAAGGTGCTTGCGTTGATGTGAGGTGTGTTGACTTCTTCCTTCAAGTCCTGATCAAACCCTGGACTGCCAAAATGAAACCACCTTCTTGGCTCTGTCATTGGTCAGACTTAAGTTCTCATCGGTGCATGTTTCTGGCAGTAATCAGCAGCCCAGTAAGTGAGCCGGATTCTGTATCTCTCCACATTCACACAGCATGTTGTTCACCAGCAGGCCCCAGTTGAGCATGTTGGTGTTGCATTTAGGGACTCCAATCTTCAGCCTATTCAGGGTCCTCCAAGTGATATAGGGGAGACTGAGAACTTTAGCTATATCCTTCTTTAATGATGTTCCTTGCCCAGTTCCTTCCTTCCTCCATCTTCTAATTTGGCTTTGCTCTTGTGTACCCTCAAGAATGTTTGTTCTTGCCATAAAGCTCTTCCTGGATCTGAGCTGATATGCTTGCTGCTAAAGTGGTATGCTTTGAAAAGTGGAAGTGATAGCACATAGACTTGTTTTTCCTGTGTGATGTACTATGGTCCTCCTCTTGGAACGTGCACAGTTCCTTTCAAACACTGTGCAATGTTGTGCACTTCACTCTTTGAAGCAGAATTCTCAGAAATGCATTGAGGTTAACTTTTAAAATTGGAGTAACTTCTGCTGTGGTAGACTGTCAGTGCTATGAAAGATTGTTGGATGAAGGTAGTTAGACGACGGGTAGCCATTGCCATTATTTTCACATTGTGTCAAGATCAGTCGTGGGGAAGAAAGCATCTTTTGTTGTTGTTGTTGTTGTTGTTCAGTCGCACAGTCGGTTCCGACCCTTTGCGACCCTATGGACCATTGTTCTCCAGGCACCTCTGTCCTCCACCATCCCCCTCAGCACTCCCAGCTCTGTGCCCGTTGCGTCCACAATACAATCTAGCCATCTCATCTTTGGCCTCCCCCTTCTTCTTTTGCCCTCCACCTTTCCCAACATCAGGGCCTTCTCAAGTGAATCCTCCCTTCTCATTTGATGTCCAAAATACTTTAGCTTCGTCTTTACTATTAGCCCTTCCAATGAGCAGTCAGTGTTGATTTCTTCTAAGATTGACCTATTTGTTCTCCTCGCTGTCCAGGGTACTCTCAAAACTCTCCTCCAACACCACATTTCAAAGGCATCTATTCTTCTGCGTTCAGCTTTCCTAATTGTCCAGCTCTCACATCCGTACATTACCACTGGGAATACCATTGCTTTGACTATTCTAATTTTTGTTTGCAATGTGATGTCTCTGCTTTTCACTATGTTCCCCAGGTTTCTCATGGCTTGTCTCCCAAGAATCAGTCGCCTTTTTATTTCATGGCTGCAATCCCCATCTGCCGTGATCTTTGATCCCAGGAAAGTAAAATCTGTCACTGCTTCTACTTCTTCCCCATCTATTTTCCAGGAACTGATTGGGCCTGTTGCCATTACCTTGGTTTTCTTGATATTGAGTCTCAAACCAGCTTTTGCACTCTCCTCCTTCAGCCCAATCAAGAGGTTCTTTAGGTCTTCCTCACTTTCTGCCATTAGGGTGGTATCGTCTGCATATCTCAGATTGTTTATGTTTCTCCCAGCAATTTTAATCCCATATTGTGATTCCTCCATCCCTGCATTTCGCATTATGTGCTCTGTGTATAGATTGAATAAGCAGGGTGATAAAATGCAGCCTTGTCTTACTCCTTTTCCTATTCCAAACCACTCTGTCATTCCATGTTCTGTCCTAACTGTTGCTTCTTGGTTCATGTACAGATTTCTCAGGAGGCATATGATGTGCTCTGGTATTCCCATCTCTTTAATTATTTGCCACATCTTGTTGTGGTCCACACAGTCAAATGCCTTAGTGTAATCAATGAAACAAAAGTAAACTTGTTTCTGGTATTCCTTTGTTTTCTCCATGATCCAACGTATGTTGGCAATGTGGTCTCTAGTCCCCCTGCCTCTTCTGAAACCGGCCTGCACCTCTGGTAGTTCTCTCTCCACATGCTGCTGAAGTCTGTCCTGTATTATCTTGAGCATCACCTTGCTGGCGTGTGGGATGAGTGCAATTGTTCGGTAATTTGAGCATTCTTTGGCGTTGCCCTTTTTTGGGATTGGGACGTATACTGATCTTTTCCAATCCTGTGGCCACTGTTTTGTTTTCCAGATTTGCTGGCATATTGAGTGTAGTAATTTGACGCCATCATCTTTTAGCGCTTTGAAAAATTCGACTGGGATACCATCATATCCACTAGCTTTGTTGTTTGCAGTGCTCTTTAGGGCCTTTATAACTTCGCTCTCCAGGATGTCTGGCTCGAGTTCAGTTTTTTCATCATTGTGGTTATCAGGAGTGTTGAGGTCCTTTTTGTAGAGTTCCTCTGTGTACTCTTTCCATCTTTTCTTAATCTCTTCTGCATCAGCTAGCTCTTTTCCGTCTTTGTCCCTTATCATGGTCATTTTTGCTTTAAATGTTCCCTTTATTTCCCCGATTTTTCTGAAGAGATCTCTAGTCCTGCCTCTTTTGTTGTTTTCCTCCATTTCTTTGCACTGTTCTTTTAGGTAGTTTTCCTTATCTCTCCTTGCTTTTCTTTGAAATTCTGTGTTCAGAAGGTTGTATTTTTTCCTTTCTCTTTTGACTTTTGCCTTCCTTCTTTCCTCTGCTATTTTGAGAGCCTCATCAGACAACCATTTTGCTTTCTTACGCTTCTTTTCTTTTGGTATGGTTTTCTTTGCCGCTTCCTGCATGATGTCCTTTATCTCTGTCCATAATTCTTCTGGCACTCTGTCTATTGCGTCCAGGCCATTATATCTGTTCATCACCTCCACCGTGTATTCTTTAGGGATGCTGTCTAGGTGATATCTGTCTGGTCTTCTTGTTTTCCCTATTTTCTTTAGTCTTAACCTGAATTTTGCGATCAGTAGGTTGTGATCTGAGCCACAGTCTGCTCCAGGTCTTGTTTTTGCTGATTGTATGGAGGTTCTCCATCTTTGGCTGCAGAGTATGTAGTCAATTTGGTTTCGGTGTTGGCCATCTGGTGATGTCCATGTGTAAAGTCGCCTCTTGTGTTGCTGGAAGAGAGTGTTTGCTATGACCAGTGCGTTCTCTTGGCAGAACTCTATCAATCTTTGCCCTGCTTCGTTCTGTACTCCAAGACCAAACTTGCCTGTTATTCCCTCCACTTTTTGATTTCCTACTTTGGCATTCCAGTCTCCTAATATAATTTGGACATCATTTCTTGGTGTCTGTTCTATGAGGTGTTCTAGGTCCTCATAGAACTGGTCCACTGTGGCTTCATCTGCACTAGTGGTTGGTGCATAGACTTGGATTACGGTGATATTGAAAGGTTTGCCTTGAATTCTGACTGACATCATTCTGTCATTTTTGAGGTTATATCCCATTACTGCTTTTCTTACTCTCTTATTGACAATTATGGCTACTCCATGCCTTCTAAGGTTTTCTTGTCCACAATAGTAGATATGATGGTTTCCAGAGCTGAATTCACCCATCCCTGTCCATTTGAGCTCACTGATGCCCAAGATGTCAATGCTTATTCTTTCCATCTCATTTTTTACCACTTCCAGTTTGCCTTGGTTCATTGATCTCACATTCCATGTCCCTATGCAGTATTGCTCCTTACAACATTGCATTTCCCCTCCCCCTTTCCTGTCCCTCCCCTTCCTCCCCTCTGAGGTGTTAAGCATCCTGTATCACCTTATAAGCATCTTATGTTGAAAGATATGTGCCATTTCAAAATGTAGATTGCAAAATGACTGCAAAATGGGACCCACATGGAATAATGTACACTAAGGATTTCTATATACAGTACCTTATTTCAAGTTGGTACTTCTTGGTTGTTTTGACTATAACCACCATGGGATCTATCAGACTTGGCCGCTGGTCATGGATTGCAGGATTGTAGTTCAAATCATCCCGAGGGAACCAAGTTTAGCTACTCCTGCTTTACCTAGTTTCTGTCTTCTGCCATTCTTCCCCCACTCCCTTCTTACACAGCTGCAGGTTTGCACGTAAAAGTCTGTTTCCCTATAATCATTTCTGTAGCAGATCATGGCATTGAGTTCTAAAAGCTTTTAGCACTTAGGTGGATAATCAAGGAGGAAATGTGGCAAAACATCTGGAATTTTAAGACCAGCATTCTCCCATTTTAAAGTCTTCCCTGAAGGAGTGTTGGTAATGCTAGTAAATAGATACTTTTAAATAATGTGTTCGTTAAAAGCCTCTTACTGAAAGAAATTATGTATAAACAGTCATTATAGCAAATTACTACCTTTTATTGTTTAACAAGTAGAAAACACTGCATTGCATAGGGTAGCATTGTTGGAAGGAAAACAGTTTAATAATTGCTGTTCTTTAAAAATTTCATCTATTCTGATGAAAGTTGCTACTATATAGTTACTGTTCATTCTGGAGTTGGTTAATAGTAATGTTCAGAAATTGCAAATGACACCTTTTTAATTTGTTTCTGAGGCTTCTTTCATCATTGTTTCCTTAAACTTCGTAACTCATACTCTTTCCCCCATAATCTGCCCACAACATGTCTTTACACTATAGAACATTAAAATGTAAGTCAATTAAAAAGGAATGGCTTTGTTAGCAACTCTTAAAGGCATGTGTTGGATATTGGTTGGAGCTGCATGTACAACAGTGGAGGGCTCTACTGAGAGTGTGAAAGGGAATAAAAAGCAGATGCTTTGCTAGAACCGAAAGGCATTTATCTTTTTTAATGAGATAACATCATTAGTTCTGACAAAAGTGCTCCAAATCAATACACATAATAGACTGCTTCTGTCTGTCTTTCAATAGCACATGGATTGTCGTACTTCTGAGACATTAGAATCTGCTGAATCACAGGTTCAAGCTTGGTTTGCCATTGGAATCCTTAGCTTTATAATTTGTTTGCTAGAGTAAAGATGCATATTAGGATGCCAGAGGTGGGTGTGGAGTTAAGAATCTGAACGTGAAACAGAATTGTAGAAGACTGCGTGAGTTTGAAGAGGTTTGTGCTAATCACATTGTCTTTTTGCCTTCTTCGTTTGAAGTATTAGTTTGCTGTCACTTTTGAAATAGTTGAAAATGATTTTACCATCTTCCATTTGCTTTCTTTTAGACTACTGGGTGATGACAGCACCCCTGGTTGTGTCAGATGTTGACCTGTCTGATCCCAACATTCAACCACATAAAGAGGTTGAATGAGAAAGGAAATGACTAAAAATCAAGGTAGAGCAGCAGAGGTGTTTTTGTGTGTAACTTTAGGGTGGGGGAGATTGGGGTAGGGAAGGAAATCAGATTGTGTCTTTCTGCGTGTTTTGAGATGGAAGACAAGATGAAAAGGGAATAAGAAAAACTTGAAATATACTATTGATTCGTCATTCTTTCCTTTCTAAATGGCAAACCATAGTGTGGGGGCTTTGCCAGCGTGGAATATATCTAAAAGGTTACTAAAACCTCAAACCATCACCTCCTCCCATCTGTCCCCCCCCCCCCCCCACACACACACACATTTTTAAAAAATTCTCTGTGGGCGCACTCAGTTGAAGGGGTTTCCCCACAATGGTCAGGATCTCAATAATTAAAATTTGATCAGATTCTAGGGCAGGGATGTAACAGAATGAAGTATGCTCTGTTATTTATTCTCATTCAATATGGCGATTTCTAGTCGGGGGGGGGGGGAGAAAATATGTAAACAATGTGAGCCTTATGGTGTGGAAGAAATGAAACCTAAGGTGTGATTGACATGTCTTGCTGTAAGATCATTGGTCCAAAGGAGGACCCTGTGGGAGGAGATATAACCCAGAGACACACACACACAGGCAGACACAGAGACATTCTCTGGAATGCTGTGCTTTTATGCTTGCTAAAAATTTAGATGCTTGGGAGAAAGGGAGGCCTATGGAGCTATCCCTGGAACATGCAGCTGGCATTATTTCTGCTTTGAAATACTTTCTAAACTATTGCTGGACCATATCCTGAATCTTGGTATGCTTTCAATATATTTCTAAAATACCTGAAGAGACTCTGGAGTGATTACTTGGCACACGTTACATAAGAACATAAGAACAGCCTTGCTGGAACAGGCCACAGCCCATCCAGTGGCTCACCATTTCCTTCAGGGTATTCCCAAGGAGATGCCTTCCCTTGTTTAGGATTCCCTGGAAATGGCATTGAGAGATATCCTGCCTATCTCTCCAACCCCGAGGTTGTCCTTAAGTATCCATAATTATAGCCATTGATACCCTTGTCCTCCATGAACTTGTCTAATCCTTTCTTAAAGCTGTCAAGACTGACAGCTGTCACCACTTCTTCTGGCAGGGAGTTCCATAGACCAGTGATCCTCTGGGTGAAAAAGTACTTTCTCTTATTTGTTTGAGAACTAGTACCCAAAAGTTTCATGGAGTGCCCCCTAGTTCTAGTGTTATGCGACAGGAAAACAGTTTTTCTTATCTACTTTGTCCACACTGTGTATGATTTTATAAACTTCAATCAGGTCACCTCTTAGACGCCATCGTTCAAGAGTGAAGAGGCCCAACTGTTGCAGCCTCAAAAGCAGGCACATTGTAGTCTGTCAGCTTTTGTATTGTGAAATGTGTGTGCACGCGCGCCACCTTGTCCCTCATCTCAGGCAGCAAAGTGTCTCAAACTGATCCCAACATGGTGTCCGTGGTCCAAATATTGATTGTTAGCTATTGTCATAGCCACTGTTGTTTCCCTTGCTATTTTTTAAAAATAAAAATCTCATTTTATCTATGCATGAGAAGTTGATGTTGATCAACGGAGCCATTTCCCCAGCACAGTTTTTCCTTATCTACTTTGTCCACACCGTGCATGATTTTATAAACTTCAATCAGGTCACCTCTTAGACGCCGTCGCTCAAGAGTGAAAAGGCCCAACCGTTGCAGCCTCAGATGGTAAGGAAGGTGTTCCAGTCCCCTAATCATTCTGGTTGCCCTCCTCTGCACTTTCTCCAACTCCATAATATCCTTCTGGAGGTATGGCGACCAGAACTGTACACAGTATTCCAGATGGGGCCTCACCATAGATTTATAAAGAGGCAAAATGACACTTGCTGACTTATTTTCTATACCCTTCCTAATGATCCCTAGCATTGAGTTTGCTTTTTTCACTGCTGAGGCACACTGGGTTGACACCTTCATTGAGTTGTCCACCAGGACACCAAGGTCCCTTTCCTGTTTGTCACAGAGAGTTCAGACCCCATCAGTTTATAAATGTAATTGGGGTTTTTTGCCCCAACATGCATCACTCTGCACTTACTAGTGTTGAAACTCATTTGCCACTGTTTTGCCCACTCCCCCAGTGTCAAGAGATCCCTCTGGAGCTCCTCACAATCTCTCACAGTTTTCACTACCCTGTATAATTTAGTGCCATCAGCAAATTTGGCTACCTTGCTATTTACTCCTACCTCTAGATCATTTATGAAGAGGTTGAAAAGCAGGGGTCCCAGTACTGAACCTTGGGGGACCCCACTCTTTACTTCCCTCCACTTGGAGAAGTGTCCATTTAGTACTACCCTCTGTTTCCTGTCCCTTAGCCAGTTGCTGATCCAGGACAAGACCTGTCCCTTTATTCCATGACTGGCAAGTTTATTCAAGAGCCTTTGGTGTGGGACCTTGTCAAAAGCCTTCTGAAAGTCCAGATAAACAATATCAACGATCCCCCATATCCACATGCTTGTTGACACTCTCAAAAAATTCCAAAAGATTAGTGAGGCATGATTTGCCCTTGCAAAAGCCATGTTGGCTCTCCTTTAGCAGCACCTTCTCTTCTATGTGCCTATTAATTCTATCTTTTAGGATGGTTTCCATCACTTTACCTGGGACACATGTCAAACTGACAGGTCGGTAATTTCCTGGATCACCCCTGGATCCTTTTTTGAAAATTGGTGTTACATTCGCTACCTTCCAGTCATCAGGCACAAAGCCTGATTTGAGGGAAATATTATATACCTGAATATGCACTAGTTTCACGGGCACCCTTTGCTCACTACCTAGATTTCGGTCCGGAGTGACTGGGCACGCCGATAGGAAAAGCTCTGAACTACTGGGTCCGATCTGGGCCAGGGAAGCAGGATCAAGCGCAATCTCATTGCCAGGTGGCCGGAGGACTACCGAGTCCTACCTGGGAGTAAGCGGATTGTTACAAGGCGTGTCCAAACTATGGCCTGTGGGCTAGATCTGGCCCCTGACAGCAAATCATTTGACCTGCGCTGCCCTCACCGCTCCCAGAAGCAAGCAAAACGTGCATGCTCATGAGCACTAGTTGGGAATCTCTTATCTGGTGGGACATTCTTTTTATGCTCTTATTCGGAATTTGCAAAAATCTGTGTTCTTGTTAAAGGGTTGTAGCAAAGTCGCATTCTCTCTTAGAAACTAAGGAGTTGTGCTGTTGTGTGGAGGGCTGGTGTTGGAATTATAAAAAGAAACATGTTGTGATCAGAAATAATTGAAAGATTTTTTAAAAAATAAATGTAATGTCTACCTATATCAGGGGTTCCCAACCTTTTCAAACCAAAGGCCGGGTCACACTCTCTCAGTCAGCTTTGAGGGCCGGATGGCCATTCTGCCCTGCCTGCATGATGGGGGTTGCCATTTTGTCCCAACAGCTTCAAAGGGGTGACCATTTTGTTTCTCAAATGCCCTTGGAGGGGCGGGGGGGGCACATAAAATGGTGCCCGGCCTGTCGGCCTTAGGTTGGGAACCCCTGACCTACCTGTACATATTGGAAAAGAACATGATTCTTCCGTCTGTGAATAGATGGTGGATCTGCCTGATGCAGTGATTTTAGAATCTGTTCTCAAGATCAAGCATGGTTTTTATTATTTAGCCCATGTCTCATGGTTGCAGGGGAAAGTAATTCTTCCTTTTAAAAATGTTATTTATTAGTCAATATTAAGCAGTCATTCTAAATAGCTGAAAAAGCATATTTGTGCCCAAAGCCAACATGCTGATCTTCATAAACAAGCAAGCCCAAACATTAGAGTCTGTGGCAGAGCTGTGCATATAAGAACGGTATGGATTTTAAATAAGATTGGCATAAGTATTCTGTTGGTTCAGAAATAGTGTGACATTGTTCTTAAATAGTGAGAGAGAAGTCAGTTTTCAAATAAACTCATCCATCCTTTATTAACTGATTAGTCATCTGACCATATCAGGTTAAAATAAAATGTATTAGATAAAATAAGATTACATAAAACAGGATAAAAACAGGTTAAAGTAGGATGATACAATCATTATAAAACGAGGTGTAAAATTTACTCAAAATAATAACAGGTTAAAGTAGGATGATACAATCATAATAAAACGAGGTGTAAAATTTACTCAAAATAATTTATCAATAAAATTTGTCACCTTTACATGCAACTCTTATCTGGTTAATAAAGCATCTTCTCTTTTGAATGCCCCTAACTATAAACTTGACAGTTCTAATATTTATTTGTGCCCTGAAGGAAGCTCATTTGTATTTTATTATAGTCCCAGTATTTCATTCTGTCCAATAATGTCTGTAGATACTGGGCTCTTATTGTGGTATATAATTGACAACTAAACTGAACATGTGCAATATTTTCTATTTCTGGTGTTCCTCAGACACACTTTCTCTCGGAGTATGGAAGATGGTTAAATTGCTCATATTTAACCATAGAGACTAACTGCTCAGATTTTGCTCTTGTAAATCTGTGATACTGAGTCAAACCTGTTATCAAGTGTTTCTCGATTTGAAAAAACGTTTTGTTTTCCACCAACCATTTCAAGGATCTAATCTTTATGAGTGACTCAATATCGGTTTGAGCATTAGTGCCCAGGACTCTTTGTTTAAATGCAGCCTTAGCCCTCTCACTAGCTGGGAGTACAGTAGATCCTCACATAACGACGTTACTTCGTTCCCCAAGTAGCGTTGCTAAGCGATTTTTGTTGTTATGCGGGTTTCTATGGAGTTTAACTACATTTTTAGCGTCGTTGTCCGGATAATGACGGTTATTCCAAATGTGTTGTTATGTGAGGGTTGACTGTAAATACTAAATTGAGAGACCAAGATGGGTGCCTATGAGAAATGATATTGATAAGAGTAAATACAGGTACACACTCACCAATACTGTAGGGAATCTTATAGAAGAAATATTATTCGCATCCAAATGGTACCCAGCAGCTGCAGCCTCATAAGCAGTGAGCCACGAACGGGGACTGCGGCAAGGGAACCCAGCGCTGGGCACCTCGACAGGCCGCCTGGAGGCCGGAAGCACCGCCTGGAGGCTGGAAGACAACCTCAGGTGAAGCTGGGTGCCAAGCTAGTATATATCTAATTGTTTGTTTTTCTACTTGATTTTAATGTTTGCTAATTTGAAAATCTGTGAGTAAAATATTGATATAATACATTAGCCCAGTTCATCAATTACTTGTCCAAGTGCAGAGATGTTAATCTTGGCAAACCATAAGATTTACATCCTTAAGAGCAGCTATACAATACCAGTATGCTGTATGTATCTTCTGTTTTATGGCAACTATAAGAGTAAGCATTTGCTTGATATTAGATTACAGTGGGTCCCTCAGAAAGATAGACATGTAAGAGGCAGACTGTTTTGGATTTTATAGGTCATAATTTGTTGTTGTGTGACATCAAGTTGGAATCAATTTAAAGCAACCCTAATAGGGCTTTTAAGTTTAGTGAGATACTTAAGGAGCCCTGGTGGTGCAGTGGTTAAGTTGCTGTACTGCAACCAAAAGGTTGTACGTTTGATCCTGACCAGGGATCAAGGTTGACTCAGCCTTCCATCCTTCTGAGGTCGGTAAACTGAGTAGCCAGCATGTTGGGGGCAAAATGCTAATTAACTTGTGAACCACCCAGAGAGTGCACTAAGTGCTATGGGGCGTTATATAAGTGTGACTGCTTTGCTTTTTATCAGCTTCACATCCTTAGTCAGTCTCCATGGTTTAGTAGGGATTTGAATGTAACCCGATTGAGTCCTAGTCTATCATTTTGTCTGCCACACTACAGTGGGTATTCATAGGTCATAATTAGGCATATGCAGTACCATAAAATAAATATGCAAAATTGATCAAATTAGGAGTATTTTATGCCCTTGATGTCATTGGGTCATTGGCTGAAACATCAACTGGAGCACCTTTAGTAGGCACTTTGATCAGAGACATAATGCCAATCCATGCTGGCTTTTCTTAGCCAGGGAAGACCTGTGCTGAGGAAAACCAAGTCCCCTGGCTGAAATGAAAGGGAATGCTCCTACAGATGGCATCTTCATGTGGCTTTGTCCCCTCTGTGGAATTTCTCATTCATGAGACAGATGAGGTACTGATTCATGCTGTCTAGTCCCAGTTGGCCTCACCTGTTCTTTGCCTTCTCTAGTTTAAGAAAATGCAAACAGGCAAAACATTGAGAAATATTTCTTGGGGCTATTTACCTCTCCTGGCAGCTCCCTTGTAATAGCAAAGATGGGAGGGGTTTGCTTCTTCCAGTGCAGATTTAGCCAAATTCCCCTTTCCTACAAGAAATGATGAGTTGAAGGAGTGCCGGTATAATTCTTGATTCTATGACTTGGTTACCTTAATAGGCTAGTGAGCACTAAAGGCTATAATGTGTAATCAATAGGAGGTTCTACAGGGATTTTGTGAAAAGATTATTCAGAAGAGGATTCTCAAGTGTTCAGAAGAACTTGATATGGTTTCAGGGCCGTAGCCGGGGTGGGGGGTGGGGCAGGAGGGGCGATAACCCTCCTGAGCTAACAACCCCCCTCACCCATGGTGCCAATGTTATATATGTGAGTGTGACATTGTTGCCCCCCCTGAAATTTTTTTGCCCCTCCTGAAAAATCCCCCCCCCCCCTTGTATAGCCCTGTATGGTGTCCTTCTTCTCATGCAAGTCTTTTTGGGTAGACTTGGTGTCATATCCCCCCCCCCCCCCAAAGCCTCCATGTTGTTACTATGTTTCTAACTTTTTCTAGCAACACTATGTGTAACTACACAGTCTTGTGGCAATGGCTAACATATATATTACAGCACAAGTGTCTGTAAACTGGAGTATATTTTGTCAGATACATGACACCTTGCCTTGCCTTACATTTAAATAGAGACATAAAGGGGGTGTATGTGAGATAGAGAATTGTGTTTGAGGTTGTAAACTGTGACGACAGGAGGAAGTGAAATGCAGAAAAGTGCAGACTGTATTCAGTGAAGATTGTAATAACAGTGATTATAAGCTGGTTTTATTCCCCTTTTTTGTTACTCACAGTGCCTTTAATAAAAATCTAATTTAAAAAACTAATAATCACAAAAACAATTGTTTTTAATTCAAAACATCCTGACATTGATAAACTAACTGACATATGTGGTGTGGAAATTTATTATTAATTTTATCCTGATTATAACTCTGTACGTATACATAGTGTTACATGTGAGTAAAGGTTTGGATACATTAGCCTAGATGTACCCTTTTATCAATGGTAGGATTCCTTCATTAATGGAGGAACTGGGAACACTCCTACTAATGAAAGCATTAGGGCAGGGGTGGCCAACCTTGGTGCCCCAGGTGTTCTTGGACGTCAGGTCCCAGAAGCCCAAGTCAGTACACCTGCTGATCAGGGTTTCTGGAAATTGAAGAGGTTGTCCAAGGTTGTCTACCCCTGCATTAGGGTATGTGTGCAGTTTTAGCTCATCATCACTCATGTAGTTTCCTATACCATCTCCTGTACATTCCTGGGTGTTTAAATGACACTTGAGGCAGGTGGACTGGAGGAAAGAAAGAATCACCAAACAAAGTCTCCCATCTTTTTAGTGAAGAGGAGCTTTTGAGTGGAATTCTGTTTAGAGGTTTGAACATTATGCAAGGTTTCTTCTTCAAATGCCGTATCGTTTCCGAATATTGGCTATCATCATGGCGATAGTCTTCCTGTTCTTAACTCCTCAGAACTGTTCAGCCACAAAGTCTGTCTATGGCCAAGGCCTCGCTTACCAAGGATCTTCCCTTGCATAACGAGTTGGAGTATTCTATACTTCATGCCATTCCTCATGATATGCCCAAGGTATTGGAGCTTTTTTGTTTAATGGTCTTAAAGAGTTCTTGTTCTTTATCCATCTGGCACAACACTTCTACATTAGTCACCTGGTCAACCCATGATATCCGTAGTAGCCGTCTGTAGATCCACATTTCAAAAGCTTCTATTCTCTTTTCAGATGCTTTTGTCAATGTCCAAGCTTCGACTCAATATAGCAACACTAGAAATACGTAACATCTGACTATTCGGATATTTATAGGAAGAGTTAGATCTCTACTGCATAACAAATGTCACATTTTTATGAAGGTGGATCATGCAAGGTTTGTGTGGTCTAAATCTCAAAAGCTGGAATGTCTTTTACCTACTGGTCTCTGTGTTCTGTTATATACAGGTGAAACTCGGGAAATTAGAATATTGTGCAACTGTTCACTCAGTTCAGTAATGTAAGTTAAAAGGTGAAACAAAAAATGAGATAGACTCATTACATGCAAAGCGAGATAATTCAAGCCGTACTTTGTTATAATATTAAAGCTTATGGCTTACAGTTTGTGAAAACCCCAACCTCCCAATCTCATGTACCCCATAATCATCACACAATTTCATGTACGCTGTACGCCATGATCATCACAATATAATGAATTAAGGCATGACATATTTCGCTTTGCATGTAGTGAGTCTATCTCATATATTTGTTTCACTGTTTAAGTGAAATGAATGAACATTTGCATGATATTCTAATTTTCTGAGTTTCACCTGTAATTTCGTGTCAGAAACTATTCTGGGTTGAAAGGATTTTTGCTGGAGAAATTCCACTTAGGGGACGCCCGAATGAGGCTCCTTTCATGTCTCCAAGATCTTTTCCCACCGAAGTAGTCCCTATTTATCTACTTGCAATTTCTTGCTTTCAAACTGCTCGGTTGGCAGGAGCTGGGACAGAGACGGGCGCTCAAACCATCATACAGTACCTGGGTCTCGAGCTGCCGACTTGCCGGCCTTCCAGCTAACAAGGTGAGCTTCTTAACCACTGTGCCACCACAGCCCCTTTCCATGGCTTAAACATCCACAACGTTCTGTTGTGGATGTTTAAGCCGCGGAAAGACAGATAATACCTAACATTTACATAGCACATTTCAGTGACTTGAAAGAGGCACCTGTTACTTCAGCAAGATATACAATTGCTCTTTAATCAGTTTCAGCATCTGCTCTTCTGGTTTTTCTTTCCTTCCTTCCGAATTCAATGTTCTCATCAATAAAATAATATTCAGTAAACTGTCGTAGTCTTATATGATTGTCTACACCATTAAGTAATTCATAAACACTAGTTAAATTAAGTCCCATGCTGCTGTGGTTGCTGCTAACTATTGAGTAGGCTTCTATTTTACTTGTTACCCAGATGAATAAATATGCACATAAATAGGTCACATTTATCATAGAAGCCACAGTTACTTCACAACAGACCTATTTATAGAAGCACAATTTTTATGACTCATCACTTTCCTGACCTTTTATAATAATATAAATTGCAGAAGAATATCCTTGTGCTTTCCATAATGAGAAGAGACAACTAATGAGAAATTAATTTAAAAGAATTACTCTGATTTGACTTCTAGCTTTTCTGGTATAATCCTTGTATTATGTAAAATGCAGAAAAATAATGAACTGCAGGTTTCAGCAAATGTTCCCAGAGAGTCCTGTGAGCCTCTCTGGTGCCTTTTACTTTTACGGTCATAAAACTGGTAGTGTAACTTTCAATTGTGAATTACTGAAAGTTAAAAGGTTGGCATGGAAAATTGAGACTTAATTGTGAAAACTTCCAAAACAAAAAGCCAAATGCGTATCCCCCACCCCCATATGAGTGTTTAGCGCCATGCAGAGGAAGGTCAGTAAATTAACATTTGACTTGCTATAACTTAGAAGAGAGGGATATACAGTAAAACCCCGACTTACAAATGTCTCGAGTTACATAAAATTCAACTTACATAATGGTTTCGTGCTGAAACCATGTCCCGATTTACATAATTCCCTATGGGTTTGCTTCGAGTTACATAAAGATTCTTTTTCCTATGGGTTTGTTTCGAGTTACTGTACGTAAAAATTCATTTCTCTATGGGTTTGTTTCGATTTACATAAAATTTTCATTTTTCCTATGAGTTTGCTTCGAGTTACATAAAAAACCCATTTAAGCAAAAGCCTACGGAATGGACTTTTTTTTCGTAAGTAGTGGTTTTAATGTAGTGTGTAGAAGTTTGGGCTGTTGGGGTATACAGCTAACTGTATTCTTTCTTTTGCATGGCCGTAGCCAGGATTCTAGATTTGGGGTGGGGGGATTTTTCAGGAGGGGCAAAAAAATTGCACACAGGGCTACAATGTCACAGTCACATATATAACATTGGCATCACGGTGTGTATGTGTGGGGTCTGTTAGCTCAGAAGGGTTTTGGCCCCCCTGACCCCCCTGGCTACGGCCCTGACTTTATCATTTGTTCGTTCAAATCCCAGGTATCTCTAAATTAGGCTCAAACTTTGGAAAAGAGCAGGCAGATGGGGGGCTCAGAGAGCAAGGACTGACCTGTTCCTTCATGCCTCCAATAGCAGAGCTGAGAGAGGCCTCTTGCATGAGATCTACTGACAATCCTAGATAGATTGGGGGGGGGGGGGGGATAGCCAAGAGTTTTCCAGACTTTCATCTCTATTGTTTGTGTTAACAAACCAAGAGACTGAATGAACACTGGATGACAGTAAATGCTTTGCTTCTGATGTTGAACTGCATGGCGTTGAACTTCTATCTACACAGCATCTGTGTTGTAGCTAGCTGGGTCTTACATCTTTGTGTTAATCATTGTACCTCGTGGGTAAATGTGTGGAGGAGAATAGTGGCACAGTGGTTAAAGTGCTGTACTGCAGCCAGAATGTTGTGAGTTCGATCTTGATGGGAATTCCATCCTTCTGAGGTCAGTTAAATGAGTACCCAGCATGTTTGGGGCACAATGCTAATTAACCTGTGAACTGCCCAGAGAGTGCACTAATCCCTATGGGGCAGTATATACAGGTGAAACTCGGAAAATTAGAATATCGTGCAAATGTTCATTCAGTTCAGTAATGCAACTTAAAAGGTGAAACAAATATATCATTACATGCAAAGCAACATAGTTCAAGCCTTATTTTGTTATAATACAGTATTGATGCTTATGGCTACAGCATATGAAAAACCCCAATCTCATGTACCCCATAATCATCACATAATCTCATGTATGCTGTACGCCATGATCATCACAGTTAAAACGAATTAAGACATGACATCTCTCGGTTTGCATGTAGTAAGTCTATCTCATATATTTGTTTCACCTTTTAAGTGAAATGAATGAACATTTGCACGATATTCTAATTTTCTGAATTTTGCCTGTAAGTGTACTTTAATTGCTATTGCTAATAGTGTATGAAGACAAAAAGGCTGAAAACCTGTGAATTGTTAGCTTGGTCAAAACCCTACTAACCATCTGCGGGATTGTATCCTTTATCCCTTGGAAATAAATTACAGTGCCGTTGAGCATGGAACACAGGATTAATTTCTGTTTTGTGTTTTGACTCACGGAAAACAACATTGGTAGTGGGAAGTTTGACAAGGAGATATGGTATTCTGCATTTGTTTCAGGCTGACCAAGCAGTTTCTTAGGGATTCAACTAATGATACAATTCTAGAGAGAAAAAGTGGCCTTGATGAAATGTCATTAATTGCTTATTTACAGCAGAAACTATATGCAGCAGTTTGTTCATCTTTTGTATGGTGATCCTTGTGTGAGAGAAGTAGATGATGAACCTGCTATGGAAATAAATCTGTTGCAAAATGGGCTTTGTCTATTCACAGAAATCGTGCTTATGTTGACAAAAATATTTTTAGCCGTCCTACCCACCCCGATGCCTTCTTTAAAAGATTTTGCTGAGTCTTTCAGATTTGCTCACACTTGTGCAGTAAAAGCTAAGGAGAAATGTGATAAATGGAAAAGATTGTGCCTAAGAATTGTGTTAGAGGAGGCAGCTGCTAACCTGAGTATACATTTGACATTTTGAGAATTCAGCAGAATGGGAGTCCCCACCAATAGTATCATTGTAAATTGGAAAGTGTAGGGTTTTTTTTTAAAAAAAAAAATCTCTGTGGCCAGCACCGCCATATATTATGGAGATTATGAAGAATTAAAAGGTACGGGCAGCTAGACTGGTTGTTGTAAACCAGGAGATCTCAACCTTTTAAAGCCGGGGACCGGGTCACGCTCCCTCAGACAGCTTCGGGGGCCTGATGGCCATTTTGCCCTTCCTCCACCACATGGCACTTCCTGGTGTGGTGGCAGCAGTGGGGGGAGGCACATGAAATGGTGCTGCATCCGGCCCACAGCCCGCACGTTGAGAATCCTTGTTGTAAACAAATGACAGGCAGGTCTTTGGTGGGGACAATTGTTTTTTGTTGCCCATTTAAACCAAGCCTCCCTCAAATAATTTGCATTACAACAGGGATATTTTGCAGCAAAATATTGCGTATGGGACACCCAATTTTTCTATCAGCTGCTCTGAGAAATGTTACTAAGGTCAGAAGAACAGGGAAACCTGAAAAGAATGGTTGTTGGGTGGATGTTATGGCCTCAGTACTCAGAAAGTTATGTGACTTCAGACCTGCAAGCTCCAGGTCCATGGACTACTGATAGCTACAAAATTATCTTACACGTGTTTTCCTGAAGTATGAAATTGTATGACAGCAAGTGGTTCTATCTGTAATTTGTGTAGTGAGGCATCGTCGGCAGCATACCTGTCAAGTTTCAGGAAAACTCTGTAAAAACCCCGTATTTTACGCTCTTTCCCGCTGTCATCCCGTATTAGTTAGACTGCAATTAGACTGGAGTTAGACTGGAGGCCAGCACAGGATAACCATAGTTGTCCAGTTTCCTGTTTTGGCCGGGAAATTTCCCTTATTTGACAGAAATTTCCCAAAACTTGACAGGTATGGTCGGCAGTGGAAATGGGCCTCTGTGTTCAGTGGAAACTCTTTGTAACTCGACCCTGGCCTTAATCCAACATACTGTAAATGAGATAGAACTCACTACTAGCATAGCTGAACTAAATCCCAACGCTTGAGCAACACATACACATGAGCATTGGATATTATTGTTCTACTAGTTCTCCTTCGTATAGTTTGTGAATCCCCACTATTGGGTTATGCGCCTGCGCAGAACGCTGATCAGAGGCTTAAAAAGCTATTGGTTAAAAGTTTTGGCAGTAAGACCGCCCACCGTACCGCCCACCCTGAGGCGCCAGTCCGCCATTTTACCTCAGTTCTCTTCTTTCCGCCTTAGCAGCAGGACGATCGTTGAGAGCTTCCTCAATTTTTTCGCCCTTCTGAGGGAAAGTCTTTGACGAACTTAACAATTTTTTTCGGCGATCTTGTCCTTCGGGCAGGATTGCCACCCCGGTGCTGTTTCTTCCTTCTGGTGGACTCAGTTACCTACTCGCTCCGGTCACCGTTTCCCCCCTCAAGGGGGTGGCGGCTGGCCTGCCCTTCGGGGTGCTTGCCTTCTCGAACCTTCCGTCGGAAGAATTTTTGATGGCTGCAGCCTTCAAGCAGTGTTCTGCTTGCCTCAAGAAGTTCCCTGCCTCCAACAGGCATAGCCTCTGTCTTTTTTGCCTGGGAGAATCTCACCAGAGCCAATCCTGCGCTCGCTGTAAGAACTTTACTCGACTTGCAGTCCAAAACCGGAGCAACCGGTTGAAAGCGCACCTTATGGAGCTCGCTTTGGCTCCCGCCGCGGCTGCTTCCACCTCTGCCGGTGCCTCTCAGCCCTCTCGGCCTCTACCGCTTCCTCCTTCTTCTTCCACTCTCTCCATCAGAAAGAAGAAAAAGAAGGATAAAAATGGGGAGAAGAAGAAGAAACATGGCTCGGAGAAAAGGCGATCTCTCCCTCCTACGCCTCGCCCTCCGGTTTCTCCGGGGCTCTCGCCTCCCTTTTCGGTCGCGAGATGTCCTTCACCCGGATCTTCGATATGGGGCGGACGGTCCTCTTCGGGGTCTCCTGCAAAAGGTCGCAGGGCTGGGGCTCCAGCTCGCCCACTGCAGGTACTCTCTTCTCCGCCTCGTGAGAGGGGCCGTCCACCCACGAGGCAGGCTTCTGTCTCCCCGAGGCCTAGGACTCCGACAATAGACGAACCGGCAACCACCATTCCGGCCACCGTTTCGTCTCCGATCATTCCAACCACCGTTTCGCCGGCCACCGTTTCGTCCCAACCATCGGCGGTGGATGCATCCCAGGTGGACTTCTTTAAAGGGATGTTCGAGGCTATGGCAAAATCCTTTGCCCAACAGTTCAAGGCCTCCATGCCTGCGGCCTCTGCGGCTCCGGTGCCGACCACCGCAAGCCCCAGGGATGTTGGTCCTGCTGTTGCTCCGCCGACCTCTCGAGGGTCGAGCGTTCGCTCCGCTGGCCCACCCATATCGTCTTGGTGTGGTCCAGACGTCGATGCGGTGAGCTCCCAACCCGTCGACCCGCCCAGGCCGTACTGGCGCAGTCCCGACGTGGATACCAGGATTCCTCCCTCGTCCTCCGATGATTCCAGCGCGTCTTCGGAGGAGGAGGAGGGGGATGTCGATGCCGACAAGACGCCGGACCAGGCTATCGGCGCGATTGACCCACCGCGTGGTGAAGATCAACGCTCCCTCACGGCAATGCTGACTCGTTTGGGGACCGCTCTTAACCTGAAGGTGGACCAGCCGCCACTGGAGGGCGAGGACCAAATGACCGCCAAATTGGACAAAAAGGCGATTCGACCGGTCCACATCACCATGCTTCCATCCATGTTGACGTCAGCGAAGGCAACATGGAAGAAGCCGGTGTCGTCGCACTCCGTTTCGTCCAGGCTCGACGGAATGTATAGAGTCTTGGACGACAACGTTGAGTTTCTCCAGGCGCACCCTTTGCCGAACTCGTTGGTGGTCAAGGCCTTCCAGCATAAAACGGCCGTCAGCGGTTTTCCGGTACCTTCGACTCCGGAAGGGAAGAAGCTGGACGCGGTGGGCCGTAAGTTTTACGCCACCAGTTCCCTCTTCCTACGAACCGCTAATTACTCGGCTGCCATGGGCCTCTATCAGTCCCACCTCTGGGAGCAAGTGAAGGTCCTTGCTGCTAAACTGCCTGCCAATGCACAGAAAGGATTCGACGCGCTGGCGGCAGAAGGAGACTTTCTGGCAGAGCAGCAGATGAGTACAGCCAGGCACATTAACGATTACGCGGCCAAGGACATGTCTTCTGCCATTTTACTGCGTCGTCATGCCTGGCTCAGGGGCACCTCTCTCGATGATGCCATGAAAAAGCTCATCGAGGAGTTCCCGTTTGATGGGCAAGGCCTGTTCGGTCAGGACACCGATAAGGTACTGAACGAACTGCGACAGACAAATTCGACGGCTAAGTTCCTGGGGCTCACCACGCCGACTCAGCCTGCCAAACCGCGGTTCCAACCCTTTATGCACTGATATCGGGGGAACCCACAGCAACAGGGTGGCTCAACTGACCAGCCCAGGCCCAGGTTCTACAAGCAGCGGCGCCAACACAAGCCTCGCTACCAGCCTTACGGACAGGGAAAGCGTTCCGACGCGAAATCCAAGTCCCGGGTTTGAAACTGCGATGGCCAAGTCTCTCTCGCTCCACCTCCCATACCTTCCCCTCCGGAACTTCCTCCAGGTGTGGTCAGGCATCATGGACGACCAGTGGGTCTTAAAGATCTTGTCCGCTGGTTACGCAATCGAGTTTGTACGAGTGCCTCGGGTAGGAAGACATCGTTTCACCACCTCGTCCCCCCATTTGGAGGAAGAAATATCAACTCTTCTGTCCAAGGGAGCCATTGAATGGGTAACACTGTCCGACTGGGACAACGGCTTCTACTCGAGGTACTTCGTGGTTCAGAAGAAGGATGGGGGACTTCGCCCAATTCTGGACCTGCGCCGCCTGAACAAGTGCATCCACACCAGGAAGTTCCGGATGGTGACCCTACAGACCGTCCTCCCCCTCATCAACAAAGGGGACTGGTTCACAGTCATAGACCTCAAGGATGCTTACTTCCATGTCTCCATCCTCGAGGATCACAGGCGGTTCCTCCGCTTCCGCATCGGCAATTCTGTGTACCAGTACCGGTGTCTACCGTTCGGTCTGGCCACGGCACCGAGGGTCTTCACCAAGTGTATGGCTCCGGTGGCTGCCTTCCTCCGTCAGCGGGGGATCAGGGTCTTCCTGTACATCGACGACTGGCTGATTGTCTCCCCCACCAGCTCGTCATCCATTCGGGACACACAATTCACGGTTCACCTCATGGAGAGTCTTGGCCTCAGGATCAACTTCGCCAAATCGAAGTTGATTCCCTCTCGGCGCGTCGAGTACATTGGAGCGGTACTCGACTCGCTTGTTACCAGAGCCTTCGCCCCCCAGAAACGCTTGCAGGACATTGCACATGGGGTGAGCGACTTCCGGACCAAACCGTTCATCCGGGCGAAAAAGGCACAGAGACTTCTAGGCCTCATGGCCTCAACGATGGCGGTAATTCCTCACGCCAAGTTGAAGTTCCGGTCCCTGCAGTCGTGGCTCCTCCACGAATTCGACTCGCTCAGGGAGAGCCAGTCCAAACGGCTGACTCCGTCTCCAGAGCTGATGGACCAGTTACTGTGGTGGACCATGCCACCCAATGTGGCCATGGGGAAGAGTTTTTACCCCCCGCAACCCTCGTTGCAGGTGTTGACCGACGCAAGCAACCTTGGCTGGAGGGCTGCCTACGGGACTCTAACGGTCAACAATGTTTGGTCGCCTCACGAGATGGTGCACCATATCAACTATTTGGAGCTGTTGGCCGTTTGGAAGGCCCTACGTTCCTTCGAGGCCCTACTCACCGGCAATGTGGTTCAAGTGGCCTCGGACAATACCACGGCAGTGGCGTACCTGAACAAACAGGGAGGAACGCGGTCCACCATTCTACTTTACCTTGCAGTGCAACTCTGGGAGTGGTGCCTGGAAAGACACATCTTTCCGATTGGAGTGCACATTCAGGGCAAGCTGAATGTTTTGGCCGACCACCTCAGCCGTCTCACCTCGACGACCCACGAATGGGAACTGGACGACGAGGTATTTCAGTCCCTTTGCAGGGCCTGGGGGACTCCGAGCATCGACCTCTTTGCATCGGAGTCCAACAGGAAATGCCACAGGTACTGTTCCAGGGCAGGCATCGGACTGAACTCCGAGGGCGATGCCTTCATGAAACGGTGGGATCAGGACTACCTCTACGCCTTTCCTCCGTTTCCTCTGGTCCAGAAGGTCCTCATCAGGATGTTCCAACACCGGGCCAACGCGATCCTCGTGGCTCCAGCATGGCCTCGCCAGCCCTGGTTTCCGCTACTGTTACGCATGTCGTCGCAGTATCGCACACTGCCGGAATCGCCAACGCTTCTCCAAATGGAACACGGCCAGCTCCACCATTCGGACCTACCCAGCCTCCACCTCACCGCGTGGAGGATAACCCCAGACTGTCCAGGATCCTGGAGCTAGCACGGCGCCCTTCCACAAGGAAGTCTTATGCATCCAAATACAGACGCTTTTGTGCTTTCCTGGCATCCCAGCAGACGTCCCTCCCACAAGTGGGACTACAGGACATCATGGCCTACCTCCTCCATTTGGCGGAGTCTGGCCTTAGTATCACCTCCATCCGGGTCCATCTCGCAGCGGTGGTGGCTCACTCCCCGGCTGGTTCACCTGCCTCTGGTGCCTTTCGCGACCATACGGTGAAGCGTTTCCTCAAGGGACTGCGGAACGCCTTCCCGCCGGTCAGGACTCCAACAGCACAATGGTCCTTGTCTGCCATTCTCAACGCGCTCACCAGGACTCCTTTCGAGCCTATGGCTACCGCGAATGTTCGTCTCCTCACGTGGAAGACGGCTTTTCTGGTGGCTATCACGTCTGCTCAACGGGCTGGTGAACTGGTTGCTCTGCGGGCAGCTGCACCGTTTCTCCAGTTTTTCAATGACCGCGTGGTGCTTCACACGGATATCACCTTCCTTCCTAAGGTGGTCTCCGAGTTTCATATGGCACAGACTATCTCGTTATCAACATTCTTCCAGAACCCCACCAACGACCAAGAAAGAACTGGGCACACGCTGGATGTGAAACAAACTTTATTGTTCTACACCAGCAGGACTAGGGAGTTCAGGAAGTCACAGCGTCTCTTTGTGGCTTATGGAGGAAAGTCCAAGGGTGAACCCATCTCTGCCCAGAGGTTCTCCAAATGGATCACGTCTTCCATCTACCTGGCCTACGAGTCGGCCTCACTGCCACCTCCGCCACATGTCAGGGCGCATTCTACGAGGGCGGTTGCCACATCCACTGCCTTTTTGGAAGGCACACCGCTTGAGGACATATGTAAGGCTGCCACCTGGTCCAGACCTTCTACATTTGTCCAACATTACAGGGTGGACACCAGAGCCACTGCGGACGCCAGACTTGGCCGTGTCGTCCTCACCAGGGGGCTCCGGGCTCATCACCCTTGACAGTTCACCCTACCTGACCATCATATTCATCGTGGGATCATCTCATCCGACTGCCCACCGACCAAGTGAGTGTGAGCTTGCTAATCTCCCAATAGTGGGGATTCACAAACTATACGAAGGAGAAAGTTCAGTTTCACTTACCAGTGATAACTTTCGTTCTTCGAGTATATAGTTTGTGACTACACACTACCCACCCTGCTTCCCCTCTTGAGCTGCACGGATGAGATCAATTGGTTTATCCTGTGCTTGGCTTAAGTATGGAACTGAGGTAAAATGGCGGACTGGCGCCTCAGGGTGGGTGGTACGGTGGGCGGTCTTACCGCCAAAACTTTTAACCAATAGCTTTTTAAGCCTCCGATCAGCGTTCTGCGCAGGCGCATAACCCAATAGTGTGTATTCACAAACTATATACTCGAAGAACGAAAGTTATCACTGGTAAGTGAAACCGAACTTTTTGTCAGTGCTCAACCAGTAGTATAACTGGTCTTGCGCTAACATAGTGGCATGGTTGGATATAGAGCACCTATATTGATATCAAGGAAAGTCCCATTGGTTTAATGAGACTTCTTCCTAAGAAAACTGTTCTTTGGATTTGTAGCGTTAGTTTCCATCTTACACTGCAAAATTGTGCGGATGAATTTGAACAACTTCATGAAAAAATATTCCACCACTGTATTTTCTGCCTGGTTTGCATTTTGACACTTTGAAAACTGTTTCTTTGCCATTTGTCTGCTAAAAATGACATCATGCATGGGTTGTCTCCAAAGCAGTCTAGGCCGTAGCTTGGGTGCCACAGGAAAATGCAATGGGATGTGTTTTGGAAAGTTTAAAAATAAGACACATGATATGGTATACCTTAGTAAAGCAGAAGTGATTTGGGCTATAGCTGATGTGGATTTTATATTTGTGCCATAATTAACTTGTGTTTCATAGGTCAACATGCCCCTAGTGCCGTCTGATATGTCAAGAGCTTAATGGGAGCAGAGGCAGGGTCATGGTGATAATAATAATAATAATAAAATTAGATGCTAACTGATGTTACAGGTCAGATCTCTCCGTTACCATTGACCTGGTGTTAACTTGGCATTTATAGGGAGAACTGTGATTCATTTATTAGGAATAGGCATTGTTTACACAATTTCAGTACAGTATAAATTAATGAGTTTTTATTGGGAATCCTGTGGTTTACGCACCGCACTGTATGGATTCTAATAACATGGTGTGAAAATGGCTTTATTGTAAGCAGTTGTGAGTCTTGAAGGAAAACGTAATTAGTTAAAGCAAGATGTACAAAGAAAATGTGATGGGGAAGGAACTTAAAATGATCTTTAGAAGAATATCATTTTCTGTCTTATATAAAAAAGCAAACTTATCTCCAGAATCACTGGCAATTCTTCTTGTTTGCTTACTGTTGTTGTATATATCACACATCTCATCTCTACATCATCTTAGCAAGGTCTGTACTGTAGTAGTAGTTTCCCGAATACTTCTGGCTCTACACATTTAGCACTTCTCTTTGGCTGGACTCCCAGTTCTATTCTCTGTATCCCTCTTTGCCAAAATGAATGGTTTTCATTCATGCTATATTACATCTGTTTGCATGCATTTCAATTACGTAGAAGAAAAAAAGATCATAAGACTGCTACAGTATAAACAGTGTATTTCAAGGAAAATACCCACCGATTAGTTTCCATTAAATAATATTTATGTTCTTACAGTTCATGTGAGATGCTAATAATGCAATTCTGCCTCTTCTCAGAAGAGCATGCTATTTACCTTAATGCAGTGCTTCCCAATTTTGGCCTTTGGACTTCCATTCCCAAAGGTCTTGTCAATTCCCCAAAGAACTGATCAACCAATGTACTAACTTGGGTTTCTGTGAATTGAAGACTCCTTCTGGGGCGTGGGCCCCACGTTGGGATCCACTGCCTTAATGGGACTTCTCTTCAAGTGAATGAGTATAACTGAAGCTCCCGTCTTTGTCCCAGCTCCTGCCAACCTAGCAGTTCGAAAACAAGATATTGCAAGTAGATAAATAGGGACCACTTCATTGGGAAGGTAACAGCGTTCCGTGTGCTCCAGTGTCTAGTCATGCCTGCCACATGACCACGGAAACGTCTGCAGAAGCAGACAGCGTTGGCTCTTCAGCTTTGAAACAGAGATGAGCACTGAACCCTAGAGTAGTATACGACTGACTTTCGAGCAAGGGAAACCTTTATTTGCTATTTGATCCTAGTTCCCATTCACCCAAAGTTACTACATCTTGTTTTTATTGGAGCGAAATAGTACTCCGTGAATAAATATGATTAGAAACAAAGGATCATTAGGAACAAAAGTGTTGTGCTTTGGTGAATCATAGAGAGTGGCCTTCCTTTCCTTCAAACTACAAGCTTGCAGTATTATTTCCAACTCTTCTTTATCACTACCATGAAAACCTTGAAAGTTTCCAACTTTTGTGTTGAGCATTTACATCTGAGGGACAGAGTAAGCCTCTGTCCTTGGTACTGGTTTGCATACTGTATTGATCCTCTGGTACAATTATGACCTCTGGTTCAATTATCACTCAATAGGAATCTGATTCCTAAAATTACATCACATTCCCCTGAATAATAATATGTTTTAGGGCTAGAAGTTATTGTGGTTTTTTCTTGTAATGCTTAATCAGCTGAAAAGTATAGCCAGGATTTGTATGAGCAATAAATTCCAACTTGACAGTCTTCTTCTTTCATGTCTAGGCCAGACGTGAAATTGCCAAAATAAAGGCACCTTTAGGTGAGTTCATTCTGTAGTTCCTTTCATCTGTCCAAGTGTGAGAAATATTAGCAAACAACACCAAGTGGCCGTTACCAAGGTACACCCGATTGTAGTTCAAAAATGCCAATTCTTCGAGGAGGCTCTTTCTGTGTACCCTCAATTGACAGTAAGATGTCCTGTGATGTGACTCTCACAGCAAAAAGAAAAGCATATTATGTGGTCTGAAAGTGTTCATCTTTTAGCTTTCTTTCAGTCTAAAACTGTGTAAACATTAAGTCTTGATTTCTGGACACTGAAATATCAGTTCTTTTTATATTCTGCTTTCCCTGTGATTCAATCCTGATCTCTTTGGAGCAGGAGTTCTCGACCTTTTAAAGCCGGGGGCCCAGGTCACGCTCCCTCAGACAACTTTGGGGGCCGGGCATCCATTTTGCCCTTCCTCCACCACATGGCACTTCCTGGTGTGTTTGTGTGGGTGGGCACATGAAATGGTTCCACAGGCAGCATCCGGCCCATGGGTCACAGGTTGAGAATCCCTGCTTTAGTGTAAGGGTCTTCCTTAAGCACAGAGAAGTTTGTTAGAGGAGGCCTTAGCTGTACTTTGTTGGGGTCTGAAAGATCAGCTGACTTCAGCTTCTAGTGGAGGTCTTACTTCTTCTTGTGTCATATCCAATTCCGAATATATTGCGATCATCCTTGCGGTAATCCATGAAGACTGTTCTGTGAATATAACACAGTTGCTTTTTCAAAAGTATGCACCTTCATTGGATTTGTGCAGTTCACATTGTGTCTGTTTTGGCCCTTAGCTTTGCACAAAAGGCTGTAGTCTCTGCTCTCTGCAGTATTTGCCCTCCACGGAGTATAAACGTGCAATGAGAGAGGTACTGGTTCAGCAGCCAAAATACTCAGATAACTGCAGCGTAGAGTATCTGTAAATATTATTGCAGGAATAAAAAAAAAATTTACCACAGAAATCGTGAAATCCCACCATACTTAACAAAAAACATTAGGAGGCAGGAATATTTATTTATAAAGCATATTCAATCTACAAATATTTATTTTGCACAAATCCGTGGGAAGTAGGTGTTAACCAAATTAAAATGAGAACTGGTTCTATGGAACTGTGGAAATAAAGGGCATACATCATGTGTACTACAGGGTGGATCTTTTGAAATAAGAGGAGGGATCTCATTATTAATGTCATTATTAATGAGATCATCATTAATGAGATATTATCATTAGATCACCATATTGTGTCACGTTCTTTCTGCCTACGAAGAGCTTAAGTATCAATGGCAGATCTTCCAGATTTTTACAGTGCAAAGAGTTTGTCGTGATGGTGGTGTCGTGTTGTGAATTCCGCGTTACAGTATATAGAAGGATATGTCTTGTGCTATCACCACTATTGTTCTTGGGGGGGGGGGGGGACACCAGATCTACAGGCTAGTTCAAAATAAAAGCAAACACAAGCCACATAGAGACTTTGAGCCTTCCATTCAAACAGCAACACTTTGCCATCTCATAAATGTTTCCTCTCATTTCTGAATTTTCAAAGTCACACATTATAAGTGTAGGCTGAAAGAGGGAGAACAAATTCAGGCTCCAAGCAAAAAAATTATCTTTGGCTCTTAGCTATTTTGTTAAACACAGAACAGTAAAACCCCAACTTACACATGCCTCAAGTTACATAAAATTCGACTTACATAATGATTTTATGCTAAAACCATGTCCCAATTTACACAATTTCCTATGGGTTTGCTTCGAGTTACATAAAGATTCTTTTTCCTATGGGTTTGTTTTGAGTTACGTAAAAATTCATTTCCCTATGGGTTTGCTTTGATTTACATAAAAATTTCATTTTCCTATGGGTTTACGTAAAAATAATTTTTCCTATGGGTTTGCTTCGAGTTACATAAAAAATGATTTAAGCAAAAGCCTACGGAACGGACTTTTTTTCGTAAGTTGGGATTTTACTGTATGTCATAACCAAGTGGGTATTTTATAGGTACCATTTTCTTCATGCAATACGTTTCCCGACTGTATCAATCATTTATTTTCTTTCTGATTGCTTGTAGAATTTTTTAAAAGGAGTTTTTTAAACTTTATTTTTGGCAGGATGTGGGTTGATTATGATTTTCAGTTGGCTTTCAGACAAACTGCACAAAACCATTATGTGCTTTAAAATGTAAGTATCTAGAATGCAAAAGCATGCACTCGCGCGCGCACGCACATACATATCAGTTATGGGAAGAAAACGACAAGTGATATTTGGAGAAATGAAACAAAACAAGACTGTAGCTCAGGAAATGAGGGTGTTTTGGTTTTGGCTTTTATGGATAAATAGTGGTGATAGCAATACCGATAATTCTCTTCAGAATAGCGGAATTAAAAACAAGGGCAATCACACATGGGTTTCTTAAAACCCGTTAAAAAGTAAATCAGAAAATAATAATAATAATTTCGTGTCAGAGATTACCCTGGGTTGAAAGGAAAATGAGGGAGTTCAAACCCCCGCGCCAGGCAGATTCTGTGTGATCTTCCTTTAGATCATTTTTGTGTGCTGCTGACTAGCCTTTTAAAAAGAGTGTGTGTTTACAGCACTGGCAGATGAATCCTACGCTCAGAAATGTAGGTCAGTCAGTGACCTCCCTGTTGAATGAGGCAGCAGTTTAATAGTGCAACTGACAGCTCAGCAGCAGTAAACCTCCCTGTCTCCAGGAAACTTGTCTTGACAAATGTAAACACATTATATCCTGTATTTGCCTGACTTATGTTTTTTCTCCCTCCCCCCCTCCAATTTCCAAAGCAGGAACCACAAACTGTCATGGTGAAGTTCCTTTCTTTCATTCCTCCTGTGCCCGCGAGGAAACGTCTTGCAACATCTTAATTTGTTGTGGTTTAAGAAGCCTGTAGGCCCGTGATGGCGAACCTTGGCACTCCAGATGTTCTTGGACTTCAATTCCCAGAAGCCCAAGCCCCCTATGAATCCACACAAACGGGCTTACTGCGATTTATCCGCCCCGCGCTGCCCTCATCACTCCCGGAAGCAGAAGTAAAACGTGCCCGTACGGTTAAGACTCTTCTGGGTTAACCCTTCCTCTGTACGGGCGTGTTTTACTTCCACTTCCGGGAGCGACGAGGGCAGCGTGGGCCGGATGAATCGCAGTAAACCCATTCGTGTGGATTCACAGGGTGCTTGGGCTTCTGGGAATTGAAGTCCAAGAAGATCTGGAGTGCCAAGGTTCGCCACCACGGCTGTAGGCAGTGGGGCAAGGCGTTTTCGACAGCTGGATTGAACATCTTGAAGTAATCTAATTACAGTGATACCTCATACAATGTCCAAACTTGGTTCCACAAGTTTGGACTTTATACGGATTTGGACTTTGTGTGAGGCATGCAAAATCCTTGCCGCGATGCCTCGTACAACGTCGTTTCCATAGAGATACATTGTACTGTAACAGCACAGATTTCAGGGCAAAGTCAAGGAAACAGACAGGAAACTGACAGAAATTTAAGAAAGCATTGTCTAAAGGCTAAATACATTACAAAAACAAGTCAAACAACCCTGATTTTAGGGGACAAACCATCCTGGGGAAAACCCTAATGCCTCATACAAAGTTGCAGCGACTTTGTATGAGGCAACTTTTTTCAAGGAATTAGGATGTTGTATGAATTCGATGTTGTACGAAGTGGACTTTGTATGAGGTATTACTGTACTGTATAGCAACAGGCTCCTTATTGATAACGGGGAAGTTCTTGAATCAGACACAGAAGCGAAGGGAGTTTGGTTTTCTGTTCTTCGTTGTTTCAGCCAGTTTGGGGCTGCCTTTTGGGCTGTTTTGTGGCTTTTGCAGCAGTGGGATGCACCTACCCTGCCCTTTTGTGGGCATACAAAATGGGATAACAGTGTTGCTGGATTCCAGTCCTGGTGTGACAGGTGCCTTTGTAACTGTACATTTATTGCATCCACCCATATATTTTATCAGGAGGCATGAAATATTTTGTGTGCATCATTCAGCAGTGACATGTGAAGCTAGATGTAACTGTCTTTGCAAGTTGCAGTAATCCAGAATGCCTTCTCGGTATCTGCTCCAGCCCTATGGAACCTCCTGCCACTTGAACTGCGCCTCCAGGTAGAGTTGCTCTCTTTCAGGAAGGCCTTAAAAATGTGGCTATGCCAGTAGGTGTGGGGGACAACTGGTACCACAACCCCGCCCTATTGGCTTATTTAGCCCGGGGTTTTTATTTACTCCTCCTGCCCAGGTGCCCCTCTTTTTAAGGGGATTGGGGAGGTTTTATGAACTTTTTAGAGAATTTTATAGTACAGTGGTACCTCATGCAACGATTTTAATCCATTCCACGGGGTTCATTATTGTACGAAACAATTGCTATATGATGCATGCATCGTATAAGCGATTTTCCCTATGGGATGCATCATACAATGATTTTTTTTCGCTAAGTGGTTTTTCCCATTGAAAAAATTTTGTACGATTTTTCCCATAGGGAAAATTGTTATGCGGGATGCCATTTCCCCCAAAAAACCTAATTGTTATGCGATTTCGTTGCTATACGGGGCGATTGTTGTATGAGGTTCCACTGTATTTGGTTTAATAAATATTGGTATGGGTTTTAACTGATGTTGTGAGCCGCCTTGGGTCGCTTAGGTGAAAAAGTCAGTTATATAAATCCAATAAATAATAAATAAATAAATAAATATTTTACTGAGAATGGGACCGCATGCTGGATGAGCACAATGCAAGATTGCTCCCACTGCAAATGAAAGTAGCTCAACTAATCATAGACCTTACATCTGTGGTTTGTTTACTATTAGGTAAAACTTAAGCAATTTGGCAAAGCCAAAGAAATAAACCAAGAACGAAGCCTGTTTGATTTTTCTGGTTTAGTAGAGGAAAAATAGGCCAGACTGCCTGGTTCAGATACCATGATAAATAAACCATAGAAAAAATTGCCTGTGATTTGTTTAGGTGCTCACACTTAACACTGCAAGTGTCTGGGCACTGAGCATCAACATCCTGCCTTGTTCACAGGAAGCAAGAATTCTCAAGAACTCTTGCCTTATCAGGATGTCCAAATGCAACCACTTTATAGCCAAAGGCAGGAAATCTACTACAGAAAGGAGTTGACTTGATTTGCGCTTTCGGGGCAGGGGCAGTTGACTTGATTCACCCTTTTGTGACAGGCACCGGAAAATGCCAGAAAAGGAGTCCTTGGAGAAGGCATAAGCACTAAATAACATGACAGTGGACATGTTAAGAAAATATTTATCTTGGTTGTGGATGGATGAGATGTTAGGTAGTGCATGCTGCAGCCAGTGATAGATGGAGTGAAAGCCAGTGGTAGGTGGAGCCTGATTGAAAGATTCACAGAGAATGGGCCACTAGTAGAAGAGGCCATGGCCAAGCTAGGACTCTTCTATATCTATACCTATAAATCTGTGTGTTAACCGTTGGAATGTGACAAAGGATGTTGCACCAGGCCCCACTAGCCCCCACCGAGCCTCCCTGCACTCACCCGAACCGGGTTCGCAGGTAACTGTCGGGTTGAGTAATGTGGCAGTGGGGCAAGAGCCCCCCGAACATGAACAAAGAAAAAGGATTTCAATTCCCAGCGTCCTTTGCACTGTGCAACCCCTCAGCCAATCAGGCTGAGGGATACGAGCACAGAGGACGCTGGAAACGCGCGCTGACTAAAAAAAAATGGTGGGAGCCGGAGGGAAAGACTTTGAAAGACCCAGCTGGAGGGAGCCAGGAAAAGATAAGGGTTAGGTAAGGGTTAGGGGATGGGTGAGGGAGAGAGGCAATGAAAGGTGCTGGGTCCAGAAGGATTGGGGGGACAGACCCCTTTTGTCCCCCCAACCCTACCAAACCCAGGGGACCAGGGAGAGGAGATCGAATACACCCCCACACACACACACTCCATTTTAAAAGAGAAGAAACCACTTGGTTTCTTCTCTTTAAAAACGGAGTGTTTTTTTTTGGCGGGGGGGAGATGATCCCTTCTCTGCTGGGTCCCATGGCTCTGGAAGGGTTGGGGGGACAGACCCCTTTTGTCCCCCCAACCCTACCAAACCCAGGGGAACAGGAAGAGGAGATCGAATACACCCCTCTCCCAAACACTCTGTTTTAAAAGAGAAGAAAGAGCTTGGTTTCTTCTCTTTAATAACGGGGTGTCCTGCGGGGGGGGTGATCCCCTCTCTGCAGGATCCCCTGGCTCTGGAAGGGTTGGGGGTACAATATACACACACACACACACACACACACACACACACACACACACACACACACACACACACACACACTGCTTCTTTTTCTCTTTCTCTCTCTCTCTCTCTCACACACACACACACACAACACTCCTGCCTTGCCAGGAATTTTTAATGTGTGTGTTGGTAGTTGGAGTGGAATTGTATGGGTAGTGGTGGTTGTGCACACCCAAAACCACCCCTAACCACCAACACACCTCTTTTTTACATAAATTACGGAAAAGAATTATCCCTTACAACACAATTTAAAACAGCCCGGCTCTTTACCAACATTAAGAAAAAAAACCTTCCAAAACCATTTAAAACAGCCCGGCACCGCCGGGCAAAATCTGCTAGTATTCTATATAGGAGTTAAAGTCCTGCTCTCACCCCAGTTTGTCCTCGTTAGCCAAGTAGGAATGTGGGACTTAGCACAATTCATGTCCTATCTATCCTTTTTAAAAAACTTAAAATGTGAAAAACAACAAATGCCCTATTGTAGTTTTCCACATAGGGACTGCAGTGGCTCAAGTGGTTAAGATGCTGAACTTGATGACTGAAAGGTCGGAGTTTGATTCCTGAGTACTGCATGACGGAGTGAGCTCCCATCTCTGTCCCAGCTCCTGCCAATCTAGCAGTTTGAAAGCAGGAAATAGCAAGTAGATAAATAGGGACCACTTTGGTGGGAAGGTAAACAGCATCCCGTGCGCTCTGGCATCTAGTCATGCCTGCCGCATGTCCACGGAAATGTCTGCAGACACGGACAGCGCTGACTCTTTGGCTATAAACAGAGATGAGCACTGAACCCTAGAGTTGGATATGACTGGCTTTTGAGCAAGGGAGACCTTTACCCAGTGGTGGGCATCAGCAGGCTCACACCAGTTCACCAGAACCGGTAGCAGAAATTCTGGCTGGCCCTGCCCATCCAAGTTTTGAAATAAAGTACAGTGATACCTCATACAACGTCCAAACTTGGTTCCACAAGTTTGGACTTTATACGGATTTGGACTTTGTATGAGGCATGCAAAATCCTAGCCGCAATGCCTCATACAACGTCCAAATCCTTGCTGCAATGCCTCGTACAACGTCATTTTCATAGAGATACATTGTACTGTAACAGCACAGACTTCAGGGCAAAGCCAAGGAAACAGACAGGAAACTGACAGAACTTTAATAAATCATTCTCTAAAGGCTAAATACATTACAAAAACATGTCAAATAACCCTGATTGTCCAAGAGCCTGAAGAATGCTGCAAAAATCCCAGGAATGCTTCTAAAAATTCAGAAAAATCCAAAATCACGCTCAAAACCACTCCTAAACACTCTTTGCCTTGTGCAATACCCACAAGAGCAATGCACACATGTGTCCTGTCTTTTATACTGCCCTGGCACAATGCAACCTGGGAAAAACTGAATGCCTCATACAAAGTCGAGCGACTTTGTATGAGGTAACTTTTTTCAAGAAATTAGGCAATGTTGTATGAATTCAATGTTGTATGAAGCGGACTTTGTATGAGATTACTGTAGTCCTAATTCGGGTGCAAGTCGGAGCTTTTCCCCTTGGCATGCCCACCATATCATGCCCACAGTGTAGTAGTAAAAAAAATTGGAGCTCACCACTGCCTTTACCTTAGTATTTCCACTTAGCTCTTTCTCTGTGTTAACCTAACTGAAACCTAACTGTGTACTTTTGACTGGGAAGCTCTGACCTCTAAAACGAACTTCACCACCTCTATTTGTAAAAATAAGTTGTTTACAAAAAATTTCAAAATTCCACTTTCCTGCTTGACCTTTTTTTTTCTGGGTGAGTGTACTGTATGTGTGTGTGTGTGTAGAGGGCAATTTAGCACCGAAGTCTGCCCCTGGACAAACTGAACTAAAGAGAGTATTTTAAAAATGTTTGTTCGTTTATTTATAGAAAATACCTTCACTCCATAGTTCTGCTATAAAGGACCCAAAGCAGCTTATTTATATATATATATAAATTAATAACAATTATTACAATATTAGAAGATAATTAAACAAGTATATTCGAAATAATGAATGAAAGCAATACTAGAAACACATTTAAAAGCAAGGCCAAAACAATCCCATTTTAAGAAACCCCCTCTTAGACAGTAAATCGCTAAGAGGAACCGTGCCTGAACAGAAAGGTCTTTGCTTGCTTGCAGAAGGACACCTGAGATGATATAAGAACATAAGAACAGTCCCAGAGCCTGGAAGCAGCGATGGAGAAGGCAGTCTCCCGCCTCCCTACCAAACGCACATGTGTAGGTGCTGGATGGACGGAATGGCCTCCCCTGACAGCTTGGGCTCAAGCTGTTTAGGGCTAAATAGGTTAAAACCAACACTTTAAATTCTGCCCAGAAATGGATCAGCAACCAGTGAAGTTGCTGTAATGGGGGTTATGTGACCCATATAAGCAACCCCAGTTTTATTTATTTATTTATTTATTGTTAAATTTTTATACCGCCCAGACAGTGGGTAAAAACAGATAAAAACAAATAAAACAGATAAAAACCAGCAATAAGAACCCACCCCTAAAAAGAGAGGGGTGCAAGAACTGAAGAAACCGTGGGGCAGGCATCCTCCCCTATATTAACCACCCAACGGAAGTCATTCAGTTAATGATCTGACTAGCGTTTTGGACCAAATCAAGTTTCCAAACACTTTCCAAAGGCAGCTCCATGTAGAGTGTGTTTCAGTAACTCAAATGGGGTATAATTAAGGCATGTGTCATTGTGGCCAGATCAGAGCTCTCCAGGAATGGGTGTAGCTGACATATTAGTTTTAACTGTGTAGATCAGGAGTTCTCAATCTTTTTAAACGGGGGGTCTTCCTGGTGTGGTTGAGGCAGTGGGGGGCCACATGAAATGGTGCCGTGGGCTGCAGGTTGAGAATCCCTGGTGTAGATGTATTCCTGGTCACTGCTGAAACAGACCCAGAGACACATCCAGAAGCACACCCAAGCTGTGCACCTATGTTTTCACTAAAATGTGATCACTGATTGAACCAAGATAGATCTTATAGCATGTGAATGGTGTTTTATCTTGACTAGGTAGAAGAATTCCACAAAGAACAACTTTAACAAAAGTTACAAAATAAGAATTACAGGATAAGTTGACATCCTGGACAACACTGTCCCCCCATGCAGTTGGGCTTAAGGTACCCACCTCAAGGGAAGCACGAAAGACTTCCACTAGAAACCAGTCCTTATCAGCCATGGCCCCAATTGTATGGGACACTATCATCACTGTATGACAGGTGCCATCTTTTTACACCTTTTGCAAGCTCATAAAGGCTGATATGTATAAGGAGTCATTTAAGAACATTTTGACCCTAGAATGATCTTGTCCTCTGTTGAAGATACTATTTGGTTTTCTGCTGCCACCATTGTGTTTTTTGTTACGTTTGTAGGTTTCTATGTCTATACAGTATTTGTTTGATGAAATTTATTTTTTATTTTTATGGGGTTGGATTATATGTGTATTTTTTATTTGTTTATTAACCAACCTTTATTGGGTGGGTGGTGTACAAGTTGAAGGTAAGAAGGAATAAATATACCATATTTGCCGGCGTATAAGACGCATTGGAGTATAAGATGCACTCCATTATTATCAAACTATTAGCATTTCATTGCCGGGCAGGTTTTTTTTTGTGTGTTGGTGGTAGGGGTGGTTTTGGGGTGTGCACACACACACATACACACACACACATGCCAAAGTTGCTCTCCCCCCCCCCCCGTAGCCTCGGCGAAGACACACACACAGAGGGGGTGTGTGTTCCAGATGGTTTTCCCTCCGGGAGTTGGAGGCCGACAACGGTGCTCCGTTCTCAGCCGCCGTCGCCCGGAGAGAAGCGGTTTGTTTTCCTCGGTGGGCGGGGGCCGAAGTTTTCTCAGCCCCCATCCTCCGTGGAAGGTGATGTCTTCCCTCTGGGAGATGTAGGCCGAGAATGGAGCGCCATTCTCGCGCTCCGTGTCCCGGAGGGAAGCTTTTCTCAAGGGCCATGGAGAGAAGAGGGACTTCCTTTTCTCTCCGCAACCCAGCTGAAGCTGTGGTGGGGCCGGCGGCAAGGCCGTGGAGAGAAGAGAGACTCCCTCTTCTCTCTGCAACCCCGCCAAAGTTGCGGCAGGGCCGGCGCCAGCCTTCGTCGCCAGGGCTGTGGAGAGAAGAGGGACTCCCTCTTCTCTCCGCAATCCTGCCGAAGCTGCGGCGGGGCCAGCACTGGCCTTCGTCGCCGGGGCCTGGACGCGGCGACGGTTTCCCCCCCTGTGCACAGCACTTTCCCTGCCCCCTTCACACTCACATCCCTCAGCCTGATTGGCTGAGGCGTGGCACGGCACGGAGGATGCTGGGCCTTGTAGGGTTTTTTTGTTTATATTTGTGGGGCGGTTGCCCCACTCTCAACGACCGGACCCTTGCGGCGATGCTCGCAGGGTTTAAAGGTAAGTGTGGGAGGCTCGGTACGGGATGGTTGGGCCGGGTGTGGATGTACATGCCGGACACATACCACGCAAGGCCCTTCTTATAGGTAGAGATTCCACTATAGGCCACTATATACAGTACAAGATACACTCCATTTTCCCAGTGTATTTTAAGAGGAAAAAGTGGGTCTTATATGCCAGCAAATACAGTAATTAAATGTTCCTCCCATTTTCTGTACTGAACCTGTTTCATAAAATTATTGTGAAGAACCAATGGAAGCAGAAGAACACGTTTACTGCTGTTTTTGGAGAAAGTGTAGTGTAAAACTAAAAACACAGAGCTCCTTATTTTATTTCAATATTCAGTTTTATTTTATTTTAAACTGGTAAACACTTTTGGAGGATTTCAAGTTATAGTAAAGAGAAAATTTACACTTACTATGTGCCTGATTGAACAAAAATTTCCTTCAGATATCTCTGCAGTGTTCATATTTTTCTAATAAGTTCAGTGTAAGTAAAATTGAGCGTGCATTTGTCTTAAAAACTTCCAACATGAATGGGAACAAAAACATATTTTGCTAACTTTTCTAGTAAGCCCGGTGGTATACAAAGAGTGACTTGCATTTGTGCATGTCCATATGTCCTTTATTATGTCTCATTCATAATTCCAGATGTGAGACACAGGGGCACCTTTGAATGAACAGACATTCTTCTTCTTGGATATGGTTTTCTTTGCATTCCTGAGCAGGTCCCGTTTTGTTGTTCATTTGATGTGTTGCAAGAGAAGCAATAGTTGTGAGCCAAGTTGGAGAATTATAGATTTCCGTTCCAACAGCCCTGGGCTCTGCGTCTCTGAAAATATAGTGTACTCTTTGTTTTTCTATTCACTCACAAACATTTCTCACCATGGCTCTTGGAAAAAACAGTTATAACTTTAGATTTTTATCTATTTTTTCCTTGCACATGAAAATAGTATTAATGTTGCAATTAATTGTGCCAGGATGCACATTTGAATGTTGATTCAAGCATCTACCCTACTGAAATCTATTTTAAGACAGTATTTCTATAAAAGGAGTCTGTGGAGATAGTTGCAGTAGTTTAGTATGCTAGCTACAGACAGTAATGGCATATTGACATATCCATGGAGTGCATTTTTAAATCTTTCTACTTTGCAGTAGACCTTTTCACATGTCGTATGCGTCTCTCTCTTTGTATGGTGTATATGTTTATTTATATAGCACAAAGTTATTTACTAGTAATGTTTCTTTTATCAAGACAAAAGGGTGTAGTAGCTCCGATTCAGTGGAAACCAGGAATCTGCTTTAAACCAGGTCAAACTGTTGATTCAACACAGAGCTGGCTAGTGGTAGTTCTTTGCTAAGTCTGTTATAAATGAGTGAAACTCTGATTTTTCAAAAATCTCCCGTAACTAGAGCTGCTAGAGAATGAACCAGGGAATCTCTACCATTGTGTCCCAACCAGTGATGCACTGCAATTTTTTTTACTACCTACTCTGTGGGCAGGGCCAAATCCAGTGATGCACTGCAAAAAAATGTACTACCTACTCTGTGGGCTGGCTAAATATGTGGGTGGGGCCAAATATGTGGGTGTGGCCAAACATCCTGCATTATGGGCTATTGAGGTGGGTGTGGCCAACCAAGTGGTGTGGCTTGGGAAATTTCCACTACCGGTTCTGCAGAAGCTGTTAGAACCTGCTGCAGTGCATCACTGGTTCCGACCCTCCTTTTCACATGAAGACTTTAGGTCATATGCAACGAATTGTAGACATTCAAGTAAATAGCCCATAGCTCAGGAGTTCCCAACCTGCGGGCCAACCCCGGCCCACAGCACTATATCATGTGGCTTGCGGCCATCCTCGCTGCCGCATTGCCTCTTTCTGGGGCCCACGCCACCTGGCCCGGGAATGGGAGGCAGGTGCACACTCAGGACTTTGAAAGCAGTGCTGACTTGGGTTTCTGGGAATTGAAGTCCAAGAACACCTGGAGTGTCAAGGTTTGTCATCACTGTTAAAAGCCATCTTGCATCTACCTTGGTGTAATATTAATTGGAAACCTACATCTTATGTGTTCCCAGTGAGCAGCACTTCTCCTTAGTCATAAGTTTGCTGAGCAAGTTTTTTGTAATAAGAAAATGAGTTCTGG
This sequence comes from Bradypodion ventrale, assembly GCA_035047345.1. Taxonomy (NCBI): domain Eukaryota; kingdom Metazoa; phylum Chordata; class Lepidosauria; order Squamata; family Chamaeleonidae; genus Bradypodion; species Bradypodion ventrale. The sequence continues at coordinate 183,984,607 of JAWDJE010000001.1, read as the reverse complement.
AACTTTTTCTTTCTCACACTGCTGTTTGTAAAGGTTAAGATCCTACTGGAGGGGGTGGGGGATGTAAGGGATGTGGGAATAGGGGTTGCTTTTCAGGATCACAGCTGCACAGACCCGATTTCTGGGCAACTCTCCCAAAGGATTTGCAAGGCTTACCCTGCGGACTCCTTTCCCCCCCTCTTCTGCTACTCCTTCCTCACCTCCTCCAATAAGGGTGCTCCCCAACCTGCACTCCTGTGAAAAGAACAAGCACTGGATCCTATTTGGTTGAGTCTGACTAGAGCATTCTATAATCTGTTTTGTAGTTCCACCCAGTATGTTCAATCATGCTGTGAATGTTTTGTCTATATTCTGTTCTGGTAATAAATTGATTGAACAAGCACTCCAGGTCTCATGTTGGCTTTTTACCCATTGGCTGGGGACAGTGATGGCAAACATTGGCACTCCAGCTGTTTCTTAAACTTCAGTTCAAAGAAGCCCAAGTCTCCGTGAATTCACATGAATGGGTTCACTGCAGCTGGAATGTCAAGGTTCGCCATCACGGGCTGGGGAGACTTTGCAAGGAACATACCCTGTCCCTATCTCTTTTCATTGTTTGTAAGTGACAAGCTTTATGCGTACTTTAATGAACATCTATCTAGCACAATGCCAGGTGCACAGAAAGAGCCTTCTTGAAGATTGTGAAATTTTTGAATCACAATCGGGTGTACCCTGGTAACGGCCACTTGTGTTGCTGGCTAATCTTTCTCACATTAGGTCAGGCAAAAGGAACTGAAGAATGAACTCACCAAAAGGTGCCTTCATTTTGGTGGTTTCACATCTGGCCTAGACACAGAAGAAGACGAAGAAATTTGTGAACATTTTTTTTAAAAAAATAAACGATAAAAATATTTTAAAGGGACAGAGGACAAATTGGAGTCCCGAAGTGCTAATTTGTTTATAAGTGCAAAGCTTTGGGAGTAATTGTAAAGATCACATGGCTTTAAATCAACTTGAGGGAGAAACTAAAACAACTTCATTTTTAAAAATATAGTTTTTATTAAATTTTCAAAAAAATAACATAAAAATAACAAGACATCAAAAAAAGAAAAACAGAATACATTCCAAATACAACATACAAAATACAAAGAAAATCTCAAAGAAAAAAATCAAATTACAAACAATAATGAATACAAAACATAATTAATATTCAATACAAATTTCTCATTCTCACACTATATTATTAACAAGAATCTATCTCTATAATCCTTTATATTTACCTATTTTTGTAATTAACTGTTCAATAAAACCAACACTTATAACATCTCTATCATTGCACTAAAACAACTCCTGATTTGTTTCAACAGTGTAGTTACACCTTGGGTTTATTTCTCAGTTGTAATCCAAAAAAAAAAAAAAAAAGTATTAACGTACAATATTTGGTTTGAGAATATTTTGATGCATTTCTTCCATCTATACGGGTTACACAGTATTTAAGTAATCTTTTCTTTCTCTCACTCTTCCCATCTCTTCTTTCTTTCCCTTTTGCAAAATAACTCAATTCTAGGGCAAAACCCAAGTCATGAAAGTAGACAGGCTTGTTCAACAGCAATTTGCTCTCCTCAGCCTTGCACACAACCTTCCTCTTTTCACTCTGCTCTGTGAATATGAGATGGATTCAATCTTCTGAAGGGTTCACCCATTTCTCCACTCCCAAGATTTTGAGAGCATTGGAGGGGAACTGTAGAAGAGAATGTCTCCTTCCTATTATTCTCTTGGCAGGACCTATTCTGACGATAGGTCAAGTACATTGGATACATCACACAGACCTTAATTCTGGAAAATTCTATGCCTTTATTGTAGAGTTTTATTTCTAGTGCCTCTTGAGTTGTATGCGCTTAGCCTCACAGCCATTGGTGAGCATCAGCAGGTTCGCACCAGTTCGCCAGAACCGGTAGCAGAAATTCTGGCTGGCCGTGCCCATCCAAGTTATGAAATAAAGTAGTCCTAATCCGGGTGCAATCCGGCTTTCCCCTGGCCACGCCCACAGTGTGGTAGTAAATTTTTTTTGGAGGCCACCACTACTGCTCACAGCTATAATTTAAATTTAACTGCAAGCCATATTAATAAGTTATCTTAATTCATCACCACAGTTAATTAGTTATATACCTAAACTATGAGCCGATGCCAAACAATGAATTGTCTTTTCTGAAAGGGATAGAGCCGTAGAGGGAGGATGGTCCAAAAAATTTCTTTCCCACATCTACAGCTTTTTTCTCTCATTCATTCTATTTGCGCCCTTCCATTTTCCTGCTCCATGTCCTTTTAATTAGTTTTTCCCTCCTAATGACAGTAAGTGCAGTTTGAGCTGCAATCCCTTCTCAGTCCATTTGTTACTCCTTTGCTTGCCAAAGTTCTTCTCAAAGTGTGGTTCCTTTGGCAATTATGTACCCTGATCTGATCAAGAGGTCTCCAGGTAAATCATTCATACTCAAAAGTCTTCAAGTACTGTACTGTGGAGATTGATGCTAAGGTAATGCATTCAAATGACAAGAAAAGAGGTTTCACCTGAACATCAATGAGCACTTCTTGAGAATAAGAACTGTTGAGACAGTTAAATGGACTGCCTCAGACGATGATATGCTTTTGGTTTTTGAGGTTTTTAAACAGGTTAGATGGGCACCTGTCAGAGATGGTTTAGCTGTGGGTTTCCTCTGTCAGCAGGTAGTTGGATTCAGTGACTGATGGAATCCCTTCCAGTTCTGAAATTCATTGACTCTCTAGCAGTACTCAGTTCTCACTGTCTGTACCAAATCCGCATCCTGTAGAAGGTGGAGCCTCCAGACTTTTTCCAGCAGAAGTATAACATAGAGAACATTCCAATAATCCATTCAAAAAAAATTACTGGGGAGCAATATGTGACTAAGATGCTGACTGCAAGGCGGAAGCTCAGCAGTTCGATACCCGAATTCTGCAGGACGGAATGAGCTCCCGTCTTTGTCCCAGCTTCTGCCAACCTAGCCGTTTGAAAGCAAGAAATTGCAAGTACTGTAGATAAATAGGGACCACTTCGGTGGGAAAGGTAAACAGCGTCCCGTGCGCTCCGGTGTCTAGTCATGCCTGCCACATGGCCATGGAAATGTCTGCAGAAGCAGACAGCACTGGCTCTTTGGCTTTGAAACAGAGATGAGCACTGAACCCTAGAGTCGGATACGACTGGCTTTCGAGCAAGGGTCACCTTTACCTAATATGCTACATGTAGTATACAATGTTTTGGGATGAAAAGCATTAGAGTTCAAAATGGTGTGTTTGGGATGATTTTTGGTTCATTTTGTATGTGTTATGTTTTCTTTTTTCAAAATCAAAATCAAAAGGAAGGAAGTAACATCATCACATTAACTTTGGCAGTAATATTTCCAAACTATGACTGTGAAGTTAGCGGAACATGAACGAATGCTTGTGATGTGCAGTTAATCCTCTACCATGACTATTGCATGGGGCAGACCAATAGGTATGAACACATGATGTTCCCAGGGAAGTTGTTTAATAGTAGCAGTGCTTTGCAACACTAACAGCATTGATTTTCTAGTGAGATATCCACAGATTCTTATCTGGGATGTGCAGTTTCATACAGTGATCAGTGGACTGAAACTACTGTGATTCTGTTTCAACAGCACATGTCTAGCATCCTGTATTATTTCCTACCTGGATTCAAAAGGTTTTTCCATCTGCTATATTGCATTTCATTGAGTGTCCTCTTTTTTTGCTTCTGTTAACATGATGGATGAAATGCAATCTTTCCTTTATTAAAATACACCTCTGAATTTTTACCTCTTGCTGATCAAAGAAAATTTAAATGTAGGGCTACGGAAAGTACTGTTCACCTTATTGACATGACATTTCTTTGCAGTGAACTTTTCTCAGCCTATTTTTTCTTAGAAAGACAAACTTGTTTGTGCATCAGTTTTTAATAAAGGCCTCGGTCATCATAGCTGGCATTGTCTTTCTCTTTTTTGAACAGTGAATTAAAATAAGTTTTGTAATAAGAACAATCTTCTGAGACAAAAGTTACACAACTTTTGCAAATGTCAACAGAAGCGAGAAGAAAGGAAGAACATAAAACTGCATATTGACTTTGAATGCTCTCATTCTGGCTAATTTAGTGTTAATTATTAGCTTAGGGGTGAGGAGTACTTGTTGACTCATATTCTGAAAGCTATGGCAATTTCCGAATTTCATTTTCATGTTTGGTTCTTTTGTTGTTGTTCAGTCGCACAGTCGGTTCCGACCCTTTGCGACCCTATGGACCATTGTTCTCCAGGCACCTCTGTCCTCCACCATCCCCCTCAGCACTCCCAGCTCTGTGCCCGTTGCGTCCACAATACCATCTAGCCATCTCATCTTTGGCCTCCCCCTTCTTCTTTTGCCCTCCACCTTTCCCAACATCAGGGCCTTCTCAAGTGAATCCTCCCTTCTCATTTGATGTCCAAAATACTTTAGCTTCGTCTTTACTATTAGCCCTTCCAATGAGCAGTCAGTGTTGATTTCTTCTAAGATTGACCTATTTGTTCTCCTCGCTGTCCAGGGTACTCTCAAAACTCTCCTCCAACACCACATTTCAAAGGCATCTATTCTTCTGCGTTCAGCTTTCCTAATTGTCCAGCTCTCACATCCGTACATTACCACTGGGAATACCATTGCTTTGACTATTCTACTTTTTGTTTGCAATGTGATGTCTCTGCTTTTCACTATGTTCCCCAGGTTTCTCATGGCTTGTCTCCCAAGAATCAGTCGCCTTTTTATTTCATGGCTGCAATCCCCATCTGCCGTGATCTTTGATCCCAGGAAAGTAAAATCTGTCACTGCTTCTACTTCTTCCCCATCTATTTTCCAGGAACTGATTGGGCCTGTTGCCATTACCTTGGTTTTCTTGATATTGAGTCTCAAACCAGCTTTTGCACTCTCCTCCTTCAGCCCAATCAAGAGGTTCTTTAGGTCTTCCTCACTTTCTGCCATTAGGGTGGTATCGTCTGCATATCTCAGATTGTTTATGTTTCTCCCAGCAATTTTAATCCCATATTGTGATTCCTCCATCCCTGCATTTCGCATTATGTGCTCTGTGTATAGATTGAATAAGCAGGGTGATAAAATGCAGCCTTGTCTTACTCCTTTTCCTATTCCAAACCACTCTGTCATTCCATGTTCTGTCCTAACTGTTGCTTCTTGGTTCATGTACAGATTTCTCAGGAGGCATATGATGTGCTCTGGTATTCCCATCTCTTTAATTACTTGCCACATCTTGTTGTGGTCCACACAGTCAAATGCCTTAGTGTAATCAATGAAACAAAAGTAAACTTGTTTCTGGTATTCCTTTGTTTTCTCCATGATCCAACGTATGTTGGCAATGTGGTCTCTAGTCCCCCTGCCTCTTCTGAAACCGGCCTGCACCTCTGGTAGTTCTCTCTCCACATGCTGCTGAAGTCTGTCCTGTATTATCTTGAGCATCACCTTGCTGGCGTGTGGGATGAGTGCAATTGTTCGGTAATTTGAGCATTCTTTGGCGTTGCCCTTTTTTGGGATTGGGACGTATACTGATCTTTTCCAATCCTGTGGCCACTGTTTTGTTTTCCAGATTTGCTGGCATATTGAGTGTAGTAATTTGACGCCATCATCTTTTAGCGCTTTGAAAAATTCGACTGGGATACCATCATATCCACTAGCTTTGTTGTTTGCAGTGCTCTTTAGGGCCTTTATAACTTCGCTCTCCAGGATGTCTGGCTCGAGTTCAGTTTTTTCATCATTGTGGTTATCAGGAGTGTTGAGGTCCTTTTTGTAGAGTTCCTCTGTGTACTCTTTCCATCTTTTCTTAATCTCTTCTGCATCAGCTAGCTCTTTTCCGTCTTTGTCCCTTATCATGGTCATTTTTGCTTTAAATGTTCCCTTTATTTCCCCGATTTTTCTGAAGAGATCTCTAGTCCTGCCTCTTTTGTTGTTTTCCTCCATTTCTTTGCACTGTTCTTTTAGGTAGTTTTCCTTATCTCTCCTTGCTTTTCTTTGAAATTCTGTGTTCAGAAGGTTGTATTTTTTCCTTTCTCTTTTGACTTTTGCCTTCCTTCTTTCCTCTGCTATTTTAAGAGCCTCATCAGACAACCATTTTGCTTTCTTACGCTTCTTTTCTTTTGGTATGGTTTTCTTTGCCGCTTCCTGCATGATGTCCTTTATCTCTGTCCATAATTCTTCTGGCACTCTGTCTATTGCGTCCAGGCCATTATATCTGTTCATCACCTCCACCGTGTATTCTTTAGGGATGCTGTCTAGGTGATATCTGTCTGGTCTTCTTGTTTTCCCTATTTTCTTTAGTCTTAACCTGAATTTTGCGATCAGTAGGTTGTGATCTGAGCCACAGTCTGCTCCAGGTCTTGTTTTTGCTGATTGTATGGAGGTTCTCCATCTTTGGCTGCAGAGTATGTAGTCAATTTGGTTTCGGTGTTGGCCATCTGGTGATGTCCATGTGTAAAGTCGCCTCTTGTGTTGCTGGAAGAGAGTGTTTGCTATGACCAGTGCGTTCTCTTGGCAGAACTCTATCAATCTTTGCCCTGCTTCGTTCTGTACTCCAAGACCAAACTTGCCTGTTATTCCCTCCACTTTTTGATTTCCTACTTTGGCATTCCAGTCTCCTAATATAATTTGGACATCATTTCTTTTAGGATTACAAACAGCCTAACAGCCTGTTCTTTTAGGAATAGTTTTTATTGGTGGTTAAAATAAGATTTGACTTTTTCATTGCAAAGCAATCATAGCTTGGGCAGAAAATTGCTTCAGATTTGTGTCATAAAACTAGTATAACCCACTGGACATCATGTAAAGTAGACAAAAGAAGCATCTCTACTGGGGAAAAAACCCTATATTTTCATGGCTTAGTAATGTAAAATAAACTTCTGAGTCAAAGTGTTATTATGTTTAATCACTTGTCATTCTTCGTCACCGGTCAGGATGTATGCCGAATTGGTGACGCAGAACATAAGATGCAAAATACTTTCCTGACTGACTGACAAAAAGAAACAAAACTGTAAAAAAAATATTCATGCATTTTATTTACTGTTAATTCTTTAGTTATTCAGAAACATACTGGACTTCAGTAGTTACACATTGATTCCTCTGGGTGAACTATATTCAGTCCTCAAGCTATTCTCAAATCAATGGAGTTGTAAGTGTGACACATCTAATATTTGGATAGGAAGGAAAATTCCTAGTAAATGATTTTGCTGCCTGTAGCACAGTAAAACCCCTACTTTCAGGGGAAAAGTCCGTTCCGTAGGCTTTTTCTTAAATCATTTTTATGTAACTCGAAGCAAACCCATAGGGAAAAAAATGAAATTTTTATGTAAATCAAAGCAAACCCATAGGGAATTGATTTTTTTATGTAACTTGAAGCAAACCCATAGGAAATCATGTAAATCGGGACATGGTTTTAGCACAAAATCATTATGTAAGTCGAATTTAATGTAACTCGAGGCATTTGTAAATCGGGGTTTTACTATATTGTCTTAACTCAGTTACAACCTTTGATGGAATTTGTTGGAAGTATTTGCAAAGACAGGATTGTAATACATTTGAAGTAATACAATTGTTGTTTTTAAATGCATGCTCTGGTCTTAAGCTACTCTAAATGCATGGTTCTGGTCTTAAGCTACTCTATTAGCACAAAGCCTTAAGTCAAGTATCCCATTGAGCATCAAATTATGCTACTTTGAGTTTTATGCACAAACTCTGAGCTGGTTGTACACTGCAGAAGTCCTACTTCATCCTTGATGAACCCATTTCCAGAACATTTTATCCATTATCGGAGTTATTAGTTAAAAAAAAATAGTATATGCTTATCTTTAGTGTAGCTTCATCATGTTTTCTTCATTTAGCTACTATAATACAGTACCTAGATATAATTTAGGATATGGCTGTTTGGTTTGTGATTTAGCATTAGAAAAACAAGTAGGCACAGATAGAAGATATAAAAGTGTTTGCTTCTGTTCAAATAAGCGCAGTCTGAAGTTACTGTAGCTGTCTGAATGAGATCATTGGCTAATTTTGGTGGTAATTTAACCAAGCTAAGAACATAAATCACATCCGAAGCTAACTTGTTTTCCTCAACGATAGTTAAGAGCAGCCCTGGTGGTGTAGTGGTTAAACTGCTGTCCTGCAACCAAAAGGTTGTGAGTTCAATCCTGACCAGGACTCAAGATTGACTCAGCCTTCCATCCCTCCAAGGTCAGTAAAATTAGTACCCAGCATGTTGGGGACAAAATGCTAATTAACTTGTGAACTGCCCAGAGAGTGCACTAAGTGCTATGGGGAAGTATAGAAGTGTGATTGCTTTAAGATCAAGCAAATTCATAGAGATTCAGATAAATTGAGTAACTAGGGATGGATGATCACAGAAAGAAAACTTCTGCTTTTTCTCTTGGGTGCACTAGAACAGGAGACCGAGAGGGTTGAGGACTGTAATCTCTTAACTCTCATGCATGTAATAGTAGACCATAGTTTAGTGTTACATATAGACCAGGCTGCTGAGTGGACATATAGATCAGGTCATCAACCACTTTGATAGGTAAAAAGTGATCTAAATGGCTGTTTTACTACCAAAATCAAAACTCAACACATGGTATGTGTAAGTACAGTATTTGGCTATAATGTCCTGCCAAATGATGAGAAATATTTACTACGCACAGTATTTCCACTACCTACGGAGAAGTGGCAGAACAGGGGAAAGAGTGTGGGCTACTTTTCAGGCACCTTGTTATGATGGGATGTTGACAGTTTGTAGAGGGGTCTCTTTTATCCGGTGTTTAGCCACCAGTTAACCCTCTCACTATTTTTACCTAAATGGCTACCATTATAATAAAGGAAACACACCGTATTACTTTATTTGGAGATTTCCAGACACAATTTCCCCTTATATTTAATCTGTATAGACATCTGTACAGTACTTTGAAAGAGCATTTTGTTCCATCTAACTTAAAATGTGGGATCATTCTCATCTGGGTAAAATATGAAGGAAGAAACCACCTATTAACTTAAAATTCAAAGTATTATCTGCTGCTGCTGTGTCTAGGCCAGATGTCAAACTGTCAAACTGAAGCTACCTTTTGATGAGTTCATTCTGCATTTTCTTTCACCTGACCTAGTGTGAGAAACATTAGCTGGCACAAGGTAACCATTGCCCAGGGAACGCCTGATTGTGGTTCAAAAATACCACAATCTTCAAGGAGGCTCTTTTTGTGTACCCCAATATTACCTGCTAATACTTCCTAATAAAGGAACTTTAAAATGGCATGGCTCCAATTTATTTGGACAATAGCTTGCTGGTGTTAACATCTATTTTTCGAAGCATTTTGTATCCATAGCAAATAATCACTCTTAAGAGCAAACAAATCATACATTCTCTTTTTATTTAATATACTGTATAACTTGCTGTTTTTGTTTCATTTCACTGAATAAATACATTCTATAACTAGGAACATTTAATCAGACACAAAGCTGTTACCATAAAATTGGTTTATAGCAAAATTATAAGCACCTTATCTGGATTTTAAACAAAAAAAATGCCCAAGTATGCAAGAATTAATAATGAAATAATATAAAGAACTTATTTTATATCATGTTCTACACCAAAAAATATGCTTTATTTGCCATTAAGGTCTAACCAAGTGTTTAATGCACATGTGTAATAGAGCCCAATGATCTTTTTTTCTGATATGTGTAGACTAGATGGAGATGTGCTTTAAAAAGAAAGTAATCTCATAATGTACAAGTATAGTAGCTGGCAAGATTTGTTTTCAAAGCTGAGAACATTGCATTCTTTTTCATCAGATAGAAACACTGAAGTAAAAGACTCATACCTATCAAGTATCCTGCATTGGCCAGGATTTCCCGTAATTCAGCGCCGCTTTTCCTACTTTCCTGCCATCCCGTAATTTGACGGCGGGGGAAGTAGTTACTGCGCATCCCCTTCTGCACAGAACCCTTCTACGCATGCGTAGAACCCTTCTACACATGCGTAGAAGCTTCTACGCATGCGCAGAAGGGACCTGCGCAGAAGGGTTCTGCGCAGAAGGGACCTGCGCAGAAGGGTTCTGCGCAGAAGGGACCTGCGCAGAAGGGTTCTGCACAGGTCCTGTATTGTCCGGAGCCACACTTGACAGGTATGATATTAAGACTAAGTACAGTCATAATGTTGATAATGTAAATCAGCTTTCCTTAACCTCTTGCCCTCCATGTGTGCTGGTTTACAACTCTCACCTAACATACCCAAAGAGTACCAGTTGGGATAAAACTAATACAAGGGAAACACAAAGCTTTTTAGATGGAGGTTGATTGGTGATGCTCACTGCTGTGTGCTTACTTTCATTGAAGTGATCTTCAGTAGCTCAATAATTTCATGTGCATGCTTTCTTTTTTAGAGTTCTGTTTTTTAACAGTGGAAGTTTTAATGTTATGGTTAAAAACGTGTCCCTGGGTACATTCTTGTTTCAAATACTTCTGAGTTGTTAATGACGATATATTTGGAGGAGGGGAGAGTTGTCAGACTTGCACAAACCACCCTCTTGATCTGATGATTTACAATGGTTCCTGGAAATCTCACCATGTGCATTTTTCAGTAGAGGTTTTTGGGAATCATACAGCTTTTTAAAAAAATACTTTATATGGTAGTCAAATAAATAGAAGACAACTTGGGACTAATATATAATATGTGTCTATAGAAAGAGAAAGAGAGCATAGTAAATCTGGTATGTGCTCATAGCTAATTAATCAGCTTATTAAAAATCCCCCAGTTTGTCATTTTGGCAGTAAGTGTAAGCCCTGTTGTAAGAGATATTAGTCTGCCGGCAGTGCACCACCTTCTTTCTGACAATATATGTGCACAGAAACTTACTGTAAGGCCCAAAGTGAGCACAGAATGGAGACACCCTGGTTCTGAAAGTCAAACGCAGAGCCGGCATGCGCGCCCCCATTTTGGCCACGCCCCTGTGATTTTCTGTGCATGCGTGGTTTGTTTGCGCATGCACACATCAGTGGTTTTCCAGCGGCACCGGGGGCCCTTCATGCCCGGGCCCGGGACGGGAGTCCTGATGGTCCCCCCTGATGGCAGCCCTGGTCAAACGGGGTGGCCCTTGGTTTTCTGCGGGACTTTGTAAGAGAGAAAACATGTTTTCCCTGGAGAATGGCCCTGAAAACGCTGCAAACTCTTATCATAACAGTTGCCCTTTTCCCCATTAGGCGGCTAGAGTATTTGCCTATTCTCATAACAAGGGAGGTGAGCATTCTTTGGTTGCTGTGAAGCCCTTGGAAGAAGGAGGCTGGGGCAGAAAGCAGCCACCACATTCCCTAGGAGAAAAGCACCTGATTTGTCTTTCCCAGGCAACCTTCTGGTCAGTCTTGAGCCTTCAAAACATGTGCAGAAAGCCGACTGGACTCTGTAAGCTCTGGGGGTTTTCGCTGCATTGAGTCTGCTGCTTTCTGAGCGCAATCTTGACCCCTTTTTGCTGGAAATTAAGGAACCTAAGTTGGCGTATGCTGAGTGGGTGGCATACAAATCCAATCAATCAATCAACCTCCTTCCACGGTGTTTTACCCACCCCGTGTTCTCATGCTTCAGGAATGCAAGAACTTCTTTTTGAAGTTCACTCACATATGTAATATGGGTTTCGAATGTACAGGGTGCAGGTGGAAGGGTGTCCACTGTTGGGTGGCTGGTATAGTGGAACTCCGGCCCCCTCAATCCCTGCACCTTTTTTAGTGGATGGGTAGTTTTAATCAGTTTTTAAACTTTTTATTTATGATTGTAAACCACCCTAAGTTGGCCATGGCCAAGTGGGCGGTATAGAAATTGAAACAAACAAATAACTAAATACCTGCCCTGCTAATCCTGTGGGACGAAAACTCCTGTAAGTTTTTTATTTTCAAGATACCAAGCCTTTGCCTACCATTCTACTCCTGGAGGAGAACAGCAGAAGTATTTCCTTTTTAAAAACTTAGTTATGAAAACCATCATCCTTTCTGATGTTGCACATCACTATTTCTAGTTCTCTGTTTGGAACATCTTTTTGATTGATTCCAGACAACCAAGAATCATAGAGTGCACCAGTTGGCATTTTTACACTAGTCAGAACGTCAATGAGTTTATGTTCTTTCTCTACTGATAAGAACAGAAAAGTCTCTGGTGCCTTAGAGTGTTTACGGCATAGATGATTAACAGCAGCATTCGGGGCCATTCAACAATTACGTGATCCGTTTTTTGGGGGAAATTGACCCCCTCTCCCCATGTAATCTGACCGTAATTTTCGCTTTGAACACCCCCTCCTCTTTGAAAGTACATAATTCAGAGCTTTGTATTGAAACTCTTAATTTTTAGAGCTTTTCACTATTGGTGCCTAATGCAGAACGTATCGATGAGGATTCTCGATGCATCACGCCCTTTGTGAAGAGAAATTTTTTTTTTTTGGCAGGGAGGAATGAGGATGTCAGGCAAATTCAGAGAGTGTTCTTCTGCTATCTTCTTTATAAGGATTATAAATTTCTGTTGGTTAGAAATAGACTGCACAAGCAATTCAATAATCTCAAATCGGATCAAAATTCCCAGAGATCATTTTTAAACCTAAAAAAGTGCCATGTTTCGAAACCACAACAGCTCCAAATGGATTACATAATCTTTTGAACTGACACCACCACCACCCCCCGCCCCCACGTAATTTTCCATAATTCAGATGGCAGACCCCCTCAAGGATCACGTAATTGTTGAATGGCCCCTTTCACAATCTAGGCAAAAGGAAGCGCACAGATGTTGCCACATGCAGAGGACCCCATCGCCACCACCCCTGAGTCAAATTTGATGCAGTCCTTTGCGGCCCAGGGATGCACAAATGTCCGGCCTTTGCCCTTCCATGGTGGAGGGGCTACCAAAATCTGGCCAACTAAATTCCATTGTAATCTAGCCTCCCTCCATCAAAACTGGCAGGGAGAAATGGAAGACAATTACCACCAACCTACCTTTAGGGGACAGAAGCTGCCATGTGCTGTGAGGCACCAACTCCTCTGACTAGGTCAGCATGTTATTTTAGGAGAATTGTTTGCATGTTTCAGAACCCTATTTGCAGTCCTACGTGTTCTTACAACTCCCACTAAAAAAGTGACATGACATTCATGAAATAGTCTACAAATGTGTTTTATAAAGTGAATTAATATAATAAACATCATGTAGCGATGCTACATAGCCAGTAATATTTGAGTGTGTGATTCATTCACAAAGCCATACTCCCATGTAGGATGGAATGATATTGTTACTAGAGGCAGATAAAGTTTTTATAGCAGTAGTTAAACTGCTGTCCAGCTGCCCAATCTGCTGATGTTGTGAGTTGGATCCCGACAGGGCTCAAGGCTGACTCACCATTCCATCCGTCGAGGATCATTAAAATGAGTACCCAGCATGTTGTGGGCAAAATGCTAATTACCTTTTGAACTGCCAAGAGAGTGCTCTAAGCACTATCGGGCAGTATATAAGTGTAATTGCTGTTGCTATGTAGATTAGATGTTATAGCATCTTTTGCAGCTGTTTCCTCAAAATAAAAGGTCTGTGAAGATAAAACACAAAAATCATGATGTTTCCCTTTTTTGAGTGAACCAAAAGAAACCATTAACTCCTTTTGTGAACTGTTTTTAATTGAGTAAAGAGACAAACTTCAGCTTTTTTTTCCTTTCTGAGTCAGAAAGCTTATTTTAATATAAGGCATAAGAGTTGAAGTGAAGTGTTTTGGAAATACAGATGAGTGAAAAGAATACCTAATGTAATTATGGTAATGTGAGTGCTGATGACTAAGTGACTAAGAGTGTGAATCGGGAAATCCCCTCAGCCATAAATTCACTAGGTCATTTTCCCCCCAATTGTCACGGCTGGCCTCCTAAAATCTCCTATTATAGTAATAGCGATATACTGTATGCTAATTTTCCACACAAAAAAGTTTGTTAAAAGCAAAACAGGTGAAACGGTATCATAAAATAACTTCAAGAGTTAATCACTGCTGAAATTCTTACATTAACCAGCTGAACAAGAATGTCCCCCCACCCCACCACCACCAAGCCTGTCCTCTGCCGCTCTGAAGAAATCTGGTGAAATGGACATCTCTTTCCTAGCTGTCTGAGAGTTTCAGTGGAATTGTCCTGACACATCTTTCTGGTAAGGGGATTTCACAGTATAGATGTGATCCAACTTCCTTCAAGTTATGTGGAGATGAATCTGAGTACATGCAATTGAAGCATTATCTCTACCATACCTGTCAAGCAGTGGTTTTCAAAATCTGTGAGCCGGGCAACCATGCACAGTAGGTTTCCAGGTGCCGGGCAGGAAAGAGGTTACTGCGCATATGCGGCCGTCAGAGGCAGCAGCATGCATTCACAGTAACCCCTGTGCACATACGCAGTAACCCCTTTGGCCAAGAAAGGGGTTACTGCGCATGCATGCAGGGGTTACTGGGTTACTGCACATGTGCAGTAGCCCTGCGCACGTGCACAGTAACCCCTTTCCTAGCTGGTCAAATTACGGGATGACGGCGGAAAAGAGAAGGAAGGAGTGCTAGAAAACGGGATTTCCTGGCCAATCCAGGATACTTGACAGGTATGATCTCTACTGTTAATCTTAAAGCTATGGAATAGCCACTCCCATAACAGTTAAGAACCAGTGCCTTAACCTCAGTTTAGACTGCAGTGATGGCCGACCTTGGCACTCCAGATGTTCTTGGACTTTCGTTTCCAAGAAGCCCCAATCATCAGGAGTGCTGGCTTGGGCTGCTGGTAATTGAAGTCCAAGAACACCTGGAGTGCTAAGGTTGGCCATCACTGGCTTAGAGAAACTAAATAAGAAAGAATCAGTGGCATGCAGACTTGAGGATTAGCTTCATGTGATCACAAGTAGATCTTGTTGGGCTGCATCAACCCTGCTCACTGATGATATCCATTCGCATTGAACCCCAGAGACAATGATTAGCGATGGTGAAGGGTGTTGCAGGCCCATAACATCTGGAGGGCTACATGTAGAAGTTGCACTGCATTCAAAAGTACTGTGTGTGTGCTGAAGTTTTCTGAAACAGTTCTTACGGTCTGTACTTAAGACATTTCAGGAATTCAGTCACGAGTCTTGCCAAAATTAAAAGGGAAAGGGGGTGAGAGACAAAATACTGCAACACTTCAAAGACTTAACATATATTAGTGTGAGCTTTCATGGATTGAATCTACTTCTTTGGACACAAATCTTGTCTGAAACTCATCTATTCGTCTTCAAAGTGACACAATATTTTGTCTCCCGCCTTTCCCCTCCTCTCCCATTTTCCTCTTTAATTTTGCCAACATGCTACTTTTTCAGAAATTGCTATAGTGTTAGTCACCAGTATTATTGTGGACCAGTGTTAACTTAAAATTGAAGAAAATAAAATTAATCTGTCCCATTAAGACTTACTCAAATGATGTATGTCAGGTGCCTTCATTACTACACATGCTTCATACTGATTCATGTTGCTGCATGAAAATACCTTCTTCTCTGAAGCCATCCCCTGTTTTGTTTTGTTTTGTTTTGTTTTTATAGTGCCTCATTTCTGCTTCACTAATTCTCCCTTGATGCTTCTGCAATTCAGCTTTCCATTCGGGCTGAAACACCAGTCATTACTCAGATCGGAAGATAGCGCTGGTTAGTCTTAGAACACGTAGTTCTGATGTTGTGCTAGGTGGCTTTCAAGATTGCCGCAAAAAAAGATCAGCACGTGATAGGTTCTGTGAATAGAAGGAGGGATCGTTGGAAGATCCTCTCCTGTGTCGGCAGAGGTGGCTGCTACTCGTATCCGAGTATACATTTTTTTCCTGGAAATCATTTTCACAGTTGATGGATATGTCTTGAAAGAAAAATGACAAACAGAAAAAATGCCACTGGCGTGAATTTGTTCAAGGTAGATCGCAGCTTGCCATGAAGTGACCCACACACTATGATCATGGAGCCATCTCCTGTGGCACGTATGAAACGAGACATGCAGGATTTAACACCGGGACTGCAATGGACTGCTGCAGCCTTAAGGATATGGACAAGGTGCGCCTTCACAGCCAGTCCATCTGGCATGGCCTCTTCTGCCTCCATGACTGTTGGAAATCAGAATAGTGAAGTGGTTCCTCTTCCGCTCATTTTGCCTTTGGGTCCAATATGATGGTTTCCAGTGGCATTTCCTCTACTGAAAGGGCCATTATCTCACCCAAAAGGGCTCATCTGCCCGTACCCATTGGTTATTTACTGCCACCCAACAGTTGGCGTAGAGCCGTTTGCTGTACAATCTACTCCATTACCATAGTAGGATCTCCGGTGTGTACAGCCATCAGATTTCCTCATCTGTCATGCTTAAAGGCAGAAGATTGGAGAAAGACAGTGTACACAACCATCGTATGCAGGCTTCAAGGTATAGTGAATCCATCCAAGAAGCCCTCCATCTTAGCCTTCTGTAATCAAGGATGCTTTCATGTGAACAAGATTAGGTTGCGATAACATAGATTGGATAACAATAGGAATTTTTTTTATTAAAAGAACCTTGAGTGTTGGCTAACTGAGTGTTGCAAACTGTTAGTGCTGCCATTTAAAGATTCAGACTATAGTCCCAAATCTGAAAATGGTTGATACTGGTAAGACTTGTATGAAAGAACCTAATGGCATGACATATGTTTCTCTGTAGTAAAGGTAAAGGTCACCCTTGCTTGAAAGCCAGTCATATCAGACCCTAGGGTTCAGTGCTCGTCTCTGCTTTTCCCAACCTTTTTACGCTGTGGGTCATTCCATGACCCCTGGACAGCTGAGCGGGCTGGACTGGTGGGTTTCCCCGATGTAAACGCTGCTGTAAAGCACGGCCGTGGCTGTCGTAAATGCATTTATGACAGCCATGGGTGCATTTACGGCTCTCATAAATACATCTGCTTCCCATGTGGTGGTGGTGACGGCACAGGCCACATGAAATGTTGCTGCGGGCCAGGTCCAGCCTGCAGGCCATAGGTTGGGAACCCCTGGTTTCTAGCCAAAGAGCCAGCACTGTCTGCGTTTGCACATATTTCCATGGACATGTGGCAGGCATGAACACCAGAGTGCATAGAACACTGTTTACCCTCCCACCAAAGTGGTACCTATTTATCCACTTGCAATTTCTTGCTTTCGAACTGCTAGGTTGTCAGGAGCTGGGACAGATGGGATCACTCTGTCATGCAGTACTCAGATCTTGAACTGCTGACCTGCCGACCTTCCAGCCATCAAGTTCAGCAACTTAACCACTCACAGCGTCAGTATTTCCCAGTCTGTTTGTATGAATGAATGTTTATTAATTGATTAGTCTTACGACCTTATCTATAACACAGCATAAGAATTAAAATCTGTGCGATACAATGGAGTGCAATGAAATACAATAAAGATACAGTACAATAAAATACCATAAAAATACAATACGTACATACCTGAGCTACTTTTAAAAGGAATGTAAAGAATTAATACATGCCTATCCATAATCAGATAAGTGAATCTTCCTTGCAGGATACCCCAATTCGATTGATATATTGGATTCTTTTAGTCTGTTTGTAAACCTCATAGCCTGGTTCTAGAATGCAGAAACTCTATTCAGTTGCAAGCAATTTTCCTTATTCTGCTAGAGTTTCTTTTCCTAAAACGGACTTCCTCTGGTGATCGATCTGCCTCTAAGTCAGGACAAATACATTAACTTATGTCAGGAGTTCTCAACCTTTTAAAGCCAGGGGCCGGGACACGTTCCGTCAGGCATTGTCGGTGGTCAGACAGCCATTTTGCCCTCCATTCAACCACATGGCACTTCCTGGTGTGGTGGTGGTGGTGGGCACATGAAATGGTGTCGTGGGCCGCATCCGGTCGACAGGCCACAAGTAGAAAATCCCTGACTTATGTCTTTGCTAACTAATACTGTTTCTTTTTCTGTATTTAAGCATGTCAGATAAGTACATGTGGCATTTGGACATTTGGGGAAGATATCATAAGTTTCTCCACACAGACCTGCCTCGTTATGACTTATAGATGCATTTTTGTTCATGAGTACAGTTGGATTCAGTTGCAGCTCTGTGAATTGAACATTCAAATCCACTATGTGGTTTGCAGCATGAAACACAAGATTTTTATATACTGGAGTATCTTGACAAGCTAGATAACATAAATAGGTTCTACTTGTGTATGCTTGCTTTTAGTTTGTGTAAGGAAATAATTTTGTGTTAGTCATTCCCACATTTCAAAGTAAGAATGAGTGTATAAAATTAGAAGCATGGGGTGGATTTGGATGAGACGCAGATGTTTAGCAGTGCATTAGGACAAGATTAGGTTACTAGTTACCCTAGTTTGACCCTGTGAGCAGAGAAATTCCTGCCTCCGTTTTATAGATCATGTGTTTAACTTGATACGCTTTGGCTCACTCACTGTAGCGTAAGGCTATCTAGGGAACACACACACACAGAGAGAGATTTGCAGAAAGGGAATGCCATGTTTGGGAAGAAGCCCTATGCTTTTACAGCAGTGAACATCAATCACACTTTCCAAGAACACTGATGGACAAATTCTCACAAAGATGCTAAATCTATGTCTTGGTTGCACTACTGGGCTGCTTCACATGATGAAATGCTCACCCATGAGGTGGAGAGAATGACATGTAAAACTTGCCAGTCGGGAAGAAGGTGAGGAGATAATCTTCTTCCTCAGTGTTTGCAGGCTTATGGCATAGTTCATTGATGGTGAACCTTGGCACTCCAGGTCTTCTTGAACTTCAATTACCAGAAGGGTAATTACCATATGGGGCTGCAGTGGCTCAGTGGTTAAGAAGCTTGCCTTGTTAGCTGGAAGGCTGGCAAGTCGGCAGTTCAAGACCCAGGTACTTCATGACGGATTGAGTGCCTGTCTCTGTACCAGCTCTTGAGGACATGAAAGGAGCTTCATTTGGGTGTTCCCTGAGAGGAGTTTCTTCCGCAAAAATCCTTTCAACCCACAATAATTTCTGACATGAAATTATTATTATTACCAGAAGCCCAAATCAGCACTCCTGCTGATTAGGGCATCTGGGAATTGAAATTCAAGAACACCTGAAGTGCCAAGGTTCGCCATCACTGGCATAGTGTGTAGCATTAATTAAGAGGCATTTGGTGGGGCCAATTTCTTGTATGAAGTATGCAGTGAAAAGAGACTAATCTTTGCACTGGCTAAAGAACAGGAAACAGAGGGAAGCACTAAATGGACACTTCTCCAAGTGGAGGGAAGTAAAGAGTAGGGTCCCCCAAGGTTCAGTACTGGGACCCCTGCTTTTCAACCTCTTCATAAATGATCTAGAGGTAGGAGTAAAAAGCAAGGTAGCCAAATTTGCTGACGACACTAAATTATAGAGGGTAGTGAAAACTGTGAGAGATTGTGAGGAGCTCCAGAGGGATCTCTTGACACTGGGGGAGTGGGCAAAACAGTGGCAAATGAGCTTCAACACTAGTAAGTGCAGAGTGATGCATGTTGGGGCAAAAAACCCCAATTACATTTATAAACTGATGGGGTCTGAACTCTCTGCGACAAACCAGGAAAGGGACCTTGGTGTCCTGGTGGACAACTCAATGAAGGTGTCAACCCAGTGTGCCTCAGCAGTGAAAAAAGCAAACTCAATGTTAGGGATCATTAGGAAGCGTATAGAAAATAAGTCAGCAAGTGTCATTTTGCCTCTTTATAAATCTATGGTGAGGCCCCATCTGGAATACTGTGTACAGTTCTGGTCACCATACCTCCAGAAGGATATTATGGAGCTGGAAAAAGTGCAGAGGAGGGCAACCAGAATGATTAGGGGACTGGAACACCTTCCTTACCATCTGAGGCTGCAACGGTTGGGCCTCTTCACTCTTGAACGACGACGTCTAAGAGGTGACCTGACTGAAGTTTATAAAACCATGCACGGTGTGGACAAAGTAGATAAGGAAAAACTATCGCACAACACTAGAACTAGGGGGCACTCCATGAAACTTTTGGGTACTAGTTCTCAAACAAATAAGAGAAAGTACTTTTTCACCCAGAGGATCACTGGTCTATGGAACTCCCTACCAGAAGAAGTGGTGACAGCTGTCAGTCTTGACAGCTTCAAGAAAGGATTAGACAAGTTCATGGAGGACAAGGGTATCAATGGCTATAATTATGGATACTTAAGGACAACCTCCGGGTTGGAGAGATAGGCAGGATATCTCTCAATGCCATTTCCAGGGAATCCTAAGCAGGTGAAGGCATCTGCTTGGGAATACCCTGAAGGAAATGGTGAGCCACTGTGTGAGACAGAATGCTGGACTGGATGGGCTGTGGCCTGTTCCAGCAAGGCTGTTCTTATGTACTCTCAACTACCCACCCACCCTGCCCCACAAAACTTAAGAGGTTTGATTGGGTTGAACCCATTATTGCCAAAGGGAGTGTGGTTTTTTGCAGACCAAATTCAGCTGGATAACAAGAAAATAAGCCACTGCTTGCTACATGTTGTGCTGAAAGTGAAACACAATCACCAGTTTCTTTGTAATCATTTTTTTAAGCCTCAAGACCTAGCTCCTCTTTTGTGTAGAACAGCATTCAGCCTTGTAAACTCCAACATAAAAGTTGAAATGGCACAGCTGAGATACAGGGATACCATTTTGTAATTACTGCATTTGGATATAGACTGGCAGTATTCAACCTGTTGTCCCCAAACACATCTTGTGAACACTCCATAACAATTGTTATTTTTTCTTGAAAATTTAAATTGCCTGGGAGCAGCAAAAGGGCAGACGTGAAACTGCCAAACTGAAGCCACCTTTGGTGAATTCGTTCTGTAGTTCCTTTTGCCTGATCCAGTGTGAGAAAGATTTGCTGGCAACACTCAATCAATCTTTATTGTTCGTGGCCATAGGCCTTTACAAAATAAAACATCATTTAAAGCATGTATAAAATTCACTAATGAAATCCAAGCACTATATTTGCTAAGACAAATAGAATAAACCCCAAACCCTTAGTCGTCTTTCTAAAAACTATTTGGTAACCTCTCATTAACATGTTCCTCTGCAGTTCTGAATGGAGTAACTACAGGATCCAAGATACAGTACAGTTAGGAACAAGATTCAGTACAGTTGAAATGTATTACCCAGAAGCATATCTACTATAGTTAAAATAGGGTAAAATAAAATCAGTTACAATAAAATCTTAAAATTGTTGCTATATTTAAACCAGGTAGTGGGATAGCACTATTTCGTGTCTATTAAAAAGAAGAATACAAACAGCACACATTTACATGGTTAGGACTTCTGGCGTCTCTAAAATCTGACATAGATTCAGAAGTTTAAAAGTTATGGTTATAAACGTGAGGATAAAAGTGTCTATGTACAGATGTGCATAATGGATACAATAAGTTCCAAAGATTATACATTGGTAGGGTTTAAAACAGGATTGAAAGTGCTAAGTAAAATTCATTATAGCTGCTGTATAACCTGTTCCCGATGTAGCTGGTTCACTCTAATGCTCTGTACCCTGGTTGCCTTCCAAGCAAATCTGGCGACAGTGGCAGTCAATTCAGTGTATTTAACTGAGAGCATAGATCTGAACATATGATTATACTACTTTATTTGAGGGAAGGTAGCAATAAGTTCACAACTAAGATTATCATAAAACTGGCATTCTAAAAGTATGTGTTCAGATGTCTCCACCTTCCCGACCTGACAGATACATAGGCGCTCCTGAGCAGGAACTTTCTTAAGTAACCCCTCTCTGAATGCTGATGGTAACATGTTAAAATGCAAAAGAGTGTATGACCTCCTATGCTCGGGGTTACTTAAGCTGGATAAGTAAGGAAAGGGCCTCATATTCATATTATTAGGTGGCGGCATTTCAAAGAGTGGACTACTTATTTTATTTAAATCATGTTGCTGATGGGTGTCCAATATTCTTTGTTTTATTATCTCTTGCTCAAGCAGAAACAGAACCAAGAAAAACAACTAACTGCTTTGAGAGGCCATATGAAGCTAGTTTTTCTTCAAGAATAGATTAGCCAGCAGCACAAGGTGGCCATTGCCTGGGGTACGCCCTATTGTGGTTCAAAAATACCACAAACTTCGAGGAGGCTCTCTGTGTACCCCATTAAAATCTCCTGATAATCTTTGCAAGGTTGACACAAACAGGAAGGTTATCTTCTATTATTCTTAACAATATGTTTTAACTTGTATAGATATATTATTCTGTAGCATTGTTAGAGGAAGCAATCCAGATAGAATTTATGTTTTAAATTGGTTGAGTATGAGTTTTGCAGGCTTCGCCCCACTCCCTCTTCTGTGGCTTAGCTTTCTGTTCCAAATCCAGCTTTCTTTCCTGTAATTTAACTGTAAATTAGCTGTGCATTGACTTCGAAAAACCGGGGGGTGGGGTAGAATACTCATCGTGTATGAAATACTTTCCAGTGTATTTTTCTAGGCAAAAATAACAGTTTCGCTATGCGCAGGGGGGGGGGGGGGGAGAGCCACTTTAACTCTCTGATCCATTCTTAATGCCATTATTCCTTTGCACGATTCTGCATCTTATTTCCTCTCCTCTGTATTGGTCACATGGGTGATCCTAGTCTTTTTGATGATGCAATATACAATGAAATGGATAGTGACATACAGGCTATCACAATACTGTAGGCTCATTGAATATTTATTTATTAGTCACATTTGTATTGCCGCCCACTCGGCAAGCAACTCTGGGCGGCGTACAACAATTACATCATGAACTACATAAATCCCACTAGAGAACTATAAAAAACTTAAAACCAGTAAAAACCCCGATTAAAATAAATGGGAATTTGGTAAGTCTGCTCCTCCATCAGTTCTATTGATTCAAATGGGCCTACTCTGACTTACTTTGGCATAGTAGGTTGCAAATAAAATAGGACCATTTGAATCAGTGGAATTTGTGGAGGAGTTGACTCACCAGATCACCAGAAAGTCAGTGGGTTGATTCTAATGTGACTCACTACACCAAGCAACAGAATTTCAGCCACACTCCGTCATATTTTTCTACATGATGGTCTCAAAATAGGCAAATGAAGTTCATTGAGCATAAAGTATACAGTTTTTCAAGAATGAGAAAGGTTGTTAAGCAAGAAATCTTTTTTTCACAAATATTGTCTGAAGTACCAAAAGTGGCAAGTACTTAGGTCTTATTTAGAAAGAAAGTACTGAGCAAAAGTACAGGTTGGTTTTCTTTTCCAGAACAATGTGAGAAATGAATGTTTCTTGACCCATTTCGGAGGCAGTGAATAACAGAAGACCAATAGACAGCCTTTAACTTATAATAAAATTTTATTTTTCATAGTGGATTGAAGAAGCAGCACCGATAGAGATCTCATTTTTTTAACAGTGCATTGTCATTTTTTAAAATATATTTTAGGTTGCCAGCAGTGAAACTGAGGTGCCAGAAGCTTGCCCAGAAAATCTTCAGGGGTACATATCTTAATGGATTGCTGCAACCTGTTAATTTCACCATTCATCCACTTCCCCATTTCGTGAGGATATTAGCCAGCACAGATCCTGGGAAAGTTACATGTGAGTATTGCTTTTGGTTTCTATTTATTTTTTTAAAAAACAGATTTTTCTGACTTGTTGGGAATGTGAGGGACAGACAATTCATGTAGTGCTTGTTAAAGCATCCTAAAAGCTGTAATTCGCCATATAACTTTAGACTGTGTATAAATTGATATTCAAGTACTTTTATTGTCTTCTTAAAAATTGAACAGGGAATGTAATTTTGTCATTTCCCCCCCAGGATTCCTAAGTACTTTTTTCTTACCTCAGAAAACTTAACACAAAGTACTTTATAAATAGCTTAAGTATTTATCTCACAAGTAGACTACATTGCTTTGGGACTTTTTTAAAAAATTGTATTGTTCCACAAAGGTTATACTGACTAATATGAGAGATTGCTTTCTAAATTTTCCGAACAATGGACTGCAGATTACATCAACCGAGACAATGCAAGCTTTCCCTCAGCTTGGCAGGTGAGAGCCAGAGTAGAATAGTTGTTGGAGTGTTGGACTATGACAAAGAAGATTTGGGTTCAGATCCTCTGTAGGCCATGAAACTCACTAGGTGACCTTGGGCCAATCACACTCTTTCTTCCTGACCAACCTCACATGGCTGTTGTATAAGAATAAAATGAGAGGAGAGAGAGAACCATGAGCTTCAAGTGCCTCAGTTAAAGCTCATTGGAGGACAAGTGGGATATAAATGCAATAAATAAATAAGCAAACTCTTGGGCAGAGTTCAATCACCAACAGTAGCATCCTAGCCATTAACATTTTTGGGAAAACAATTGTGTGTGGTTTTTTTTGGTTTTTTTTTGTTTTTTTGAAGTTTGTAAGACATGTCACTTGCAGAGCCAGCTGTTTGACAGATTTCTTTTTGTCAGTGACTATGAGGGACTGTGGTGGCTAAGTGGTTAAGATGCTGAACTTGATGACTGGAAGGTCGGCAATTCAGAAGTTCAAGACCCTAGTGCTGCACAACAGAGCGAGCTTCTGGCTGTGCCCCAGCTCTTGCCAAACTAGTCCAGGTGAAACTCAGAAAATTATATCGTGCAAATGTTCATTCAGTTCAGTAATGCAACTTAAAAGGTGAAACAATTATATGAGATAGACTCATGACATGCAAAGCGAGATAGTTCAAGACTTATTTTGTTATAATATTGATGCTTATGGCTTATAGTTTATGAAAACTCCAACCTCCCAATCTCATGTACCCCATAATCATCACATAATCTCATGTACACTGTAAACCGTGATCATCACACTTACAACGAATTAAGGCATGACATCTCTTGCTTTGCATGTAGTGAGTCTATCTCATATATTTGTTTCACCTTTTAAGTGAAATGAATGAACATTTGCACAATATTCTAATTTTCTGAGTTTCACCTGTAGTTCGAAAGCAAGACATTGCAAGTAGATATATAGGTACCGCTTTGGTAGGAAGGTAAACAGCGTTCCGTGCACTCCGGTGTCTAGGCACGCCTGCCACATGTCCACGGAAATGTCTGCAGACACAGACTGTGCTGGTTCTTTGGCTATAAATGGAGATGAGCACCGAACCCTAGAGTCAGATACGACTGGCTTTTGAGCAAGGTAATAGTGCAGATAATCTTAACCTATAAATCCAAGTGTTCACCGTTGGAACTGGCTATAGGTTGCTATGCGTCACCCTACTGACCCGCACCCACCCTTCGTGCGCAAGGCCGAATTGCCTACACAGGTCAACGAAGGATTTAAAAATCCGGCACGGGGGCCTCAGCCCCACAAACGGCAAGAAAGGGAAAGAACTTCACTTCCCAACATTCCTTGCGCCGCGCCGCGCCAGAGCCAATCAGGCTGAGAGGCTCTCGCACGGCGCAGCGTTCGGAATCGCGCCGCAGCCAATCAAAACAAAACCATTTTAAAAAAACGCAGCACACACAGAAAGCACCAACCCATTGCTACAATCCCCAGCGTCCTGCGCGCCATGAGCACGCAGAACGCTGAGGAAAACAGCGCCCAAAAAAATTTAAAAGAAAAACAACTCACCGCGTCACAGCCAAACACACACCAGCCGGCTTTCTTTCCCTCACCCACGGCGCCTAGAGTTTCCCCTTTAATATCAGTGGGTGGGGGCTGCGACCCCCCTCTCCGCTGGCTTTTCTAGGGTTGGGAGGTTTGTGGGGAGAAAAGGGGAATGTTTCCAAAACCCTTCTGGACTCTGGACACCAGGGAGAGAGGATCGATTCCCACCCCCCTCCTTAAAAAAAACTCTGTCTTTTCTACTCTTTAAAAACGGAGTTGTTTTAAGGAGGGGGGGAGGGAATCGATCCACTGTGCTTGGTGTCCTGAGTCCAGAAGGGTTTTGGAAACATTCCCCTTTTCTCCCCACAAACCTCCCAACCCTAGAAAAGCCAGCGGAGAGGGGGGTCGCAAGCCCCACCCACTGATATTAAAGGGGAAACCCCGAACTACTTTCACAACTCCACACAAACAAAGCACCATAAAACAATAAAGCCCCCCTCCCTACCACCTAGCCCACCCTTCCTAACCCCCAACGACCATGCCCCCCTCCCCACCACCTAACCCACCCTTCCTAACCCCCAACGACCATGCCCCCCTCCCCACCACCTAGCCCACCCTTCCTAACCCCCAAAGACCATGCCCCCCTCCCCACCACCTAGCCCACCCATCCAAACCCCCAATGACCACGTACCTTCCCCACCACCAAATAAATAATTTTTTAAAAATTACTAACAACACTCAAACACAGCCAAAAATACACAAAAACAAAAACACCAAAAACAATAAGAAGTAAACAAAGACACAATCAAAAACAAAACAAACAGACAAAAATACAAATTCCAACTCCCCCCCCCCCCCGCCTACACACACACACAAAAGAAAGAAAACAAGCAAACGTACCAAAACAGGTGCTACCTCCACCAGGACTGGAAAAGAAATGAATACAGAAAGACCCTACTTACAAGAAGAAGCTCCACCCAGAGGCCAGGAGAGAAACAAAAATCAAAATACATAAACCCATACCAGCACCACCTGCTGGCCACAATAGTACAAACAATTCAAAAACACACAACAGCCCCAAACAAAACACAAATTCACAATTATACACAAAATGTCACACCAACAAAAACAAGTAAAAAAAATTACACTAAACACACTTTCACACAAATCACAAATATATGTCAATCAAATACAATAGAAACTTTAAAAAATCCTGTGCTGAGTTATTATATCAAACTTTCTTCTTTTATTAATCCTCAAAAAAACCCAAAAAACCAGATCACAGCCAAGCCAAACAAATTTAACATAAATAAACATTTAAAAAATTAAAATTACAGACTAAGCAATTTTAAAAAAACAACAACACAATTTAACCTTCCAACACAATGTAAAACTATTGCAAAAATAAAATTGGCTCATTTTTAATTAAAAAACACCGGGGGGGGGGGAAGCCCGGCAACGCCGGGCAACCCTTGCTAGTAGTATATATGAAGCAGAACCAGCCGTGTCTTAATCCATCCCAAACAGGCACAGGTCAGATTTTCGTGTACCTTATAAAAACATGAGATGGTAGATTGCAGGAGGTGCCTCTCATGCCAAAATCAAAACAGGTTGCAGTCTCTCATACTCAAACAACTTTCATTTTGGCTCTCTTGTTACATAAATCAAGGATCCACCCAGAACATCACAGAGTCATTTAAAATCCACATGTCAGTGCCCTCACTCTAGCCTAAACTGCCCAGAAAACCTTTGGATAGATCTTTCACTTGATGGAGAGAAAAATCAGCCTTTGGAGTAATCCCAAACAATGCTTCATTCTAGCAATGATAACCTTACTGAGACAAAACACATTCCATATTTTGTATTGAAATGATACTTTTTTAAGTCAGGCAAAAAAAGATGTTAAAGCTGTGCAGAGGCAGAAAAAAAAATATCCAAGCTTTTGAGAGTATTGTTAAATGAAATGTTATAAGTAGGTAAGGGGTGATGAGGTGGAGAGAAAGTGGCTTATCTTAAATCCTTGTCTGGATGTTGTTTCAGGTTATAGGTGCATTGCTGCAGACAAAGAAATGGGTCTCAGCGAATGATTCAGTGGTGCTAGATTTCGCCTAGGTTAGCCCAAAAATGAGAACTAGAAAATTGGAAACTTTAGGTCTCTCATTTTAGACCAGTGGTGGCAAACCTTTTAGAGACCGAGTGCCCAAACTCAACAGGCTGCCGTCCGTGGGACAGGGCAAACTCTGTCCCTGGGTGGGAGGGAAGAAGCACTCCCATTGGGCTGCTAGGCAGAGGGGTGGGCAAACTGTGCTGAGGGGCAGGAGGAAGCGCTCCCATTGGGATGCTGGGCAGAAGGGTGGGGCATATTCTGTGCTGGAGTGATGGCATGCATGTCCACAGAGAGGGTTCTGAGTGCCACCTCTGGCACACGTGCCATAGGTTCTCCACCACTGTTTTAGACAATACATATCCCTCAGAGTGGACACAGAACTTCAGCCTTTCGGTCTTGATACATGGGCTCTTTGGTAATGAAAAACAGAGTCACCAGACAGTTTTCATATTGTCACTGCCGGACTAGGTTCGTCCTCAGGGGACGCAGACTTTTCTCTTCACAAGAACCTGTTAAAAGGTTCCAGCCCCCTTCTAATCATTGTTTGAAAGTGGAAGATGAAAATGCAATTTTTTTCTTGCCATGAAAATAATTGTGAGGCCCT
Source organism: Bradypodion ventrale (assembly GCA_035047345.1). Lineage (NCBI taxonomy): Eukaryota > Metazoa > Chordata > Lepidosauria > Squamata > Chamaeleonidae > Bradypodion > Bradypodion ventrale. The sequence goes on along the minus strand of JAWDJE010000001.1, from coordinate 183,956,298 downwards.
GGACAAATGCCTTTTCTTTGTATGCTTGTAATGACTCGAGAACTATAAAGCATTTATATAAGGAAAAGTGCCACAGAATCTTAACCTATAAAACCAAGGGTTAACCGTTGGAACTTGCTATAGGTTGCTATGCATCGCCCTACTTGCCTGCACTCACCCTTCGTGCACACGGCCGATCTGGGTCCGCAGGTCAACAAAGGATTGAGAAAACAGGCAGTGGGGCAACAGCCCCACAAGCGCAAAAAGGAAACAACTTCATTTCCTAACATTCCTTGCGCCGTGCCGCGCCAGAGCCAATCAGGCTGAGAGGCTCTCGCACGGCGCGGCGCAAGGAACGTTCGGAAATGCGCTGCAGCCAATCAAAAGAAAACCGTTTAAAAATAACGCAGCACAAATGCAAAGAACAAACCCATAACTACAAGCCCCAGCGCAGAACGCTGAGGAAGCCGGCGCCCAAAAAATAAAACAAAAACACCGAGAGAGCAAGTCCGCCAAGCCGCGGGAACCAAAGCCCCCCTCCCCAACGGCGCCTGAAGCTCCTAATCGGAGTTTCCCCTTTAATATCACTGGGTGAGGGGGTGTTGTGCTCCCCCTCTCTACTGGCTCCCCTGGGGTTGAGAGGGTTGGGGGGACCAAAGGAGCCTGTCTCCCTAACCCTCCTGACCCCAGGGGACCTGGCAGAGAGGGGATTCCCCTCCCCCCCCACACACACACACCATATTAAAGAGAAGAAACCAAGCGGTTACTTCTCTTTAAAAATGGAGTTTTTTTGGGGGGAATCCCCCTCTCCGATGGCTCTCCTGGGTCCAGAAGGGTTGGGGAGACAGACCCCTTTTCTCAACCCAACCCTCCCAAACCCAAAGAAGCCAGCGGAGAGGGGGATCACAACGCCCCCCTTGATATTAAAGGGGAAACCCCAATTGAGATTTCCCTTTTAATATCAGAGGGTAGCCTGGATTCGATCCCCTCTCCTGGGTCCCATGAGTCTGGAAGGTTTGGAGGGACAAAAAGAGCCTGTCTCCCCAACCCTCCTGACCCCAGGGGACCTGGCAGAGAGGGGATTCCCCTACACACACACACACACACACACACACACACACACACACACACACACACACACACACACACACACACACACACGCCCCATATTAAAGAGAAGAAACCAAGCGGTTACTTCTCTTTAAAAACGGAGTTGGGAGGGGGAATCCCCCTCTCCGATGGCTCTCCTGGGTCCGGAAGGGTTGGGGAGACAGACCCCTTTTCTCAAACCAACCCTCCCAAACCCAAGGAAGCCAGCGATGAGGGGGATCACAAACCCCCCCTGATATTAAAGGGGAAACCACAATTGAGATTTCCCTTTTAATATCAGAAGGTGGCCTGGATTCGATCCCCTCTCCTGGGTCCCATGAGTCTGGAAGGTTTGGGGGGACAAAAGGAGCCTGTCCCTCCAAGCCTTCCAGAGCCAGGGGAGACGGCAAAGAGGGGATCCCCCGTAGGACACAAAAAAACACAAAAACAAACAATCAAAAGCATTCAAAAATACACAAAAACAAACAAAAATAACACCAAAAAACAATACAAAGTAAACAACAACAAACATTTCCAAACACACCCAGCACCCAGCCAAACACCACAAAATCCAACCACCACCACCACCCCAAATAAAGAAAAACAGCCAACTCACCACCACACGTCCTCACAACACAACGACTGGAAAAGAAATGAATAAAGAAAGAGACTACTTACTGGAAGAAGCTCCACCCAGAGGCCACGAGAGAAAAAACAGTCAAAATACAAGATAACCCCTACCAGCACCACTTGCTGTCCAAAATAGTAAAAAAAATTCAAAAAGACACAATAGCCCCACACAAAAGGCCCCAAGAGTAAAAACAAGTAAAAACAAATAACACAAAATCACAATTTTACACAAATCAAAAACAGATGTCAAAAAAATAAAATAAAAACTATTCAAAAATCCTGTGCTGAATTTTTACTCACATAAAAAACAAAAACATCAATACACAGTTTAAAAACATTTATTGTGAAAAACATGTACTTTCACATTTTTTAAATTATTACCTACGGTACAACAATTTAAAAAAATACATACTTAAAAATATTGGGTTAAATATTTTTTTTGGAAAAAGTATATCATCCTTTATTTTATTTTTTCATCCACAAAACCAAAACACCAAACAAAACTCATCACAGTTTATAACAGGCCATCAAAAATTTGTATAAATAAAATTTTAAAAAATTTCAATTATAGACTAACCTCTTCTTTACAAACATTAACAACAACAAAAACTTTCCAAAACCATTTAAAACAGCCCGTCAACGCCGGGCAACCTCTGCTAGTGTCTTATAAGATAGGAACTTTTTTGTGTATGTGCATGCTGGTACTTTAGGCAAAACTGGTGCTAAGTCACCCATTCAGTGTTCATTGTTCACATGTGTGTATATGTATTATGGGAGAGATGTTGTGTGGCTATTTGCAGCTGTTTAAATAATTCTAACAGGATAACCCAACAAGAATGTACAGAATGAAAATTGCACTGGATCAAAGCTCTGGATTGTGAAATGTTTTGTATAAGAACATCTGTCATTCATGGTATTTCTGGCAAGAGTTTAAACCACCACTTTCTTGAAGAGCTTGTCACATATTGCACTATTCACAAGTACAGTACAAGTAAAATACTTCATGTATGTACTTTAAGAACTATGATTACATTCAGAACAGCTATGCAATTTCTCTTTCTGAACTACATCAGTAGAAACAGCAAAAAAATTGATATTTGGGTGGGACTCATATACTGTATGTGCTTTAACATGTATACTATTTGAAATATCCCAGTGTCTCCAAGATGGTTCTATAAATCGGAAAGTGCCGTGTGTAATTATAAAGATAACAATCCTTGATTCAGTCTCAGAGAAAGACTTATTATCTGATCCAAGAATATGTCAGAGCACCAAACAAACTATTTAGAGAAAGGCAGACCAGCTGCAGTATGTCCCACTGCAGTGTTGCAAATCAACATATGGTGTTGACCCAACATAGTCTTAACCCTAGAAATGGCTTCCCAAGGCAGCTTCAAATGGAGTATATGCAGGATGAGCTTCCTCTGAGGGCTTCCTTCCTTCCTTCCTTTATTCCTTCCTTCCTTCCTTGGCATTGCACAGTTTAAAATTATGAATGTATATGAAATATAGATAATTATGAATTGTATGAAGTATAAATAAAATTCAAATCAAATTAAAAAGTTAAAATAGTTAGACTGTTTCTGAGAAGAAGCAGGCTACTTCAATAGTGTCCTATCAGCCGTTCGCGAGATCTTCTTTTGTACATGTGGTGAGATATGAATTGCATATGTATAAATGCTGCATTGATTGAATTTATTACGCATTTGCAGAAAATTTGTCCTGTAACCAAGTAGCTTCATTTTACTTGATTATTCTTTGATCTTTCTACTTTGCTTTGAAATCTATTAAGTTACTTCCAGATGGTCCAGCCCAAATCTTGTCCTGTTGGGAGACACTCTTCAGCATTCATCCATTTGGCAAAGTGTTATGTTTTTCCTATCCATAGGTTTAGCCCAGCATCTACTGGTTTTAAATTTAGAGCTTGAGAGGTATGCTGAAAACCTTTCCTTGCTTTTAGCCTGCTTCAAGGTTGTTGTCTATTAAATGGATGGGGTTGGTGCTGTATTACCTTTTTCCATGCATTTTTATATACTTCCCAAGGGGCAGTGCCATCTCAATAATACACTCCCCCCCCCCCCCCCAAATACGGTTAGGTTTCAGGCTGCCAATAATAATCCTGCATCATTAACAGTTACAGTCACTTGTTGATTTATACAATAAGCATAAGCACATCACTTGTGCTGATTTATACCATAAAGCACTAGCATATTCTGCTATGTAGTAGCTGAGAGAACTAAACAAGAGAAAGACCCTCGACATTCTCTGAATGGATATGAGACTCAAGTCTGCTGGCTCAGATCCAGGAAGAGTTTTATGGCAATAACAAACATTCTTGAGAGTACACAAGAACAAAACCAAATTAGAAGATGGAGGAAGGAGCTCATTGGACAAGGAACAAAATTAAAGGTGGATATAGTTGAGAAACTCAACCTCCTCTACATCACTTGTGGGACCCTCAATATGTTGAGGGTTGGAGTCCCTAAATTCAAGACCAACATGCTCAAGTGGAGACTGCTGGCGGACAACAACACACTGTGTGAATGTGGAAAGACACAGAATCCAGCTAATTTACTGGTCTGCCGATTACTGCTAGAAACATACACTTATGAGGACTTAAGTTTAGCCAACAACAAAGTCAAGAAAGTGGCTGCATTTTGGCAGGCCAGGGTTTGATCAGCACATGAGAGAAGAAGACCTATCCAGCAGAGGTTTGATGTCATCAGTCAGGCCCTGGATGTACTGGGTGCTGCATCCTCTTAGAATATTTTTTCCTTGATATTACTTTCACAAGATGGACAAATGCATGATATTTATTTTGGCGGTGGGGTGGGGGGAATCTTCTCCACACATTCAGCTGCTCTTGAAAATTTACCCACCATCCGAACCCTACAATTCTTTGTTTTTGATGTTGAGGTATGCCTGCCACATGTCCACAGAAACATCTGCAGATGCAGACGCAGGCTCTTTGGCTATAAACAGAGATGAGCACTGAACCCTAGAGTTGGATACAACTGGCTTTCGAGCAAGGGCAACCTTTACATTTACTTCATGCAGTCATGCGGTCTCTCAATCACTAGGGAATAAGTAGAGGTTGAGGTGTACATAAGTAACTGGCAGCCAATAATACCAATTCTGCCCATTTTCAGTCCTTTCCAAGGGAGGAAAGTCTGAGAAACCCTGGTATAGAATTTTGATTGTAATAAAGCTAAGCTGACAGACATAGTGGTTTTAAAAAACTTAAATACTGTACTTCTTATTGTGTATTGTGAAACCGGGAAGGGGAGGACAGTTTTATACTCTGTAAATTGTGCTATGGCAATAAATATTTCCCTCTGTGTCATTTTTATCTATTACAGATTAAAATTTCCAGTACAATACTTAATACACCAAACACTCATTATTTATTTCAAAACTACGTCAGTGAATACTTAGTTGAAAAGACAATATTAATGAAATCTACTTTCTCTTGCTCTACCCAATGAAACTAAACTACTGTACTACTTACCACACAAGTTTTAATTTTACTGCTGTTTCTGTACTTCCTTCTGCTCTTGCCCCATACTGTACAGTCATTTAGTCTCTGATCTGAGGCTGTTGTGGTTCTAATATGTGATCTATTTTTCATGACACTTTTAAAAATGCTACAAAACCAGACAAACTGAAAATTATTGCGATGTGAAGTGTTCTTAGAAAATGTTTTTCTTGTTGTCAATCTATTATATAGCACTGTAAATGCTTTATTTTGTTAATTCCCTAATTTTGCCTAATTTCATACTCTATGGGGGGAGCAGAAGATAATTTTCAGTAGATGAGGAAATGTGATTAGGGCAGTGGGAGAGACTTCCTCCAGCTTCTGACTGTTTAAACCTAGATAAGTAAAAGAATAGCCGAAGAACATGAGAATCAGTAGCATGGGTATACACAGAAAAATCTAGGAAGTAGGTAAAAGAGATAAAAGGAGGTGAATGAAGAATAAGAAGATGCATTGTTGAAGGGAGTGAGTTGTGGTATCCCAGTAATGGAAGGTTCTACTGTGGTGCCATGGTAACATATGAGGTAGCAAGTTTAGTAATGGTATAGGTTGGAGGAACCTGTGCTGCAATACTGGTATCCTGCTCCTGAGAGCTTTGCAGCAATAGACTGGAATTTAACAGTCAGTGCCCTACTAGCAGATCAGATAAGTCAAGGTTGGGGCAATCCAAAAGCAAAAGTTCATGAATGGCCCAAAATCATGTTGGTATCAGAGAGTAAACTGGGAGAATCCAAGAAGTCTGATCAAGCAGCCCAAAAATTAAACATAACCTATATCTATAAAAGAGAGATGTCCCCTTGTGGGTTCTGTATACGAAACCACATCCCTGTAGTGTCCGTGACCACACTGCACACAGAGTTACCTGGCGCTCCAGAGAATGTCATAGTCAAGGTCCAGAGGCGAGGTTTGGTGTGCACTCCCCCAAAAATGAGAAAAACAGAAAAATCTACAACCCCCAGCAGCCACTGCGGCACGCCACGGCCAATCAGGGAGGCCAGCACGAGCATGGTAGAGGCGGGATGACGACGCAGCCAATTGGGAAAGGGGGCATGGCCAGAGTGGCAGTTGGCCTCCGTAAAGCACTGACTCAAGGGGGAAGGGAGAAGGAAGTGCTATGGAGCTCAGCTGCCCGACGCGGCTGGCCTGTGTGTGTGTGTGTGTGTGTGTGTGTGTGTGTGTGTGTGTGTGTGTGTGTGTGTGTGTGTGTGTGTGTGTGTGTGTGTGTGTAGAGAGGGATAATGTGTATGTGAAGAGAGATAGTGCATGTAGAGAGGGAGTGTTTGTGTGTGTGTGTGTGTGTGTGTGTGTGTGCAGAGGGATGGCTGGAGTGTGTGTGGAGAGGGCTGGTGTGTGTGTGTGTGGGAAGGGACAGTGTGTGTGTAGAGGGATGGATGGAGTTTGTGGGGAGGGATGGTGTGTGTGTGGGGGGCTCTGGAGTAGGCTAAGGGGGTTTCATTTCAATTTATTTAGTCTGATATGCTGTGTGAGCAAATCAGAGAGTAAACAAATCAAGTTTCCTCCTCACGCCACAATGCGACCGCGCACGCCACGCAGCAAGGGTGCGAGCGTGGACCGCAATTACCCCCACATGGACCAGAGCGCCAAAAACACATAAGAACATAAGAACATAAGAACAGCCTTGCTGGAACAGGCCACAGCCCATCCAGTCCAGCATTCTGTCTCACACAGTGGCTCACCATTTCCTTCAGGGTATTCCCAAGCAGGTGCCTGCTTAGGATTCCCTGGAAATGATATTGAGAGATATCCTGCCTATCTCTCCAACCCGGAGGTTGTCCTTAAGTATCCATAATTATAGCCATTGATACTCTTGTCCTCCATGAACTTGTCTAATCCTTTCTTAAAGCTGTCAAGACTGACAGCTGTCACCACTTCTTCTGGCAGGGAGTTCCATAGACCAGTAATCCTCTGGGTGAAAAAGTACTTTCTCTTATTTGTTTGAGAACTAGTACCCAAAAGTTTCATGGAGTGTCCCCTAGTTCTAGTGTTATGCGATAGGGAAAACAGTTTTTCCTTATCTACTTTGTCCACACCGTGCATGATTTTATAAACTTCAATCAGGTCACCTCTTAGACATCGTCGTTCAAGAGTGAAGAGGCCCAACCATTGCAGCCTCAGATGGTAAGGAAGGTGTTCCAGTCCCCTAATCATTCTGGTTGCCCTCCTCTGCACACAGGGCAACATTGTCACACCCACAGCACGCACCGACCCAACTCCAGGGGCCATGCCACCACCACCCCAACCATCCCCAGGAGAAGCCGGGCACTAAGCTAGTGAGCAATAAAATCCAGAATTCTAGACAATAGAGTCTAGAGCAGTGTTTTCCAACCTTCGGTTTTTGGACTTCAAATCCCAGAAGCCTAAGTTAATTCCCCAAAGCACTGATCAACCAATATACTGGCTTAGGCTTCTGGGAATTGAAGGCCCCTGTGGGGCGTGAACCCCACATTGGGAACCACTGGTCTAGAGCAAAGAAAGACATTACAGTATCTCTAATAATGTTCCATTCATTGACTAGGATTTATATAGCTGAACTGTTCACACCCAGAGCTTGGTGGTAGACACTTGGCCTGATGGGAGAAAGGAAAGCCCAGCTCTTGAAGAAGTCTTTACTCCCAATGAGTCTTTGGTAGTAGCCAAGCACTTTGCTGGGGAGCATTTAGGTTGGCTCGTGTAGCATTCTTGCTAGGTAGTTGCCACTTTGATCCTGGAGTTCAATCTCTTGTGCCCTGAGGGTCCCATATCTTCAGGATCTAACATTTCCTTTCCATTATCTGATGTGTGATTTTTTTTCGGGGAGAAGGGGATTGTTCTGGCCCATCAGAGAACTCAGCTAGTGGAGCCATGACATTTCCTTGTGCAAGGATTTGCCTTGGTTTCCAGATGGAGGGTCCTGATGCATGGGGTCTGCATATTCGGTGTGTGTCCATGTGCATCCCAGTCCCTACAACAATGAGAAAGCCAGAGTACCTTACTGGTTGTTGGTATAAAAGAGGGCAAAAATACACATAACCACATTGTGTTCTGAAAAAAGATATAAGAAAATGTCCAAATTATAGATACAAGACGTACATACTATAGGAACAATCAGATATGAGCATGAGATACTGTATATATCAAATATAATTCCAGAATTTCAAATATCTGCACTTATACTGTTTTGCTGTTGAGCATTCCAGGAGTAGATTCATGTGTGCTGTGTTTAGTTTCTTGGGTGTGTTGTCAGAGATAATGATAGAAGTGTTGGAAATATTTTTCAGAATCCTTTGGGGTAATATATATATATATATATATATATATATATATATATATATATATATATATATATATATATATATATATATATATATATATATATATATATATATATATATATATATATATATATATATATATATATATATATATATATATATATATATATATATATATATATATATATATATATATATATATATATATTTCAAAGCTTTCAGTAAGAAAATGCTAATTGTAAGTGTATTTTTAGAGGCTTTCTGAGAGCTTGTTAAAAGAAGTGCAGAAAGCTTTCGGAGATATCACGATGTGGAATTTCAGAAACAAGTGTGATGAAAGGAGGAAACTGGCTTTCTGAACTGTCTGCATCTAGTTACTTTGCTCTTAAGATGGGTTTCTTCTTTCTAGAAAAGAGAAAAGCTTTAAGTGCAGGTAGTCATGCCCATGCTAAAAAAAGTATTGCTTTGAAATGCATGTTTGGTTTCAGGGAAGGAAAAAATTAGGTATGCATGTGACTGGTAAACGGGGAAAGATTTACAAGCTGTTGTGTGTCATAACTATAAAAAAGTAGACTAATTTGCAAAGCAATTTTTGAAGTGCTCTGTTTAATCCTGATATGCATGAGTGTACAGTGTTTGCGTATCTTTAGATATGATTAAACTGGTGGAATTTTTCTTCTCACTTTGATTTGCCTTATGAGGACTATAGCATAGGGCAGTGATGGCAAATCTTTTAGAGACCGAGTGCCCAAGGAGGAGGAGGCGTGCAGGCAGTCACAGCGCATGCCCATGCACCCATGTGACATCACTGGTACGCCTCTGGAGATGTCACATGGGTGCGTGTGCACACGCGGGGCACACCGACAACCTCTCATGGGTGCAGGCACCCCACATGAGTGCAAACTCCCCGCCTCCCACAGGCATGCCCCTCCCACCTCCTCTGCCTCCTAGGAGGGGTGGTAGGGATGTCACCTCATCCCAGCCTCCCATTTCACCTACCCATTGGTGGAGGGAGAGGGGTGGGTGGGAAAGCGGCACCACCATTGGTGCCAGTGGCATGGGATGGGGCTTGCCTGTGACGGCACACATGCCCACAGAGAATGCTCTGTGTTCAACAGGTTCGCCTACACTGGCACAGGGAAACTATGCTGTCTACTTAGGTCCCAGTCCAATCCTTGCCATCTCCAGATAAAACAGTCAGGCGAGGAGAAAGACATCTATCTTGGATGCTGTATAGTCAATCAGATTATATAGCAAAGGGACATCTGGACAACTAGTATGATGACTTGATGTTGTTAATTAATAAATGATGTAAATATAAAGCCCTATTTTAACCTGTTTCATCAGGAAATGAATTAGGTGCATTCCACTCAAATAAGTGGTATTTAAACGTGCTTACTTTTGGTTGGGCAGCATGGCTATTTTGTCTGCGGGCCTGTTGGGAAGGGAGGCTAGTGGTGCTTTAATATGCTCTCCCCATTATCTAATGATATTATCTTCTCCTTTCATGTCCCGACCAAACCCTGGACTGCCAAAATGAAGCCACTTTCTTGGCTTTGTCATTGCCCAAACTTAAGTCCTCATCAGTGCATGTTTCTGGCCATCATCGGCAGACCAGTAAATGAGCTGGATCTATATCTCTCCACATTCACACCACATGTTGTCGTCCGCGTGCAGCCCCCATTTGAACATGTTAGTCTTGCATTTAGGGACTCCAACCCTCAGCCTATTCAGGGTCCTCTAAGTGACAAAGGGGAGGTTGAGTTCATTCCATCATTTAAACACATGAATGCACCAGTACTCTTAAAAACGGGTTGGGTGAGTGACCCAGTTTTAGGAGCAAAAGATCTATCTAGAATGCAGAACCTGCAAAATTCCCTAGTACTGTACTGGAATTGTAAGAGTGGGAGAAACCTTCATGGAGTCTGATGCAGAGATACCACAAAAATATTACAATAATACCCCGGATAACACTAAAACTTCGTTCCACGAGTCTTAGTGTTATCCGATTTTGACGTTATGCGATACATGCATCACATAACATTAAAATCCTATGGGATGAATTGCATAACATTAAAACTCCATAGAGATACATTATAACCAGCACAGGCTTCAGCGAACGTTATGCGATACATCCCACAGGATTTCAGCGTTATGCGATGCCATTTTTCCAGGTTGCTTAACGTTATGCGGTTTCAGCATTATCTGGTGCAAACGTTATCCGAGGTATTACTGTATTTTGAGCTCCCCCAAGCTTACTCATTAACTTAGAATAGATACCACAAGTTTACAGTAGATCTATACTAGGATCCAAAGAAAATGTGCTTCCGAGATCCTCCAATCAATTTGGCCAAGAGCAGTGTTACCTAAGGGGTACTAAAAATTGTCCAAAAAAACACAAATTTCTGCTTTAAACATAGGTATTTGCCACCGTTATGTCTGTTTGGCTCCAAACTAAGTATTCACTCACTTGTGATGCTCTCTTTTGGAAAAAAACATTGTTGCATTTATGGATTGTTCTTGACTTGTAGGTGTTGGAAGTGTAGGCAGACATGAAAAATTAGTCGTTTTAGATAAAACTTTCCATCTATTGCCCTTTGGTGAGCAACTGAAAATAAAGAGTCATAAAATCTAGAGTCACAGACCAAGTACAGTCAGTCTGTTAAATCCTGACTGTTAACTTGTTTGCTACTTCTCTCTCCGGTAAGAGCTTTATTTTGTAACTGGGACCTGCGTTAGAGGGAGGCTGTTTTTGTTGAAATGAAGGGGAATGTCATATTAATAGTAGCTAAGGCTGTATGAAAGAAGGACTAAAGGACAAAACAAGGATCAAATGTATATTGTGCTAATGACTTTGGAATAGCTAGGTGCAAAAGTGTCTGTTTTTGGTTTTAAATTATTTATTTTTTAACTTTTGGAGGTATGACATGTTGGGTTGCTGTCTTGTACTGGCTGGGCAAGCATAGCAGTTGTAACAGCCCAGAAAAGTAACGTTTCAAAGATTATCCCTGTTGTTACTGTTACGGTTACCTCTATTACTTACTACTGTTATTACTACAAATTTTTATGTTTCTGTCTCACCTTCCCATTAGTAAACAATCTTTATGGTGGCTTACACTCATCATCTCTTAACTCTGTTATGCGTATATAAGTGCCAGTTGACAGTTGTCTGCTTTTCTTAAGCGTGTTTCTCAGCTGTACAGTTTAGCCGCAGACTGGCTGGAAACAAAGCATTAGGAAAGCCAAGAAGCTGTTGCGGAAAGTGGTCACTCCTTGTTAGCAATATCCCTGACACCTTCTGTAATAGCGTCACATCACTGTGCTTTGTGTTTCCTTGTCTCTGATGTATACCACAGAAAGGAAAAGTTTGCCGCACAATAATATCATGATAAATTGCACTAAATACTGGCATGACAGCCTTGATACAAGGCTGTTGTTCCAAGTGGCCGTTGTGTGTCCCTTTGCAACTGTTCTGCCTGCAAGATAAGCACATTATCTTTGGTGTGTTTGTATAAGCAAAGGAGAAAGCAAGATTTTGGATGTTCAAAATAGTGAAAGACTTTTAAAAAGTTTCTTCCCATGAACGTTCTCCTAAAAGGCAATAGTAACCCACCGTACTACTTCCTCCTTGTGAGCAGTAGTAATCCCAGATCAGTTGCTCAAGAGGGCTCGTTTTTTGTTGGTTGTTTAGGATGCTGGTCAACAGAGGCAATTTTAACAGCTGATGATCAGCTTAGCAGAATAGTTAGCATTGTCTGTTGGTACTCTGTGGGGATAATGGGGTAGAACCCATTCCTCAAGGGACTGCTGCGTTAATCAGGATGCTTTTTGTTTTAAGAAACTGAAATGCAAAATTATTGTGATGATTTAGTAGGGGGAAAAGACCTCCTTGTTTCTCCTTTTGGGTGTATTATATAGGAGCTCCATAACTTTAAGGTTCAAATTCTGTTGTTATCTCTGATTTAATTGAACTGGTTCTGTCATGTCTCCTCATTTAGCACTGTAAAGCCCTCTTCTTGACTACAGTTTTTTCTCTTGGTGTTTTTTAAAAAAGTTTTCACATTGGTTTTGTTGCTGAGTTTCATTTTCCGTTCTATCTTTGTCAGTGTGTTTTTTTTAAAATAATAATTGTATCTCTTGCATACATTGAAACGAGGGACTGTGGTGGCTCCATGGTTAAGATGTCCGCCTTGTTAGCTAGAAGGTCGGCAAGTCAGCTGTTCAAGACCCAAGTACAGAATGAGCTCCTGTCTCTGTGCCTGCTCCTGCCAACCTAGCAGTTTGAAAGCAAGAAATTGCAAGTAATAGGGACCACTTCGGTGCTCCCACTTCGGTGGGAAATGATCTTGGGGACGTGAAAGGAGCCTTATTCAGGAGTCCCCTGAGTAGAGTTTCTGCAGCAAAAATCCTTTCAACCCAGAAAGCACCTTTGTGTGCTTCTGACACAATAAAAAATAATAATAAACACATTGAAGCATATAAAGAAAGACAAGGTCTGTTTAAATGAGCATATTTACTGCCTCTTAGGAACAAAGAGGCACAAAGACTGCAGGTTTCGTCTCTTAAAGCATTGTTGGAAGTAGATGTGCTACCATGAAATTTTGGACAATGTGAAATTGTAAGAAACATTAATTTGCCATTAAAGAAGAAGAAAACTGCCTTATAAGGCAGTGAATAGGAGCTCTGCTATAGTGAGCCTATACAGTGGAGGTTTGAAAATGGCAAGGTCTTATCAGTTCTTCATATGATGGCAGACTTTGGTTTTTCTCTTAGAAGAACTGAAGTGTGTTTGTGTGTGGCTTACATGTGTACTTTTCACTTTGGTTTTCTTCTTCTTCCCCTTTACAGTATACTGATTTACATATTTTTTTGGGGGGGAGTCCTAAATAAAGCTAGTTCTGGATAGGATAGACAACTTTTGCTCTATTACTTACAATATCTTTGTCACAATTAGATAAGGAGCATCGTTGTGTCAAGATAAGCAAGACACGGATTTCATGTGTGACTCGCTTCTGTTTTCTCTTGGAATAGCAGCGCTAGATCAGAGGAGTGGGGGTTAACCTTTTTCCCTTTCCACCTCTCCTCTTGCTTGTGTAGAGGAACATTGTATTTCCAAACCTAAATTCTTCCCAACTGCTATTTACCTTCCTGGGGAGAATGTACAGGAATCCCACATAACATTTATAGGTGCCATTGCTTCTTAGAAAAGTGCAACACTTTAGATAGATAGCAAATGACATTTCTGTGCTTCAGTGACCATTCATGTTGTGTGTTGTAGACACAAATGTAAATCTAAGGTGAAAATAGTCCAGTGAAGCACGGTGTGAAATGGTGCCATGCTGGATCACTCAAGCCATTTACTCTCTGCTTTGCATAAGTGGATGACCAGATCAGCCTTAAACCTGGGCTTGTTGTTGGTTGCTCCAGTGTCTAGTCACGCCTGCCACATGACCATGGAAACGTCTGCAGAAGCAGACAGCGTTGGCTCTTCGGCTTTGAAACAGAGATGAGCACTGCACCCTAGAGTCAGATACGACTGGCTTTTGAGCAAGGGAAACCTTAAGCTTGTGATGTCATAGAACTTATTTATAATCCCAAATATTTTTTCCTCTCCTCTGAATTGGGTTACGTTGATCCTGGACTTGTGTATAATTTTTCATTAGGTTTCGCTTAATATGATACAGTACAATTTTTAACTTTATATGTTTCTGGTACACTGCTCATTCTATAAGTATGAAGACTGAGAGAAGTTCAAGGTACTGTTGCAGGTCTAGTATATTGTGCTGTATCAAATGTTGTCCACCTACTAAGAGAGGGGATAAAGAAGAAGATGCCCTGTATGAGTTGACTATTCATTCTTTCCTAAGCTGTTCAGTCAAAGTACTTCACCTTTTTATCTCCACATTATTCAAAGCAGCAACCAACATAAACATCTGAGACTCCTTCCAGCAGGAGAACCAAACATATTAGTTTGTTTTCAGCATAAAAATACAGTGGCTGTTGGACCTTACAGACAACTGATGCATTTCAGTGTAAGCCATTGTGGGTCACAATCTACAGGTGAAACTCGGAAAATTAGAATATCGTGCAAATGTTTATTCATTTCACTTAAAAGATGAAACAAATATATGAGGTAGGCTCACTACATGCAAAGCGAGAGATGTCATGCCTTAATTCGTTATAATTATGATGATCATGGTGTACAGCGCACATAAGATTATGTGATGATTATGGGGTACATGAGATTGGGGGGTTGGGGTTTTCATAAGATCTAAGCCATAAGCATCAATATTATAACAAAGTAAGGCTTGAACTATCTTGCTTTGCACGTAATGAGTCTATCTCATATTTGTTTCACCTTTTAAGTTGCATTACTGAATTGAATGAACATTCGCACGATGTTCTAAGTTTCCGCGTTTCACCTGTACTTCCTCAGACTGAGGAAGTGGATTCTGATCTGCAAAGCTCACACTGAAATAAATTGGTTAGTCTTTCATGTGTCGCAAACCCTTTGTTTTTATTATTGCCATATATTTATTTATGGACCCATGAAGGATCATAACCTAAAGAAGCACTGGCAGCCTCTTCCCACATCAGTATGCAGAGCTGCATGGCTTTATAAATGCATCCCACTTACAGAGGGTGACCTAATCTCAGCATAGCACTTGATGTTTGTAGCACAAGCTGGTCATTGTAGCTCTAGTTGAATAATAGACAGCATTTTGCTGCAGCCATTCATACTAATGATGCCTTTTGCTTGGTGTCTCTTTTTCTCTGGAAGAGCTCTTAGGGTGCTCATTTGAGGAATCTTGTGTCTGGAATCTTCAAATACAATATGGAATGTGGAATATAAATGCAGTAAGGACATTTCAACTGAGCTCTGTAATTGGGGGTGGAGTAAATTTGTACACATGTGCTGTGAAAGGGCACGATGGAAGGTGAAACTGCATATTCTGCAGTGAATGAGGAATGAAAGTCAATGTATCAGTGTCACAGCATGACAGCGTAGAGTATAAATGATATTGTCACCGAGTACTGCAGTAGGTATCGAGGGAATTCCACTCCAGTGAATTATATTACTTAGACAGACCTGAAGGCATTGGGTCTCTATGAGCGCAGGGTGGGGGTGCGGGGAGAGGTTGTCAGCATAAAGCAGTAGACATTAAAGAACAACTGGCTTCAGGGTTTGGAAATGGGTACATTTCTGAATTTTACCACATTAAAGCCTTTCAGGAATGTGAAAGTACTTTAATTTTTTTTGCACATTTATATGTGTCATGATATATTTGCTGCTTGAGTTAAGAGGCTATTTGTTATTATTTTTGCTGGTAGAGGTTTGTGGGAACTCTTGTTTGCCTGATAAAAATTGTAGATGCCTATCTCTAGCAGAAATCTGGTTCAGGACTGGAAGTGGTTTCTGCTAAACTTAACAGTGTGTATAAGGGGGAGCATTGTTTACTTTTATGCCAAATACTGAAATACTATTGAAAAGCAATAATATTGTGTGTGTGTGTGTGAACAAAGTTATAGGTTTTTCATTAACATTCTGATTCATTAAGTTCAGTGCACATATACATATGTAGATGCAGGCATGTACACGCACATCTGCATAGCCAGGAGTGATCTGACCCCTCTTTGATTTTGACGATGTACACGATGTGTTTCCCAGTTTTGTAGTCTGTGCTTATGCAAAGAGAAGAAACTTTACATAAAATGGCATTCCATAGAACCGTAATGGTGAACCTTGGTTCTATGGCCGTGATGGCAAACCTTGGCATTCCAGATGTTCTTGGACTTCAATTCCCAGAAGCCCAAGCCCCCGTGAATCCACACGAAGGGGTTTACTGCAATTTATCCGGCCCATGCCGCCCTCGTCGCTCCCGGAAGCAGAAGTGAAATGTGTACTAGAGCTTCCGTAAGTGACGAAGACGGCAGGGGCCGGATGAATCGCAGTAAACCACTTCATGTGGATTCACGGGGGCTTGGGCTTCTGGGAATTGAAGTCCAAGAACATCTGGAATGCCAAAGTTCGCCATCACGGCCATAGAACATTGACATACTAAACTTACTGTTTTCTTTATTATGCCATATCTTTTAAAATCTCCCCTTAGGAAAAGTTATGTTCAAGTCATAATGGCTGCTGAAATGAAGAAAGGTTGAATGATAAATGTGTCAACAAATCAACTAGCAATTGTTGTGGATGGAGGGAGGGAAAAGTCAGGATGGGAGAAATGTTTGAGGAAAGAATAAGTTTTTCAGAATCTTGTTGAAGGAATTGTTACTCTAAGAAAGAGGTAGACTTTAAGAAAGAAGTAGACTGAGTGAGCGAGTGGCCCCTTCATTAGATGTTATTTCATTTATCCATTTCTCTTTCCTTCTCTGTTTACTGCATTCCTGATAATCATGCAGAACCAAATGACATTTTGAGCATACAGTACTGAATTCTGGAAGATAAGACTCATCTGCTTCCTGATAAGACATCCTGTCAATGTAAGGGACCTAGTCTTAAATGAAATGCTAACTTTTAGTAGAAATTCTTCAACTTTGTCATATGGGAGACCTTCAGTAGACTAGTAGGCATCACTTTATATAACACTACCATATTTTGCCTGGCGATGCCGGGCTTTGTAAAATTGTGTTGGATAGTAAAGGGTTTCGGTTTTTTTTTCTTGAACCAATGGTGCTGGGCTGTTTTAAATGGTGTTGAAAGGTTTTGTGTTTTTGTGGCTTTGAGGTGCTGTGTCCGCCTGCGGGGGACTTGCGCTCCCAGTGTGTGTTTTATTTTTATTTTTTGTGCGCCGGCTTCCTCAGTGCCGGACTCTTTAAATTGTTTTTGGAAGGTTTTTGTTTTATGTTTATGCAAATTTTATTTTAATTTAATTTATTTAATGTAAATTATTTTTTTAATTTTAAATGTAAATTTTTTTTTAATCTTTATTTGTATGCATTTTTTTGTTTTGGTTTTTTGGTTTTTTTGAGTGAAAAGGGATTTCTGGGTTTTTTTGTATTTTTTGAGATTAGTGTGAATATTTTTGAATGTTTTGATAACTTTTTGGATTAATTTGGGAATTAATCTTAATAGTTTTAATATTTTTGAATGTTTTTTCTCTTGTGGCCTCTGGGTGGAGGTGGTGAGCTTTTCTTCCTCTCTACAATTTTTCTCTTCTGTCCTCTGGGTGTCGCTTCTGGTAAGTATTCTCTTCATTTTCTCAGTTGAGTTCCAGCCGTCATGGAGTGAAGATGTGTCTTGGTAAGCTCTCTGGATTTTTTGGGGGGGAGGTTTGGGGGGGGTTGTGTTGGGTTTTCGGGGGGGTGTCTTTGTGATGTTTTTGTGGTAATTTTTTTGGATGTTTTTGTGTTTCTTTTTGACTGTTTTGGTGTGTACTTTTTTTTTGAGGGGGTGTCTTTTTTTCCGCGGGCCAGGCTCAAAGCCTGGCCCATGCAAAGGAAAGGGCGTGGGGGAGGTGTCTCTTTTTCTTCACGGGCCAGGCTCGATCCCTGGCCCATTGCAAGTAAGGGCAGCGGTGGCGGGTTTTTTTATTTTATTTTTCGCACGCCGCCTGCCTCAGCATTCTGTGCGCTAATGGCGTGCAGGACGCTGGGGCTTGTAGTTTTGCCTGCGCATGTTTGGTTACTGCAGCGGTTTTTTTCCTGCGCGTTTCCAAACTTTCCTTTTGCCGCGTCGCTCAGCCTGATTGGCTCTGGTGCCGCACGGTGCGGTGCAGCGCAAGGAACGTTGGGAATTGAAGTTCCCTTTTTTTGTTTGCGTCCGGGGGGCTCCTGCCCCCTGGCAGAAAATTTCAACTCAACAGTTACCTGCGAACTGGGTTCGGGCGAGTGAACAGAGGCCCATTACGGGCTAGTGGGGCCTCGTGCAACATTCTTTGTCACATTCCAGCGGTTAATGCACCATTTTATAGGTATAGATTTAGGTGCTACCTAAAAGAACTGGAAAACTATGCATTTCAGTGATTGGTAGTAAAGCATCCAGTAAGTCAGAATCACTTAGTTCTCAGATAACCCTAGAAATGGAGGGAGGAGAGATTGTTGGATTACAACTCTCAAAATCTCCAACTGTAAGTAATCTATACCTATAAAATGGTGCGTGGCCCGTGGGCCAGGCATCGAGCCCGGCCCACGGAAAAGAAAGAACCCCCGGCTGCTGCCTTTCCTTTCCATGGGCCAGGCATCGAGCCCGGCCCGCAGAAAAGAAAGACCCCCCAGCCGCTGCCTTCCCTTTCCACGGGCCAGGCATTGAGCCCGGCCCGCGGAAAAGAAAGACCCCCCCGGCTGCTACCTTCCCTTTCCACAAGCCAGGCACCAGGGCCGGCCCACAAAAAAAAACCCACCCCAACGCCACATGAAGTGGCAAGGCACTTTCCGTGGTCCGGCCACCCAGGCCGGCCCATGGAAATACCACCACCCCAACGCCGCATCAAGCGGCGATGGTATTTCCGCGGTCCAGCCCCCAAGACCAGCCGATGGAAATACCACCACCCCAACACAAAACAACACAAACCAAAAACAGTCAAAAATAATCAAAACCAAAATAAAAACACAAAAAGTAAACACAAAAACATCCAAAAACACAATCCAAAAACAGTCAAAAATAATCAAAAACAAAAATAAAAAACAAAAAGGAAACACAAAAACATCCAAAAAGGAAACACAAAAACATCACACAGACCCCCCCCCCAACTCCCCCCCAAAAAAACAAACAAACCAGAGAGCTTACCAGGAGACATCCTCACTGGTAAGCTCTCTGGTTTTAGTTCCACGACCGGAACTAAACTGAGGGAAGAAAGAGACTACTTACCGAAAGAGGAAGCAACACCCAGAGGACAGTAGAGAAAAATAGTAAAATGCAAGAAAAGCTCACCAGCCCCACCCAGAGGCCACAAGAGAAAAAAACCTTCAAAAATAATCAAAATAATTAGAAATAATTCCCAAATCAATGAAATAAGTTATCAAAACATTCAAAAATAGTCACAATAATCACAAATAATTCAAAAAAGAAAAGAAATAAGTTTTCACTCAAAAAAAACATTAAAACACAGTATAGAAACATTGGTTTTTAAAAATCATATTCTTACACATTTTAAAAAATAATTATCCAAGGTACAACTATTTTTAAAAAAAATGACATAGTAACACATTATTTGGTTAAAGACAATAATTATAAAAAATTATATCATCCTTTCCTCTTTTTAAAAACCAAAACAAAAAAATAAAAAATCACAGTTTATAACAGCTCATGCGTAAAAATAAAAAAATAAAAAACCAGAATTAAAAACTAACCACATTTGCATAAACATAAAACAAAAACCTTCCAAAACCATTTTAAAGAGCCCAGCACCGCCGGACAAAATATGCTAGTTTGATATAATTTATCAAATGAACAAAATATAGAGTAGAACAATTGCAGACTGTTACTGCATTAGGACAAACAGAAGCCACCATGGGCACTGATTGAAATTTTACCTCTGCAAAGGAAGAGAGATTTTCTTGTCAAAATATAAAGTTTACAGCTTTAGCACTGTTTTTAATAACAAGTGGCTAGGACGCTGACTGGGAGGCGAAAGGTCAGCAGTTCGATTCCCGAGTACTGCAGGACAGAATGAGCTCCAGTCTTTGTCCCAGCTCCTGCCAACCTAGCAGTTCGAAAGCAAGAAATTGCAAGTAGATTAATAGGGACCACTTTGGTGGGAAGGTAACAGCGTTCCGTGTGCTCCTGTGTCTAGTCATGCCTGCCACATGACCATGGAAATGTCTGCAGAAGCAGACAGCGCTGGCTCTTCGGCTTTGAAACAGAGATGAGCGCTGAACCCTAGAGTTGGATACAACCGGCTTTCGAGCAAGGGAAACCTTTACCTTTATTTTACTATATTACAGTAGAACCCCATATAACAAAAATAATTCGTTCTATGAGACACTACGTAATACGATATTTTGTTATATGATGCATGCATCGTACAACAAAAATCCCTATGGGAAAATTTGTACAACGAAAATCTCTATGGGAAAAATCGTACAATAATTTTTCCCATAGAGATTTTTGTTGTACGATTCTTCCCATATACAGTAGATACAATGCATCATATAAAAAAAATTTCGTTATACAGGGCACAATGTGTTTTTAGAATCCTCTTCGTCGTACGATTTTTCCGGTGTATGAGGCATTTGTTATATGGGGTTCTGCTGTATAGCATAATTTCACATTTTAAAATGTTTGCAAAACAAACTAACATAGTAATGTTAAACTGATTGATGTGCAAAATTTAACTATTTGTATGGAGACACACAAAAATTCACACTTAAAAAATCAAAACCAAAAACTTTTGTTCCCATTTACTAAGTGGAGCATTGGAAGAGAATAGCACTGTTCCCTGACAGCTGTCAGCAGTAATATTCATACAAAGACACATTCTGAACAATGAGGTCATTTGTTCATGTGTGATATGCACAGAGGAATTTGAATTATGTGAGATTTTTGTGAAATGGAGTAAAATATACACCACTATCGTTGTGTGAGGCTCCTACTCTATCTCTGTCTTGAGAAGAGCAGCTTTTTTTCTTGCTTCAAAAATCCATTAGTGTAAATGGTTCTTACTAAAGCGCTTGTCATTACAGTATTAACATAATTTCATTCCCCAAGAGGATCTGTTTTGTCGGGTAGAGTGCAATTGCCCATGTATTTAATTGGGATTTCCTAACATTTGGGAAATTGCTCAATTTGTCCATTTACCCATCTATCAATGTCCCATCTGTATACTTGGTGGTGTATACCATACTTGGTAAGTTAAAATACCTAAAGGTTTTGGTAGGGAAAGGAAACCAGTTCAGAACTTCAAAATGGACATCTTTCCCCCAATTTACTAAGCTTTAAAAAGAGAGGTTACAGATTCAATGTTTAATAAAATACAGTACTGGTGTTTAATCTTCTAGTTAGTCATTTAATTTCAGGAGATGGTAATTCTCTTCAATGGTGGCAGAGAAGAATGACTTCTTTGTTATCATGGCTTCGAGACCTGAGGGCTGCACTTGGGGACATGAAAAGAGACTCATTCGGGCGTCCCCTGAGCATACCCGTCAAGCATAGCTCCCAAAAATACGGGAAATTTCTGTGCATGCATGGGCGCGCATGCGCAGAACACATTTGTGCATGTGCAGAACACGTTTGTGCATGTGCGGATGGGTTCTGCACGTGCATGCGTGTGCAGTAACCCCTTTCCCCAAAATATCGGAAAGGGGAGGAACGACCACCAAAATACGGGAAATCCAATCCTTTCAACCCAGAGTAATCTCTGACACAAAATTATTAATATTACCGCTGCCACAAAGTAGGAGTTCCAATGGGCTCTAACTCGGTTTCTGTCAGATTCACTCTGATATATTTTTGGCCATCAACCTTCTAGTCTCCATCCTACTCATTTTATCATCATCAGCTCACCAGGAAACCACAAAATAGAGTCAGACTGGCCCTCTGGTTTGTGGGTGAGCTGATAATGATGAAATGAGTAGGATGGATACAATCAGTATCCTGGATAATGAATGGTTAACAATTGTTTATGTGATTGTTAAGAACAGTCCAACTCAGCAGTTGTCATCAAAAAGATATTTGACTTTATTCCTTGAAGTAGCTAAGAATATTAAAAGCAAAGGATAGTAAATTAGCACTGGGGATTTTGGTGTTGAGTGGCCAGTCAATATTATTAGTAAATAAATAAATGTATGTGTGGGTTAAAATCCTGTTGTAGATCTCAGCAGGTGATGTCATAAACTACGGCAAATTGCCACTGATTGAAAGCTTCCTTTGGGGATTTCAGAGTGTGTTAGAGTCATGGGCATTACAAAATTACCTCCAATCATTACCACTGACTGCACCCAGGATTTCAGCCATAGTAATGTGATGTGTACTACTGGCTTAACTTTAAATGATGCCTCTATTTTGAGATAATTTTTATGTTTTTCGCTGCTATCTTTGCAAATAATCTTATCATTTTGCACCACCTGGGATGAAGTAGTAAGCTAACCTTTTACAGAAAAAGACATCAAGGCACAGCAATCTCTTACATCTTTTGAATGGAGTATGAGTCAGTAATCTGTCCCGTCTGTTTGTAGAGCAGGGGAGAAATCCTCAGTCACAACATTTGCTTTGTATAGCACCAGTCAAGAAACTTCTTATCTTTGGGGGGGAAATCTTGATTTTAACCCTTCTTTCTTGATGAATAGAGCTTGTAACATCAACCTCATCAGTTTTCTGTCATCCTAATAAAGTGATGCAATAGCTCATCTCAGCGTGCTTAGAAAGCGTTCTGTATTGCCTGTTCCAGGCTTTTGAAATAGGAAATGACTGTTGGAAATAGCTGAATATTGGCTTCAGTAGGTTCTTCCCCCTCACATTTATTTGAGAGTTTGGATTGGATGTAAGACAAGCAATTAATTGCACTTTTCATTATGAAAGGATCATTAATAAAAATATGTGCAGCGCATGAGTGATGTTTAACAGAGATATCAATTTCTCTGTCAAACAACTGCCACTTATGAAAAATTAAATAATTAGCTGTTTTTCATGAGATAGACAGTTTTAACATTGGATGTCTGATTAATATGCTAAAAGTAAGTACACCAGTTTTGCTTTCTGTCTCTGTATCTGTTCTGAGTTTGTGACTTCAAAAGTTGCCTTGAAGATGGTCATTAAACAATGCTTGGAGAGATGGTTGAATGACCTGCTTAGTGCTAGAGTAAGAACAAAGAGTACCTCATAACATTTTTGGTGTGCTTTCCCCCTCTTGATTTGTCTCAAGTGACAGAATATGAGGAATGATTTTCAGTCTATGTTGTCTCAAAAGAGTTTTCTTTTAATAGCTTTTTAATAGCACTGATTAGCCTTTTTATTTTTCTGTTTCAGAAGCAGGTAGGAACAAAGCAATTTAACTTATGGACACTATTATATTCAGAGCCTTGTGTTTTGAGATGATACCTGTAGCTAGACATCTTCCTAGGCTTCTTTTTCATTTCTGATTATCTGGATCAGCATCTTATCACTGCCACGTCTACTTTGGACTCAGTTGCAGCAGAAATACTGTTTATTTATACAGTTGTTGTTTTTTTAACCTCCAGGGACATTCTCTTATTCAATTCAATTCAATTATTCTACTTGTATGCCGCCCCACTCGCAATGCGGCTCTGGGCGGCTAACAAAGAAGCAAAATATCACAGTTACAATAAATACAGTGACAATATCACAGTTACAAAATATCACAATTACAATTATAAAGTAATTACCAAAACATTTCAGAAGCAAAACTCAGAAATACATTACAAACTCAGCCCGAACCACTCTGTCCATTACCCTCCAGGCAAGGTCAGCCGAGGGGAAGGGTCTGGTGACAGTGGTGGGGGCGGCATTGTTGTTTTCGAGCCCTGCTGAGCCGCGCAGCTGTTCTATCCCCTCCAGGCTGGCCCGGGCCAGACGAAGGGAGTCTGGTGGTGGTGGAGGGTGGCATCAGTGTTTTAAGTGCTGATGCGCCGCTGCTCTCCCCCCTCTAGGCCGGGCTGGCTGAGTGGAGTCCAGTGGTAGTGGAGGGTGATGTCAGCGTTTTAAGCGCTGCCGAGCCATGCAGCTGTTCTCTCCCCTCCAGGCCAGCCCGGCCGAGGGGAATCCGGTGGTGGTGGAGGGATCACCTTATCCTAAGGATGACCTTATCCTCAGACTGACTCAATTTCTGTTTGGTCTGTGCCAGTTCACTGAACTGCTTGCTTCCTGCCACTGCCAATTCATGATTGGCTACCTTTCTGCCAGCGACAGGCACATTTCAATTCTCTTCTATTCTTTTCCAGCCATTCGGTAATGCTTTGCCTACTTTACACCTATTTTTCTCTGTTGCTTCCCAACACGGTCCCTCCCCTTGAAAAATGTTCTCCATCACTACCATCCTACCATAGCATTGTCTGCTGCTTCTGTTTCTTCCGTTTATTGCAAATTTTCTACGCCGTATATATTTTAAAATAACTGTTCTTGTATACCGCTACAGTGTCACTGGTTTGATGATGTCTGAATATAACCTTTTTCTTCCTAAACCTACCTTTGTTTTGTCATGTCCTTTTGTGCTCCTCAAATTTTTTTTAATATCTTCCTGTATTTCTGTGTGTATAACAAAAAAGTTGCATAGTCCTTGTGCAAAATCCAAAGACACTGGTGGGTGGTATCTTTTTTTACACCACTTAATATCTCAGTCATAAAACAGTGACTTGGGGGGTGGGGGGCTGGCTTGCATTCCTGCTTTCCTTTTCAATTTTCTCATTTTTTCCTCCTGGCTGCTATTTCCAATTTGATTTCCAAATTTATTCTGCCATGGTTGTGCATGATGCTATTCCTCTTGACCTTCATTTTAGACCATCTCTTATGTCCTTTAGATTCTTCTTCCGTGTCTACGCCATACGTGTAACTGCCAAAATGAAACCACCTTTTGGGTGAGTACAATCTTTAGTTCTCCTTCGTATAGTTTGTGAATCCCCACTCATGGGTTATGCGCTTGCGCAGAACGGAGATCGGAGGCTTGAAAAGCTATTGGTCTAAAGTTTTGGCGGTAAGACCGCCCACCGTACCGCCCACCCTGAGGCGCCCGCGCGCCATTTTACCTCAGTTCTCTTCTTTCCGCTGTAGCAGCAGGACGATCGTCGAGAGCTTCTCAATTTTTTCTCGCCCTTCTGAGGGAAAGCTTTAGCGAATTCTACAAATTTTGCCGGCAATCTTGTCCTTTGGGCAGGATTGCCACCCCGGTGCTGTTTCTTCCTTCGAGTGGACTCAGTAGCCCGTTTTTCGCTCCGATCACCGTCTCCCCCCTCAAGGGGGTGGCGGCTGGTCCGCCCTTCGGGGTACCCGCTTGGACTTCCACTGGAAGAATTTTTTCCTCGGTTGATGGCTGCAGCCTTTAAACAGTGCACGGCTTGCCATAAGAAGTTCCCGGCTTCCGACGGTCACAGCCTGTGCCTCTTTTGTTTGGGAGAGTCGCATCAGAGCCAGTCTTGCCCGCACTGCAAGAAGTTTACGCGGCTTGCGGTGCAGAACCGAAGCAACCGGCTCAAGGCTCACCTGATGGAGCTCGCTTTGGCTCCCACCGCGGCCGCCTCTACCTCCGCCGGGACCTCCCAGCCGCCTCCCGCTTCTTCTTCCACGCTTCCGATTAGGAAGAAGAAGAAGAAAGACAAGAACGGGGAGAAGAAGCGCAAGCATGGGTCGGAGAAGAGACGGTCGCTTCCTCCCACCCCGCGCACGCCCGCCTCTCCCGGGCCTTCACCTCCGTTCTCGACTGCTCGATGCCCTTCTCCAGGGTCTTCCATCTGGGGAGGACGGTCGTCTTCCGGGTCGCCTGAAAAAGGACGCGGGGCTGGGGCTCCAGCTCGCCCACTTCAGGTGCTCCCCTCTCCCCCTCGGGGAAGAAACCGTTCGCCCACGAGGCAGGCCTCCGTCTCCCCAAGGCCCAGGACGCCGACAGACGACGCAATCGCCACCGTTCTGGCGACCATTTCGCCGCCACCTCAGCCTGCCACCGTTTCGTCGGCCACCGTTCCGTCGGCTACCACAGCGACCCCAGACGCACCTCAGATGGCGCTCTTCCGTGAGATGTTTGAGTTCATGGCGTCGTTTGCGAACAAGCTCCAGACCTCCATACCTGCGGCCTCTGCGGCTCCGGTCCCGACCACCGCAAGCCCCGGGCATGACGGCCCTGCTGTGGCCCCACCGACCTCCCGCGGGTCGAGTGTCCGCTCCGCCGGCCCACCCAAACCGTCATGGCGTGGTCCGGACGTTGATGCGGTGGACTCCCATCCCGCCGGCCCGCCCAGGCCGTACTGGCGCGGTCCCGACGTGGATGAAAGAGTTCCTCCCTCGTCCTCCGATGAATCCAGCTCGTCGGAGGAGGACGACGAGGGAGACGTCGACGCCGAGCGCACGCCGGAGCAGAACATCGGCGCGGTGGGCCCACCGCGTGGTGAGGACCAACGTTCGCTGACCGCCATGCTCACAAGGCTGGGCACCGCACTCAACCTCAAAGTGGATCAACCGCCGCTGGAGGGTGAGGATCAGATGACCGCGAAGCTGGACAGGCGAGCTGTACGGCCGGTCCATATAACCATGCTCCCCTCCATGATGACTTCGGCGAGGGCAACATGGAGAAAACCTTTGGCGGCGCACTCCGTTTCGTCCAGGCTCGACAGCATGTACCGAGTCCTGGACGAGGACGCCGAGTTCCTGCAGGCGCACCCCCTGCCGAATTCCCTGGTGGTCAAGGCCTTCCAGCATAGGACGGCCACCAGCGGGTTCCCGGTTCCCTCGACGCCGGAAGGAAAGAAACTGGACGCGGTGGGCCGTAAATTCTACGCCACCGGCTCCCTATTCTTCCGTGCCGCCAACTACTCGGCCGCCATGGGCCTGTATCAATCTCACCTCTGGGAGCAGGTGAAGATTGAGACGGCGAAACTGCCCGCCGATGCCCAGAAGCGGATCGACGCGCTGGCCACCGAAGGGGATTTCGTCGCCGAGCAACTGATGCGCACTGCCAGGCACATCAATGATTATGTGGCGAAAGACATGGCCTCCGCAATCTTTCTCCGTCGCCATGCTTGGCTCAGGGACACCTCCCTCGATGACGCTATGAAAAAGCTCATCGAGGAGTTTCCCTTCGACGGGCAGGGCCTCTTCGGGCAGGATACCGATAAGGTCCTGAATGAGATGCGCCAGACAAACTCCACGGCCAAGTTCCTGGGGCTCACCACGCCGGCTCCGCCCGCCAGGCCGAGGTTCCAGCCTTTCACGCGGCGATTCCAGGGCAACCCGCAGCAGCAGGGGCCGCCGGAGCAGCCTAGATCCAGCTCCTACAAACAGCGGCGTCAACACAAACCCCGCTACCGACCCTACGGACAGGACAAGTGTTCGAGCGCGAAGTCCAAGTCTCGCGTTTGAAGCTGCGACGGCCGAGTCTCTCTCGCTCCACATCCCGTACCTCCCCCTTCGGAACTTCCTTCAGGTATGGTCGGGCATCACGGACGACCAGTGGGTTTTAAAGATCTTGTCCTCTGGCTACGCCATCGAGTTCGTGCGGGTACCTCGGGTAGGAAGACATCGTCTCACCACCTCGTCCCACCATTTGGAGGAAGAAATATCAACCCTTCTCTCCAAGGGAGCCATCGAGCGGGTAACACCGTCCGACTGGGACAACGGCTTCTACTCGAGGTACTTCGTGGTCCAGAAGAAGGACGGAGGCCTCCGCCCGATCCTGGACCTGCGCCGCCTGAACAAATGCATCCACACCAGGAAGTTCTGGATGGTGACCCTGCAAACCGTCCTTCCCCTCATCAACAAAGGGGACTGGTTCACAGTCATAGACCTCAAGGATGCCTACTTCCATGTCTCCATCCTCGAGGAGCACAGACAGTTCCTCCGTTTCCGCATCGGAAACTCTGTGTACCAGTACCGGTGTCTACCGTTCGGTCTGGCCACGGCACCACGAGTCTTCACCAAATGCATGGCTCCAGTGGCCGCGTTCCTCCGCCAGAGGGGCATCAGGGTTTTCCCTTACATCGACGACTGGTTGATTGTCTCCCCCACCAAATCGTCAGCCGTTCAGGACACACAATACACGGTCCACCTCATGGAGAGTCTCGGCCTCAGGATCAACTTCACCAAATCGAAGTTGGCTCCTTCTCAACGCGTCGAGTACATTGGAGCGGTACTCGACTCGCTTGCCACCAGAGCCTTCGCACCCCAGAAGCGCTTGCAGGACATTGCACAAGGGGTGAGCGACCTTCGCACCAAACCGTACGTCCGGGCGAAGAAGGCTCAGAGACTTCTAGGCCTGATGGCCTCAACAACGGCAGTGATTCCCCACGCCAAGTTGAAATTCCGGTCCCTGCAGTCGTGGCTTCTTCACGAATTCGACGCACTCCGGGAGAGCCAGTCCAAACGGTTGACTCCGTCTCCGGAACTGAAGGACCAACTGCTGTGGTGGACGACTACACTCAACGTGGCCGCGGGGAAGAACTTTTACCCCCCGCAACCAACCATACAAATACTGACCGACGCAAGCAACCTCGGTTGGGGGGCTGCCTGCGGGACTCTCACGGTCAACGACACTTGGTCACCCCACGAGATGGTGCACCACATCAACTACTTGGAACTGTTGGCCATCTGGAAGGCTCTACGGTCCTTTGAAACCCTTCTCACCGGCAAGGCGGTCCAAGTGGCCTCGGACAATACCACAGCGGTGGCTTACCTGAACAAACAAGGAGGGACCCGGTCCACCACCCTCCTTTACCTTGCTGTACAGCTCTGGGAATGGTGCCTGGAGAGACACATCTTCCCGATCGGAGTACACATTCAGGGCACACTGAACGTCTTGGCAGATCACCTGAGCCGGCTCACCTCGACGACCCACGAATGGGAGCTGGACAACGGGGTGTTCCAGTCGCTGTGCGAGGCCTGGGGAACGCCGAGCATCGACCTCTTTGCGTCGGAATCCAACAGGAAACTCGACAGGTACTGCTCCAGAGCAGGCATCGGACCGGACTCCGAGGGCAATGCCTTCATGAGACGGTGGGATCAGGACTATCTCTATGCCTTTCCTCCGTTTCCTCTGGTCCAGAAGGTACTCACCAGGATGTACCAACACAAAACCAATGCAATTCTGGTGGCACCGGCATGGCCGCGCCAACCCTGGTTTCCGCTGCTGTTGCGCATGTCGTCACAGTATCGCACTCTGCCGGAGTCACCGACGCTTCTCCAAATGGAGCACGGCCAGCTGCACCATTCGGACCTGCCCAGCCTCCACCTCACCGCGTGGAGGATAACCCCAGACTATCCAGGATCCTGGAACTAGCACGGCGCCCCTCCACAAGGAAGTCTTATGCTTCAAAGTACAGGCGTTTTTGTACTTTCCTGGCCTCCCAGCAAATGCCCCCCCCCCAGGTGGGACTGCAGGGTGTCTTAACTTACCTACTCCATCTGGCGGAGTCTGGCCTCAGCATCACCTCCATCCGAGTCCACCTCGCAGCGGTGGTGGCTCACTCTCCGGCTGGTTCGCCCGCTTCTGGTGCCTTTCGCGACCAAACGGTGAAGCGTTTCCTCAAGGGACTACGGAACGCCTTCCCTCCGGTCAGGACTCCTACGGCTCAATGGTCACTGCCTACCGTGCTCAATGCGCTCACCAGGACCCCTTTCGAGCCCATGGCCACCAGCGACATTCGCCTCCTCACATGGAAGACGGCATTTCTGGTGGCTATCACGTCTGCACGACGAGCTGGAGAACTGGTTGCCCTGCGAGCAGATGCACCATTCCTCCAATTCTTCAATGACCGCGTCGTCCTACAAGCGGACATCACCTTCCTGCCCAAGGTAGTCTCCGCTTTTCACATGGCACAGACTATCTCCTTGCCAGCCTTTTTCCAGAACCCCTCTAACCCCCAAGAAAGGACTTGGCACACGCTGGATGTGAAACGAGCTTTATTGTTTTACACCAGCAGGACAAGGGAGTTCAGGAAGTCGCAACGCCTCTTTGTGGCTTATGGGGGGAAGTCCAAGGGTGAACCCATCTCTGCTCAAAGGTTCTCCAAATGGATCACCTCCACCATCTACCTGGCCTATGAGTCAGCCTCACTGCCACCTCCACCGCATGTCAGGGCGCATTCCACCAGAGCGGTTGCCACATCCACCGCTTTTCTGGAGGGCACATCGCTTGAGGACATATGTAAGGCTGCCACATGGTCCAGACCTTCCACATTTGTCCAGCACTACAGGGTGGACACCAGAGCCACTGCGGACGCCAGGCTTGGCCGTGTCGTCCTCACCAGAGGGCTCCGGACTCAACGCCCCTGACGGGTCAACCTACTGCATCTTCATCTCATCGTGGGATCATCTCATCCGACTGCCCACCGACCAAGTAAGTGTGAGCTTGCTAATCTCCCATGAGTGGGGATTCACAAACTATACGAAGGAGAAAGTTCGGTTTCACTTACCAGTGATAACTTTCGTTCTTCGAGTATATAGTTTGTGAATACACACTACCCACCCTGCCTCCCCTCTTGAGCTGCACGGATGAGATCGATTGGTTTATCCTGTGCTTAGCTTAAGTATGGAACTGAGGTAAAATGGCGCGCGGGCGCCTCAGGGTGGGCGGTACGGTGGGCAGTCTTACCGCCAAAACTTTAGACCAATAGCTTTTCAAGCCTCCGATCTCCGTTCTGCGCAAGCGCATAACCCATGAGTGGGGATTCACAAACTATATACTCGAAGAACGAAAGTTATCACTGGTAAGTGAAACCGAACTTTCTTTTTGCCTGACCTAGTGTGAGAAAGATTAGCCGGCATAAGGTGGCCGTTGCCCAGGGCATGCCCAAATGTATTTATTTATTTATTTATTTTTATTGAATTTCTATACCACCCATCTGGATGTTATCTCACTCTGGGCGGTGAACAAACAGAAAATAAATAACAACAATATCCACAACAAATCAAAACCCACCACAAACAAATATATTATAGACTAAACCAAACTAAAATAAAATAATTGGCATCAGAGGACATCAAGACTGAACCTAACTGGATAATTTATCAACAAGGGGAACTACGCCCAGAAAGATCTCCTTGAAGAAGAGCGTTTTTGTTTTTTAAAGGTAGTCAGTGATGGGGCCTGGCACAGCTCCACCAGTAGTCTATTGTTTTTTCCCCTCAAGACTGTCAGGGATTAAATAATGAGCTCTTATACATTATTGTTGTTTTCCATTCAGACTTTGCTTTTGCCATCAAAGATTTAGTTCCAAGGTCCCTGACAACTGTTTAGTTCACTGTTTAATCTTTCCATCTTAACTGAAAATAGTGAGTGGAATTTGTCTGGGTATAACATCAATTTGGATGTTTCTTGGTAATTTAGTACTCAATAATGTTTTGCTAGCTTGTATTAAGATTGTTAATGGATTTTAATAACTGTCATCTAAAAGGTAATTTTTCCATTTTCTGCTACTGTGGAACCTGTCATCCTCTTTTTCTTCTCTAGCTATTATCAGAGAATGCAAGAAAAGGCCTTTTCAGTGTTCACACAGAAACTTTGGAAAGCCATTCCTTGGGAAGTTTCATGCTATTCTACTTTGACATATAAAATAATTCTTTCCAGGCCATCATTTGGTAATCTTAAATGGAATATTTTCTGTTTGTGAACTGGAGGCCTTTTTAAAAATATATATTTTGATGAATGATCTTTTTATTGTTGGATTCCATATGCAATTTAACTATAAATAAGTAAGAGATAAATAACTGGCTGAGTAACTTGATGAGTTAGGTCAGTGATGGTGAACCTCAGCGCTCCAGGTGTTCTTGTACTTCAATTACCAGAAGCCCAAGTCAGCACTCCTGCTGATCAGGGCTTCTGGGAATTGAAGTTCAAGAACATCTGGAGTGCCAAGGTTCACCATCACTGAATTAGGTAGTTCCACTGAAAAGCTGGAGACTGGGTGTTTGGTTCTCTGCTGTGCCTCCCAGAAGAGCCAGCTTGTGTGACCCAGAGCATCTACATAAAGAAGAGAAGGATAAATCCACTTCTGAGTACTGTCTTCCTAGAAAACCTGGAAAAAGGTCACCGTAAGTTAGTATTGACATGATGGCACATGATTAATTAATTATTAATTGATAAATACATTTGTAATACATAAAGCTTACGATGGGAAGCAAGTACTGATCCGTATGGACAATTTAAATTGCAATTAATAATTTGTATATTCCTAGCTGCTTGAAACAAAGGTTCAGAAACATTGTTTGCTTCACTCACTTATTCCTTTCAAAAATATGTTGCCTTCTTTCTTTAAAAATAAAATCCCAAGTGGCTACCAGAAGTTTAGAACTTCATCACATCATGACTATAAAATAAAAAATCAGAAAGTAATAACAAGCAACCAGTGAGATAATTTGTTGTTGTTCCGTGTCTGACCCTTTGCGACCCCATGGACCATCATACGCCAGGCTTCCCTGTCCTCTGTCATTCTCCACACCCACACATATCTACACCCATCGCATCAACGATGCCATCACGCCATCTCATCCTCTGCCGCCCCTTTCTCCTTTTGCCTCCAATATTTATCAGCATCAGGGCCTTCTCTAGTGAGTCATCTCTTCTCATTTGGTGGGTAAAGTATTTGAGCTTCAGCTTCAATATTTGTCCTTCCAAGGAATAGTCAGGGTTGATTTCTTTCATGATTGACTGATTTGATCTCCTTACAGTCCAGGAGACTCTCAAGAGTCTCCTCCAGCACCACAGTTCAAAAGCATCTATTCTTCTGCACTCAACCTTCCGTACGGTCCAGCTCTCACAGCCATACATTACTACTGGGCATATCATAATAATAATAGAGAACATCTCCCCAATAGGTCCTCAATACCAAAATCCTCTAGAAAAGCCACATTTTCAATCTGCCCTGAAATATTAACAATTGGCATTTTTTTGCCCGGCCTTGCCGGGCAAGTTTGGTTTTTTTTTTTAATGTGTTGGGGTTATTTTTGGGTGTGAAAGACACAGCAAGGGTGACAGACAGGGATCCACCAGGGTAGGAGCCAACCCTGACGGATTCCTGCCTCTCGCCCTTGCAATTCTCCTTCCACAGTTTCGAAAACAGCCCTCGAAACAACGGAGGGGAAATTGCAGGGCGCGAAGCAGGGATTCGTCAGGGTTGGCTCTTCCCCTGACGGATTCCTACCTCTCACCCTTGACATTCTCCCTCCGTTGTTTCGAGGGCTGTTTTCGAAACAGCGGAAGGAGAATTGCAAGGGCGAGAGGCAGGAATCCGTCAGGGGAGGAGCCTACCCTGGCGGATCCCTGCCTGGCGCCTTCTCCCGGAGGGAAGTGGTTCGCTTCTCTCTTGTTTGGCGGGGGCCAAAAGCTTCGGCCCCCGCCAAGCAAGAGAGAAGCGAACCCCCTGTGGAAGATGATTGCTTCCCTCCAGGAGACGAAGGACGGAACGGAGCGCCGTTCTTGGCCTTCGTCTCCCGGAGGGAAGTGATTTGTTTCCCCGCTACCCTGCCAAAGCCACGTGGGGAGAAGAGGGGCTCCCCCTCTTCCCTGCTGAAGCCGCGGCGAAGCCGGCGCCGGCCTTCGTCCCCAGGGCCGCGGGAAGAAGAGGGTCTTCACCTCCTCCCCGCAACCCTGCCGAAGCTGTGGCGAGGCTGGCGCCGGCCTTTGTCCCCGTGGCCGCGAGGATGGCTTCCCTCCAATAAGGTAAGTGTGGCTGGCTCGGTACAGGATGATTGGGATGGGTGTGGCCACGCAGGTTGGACACGCACTGCCCAACCCCCTTCTTATAGGTATAGATTACATATGAAATGCATGTTAGGTTTTGAAATAAAGGCCTCACTGAGGAGGGCATTCCATTGGGTTGATGTCCACCATAAAGTTCCTGCTCCATGCAGACTCCTGTCAAACTCCTCTTGGTCAAGGCAACCATGACAAGGCTTCAGATGGCCCTGATACAAGTGTAACTGAGTTGTCTTTTATGAGATATCACTGTGGTTGCAAAAGTGAGGAAGCTAGGGGGAAAAATCTTCTGCTGGAAATCTGAACATTTATAAGGATCTATATTTCAACTTTTCTCCCCCTAACAAGTCAAAGTTGTAAGTCCCTGTTCATTCTTAGTTTATGACTCTGGCTTATCAGGAAAGACATGAGCTAAATTTTTCAGCTCATGTAATAAAAAAAATATCAAACGTGAATTACATAAAGTTCCACTGTGTTTCTTTATGTACATTAAGCAATTTGAGTAAGTGGTTTTAGTTTTATAGCCTTGATGTAGATGTTTGCGTGCTTAAAATATGTTATTTCCCCCACCCCAAAAAATATAATATAGGTTCACAATTACAGGAGGAGAATGCTTCAAGTTAAAAAACAACACAAACCTCTTGCTGACAGAGATAAAATTTTATAGTTCGTAATGTAAAAGTGAGACCACTTATCATCAGAGTTTAAACTACTTGGTATGAGTGCCTAAGTAGGATAAATGAAGAAAATTAGAAATGATGTCAGTTGCTGAAATCTCTGCATCTGTTATCTCAAAAAAAATTGGTATTCTCTCCTTATAAATCAGCCATCAGTCAGGACCATGGAGGTGACGGAATAATTTGTCTGCAGCATCTGTAGTGGGCTGTGACACCTAATGAACACATGGATCATCCCAGTTTGTATCAAGAACCTCATGTTAGAGCAACATATTTCTTGTGGCTACTACCAACAGTGTGTTGAGTACCTCTGGAGGAAAGCTAGAATTCATACTGATGAGATGTCTACCACATCTTCATTTTGACTATTGAGGTGCAGTCCTTCAGAGATCCTTATTATTACCTTGTAGAAGAATAAATGAAAATTTATGAGAGAAGGCACACTCCTTTCTAGATCATTGTTCCTTAGGTAGCTGTACTGCATGACGGATTGAGTGCCCGTCTCTGTCCAACTCTTGGGGACATGAAAAGAGCCTCATTTGAGCATTCCGTGAACAGAGTTTCTTCTGCAAAAAAACTTTCAACCCAGAATAATTTCTGACACTAAATTATTATTATAGATAACCGTAATTTTTTTAAGTGTGTCAAAAATGGTTTGGATATACCTTGCCTATACATTTTTTTCAGATGAGCAAATATGCACACAAGCCCCTTCCTCCACAGTTAGTAAAGGTAAAGGTCTCCCTTGCTCGAAAGCCATTTGTATCTGACTCTAGGGTTCAGTGCTCATCTCTGTTTCAAAGCCGAAGAGCCAGCGCTGTCAGCTTCTGCAGACATTTCTGTAGTCTTGTGGCAGGCATGACTAGACACCAGAGCGCACGGAGCGCTGTTACCTTCTCACTCTGAAGTGGCCCCTATTTATCTACAGTGATACCTCATACAACGTCCAAACTTGGTTCCACAAGTTTGGACTTTATACGGATTTGGACTTTGTATGAGGCATACAAAATCCTAGCCGCGATGCCTCATACAACATCCAAATCCTTGCCGCGATGCCTCGTACAATGTCATTTCCATAGAGATACATTGTACTGTAACAGCACAGACTTCAGGGCAAAGTCAAGGAAACAGACGGGAAAATGACAGAACTTTAAGAAATCATTGTCTAAAGGCTAAATACATTACAAAAACATGTCAAACAACCCTGATTGTCCAAGAACCTGAAGAATGCTGCAAAAATCCCAGGAATGCTTCTAAAAATTCTGACAAAAAAATTCAAAAAAATCCAAATTCGCGCTCAAA
Source organism: Bradypodion ventrale (assembly GCA_035047345.1). NCBI lineage: Eukaryota > Metazoa > Chordata > Lepidosauria > Squamata > Chamaeleonidae > Bradypodion > Bradypodion ventrale. The sequence continues at coordinate 183,920,519 of JAWDJE010000001.1, read as the reverse complement.
ACCACTCCTAAACACTCTTCGTCTTGTGCAAAACCCACAAGAGCAATGCACGCATTTGTGCTGCCTTTTATACTGCCCAGGCACAATGCAACCTGGGAAAAACCCAATGCCTCATACAAAGTCACAGCGACTTTGTACGAGGCAACTTTTTTCAAGGAATTAGGCGATGTTGTATGAATTCGATGTTGTACGAAGCAGACTTTGTATGAGGTACTTGCAATTTCTTGCTTTCGAACTGCTAGGTTGGCAGGAGCTGGGACACAGACGGGAGCTCATTTCGTCCTGCAGTACTCGGGAATCGAACTGCTGACCACCTCCCAGCCAGCATCTTAGCCACTTGAGCCACTGCAGTCCACAGTTACATTTATTTATTATATTTATGCCCCACCCATCTAGGAGATTTTCCTACTCTGGGTGGAGATTTAAAAAGCAAAAAACTAAGAATAACCCTCTTTTAAAAAAATAGGAAAACAATCTTTGGAATAGCTAGACTCAATCCGTGCTGCAGCCTAATTCATTTCTCTCAGGATGCAATTACACAGCACAGAAAATATGGTTTGATCTAAACTCCTAGAAATTGGTGTAACTGGATGAAATCCATATAGCCATCCAGATGATAATTTACAGAAGTTACCAGGGGCAGAGAGCTCATGCTGCCTGGAGCTCCAACAGAAAAAGTTGTTTTAAGTTGCAAACAAGGTTCTAATTGGCAATTTCTACCTCTTTCTTTTTTTAAAAAAAATATCCTAAGTGACCTAGGAATCTTGTGTTCGAGTGGTGATCCACATGGTGTGATATAAGTTGAAATAATAAATAAAATTGTAAAGAAACAGTTTGAACACAAGTGGTGCTTGGTTGAGGAGAGCTGATGCCCGCACTAGGGCCTCTTTGCATCAGATTTGACAATTGCACTGGCAAAAAGTGGATAAAAAGGATGTACAGTAAACCCAGTTGGAAGAAATCTAAACTGCCAGCTGATTTTTTGAGTGTGATTTTTTTTTCTCCACTCAAAAGAGACATTTCCAAAATAGACTTTCCCACATTCATCTTCATTTCACCGGTTTTGATTCAAATTATGGAAGCTGATCCTTTATCCTGCATGTACAAATTATAGTTCCAGTTAGAATGTATCCTTTGAATCAGTTGCTGAATGGTAAGTAAATGAACACTTGTATAAATCTCATTGATTAATGGGGATGTTCTATGTGTGAGTAGCTGTTGACTTTAGACCTGTATGAACAACTTGAATGGATTGTGACCACATCTGCAGCAGTACACTTATGCAACAGACATTAAAGGCTAAGACATGCAGTTCCTCCATGACCCACAATTGTATTTCTAATTATCCTTGGTTCTCCAAGAAGCAGATATTAATGTGGCTGAGTATGACATGGCAAATTATTGCCGCTCCCTAACCTTCTTTAAATTGCTGACACTGATGCAATCTGTAATTACAGAAATAAGCGTGAGAATTGTGGTACTATATAATTATCTTTTTCATGATATGTTATTGCTGAATGGTTTATTAATCTAGATCAGTCTTCTATCATATTTGCAACCGCTAAAGAATCATCATACTAATGCACAATTACATTTTATTACTTCTATCTGTATTCAATATGTGAGGTTTGGTATTTTAATGTAATTGGTAATTAATTTGATTTTTTAAAATATTTTGAAATAGCTCGTGACTTCACAATTACTTAAAGTTTCAGCATTTAGGGGTTTTGCTGTTGTTATTGGTGTTTAATTTTGCTTAATTTGTTACATCAGCACAATCCACCGGTTCTGTCTCTTTCATGGCAAATAGAAACTTTAGAGAAGAGCATTCCAGTATGGTATGCTGTTTGAATGGCACTTTGTAAATTAGGTAAGGCATATGGTGACATAAGGGAATGATTTCTATTATCATTTGTATTCTTATTACTGTAGTTATGTCAATATTTATGGTCCAATTTAAGTCCTGCCTTAAGATTTACTAGACTAGAGAACTGTAATGATCAAGATTTCCCCCCCAGTCTTATCATACAGTGGAACCTTGGTTAACATAATGCGTTCTCTGGGACGTTTCTTACAGCGAAAATTACTTTAACAGAATTTATTTATTTATGACATTACTAATGCCGCCCCACTCACCGAGGCGTCTTACAGCAATGCAGTAAACCCAACAACATTTAAAACAAATTAAAAACTTTTTAAAATTTCTCAAAAGTCTTAAATTTTTCTGTTAAAATTTTCTGTAAAAACCCCACCAAAGTCCACATCCCAACTTTGGGGCCAACTCAAACTAGCCAGCCCACCGTGGCTATTTCACCGGCCACCTCCCACACCTGCTGCGCCAGCCAGGTCTTCACACCCCTAGGTAAAGGTAAAGGTTTCCCTTGCTCGAAAGCCAGCCGTATCCGACTCTAGGATGCAGTGCTCATTTCTGTTTCTAAGCCGAAGAGCCAGCGCTGTCTGCTTCTGCAGACATTTCTGTGGTCATGTGGCAGGCATGACTAGACACCGGAGCGCACGGAACAGTGTTACCTTCCCACCGAAGTGGTCCCTATTTATCTACTTGCAATTTCTTGCTTTCAAACTGCTAGGTTGGCAGGAGCTGGGACGAAGACGGGAGCTCATTTCCGTCCTGCAGTACTCGGGAATCGAACTGCTGACCTTCCGCTTCCCAGTCAGCGTCTTAGCCACTTGAGCCACTGCAGTTCCCTACGAAAGGGTAAAAGCTCTGCCTGGAGACAGAGTTCAGTAGGCAGGAGGTTCCACAGGGCCGGAGCAGACACAGAGAAGGCCCTCCTTCTTTTGCTAGAGAGGCGAGCCTCTCTAGCCGATGGAACTATCAGAGAAGCCCATGGGAATGCATTAAATGCAATTTCCCACAGGAATGCATTGAAAACCAAAATACTTTAACCAAAACGTGGTTTCCCATAGAAATGCATTAAAAACCAATTAATCTGTTCTGGGGGGGGGGAGGGCGGGGATCTGTAAACCGAGCCACTGTTTTCTATGGATTTCCTTTAGTTGTCTGCCCAGGTTATCCTGCTATGGTAACAGAGCAGTAGACCATACTGCCAGCTACTCAACACCGAGTGTCAGGCAGCGGTTAACCAACCTGACAACCCTGAGGACTAATGTCTTGGGTGCCGAAGTCCACAGGGAAGGGTGATGGTCCCCAAGTGGGTTAAATCTCACTTGAATCCATCTTGATGGAGGGCGGAAGCTTCATCAATACTGGCCTGGGGCTGATGAGGATTTTGCGTGCCAAAAGGGCTCAGAACCAGAAAGTGATTCACGGAACTGAGTCAGTGGTACAGTTGTCAGCTGCAATGCGGAAGGCAAATGGAAGGCATTATATTCTCAGGACAGTCTTCATGGCTGATCACCATGAGGATTGCCAATATTTGGATTCGGGTATGGCAGAACAACAAGAAGAAAAAAGGCCTTTTGAAGCTGTATCTTCCTTTGGGAGCCTAAGAAAGGGAGCCTGGCAGACCATCATGCCATGAACGTTTGGGACTTTCATTAATAATTTTCCTGTCCTATCCACACACAAAAAATGCATGCCTGAAGAAGTGATCTTGGCTACCATGAAGTCTCACTCTTATGTCTGATGAAGTGGACTTGATCCATGAAAGCTAGCATTAAAATACAGGAGTTAGTCCGAGGTGCCACAAAACCTTTGTCTTTTGTTTTGTTTACTCTCTGATATCATGAGATTGTGGTATCAGAAACAAGTGGAATAACCATTTCCAATATCAAGCTGGGGAATACACATTGGTTTGTTGTTTTTTTAAATGGCTGCACATGTGCTTTGCATACAGAATGCTTCTTCAGGTAGGACTGGGAACGAGTCCTGTCTGAGACTGGAGAAACACTGCCAATTCACCTGCAGCTGGATGGCCAGATGTGTGATCTGGTATAAATCAACTTTTATTTTACTAAAGTGATCATTTTGTGTTTTGTATTCTAACAGTACAACCCTGATCCAGCAGTTCCAGCACATGTATAGAGTCAATCCCACTTCTTTTTTTATATTGACAATATACTGTTACATTGAATCCCATGCAAAGTTAAGTAATGCTCCTCATTCTCAATAGTTTAAAAAAGGAGTGGCCAAACTTTTGGCGCTGTGGGCTGGATTCAGGGGGCTGGTCACTACAGCCCGGGAGCCGGAGCCAAACCCCAACGCCAATTCATCTGGCCCACGAAGCCCTCATCGCTCCCGGAAGATGAAGTAAAACACGTCCGTACGGAAGCGGAAGTAAAATGCGGGCCAGGTGAATTGGCATCGGGGGCCATATCCGGTCCCCAGGCCGTAGTTTGGGCACCCCTGGTTTAAAATGAATACCAGTTTGGCATCACAATTCTAAAATGCCCCAATTATGAAGGGCAAAGAAGTGTTTCTCTGCCAAAAAGGTTCTCACAATTTTTATTGCATTTTCTTGACGCCAAGGGAAATGTTGTATCTGTTAAAACAGTATAGATTGATAGCCTTCGACATTAAAAAATATCTATGTTTCATTCAATATTTTGAGGAAGTAAGAGCGTTAAGAGTGAAAGCTCATAATATAGTTGTCTTTCAGGGGGGAGAGATTTCTTGAGTTCTTTGTTCTAGCTAAGAATGAAAATGCTGATCGGCAGTTCTGCAGAGAGCTGGCTAAACCATGCAGGACAGAGAAATCATGATGTAATCTTCCTTTCTTTACTAGCACTGTGATAACTCTCTCTGGCCCTGTATCTCCCCCTTATTGTTTGTTGTTTCTATTTTAGGGTGTGAACGGAATGTCTGTGGATGAGAAGACTGAATCCCCCATGTATGTGTATGAGTCAACAGTCCATTGTACCAATATCCTCCTGTGCCTCAATGACCAACGGAAGCAGGATATTCTCTGTGATGTGACTTTGATTGTGGAGGGGAAAGAGTTCCGAGCCCACCGGGCTGTGCTGGCTGCGTGCAGTGAATACTTCTTGCAGGTGTTGGTTGGGCAGACGGAAAATGACCTGGTTGTCAGCCTGCCAGAGGAGGTACAGTATGTTGTCATTCTTCAAACAAAAACATTCTGCTGAGACAAGAGAGATATAAAGAGTGAGAATAAGGCAGTCCCCACTTTTTATATTTTGGTCAGCTAGTTGGAAAATGGTGAAACTTCGAAGTTTTTGAAAAGGGGCCATTCAACAATTACGTGATCCTCGAAGGGGGTCTCCCATCCAAATTACAGAAAAATTACGTGGTGTCAAGGGGTGGTGGTGTCAAAATAACGTAATCCATTTGGAACTGTTTCTAACCAACAGTGGGAAACCAAACCAGTGTATAAAAAGAAAGGGTTTTATTTACCTTTGTGCCTTGCTCCATGCAGTGAAAATGGAGGGAGAAAGCCATACTTCCTTTCCTGGTTGCAGGGAGAGCAAGAGGCTAGGCTAGAGCATTGCTTCCTGCTTCAGTGCAATTGGCCTGCCCATCCATTTCCCCTGTAGCACCACCACTGGTTGGTGGTGCAAAATACAGTACTATTTAGTTCAGATCACTTAATTTTAAGGGGGGAGGGGGTCAAAACGAAAATTACAGTTGGATTACATAGGGGGTGTGTGTCAATTTCCCCCAGAAAAAGGATCACGTAATTGTTGAATGACCCCAAAGATATATCTCATAGTCCCTCATAAGGTCTGACTTTTAGCATGTTCATACTGTTGTTTGTTGGGCAGTCTGGGGTCACTGTTTTTGTGGTCTCTTCAGGATGTGGGAATGGCTAAATCACATTTAGCCTGTTCCTTCTCTTCATCCAAATAATGCAAACAAGTTTTGCCCATTTGGTGAAGTTGGTTGACTTTACCGTAGGACAAATGAAATAGTTCCCATGTGGAGAAGCAAAGAAAATGTAATTAATTTTTCCTCTCCCAGTTGAACATTGCAGCACTGAATCAGTTAGGAGGGTTAATTTTTTCTTTCTTTGTTGTATCAGTTGAAACTGCATATGTGAGCATCTTCTTGATTTGAGGGTACAAGGAAAAAACGAAGAAAAACATTTACCCTCCCAAATGATCCAGTGCTACAGTAGTCAATAAGGAAGGGAGAAAATGATTACACTTTCCATGCCTATCTGCAGATGAGCAGGGGAAGTGTTTAATGGCAATATCCTGTTTACTGAATTGGTTTATTAGTATGTTCCGCTTACCATATGTTAATATCAGAACTAGTCTTTGATGACTGCAGAGCTCCCATATACACCATTACCAGAGTCCCAGATGCTGAGAACAGCGTATATTAAAACAATGTAAAAAAGTAGAATCACCTGATGGCAGTTCAAAAAGAAGCACTCAGGGGGTGGGGGGTGGACATACGACAAATGGACATTGGAGTTAGGACCAATCCCTGAGAGCTTCAATGAATGGGCTACACATCCTCTCTGGACATGCTCTCTGTCTGAGTGAGTGATAGTCTTAGGGGAGACTGTAGGAAATGATGTGAAGCGAGGCTCCTTCTAGTCTACAGGGCAAGACAAGAAAAAGAAAAATTGTAAGGAGATGTAAAAGAGGAAGTAAAAGTAAAAAAAAGGATCAGAATTAACAGGACTGAGCACTGTGAAGCCAGTGTCTCATTCAGTCCTCTTAAAAAAGTCAAAGAGAGGCAAAATGTTAAATAAAAAGTAAGTAACAGAACAGAGTGCTCAGTGGACCTTTTTGCAAACCCCAGGTGTGCTTCTTGGTTTAAAAAAAAAGTCTCAAAGACCAGGCTGAGTCAAGACAACGTGGCTGGGACTTTCTTGTTTAGATGATACTAGCAGGGGTTACCCGCTTCGCTGGGTAGTGGATCCTTACCTACGCTATGGGTGGCGGCCTCCTGCGGCAGCCTTGCCTCAAACGGTGGTGCCGTGGTGGGCGCTGTGGGTGCCTGTGGCAGCCTTGCCACTGTGATTCCCCGGACCTGTGACGGCCTTGGCTCAGGCACTGGTGCGTATTGCTGACCGATGTGCCCCGTTTGGAGCACTTCGTTCGGCAGGTATCCTCCATCTTACTGCCTCCCGACTTGGGAGGCTCCGCTGGCTGGCTGGCATTTTAGCCGGAGGACGGCCCTTCTACAGCAGACAGGAACCACCGGGAGTGCTCTGGTCAGCCCATGGCTGCCGGAGAAGGCAAGGCTCTTCTTCGGCAAGCATGGGCCGAACGGGGCGCTCCTGTCGGCCCATACATTCTGGAGAAGGGTAGCAATGGCGGCCAGCAAGTGGTGCCTCCCAAGTGGGGAGGCGGTAATACGCATGCGTATGAATCCGTGCAGACACAGAAGCCTTCCCAGAGTTCCAGGGGGTGCTGCCACCTGGAACTCTGGGCAGGCTTTTGCGCCTGCGTGGATTCGTGCGCATTGAGTATTACCGCCTCCCCGACCATTTCATGCTGCCGGGGGGGGCTTCATGTCCATTTTTCGGGGTGAAGGACTGCAGGAGCCGCTGCTGGTACCCCACGCCGGCCTGGCCAGTCACACCAGGTAGGTGGGGCGCAGGTTTCTGGGGCGGTGGGGACCAAGGTGGCATGGCATTTCACTAACAAACGCCACGACACTTTGGTTTTAGTTATATAGATTTGAGAATAATTGAAAGCACATTCCTGCAAGCTTTCTTGCTTGAATGCTAGAACATAACTGTTAAATATCTCAAATTTCATACTTCAGTCAATATATTGTTGTACTACACATTTAAAAATAATAATAATCCGAATCCTCCTGATTTTGTCTATTCTTAGAATTACACTTTTTGTTGTTGTTTTCATATTTCCCGGACCCAGGGATGGGGACAGATTCCACAGCAGAATTCCTCCCAACTTTTCATGAGTTGGAGATTCGTTCATCTTGAGCAGATGAGAGAAGGGGCGGGAGGTGGTATCAGCTACTAATTAACTATGCCTTTGACATAGTAAGCTTTTCATATAAGCTGGACAGGGATAGAAGTTTAATAGAGTAATGGGCTGGAAGTCAGAAGTCTTTGATTCAGAAGCCTGTTCAATCATGGGAAGTGGTAAAACCACTCCTTAAGTATTTCAGTTATATTGAAAGTTAGTTTTGACTTGATGCTACATAACACATTCAGAATCACATATTGGCTAAGATATATCCAGTAATAAAAAAAATTGTGCTTTGTTGTAGTGTGAGAATACTGACAGAATAATCTTTTAGGCTCTAACAAACACAAATCCACAAGCTTCTTCTTTCAGAATATTCATACCAGTCCAGAAAAGAAGAGACTTCACATTATACACATATCAGTCTGTGTGAAAAAATAATTAAGTGAGAAGCCACTTGTATTTTGAGGTCGCGCTCTTATGTTTGACACAGTGGACTTGATCCATGAAAGCTCACATTTAAATACAGGAGTTAGTCTTTAAGGTGCCACAACATTTTTTGTCTTCTACCACTGCGCAGACTCCTCGCTGAATAATGACTCCCAAGGTGTCCAAGGTATCCTATTTTGAGTGTAGCTCCAAACAAATGAATGGGTACTTGAAAAGACTTGCCACATTGGATCTGAAAAAAGCAGTATGTTGTTAAATCTCCTCCCTTTCCTCGTGTTTTCTGCTTTCTTGTGCCTGTGCTCACTGGTCCTGGAGTAACGTAGCCATTAGGAAACACTCATCAGTATCATGTTGCATAGCTTTGCCCATGCAGTGGAAGGGATATCACTGACTGTAGAAGATTGGCACTAATTAAAGAGGTTGTGTTTCGATTTCGGGGTGTGCCATTATCTGCCCACAAGGATACAAAGTCATGTGACCCCAGAATCAATAGTCATACTAAGAGACTGTTGACCCTTTCTTATCAAATGAATTTTAGTCTGACGTTAAAGACTTCCTAAAGTTAGGAACTTACTAAACTGTATATGGATCTGCATTGTCATTTAACCATATGAGACACCATAACTATGGAATTCATTTCCAAAACACTTCGCAGAATATTTTACATATATAATTGCCTACTTTGGAATAAATAGCCATAGTTTAGATCTGGCCAGACATCCCGCTACAGTAATGGAGTAGACCGTATAGCCAGCGACTCAACACCAAGTGTCAGGCGGCAGTTAATTAACCTGACTCCCTAAAGGGGTCAACAGCTATGGGATCAGACCCTCAGTGGAGAAAATGCCACTGGAAACTGTCATATTGGGCCCTACGGCAAAATGAGCGGAGGAGGAACTCTGATTCCCAACGGTCATGGAGGCGGAAGAGGCCATGCCAGATGGACTGGCTGGGAAGGTGCACCTTGTCTATATCCTCAAGGCTGTTGGCAGTCCATTTCAGTCCCAGTGTTAAATCCTGCATGTCACATTTCAGATGTGCTGCAGGAGATAGCTTCGAGATCACGTGACCGGCCTGCAGCCCAAAAAGTTTGGGCACCCCTGGTTTAAATGTTTCCACCCTATTGAGATGAATGGAGGGGTGGGTGGGGAATAAAGCTTCCCCCCCTCCTGTCCTGGAAAACTAAAGAGAGCAGCAGTAAAAACAGCTCTTTTCAATCTGCACTGTATTTAGAAAATATCAGAGCACTCTAATCTCTCTACACCCAACTTTGCAGTAGGATTGCCCTGTAGCAGAAACCTCATATACAATAGTACTTTCAGGTGAGATCATTGGGTCTTATTCATAAGGATGTATAAGATGGCCTGTCATAAAAGCTCAATATAATCAATCTTCTATCTGTTTGATTGCACATTGACTCCGTTTGTTATTGTCCTTTACTTGATTTCATTTTCTCAAACAAGCTCATTTGGGCTTCATGGAACCTCTTTTGTCTGTGAAGTAGCATGAATAAGATATTTCTTTATTTGTACTTCTTTCAACAGCTCCTGTTAAATTTAAACCCAGCCAGTTATTTCCCAAGAAACAGATTAATACTGTAAAGTTGGTTTGATCTCTATTTCTATTGTTCTTGGCTTTATTTAATCATTGAAACCTGTCTTCCTTCTTTTTAACAAGACATTTCATTAAGCTTTTAATTCATGATAAGAAGTTAAATTGCACTTGGGAATATTTTAATGCTTGGTACTTCCCTTCTAGATTACAACCCTCCTCAAAAAAAAAGAAAACATGATAGAGAGACATATGTGGCTGTCAGCCAAGGGTATTGCAGGTCATGCCAATATTAGCTGGCAGCAAGCCATTATCTAATTAACATAGCTTCGTTGTTGCAAATAATAACTCTTAGGAAAATGATTGAGTCATTCACAAAGCCTGATACTTTTACCTTAGAAATAGTACTATTTGGGATCGTGTCTGGTGTAGAGAATCGATTTCTTTTCTTTGCCAATTCAAGCAGAGTTGCAGTAGCCATATCTGAAGGTGAAAACCGAGTGGAAAGAAAGTACCGTATTTTCCGGCGTATAAGACGACTGGGCATATAAGACGACCCCCAACATTTCCAGTTAAAATATAGAGTTTGGAATATACTTGCCGTATAAGACTACCTCTCTTCCAATGCGCACCAAATAAAAATTAACCCACACTCAACCCGAAGACGCGCAGCCCTCCGAGTCGAATGGGCAGGTTCTGGTGGAGAGCCAATCCACGCTCACGTTCTCCTCCTCGAGGTACAGGAAGATGTGTGCAGCTTGCTTCCCCTTGCTTCATACTCCCCGCACAGAGCAGGGACTCGGCCGCGGCACCCCCCACCATATGCGCCGGACATATGAAGCAAGGGGAAACAAGCTGCAGTTAAGTACCTGTCCTATAAGACGACCCCTGACTTTGGCACAGATTTTTCGGGGTTAAAAAGTAGTCTTATACGCCAGAAAATACAGTACTAGGTTTCTCCTCACTCTCAGTTCCTGATAATTTGAGGTTTTAAGTGCAGAAATTAATCCCTTTATAAACTCCCTATTTGGTCATACAAAAAGCTAGCTAACAAACAGTTGTTCGTCTAAAGCATTGGTTCCCAACATGTGCAGTCAGTGCACTGGCTGATCAGTGCTTTGGGGAATTGACTTAGTCTTCTGGGAATTGAAGGCCAAAAACCAAAAGTTGGGAAACACTGATCTAAAGGAAGATAATCAATTGAAGTCTGTCACAAGACTGAAATTAGACAATTACCCTTCTCTTTATCAAAGAAGATAATCTACGTGGTTGCCAAGTGATTAACTTAATGTTAATACTTTAAAATGATCTAGAAGTACTGATTAGTCAGTCTGTAATCAATAAGGAGGAAAAAAACCTTTCTAATCGCTAATAGTCAATATGGCTTTTTTAAAAAAAAAATCCTTTGTTATTAAAAGTTCCAAGATTTGGGGGTACACAGTGGATATAGAAATGAACAGAATTTCTGAGAAGATATCCTATGATGTGGATAAGATGCTGCTGCAATTGAGTGGAATAGCACCTTGTGGATGGACTCTATGTAGCAAGTGCTCATCAATAGTTCCTCATCATCTTGAGAGGAGTGAAATGTGAATGCTTTAGGATTCTCCCCTGTGCCCAGTGATGATATCTTAGAAGTTACTCCAGTAAAGGAACAGACGGGATGCTCGTCAGATGTGCTAGTAGCACAAAACCTAGCAGGATAGATGATACCTAGGCAGAAGCGTCCAGTGTGATCTTGAGAGGATGGAAAACGGCCAGAACAGGCAAAATTAATTTTATAAATGAATGTTCTGCTTATAGGAGAATAAGAATCAAGAATTATACAAATATAGGCTGTGGGGAGCACCTGGATTTAAAGCAGTTGACGTTAAAAGGCTCTAAAAATGTTGTACATCACAGGCGAAAAATGAGTCAGCAGTGCATCGTGATACACAAAGGCTAAGGCAATTCTGGATTTATTTTATTTTATTTATTTGTTTATTGGATTTATATAGCCACCTTTTTCGCCAAAGCGACCCAAGGCAGCTCATAACATCAGTTAAAACCCATACCAATACTAATTAAAACCAAATACTATAAAATTCTTTAAAAACGTCCATAAAACCTCCCAAATCCTCTTAAAAAGAGGGGCACCCGGGCAGGAGTAAATAAAAATCATGGGCAGGGCTAAATAAGCCAACAGGGCTGGGTTGTGGTACCAGATGTGCCCCAAACCTGTATTAAGTACATCAAGAGACGTACTCTATCCAGATCATGAGATTTAATGGTTCTGCAGTGTTTTATTTTGATCACACATCACACCTGAAATAGTGCTTCAGGTTCTGTATACAGCAAATTAAAATGATATTGACAAAAGGGAATATGTCCAAAGAAAGGAGACAAAAATGTTGAAGGGCCTTGAAAAGAAATCCTATCAGGAAAGATTGAAGAAGTTAGGTATCTTTTAGCCTGGAGAAGAAACAAATAAGAGACCATTAATATGACAGCTAAATCTTTGAAGATGGGTCTATGGCAGAACACCATAGTTATCCTACTGCAAAATATGAGAGCCTATTTCTCTCTTTTTAAAACCTTGAGATGTGGTTCTGTAAAACATTTTGCCACAGTTTCCTATCTCTCAAAGCAGAGTAAAAGTAAAGGCTGCCCTTGTTTGAAAGCCAGTCGTATCTGACTCTAGGGTTCAGTGCTCATCTCTGTTTATAACCAAAGAACCAGCGCTGTCTGCATGTGCAGACATTTCCGTGGACATGTGGCAGGCATGTCTCAACACCGGAGTGCATGGAACGCAGTAAAGCAGAGTAGTGCAGTACTAATATTACCCTTAAGCAGAACACTGTACTTCTGTTGATGCAACCTAATATACAATTGTACTTTTTGCCATCTTATTATTTATTTATATTTATATCCCAACTTATTATAAAACACTGAGTTCGGAGGAGCTGTGAGGCCATTGAGCTCAATGCAGGAATCCAAACCAAAGCCTATCTGATGGATGGTTATCATTTTTTGGATTGCCTTCAGTCCCTCCCCTGCCCCTGGTGCGAGCGGGAGCGGGGAGGGACTGGCCCTAGCTGTGGGGTGGCCTGCACGGCCATAAAGACCCTCGCCATTGCCGGAGCCACCGTCATGACCAGAGGGGCCTTGGCTGGAGTAGAGGGATCTCTGTGGAATTGGATGCTGGAACTTACCATCTCTGGGCCGTCTGAAGACGCCGAACACCACGACCTGCCGGCCCCCACCGGTCTTTTTCCTGCGGCCTTACTAAGTTGAGCCCTGGGCTCCATTGGGGGACGTTGAGCCCGGGCTTCGTTGAGGACATCGAGCCTTGGGCTCCATCCGAGACGTTGAACCCGGGCTCCGTCCAATATTGTATAAATACAATATTGTATTTATTGTATTACTAGCAAGGGTTGCCCGGCATTGCCGGGCTTTCCCCCCGTGTGTTTTAATAAAAAATGAACCAATTTTATTTTTGCAATAGTTTTACATTGTGTTGGAAGGTTAAATTGTGTTAATTTTTTTAAAAAATTGCTTAGTCTGTAATTTTAATTTTTTAAATGTTTATTTATGTAAAAAAAATTGGCTTGGCTGTTATTAACTGTGATCTGCCTTTTTGGGTTTTTTTTTTGAGGATTAATAAAAGAAGAAAGTATGTTATAATTTTTTCAAATTGTTTTATGTAAGCGAATAATGTTTTAGTTTTTTGAATTTTTTTAATTAGTTGTACCGTAGGTAATAATTTTAATAATGTAAAAGTAAATGTTTTTTACATTCAATGTTTTTAAAATGTGTTTAGATGTTTTGAGTTTAAATTTGAGTTATAACTCAGCACAGGATTTTTAAAAGTTTCTATTGTATTTTATTGTCATATATTTGTGATTTGTGTTAAAGTGTGTTTAGTGTAATTGTTTTTACTTGTTTTTATTGGTGTGACCTTTTGTGTAAAATTGTGAATTTGTGTTATGTTTTTGATTTGTTTTTACTCTTCTGGCCTTTTGTTTGGGGCTGTTGTGTGTTTTTGAATTGTTTTTACTATTGTGGCCAGCAGGTGGTGCTGGTAGGGGTTATTGTATTTTGATTTTTTTTCTCTCTCCTGGCCTCTGGGTGGAGCTTCTTCTGGTAAGTAGTGTCTTTCTTTATTCATTTCTTTTCCATTCCTGGTTGAGGTAGCACCTCTTTTGGTAAGTTTGCTTGTTTTCTTTCTTTTGTGTGTCTGTGTGGGCGGGGGGAGGGGGAGTTGGAGTTTGTGTTTTTTGTCTGTTTGTTTTGTTTTTGATTGTGTCTTTGTTTACTTCGTATTGTTTTTGGTGTTTTTGTTTTTGTGTATTTTTGGATGTGTTTGAGTGTTTTTAGTAATTTTTAAAAAATTATTTATTTGGTGGTGAGGAAGGTACGTGGTCATTGGGGGTTAGGAAGGGTGGGCTAGGTGGTGGAGAGGGGGGCATGGTCATTGGGGTTAGGAAGGGTGGGCTAGGTGGTGGGGAGGGGGCATGGTCGTTGGTGTTAGGAAGGGTTGGCTAGGTGGTGGGGAGGGGGGCATGGTCGTTGGTGTTAGGAAGGGTGGGCTAGGTGTTGGGGAGGGGGCATGGTCGTTGGGGTTAGGAAGGGTGGGCTAGGTGGTGGGGAGGGGGCATGGCCGTTGGGGTTAGGAAGGGTGGGCTAGGTGGTGGGGAGGGGGGATTTAGTGTGTTATGGTGCTTTGTGTGGAGACGTGAAAGTAGATCGGGTTTCCCCTTTAATATCAATGGGTGAGCGGATCGATTCCCTCCCCCCCCCTCCTTAAAACAACTCCGTTTTTAAAGAGAAGAAAAGACGGAGTTGTTTTAAGGAGGGGGTGGGAATCGATCCCCTCTCTCTGGTGTCCTGAGTCCAGAAGGGTTTGGGAAACATACCCCTTTTGTTCCCACAAACCTCCCAACCCTAGGGTAGGCAGCGGAGAGGGGGATCGCAACCCCCACCCACTGATATTAAAGGGGAAACTCCAGTCGGGACCTTCAGGCGCCGCAGGTGAGGGAAAGAAAGCCAGCTGGTGTTTGCTTGGCTGTGAGTTGTTTTTCTTTTTCATTTTTCGGGCGCCGGTTTCCTCAGCGTTCTGCACGGGCGCGCAGGACACTGGGGCTTGTAGTTATGGGTTGGTGCTTTGTGTTTTTGCTGCGTTTTTTTAAAATGCTTTTCTTTTGATTGGCTGCGGTGCGTTTCCAAACGCTGCGCCGTGCGAGAGCCTCTCAGCCTGATTGGCTGTGGTGCGGCGCGGTGCAAGGAATGTTGGGAAGTGAAGTTGTTTCCCTTTCTTCGCGTTTGTGGGGCTGTTGCCCCACTGCCGGTTTTCTAAATCCTTTGTTGACCTGCGTACCCAGATCGGCCGTGTGCACGAAGGGTGAGTGCAGGCAAGTAGGGCGAGGCATAGCAACCTATAGCCAGTTCCAACGGTTAATCCTTGGATTTATAGGTTAAGATTGTATATTGTGCTTTATATACTGTTTATGTTTATGTGATACTGTGTTAAATCCTTTAGTTATATTGTAAAAAAATTTGGAGGGCTAACCCCCTTGCTAGGTAATTGGTTCCATTGTCATACTGCTCTAACACTTAGAGGTTTTTCTTATATTTGGCCTATGTCTGATTAACTGTAGTTTGGGAACATTATAACATAATCTGCACTCTGGCATGATCAAGAACAAACCCTTACCCTTTTCTTTATAATTATATTTCAAGTATTTGAGGAAGATTATCATTATTGCCACTCCCCCAATCTCCTTTTCACAACCCAATCTTATCACCAACCCATAGGGTTTGGTATCAATTCCCCTGACCATCCTTGTTGCCCTCTTCTGAACTTGTTCCAGTTTGTTGGCATCTTTCTTAAATTGCATTGTCCAGAAAAGGACACAATACTCTAAATGTGGTCTGATTATTGCCAAATAGGTAAAGATTTCCTTTGCTCGAAAGCCAGTCGTATCTGACTCTAGGGTTCAGTGCTCATCTCTATTTATAGCCAAAGAGACAGCGCTGTCTGCATCTGCAGACGTTTCTGTGGACATCTGGCAGGCATGCCTAGACACCAAAGTGCACGTAACGCTGTTTACCTTCCCACTGAAGTGGTACCTATTTATCTTCTTGCTTTCGAACTGCTAGGTTGGCAGGAGTTGGGACAGAGATGGGCGCTCATTCCATCATGCAGTACTTGGGTTTTGAACTGCTGAAAATTCACCTCCCAATCAGCGTCTTAGCCACTTGAGCCACTGCAGTCCCTTTTATAGAGCAGGACTAATACTTCATATATTCTGGAGACTATATTTCTCTTAATGCAGCCTAAAACAGCATTTACTTTTTTGCAGCCACATCACACTGTTGACTCATATTCAGCTTATGATCTATAATTACAAGATCCTTCTCATTTGTAGTATTACTGAGCCAAGTATTCCCCCATCTTCTAATTGCGCATTTGTCCCCCCACCCGTGTAGAACTTAGTACTTATCTGTGTTAAATTTCATTTTATTGGTTTCAGTCCAGTGTTCAAGCCTACCAAGATCTTTTTGAATTCTGTTCCTGTCGTCAAAGTTATTAGCTAGTCCACCCAATTCTGTCTCATCTGCAGTTTTGAGAAGTATTCCTTGCACTCCTTCCTCCAAGTCATGAATAAAAATGTTGAAGAGCACAGGGTGAAGGCCTGATCCTTGTGGTACCCCACTTGTTACTTCTAGTTTGAGAAGGAGCCATAAATAAGAGCTCTCATTGGTGAGTTCTCTCTGGGTACAACCTGTCAAACAGCTTGTTGTTATTCAGTCGCACAGTCGAATCGGACCCTTTGCGGCCCCATTGACCATTGCCCGCCAGGCAGCTCTGCCTCCACCATCCTCCTCAACCTGCCCCGCTCTGTGCCCATTGTATCAACAATACCATCTAGCCATCTCATTTTCTGCCACCCCCTTCTTCTTTCGCCCTCAACCTTTCCCAGCATCAAGACTTTCTCAAGTGAATCCTCCTCATTTGATGTCCAAAGTACTTTAGCTTCATCTTCATTATTTGACCTTCCAAGGAGCAGTCAGGGTTGATTTTCATTTCATTTCATGTTTAATTTCGGTACTGCTTTACTCAACCCAGCGGGTGACTCAAAGCGGTGTACACAGTCACAATAATACAGTAACATAAGTAAATATAACTCAATACAGTCAATAATACAATAATAATACAATAATATCATCAAGTTACAAAATTACAAATCAAGAAAAAATACAATATTAAATATGAAAAACATCAATAAACGGCGCCCCTGACTCACAAGTCCATAACGGGGCCTAGGGAAGAAACCACCTCCTAGATTTCTTCTAAGATCGACCTATTTGTTCTCCTCGCCTTCCAGGGGACTCTCAAAACTCTCCTCCAACACCACATTTCAGAAGCATCTATTCTTCTGTGCTCAGCTTTCCTTATGGTCCAGCTTTCACACCCATAAATTACCACCAGGAATACCATTGCTTTGACTATGCGAATTTTTGTTTGCAAGGTGATGTCTCTACTTTTCATTATGTTCCCCAGGTTTCTCATAGCTTGTCTCCCAAGAATCAGTCACCTTTTTATTTCATGGCTGCAATCCCCATCTGCAGTGATCTTGGATCCTAAGAAAGTAAAATCTGTCACTGCTTCTACTTCTTCTCCATCTATTTCCCAGGGCCTGTTGCCATTATCTTGGTTTTCTTGATGTTGAGTCTCAAGCCAGCTTTTGCACTCTCTTCTTTCAACCTAAGCAGGAGCTTCTTTAGGTCTTCCTCACTTTCTGACATTAGGGTAGTATCGTCTGCATATCTCAAATTGTTGGTGTATCTCCCAGCAATTTTGATTCCAACTTGTGATTTGTCCATCCCAGGTACAAACCTATTTAACAAGTCCTCATTTGACTAACATGGCCACAAGAACCTTTCCGGAGGCCTTGTTAAATTAAGATGCACTGTCCCTATAGATAACTCCCTTGTCGTCTTTTCCACATATGTAGAGTGAGATCTGTGCAAAGCAAAATAAAATGGTGCTATTACTGTACTTCCTTTTATCTGGATTTTGTGCATCTGTTGATATAGCCTCAAATTGCATTGGCTGCTTTGACCCACATCATACTGTTGACTCAGGCTTCCAGGCTGATGAGAGCCACCTGTGTTTAGAAAGCTTGCTCATTCAAATGCGCCATGGGTGGGATGAAGTCAGGCCTCCAGCATGACTGTTGCTTAAGTGGCAACAATGAGAAATCTTTGCAGCTGTTAGTCATCTACACCAGCCTACTGGCAAAAGGGAGAAATGTTGGGAATTAGCCAGAAGACAATGTTTGAGTAAGAGGAGCGGGGTGGGGGTGGGGGGGATCCAAATTGTTGTGTTACATGAGCTCTAAAAGACATTGTGATTTTTTTGGTTTATAATCTTTGTTCTTTTAGGCAATAAACATTGTGGACAACTCTCCTCCTACAGTTAATAAGACTCTGAACTCACTGCATGGAAGGTTGGAGTTTGATTCCCGAGTACTGCATGACGGAGTGAGCTCCCGTCTCTGTCCTAGCTCCTGCCAACCTAGCAGTGTGAAAGCAAGAAATTGCAAGTAGATAAATAGGTACCACTTCAGCGGGAAGGTAAACAGCATTCTGTGTGTTGAGGCATGCCTGCCACATGTCCACCTTTGGCTATAAACAGATGAGCACTGAACCCTAGAGTCGGATACGACTGGCTTTCGAGCAAGGGTGACCTTTACCTATTTGGCAGTAATCAGACCACATTTAGAGTATTGTGTCCTTTTATGGACACTGCACTTTAAGACCTTTACCTTACACAACGTTCATTTTAATAAAATCTATAAAATCCGTTCCGGTGTTTGGAACTGGATTTGGTTATGAGAATTCTTATACTAATTCTGGTCCTTGGCCATTCAGGCAACAATCTACCAGGATAAATATTGGTTATTAAAGATTTTTGCTTTCAATAAGATAAAAAAAGGTGCTGATGCCAGTTTTCTTTTACAAAAAGAAGCCACTCTTAGTTTCCCCACGTATCCCCTGAACCCCCCTCTGAGTTTAGGGTAAAGGAATGCAGGCAGGTGGGATAGGTATCAAATACCAGGCTGAGTGGTGGGTTTTGTGATACTTCCACAGGTAGCTTTCTCTGTAGAAAAAGAATCTGTCAGGCTAATGATATGCTGTGAACATGTTACATTCACTAGCGTTGATGTGACATTCACTACCCAATATTACATATACTTGCACGTTAATATATTTTGGTCCTCCATTTGTTTCTTTTCAAAGAATTTTGACTTAGTTTAGCCCTATGTTTTCATTTTATATAATGTCTATTTCAGCAGTGCACTTACGTTTCCTTTTAAAAATTCTATTATAAAGGTTGCAAAACCACGAAGGGAAAATGCATATAGGAAAAGTGCTAGAGAAATAATAGTCAATTGATATTTGCAGCAGTTACTTGGTAGTTCATCTCTGTGGATTGTCACAATGTCTCTTACAAATGAAAAAAATTCTGGTAGAGTGGGGACCCCAATTTTCATTCACGGTTAAGTATATAAGACTTCCTAATAGCCTTACAAATAAAGAAATTACACTGGTTAGCCTACATCTTCCACAGTGTCTCTTTTGAAATAGAAGAGCAAGGGGAAAGTATTTTCTGCTGTCAAGGGTGGGATGGGGATATTGTCTAAAAGACAACGGAAAAGGAATGAAGATAGGGAGGAAAGAGCAAAGGCAAAAGCAATCCCAGGGGCTCACTTTTAATTAGCACTGAAATAAAAACATTTCAAAGAGAGAAGGAGCCAAAGTAGCAAACCTCTCAGCAGAAATAAAGGCCCGCCTTACATTGCCTCATCCTGATAGAATTGTAACTCCCTGGGGTGAGTTAATGAGAGTAAGGACTCTGATTGAGCTGGTTTATCTGGGATCCTTCTTGCCTTCTTCCCTAGATATTGCTAAGGTAAAGGTATGACTAGACACTGGAGCGCACGGAGCGCTGTTACCTTCACACCAAAGTGGTCCCTATTTATCTACTTGCAATTTCTTGCTTTCAAACTGCTAGGTTGGCAGGAGCTGGGACAAAGACGGGAGCTCATCCCGTCCTGCAATACTCGGGAATCGAACTGCTGACCTTCCGCCGCCTCCCAGTCAGCGTCTTAGCCACTTGAGCCACTGCAGATATTGCTAGAACCATTTGAAACATTTTGATGCGCCCTCTCTTAAAAATTGGTGAATTTATTCTCCCT
Source organism: Bradypodion ventrale (assembly GCA_035047345.1). Classification (NCBI taxonomy): domain Eukaryota; kingdom Metazoa; phylum Chordata; class Lepidosauria; order Squamata; family Chamaeleonidae; genus Bradypodion; species Bradypodion ventrale. The sequence goes on along the minus strand of JAWDJE010000001.1, from coordinate 183,900,447 downwards.
GGCTAAAGGAATTGCCATGTAATAATGAAGTGGAGGACCTGTGGAGCTCATGTCTTAAAACCACCTTTCTGAGAGGGCAAAATTCCACTGATGCTTCAAAATACTATTTTGAACAGGGGTGGGGAACCTGTGGCCTTCTAGGTCCTTAAGTACGGCCTTTGACTGAATTCAAATTTTACAGAGCAAATAAATTTTTCGTCTTTGTTTTTTATTTAGTAACTTTAACATTAACAAATACTTTTCTTTTTGTTGTTGTTGGAATTATTAAGTGCATAGTAGTTAGAGTTTTAAGGACTGCAGTGGCTCAAGTGGTTAAAACGCTGACTGGGAGGCGGAAGGTCAGCAGTTCAAAACCTGAATACTGCATGACGGAATGTCTCTACACTCACCCCCCGGCCCTCTGCGAAGGGAAGCGACCAGGCGCTTGGCTGGTTCCCTTCACAGAGGGCCAGCGGGTGTCTGCACTCACCCGCTGGCCCTCCGCGAAGGGAAGCGGCCAGGTGCTTGGCTGGTTCCCTTCGCAGAGGGCCAGCAGGTGTCTCTGCACTCACCCACTGGCCCTCCGCGTAGGGAAGTGGCCAGGTGCTTGGCCGGTTCCCTTGCTGAAGTGGCCGTGGGTGGGTCTACACTCGCCCGCGGCCCCTTCTTTAAGGAAACGGCCAATGCACCTGGTCAGTTCCCTTCCTGGAGAGCCAGCAACACAACGCATCGGATAACGCTAAAATAACGGCTCCCGGGAGTGGAGACAGGTGGGAGAGCCACCGCCCCCCCACAGCTGACTTCGCTCTCTGGGCCGGCCCGCCCAGAGTGCAGAAAAAGGGGAGATGCCGCCGTCGCGGAGAGGGACTCCCTGTCTCGCCCGGGAGCCCACACCACCTGCTCCCGGGAGCGGAGGCAGGTGGGAGATGCTGCGGGTTGTCCTGGCTGGCCCCCCGGGATGCCTCGCTACCATCTTCTTATTGTTGGCTAGGACTTGGGGCCAGCCGCGGCGGGCGGCTCGACTTGCCATGGTCTGGGCCTTGGTGGAGGCGAGGAGGCTGGTCGGCTTGGAGCTCCAGGACTTGTGCACGCTTTTGTCCCACCCACCCCCCTTCTGGAAGGACTAAAAGGGCTGTGCTGGGTATATTTTTATATTGTTATTTGACGTTTTGATTTTTTTTTATATTGTGTACTCTTTGATGTGATTAACTGATTGATTTTTTGCTGTATTTATTGTATGTTATGTTACTATATTTTGTATTATTGTCCGCTATGTAAACCGCACTGAGTCGGGTTCGCCTGAGTGAGCGGTATATAAGCGTGAAAATTAAATTAAATTAAATTAAATTAAATTTATACGATGCAATTTTTTTTTTGAAAAATCTGATTTAAGCGTTATCCGATGCATTAGTTATCCGAGGTATTACTGTATCTTATATGTTGAAGGAACTTACTGGATGTTGACACCAGAGGCAGCCTAAGGACTGCAAGTCTCTCACATATACTCTTCCCAGTGCCTTCATTTGCTGAAAAGTTATAAGGTGCCTGAAAAGTTGAACCCACTGATGGGGTTTTAAAAAGGAGGACGTTGGGGTGAGGTCGGAGGGCTCCAGCGACCAAAACATGTGGATGCGGGAGGTTGCAGCAATTCCCAAGAGTTCCAGTGATCAGGCTTTGTACCCTATCTCAGTGATGGTGAACCTTGGCACTCCAGCTGTTCTTGAACTTCAATTCCCAGAATCCCTGATCAGCAGGAGTACTAACTTGGGCTTCTGGGAATTCAAGTCCAAGAACACCTTGAACGCCAATGTTCACCATCACAGCCTTCGGAATTCTTTCTCGGGCCTGCCTACTTCATGACGCCAACAACTGAAGCTAAGTACTTATACAGACAAAAAAATGTAGCCTCACACACTTTCCCCCCCCCCCCTACCAGTTCTTCAAGAATGTGTTTTGTTACATACCTGTTTAAATCCTAGCAGTGTGGCTGCTGTCGTAGGCAGAAAATTGGCCTTACCTAGGCAGATGTATTTTATTCTGCCTTTCACGTTCCTCTTAGTAAACCATGTAAGAATCCGATTCGACCAGCAGGTCCCTAGTCATCATTTTTTGCTTACAATGGTGGAGACTGGGGAGTCAAAGCCAGTATTTGATTGTTAGGCACAAATAGGAAACACTCCTGTTCTTATTTGCATTCATTAACTGTAGGTAGTTCCTCTGTAGGGGTCCCTAGCCTTGTTTTTACAGTGCTTTTGGCGATGTTTCTGTGCTGTGTGAATTTTTATGATCTGTTGCACGTGGTTCCTCCTTTTTTCCTGCCCTATAATGGCATTGGTTTTCTTGATGCAGAGGAATACAAACGAAAAACCCAGGAGCCTGCATTAGCATAAAATGTCCCAGTTCTGTCAGATTGATTAATTTGTCTCTTTGTCTCTACTCTATATGATAAGTGCTATTAATGGCTGCAACACTTCATGTGTCAAAGTCTTTCTTCCTAATGACTTGAAAATGTGGTTTATTTCCCTCTTTTTTGTATTATTTTTCTCATTTAGCATTCCACTCAAGTATAGATTTATGCTGCGCTCTTTCATTATCTTACTGGTTGCAGCACTCGAGTGATTACATATGGTGTTGGGGTATGCGTAAAGATGTGATCCTGGGGGTAACAGCTGCTGATGCTAGCTGAAAATAGATCCCACTTATGCTCAGCACTTTTCCCAGAGATCTTTTATTTATTAGTAACAGACTTAATGCAGGGCAGCTTGGATCCTCATTTAGCAAGATGACTTTTTGCCTTTCAGAGCAACGCAGTGACTTTGCTCTATTTATCGGCTGCTGTGTAATTTTTTTTCTTTTGTTAGTCTGCTTAAGTATATTTGCTGTATATGCTGCTTTTGCTTTGTGTTTAATCAGTGACTTTGCCTAGCACAAGCTGTAATATAACCGTGATTTATAATGAAGTCAAAAAATGTCAGGCTCCATTTGAGGTAATGGGACCAGGGAGAGCTAAGGTTTTAAATAAAATAATCTTATTTGTAAGAAGGCATTTGTACATGGTACGCTGATTTTAAAATGAGCTCTGGTTTTATTCCAGTGATTCTTTATGCTCTGTACTGCTTCTTCAATTCTGGCTTCCACAAGGAACATTTTTCTATTAGAAATTCTTTCATGGAGATTTCACCTGCATTACTGTAGTGATAAAAGAACCATGCCAGTTTACATGTGTTTCACCTTTTCTGCCATATAAAAATATGTGCCTTTAAAAGCAGAACTCTTATAGAAATTTCCTGATATTTGTCATGTGTTTTCTTTCTACGTTGTTTTACAGCTATTCTCAATGTTTTCAGGCCACGGGCCAGATCATGCCTCCTGGTCAGCTGATTGGGCCAGTCACGTGGTTCCTCCCACCCAGAAGTGGAAGTAAAACTCGTGCCACACATGCGCAGAATGCATTTAGCAGTGTTCTGCGCATGCACGGTGCACGTCTTATTCTCCTTCTGGGAGTGGCGAGGGCGTCCGGGGCTGGATGAATTGGCTTTGAGGGCCGAGTTTGGCCCACAGGCCATAGGTTGCAAATGTCTGTTTTAGTATGTTTCTCCCAAAGCTTGTATATTTTTTCCACCACAGGGCAGTTAGCAGCTTTGGGGTGAAGGATTAGGGGTTTTGTACACAGCTCCCTCCATCCCCTTCCTATTTGCTTCTTTAACTTTTAACAGTGGTTCCCAACATGGGGCACATGCCCCACATTAGGACTTCAAATCCTAGAAGCCTAAGTCAGTCCATTGGCTGATCAGTGCTTTGGGAAATTGACTTAGGCTTCTAGGAATTGAAGCCCAAAAACCAAAGGTTGGGAAACAGTGGTTTAGAACAACAGCCTGCTAGGCCTCCCACTATCTCATTTAGAATGCCTTGAGGCAGAATAATACACATTCTCAAATGCAATTATTAGCACAAATATGTTGAGAAAGTTTCTTGTATTAGAAGCATTCCAAGCTATGTAGAACATTAATGTTCAGTCCTACCTATATATTCTGGGGGAGATTTTAAACGCTTAAGAAGTATTTTGACTGGGAAAGTATTTTGGGTTCCCAGAAGCTGCCCTACAACCCAATCTGATCCATGCCCACAAATCACAAACATGGTATTTCCAGAAATTAGAATCAAATTTTATATATCCTGAGATGTTTCTACATTCCTATTAAAATGAAAGTTGTTAGGAAAGTGATGGCACAAGAGGCATTTGTTTCTCTTTTACTTTTTACAATACATCAAGTGAGCATACCACATTTATAATGAAATATAAATAATATTTTTTTAAGTAACATAAATAAATATAATTTTCTTGGGATGAAAATGGAGCCAAGTATGTCTTGGGTATGACTTCGAAGGTGTCTTAGTTCACAGTGCAGATCTGAGCCTTGTAAGAGACAATGGTTGTACTGGTAGAGCTTGACAGGTATTACTCAATCTTCTAAGCAGCTTACCCACTTAAATATCATTTCTTTAATTTCTCTCTGTAGATTAGTATCCCCATAGTTATCTTCTCCTGAGAAGCTATTGCCTATATAAAGTCTAGTTCATTCCATGCAGAAGAGTTATAGTACTGTGCAAAAATGTTAGGCCACTTTTAGATTTATTATTTTAGCCATGGTATAATGACTATATGTACTCAGTCTCTTCACGGGAATACAACTAGAAGATACAGGAAATTTGTATGCAGTATTCAAAACCAGAAAAAACAGGGTCAATAGACTAAAGTGGCAAGTATTTAGTGTGACCGCCTCTTACACTTGAGCAAGAGCACGCACCTGGCTGCCTTAAACCTAAATGGAATTGAACCCTAATACCTGTATGTGTCCTACTATTACATGGCAAAATGATTACTGTGGAATAGTCTTTTACACCAGTTTTGTGCATGACATGCTTGAGCATTTCATACAGTACATAAACATGTTGTATCAGTGTAATTCATTGGAAGCTTGGTAATAAGACAAACTTTCAATCACATCATTCCACTCAAAATGCCATGGATCACAGAATTTGACAGACATGAAATAATATTTTTGCATCAGCAAGGCCACTTTCAAAGGGGAAATCAACGAACAAACTGGATACTCAAGGTGCGGTATTCAAGCTGTTATCAAGAAATATGAAAAATCAGGGTAGATCAAGGAGAGAGAAAAGGAATAGAAGGCCAAGAAAACTTTTAAATTCTGATGAGACGTTCCTCAGAGTTTCTTCTTTGAGAGACTGGAAGAAGTCCTGCAAGGATGTGGCTCAGCATCTAGTAGCTTCATCAGGATGCCAAGTTGAGCTTTCCACAATCCAAAGAAGCTTGATCAGGAATCATCTTTGTGAAAGGGTAGTAGCCAAAAAAAACCCCTCACTTTTACGCTAGGGAAACATGGTGAAAAGGTTAAGATAATGCTAAAGCTCACAACGATTAGAATGAGGATCATGGGAAAGAGTATTATAGAGTGATGAATCCAAGTTTGAAAATTTTGAGTTCAATTGTCAACAATATGTGAGAAGAGCTGGAGAGAGATGGATGAATTAATGCTTGAGACCTTCACTGAAACATGGTGGAGGGTATGTTTTCTGCCAATGGGTAGGTGATATTGTCCTTATTGATGGGCCTATGAATGCTGAAAGGGGGTCATTCAACAATTACATGATCCATTTTTGGGGGGAAATAGACCACCACCCCATGTAATCCGACCGTAATTTTCACTTCGAAACACATACACCCCTTTAAAATTATGTAATCCAGAGCTTTTGTATCAAAACTCTAATTTTTAGAGCTTTTCACTATTGGTACCTAATGCAGAACATATCGGTGAGGATTCAATGATCTCAAATCAGATCAAAATTCCCAGAGATCATTTTTAAACCTAGAAAGCACCATGTTTCAAAACCACAACAGCTCCAATTTGATTATGTAATTTTTGACCTGACCCCCCGACCCGGCCCCACGTAATAATTCAGATGACACACACACACACACACCCCTCAAGGATCATGTAATTGTTGAATGGCCCCATAGTACAGACAGGTTTGAATTCACCATGCCATTCTTTCTGGAAAGCACCTGATTAGAATTGGTTTTATTTTTCAACATTATAGGAACACTGCTATTGCAGTGAAATCATATTTAGGGAGAAAAACAGCTGATAAAACACAAGCACTCATGGACTGGTCTCCACAGAGTCTAATCCTGAATTATATAGAGGCCGCGTGAGATCACATGGACCGAGAAATAAATAAAATACAGTCTATATCTAAAGAGGAGCTCTGGAAAGTGCTGAAGGAAAGCTTAGTATAATATACCAGAAGATTACTTCAGAAAAATTCGGAACAATCGCCCCAAAAGAGTTCAAGATGTACTTAGAGCCAAGGAAACTAAATACGCGAGTTCCTTCCTCTGGTCTTGCCAGCTGTGGGGTGTGGGAGCAGGTGGGCCGAGATGCCAGCCATAAAGACCAGTCCGCCTTGTCCCTGATGCCGCGAGGTCCTTCCCCCGGTCTTGCCAGCTGGGGGGGAGTGGGAGCAGCTGAGGCCGAGACGCCAGCCATAAAGCCTGGCCCGCCTCGTCCCCACCGCCGCCACCGCAAGCTCCTTCCCCAGTCTTGCCAGCTGGGGGGAGCGGGAGCAGCTGGGGCCAAGATGCCGGCCATAAAGACCAGCCCACCTTGTCCCTGTCGCCGCAAGCACCTTCCCCTGGTCTTGCCAGGTGGGGGGAGTGGGAACAATTGAGGCCGAAACACTGCTTCTGTATTTCGGGGGCCATGCCATTGGCCCTGGGATGGGAGGCAGCTGTGCCCGTCACCCCTCCCCCTGGCCCCATCCGGGTAGGGAGCTGAAAAGGCACCGGGGCCTCTGCAGCAGCAGCCGGACTTTGTGAGCCTCTCCCAGGGCCCACGCCATTCAGCCCCGGGATGGGAGGCAGCTGCGCCCATCGCCTCTCCCCCTGGCGAGGTTGGGTTTTGAAGTTTTTTCTGTGACTGTTTAGATTGATATGTTTATACACTGTTTTGCTATTATATTGTATTGTATTTGTATTGCTGATATTATATGGATTGTGTTATATTATTGTTTAATGTACTTTTGTATTAATATGTATTTATTATTTCTTGTATATTGACATTTATTGTATTGCTTTTGCGGCCATTGTGTGCTGCGAACACTTTGTTGTTAACCACTTTGAGTTGCCTTCAGCACATGCCATTTTGTTCTGAAAATTATGTTTGTTTGAATTTTGTGTACATATTTCCTATATTGTCTGTGGTTACGGACAATCATTAAGACTTTGCTTAAAAAAACAAAGCTAGTGGTGTCCTAAGACTTTTGCACAGTTCTGTAAATGTCCTTGAATGTGACTAGCATTCAGACAACAAGGAACATGACACATAAACAAGTACATATCCGTGGCAGGGGAAAATATATATATTAATCTGGAACATTCATTTGACCTTTAATAATTTAAATTATTTTTTAAATAATTTTTATTAATTTTCAAAAAAGAAACAAAAAGCAAAAAAGAATAACAAGACAAAGAAAATGTTAAAACAAAAAAAATTCAAAATACAATACATTTCATACAATACAAAGTACTAAAATACTAAACAATACATAAATGAAAATAAATGAATACACAATGAAAATAAAACTTATATTGCTCACCATTTTAAACTAATCTCATTTTTAACCCGTTCATCATTCATCAAATGTATACTCCTTTTATATATATATATGTGTGTGTGTGTCTTATAACATATAACCACTTGTAAATTTTTACCGTATTTTCCGGCGTATAAGACGACTGGGCGTATAAGACGACCCCAAACTTTTCCAGTTAAAATATAGAGTTTGGAATATACTTGCCGTATAAGACTACCTCTCTTCCAATGCACACCAAATAAAAATGAACCCACACTCAACCCGAAGACGCGCAGCCCTCCGAGTCGAATGGGCAGGTTCTGGTGGAGAGCCAATCCACGCTCACGTTCTCCTCCTCGAGGTACAGGAAGATGTGTGCAGCTTGCTTCCCCTTGCTTCATACTCCCAGCACAGAGCAGGGACTCGGCCGCGGCACCCCCCACCATATGCGCCGGACATATGAGGCAAGGGGAAACAAGCTGCAGTTAAGTACCTGTCCTATAAGACAACCCCCGACTTTGGCACAGATTTTTCGGGGTTAAAAAGTAGTCTTATACGCCAGAAAATACAGTATATATAGTTCAAAAAATTTATTATATTTTATCCATAACCTTCTTATAATATAGAAATGAGCACAAAACAAAATAAAATCACCTGTGATACTAAATTTTTTTTTAATGTCACCTCCTCATATAACAGTGATGCAGTTTATAACTGTAATACAAAAAAAAAATACAGCAAGGGAGATTAAGCTCGTAATTTTGAAAATTTGGCTTATTTTGCCCTTGTAACTTCCAGTTATTTGATAGCACCCCCAGAGTTTGGGAGAAAACAGATTCTGAAGAACAGAGTCCGTACCTTGTAGATAAAGATAAGGAGGACTCATCTAGTCTTCCACAGATCCTGTTGCAAACATGCAGAATTTTCCGCAATGAAAAGGACGATCTCTTGCACATTCCATTTGACTTTCACTTTCCTCGCTCCCCTTGTTTTCTAACTAGCTGTTCTCTTTGGCAGCTTAAGTAGGTCAAATGAAGCTTGCTCTGAAGCTTTCTCCTTCAACAAAGACCTCTTCGCTTCACAGTCACACTTAGGGTTGATGTCGATTCCAACTGCATAGGTTGCAGTTTTGTACAGCTTGTCCCCAGCAAGCAGCAGAAGATGTCATTGATACAGAGCATTAAAAGTAGCTGCTAGGGATCTTACACTCTACCTCATGCGGATCATCAGACTTCTAGTTCATTTGTTTTTTTTGTGATGTCTCTCAAACCTTAGAATGCTGAAACACGGTGCGATTGTATTAGTATTATTAGACGGCCAACACACTGAAGTCACACATTTTCAGTATGTAAACCTGAGAATCTAAAAACATTTAAACTGTGTTCCTCCCAGATTGCCTCTCTTTACTGAGCTCTGATTAATAAGAAGTATAATAAGCGTTACTGAATTTGGAAAGTCACCATCCCAGAAGATTTGAGCTTGGTATAGTGACCAGTATTCATAGCTCAGTGGTTAAGTATGTTGCTGCAGAACCAGAGTTCAGTTACCCATCCATCCATGCATTTCAGAAAAGCCTTGGGCAAGCTGCACAGTTCTAGCATTCTCTTAGAGCAGGGGTGTCCAAACCACAGCCTGGGGGCCGGATCTGGCCCCTGGGCCATAGTGACCAGCTCCCTGAACCATGTGAAAAGCTTGGGCACCCCTGTCTTAGAGGAAAGGAATGGTAAACCACATCTAAGTACTGTCTACATTTTTAAAAAACTGAAAGGGGTCTGTCGTGATAGCCTTGCCATAAGTCTTGCCCATACAACCACCCCTGGACTCACAGCTAAGACCAGCTGTTATCAGATTCAACGGCATCTTCCATATTCTCCCACTCAACAACTGGCTGAAGCTTTGGTAATTTAATTGCTGTTCAATTTTCTTATGCTCATTTTAAATATTCCCCCTGCTAAAAGGAAATCTCTTAAACACAAGGAACCTGAAAATAAAATCCAGTTTTATTAACAAGAAAGAATAAACCTAATATTAACAAGAAAGAATAAACCTAATAAACAAGTACAGGAAAAATGTCATTGTTTCCTGGATCATAAAAAAAACCCTAATCTAATTTACTTAATCCTGGTCTTCAAAAAAGATTCCAGCATAACTTGACCTGTTCTTGTTGTCTTCTCCTCTCTCTACACCCCTCAAACACCCGATTTTTAATTATGTTCAGGAAGGTTGCCCTTAATTAGAAACTAGCACCACTTCGCTTCCTTTCCTGATAAGAAAGGTCTGTGCTGCATTTATGTCTGCTAGTCGCTAAACCTGTTATCCCACAGGTAGAGATATACACAAGTTCATTACAGGATCAACATAGGTCAAAATTGACTTGATGGCACACAGTTGCATTATTTAAAATGTCCGATATCTTGTTGGACTGAAGTGGCAGGAGCGACTCTGTTATTATATCTGCCCAGTGAGTTCTTTAGATTTCTGCAAGGGTCCAGATCAAATTTACCTCAGTTTTTATTTTACTTATAGTATCTTGTGAATCACCCAGAAAGTGCCTTAGCTTTAGCACTTTCTCCGTGATTTACCAGGTAATTGTACAAAATACAATTTGTCCCCAGCAAGCTAGCTGTCTTGGGAGGATGAAAGTCTGAGTCAACCTTGAGTCTGTTGGGATCAAACTCAGATCATAAGTAGAATTTTGACTGCGGTATGGCATATTAATGTTCACTGAAAGGATTTTCTTCAAAGTGTGAAATATAATCTAAGTCTGTGGCTCCCAACAAGGGGGTTGATATTTTTTTTTGGGGGGGGGGGATTCGAGAATTAATTATTAACAGTGAATTTTTTGTTTAGACCAAGTTAATTGCCTTTTAAGCTTCCTCCACGTTAACAGGAGTTCACTTTTTGAATAATAAGAATTATATATCATGGGGGGATCAGTATTATAGAAATGCTTCGGTGGGGCATGGCCAAAAAAAGTTGGGAACTGCCAATCTAAGTATTGGGTGTTTCTGAACTGAGACCTGAACTGTAATTTGTCCAGCTCACTCTTGGGTTGGAGGCATGAGAACATGCCAAAATGGAAGTTACAGAATGAGCATAGTTCTCTAGTTGAGGGGCAGTTCTGAAGCACAGCTACTTCTAACATTTATTTTTAATTATACGTCCTACAGAATGGTGTAGATTGAGCTCAGAAAGCTCTGTAGATATGACATAGTTATGGGTCTGTGCTGAGTGTTTGGGACTGGATCATCTATATTCTTAATGCACTGTGGATCTATAGCCTTGCTGACAAAAATTAGATCTGGGTTATAGCCTCTCTGCCATCTTCCTCTACTTGAATGAACTGAGTAGTTTAGGATTGTATATTATTGAGTGGGATTTGTCATATTTGTCATCCTGTTCATAGTCCAAGATGTTGCTATGGCTGTTGAAATCTCTACCTAAAAATAAGTGTTTTGGTTTTCCGATCTTAGACAACTTCATGAAGTGAAATGATATATTAGTTGGTTTATAAATTGATCTTACCGTACACACAGCCAGTACAACATCAAGATTTCAGTATACAAGTGAAACTCGGAAAATTAGAATATCGTGCAAATGTTCATTCAGTCCAATAATGCAACTTAAAAGGTGAAACAAATATATGAGATAGATTCATTACATGCAAAGCGAGATAGTTCAAGTCTTACTTTGTTATAATATTGATGTTTATGGCTTACAGTTTATGAAAACCCCAACCCCCCAATCTCATGTACCCCATAATCATCACATAATCTCATGTACGCTGTACGCCATGATCATCACAATTATAACGAATTAAGGCATGACGTATTTCGTTCTGCATTTAGTGAGTCTGTCTCATAAATTTGTTTCACCTTTTAAGTGAAATGAAAACATTTGCACGATATTCTAATTTTCCGAGTTTCACCTGTAGTTCATTGAGACCTATTCTTACAAAAAAAAATTGGCACTTCTGTATTGTTTGTGGGGCCTCTCATCAGTTAGACAATTCCGAGAAATTTTGGGTCAACACATAAGTTCCTCCAAGAGTTTCTTGGACACAAATGATGTCACATTTCCATGTGCTGTCAAGTGAGGCTAAGGGTTTCTCGGGGATTCTCAGCTTGTGGCCATGAGCCAGATGCAGCCCACAGTGCCATTTCATGTGGCACCACCACTGCACCAGGAATTGCCATGTGGTGGAGGAAGGGCAAAATGGCCGTCCAGCCCCTGAAGCTGTCAGAGGGAGTGTGACCTGAGCCTCAGCTTTAAAAAGTTGAGAACTCCTGGATTAAGAGGTGCCTTCTATATTCATCGAGTTTACAGAGCAATGCTTCCGAACTGGTAGGTTTGGCAGGCTCTATGTCATTGCCCAAATGTACTCCCAATGCTTTCCACTCTTCAAGGAGTCTGAGTCCTCTCAAGTAAATCTCTCCAGAGCAGGTTGCTGTTCCCTAGATGGGCCGAGGTTACATACCATTAATTCTCATTGTTTCACTTTAGTCCAAACAAATATAGCTTTTTGTTATCACATTTCAGAGAAGATACACCTAGTTTTGTTTTCTCATACAAAAGAGTAAAGATTTGCTCCATCAGCAGTGTTTAAATACATAGTTTAGCTAATTTTTCTCTTCAGTCTGAATGCAGAAGCACATACTGTATAATACATCTCAGTATAATCTGTCTAGAAAAGTGAAATGGCTGAATTGTACTTAACAGCCTGCCTTATTAGAAATCCATGATCCAAGAGCTTTCTAAATTTTTGTGCAGCTGTTGTGTTAAAAAAAATCCACCAGTGAAAGCTTTTGTATGAACAGAGAATGTCAAGGTCCATGTAGTTAATTAATGCCACAAGGAGCTGATTAAACATTAGCTTTTAATTAAATTAACTATGTTTTGTGGGACTTATAGAAGTATCCTGAAGTACATTTACAACATGAAGTGAACTCACTTCCAGGGTTTATATCAGTCTGCATGTATGGATGCTGTATGTCACTGTGATTACAATAACACAGACTGCCTGTTTGATAATTAAATTTTATAAATTCATACATAATGAATTTTATAAGTTGGTATGTGTGTGTTTCTTTAGTATCAGAAGCAAGACAATAAGCTACTTTATTAAAAATAAAAAATGACTTTTCTTTTTTAAAAAAGCCTTCTGAATTCTGCATGCCCTCAAGGCTGTACTGCAAAACACATTCCCCTCCTGTCCATCGCTTTGCCACTTCAACATTCATATCTGAGCACAAGGCAGCAAGTTAAGGTTATTATTATTATTATTATTATTATTATTATTATTATTATTATTATTATTATTATTATTATTATTATTATTATTATTATTATTATTATTATATACTGCCTTCCTCACCCCGTGGCCAACCCAAAGCGGTTTACAGACATTCAAAGATACAGTATGACAAAGAGCAAAAATACAATATGGCAGACATAGTATAAAAACAGTTCACAATAATGCAATACACATTTGAAAACAATACCCGTTTCTAAATAAAAACACAAGCAGAAATACATTACAGAATACGTTACAACAACTCCGACTTATCAAAGAATTACTTTGAAATGTCGTGTAAGCATATGGAATGGAATGAGTTCTCAATTTTTTGCTAAGGAATAATTCAACTTGAACATGTGCCTCTGTAGAGCATGACCTAAGGTTTGGCAGAGCGGCCCTACTTTTATAATTATCATGGGGACACCCAATGCTTCTGTAACAAACATGGACAACACATACAATGCATGTGCATCTTTAAACAATAGTGTATCTAGAAAATAACCTGATATATGTTTAGAAGATGCATGTAGCATACATATGTGACATATGCAGCTTGTTATCAGTTGTGGTGTGAAAGGAATGAAGCTGTAGTAATGTAAGTAATACAGTTACAAATTCTTTAATCAAAGAAGGATTTAATTAGAGCCTAGTTATTTGTAACTAGTTACTTCCAGTTATCTGTGTGTCTTTGCACTAGACTTGCAGTCATTCGGTACTGAAGGTGCCTTACATATTCTGTCACATTTCCTGCTGTGTCAAAATATATAATAACTTAATGTACTGTACACTTGTTTGTGAAGCTCAGTGGTTTGAGTATCTGGCTGAAAAGCCAGAAGTTGAGAGTTCAATTCCTCACTGTGCATCCTTGCATAGTCTGGCCACGTTATCCTGCTATGGTAATAGAGTAGACCATACTGCCAGCAACGCTGAGTGTCAGCCGGCAGTTAACTAACCTGACTGCCCTGAGGACTAAAGGCCTTGGATGCTGAAGTCCACAGAGAAGGATGATGGTCCCCAAGTGGATTCAATCCCACTTGAATCCATCTTGATGGAGGGCAGCATCTTCATCAATCCTGGCCTGGAGCTGAGGAGGACTTTGCATGCCAAAAGGGCTCAGGACCAGAAAATGACTCATGGAACTGGATCAGTGGTACGGGTATCATGCTGTAAAGCAGAAGGCAGAGGAAAGGCCACTGTTTCATATTCTCAGGACAGTCTTTGTGGCTGATCGCCATGATGATCGCCAATATTCGGTTGTAGATAGGGCAGAGGAAGAAGAAGAATCCTTGAAGAGCCAGTTTGTGTGGCCTTGGGTCAGCTGCACAGTCCAAGGGCATCTCAAGAAGAAGCAAATAGTAAATCACTTCTGTGTATTGTCTGCTTAGAAAACCCTGGAAAGGATCGTCATAAGTCAGAATTTACTTGATGACACACAATTATTGTTATTAAAATTCCTTGTTAAAAAAGGAAAAGAAATCACTAATCCAATAAATTTTTCAGATGATGATCTCATCTTAGTTGAGGGCCACTAAACTATGATATTAATTTTCTAATTGCTAAATAGAAGATGATTCAGGGTACCAAAGGCCATGCTTTTCATTGTATGGAAGCAAATGAATCATCCCTCAGGACATTTTGCTATTTGTTCTTTTATTCAGACAGCACTAATTGCAGTTATTTTCTCTGAGTGTCTGTACAAGTTTATTTATGCTGCTAATAAGATGAACAGCTGTAGTGGTGCAGGCTGCCAGAAGTATAGACTTTAGCATGAAAGTATTGCAATCTAAAATTCAAAGTGATCTTTAGCCTGACTTAAAATTTTAAATCCAAGCTTGCTCACACATATATTCATTTTCTTCCCTATATATTTCATCTCCTTTATGAAACATTTCATCTCCTTTATGAAAATAGCATTATGGCTTTCAGTTTAAAGCCCATACAAAACATAGAAGAAATGCATTCCTTCTTGTAGTAATTAATCAATAATGTAATATGCCGAATTACACTGCAGCTATACTCTTTATCACATAGAACATAGAACTGCAAAGAACAAATTGCAATCTAGTTTTCAGAGGACCTGAGGTTTTCCACTGACAAATCTTTTCCATTCCAGACATTCGTTTAGACTGGGGAAAACCTAGGGAACCTTGGCCTTCCAGATGCTTTGATCCACCCAAGCTGAGATTCAAGGAGTTGTAGTCCAAAATATCTATTAGTTTAGATAGCTGGTCTATGGAACGGCAAGAAAAGGGCACATGCCTCAAAACATTCCCAACAAATGATGCAGATAAGTGAACCAGGATTCATACTGTTGGGGAAAGTGTGGCAGAATCAAGCAATTCAGCATGTAAAATGGAACTGAAGTGCTTTCTCAGTTGCTGAAAAAGGATGGTTTGGTTGACCCTGAGAAAATTATTATCTAAACCTGCGACTATCCATGTGCTATAGTTAGTGATTAAATCACTATGCTCCTAATAGCTAATAGAATAGAATTGTAGAAAGTTGTCTAGTTCAGTCTCTTGCTGGTATGCTAAGATTACAGCTAAAACAGATGACAGATTAGGTTTCCCTTGCTCAAAAGCCAGTCATATCCGACTCTAGGGTTCAGTGCTCATCTCTGTTTCAAAGCCGAAGAGCCAGCACTGTCTGCTTCTGCATGGTCATGTGGCAGGCATGACTAGGCACAGAATTCTGTCTACCTTCCCACCAAAATGGTCCCTATTTGTCTGTTAAAGAACCTCCAGTGGAGAAGAATCCATCGCTTCTGAGACAGTCGGTTCCATTGACAAACAGGCCTTGCTATCAAGACATTCTTCTTAATGTTAAATTCAAATCTCATTTCTTATAATTTGAATGCATTGGGATAGAAAAAACAAACTTGTTCTAGCTTCGACGTGATTTTCTTTCAGATAATTAAAGATGGCTGTTGGACCACCTCTCAGGTTTTTTCCAGGCTAAACATAGCCAGTTTCATCAAATTGTTTCTCAAACAGCTTTGTTACCAGATTTTTCATCAGTTTTGTCATCTTCCTCTGGCCAGTGTGTCACATTTTTAATTCATGCTTAGTTTGTTGTCTATTAAGGCCCCTGGATCTTTTCCACAAGTATTACTGCCAAGTCAGGAATCACCCATCCGATTTGTTTGTGCATCTGTGGGTTTTTTCCCCTCCACTGCCTAAATGTGTAGTTTTTCTCCAACTACATGGTTAAGCAGCACATTTCTAGCTTTAGCCAGCATATGTAGGTCCATAAACAAAGCCTCATACATTGCTTTTTAGAGGATAAATGATTTCATGTCAACTTTTAATTTATGAACCCTTACTACTTCTTTACCCAAATCATTTATAAAAATGTATCAGGCCCATAGTACAACTCAGCAGGACCCTGCTTCACTCCAGGATTGATTGACTGTTTGATTTTATATTCTGACTTTCTCCCAGAATTGGAACTCAAGACAGCTTACAGTAAATCAGGTGACACTCTTTGAGTACAATCCATCAACCAGTTACAAATCTAGTGAACCAATAGCATTATACAGCTCACAATGTACCAATTCGTTCATAAGACCTTCATGAATACAATCACAAAATAATGCCCTTTGTCCATGGAGAAACTTCTACTTGTATTGTATTATATGCTAGTATGTAACAGAGTAAGTAGCCTTTTATGCATGTATACCAGTCTGGCCAGGTTATCCTGCTATAGTAATAAAGTAGACCATACTACCAGTGACTCAGTGCCGATCATCAGATGGCAGTTAACTAACCTAACAAACCTGAGGACTAAATGGCCTTGGGTGGTGAAGTCCACAGGGAAAGGTGGTGGTCCTCAAGTTGATTAAATCCCACTTGAATCCATCTTGGAGGGCAGCTTCATCAATACTGGCCTAGGGCTGATGAGGGTGTTGCATGCCAAAAGGGCTCAAGACCAGAAAGTGGCACGTGGAACTGGATCAGTGGTACGGGTGTCATACTGCAATGTGGAAGGCAAATGGAAGACTACTACACTATATTGTTATCAGGACAATCTTCATGGCAGATTGCCATGATGATAGCCAATATTCGGAATCAAATACGACACTTGAAGAAGAAGAAGAAGCCTTTGTATAATCTGTTGTCTCAAGATGTATTTCCCCCTATCTAAACTAAGGACTTCATTTTTTGCAATAGTGCTGTGCTGATGTACAAGTAAGGAGTGAGTTAAAAAGCAACCCACTATGGTTCCTGAGATTTAATAGAAACAGCAGAGTGAAAATAATCTTATGCCCAATTTGTGGTTGAAGGAAGTTGGAACCTATGGACTTTGTGTTTCCAGCTCTCCAAAATCACTAGGCTGAAGTAGAAAGGCAAGCTATTGATGTAGCACTTGAATATTTCTGCTTTAAACTTTACAAGGGCCTACGGGAAGACAGGACATCTATACACAGCTTCAGCCTACCAGTTAATGATTTTAATTGCCTTGTTATCTAATCGAGTGGAATAGTAAATCTTCTTTTGATGGTACATTTCTTCTGTATGTAGCCCTTGTATTTGGAATATTGCTTTATAAAACTACATAGTTTCCTTTTGAATCAAGCATTTTTCCTTGTAGTCTTTTTCTTTATGCTCCCTTTCACTAAAAAAATGTTTCAATCCTTGGAAATGTGAACTTCTGGGTTAAAGTGCACATTCACTCAACAATTTCCATGTTGCTTTTTCAGGTCGTTGGTGGTTTTTTGTTTTGTTTTCCATGTAAGCCCATTTTGTAATGGCCTGTATAGTTAATCTGATTTTCTGCTTCTTACTTAATAAGCTTGGTATGATACAAACTCACTAAATGTAACCCCCCCCCCCCCCCCACACACACACACACACACAAAGTCAACCCAAATCTGTATCATCGAGTCGACTCAGCAACATTTACCAGCAAATGCTGACTGGAGGGCTCCTGCTCCGAAGGCTTAATTTCACAACAGAATATACCAGAGTGCATTTTTAGTGTGCTGTCAAGATATTTGCATAAATGACTTCTGTTTGGGAAGAAGAAAGCGTGGAGACACAAATCACCTTTTCTGTACAATATGTCATGATGGCAGAGGTGCGGTTTCTGCAGTAAATGTGTTTTTATTTACACAGCTCCACCACTATTCAAAAACTTGGACTTGTGATGCATGTGCATTCAATTTTCCAAGTATTCTGGCTTCTTTTTTTAAAATGTGAAAGATACGATGCTTCCCTACATGTCAGATGCACAGCTATGGTTCTGAGTAGATGGAATGTTGCTATGTGAAAGCCATTACCATTCATGTCACCAATAGCAGTGAGTCCCATCAATTAAGCCTTTGTTCGTTCGTTCATCATTTTAAATAATTTTACACCGTCAGCTGAGGAGAAGCCTCCCCAAAGCAGTTTACTTTAGAAAACATAAAAACGACAAAAACAAAGCTGAGACAGACCCCTGGGAGTGTGACCCAAAGCTGTACCCAGAGAGAACTCACCAACGAGAGCTCTTATTAATGACTCCTTCTCAAACTGGGAGGGAATAACAAGTGGGTACCACAAGGATCAGGCCTAGGCCTGTTGCTCTTCAACATTTTTATTCATGATTTGGAGGAGGAAGTACAGGGAATACATATCAAATTGGCAGATGACACAGAATTGGGTGGAATAACTAATGCTGTAGTTTATTAAAACAGTATCCCATTCTACTCCTATCTGCAGTTTTGTAACCTGCATTTTTTAAACTTAACATTTCTTTCTTATGGGCAAAAGCTAAGCCATCACCATGTGAAATCAGTATACAGATTTCCAGTATCGCCCTTCAAGCTCATTCATCTGATATTTTTGTGGCATCATTGGCTACCCAACCTCCCTTCATCCTTGTGTTAAAAAGGCTTGCGATAGGAGAGTTATTTTTATGTGCACCAACTTACTTTAATTTGACTGCGTAACAATTTGATTATTCCTTAAAATATAATTCATCTAAATATGTTTGAAAACTGGGGGCAATGCTCCATGAACATGTCATTGCCCTTGAACGATAAATAAAGTGTTACATTTGAGTTTTAATTAGGTGGTGATACATAATGAACTGTGTCTTATTTCCCCAGTCCTGAAAGCAAAAGGATTTGCTTGACATACTTTTCCTCCTCTTCAACCTTAAGTGGCATATCATGTAGCAGATATCAGGTATCTGTTCCCTGCATACTTTAAAGAACAAATAACCAAAATATGCAAAGACTGCTGTATAAAACATTTATAGTATATTAAAACTGCATTTGGGTATGGCTTTATTGCAAAAAGAAATTGAAAGAAAAATAACTCTCCCAGTGTACCTGTCAACTTTTAAACTACTCATCAAGAGGTTTTTTAAATGCAAAGGTGTGTGAGTGTGTATGCGTGTGAGAGAGAGTGTGTGTTTGTGAGTGGTGAGTGACTATGTCCATGTGCATGTGCACACACACTTTCACAAAGGTGCATACACACAGCGCCGCCATCAGGCAGTACTGCCGTGTAGGGCCCGGAGCTGTCAGGGGTCCTACCACCGCCGGCCATAGCTGTGACATTACTATGTTGTGTGGTGGTGGGGCATAGGATTGCTCAGTATGGGGCCCAGAAATTTCTGATGGCGGCCCTGCATACACATACAGAGATGTTACAGAGGAGATTTTTTTTAAAAAAAAATGAGTTGCTAATTACAGCAAACAAGATTAGAAGTCATGTTTAATCCTTGAGACGTTTCTAAAGCTGAGGGGGGATAGAAACCAAGTTAGCCGTCACTAAGCTTATCTTCCATTCCTAGAAAATACTTATATTTTAAATTGTAGCTCTAAGAAAATGTCTTTTAGCAGTGGAAACAGAAACTCCTCCTTGGCAAGTGAGAATTGAAGCCTATGCAGAACATAAAAATTAACTGAGATTTTGAAATTGGCCCTTGCTGCCTCTGTTTTGGCTCTGTATTATATTGCAACTGTTTTCCCTCATGCCCCCAAACCTACTCTGAGTACCAGGAGAATTGTTCACTGAACATAGTTGGTCAGCTGGGATTTATGCATAAAAATAGAGAATTGGGACGGAGGGAGTGCAAACTCCCTGAACTCTAGTTAATTATATTAATGCAGAGATTTAAACATTCTGTACTAGTGGCACTATGGGAAATGGTGTTGCAACAGGATAATTCATGTTTCTCAGAGTTGTGCACCCAGTAGGTGAGAAGAGTACCAAAGAAAACAAGTGGGTGCAATTAATGGTTCCAAAGACAACTTAACCAACAGTAATAGAATGATAGAAATAAGATGTCCTAAACCAGTGTTTCCCAACCTTTGGTTTTTGGACTTCAATTCCCAGAATCCCAATCAGTGCTTCTGGGAACTGATTTAGGGTTCTGGGAATTGAAGTCTAAAAACCAAAAGTTGGGAAACACTGTCCGAAACTGTTTTCCTAATAGAACGCATCAGGCCTCTCCCTTGAAGAACCAAATTTTAGTGCATGGTGCAATTTACAGCACAAAAAGTCAGGAACTCCCACCACCCCCTACTTCTGTGGAGTTTACAACTGTTTGTACTGTTCCTTATGCTGATCAAACCCCACATCCTGTGTGTAGTGATGGTGATTTGATTCCTAGTATGCAGTGCTGCATTGGATTACGTAGGTCCCAGTAGATACTATATTATAGAGATTCCAAGGGAGTACATGTTCCATTGCCTTAAGCACTTCATAATTCACATAAATAGTTGGGCAAAGAGGGAAAGAGAAGGATTAAAGGAAGGGGTGATGGTTCCTGAAATGTTAAGATTTTAGTCTGCTTTTATGGAAATATGTACAGTATTTGTATATGCATTTATTACAAATACTTAACATCCCACATTTCAGTTTGAAAATTTTCAGTGCAATCTATGAGAATTTAAAGGGGGGGGGGACACAATAAAAGTCAACTAGAACAAGCAGAGTAAATGTAAAATAAGCAAAGTGTTTTCTTCAACTTCCTGTAGTAGTAGTAGTAGTAGTAAATTCTGATTTAAGATTACCCTTTTTGTGTGTTTTCTAGATAGACAATAGGAAAAGATTGTCCTTGTTCGAAAAACAGTTGTATCTGACTCTAGGGTTCAGTGCTCATCTCTGTTTGCAGCCAAAGAGCCAGCGCTGTCTACCTCTGGCAGACTTTCCATGGACATGTGGCAGGCATGACTAGACACCAGAGTGCACGGAATGCTGTTTACCTTCCCACCTGAGTGGTACCTATTTCTCTACTTGCAATTTCTTGCTTTCGAACTGCTAGGTTGACAGGAGCTGGGACAGAGACGGACACTCATTCCATCCTGCAGAACTCAGATCTTGAACTGCTGACCTACCGGCCTTCCAATCATCAATTTCAGTGTCTTAACCACTTGAACCACATATTTATTATTTTAATAATAAATTAGTGTCCTACACAGAAGTGGTTTATCATGGTTTATCATTCCCTTCTTCTGGAGGCACCCAGGGACTACGTGGCTTGCTCATGACTAGAGATTAGCTTTGTATTTATTTACATGACAACAAAACCAAACGTTGTGCACTTTTAATACTTTATTTTAATATGTTTTGTTCTGAACTGTAATCCACTTCCTGAGAGACATCTGTATTGGAAGAAGTGGAATGTATGCACAAAAGCCCACACTGAAATAAATGTTAATCTTAAAGGTGCCACGATACTTTTGTTTCTGTTTTGTTTTTTGTTTTATTGTTGCTGAAAAAGACCAACTCAGTTTGCTCTCTGAAGATGTTTTTGTTTACCTATCTCAAAAAGTTCATGCCTGGTAGAGATGGGTGTTCCTCCTTTTACCCATTTGGTTTCATTTTTTAATTGGGTTTTTCAAAGCCATTTTCAAAAATAATTAAGGAGCCTATTTGAGTCCAAGACCAGTTGTTAGTTAGATTGGGTCTCATTGGACTCCAGATAAGAGGATTCAAATGCACAGAAGGTTCTTATCTGTCTCCCATCCGTGAACCTGGATGTTGGATGATGGAGTAATCCCAGTGGCCCCTAACATGGGCCTTTTGAGCCCTAGTCAGGGTGCTCAGCTTTTTTGCCATGATCCAATGTACTGTATGCAGTTCCTTTTGAATACTGGGAAGAGCATCTATGGGAGCCTTGCAGGTGTCAAATCTCCCCACTAGCACATTCCACTTGGTGTCAAAGCTGTTTCCAGTGTAAACATCCAATATGCTGAACAGCTAACCATAGACATGGTTTTGACTGGCAACACGCACACTTATACACAAATATTTTTTCCCAGTTAAAACCAGGGGTTCCCAACCTAAGGCCTGTGGGCCAGATTTGGCCCATAGCACCATTTCATGTCCCCCCCCCCATCCCTCCAAGGGCATTCAAAAAACAAAATGACCACCCCTTTGAATCTTATAGGGCAAAATGCTCCACCCACCCCCAATTATGCAGGGCTGGCCCTCGAAGCTGACTGAGAGAGCGTGACCTGGCCCCCAGCTTGAAAAGGTTGGGAACCCCTGGTTTAAACTTAGTAAGGCATCACATTAGCAATGATCTATAAGATGTTTAGAATAATTATTTCTCCTGCTTGGATGGGAGAAGAACCCTGAAGGATAAATTTCTCCTCTCCCTTGAATGAGAACTTTTCCAGTAGATTCAGACACCCATTTTGCAGGCTATCTGGAAGGTATGGAAAGAATAGAAAAAGAAATAGGGTAAAACCCTGACTTACAAATGCCTCAAGTTACATAAAATTCGACTTACATAATGATTCTGTGCTAAAACCATGTCCCGGTTTACACAATTTCCTATGGGTTTGCTTTGAGTTATATAAAGATTCTTTTTCCTATGGGTTTGCTTCGATTTACATAAAAATTTCATTTTCCTATGGGTTTGCTTCAAGTTACGTAAAAATATTTTTTTCTATGGGTTTGCTTTGAGTTACATAAAAATTCGATTTAAGCAAAAGCCTACAGAACAGACTTTTTTTCGTAAGTAGGGGTTTTACTGTATATTTTTCCAGCTAGTTAGAATTTTCTAGTTTTGAAAGTTTGTATTCTAACCCAAGCAACATTCATTTTGGCAGGACACACTGTATGTCCTTACTCATTGCAGTCCTCAACTGGCCTGTAAAATGCCAGGGAGCAAGTGACTTACAGTACTTAGGATTCACAAGTGAACTTCTTGACCTGAGTAAAGATTTGAACGTTGACCTTTCAGATCTCAACATGCTCTGTTGTTGCACACAGAGGCATGTAACCATATGGACAAGCTGCAGATTTAAAATTGCAGATTAACACAAAGCAGTCTGTAATAGTGGGCTGGATGCCTAGATTACAGCTGATCTGAAATGTTTGCATCTTTTTATAGTACACATTCAATGTGGCTGTTTTACTGTGTGTGTGGAGATTTTTTTTTTCTTTCTCCTCCTCACTCAGTGGCTTGTCAGAATTGAGGTCACTGGTTTCAGAGGAGGGATTTAGTAAAGTGATGTGACTAAGGAGACTAGTGCCGTGTGTTTCAGCATCCCAGTTATGAGCCGACAATTTAGGTCTCCGGCACTAGAATAAAATATTTGTATGAGTGAAAAGCAGATGGGCTTTATATTGTTACCCATTCTTTATACATTTTTATAAACTACTATTTTACTTCCATCATAAACACGGCAAGATGCTGCTGCATCTATTATGCATCCTCTTGGTTATGCTGTCACTGTAGCTTACTTAACGTTGCTCTTATAAGTGGAGGGGGAACTTGCCCACATACACAGAAACAAGCATGTAAATGTAATATATGCAGCTTTTAAACCTTCATCTTTAAAACGTGCAATATTTATAACCACTTTACAGTCCCCGAATATCTGCTTTCTTGTCACAGTGAATTAAACAGAAGCGGTTCCATAGGCAGTGTGATGGTGGACCCACAATAAAGGCCAAATCAATATTTAGACAGCTTCAGGCGACTGAGATTCTGCCGACTTCCACGCTTGCCAGCGAGCCTTGCTTGCATTCATCATGAAAGTTGCTATTTTATGTACTTGAAACATTAATGCAGCTCTGAAATGCTTCTAAGACTCCTCCCTAAGGGCACATCTTAAGTTTGCAAGTAGCCTGCTACAGTTCTTAGAAACATAGAACTGCTACGCAGTATCTGTTGTAAATTAGTCCTGTGTTGTTACCGTAACAGGAATGTTGTCGGTATAAAAAGGATCAGAACCAGTTCGGTCTTCCCGCAGTTGTAAATGGTGTTTTCCCCTTTCATTTGGGTGGTGGTGCTCAGTATTTGTTTTAAGAACAAGATGCTGTTTATGATATTATGTCAACAACTCCAAACGTGGTTCTGCATGCAGGAGCCTCTGGGGGACTGAAAGTCTTGACTCAGCTCGAGGGAAGAATGCCCTCTGGAATGCTCTGAGTCAGTGAAATTTTATTTTGCCTAGGCTGCATCTAAACACCCACTGGACTGGGTTAACATCATTTTCCTACGGTTTAGGTGAGACTCGACTTGTTTTGCAGTTCTACCACCTAGTGGTTGTGTTTGGTAATTACCATGATTTCATTTATTTCTTTAGATTGTGTGGAGCCTACAGCTTGGGCTAAAACAGTGTTTCCCAACCTTTGATTTTTGCACTTCAATTACAAGAAACTTAAGTCAAATCCCCAAAGCACTGATAAGCCAATGTATTGACTGCGGCTTCCGGGAATTGAATTCTCCCTGTGGGGCATGTGTCCCACGTTGGGAACCACTAGGCTAAACTCAGATAAAATATAAACCAAGTGCCACAGCCCGGGAGGGTTTTTATTTTTATTAGTAGTAGTAGTAGTAGTAGTAGTAAAGGTAAAGGTTTCCCTTGCTCAAAAGCCAGTCATATCCAACTCTAGGGTGCAGTGCTCATCTCTGTTTCAAAGCCGAAGAGCCAGCGCTTTCTACTTCTGCAGACGTTTCCATGGTCATGTGGCAGGCATGGCTAGACACCGGAGCGCACAGAATGCTATTATTATTATTATTATTATTATTATTATTATTATTATTATTATTATTATTATTCAAACTTGTATGCCGCCGCACTTGCAATGCGACCTTGGGCGGCTAACAAAGTATCAACTACAGATTATAGTTACAAAATATTGCATCAACACAATATCACAACACAATATCAAATCAGATTACAATATCAAATTACAGTTCAAAATATCACATCAACACAATATCAGCACAATATAACACATTCTTATTGCCAAGTACGCACCGCACACAGCTGTCCTCCATTCTCTCGAGGCCGGAGCCGGTGAAGAGAAGAATTTGGTGGCGGCGATGGCGGGAGCATTGTTCTTATACCGGCCGGTTTAAGAACTCCGGCGGGTTTATTCTTTTTATTTACTTATTTTGTAATTACAATATGGTAACTTTCCCAGCATATGCCAAATACAGTGGAATATCATACAACAATTGCCCCGTATAGCAACACAATCGCATAACAATTAGGTTTAGAAAAAAAGGTGTCCTGCATAACAATTTTCCCTATGGAAAAAATTGTACAACAATTTTTCAATGGGAAAAACCACTTAGCAAAAATATCGTTGTACGATGCATCCCATAGGGGAAATCTCTATACGATGCATGTATCATATAGCAATTGTTTCATACAACAAGCCCCATTTTATGAGGTACCACTGTACCTTTCTTAGGTAACTAGACTACCTCACTCAATCTTTTAAATGCCTTCTCTTTCAGAGATATTTGCTAGTTGGTTTCTCTTGCAGATTTTTTGCTAAAGTTCATGTCAAGCAGACATTAGTTATATACGGTAATATATACTGTACAGGTGAAACTCAGAAAATTAGAATATCGTTCAAATGGTCATTCATTCCACTTAAAAGGTGAAACAAATATATGACATAGACTCACTACATGCAAAGTGAAATATGTCATGCCTTAATTTGTTATAATTGTGATAATCATGGTGTACAGCATACATAAGATTATGTGATGATTATGGGGTACAGGAGATTGGGGGATTGGGGTTTTCATAAAATGTAAGCCATAAGTACCAACATTATAACAAAGTAAGGCTTGAACTATCTCGCTTTGCATGGAATGAGTCTATCTCATATATTTGTTTCACCTTTTAAGTTGCATTACTGGACTGAATGAACATTTGCACGATATTCTAATTTTCCGAGTTTCACCTGTATGTTTTGAGGGACTGTGCTGTCTGTCCAAGGGATTAAGATGTTTTATTAAACTTATTTCTTCTGTCAGGTCATAAATAAGTTTACTAACCACCTCTGTGTTAATTCTTCTTTGAGTTATGCACTTTGAATTTATAAGAACTCCCAACATGTACATATTCATGAAATTTTAATAGAGCTGGTGGAAAATATACTTTTAAAGAATTACCGGTAGATTCAACGCCTCATGAGCAAACTTCCCATTGCATGAGGAAACTTTCCCTTCCTTGCAGCTCCATGTCTGTTGTGGGAGGTCCCTTGAGAAGGGGAATATATTATCTGTAGATGTTCTTCCATTGGTAAGCAAATGTAGTGGATGGTAGTTCTGAATGCCACTGGAGACATGCTAGCCCCTATTAATTTGGAAAATCTAATTTAACTGCAGAAAGTATAACGTCTTTGCGTAAGGTGTTGCTAAAAATATAGTGAAGTAATAGCAAAAAAATGCCGTTGAGTTCTCATTATCTAAATCTTTATTTTTTATTCTTTAAAATCATTAATTAAATATTTATCTGCCCATCCCAAGGGATCAGTATATAGTCCTTATATAGACTTTTTTTCTTATTTAAAATAGCTTGTAACGTTTGGATGTTCTCTTTAGCTTGCAACGTTTGGATGTTCTCTTTAATATTTATGTTGTTCTAGCAGTGGAAACTCCAGTCATTACTGTGCTCAGTGGTTAAGAAGCTTGCCTTGTAAGCTGGAAGGCTGGCAAGTCGGCAGTTTGGGACCCAGGCACTACATGACGGTTTGAGCGCCTGTCTCTGTCCCAGCTCCTGCCAACCTAGCAGTTCAAAAGCACAAAATTGCAAGTGGATAAATAGGGACCAGCTCGGTGGTAAAAGATCTTGGGGACATGAAAGGAGCCTCATTCGGGTGTCCCCTGAGCGGAGCTTCTCCAGCAAAAATCCTTTCAACCCAGCATAATTTCTGACATGAAATTATTATTATAATTAGTAGTAGTATTGTTAGTGGTGGTGGTGGTGGTGGTGGTAGTAGTAGTAGTAGTAGTAGTAGTAGTAGTAGTAGTAGTGGAGCTGACTTCCACACCTTGAGTGGTTACTAGTTTTGGAAAGACTGTTGTAGGTCTTCGAAACGGAGTGGGAGGGATTCAGTGACTGATATATTTTGTTCTAATTAGAAAGTAAACATAGCCTAGATTATAAAAATATTGTGAAATCGGTGGGATTATGCACCAATTGGAAAAAAAAAACAGTAGCATTCATGACTTTGTTAAACATCTGTTACAAGAGTAAATTCCATTTGGCAAGTGCCAAAGATGTCATCGCTTTCTGAGTCATCTGTTGGAAATAATGCCTAGATGATCCTATCACAGGACATGTACAAATAGTAAGAGAGCAGGGAGCATTAATTATTGGACGTAGCTTCTCTGCTGACTTAATAAAAGATTAACAAATGCACTGGTATTTATGGACATTAGAGCTGTCAGGTTTTCTAACCACACTTGAGGGGATTGGGACAATAGCAGTGCTGATGGTAATGCTGGCAATTTCCCTGTTTCTTTTGCAGGTCACTGCCAGGGGATTTGGTCCATTGTTACAGTTTGCCTACACTGCTAAGCTGTTACTCAGCAGAGAAAACATACAAGAGGTCATCCACTGTGCAGAATTCCTACGTATGCACAACTTGGAGGACTCCTGTTTCAGCTTCCTTCAATCGCAACTGTTGAATAACGAAGATGGCCTCTTCTTGTGCAAAAAGGATAGCACCGGTCAGCGGATGCATGAGGACGAAAACTCAGAAGGGGAAGAGGAAGAGACGATGGAGTCGGAGACTTGCAAGCTATCTTGCTCGAGGGAGAGAACGCACCCAGAGCCCTTTAACTTTGAATCTGCCTGCTCAGGAACTGAGAAGGAGGAAGGCATGCTGCCTGACTCAGAGATCATAGATGATGGCAAGGATAGCTTGGATAAAGAAGACGTAACGCGGTACCCCAGATACAAGAAATACCAGCTGGCTTGTACCAAGAATGTCTACAATACATCACACGTTAGTACCTCAGGTTTTGCAAGCACATTCAGTGAAGATGATTCTGGTAACAGCCTCAAACCAGAGCTTGCTGCAGGCCAAATTAAAAGTGAGCCTAGGAATGAGGAGAATGATGAAGAGAACATTACGCTTTGCCTCTCCGGAGATGAACCCGACGTCAGGGATAAAGAGGGAGATGTTGAAATGGACCGAAAGCAGCCAAGTCCCACTGGAGCAGAAAGGTCCAAGAGTGGCTCCCCTCCTTCCTGTCTAAGGTCTTTCTTCAACCGAACAAAAAACATAGACTTAGTTGGCTTCCCCAGTACTTCCCAACAGCACTTTGCCAGGAGTCCAGGATGCCCTTTCGACAAAGGGACAACTCAGGGTGACCACAAAACTGATTACAGCCCTTTTGCAGGGAATTATGGACTCTCTCAAGCTGTTCAGAAGGATGCTTCCAATTTTACAGTGGGATCGCCTCTCAGGGGTCCTGGCTTTGTTGAAGGTCTTTGTAAGCAGGAGGGTGAGGTGGACAGAAGGAGTGTGATCTTTTCCTCAACTGTTTGTGACCAAGTAAACACTTCAATGCATTCATCATACTCTGGCGTGAGCAGCTTGGACAAAGACCTCACTGAAGCTGTGCCAAAGGGTCTGTGGGCCGGAAGTAGCCAATCTCTTCCCAGTTGCCAGACCTACTCTCACATTGGACAGGCAGCGGATCATTTGCCAGGACGGATGCGGCCTAACACCAGCTGCCCAGTGCCAATTAAAGTTTGCCCTCGTTCTCCTCCTCTGGAAACCCGAACAAGGACCTCTAGCTCCTGTTCCTCCTACTCTTACGCGGAGGATGGGAGTGGTGGTTCTCCCTGTAGTCTCCCTCTGTGTGAGTTTTCATCTTCCCCCTGTTCCCAAGGAGCTCGATTCCCAGCCACTGAGCACCAGGAGCCAAGCATGATAGGAGATGGAATGTACAACCAAGTCAGACCCCAGATAAAATGTGAGCCCTCCTATGGAACAAACTCTAGCGATGAGTCTGGATCGTTCTCTGAAGCAGACAGTGAGTCATGTCCTGTGCAAGACAGAGGACATGAGGTAGGGATTTGTGATAAGTACACCTGTTAATGCTTCTTGTAACAAATTCGCTAAACCCCCTGTTGTCTTAAACGGCCTCTGTATACAGAAGCAGAAACCGGTCGCTGTTCTCTCATCCACTGTTGATTGTGCAGTTAGGTTGATAGGACAAAGAAAATTTGCA
Organism: Bradypodion ventrale; assembly: GCA_035047345.1. Lineage (NCBI taxonomy): Eukaryota > Metazoa > Chordata > Lepidosauria > Squamata > Chamaeleonidae > Bradypodion > Bradypodion ventrale. The sequence goes on along the minus strand of JAWDJE010000001.1, from coordinate 183,871,076 downwards.
GAAAATGTTTGTGGGTGATAAAATGATTCATCTGATAAAAAGGCTTAGTGGAGACCAGTTCTGCTTAAATCTCCTAATTGTGGTTGGCAGCCTGGAAGCACCCCTTTGGCATGTGTACTACTGTCCCCTCTACTGTTGTGCACGGGAATTTCCCCCTCCTTTTTGGCATTGAAACTTATTGTGGTTATGTCATGTGCATGTTGCTAAGTATAGTTACAGTAGCCTAAACCAGTGATGGTGAACCTTGGCACACCAGGTGTTCTTGGACTTCAATTCCCAGAAGCCCAAGTCCTGCTATTCAGGGCTTCTGGGAATTGAAGTTTGAGAACACCTAGAGTGCCAAGATTCGCCATCACTGGCCTAAACTATCATTTTGAAAAGTTCCTTTTAACTTCTTTTCCAAGCTGATTCAGTGTTAATTGTGGCATGTGGTGATTCAGTACACCAGCATTATGCCAGAATTAGCATTCTGGTAATGCTAATTATACTGGCTGGATAGTTCAATGGTTTAGGTATCTTGCTGCAGAGATAGAAGTTGGAAGTTCTCTTTCCCCCTGTTCCTCTTGGGAGAAGTGTCAGCCAGTGTAGTTGTGAGCAATTTGAACAGTCTCAGGGTGATCCCAGGAGAAGGGAATGGTAATGCCTAGAAACTCTGGAATGAGTCCATAGGTCAGAATGGACTTTATAGTAGGCAATTATTAATGTTAATCAAAGTTAGCTACAGACTGAATGGATGAGAGGCAGTGCCAGTATATAAAAGGTAAGATGGGTGAGGAGAAGTGTTCAAGTCACTGTTGAGAATTGGAGTGGGGGATGAGGGTGGATTTGCTATTTTTGTTAAGCTATGGCTGCTTTGGGGGACTTTTACATGGTAGGGGGTAGAATAGGGAGCTAAAAAACAACAACAGAGATGTGGATCCATGTTCACAGAGCACAACCACAACATGTCTCTGGATCCCTGGAGAATTAATCTATATCTTATCAGGCTATGCTATCTTGAATCGGATCTCTTTCCTAGCCTAAAGCCATATGACCTTGCAACAATTAACTGATTGTATTTCTCATCTGCAATGCTACTACATTCAGTAAAAAGCTCTTTCTGGCACATGAGCAGACAGTCTCACACAAAGGATGAGGAAGAAGAGCAAAAGTCCAAAAGTAGAACTATAAAGGGGTATGTTATGTATAGCTTTGGTACAGTACTGATAGATATGTATGTATGCGTAGACTTTAAGCCAGTCTGTGTCCTTTTTTCTACAAAGGGCAACAGGCATGTCCAGATATTTGACTAACAAATAAGTGCACACAGTTCTTGTTTGTGGCATTCTCAAGCCTACACGTGTGAAGTTTTAAAACTTCAGCCAGCACTTTTTTGACTTTTGAGTGGTGGTGTTTGTGTCAAGGCACTGCCTCTTGATAGAAACATCCCAACATGAGACTGGTTATTGAATCAGAAATAATGCAAGTACTGTAATGCATTCTCCCTTTGCAACTGTATTGTTTGACTTTGCACTTTTCTCAGTATATAACACAAGAGAGCAACATTTTCTCTGACAATTTTGCACAGTGCAGACTATGAAGGATAATGATGAAAAACAAAAATTGAGACATTGTCTTGGAAGGGGTCTATCTTTATTTGTTCTATAAATCTTGCAGTTGGTGAAACTGGTTCTTGATTAGAAAAGCTCTTCACTGTCATCTTAAATACTTCTGCCCTTTCCCTATCCACTTGTGTGTATCAGTGAGGAGATGTTCTTGTGCTCATGCCCTGCCAGTAGGCAAAAGTTTGACCATGGATTTAACAGAAAATAAGGGGCCATTCAACAATTATGTGATCCTTTTTCTGGGGGAAATTGACCCCTCCTCCCCTATGTAATCCACCTGTAATTTTCGCTTTGACCCCCTCCCCCCTTTTAAAATTACGTGATCTGAACCAAATAGTACTATATTTTGCACTACCAACCAGTGGTGGCGCTGCAGAGGAAATGGGTGGGCAGGCCAATTGCACTCAAGCAGAAAGTGATGCTCTAGCCTAGCCTCTTGCTCTCCCTGCAACCAGGAAGCATGGCTTTCCCCCTCCATTTTCACTGCATGGAGCAAGGCACAAAGATAAATAAAACCCTTTCTTTTTATGCACAGGTTTGGTTTCCCACTGTCGGTTAGCTACAGCTCCAAATGGATTACGTAATTTTGACCTGATCCCCCCCCCCCGACCCTACGTAATTTTTCTGTAATTCGGATGGCAGTTCCCCCTCCCCTTTGAGGAGCACGTAATTGTGAATGGCCCCTAAAATTAGACTGTCCTTTGGAGTGATCCAACGTGGCTCTTCTCACATCCTTAAAAGATGTCTCTAAGTCTTGGTGTGGTTGTTCCATGCTGCTAAGTTGGAACTGAATTACTACAACCCTAATAGGGTTTTTAAAGTAAGTGACATATTTAAGGAGTGGTTCTACCAGTGTCTGCCCCCTGCCACAAGTTTATATGGCCAAGCAGGGTTTCAGACCCACGTCACATGAGTCCATCACTCTGTCAATTGTTTCATGCTGGGTATTTATTTATTTATTTATTTATTTATTTATTTATTTATTGTTAGATTTCTATGCCGCCCACTCGACCTCAGCCGACTCAGAGCGGTTCACATAAATAAAACAGATAAAAAGAGAGTAAAAACCCACCCCTAAAAAAGGGGTGAAGGTACCGAGGAACCGTGGGGGAAGGCATACTCCTCTATACCAACCACCCAACGGAAGCCACCCCTCCACCTGCACCCAAAACTTGGCCCGCCAGCCAGGTTTTTAGTTCTTTCCTAAAGGGCAACAACTCCATCTGGAGACGCAGTTCTACTGGCAGGAGGTTCCAAAGGGCCGGTGTGGACACACAGAAGGCCCTCCTCCTTGTGCCAGAGAGGCGAGCCCCTCTGGCCGATGGCACAATTAGAGAGCCCCTCCAGTCCGCTCTGGTTGGACGGACAGACGTCCTTAGGGCGATGCGGTCTCTGAGGTATCCACCATACTTGGGAACTTTAAGAATTTGTCTTGAAAAATTAACTGACAAAGCAGCTCAGTGATTTGCAACCTCATGCTGCAATGGTGTGTTAATATTTTGACGTTCCATCCAAATTGTTAAACTATTCTGTGCTGCTTATATTTCCTTACCACCAGATTCCTGTCATAGCTATTAATGTTCTCATACCAGTGGCAAAAGCTACATCCAAATATTGCATGCCCCAAATTTCATGCAACCTAAAAGCTTATGTCAGGGATTCTCAACCTGCGGCCTGTGGGCAGTATGCGGCCCATGACACCATTTCATGTGCCCACCATCACCACCATATCAGGAAGTGCTGTGTGGTGAAGGAAGGGCAAAATGGCCATCCGGCACCCGAAGCTGTCTGAGGGAGCGTGATCCGGCCCCTGGCTTTAAAAGGTTGGGAACTCCTGGCCTATCTGTTAGATGTTTCTGTATGTTGAGTTTTATGCTGTTAGCCGCCCTGAGTAGGAAAGTTTTTCCTAGAGGGGTGGGATATAAGTTTAGGGGTGGGATATAAGTTTGTTTTAATTAATTAATTAATTAATAAAGCCTGATCTCATACAGATTAAAGTGCTGAGGACTTGACTTGATGAGTCGTGGCTTACTAACCTTAAAGGGGGTAGCGGGTCTGGCTTTACATTAAAATGGCTGACATCAGTGCCTTCTTGCCATTTAGTGTTGCCTGAAATATATGTGCCATCTGCATGAATAGCTGATGTAGGGCACTCGAGTAATTGTGAGAGAGGGGTAAAGAGGAGAGAATGTAGGCAAAGGTTTCACCACACTCCCCAACAGCATATAGAAACAGGATATGCTGCTAATAGTTTCTTCATCTTAACAACACACACCTTATCCCAGTAAAATATCCATGTAATTCTGTAAGGAGGCATTCTTTTTTTCCATGCCATAATAAAAACCCAAATAATATGCATAGTATGAGGGGGAAAAACATGTTTTTCCCTCAATGTTTTCAACATGTTTAGAAATCTATCTCTCAGTGTATTGGTAGATATGTGACCAGTTAGGGTCAGTGATGGGCACATCCCTCCATTCTACTTCAATTGGACTTTCTCTTTGTACAAGTCAACCCTCACATAACAACGCATTCGGATAGCATAATTTTCACTTAACAACACGTCGTTATGCACCACGTGTTCCCCTGCATAACAACGTTTTTAGTGTCATTGCCCGGACAACAACGCTAAAATAACCATCATTATCTGGACAAAAACGTCATTATGTGGGAAACTATAGAAACCCGCATAACAACAAAAATCGCTTAGCAACGCTCAAGGGTGTACTGTATTTGCATTACTATTTCTGGTTCAGAAAGGAAGAAGGAATGGTGAGTGGAGAAGAGCCAATCAGTCTGAAAATGAAATCTATAGCGATATGGCAAGAAAACTGGTGATTAGGAAAAAACCCGCAATGGACTAGACCAGGAGTTCTCAACTTTTTAAAGCCAGGGGCAGGTCACGCTCCCTCAGACAAGTTCAGGGGCCAGATGGACATTTTGCATTTCCTCCACCACATGGCACTTCCTGGTGTGGTGGAGGTGGTGGTGAAACATATGAAATGGCGTCGCAGGCTGCATCCAGCCTATGGGCCACAGGTTGAGAATCCCCGGACTAGATTCTTTATTGAACCTGTAACAGGTTCTTTAACATGCTGTTGATCAATTTTTCTGACTGTTGTCAACAATTTTAATGTCCATGGATATTAGCAGTAAGTAGAACAGAATTGCTGTCTGCTGCAGAATAAGGAAAAATATGCCTTTTAGAACAATTTGGATTTTGCCCAAAGCAATTTTAGTACTTAGAAGAACATTGCCCTGACTGATGTCCATTTCAGAGCACAATGACCCTGTCTCAATTGGCATGTTGTTAAATAGGTGAAAGGTTCTAGGTTTGCTTCACATATCTTGCCTGGATAAACCTCTTGTGAAAACTTATGATAGAATTAATGTACAGTAAAACCTTGCATAAAGAGCGCCTCGCTTAGAGACTAACTCGCTTGAAGAGCAGAATTTTCTCTGAATGGTCGCCTCGCTTAACAACTAAAACCAACCAAAACCTCGCTTAACAACTAAATTAGGGTTCGCAATACCCCACCACCAGAAGTCACAATTGGTCACTTACAATGGTGTTTCGCTTAAAGAGCAAACTCGCTTAAAAAGCAATCCCGTGAAACTAGGGTTGCCATATGTCCCGGTTTTCTCGGATTTTCCAAGATTCAAACTATCCCGGACGGTTCAAGAAAAAACATATAAAAGTCCCGGATTTTTAAATTTGAACAAAGGAAGCAAGATCACCCCTCACCAAGGGATTTTTGCAAAGAGTTAATTCACTGCCTCTCTGCCTTTCTTTCAATTATCCTGCTTGAAAGCAGTGAAGGCAAAACAGCACCCGAGAAGCCCGCCGGGGAGAGGAGACTTGCAAGTGAGATAATTGAAAGAAAGACATGGAGGCAGTGAAATAACTCTTTGCAAAAATCCCTTGGCTCACCTTGAAGTTTGGGGGACAAGGAGTCGTCCTCAGCCCTTTTCCTCGAAGCCGGGAGGGAGCAAGAAATACCCATATCTAAGAAGCCAAATCTCCACCATACACAGGGATGGAGGATTCCTTCTTCACATGACCACAAAGGGTTAATTGCTTAGGGTCGACATTCCCTGTCTGCCCTGGACAGGGATTCTTCGGGGTCTTAGAGTTGTGTTCTCCCTAACAGCCCCATCCAATGCATGCACAGTTTGAAGAATGCAATGGCTGTCCCGGTTTGGCGGGAGAGAATTATGGCAATCCTACGTGGAACACATTAAGCTCTTTAACGAGGTACCACTGTAATAGAAAATATTATATACTTTGATAATGCATTGTATGCTCACAAACTGAGATAAGACAGACATCACTGATCTGTAAAAATCTGCTTCCTTTTTGGTTTTTCTCCCCTAAGTATCCTTTAAAAGAGATGGGTTGCTGTTTGTCTTTTTGTGGCATTCCCCTTGGAATTCTATAAGTAAAATCTAAGCTTAATACAAGTTAAAGGTAGGTGCTTTACAAATAATATTAAAGAAAGGCAGAAATGATTAGCAATCTGCTTTACAAGAATTGCTGATATTTAGGGGGATCTTATTCTTCCATGTCATTCATTTAATATTTAAGAGAGAATCCTCTAAATGGGACTGGTAAATTGTTTTTCAAAAGGAAGGGCTGTGAAATAATTCTGTTGACCTACTGGAAATCTTTAAGACCAGCTATGAGCTGTTAATCCAAAAGCATTTGTGTCAGGTTGCACCAAATCCAAAAGCATTTATGTCAAGTTGCATTACAACTAGGCATCCATGTACAGGCTGTGATAACTAAATAGGCAAGACCTGATCCTAAAAATAACTCAGCTCTTTATCAGCGAAGAGTGCAAACTTAAAACTGTACTTAACATTTCATAGTCCAGCTTCTACTGTTTGAATCAGCTTATTATTGTGCAATAGCTGATCAGGCTTATTTAAAATGCCAAAGAAACAATAGAAACAGATTAAAAAGGAGCTAAGCAATACATGAAAAGAAAATATATATACAGTGATACCTCATACAACGTCCAAACTTGGTTCCACAAGTTCGGACTTTATACGGATTTGGACTTTGTATGAGGCATGCAAAATCCTAGCCGTGATGTCTCATACAACGTCCAAATCCTTGCTGTGATGCCTCATACAACGTTGTTTCCATAGAGATACATTGTACTGTAACAGCACAGACTTCAGGGCAAAGTCTGTTTCAGGGAAACAGACAGGAAAATGACAGAACTTTAAGAAAACATTGTCTAAAGGCTAAATACATTACAAAAACATGTCAAACAACCCTGATTGTCCAAGAACCTGAAAAATGCTGCAAAAATCCCAGGAATGCTTCTAAAAATTCTGATGAAAAATTCAAAAAAATCCAAAATCACATAAGAACATAAGAACAGCCTTGCTGGAACAGGCCACAGCCCATCCAGTCCAGCATTCTGTCTCACACAGTGGCTCACCATTTCCTTCAGGGTATTCCCAAGGAGATGCCTTCACCTGCTTAGGATTCCCTGGAAATGGCATTGAGAGATATCCTGCCTATCTCTCCAACCCGGAGGTTGTCCTTAGGTAGCCATAATTATAGCCATTGATAGCCTTGTCCTCCATGAACTTGTCTAATCCTTTCTTAAAGCTGTGAAGACTGACAGCTGTCACCACTTCTTCTGGCAGGGAGTTCCATAGACCAGTAATCCTCTGGGTGAAAAAGTACTTTCTCTTATTTGTTTGAGAACTAGTACCCAAAAGTTTCATGGAGTGTCCCCTAGTTCTAGTGTTGTGCGATAGGGAAAACAGTTTTTCCTTATCTACCTTGTCCACACCGTGCATGATTTTATAAACTTCAATCAGGTCACCTCTTAGACGCCGTCGTTCAAGAGTGAAAAGGCCCAACCGTTGCAGCCTCAGATGGTAAGGAAGGTGTTCCAGTCCCCTAATCATTCTGGTTGCCCTCCTCTGTACTTTCTCCAACTCCATAATATCCTTCTGGAGGTATGGCGACCAGAACTGTACACAATATTCCAGATGGGGCCTCACCATAGATTTATAAAGAGGCAAAATGACACGCTCAAAACCACTCCTAAACACTCTTTGCCTTGTGCAAAACCCACAAGAGCAATGCACACATGTGTCCTGTCTTTTATACTGCCCAGGCACAATGCAACCTGAGAAAACAATGCCTCATACAAAGTCGAGCAACTTTGTATGAGGTAACTTTTTTCAAGAAATTAGGCGATGTTGTATGAATTCGATGTTGTATGGAGCTGACTTTGTATGAGGTATTACTGTACAAAGAGTGGGAACAGATTTAATTTAATTTAATTTTCATGCTTATATGCCTCCCACTCAGGGAACCCAACTCAGGGCGGCTCACACAGCAGTTAACCAAAATACACAATAAATACATAGTCACAAATAACAACCTAAACACAAACAGCAAAAAGCATAAAAAATATAAAAACAGATTAAAAAAAACCTTCCCCGTTAAAACCCAACCACCCCATTCATAAAAGAGAGGGGGATCTTGATTATTGTACAAGCCAGCAGGCGGGGGCCACATTTCCATCAATGCCCCACACCTGACCCCGCCAGCCAGGTTTTCAGTGCTTTACTAAAGGGCAGCAATTCCGTTTGCAACCACAACTTTGTTGGCAGGAGGTTTTAAAGGGCCAGTGCGGACACAGAGAATGCCCTCCTTGTGCTAGAGAGGTGAGCCCCTCTAGCCGATGGTAAAATAAGAGAGCCCCTCCCATCCGCTCTGGTTGGACAAACAGATGTTCTTGGGGAGATGCGGTCTCTTAGGTATCCTGGCCCACTACCAAGTAGGGCTTTAAAGGTCATAACCAGCACCTTGAATTGCACCCGGAGGCAAACTAGTAACCAGTGCAGCTCCCGAAGCAGTGACGAGGCATGGCCATAACATCCACACCCCATCACCATCCGGGCAGCCGCATTCTGGACCAGCTGCAGCCTCCGAATGGTCATCAAGGGCAGCCCCATGCAGAGCGCATTACAATAATCTAGTCTGGAGGTGACCAGAGCATGTGTGACCATGAGTAAGGAGTCCCAGTCCAGGAGCAGGCGCAACTGGCGAATCAAACAAAGTTTTGCAAAAGCCCTCCTGGCCAAGGCTGCACAAAAACAGTGGTTAAGCAATACATGAGATTGAGAAAGCATACTAAATGTTCTGGCAGATAGTTAAGTAAAAATAATTCTAAAACATGCGTTATCACCTAGAGAAATAAAAACTTTCTTACTTTTAAAAGCTTATTTAACATTTTGCCAAGTTAAGTATCATATAGTAATCTATTTATCCCAATATAAATACAATTTTGTTTTAAAAATTATATCAGAATAGCAAACACACATGCGCCTGTTCAAAAGCCCCAAACATTAACTGGTGCAATCTTCTTCTTCAAGTGCCATATCCATTCCGGATATTAGCTATCCATCATGGCGATAGTCTTCCTGTTCCTAACTTCTCAGAACAGTTCTTCCATGGACATTCCACACCAGCCTCTTAGGTTCTTTAACCACGAAGTCCATCTATGTCTAGGGCCTCTCTTCCCAGGGATCATCCCTTGCAGAGCAAGTTGGAGTACTCTATATTTATTTATTTATTTATTTATTTTGTTTGACTTTTATCGCCGCCCCCTCGCCAAGGCGACTCCAGGTGGCTTACAGTCTAACCAATAAGAATACTAAAATATACAAACATCCCCACAATAACAATTAAAATTATAAAAGCATTAAAAACCATTAAAATACCCCTCCACATTCACAACAGTTAAAAACTAAAACCCAGATGGCCATTCATATGAACCAGTCGGGGGGGGGGGGGGGTGCTGCCCCACATTCAGCACCCCACACCCGCTGGGCCAGCCAAGTTTTGAGGCCTTTTCTAAAGGCTAATAACTCTGATTGGAGGCGTAGTTTGGTTGGCAGCAGGTTCCACAGGGCCGGAGCGGATACCGAAAAGGCGCCCTCCTTCTAGTGCTAGAGAGGTGAGCCTCTCTAGCCATTGGTACCATTAGGGAGCCCCTCCAATATATCATGTCGTTCCTCATGATATATCCAAGGTATTGGAGCTTTCTTTGTTTAATGGTCTTTAAACAGTTCTTGTTCTTTATCCATGTTGTGCAACACTTCTGTGTTAGTCACATGATCAACCCATGATATCCTTAGCAGCCGTCTGTAGATCCACATTTCAAAAGTTTAGATTTTCTTTTAAGATGCTTTAGTCAGTGTCCAAGCTTCGACTCCATATAGCAATACTGGGAATACATAACATCTCACTATTTGGATCTTTGTAGCTAGAGTTAGATCTCTACTGCATAACAAATGTCACATTTTTATCAAGGTGGATCTTGCTTTTCCTATTCTTATTTAATCTCTACGTTGGTATCCCACTTTTCCTTTAACACACTCCCCAAAAATAGATAATTTTATCCACTCTTTCAATTTCTTGTGTTCCTGCCGCTAGTTTGCCATGAGTTTGCACCCTTCTTCTTCTTGTAAGACCTTTGCGAACTGTCTTTGGATCCTTGCAAAGCTCTTACAACCTCACTTTCCAGTATTGGTAGTCCAGTATTGCCATTTATGACAGGCTGTTCGTCTCTTTCGTCATTAAACAGCACTCCTATGTATTCTTTCCATACGTTGATCTTATCCCTTATTTCCACTGCGAGATTCTCATCCTTATCCATGTGTTTTCTGCCAATAACTTTCCTGATCTTTTTATGTATGTTGGTACATAAAGATCAAGAAGGGACACTTAACAAATAACAAAAAAAATTGACATTAGCTGTTGTTTGTTTGACTTCTATACCACCTAGCTATGTTAGCTACTCTGGCAGTTTGCATAAATTAAAACATCCTAATATTTATATAAAAACTGCCATCTGAGAAGTATGGGTAATTTTAAATTGGGAATTGATAGTTTTAGCCCAGCCAAACTTATCCTGAAAATGTGTCCTCTGTGCCCTTTATATCAGGGGTGCCCAAACTTTTCAGGCCACGAGCCGGTCACGTGGTTCAAGGAGCCGGTCATTACAGCCTGGGGGCTGGATCCGGCCCCTGATGCCAATTCATCCGGCCCACGAAGTCTTCGTCACTCCTGGAAGCGGAAGTAAAATGCTTCCAGGAGCGACGAGGGCTTTGTGGGCCGGATGAATTGACATCAGGGCCCGGATCCAGCCCTCAGGCCGTAGTTTGGGCACCCCAGCTTTATAGCTATGCATGTTTTCTTTGTCAACATCATCATCATTGTCTTCTCCCAGGACAGACCTGGAGATATGAGATTGAGCAAAGGTCACCACTGTTTTTTCCACTTTTTTTCTCTCTCTCTCTCCCTGTGAACTCTCAGCCTTACCTCTCAAATTGGGAGTCCTGCTCATTTGTGACTTGATTATTTTGAAGTTTCTGGCTATCTCAACCATTCTTTCTTCTCCCCCAGCTGTTCCCAAGCAGCCAGATGTCTGCCTCTCTTCTTTTCTAACTCACTCAATTTTCCATGGCAACTGAGCAGGCTTATCCTCCAGTGGGCTGTTTGGAATGGGAGAAGCAGTTTCCCTTCAAAGCAGGGTGGATTTGTTTTAAATCAAGTAGATTTAAATCGCTAGTCAGTAAGACCAGATTTAAATCACAGCCTTCTTCATAAAGACTCAAAAGATTTCACTTTCATTTTTACTGCTTGCCCTTCCGTCCTTACACCTTTTTGTTGTTCAGTCGCACAGTCAATTCCAACCCTTCACGACCCCATGGACCACCGCACGCCAGGCACTCCTATCTTCCACCATCCTCCTCAACCCACCCAAGCTTTGTGCCCATTGCATCAGCAATGCCATCTAGCCATCTCATCCTCTGACGTCCCCTTCTTCTTTTGCCCTTGACCTTTCCCAGCATCAAGGCTTTCTCAAGTGAATCCTCTCTTCTCATTTGATATCCAAAGTACTTTAACTTCATCTTCAATATTTGACCTTCCAAGAAGCAGTCAGGGTTGATTTCTTTTAAGATCGACCTATTTGTTCTCTTTGTTGTCCAGGGTACTCTCAAAATTCTCCTCCAGCACCACATCTCAAAGGCATCTATTCTTCTGTGCTCAGCCTTCCTTATGGTCCAGCTCTCACAACCATGCATCACTACCGGAAATACCATTGCTTTTACTATGTGGACTTTTGTTTGCAAGGTGATGTCTCTACTTTTAACTATGTTCCCCAGATTTCTCATAGCTTGCCTCCCAAGAATCAGTCACTTTTTTTATTTCATGGCTGCAATCTCCATCTGCAGTGATCTTGGATCCGAAGACTATAAAGCCTGTCACTGCTTCTACTTCTTCCCCATCTATTTTCCAGGGACTGATAGAGCCTGTTGCCATTATCTTGGTTTTCTTGATGTTGAGTCTCAAGCCAACTTCTGCACTCTTCTCCTTCAACCTATGGAAGAGCTTCTTTAGGTCTTCTTCACTTTCTGCCATTAGGGTGGTATCATCTGCATATCTCAAGTTGTTGATGTTTCTCCCAGCAATTTTAATTCCAATTTAACACCTTGTAGAGATCTGTTCCTCTCTCAGCAATCTCATTCTGTTCATTGCATATATATGTTTTGAAACTTAGCACTTAAAAGAGATAAGGAATTCATTCTGTATACATAAATTTTCAAAGAAACAATGGGATTAGGGTCCTTTTCTTAACTCTGTATTTTATAATGTTTTTGCTGTAAAGAAGAGGCATATTATCACCATAGAAACAAATTCACACTTTTCAGAACTGTAAAATCAAGCATCTGAGATAATATCTTCTAAATGTTGTCCAGTAATCTTACAGAAACTCCTGGAACAACATGACAATGTGAATGGAGTGATGGAATTAATTTACCTCATGCTGCATAATTAAAAACATCCTTATTTCATGATAACTAACCTTTGGACTATAATGTATCTTAAATAGAAAGCTATGTTTAGATAGATTTTTCTTTCCAACACGGGATAATTGCCCTATGCCCCTCACTGTTGGCTTCAGTCATGAGAGTTTTAGTTCACCAAGACAAAGAGGGCCGGTGGTTTTTATTTATTTATTCATAAATTTATATCCCGCCCTCCTGGTGGGGAACACCACTCAGGGCGGCTAAAAACATGAATAAAACAGTTAAAAACAGCAAAAGCTAAAAACGGTCAAGTCCCACTAAAACAGTATATAAAAAACCCAGAACAAACCTAAAACATTCAAACATTAAAAACGTAGAAGTTTCATCATTTATTATGCTAGTGTCTTTTGAAATCACATTTGAAATTTCGGTTTTCCAGATATAACCAATATTTCTTTTCCTAACAATCAAGGATTTCCACCTTACCCACATGCAATTTGAGGTTTTAATAAGTAACCCAAATGATGCTGTATACCAGTGGTTCCCAACCTGTTTGTAGCCATGCCCCCACCTAAGCATCTCTAAAATCCTGATTTCCCCCCCCCCCCATGACATATAATTCTTATATGAAAAGAAATCAAGTACTGTATTCTTCCTATCTCATTTTAGCTACTTTCCAGCATGATTGTCCGTGTCATTATATCTAAAGTCAGCTTCTGTGTATTTTTACCAAGATCTGTTCTCTTCGGCCATGTTCCTTCGTTCTTTCGTGCTACACAAACTAACCTGTAGTGTTATGTATTTTGATATAGTGCCATCATTGGATTTCACAGGTAGTGTATAAAAGTGAAGGTTAGAATTATCATATTGATAGATTTGGCAAGTTTTGCCCAGATTCTAACTGTGTCACCTGGTATTGATTTATATCATCAATTTGCCCTAATTCCCAGACTTTGCTTTTTTTTAAAATAGTCTGTAGTCCGTGTACAGCTGGAGATAGGAAGCCAAATGTGCAGTCACTGTTTGCCCAGTTGTTTTGACAGAAAGGGGGTTGTGCCTCTCATTCATTGGTCTTAGCCAATGACTGAAATTACCAGTGTATTATCATGGCGATTAGAAGTAATCATACAGACCAGTCCAATGTATCAATTTTCCTGATACATTGGATTTGGATGAGAAAGCAATTAGAGGTGGCTCTGTGCTAGTTGGCTTTCCATCCATGTGGGAAAATACAGGTGGGAAGCTGGAGCAAACATATTAATTACCCCTCAGCAATGTCAGCCCTGCTGCCCCTCCCATTTCTCCGCACTCCTCTTAAAAGAAAACCAGTAACTTGGTACAGGCATGCAGTGACATAATGGAGCCAGGGCTCGCCGTATCAAATCCTGGGGACTTGTTAATCAGCCAAGACCATGCCATTATCTGCCACTTTCATTAGGTTTCCGTGTACCTTCTTTTCTGAGCTGCAATGCTCACAGTAGCTGGGAAAACATTGGACATTCCCAGTTGTAATGTTAGATATTTGAGGGTGGTTTGAGCATTGAAAAGCCATTGGTTGTAGAAAAGGCCATGATCCAGCTTCTTGCAATTTTGGACTCTTGGAGATGAGAGTTGGCTAGCTCTGAGAATTGTCGCGATCAGCACCTGGCCTTCTAAATTTACCCCTACACTGCTGCAGGCATCTATGGTTTGAGCCTCAGTGTTTTAAGATGCTGCAATGGATGTCATTAAGACTGCTCCCTCTTCCCCATCCCCATGACTTTCTGCCAGCAAGCAGTTGGATATGCAGATCAAAAATACACTTACAATGGGGCAGGCAGGCGGTGGGCTTCATTATGCTTTGAACTTCAACCTTCAAAGTCCTCTGGGACTAATGGCAAGAGATTGTGGGAGTTGAAGTCCAAAATATTTATAGATCTACTTTCTGCCTTGCCATATATAACATGTCTCAAAACACTTTAGCAAAAGGTCAGTTTAGGGCCATTTGACTTCCATCAGACTCCCTCCTTGCTCAATTCCTGTGTTCAACTGCATGCTGACTCCTCATGCTCCATAGAGCTGCATGCACAGATATGCACATTGCACTTTTACCCAGCAAAACATCACATGACAATGCCATCCCAATATAATAACAGTACAGTAACTTAAACTGTGAACTGTCATTTTTTTTAGACTCTTCTTATAGTTTCTGTTTTAGAAATGCAGCAAATTAAACTGAAGAAATTGCATGGGATCTTTATAAGACTGCATTGTTTCACCCAGACCTCCTCCTCCTTCCTCTTCTTGTGCCATATCCAATTCCAAATATTGGCGATCATCATGGCAATCAGCCATGAAGACTGTCCTGCGAACATAATGCAGTGGCCTTTCATCTGCCTTGCACATTGCAGTGTAATAGCCATACCACTGACCCAGCTCCACAAGTCACTGAGTTCTGAGCCCTTTTGGCACGCAAAGTCCTCCTCAGCAACAGGCCAGTATTGATGAAGCTGCTGCCCTCCATCAAGATAGATTCAAGTAGGGTTTAATCCAGTGGTGAGCTCCCAAAAAATTTACTACCACACTGTGGGCATGGTATGATGGGCGTGGCCAGGGGAAAGCCCTGTGTTGCACCTGAATTAGGACTACTTTATTTCAAAACTTGGATGGGCGAGGCCAGCCAGAATTTCTGCTACCGGTTCTGGCGAACTGGTGCAAACCTGCTGATGCCCACCACTGGTTTAATTACTTGGGGACTGTTGCCCTTCCCTGGGGACTTCAAAAAGGCCGCTAGTCCTCAAGGTTGTCAGGTAAACTAACCGCCGCCAGACCCTCGGCATTGAGTTGCTGGCAGTATGGTCTACTCTATTACCATAGCAGGATAACCTGGCCAGACTAGGTCACCCTGACCACAACCTGCATTTCTGCTTTCCTGGAAGAGTGACCAAATGCAAGCAGGGACAGATTTTCTGTGTCGATACTTTAGGAAAGGGAATTTCATAAAGAGGTCCAGACTCTCTCTCTGCTTCAGGCAGGAGGCAAAATGCCATTACCCCTGTTAGGTTGAAGAGAGTAGCCCTTGGGTTAGCAAAGGCGTGGCAGCAAAAGGGCTGAGAGTACAGTGAACAATCAAACAGGTACTGTAGTGTGCAAAAGAGTTGTTTACTAGTGGCAAAGCAAATGTTGAAAGTAAAGGTTCAAAGGCAAAGTCTTGTACAAGCAAAACACGATAGTAGCAAACAGCAGGATGGTGTTCCAAAGCAAAAGAGAAGTATTCCTTTCTTCTTACCAGTCCATAGAAAACATTGCAAAAAAGTCAGAAGACAAACAATCTAATAGCAAAAGTAGCAAAGTGATGTGATAAGCGACATTCAGTTGTCCAGCTCCAAGCCATTGTTCAGTAGCAGATGGACTCAGGCAGCAGTCCAGCATCTGGCAGTGTTCAGCATTCAGCTACGGTGAGTCTTAGCTGTGTTGAGCATCAAAACTCCTTTTATCCACAGCAGTAGCAAGTTAATGAGATGACACACATAACCTGCTCTAGCATGAACACAGTACTCTTAAAGGACTAAAAGGTAAAGGTTTCCCTTGCTCGAAAGTGAGTCGTATCCGACTCTAGGGTGCAGTGCTCATCTCTGTTTCAAAGCCGAAGAGCCAGCGCTGTCTGCTGTCTTGAACGCTCGACTGGGCGCTGGCTTACAGGAGGCATGTACCGATCCTTTAGGCTGCGATAATTTCCTTTATCCGCACACTCCCAGTGCAGCCTAAGGTCGCCTCACCGTACCGCTTCCCAATCGGCTTCAAAGAACTCAACCTATCGCTTATAGGGAGTATGCGGTGGTTTAATATGTTGGTAGCATGTGGGGGCATAGAGCAAAGCACTTAGAAATAGCCTGATAAATTGACATCCACTCCGTTGATGTTACTCACAAAGAGTTTTATTTTCCTTTAGTATCTGGAAAAGAACAAAGACAGGAACAAAACAAAGTACATAGCAAACATAGTTAGTATAGTCCACCTTAGATCTGAGAGGTTTAGATCATAAGTGTTTAGAGTCCAGCTCAAGGAGACATCTCTGCCTTCAACCTGAGAGGACCGAATAACTGAGGGAAAGGGCTCTGCTTTTATACACAAAAGGAGCAGATTTCCCTCCCACCTTTGCATTCTTAGGATGACTCAATCTGCAGGTGTTTCAGAGTCACGGGGTTTTGATTGACATGGGGGAGGCATCTTCTCCCTCGTGGGGTAGTCAGATATCTTTGTCGTCACTCTGCCACCTGACCTATTTGTCATCCTCCCTTGTGGGGTCTGCAGGTGTACATTCCTCTGAGGGAATGCAGCTGTGTTGATTCCATCAGAAAGGAATGTGTTTACAGCTCTATCTGCAGGTGCAGTATTGCTCATCAGAAAGGAAAGTAGGAATGTGTTTACAAGTGCTTCAGTAGCTAAGTGATAAGGTTGCCATGGATACTCAGGTTCATGACACGCCCTCCCTTTCCAAGATGGATGCTCCCATGGACCTACCATCTTCAAGATTGGGTGGTCTTGAGTAATGGAAACCAATATTGCAAAAATAGCTCATCTGAGTTCATTAAGTGATCTCAGAGGTTCTCTTAAGGCTAGTTACTGCAAAGCAAAGTACAGAAAAAGATATGTACATGGGTTTTCAACCCATTTCAATGACCTCAGCTCCTTCCTGGCTGTCATACATCCGGCTCAGAGAGTCCGCCTCGATGTTATCTTTCCCCTTGATATGAGAGACCTTATATGAAAAGTCTTGCAAGAGAAGAGCCCAGCGAAGTAGGCGCTGGCTCTTGGTTTTCATCCTGTTCAGGAAAGCTAAGGCATTGTGGTCTGTTAAGAGAATGAACTCTTGACCCCATAAGTAACTTCTAAGCTTGGTGATGGACCAAATTATGGCTAGAAGTTCTTTCTCTATCACTGCATAGGCCTGTTCCCTTGGCAACAGTTTTCTACTAAAGTAGGAGATAGGGTGAAGTTTCCCATCTTCTCCTTCTTGTAGTAGACATGCTCCTATACCTGTATTTGAAGCATCAGTTTTCAGAACAAATTGTTTCTGGTAGTCTGGAGACACTAAGATGGATGCCTGAATGAGTTTCAGCTTCAGTGTCTCAAAGGCTTTTTGACATTCTGGTGTCCAAATTACCTTTGTGGGGTGTGATCTTTTTGTCAGTTCTGTGAGTGGTGTGGCTATCTCACTAAACTGAGGAATGAAGTGCCTGTAGTAATTCATCATGCGTAGGAAAGACTTGACTTGTGTTTTGGTGATTGGTATTGGCCAATCTTTGACACTTTCTACTTTCTACAGGTGAGACTTTTCCATTTCCAACTTAGTGTCCCAAGTAGGTCACACTGGCTTGTCCCCATTGACATTTCTTAGCATTGACTGTGAGGCCTGCTTCTTGAAGTCTGGCTAACACAGTTTCTAAGTGTTGCAAGTGTTCCTCAAATGTTTGGCTATAAATGGCCAAATCATCGATGTAGGCATCAGCGAATGGTAAACCCTTTAAAATATGGTTCATCATCTGTTGGAACGAAGCTGGAGAGTTTTTCAAACCGAAAGGCATCATGGTAAAATAATATTGACCTCTGGTAGTACAGAAAGCAGTTTTAAGCTTCGCTTCCTGTGTCAGAGGAATTTGCCAAAATCCTTTTGTTAAATCCAGAGTTGTGACCCATTTGGATCCAGCTAGCTTTTGGATCAGGTCATCTGTCCTGGGTAAAGAAAAACGATCATGTGGTGTGACTGCATTAAGTTTGCGATAGTCTACACAAATCTGATCTCGGGTAAAATTTCCCCTTGAGCATTTTTCTTTTTAGCTAACACCACAGGAGCGTTCCAAGGTGATTCACATTTCTCTATCACACCTAGAGCTAACATTTTGTCAACCTCCTCATTGACTTTAGCTTCTATGGCTCCACCTAACCTGTATTGAGGTACCCAGATTGGCTCAGAAGTAACAGGAATATCATGTGACAAGACATTTGTACATCCTGGTTCAGAAGTGAACAAATCTCTGAACTTGGCTATTACATTTCTCAATGCTAACTGTTCAGTTTCTGGTACATTTTCAGAAATATATACAGAATCAACATTTCCAACATTTTGGTATTCTTCCATAACATTCACCCAGTCCCATTCTTCCCCTGAAGATTTTGAACCAGTGATTCTGAGCATTTGTGCATTAGATCTGGACACGTAAGGTTTCAAAGAGTTTGCATGAACAATTTTACAAACTTTTGTGTCTTCAAATTTAATCTTATAGTTACATTCATCAACCTTTTGCAATACCTTGGCTGGACCCTCCCATTGGACTTGGAGCTGCCAAACAGGATGCGGGTTCAGAACCATGACCTGTTGTCCTGGCTGGAAATCTCTGTGTCTAGCTTTACGATCATAGTACAGCTTGGTAACATCCTGAGCTGACTTCAGGTGTTTCTTAGCTAATGCATGTATGTCATTTAGCTTCTTCTGCAAGTCTTCAGTGTATTTAGATACTGGTTGGGGCAATTCAGAGGTTGTACCTTACCATTCTCCTTTGAGAAGATGGAGAGGCCCTTGGAGATTGAAACCAAACAACATTTCAGCTGGTGTGGTTCCCCCTAAACTTTCGTGTGGGGCTGACCTGTATGTGCTGAGAATTAGTGGTAAACCTTCCACCCAGTTTTCTCCAAAATCTTGTACATATGCAGTCAACAATCTTTGTAATGACCCTTGACATCGCTCTACTGTCCCATGGGATTGGGGATGGTAGGGCAAAGAAAATGTTTGTTCCACCCTTGCTAATTTGCATACAGTCTGCATGAGATGTGAGACAAAAGCTCCACCTCGGTCTGAGACAATTTCAACAGGTAAACCTAACCTACTGACAATTTCAATAAATGCTTTAGCAATATGGGATGCAGAAATTGAAGTTAAGGGTACAGCTTCACACCATTTTGTAAAAGTATCAACATAGGTAAATACATACTGTTTTCCCCCTTTTGATTTAGGTAAAGGACCAAACACATCAATTTCTACCCTCTGAAATGGCTTTCCTGCTATTTCAGGTACACGAAGTTTAGCTTTGGTTTTAGACTGTACATTCTCAATTCTTTGACATGTGAAACAGGATTTTGTAAATTATTTACAATCAGAAGTACACCTGGGCCAAAAGAAGTGTTCTGCAATTCTTTGAAGAGTTTTCTTCCTTCCTTGATGCAATGCAAATGCTGAGTCATGTGCCATTTTAAGAACAATGTCCCGAAAAGATTGAGGCACAATAGCAAGTCTCTAGTCCCTGTTTCAGATTTAGGCAACTTGATCTGTTTGTACAAAAGTCCATCTGCGGAATAAAAGAACCGACTTGGCCTGGCACCTGACAAAGGCAAGTTCAATTTAGCCTTCTGCCTAATTTCTTCTAAAGTTGGGCACAACTGTTGTTCCTTAGCAAAATTAGCATCATCCAGTTTTTCAGAAAAAGTCCAAGAATCAACTTTGGGCTGCCCAGCAGGTGGTGCTGGTGTATCTGGAACAGTCACAGGCTGGCTTTGACTTCGGGTTACTACTTTAAGTACAGTGGCCTGCTTGGACCTCAATTGTTCCTCTAAAATCATTACAGAAAATCCTAGAAGTAGGGAAGGGTGGCTACTAGACCTGTGGACCAAGCAAAGAGCTTCTCCTGTGAAACAAGCATATTTCAGCTTAATTTTAGCTACAGTTTCTAAATGGTACCCTTCAATTGGTAAATAACAATCCTGCAAAATCTGTTCAGGTTTAACAAAACTCTCATGTATGCTGCAAAAATCAGAACCAGAATCTTTAAATGCTTTAATAGAGAAAAATGGTTCTCCCTGCTCATTTAGTAAAGTCACTGAGGCATATCTTTGCTCTTCCATTTTGGACAAGAGATCCTTCCCTAGCAGTTCAGTAGGATCTAAAGCTATAGGTGTCTCTGTGTGTGCAATGGTAATATTCAGCTGCCATGCTACTTTAGGGTCTCTAACAATGTGAGTGCTATACTCACGAGCTGGTTGGACTTGCTGTGTGTCCAGACCTGTAGCAGAATCTCGGGCAGTTACTGCTGTTCCCATCTGTGATGGCTGATTCTCAGGTGAATCAGTTTTTTGGCTTGCCGCCTGAACAATGCGGGAACTGGAAGTACCGGTTCCTGATTTCTCCTTTACAGGTTGAGTTGCACCTTTCTGCAACTCAGGGCAATGCTGGCGGGTATGTCCCGGCTTGGAGCAATGATAACAGGTAATGTTAGAAACAGGTGCCATCTTACTCTTTGGCTTATTACCGTCCCGTTTCGGCGCATGCTCCTTTGCCCCACTCGATGCAAGCGGTATCTTCGCAAAAGCCTGACTTCTTGTCTCTTTGAATTTTCCTGAAGACTGGGCTGTCTTAGGCATCTGCTTCTTGACATTCATTTTGCTGATCCAAATCATATCAGCTTTCTGGGCAAGCAACTGAGGATCATCAATTTCCTTATCAGCAAGACTGAGTCTTAAAGAAGGTGGAATTACCTCCATAAACTGTTCCTTCAGCGCGAACGCCCGTGCACTCGGTGTCATCTCCACTTTAGATGCTCGGACGCATCGGTCATAGGTTTGCGCCAGCTGAATCATGAGGGCAACAAATGGTTGTTTACCATCCCATTGGATCTCCCGGAATCTCGTTCTCAGAACGTCAGGGACCATCGCACAATATTTCTCCAAAGCATCTCGTATTTGGGGCCATGTATAATATTTGGGCAATCCATCAAAATAGTCCAGGATCGGACCCCTCAGCTGTGTACTGATTAGCCCTGGCCACTCAATCTCATCCACTTTCATTGCTTCTCATGCATGCTCAAACCTGAAAAGAAAACAGAGAATGTCCTGGGGGTCTGTCAGAATTGGCAGACGCTTCCAATCAGCATTATCAGCTGTCACAGGGTTTGGCTGCTGCTTCATTTGCATAACGCGAATCTGCGTTTCAAAGAAATTTGCCATCAAATCCTCCAATCGACTTGTTCCAGTTGGAGCTCCTCCTACCTCTCCCATTGGCAAGGGAGGGTTTCCTCTTGGTATTGCTAAAAGCGGAACCTGTGGAAAAGAAGGAGGAGGGGGAAGAACTCCCGTTGGTGGCGCCAGTAGACGGACAGGCTGAGGTACAGGGGCTCTGGGCGGTGGCTTAATCTGCGGAGGCGGGTCTGGTGCGGCGGGCTGTAGAACCTCTGACAGTATAGGCTGGGCTGGTGCCGGCTGCACTGCCCCTTCTTCCTCCTGTAAAGCTTGGGCATATTTTTCATCCTCCATTTCCTGTTTTATCTTAGCCCTTTGACGTGCCGCTTCACTCGCTCCTTCCAGATTACCTGCCAGCCGAGCCACCTGCTCCTGTTGAAGGAGACCATATATTTGGTCAAGCCTGTTTTCCTCCTTTGGTAGTGGAACGGCTGCCACTTTCTCTGCTTGGCGGGCTGCTTGCTCGGAGGCTAAGGCTTTCTGTGCTTCTACACGCCGTTGTTGCAACTTCACGACATAGGTACAATATCGCTCTGCCCTTTGCTGCTCCTCTTGCAGCTTCCGCTGTAGTTCCTCCTGCTCCATAGCAGTGGTATAGGCACCGGCCACCCCCTCTCCTGAGGAAAGCGCCGTGGCTCCCGGTGGCTTAACGGACAGTTTAGCCGTTCCGGAACCCGGTTTCCATGCCTCTCTGGGTCTGGCTCCCATTCCGACCCATTGGTCCAATCCCGGCTGGATCGAGACCACTGGCTCAGCTACTCCCTGTAGCAACTGTGCCAGTTCATGTCCATCTCCTGATTCGACACTCCAGTCTGGCCCCGCCTGGACTGAGACCGTTGGTGCTGCCATTCCGCTCTCCTGAGCTCGGGACTCCGCCACAATGGCTGCCGGCGCTTCCTCCTCCACAACGTTTTGTCGAGCGGGGCGCACTGGAATAGCTTCCTCAAGCACCTGGTATGCCCTACTGGAGGGGCCATACCTTCGGAGA